>OY970756.1:15215433-17615433 GCA_963853795.1 Xestia rhomboidea | reverse complement strand
TTAACTAACTGTAGCAACGTTACTTTAAATTTTTCTTAATTGTACCTAAGTATTATTTGTTATAATTTAAAGATTATTCTGTAATACTTACCTACCATAATGTAGTAGTTAACACCTAAACTGAAATAAAAGTAAAAGTATCTTGTGATTGTAAATGTTTTTTTTTTTTGCATTTAGTCATTTCCTCGCTGAGGTGGGATGAAAAGTTACGTGTTGCACTCGAGTGCAAAGATTTTTCACCTCGTGCTCTTTTGATTCCCTCGCTAACGCTCAGGATTCTAATTTTTGAATCACTCGCTGCGCTCGTGACTCAATTTTAGAATCCTTCGCTTGCTCGGTTATCAAAATTGAGCACGCGGTTAAAAAGCAACTTTGCACTCTTGTATAACAAATAACTATTTTAATCTTCAATATCTGAGTGGAAAAGCCGTTTTTATTCTCTAGAGGATAAAGTAAATTGAATTTAGAACATCGTGTGCACTAAGTTTGTGAATTAAAAAAAACATTAAACCTATTTACTGCTACCTCTATGGTGCCGAATATATCATACAACTTTTTTTTAATTTGTTAAAAACTCAGACTCGGAACCTTCTTGGTGTTCTTTTTTCAATTTGCTTTGTACGCGGTTCTTTACGCGGCATTTTTTCACGTCATTGTTAAACCTTATATTAAAAACAAGAAACATGAAAACAAGTGAAGAAACTAAAATGAGTGATTCTAGCGACGAGGAAGTTTGCTTGACGCCAACAGAATTGACTGAAACTGTTAATAATGCGCAAATGAGCTTTCTCCCTCAACAATCACGCGAGAAGTATTTAAAACAGTACGATATGTTCAACACGTGGCGACTAGCAAAAGGAGCCAAAACTTTCTCAGAAAACGTTTTGCTGGCATATTTTATAGAATTATCCGAGAACAAGAAAGCAAGCACTCTATGGAGTACGTATTCGATGCTAAAAGCAACAATAAAGATGAAAAAAGACAAACAGATCGATACCTATCCTAAATTAGTGGCATTTTTAAAAAGAGCCTCATCTGGTCATCAACCAAAAAAATCGAAGGTTTTCACAGTATCTGATATTGAAAAGTTTCTTAACGAAGCACCCGATTCCGTATATTTGGCGGCAAAAGTAAGTCAGTTGCACATTCAGTATCTACTTAAGTATATTAATCTCAATTAAATAGTATACTTAGTAGATGTTGATAGGCATAATTATAAAAAAAAAAAGTGTTTTATTGCAGGCAAAAATACCCATATACAAGAAAAATACAATTGAAACAGATAGAGTAGTAAAGAAATCATTAATACCTACTCATAAAAATATCATTCAATTAATTAAAAATCATAAAATATCATTCAATTCAATAAACATCATTATGCGTTCATATCAATTTTATTCATTTATCTACTACAATACTCTTTACGTTACAGGTTGTTCTTATTATTGGAATAAACGGAGCATGTCGAACTAATGAACTAACACAACTTAATGTCAAAAACATTGAGAAACATTCAGATGACTTACTATTAATTAATTTACCTAATACAAAGACAAAAAGAGACGAAGTCGAAGTCCAATGCAATTGTAGAGGGATACATAGAGGATTCCATCCAAAATAAGTCTAAAATATGTGAAGGCATCGTAGGAGCCATTACACTGAAAGAGCCTCAATCGGATCCTTGGACTGGCCCTTCTACATCAAAAATAAGCCGTTATGAAACACCTAACCATCTCCCTCTCCCTCCAACATTCACGCCAAGGGAATCCGATGAATCGGTACAACTATTAAGTATGACAGATAGTTTACCGAAAAACAGTACACAAGTGACTAACACCAATATTACAGTACCAAACAAAAATATTACACTCAATTTAAGTAACTGTAGCAACGTTACTTTAAAATTTTCTTAATTATACCTTAGTTTTATTTTGTTATAATTTAAAGATTATTCTGTAATACTTACCTGTCATAATGTAGTAATTAATACCTAAACTGAAATAAAAGTGTACCTATCTTGTGATTGTAAACGTTTTTTTTTGCATTTAGTCATTTCCTCGCTGAGGTGGAATGAAAAGTTACGTGTTGCACTCGAGTGCAAAGATTTTTCACCTCGTGCTCTTTTGATTCCCTCGCTAACGCTCAGGATTCTTGTTTTGAATCACTCGCTGCGCTCGTGATTCAATTTTAGAATCCTTCGCTTGCTTGGTCATCAAAATTGAACACGCGGTTAAAAAGCAACTTTGCACTCTTGTATAACAAATAACTATTGTTCTTCTTCTTACTTCATCAAAACATCGATATAAATATACGCTACCTTTTCAAGGGCTTCGTACAAAAACTATTTTTTAGCTATATCGCAAGTTACGAGTTTCTAATCGTATATAATTTATTTCAGAATATATAACGAAATTTTTGTCTATTCTAAATCGTCAGATACCAGTGTTCTTTATAAAATTTGTTTATAAATGTTATCTGTATATACAAGGTGTTGCTTTGCATGCTGGTCAAATACAATAAATAAATATGCTAATGATTCTCGACCCGAATCGATAATAAAATGGGTAGGTTTGTTTTCTTATTTACGGAAATCGGTAAGTGTATACCACCCGTAATAAAGCGCAGCCTGTCTGTAAGCCCTATAACCGCGCCTTCACACACATAGCGACATTTCGCGCGATGAGTGATTTTGTTTATTACTTTCGTGTTATTCTGAAATACTGTCAAATTTAATCAATTTAAAATAGCAGCTTTATTACTTATTGACCGGGTATCGTAAATGAAATTGATTATTTATGTCTATTGTGACAAGCTCCTGAATTTTGACTAGGATGCAAAACTACACCTTGTATAATTGAACTTCTTCTCAGCCACGAAATTAAAGCAGTCTTAACATTCTATTTATATTCATGATCTATGTTGAGGTCAATGCATCCGTCTGTTTTGGTAAATGGAATGCGCTCTCTTCGCCTTGCAGTCAACAACATAGTATCGCTCAATGAAACAATCGTTTGATTGCTAAATGATTGCACGAAAAATGCTTACTGTGGTAATCACGGGCAGGTTCTAAAAATAGATACGAATATAATTTGGAAACGATCACGTGATGTTTTTTCTATTTTTAGACGGTGTTGCGTCAGAAATAGATACTTTTGTTTACTTTTAGCTAACCGTTGTCTTTCCTAGGAGAAAATTGTGATGGTTTCTTCCGCCACTCATTTATTTAAAACACAAGAAAGTGATGAAAGGCCTACCGACTAAAACCCTATGGTTTCCGCAACCATGATGACCCAAAACCGCAGGAAACACGTGAGTCATACCCGAATTTTAGAGTTGCTCGGGTGGATCTAATAGAATTAACAACATTTGCCGAGATCGGTGCGAAGTCGGGTTGCCATTCATTACACTGATCTATACCGGATTCCTTACGTGCTTGCGAAATCAGCAGTTGGTCCCGGCTGTCAATTGTAGTTCTTTGACAGTCAGAAGAGAAACCAGCAAGTCCTGACAACCAGGGGTATAGTCAAGGGGTGTTTACATTGTAATTGGGTTGTAGAATTCCAATAGACAGTCGCTCCATGTAAAATAAGGTGTTCGGCTGTATTTGGTGATACTGGAAGCCCCACCAACCACATCACACTTAGTTGGGAAAAGGCTGACAACGAACCCACGACGACGACGACGATGACGACGATGTACCGGCTTATCACAAATAATCTCAACATTATCTTTGTAAGAAAAACTTGCCAGCTACAACATTCTGCGTCTAATTAGCTTGATTACTAATTAAGAGGTTAATTTCTAGCCAAAGACTACAATTTAGCAGAGTTGATTGATTAATCCGACCTATGTGTTATGGAGCGGAGGACAAGACGTGCCCTTTATGTGAATGTCATATCATCCATAATAGCTAATAACTTTCAGTAAAAATGGAAAATGAATATTCGGTAACAATTTGTGTGAGAACAAGAAAAAATAAATATTATATAAATTATCTCACAACTAAAAAGGATAATATAATAAAACTTTTGGTGACTTTTCTTGGTTTCATTCACTTTTTGTCACTGACTTCCGGAAGTAGGTATATTTCCGTTTTTTTTTTGTAAAAAAGTATTTTTGTAGTTTCTTTGATAATAAAGAATGGTGGTATTCTTTGACCTGTCAGAATTTTATCGTAGGTATGAGAATCTCGACTTAAACCGTTTGTCCTGCGAGTTGTGTTGTGAGTCATCCTACACGGAGTGCAATGTCAATTGAGTGACTAATTTTGATGTTGACCTAATACTGAAACTAACCTGCATTAAATTAATGGCATTGTGCAACTTGACCTCGCTTCCTGTTACGTTTTTCTGGATAAAAGAGACTATACGGGGTGTAAACAGACCCTTCACGAAGCCGTCAACGAAGCATTTTGTACATCTAACTAATTAACTCTACGCAAAAAATATTGCTGGGAAACGACTTTTTTTGGGGTGAAAAATCACGTTTTGCGGTAATACTCAATGTAACGCACTCAAAATATTGTGCTGATGGGTGCATTGAATAGTAAACTGGTCATGGAGGTATTTAAATTAATATTATGTACTTAAAAGCTAGCATTTAAAAAAAAACTTGTGAAAAAGTTGGAAATTTGTCCGCAAATATCTCCCTAACGAGAAGGACGGGATGGGACAAATCCAGAACAAAAAAATGATCGCAATGACGGGGAGAACAAGTGCCCTTCGGCTTCGTTAAGGGTCTATTTACAGCCTTTAAAATATAAATATACGCGCTGCGCTGCGTCCTGGGTTCGTTTGCCACCTCAGAAAAAAAATCTTTAGGTATTATTTTCATACAGTAGAGGCAGAAGCATTAAAAACCATTATTGCTCAAGACGGGCATGGATTTAATTAACTATTTATGAGACATCACGTTGTATCCTTCACTGATGTCCTACATGGACTGTAGAAAGAACAAAATATGAATTGATAAAGTCACTTTGGCATTAGCACGGATTAGTACCCACAACCTTGTGCGTAAGGAGTCGAAATTTAGGACAATATACGTATAATGGGTATCTTTGGAAGAGGACAGAAACAGAAGGTTTTAAAAAATGGTTAGGACCAAGAATTTAGTGATTTGCGCCTAAAAGGGGCCTAAACAGTGGATGAAAATAAACATACCTGTACTGGCCGGGGGAGTGTGACGAACGGCACAAGAACTCCAGCACCCGTTCCAAGGAAGTCGAAGAACACCGTGTGGTTTTAGTCAGTAAGAGTCTGGGAGACCCCTTTATGCCCACCCCAGGGCAAACTTCAAACTTTAAATTTCGAAATGCAAAAAAACAAGGTACCTGAGCTCCTAACTGTCTCAGCTCCCGGGTTCCCTGAAGAGCGGCCGTGTATTCAGGTAACAACTGCAAAAATACAAACAAGCTTGAAAATCAGGACTAATACTTCTACTAGGTATAGCAACTGTTCCGTTCAGATAATTATGTTTGATTAGCTCCCAGCAGAGCTAGGTCTTCGGCAGCAGACAAGTGGTAATCGCCTCCAAATCGTTTAGTGTTCCAACAACGACTTTCATTAGGATTGACATAAAACTTTACAAATAATGTCATTCTAATCTATTTTTAAGCATCATTGTCGCTCATAGAACTTTGAATGTTACTTTGTCTCGGCGCAGGAGTCTTCATTTGAGCTCGGTCAAAAGAAATGGGGTTTTCTATAAAACACTTTATGGCTGTTTAGGTAAACGCTCAACCCAACTCTTGTGTAAATATCACTACCTCCGTAGGGTCTTCACAATCAGCATCCGACTTCATGCGTTGTCTCATCATCTCCTGCTGTCTGCTCCTCTCGAGATAGCCGCGAGCTGAGTTCAGTATCTTGTCAGGGTCGGGGATCCTCAGAACGTGTTCTATGAACTCCCGAGCCGACTCTTCGTTGGATGATGGCGAATTGTAGGCCAGGCATAAAGTCACGCATAGCGCCTGAAAAATAAATCTGTTTGTAGCGAACCATATCGGTTAGATAAAAGAGTAGATCGATATGTCGTTCTTGTTTAAAAGAGTCCATACTATAGAATCATACAATTTAATGCCATTATACCTATGTGTACCATACTTTTCGTATGTACCTACATAATATAATATTTGTAAATAAATAGCCCACAAATTAATTACAAACAGCAGTGATATGAAATAGCCGACTGCTTTGATGTTTTTTTTTGAATAAATACTACTTATTTTTTACGAATATGGCTATATTGGTCATCAATCTCAGATAACCTTCTTAGTACTAATTAAGATAATCTTGTTTGAATAAAGAATTATTTTTTTCTTCGTTTTGTTCATTCGAATAATCACGATTGTCGTGACATGCACAGATGAAAATACGTTCCCGTAGCCCGCGTATGTTTGTGATCTCTCCAGCATATTCATCTCATCCCATTATGATCATCACTGATCATCAGTCCTATTTTGCTAATTACGGACTACCTGGGCAGTTATAGTACAAATACAAACCACGCATCTACGGATAAAATATTCGCTACTATTCAAACTAAAGTCAATAGTCAGCATACGAGGACGCTAGGTCATGGGAACACTCTATAAGTAATGATATCCACTTATATCAAATTAACGTTCAGTCCATACAGAATCATGCTCGCTCTGAGCTAGACATCAAACTATTTGCTTTTAATTATAAAACTCTTCACTCCAACAAATTGAGAGATGTGTTGTGAAAAGTTTCTATGTTTTCTGACTCCAACTGATTGCGTATGTTCATGGGGCACCCAAATAGTTGTTAATTAACCCTGACATTCTTTGCTAAAGAAAGACGACATGTAACATTATAAAATCTATCACCAGAAATATTTATGAAAGTATAATATTGCGGAATTATTGCAGACGCTGCACCAGAAATATGGAACGAACGTGTGACTGGGTGGTCAGATTTGGCGTTATGTGCATTATTATGGAGGAAAGACGATGAGATGACGTGTGTTAGCAAGCAGCGAGGCACAAATAAGAGTTTATTCAGCTGATTAGTCGAGAGCACGACCGGCGCGCGCTCTGATTGGCAGCCATTTGTGGACATCTCAGCTACTGCGCCACTATGCAGGACCCCAGAGGTGCCAAACATTGTTGCACATTCGGTATCTTCGCGGTATTTGATTTTTGCGAGTTATTGCAACTATGGTTAAAATTGGATTTCAAAAGTTGAAGGCAACCTATTAACTCAGAAGAACAGAAAACGCCAACTTCTTTGTTCTTCTGTGTTAAGTCTGGGTTTCTGTTGTATCTTCTTTATAGATTTTTTTCAAGAAACCACTTCAATATCGGTAAAGGATCCTCACTAATTTTTGTCCGGGCTCTAGAGCTTTGTTCCACCAAAATAATACCTTTTGTAAACCGATTTCAGTTTCAAACATTAGATACAACATCAATTTCTATGTGTATATTGCTATTGATAAGACGATATAAAACTCAATGGTTTCTAATGTCCACGTAATACTATGTTTCAAAATGATAAAAACAGATCAAAATATTTAAATTGGTGAATCAAAGATACTGATTGTCGAGCCCTGCGGTCACAACTTTGGGCTGTGGCTGTACACTTCGGTCGCATTACGTACAATAACATGCGGACGAGATGACACCTTGTTTGTGTTTTTGTTACTATACACTAAGAATTTGGTTTATGTGAGAAAGTTTAGGATTTCTGATTTTGAGCTAAAATTCGTGGTAAATGCAGACTGAGGATTTGTCTGCTGAATTTCACAAGATATCCCATGTCGGCGGAAATATTTAGTTTTTTTCCCCCTCCGCTTGAAGGGTAAGTTTTTGTTTTGGTTTATATATATATATAGTAGATTATTCTATTTCTATGTTAAATTGTATCCACATATCATTCTTGTCAGAAATTTTGGCTTTGCAGCAAGCGCTTTTGTTATTCTTCGCCACATTATTTTGGCATGTCATCTTATAACGCGCGATGCGTTTAAAAGATTTAATTTTTATTAGAATTATCTTCAATAGACCCACGTGTGGCGCTTCTTTGATAATTATATTCTATTACACGTCGATATCCTCGGAGTTGAATATAATAATAGCAAAACGTCATTTGGCCTTAACAACGGGCACACAATACATTTTATAGTGGTACAAAAGGCCGCTAGTTTTTAACACAATGAATTGAATGGTGTTATGTCCCATTCTGGCCCAATGAGGAGGGACCTCATATCCTGCAAAATACAACAAACCAAGGGGTACCGGCCGCACTTCCATATCTAAATTTAGCATCCATTATCATGCCAAAATCGATATTAGAATTTGTAATGAATATACCTAATACGTTTCGTGTAGAAAATATCTAAGTTAAATCACAGAAGTAAAAAGCTTAGCCAAAAATCTACATTCAGCAGTTTATAACTAAATGTAATTATTGAGCACCACCAAAGTATTGTTTACTATGTCTAAGTCTGATAATAAGCTCGCAAGTGTTTGTATAATCTTTTACCATACCTGTAGGAACATAGCTTTTGTGCAATATGATGATACCCGACACTTATCTAAGTCCATTGTTACTTGCGACAAGATTAGTTTATGTTTAAGTCAGATGTTTGGATGACAACAGATTTCTGATTATAAACTGTTTTAGTTACCGCGTGAGGCGAAGCTGGGTGTAAGTTATTAGCTTGGCAGATTCGCAGTAGACTGGACATCAGTAACATTTAATTGGTCAGTCAGAATAGATACTTTTTCATTCATACAATTTATTAAAAGGCGATATTTCTACGCAGGTTACCGCGAATTCACAAAGTAAGTGGTTTTTATAAACTGCGTATGGGTAAAATAATAATTATTACTCTGACATAATTTAAGGAATATACCATACTACCCACATGACGTACTTTTTCCCGATAAGACGTTTCACGCTAAGATACGCTTATTTCATTATTAGGTATTTATTGGTCGTCTTGACGTTTGAAACTACGCATAAGTAATTATTATGGTCGTAAACCGTTTCATGACTCCTTTATAGGTGAGAAGTCTTGTTCAGTGAGTTAGTTTCACGGTTTTTTTAAGTGAGAGCAGTTTTCTGGTGTAATTCTAAGTGAAAAAGTGACGATTCGGTGTAAAAAATGGGACGACTACTCAGAAGGTAGATATCGATTTCTTTTATTGGTTTTCTTTTCGTTATTAAGCGTAGGTATTTTAAACACAATTTAATTTCAACTTGCTGCAATTTAAATGTCTTGAATTTTATGATGTAGTATGGAATTTGTAAATTAACATTTGTAAAGTCACAATGAACCATAGCAAAGAACGGATTAAATCGTTTTTAACAGATTTATTACAACTGCCGAGTCACATGCAATAGTTGCGTGGAAATCTTAAATATAGATACAAGAGATAGAAGCCTATATCAAACACAACAATAATAGGTAATTGATTCAGACTCACTGTTTCTGATTGCTGCAGATGAACAGATCAACAATAAGAAAACTAGTGTCAATTTAGGTCACTGTATGATTGAATGCCTTTTATATCTACTTCCATATTTCTTACAAACTAGAACGCAATATGGACTAGTATTATCTATAGATGGAGTGACACAAGTGAGACTATATCAGCTTCGACCCATAGTTACACATCTATTATGGGGTTTAGGTTTCCGCACTTAGTCCTTAAAGTGATGAAATGTACGCACAATGTCCATTGTGCGTACATTTTTGAACCGAAAAGATAATATCGAGATGAGCTGTCAGGCTATGTCAGACCTAAATCGAACATACATTTCGGCTTTTAGTTGATAGCTAAACTTGACTTTTATGAGAATGGAAAACTAGGACAAAAAATGAATATTGTAAATTTTTTTTTTTTCAAGAAACTTTAAAAATGTTCTCTTTTCTTTTTATCGACTCACGGATAGTCATGGTAATCCTGTATCTGCATGATTTATATGTGTAGCTCATAGTATAAGTGAACTGTTGGTGTTCTTTATATAAGAATATAGTCTAGAAGCCGTGAGTTTACAACACACATGAACAACACGTGAACATTATTTCTAAGATTTAAATTGTATTTTTTGTGCTATTTCTATTTTTGAATAAATATATAAATTTTCATTTATTCGTCTCTCAAAACGGTGAAGGAAAACATCGTGAGGGAACCGGCTTGTCCTAGAACCAAAAACACGAAGACATGTGACATCTACCAACCCGCAATAGGCCTGCGTGGTGGATTATAGCCCTTTCCTTCTCATAGAGAGGAGGCCTGTGTCCCAGCGGTGGGAACAGTATAGGCTGATTATGATGAAAGTCTTAAAATCGAAATAGAAATTTGTGCAATTGATTTTGGATAAAACTTTACACGTACTTGAGCGTGCAACATAATCGGCCTATATCGCAACCCTTTTCTGGGTTGCCTGGGACAGATGCCCCAGGTCCTATCTGTGTATATATGTCACAGTCAAAACTGTTAATCAGTCAAAACAATTTTAACAATAACTAACATTTACTTAAACTTATTAGGTTTTTTTCGTGATCCTTTGAAAAACATCATGTTATTCTAGGACTAGGTAATTATAACTGAGGCGTTCTAAAACAAAATATTTTTAATGCAGAAACCACATTTTGGGTCGTTACCCGTGGTCCCGGTGGGTCGACCCATTACCGGGTCCATGGGTAATTTTAATTATCCGTGGTCCCATGGCATTAGGGATTGTTTCCTGGACTTCTGAAAATATCGATAGAAAATACAAAGCCATAGTAACAGCATATCATATCCCACCGGGACCATGGGTAACAAGTCATTGCATAAATTGACAATGGGTTTATTGTTTTTTTTAAGGATAGTAATGTCTCACAAACTACCAGGACGCCAGAATCATGAAGAAGTATTTTCTACTTTGCATACTGCGTGCGTGATACTCTAAATGTACACGGATTGATTATGAGATTCCTATTAAAAATAAAAAATACCTCCTTTATGGTTCTGTCCTCCTGGTAGTTGGTTGATAAATAAAAAATAGAAAGCCAATAAACCCGTAGTCAAATTATACAATCACACCCGTGGTCCCTGTGGGATATGATATGCTTTTATTATGACTTTGTATTTCCTATCGATATTTCCAGAAGTACAGGAAACATACAATCCCTAATACCATGGGTCGACCCACTGGGACCACGGGTAACCACCCCACATTTTAACTTCATACGTATTTTGACTGACACCAGTCAAAAGTGGTTTTGAGTTTAGACGATCTTATGACTGCATCAGCGAGCGGAGTTCGCATAGCTGAATTTTGGGCCAAACATTTACCATCGACACGTTAAGAAGAAGTTAGTTTTGACTGCAACATATACACCACACGGGCCCAATTCGGGTTCATGTTTGTAACACTTCCTAGCTTCTTCTGCGGCTTCGCTCGCGTTATGGTCAAAATTGAAATCAAGGAAAAGTTTTCAATATTAAATCTTTTAACCTCTTTTTAATATTAGTAAGTTGTCTTAGAATCGGTCTCCTCACGACAAAGTTTGCTTAGCGTGCAACGTTAAAGCGAAATGAGCAGTCACCTACTAATTTAAAATATGTCATTAAATGATTTGGTTCTTACGAGTTATCGGGAAATGAGTAACGTAAGCAGTACGTGTTGGTACCTATTTGAATTAAGTCTTCTTTTCAGCACCCGCAAAGCGGAGATGCGGCGGAGACACCGTGGCACCTTCCGCATGGAGTCGGTACCAGAATCTGGAGGCCTATTCAAAATGACGCACATAGGAGACGGGTATGTTATATTCCATTACTTTGTCATTGATTTGAGCACGATCACACAATGTGCTGACTGGACAGTTCGACTCAATACTATTTGCTCCATTCATCAAAATGCCATGGTACCAGGTTGACTAAGATTATTGTCTGGACCTTAAAAGGGACTGGTTTGCTAGCACGACTGCTGAGCATGAGGTCCTGGGTTCGATTCCCGGGTTGGGCAAAGTGTAATTGGGTTTTTCCATCATGAGTCTGGATTTGTGCCCGGTTGATGGCAATAGGCCCGCCCTCTATTACATGGGACTTAAACATACCTGGCAAATTGGGGGTGTACTATTTGCCACACCTCTGCATATGCCTTCGGTGATTCAAGTCGTGATGTTATGTTATGTTTAAAAAGGACTCTTATCTCTGAGTTGGTTTTGGTGTTTCTTTTGAGAGTAGGTGGAAACGCCGACCGCGTTTAGTTTTAAAACGTAGTTCAGTTTTGAGGTGTAAAAGTTACGGAAATAAACATTATCCATGATCTATGCTCGCACAACTGCACAATACAACGGGTTGAATTTCATTCGTAATTTATTTATTTGATCGTATTTTACAAATTACGTCGTATTCTCAGAAGAGTCATAAGTTTACTTTTGACCTTAGACACCACAGTTTAATTCATATTATTGTCATTTTTCTTTTTATAATATTTTAAATTAATTTCCTAACAAAGCATCCAAACAAGCGACTAACATGTAAGTTCGTTGTTTTAGGGTTCTTTGTAAATGCCATTTAATTTCATATTTCATTTGGCCCATGTTTGCATGATCTTTGTAAATAAATAGAATCACCTACAAATTCTTCTATTGCTGTAGAGTTTTATTTTAAAAGCAATGTTGAGGTCAGTAGGTGAACAAAATTAGGTTTCTACCGTGTCTGGCTTGCGCTCGCGTAGAAAATGCATGCTAAGCTATTTCAGAACGTAATATTTGCAGTTTGGTATAATACTTCATTATACTGTTTTGTTTACATTCATTGTTTCTCACTAAATTTACGAAAAAATAAAATTACTGTTTTAAGCTCTTATACTGTCACTTACGGAATATCTTCCGTGATTGTTCATTATTTCGAGCTCCGGATAGCGGCTCCCGCGGGACGAGTATGCGGTCATCCCGCGAGCATGGCGCTTGCAACAGCGTCGAAATACGGGAAGCTCGAAATAATAAACAATCACGGAAGAAATCCCGTGGGTGACAGTTATTAATTTATATTCTGATAAATACCGGATTAATTAAAGACGTGACAGATACTTAAATCTATTGAATGGCTCATCTATCTAATGAAAAATCTGCCTGTAACAAGATCTATTTCAAAAACATTCAAATCTATTTCTGGGCGATCCCTTTTCATCTTTGATTGGCCCGAATTCAGCCACCCTGACCTATAAACCCGCAGACTGCAGACAGTTTTATCTAGTTAGATTTGTACTTGCCTGGTCTGTAGACCTAAACCTGATGTCAGTCCTAATAATGATCAATTCGCTAGCTTCCCGTCTTTAGAAAAGATAGGTCAGGGTCTGCATATGGATAAGTCAGTTCAGGGTCTGCATAACAAGCAGTTCAATGATCATAGAGGACAAGAAAATGATTGGATTTTGTTTATGAGTTTAGGAGCTACTATTATTCTATATAAATAACGACATACTTATTTCCTCCTTGTGAAAACAAAGAAGCTAGCATGGCAAAGGCATTGAATACACATAGACTGAGTGGATACAAAATAAATTATTTATAAAAGTTTTAATGTTACCTTAATGATGAGATGCCTGAGTGTCATCTTAAATGAAGTGCTTTTCTCCTGGAGATGTGTGATGGTAGTAACCGATCAACAACTGTTAGTTTTATGAATGATTTCCCCAGTCGGAATCTCTTTTTATATCACAAATTACCAATCTTAATCCTTCAACAGTCGAAGTAATAATAATTTTAATTAAAAAAGCGTCCAGGTGCTTTGCGATGAGAATAGTATGGCTCACCATTTTCTATTTTCTGGAATATAGAGTTAAATAAAAATGAGTTGAAACAACCCTATTTATCATCAAGAATTACATTTTGTTATTGTTTATCATTTATAATTCTCTCTTCAGAAAACTGACTTAAAGTGAATGTGTACAAAAAAAGGTCTCAGCTACATCCATCCTTGTGGGAGACTGGTGCCTGATGTAGGTTTTTGGGAAGAACCTGTGGGTCACCAGGCAAAGTTGGTGAACCACGCAATGGTTTCATATCTGCGCTTGTGGATTACCGAGATATTGACCATGACCTAAACATAATGTAGTGCCGTAGATCACACATATCATACGTGGTTCGGTTTATACATTCATTGTCATAATATTGTCGTAGATTAGGTCATTATTTTGGAATAGTTTAATTCACACAGTGTAAATGAGGTGATAAATAAGTTATAATCCAATTTTATGGATTTTTCAAATAATAATAATTCCAATAATTCTTTAAAACACTCCCGGCCTTTGCCCAGCAGTGGGATGACACAGGCTAACAGTAACAGTAACACTCCCGGCTATTAGGATTAACAAAATATGATGTTGTTTTATTTCATAAATAAAAAATAGTTTGTAAAAGCAGTATTTTATCATGCGTATGACGCAACAGCACCCCTGAACTGCTACGGCGTAGCACTTCGTAGCCGAAAATCATCCCCGTTCTAATGTGTACAGGGATTATTTAACGAGTAATGACCCACGTTCTGCCGCTTGTAGGTCTGATTTGATTTTCAGACGACTTTAAGAACAATTTTAGCAGTTTATTTGAAGTATCGGAATAGTACATTTTGATACAAGTGGAGAAAGTTTGTTATTGCATTCGAGGCGGAATTAACACCTGAGCTGTAGGCAAATGTCCACGTGTATCAAAGGCCTTTTGTCAATACACTTTTGAAGAAATAAAATAAAATAATGAAAAAAAAAGATCACCGCTGCTATGACGCATTGCACCAATTTGTACTGAGTATAGGTATAGTTTTATCTGAGGCAATTTTCCAACACCCGCGTGCTGTGCCGCGTGCGAAATTGGCTCCTTTCTGCACGCGGCACAGCACGCGGTGATGGAAAATGAAAACAATCCACGTGTGTGAAATACATGGCATGTTAAACCTAATTGTAGTGCGATAAGAACCCGTTATCGAAGAAGTGTATTGAAAAATGGTTTTTCGGACTAACGATCCATCGAACATAATTATGAAAATCGTTCAAACATATTTACGACAATTTGGGGTGTTCCCATTATTTATCCATCTCCTTCAGTGCTCAGCATTCCACAGTGTAATTTCTCCCATAAAACTGATTTTTACAGTAATTTTGACCGTGAGTTTCAACCAAAGGAAGATCTTGCGAACTTGGCAAAAATTTTATATGTTACCATTAATGTGCCGCATAAGCACTGAGGTTTTTAGCGGTTTAAGGCACACTGGTTTAAGGCACTTTGGGTGTCGGTAAGCATTATTCTGTGACGGTATTTATACAACGCCGTGTTACGAAACCATAGCGAGATTCATCTAGGGAGCTCTTAGGCACTATTTACCACGTACGATAGAGCCCTGTTTTACCTGACGCTGACGCCTATTCTTTTTAGGATTCCGAAGCCAAGAGGCCTAAATGGGACTGTTATAGATTCGCCCTGTCCGTCTGTCTGTCTCTCCGGATGTCACAGTCATTTTGCTCCGAGACAGTTGGCACCACACAGTTGCAATTCGGAGAGAAGGCGTCTTCTATGGACAGCTACACATAAGTGATGTGAAATTAAAACAAAAATCTAAACTACTATTACATTATACTTATTTCGTATTTTTGTGATTTCCTGTTTCGGTGTTTATGAAACATAAGTACTTAATTATTTGTTATGAGTGATTAGAAGGTTCTGTCCGTAGTTAATTATACCGTTCAAGTAAGTGGCGAAGGTGAAAAAAAAATAAAAGCATGTATAGTGAGGTGTAAAGTACCTCATACAAACTGCTCATTTTAAGGTAATAGTCTAAATACGACAATTGCTACTGCCAAAGATGACAATGACTTTGGCTTTGGTTCAAAATCACTTTTAGAAAGTAGATAACTATCTAAACAAAAATCCGACCTGAAGGTTCGAATACTTGCCTTAAAACTGGTAAAATCTCAGTCCCATCCACATTTTCCAACGCCAGAAAAGTTAATTATCTAAATTAGTTCCATTTTTAACAACAGAGAGATTACAAAGATAACACTGGGATACTCTTTGATTATTCCCGCCAATTGTCAATCACACTAAAATGTCAGCCTCTGATAATAATTCAATCTGCCTAATTAACTAAATCAAACAAAACCAGTGTTCATTACAACCTACCCTTTTAGACAGAAAAACGGTTTCTTTTCTTAGAACTCTCATTTTGTTAATGGAAATAAGTATTTAAAAGGAAGGATTTTTACGGATTTTGTGACCGACAGCTTATCTTAAATGCTTCTAAGGGTTCTTACAGACGACCGGTACGTTGCCAAATGCAGATAAACTGCAGTTGTGGTGTCGGCGGCTGCCGCCGGCGCGTCGACGGCAGCCATCGACACACATTTAGGCGGCATGCCACAAAAGCAAGCGTCGCGACCCGTCGACGGCAGCCGTCGACAGGTGGCGACGGCTGCAGTTTATTTGCCGTTGGCAACGTGCCGCTCGTCTGTAAGAATCCTAAGAGATCTGTCAAGCTTTTTGTAGATTGCTTTATTTTTGTTTTAAGGAGGTTTCATTAATGATTCCGTGCTTAGGTATCATTCTTTACTGTGGCTAATAAAGTCTCTGAACTTTTGCGTCTAAAGTAGGAATCGTACGAAGGGATGTCGCATGCGCGCTGGTAAAAAATTATGTACCTTGAATCGGATTCCCGACATCTTTGTGAGAATACGGAACAACCTCGGGTAGGCTTAAAACTCGTAAGAGATTTTTACGCTTTACACAAGCCATCGGGGGTGCGCGCGAATGTACTTGTGTCTCCCGGGACCCGGACACATGGTGGTAGTAGGAACAGTGGGTTTACAGTCTGTAAGAAGCAAAATGTGGGAAGAGAAGTACCCACCACCTCCCGACTTCGTCCAACCCATGGAACACTTATCTCCCGGACATGATTTGCAGTGGCCTATGTGGAAGGCACTCAATGGATTGCGTTTATAGTTTAGCAAAAATGGGGGATTAAAGATCCTACCGACACTCAGTGTACATGCGGTGCTCCCGACCAGACCATGGCACAGTTGCTGGAATGTTCTATGTGTCCGTACACACCTGCATATTAGACGAATTAAAATACTAGAGACGTCGTGATTAACGTGGCCACTTACTGGGCTCGTGTTTAATGAGTCGTACCAAGAAAACAAACCTTACAACTCGGCTTACCCGAGAGTTTGACGAAGCCCAGCCCATTGAGCAGGCCGGTTTCCGCAGAGGATATTCGACCAACGACCATATCCATACGGTAAAGCAGCTGATGGAGAAGTGCCAAAAATATAACCAACCCCTGTGCATGGCTTTCGTCGATTACGAAAAGGCTTTCGACAGTGTCGAGCACTGGGCTGTATTCCTTGCTCTCCATCGCTGCCACATCGATCCCCGTTACATTGATGTGCTGCGGGAACTTTACACCATGGCTACTCTGCAGGTTCGTATGCGCACCCTATCTAGACCCGTACCGATCAAGCGGGGAGTGAGACAGGGCGACACCATTTCACTCACTCTTCACTGCAGTCCTTGAAGACATCATTAAAATCTTACAGCCTTATTCATAAAAAAATCCTTAATTGAGGTTTGAGCGGTCTGTTAGTTAGCAGACTGATTAAGCTTGTTAGACGGTTGTCAAGAAGTATGAGACGCTATGAGACGCTTTGTTTGAAGTGCGCGCGTCTTCATATGTTTTGTAAGGGCTACCACACAATTGAGACAAGGCTGTCTTTAGACGGACAATTACCCTACTAGTGCGAGCGAGAATACATAGTCTGTCTCGCTCGCACTAGTAGGGTAATTGTCTGTCTAAAGACAGTCTTGTCTATAGTGTGTGGTAGCCCTAAATGCAAAAAGCCGTAACTATGCTAATTATTCTAATTTTACTTTTTTGATATTTATTGTTAGTACACGTATCATCTTAAATACCTAATTAAGAGGATTTTTAAATGCAAATTCCTGAAAATAAATTTTGCTGGATTCTTTTTAATCTTTGCGTAACCCTCCCTTCACTAAAATTATCTTCGGTATGGTTTTTTGCTCTTGTCAAAGTCAACCGTTCAAATTTGCGGTGGCCATTTTGTGACTTAGCAGGGAGATAAAGGAGGGTCAACAGTCCTCTAACTTTAGCAGAGCCTTGATCGACTGATTAGCGTTAACAGACGTTTATGAATTATGTTTTGTAGCATCGGGCTTTCAAGGAACATTCAAGGAGGCTTTAACTTTTTATGAATAAGGCTGTTAGATTGGGACTATTGCGGTGTTAACATCAATGGTGCTTACCTGTCTCACCTGTAAGATTTGCAGATTATCTCGTACTGCTTGCTGAAAACTTTGAGGATCTCCAAAAGATGGTTCAAAATCTTTATGATGCCTCTATCAAAGTAGGACTTAGGATGAATATGGCCAAGACGATGATTATGGCAAATTTCTCCAGCAATTCAAATCCTTCTGTTAAGATCGGGAATGAACGGTTGGAGAAGGTTGACAGTGGAAGTATCGAGAATAATCCAGCTAGGATGGGCTTTTAGCAAATTGGACGACATTCTCAAATCAGCCATAATTCCACACTGCCTGAAGGCCCGTCTCTACAGCACTATTTTTTAATTAGTACAAATACTTAAGGGTTTATTAAAGAAGGTCTTTTTATTATAATTATATGTAAAGTCTTAATACATAATATTGATAAACAAAAAAGTTATTAGCGTTTGTTTATATCCCAAAATGCCACTCAATTTATGTAAATATTGTGCAGGCCATTCATAATAGTACCTATTTATTCGCGAACGCGAGTGTGAGAGAAAACGAATACGTTTTCTCTCACTCTCGCGTTCACGTGGTCATTTTATAGTAGCAATTGTTATGAATGATTGATTCAGTTATGAGTTTACCAATTATGACAAATTTTCGTATACAATTTTGGGATTTCGTTTTTTACTTTTGACTACATAAATATGATCAGTATCAGTAAAGGGTACGGATAGAGCCCCATTTTTTTTTATTAGTGGTGTATAATCAGTGTGTTCCGCCCACCATGACGTACGGTGCTAAGACGTGGACGCTCTCACTGGAGGCTGTGTACAGACTCGCACAGAGAGCCATGGAGCGTTCCATGCTGAATATCCTGGATGAGGTTGGCACAAGATCGAGGAGTTTGACACAAACTATCAGAGGCCTATACCCAGCAGTGGGTGAAGTCGAGCTGTGGATGATGATGATAACCAAGAAAATCGCCAATTTGCATAAAAACCGTTTTTGATGCCAAGCATTCCTGTTGCTTATAAGTACCTGCCTTTACTGCCCCATTTCAAATACCAGCCTGTATAGAAAAGGAGAAAATAAAGTCTAAATTGACTTTATTTTCTCCTTTTTTCACGTTAGTGTAATGTTTTTTATTTACACGCTATTATTCCATTTGAAAAAGAAAATAACTCTAGAATGCATATTTTTAAAACGATTTTTTTTCTCTTTTACTGTACCCAATCCAATGCCCGTTTTCACTAATATCGGCGACACTTAAATGCCATGCCTGAATAAATGCGCACTTTTTTTGCACTGCCAATTATAGGCGATCTCGTATGTTGTAAATGTAAAGTTACAAATTGAAATGATATAATTATAAATAGTTTAGAACATACTTGATTAAATGACAATCCTATGCTCTTTTCCATTCAATGTTAAGTTATAGACCAGGGGGCCGAGTCTGCTATTACAATAGTGTCACAATGTTAAGTTATAGACCAGGGGGCCGAGTCTGCTATTACAATAGTGTCACAATGTTAAGTTATAGACCAGGGGGAACCTCCTTGCCGGATTGCCGCCATGGGATCTGGAGGCAATAGTCCTCGCGCGCCTACATGAGTGGCGCGCGGAGGCGCTACGCCGGGGGGAAACTCCGCTGCCGCGGCAAATTGTCGCTCAGCGGACGGACTTCCGGCGAGATCTCATGGCGACATGGAGAGAGCGACTATCGCAACCCCGTGCAGGGCACGCCACAATAGTGGCGATAAGTCCCCTCTTTGAGGAGTGGCTGGAGAGACGCCACGGCGTCCTCACCTTCCGCCTGACGCAGGTTCTTACCGGACACGGATGTTTCGGTAAGTTCCTGCACCGAATCGGGCGGGAGGAAACGCCCGGGTGCTATCATTGTGAGGATAGGCCGGAGGACACGGTGGAGCACACTGTGGAGGTGTGCCCCGCTTGGGTGGAGCACCGCCGTGTCCTCGAGGTGGCGATCGGCGGCGGCGACCTCTCGCTCCCGGCCCTGGTTCGTGCCATGGTCCGGAGCGAGACGGAATGGGACGCCGTCACCTCCTTCTGCGAAGCAGTCATGCTAGCGAAGGAGGTGGCGGAACAGGACAGGGAGAGATCCTCACGTCCCGGCCGCCGCGGGAGACGCCCCGGGCGTCGGGGGCCACGTGGTGGCTTCCGGCCACCGTAGACGCGGGCCTGTGGACGGGGAGCTATGGGCTAGCTCGCCGTCCGTACGTCTCATGACGACAGGCCGTGTCGACGGCGCGTTCGTGTTCCACGCGCGCCTCAAAGAGAGTCAGCATCAGTGAAGGGGTCCGCAAGGGCCGAAGCCTGCCGGGGCTGCGGGACTATTCGAAAGAGATACCGTGGCCCCGGAACACAAAGGGCGATGAAGGAACATGGATGGGTTTTAGTCAGTAAAAGTCTGACACTCCCTCCTGCTCAGCCCAGAGCGGGAGAAGTCATTTGATGATTTCCCATCCGAAAAAAAAAAAAAAAAAAAGGGGGCCGAGTCTGCTATTACAATAGTGTCACAATGTTAAGTTATAGACCAGGGGGCCGAGTCTGTTATTACAATAGTGTCACAATGGTCTATCATTGATTTCATAATTGTTGATCGATGACAATGGTCATTTTGCAAAAAAAATGGTAATCTGCTAAATTCATAATGGTCGATCATTGTTCGGTCAATGGTCTCGTAATAGAATTGTGTTATAATGACATTGTTGTATTGCCATTATTAAAAACCTTAATAGAAATGGTTTTCGAAAAACTCAAATTAAATTTGAACATCTAATCATGCCAGATTTCATTTAGATATGTTTTTACATATTATATTAGTGTTCTCTGCAATCTGAAGTAGTAAAAAGTTCGTAAATAGCAAAAAACATTAAGTCATGTGTAACGCGGATTAATGTGAAACAGTTCAATAATATTTCATTTGTTTAGCTGTCAAATGTGACATTACTGCTGCTACATTATCTGTTTTTATTTCTAGCGGTCGGTGTTTTAATTTATTTTCATTTAAGTGTTTTAAAATTATCTTTAATTAATTAAGCAAATTTCGGCTGGAACTGTCAAAATTTTAGCAGATTACCGCGTAAAGTCAGTCATTTATTTGTCATTGTGTACGAGATTACCATTCTATGCCATTTCTTTCAATGGAGTGTGAGTGGTTGATCATTTGAAAGTCATAATGACGCCACTATATTAAAAGATTACCAAACTTGTCCAAATCAACAATTATGAGATTCGAAAATGGTAAGAAAACGAAAAAAAATCATATTAGGATGAAATCCATTGGAAAAGGAAGAGAATATAACAAAATGAAAGAAAACATATTTACGGGCGATCTGAGGTCGGGAAGTGGGAGGGGGGGGGGGGGGGGGGGCTTAAGTGTAAACGTCGTAGGTTGTTCGCGACGAACGTCACCAAATCCAAGTGTACATAGTGTTTTTACCATAAACATATAGAGTCAGTGATATGGGCAATAACAGTGACAAGTAAATGAGTGAAACAGTGCAATAGAATAAGCAAAACAGTCATTTACGTACGCGCTAGACTCACATGTACTCGCAAGTGGAGCTTTAAAGTCATAATTTAACGTAATCCAGGTAGCCTAAGTTGCGACCTAGGCCTGGATATAGTATTTTGTTTAGAATAACTTAGACCCTTCAGGAAAACCACTTGCAGAGAATGTGACAGTCTAACGCGTCCATCTTCATTTTAATGTGTAAAATTTCGTCTAACAGACTGACTGTTGAAGGATCATTACAGGCTGAAAACCATAGACTCGTAACTATAAACAGTAAAACTCGATAGGTCATATACTTTCCTAGTATATGGCAATTATATGCTTACGGTCTCAATGACGGTTTTCATGAAAACTGAGCTGAAAAGATCCTTCAATCAGCCAAAATTAGAAAGATTGTATAGTTTCTAGTTTTATTTGATTACAGACAATAAAGATAATTTTATTTTTGTACCAGTAGATAGGTAACTGTACCTAATAACTTGTGTTATCTTGAATATAATCAGATATAAGCACAAAGTTATATTTTTTGTTAAAATTGTAAAAATTTATAGAGGAATAATTTAATAAAAATTTCCAAAATCAGGAAGCGATTCATAGCTCTCGTTACAGTACAGTCCCGGGGTACAATAGAGACCCAAAATTCAGATAGAATCGTAGTCATCAGTACGGCAAATATGCCTCTATAACAGTGAACAAACAGTAAAAAGTAGTGCGGAGAAAGTCCTGAAGTTCCGAATCGCTTCCTGAACAGTTATGAAAGTTTATCAGTGTTATTATTCCCAGTAACCCCCTTCCCCAAGTAACAATGTCTGAGGTAGCCTGAACCTACAGGTGTAGGACGTCAGCGCCGACTAGGAGCGAAGAACACGTGCGCACAGTGCAGTATACATAGGCACATAGTCCGTTAGGTACACGCATACATCCTCGCGCCCAGCGATCACGCCCGTCCGGCATATAGTAATGAAAAGATCTACAACTTATGTATTTACACTTTTTCACATCACAACCTCAAAATTTATGTGAAAAATTTAAATAACTAAGTTTTTGGTTTTTTATTTTTATCTCTTACAAAACAATTTTTTTTCACGATATTTTGGTGAAAACTTACCTTTCTATGTTCCAAATTTTTTGATTTCAAATATTTTTTTACTTCATTTTGAACTAATATCGAAAAAGCACCCTAATTTTCAATCTAAAATACAAAATATCAGCTTTTAAAAAAAAATCGAACTTGCGTGGAGAGGGTCCCGTCTGTCTGTCCGACCGTCTATCACAGCCAATTTGCTCCGAATCTACTGGACCAAATCAGGTGAAATTTGGTAGTATGGTGTAATCCTGTGACTTTTCACCAAATTTCGTGAAAAAAAAATGTTTTGCAAAAGATAAAAATAAAAAAACCAAAAACTTGATTTAAGTATTTAAATTTTTCAAATAAATTTTGAGGTTCTGTGAAAAAAGTGTTAATACAAAAGTTGTAGATCTTTGTAGTACCTACAACTTGTAGTTTTGTCGGAAATCGAGATAAACCGTTTTTTTACCCTTAAACCCTCAGATCGCCCGTAAATTATTTATCCATTCATTTTTGTTATATTCTCTTCCTTTTCCAATGCGTTTCATATTAATATAATTATTATTTTCGTTTTCAAAAATTTTGTTTTAAAAGTTAAATTATTGTCTCATTTTCAGAAACATGCCGGGCGATATTATTTCTCCTGGAGCACAAGGAGTATTTAGACAGGTAACTACGTATATTCTAGTTTTGAGTACAATTTTGTCCGTTCTTTTTTCCTCTAAGAGTTATTGTCGATAGTACGGTACGGTAGTTGTATTTACCATCAATCAATTGCGATACTTTTTTGAGCGGTTCCCCATAGATTTTGTATGGAAACGGCAAACTGTGTCATCACTAATTTACCAACTCAATGACTCACCTATTATTGATTTCAAAGCTAAAATAAAACATTTTTATCATAAAAATAAAAAATAAAGTATTTTAGATCCATATTTTTTTCTGATGAAAATGTTTCTGAGAAAAATAAAATACTTTATTTATCTATTTAATAAATAAATATTAATAAATATCGCTGGACATTAACACACAGCGCCAAACTAAGCAACGAGGCTTGTGTCGTGGACACCAGATAGTTGATATAATACATAGATACTTTTTGTTTGTAAATACATTCTTACTATACATATAAACTCCATGACCCGGAAACATATCCATGCTCATCACACAAACATTTGCTCCAACCGGGATTCGAACCCGGGACCCGGAATAAGAACGTTAGTCAGCCTCGTCAGTCGCGGGTCGAATTATATTTATGTAGGCATTGCAGATACAAGTACCTACAATATGGTCCATTATTTCTCAAGGGCTGCGGCCTACGTCGTAGCACTTATCGTAGCAAGAACCTACGCCGCCCCCACAGACAGCGTTCCCACTTTCTACGAATACGAACTACGTTCAACGGTTACAGTCCTTACACAGTTTTTTAGTGATCCTTAAGTACGTTGAAATAAAGTCGCAGTTCGTTTGCTGCTACTGTCAAGTCTGGTCAATGACGGTGATCTTTAAACGCTGAGTAGGTGGGCGCCTCCTCAGTAAAAATAAATGGGGTTTTATTAATCGGGCGAATAAAAAAATATTATTGTAATAATTGCATTTAAGGCCTCGGGGCAAGGGGCTCCTAATTTATTTAAGGATCTGTTTATCTGTTAAAATCCAATAGGAGTGCCAATTCAGAGGCAGAAACAAAGGAGCCTATTTGATAATTACGTTGTTTCTCAGGGTTAAACAATATTTTAGTTTGAGTGATTCGTCCGCTACAACTTATTATGCTGTGGCATCTGGCAGGAAAACCTACTTATAACTTTTAAAAATCCTGAGCCTCTAGGAGGGCTATAACAAGATAAACAACTATAGAATATTTCGTTTAAATTCCGTCAAACTAAATTGCTATGACGTATTTGGTCCGGTTCAGGGAGGGGCAATTGCACCCAATGCCCCCGCCCTGTATCCGCACCTGACTCTCCCGGCTTCGTGTCCTTAGCCCTTTTTCCGGCACGTAGGTACGCGTTGCAACGTAGGTACAGTATAGCATGTTGTTCTTATTTAAGAGTAGAACGACGCAGCGTACCGACAACGTATCGCATCACTGTGTAAGATGGATTTAGAAAATAAATCTTCATGACTCACGTTGGCATTTGAGGGACACGGTTAAATGGAAAATATGACAGCCATAAATCAGTTGTGAATGATCCTTAGAATTGCAAAGGATAAAAGAGGTGGAAAAGGAGATGGGCTGGTATTAAAAGTTACCTAAGCAACGCTTGCCAAGGTCGGTTCGTGCATGGTAAACATCCACAACATACCAAAACCCTCCGTGCCTCGGAAAGCATTTACCTAAGTCGTACAGTCTGACAGCTCGTTTTGAAAGGTGTAGGTAGGGGAAGTGGACCTCTTAACTTTACGACCTCAAATCTCAAAAAGTTTAAGTGAATGAAAGCAGTTTATTAATTTTATTTCGTTAAATCTTAATTTGTCATCAAACGCACAGACAATTCGGGCTCACTTTTTTATATAAACTATAAAAAACTAAATCTTGGGCTGTTGCCTTCTTTAGACCATGATGAGCACCTTCATTGAACCACCAAGTTGCCATCAATGGACTTCGAAAAATGTGTTCTAGAGGTCCAATCGAGGCAAGTAATTATAATTATCTATACTTACTTTAATTAAAATTAATTCAAAATTAATGTAATGTCAGTGGAAGTAATGCCGTACAAGCAACTTTCCATCTCACGAATGTGTTTTTAAATAGCTCCTGCTCTAATTCTAGAGGGAGGTCACTTTCGGAACCCGGTATTTGGACGTGTTCTGAAATTCTGCTTGCTTAAAAGTTACGTATCTATGACAACCATTTTATTTAAGTACATGCAAATTGCGATCGCGTATTGCATTTTCGTACTAGAAACTATAGATGTTTTGAAAATGCTACAGCAACAATTAAATAAAAAATTAAGTTGTACTATTCCATTAAAATATTGTTTAAATATGCCATCTGTTAAGTAGTAGTTGTAAACTTTTTGACGCTGGCCTCCGAAAGTTGTAAAAACAAAATCATAGATGACGTGAGAGCGGAATTTTGAATAACCGTTATAGAAAAAAAAAACATAGGTACTCACTGACGTTAAAAAAGTAAAAAAGCTACAAATCAATTATTCTAATACCTATGTTTAACTTTGTTGACTTTGCGGTTTACAGAAATCATTCGGGGCATGCGATCGTCAGAAAACCGCATTGTCGTCATATGCGCGAGCCGCTCGACTGTCGATCGGAACAGCCGCGGCTGGATTCGGAAATTTATTCATTCGCAAAATGGCGACTTCTACTGCAAACAATTTGTGTCCATGGCCCAATAGTCAAAAAGATTACGAATTACGAGATGTTATTGGTAAGTTTTTTATAAACTATCTAATTATATAATCACTAGACTATTGTTTGATGTTTGTGTTGTGTTATTATTTCTTAAAAACCTCATTCAAGCTGACTGCTTGTATTTGGGTTCGTCTGTCAAATTCCATATGATCCACGAAATGTCAATGATTTTCATGGAGATTTCTGATTATATCCTAGATGTAGAGAAATATAATACCAAAGACCTCATTGAAAATAGCTGTAAACATTAAAATTCGTGAAAATAATCTAGCTTATACAAAGTTAATGTTCGTTACAAATTAGCCGAATGCCGCCACGAAGTGGAGTGTACTTAAATTGTTAATTACTTACAGGTGTTGGGGCTACGGCGGTCGTTCACGCGGCTTACTGTGCTCCGCGGGCTGAGAAATGTGCCATAAAACGTATTAACTTAGAGAAGTGGAATACATCAATGGATGAATTATTGAAAGAAATACAGGTAAATAAATAAAATAAATAATTTAATAATATAACTCTTATCCTCATGAATAAGTGTAGGTATGTATAATGTTTTTGATTGATTTTTCCAGGCTATGTCAAGCTGTAATCATGAGAACGTAGTGACATACTACACCAGTTTTGTAGTACACGATGAGCTGTGGCTGGTCCTCAGGCTCCTTGAAGGTGACCATTTTGCCATTAATTATTTTATGACTTAGAGCTAAAACCTGGTACTTAACAGTTGTTTAAAAACAGTAGCTGTATTAACTATACTTCTACATAGTTTGTCAATTATAACAGGAAATATATTACTGACATGGCCAGTTTTACCTGTTATGTATATATGTAGGCTGCTATAATATCATATTATATTTATTACTTCAACTTTGAAAATAATGTGTTGAGTTATAACAGTTGTTGATAAATCAATGCAATACCAATACCCTATATATGTGTCTGCCAAAACAAATGTTCAAAAGCATAAAATACTAAAGTATTTTGATTTCTGTCTAGTAAGGCTATTGATAATGTTATTTTAGATTTGTTTTAATTCATCACCCGGAGTCACTGGCCTAGATCAATAAATAATTGTATGTTTCTGTATGAAAATATTTCAGGAGGCAGTTTGCTTGATGTGATAAAACACAAGATGAAAGTAGCAAACTGCAAGCATGGTGTATTTGATGAGGCAACAATTGCCACGGTTCTCAAAGAGGTCCTTCGAGGACTAGAATATTTTCATAGTAACGGACAAATTCACAGGTATATATGAAATATTAACTTAAAACCCAAAACAGCAGAGTTGTTACTTCGTGTGCATTCTAGTATTTTTTTACAGTTTGTACCTATTCTGTAGATTCTGTGCGAATGTTGTGATGCAAATTCATTTTGTATTTAATGCCATTGTCATTTGCTGTCTGCATGTTTTAAATTTAGCACTATTTTTACAAGCTTTTATTTAGTTTCAGTAATCAATGTTGCATGTTATGTTTGACCCACTTCACGGTTTCCCACTGAGCTGAAAATTTCAAAATTTAGACACTCCTAAGTGCATTTTCAAATTAGGTTTCACTGATTATATTAGTCTTACTTTGAAGGGTACAAGATTTCGAAATAATATCAAATTGTTAAAGCTCATTGTTGTCATGATTATCATTAACTATTTTTAGGGTTCTACTTGCGCACTGAAGGTACCGTATAAATTGTAGGTATTTGGATATTAAACTAGATATTTACGGTTTTCAGATTTTCTCCTTCACATACAAGACATTGCTTCTTGCTATATTTCATGATTCTAGGTCAACGGGAAGTACGTCAAATAACAAAAACGGAACTCTTATCATTTCGTCATGACCATCTGCCTGTCTGGTCATATGTCACACAATCATTACATGCTGGCGAGGGCATCGTCAATGCTGCCGTGTGCCATATCACTCCCACTCGGTTTCTCGCTCTAGCAAATGATGGTTCTGAGCGACAGAAAAGGATAGGAGCATGGAAAAATGCGCTTGTGTGCTGATAGATGAGGTTCCCTACCCTAAATGTTCATCTCGGCTATGGACGAAACCTTTCACTGTGTGTGACCCTACTCTCAAATGACTGACCATTAAAAACAAACTCCATATGTTTATTTTTGTGCCAGCGATTTTGTTTGCCATTATGCCAATTAGTTTAAATGTCACCTAAGCTTGCTGTATTTTGTTGCTAATAAAGTAATGCTTTGCGAATGCTAGCTAATCGTTTATTAATGCTGTGTGTGCAATAATATGTTCAGTAGAGTAACTGAATGATCTAATTCTGTGAACTAGGTACTACCTATATTACGTTTAGATGTTGTTGCTCACTTCCATTTACGGTCAGTTGCTATAACTAGATCAATAATATTATTGCTTGCATTTCAAACCGCGAAAGACACCAATAATATTTGATGATAATATGGTAAAATATTGCACATGTTTTCTATTTATAATTTGGCATGTGTTGAATGTAGTCAAAACGCGATTTTTGTGTTGCCTGAAATATAATAGCTGCTCTCTGTTCGTAGACAAAATTATCCAAAAAAATTGGTTGTAGAAAGTCACAAATAGCATTCTTTTCACAGGGATATAAAGGCTGGAAATATTTTGTTAGGAGAAGATGGTACAGTACAAATAGCTGATTTTGGCGTATCAGCGTGGCTTGCCACTGGCAGAGATATATCCAGACAAAAAGTCAGACATACTTTTGTGGGCACACCATGTTGGATGGCCCCAGAGGTCATGGAACAAGTGAGAGTTGTATGATTCTATCACTACTAATACCTTTTTGTTGTTTTTTTTTTGTTTTACTAACGCTTAGATATTCAATGAAATCATTCATCAGTAGCTATTTAGAAATAGCAGACATTTAGACCTCACTAGCTCCTATAACTGCCCACTATGATGGTCCACATTGAAAAAGTCATCAGAAGATATAATGAGAATAATGTAATAAAACCCAACTGTCACATCGAGTCATTCATGTGCAAATCTCTGTTTGTTAGGGATTACATAGAATTGCTTATCATTGTTGATATGGAAACTAAATATCTGAACTGTATGATGGTGTCATATTACTTTACGACATGGATACAATATTATGGCAGGTGTGACTTTATTTGAGTAAAGTTAAAGTCTATTTTTGTGTGTCTGTGTGATCGCCCAGTTTTTCTTAACTATGATGATGAGATTTCCATGATGATGAAAAGTGCATGAAATTCCGCTATGTTTTATTAAATTATGTGATAACCCATGTTCTGTCCACGAAGTAGACACAATAGCTAAACAATGTCGCCTCGACCAAATTGGTCATTCGACAGATCATGATATAAAGAGAGAGTTTATGTGCATAATTCAATAAAACATACGTAAATAATAAATAGATCTTAATATTTAAACCATTAATTACAAATTTAATTACTATTGTTGGAAGTAATGCAGAAGTAGGTTTTTAGATTTGCACCAAATATACCCAAGAGGCAATTATTACACCAGCTAATAAATTTCAGGATCATGGATACGATTTTAAAGCCGACATCTGGTCATTTGGGATAACTGCAATAGAAATGGCGACGGGGACGGCGCCGTATCATAAGTACCCTCCGATGAAAGTGTTGATGCTGACTTTACAGAATGACCCACCCAATTTGGACACTGGTAAGGTGAAAAGCACTTGAATTCTCAGTTGTAGAATAGGGATAGAAGATGTCTTTGTGAAAGAGTTTGTCTCGGGATTACTACTGTAGTCCTACTCTGCTGGTATATTGCATGAGTGGTTTGGCTTGTCATATTTCCAAACATTCGATAGCTAAGTATTCAAAAGTCACAACCCGTTATATACACATAAATATTACTGCTTTACCAACACCCGAAAGTTAGTCCCAGTCCCAGAGGCCCTAGCTACTCTGTAAGTAACGTTTCGTCCGTATATTCGGATCTATCTGTCTCTCTCACTCGCACTCATCTGCAGTCGTGCGCGAGAGAGACGGATGGATCCGAATATACGGACTAAACGTTAGAGAGTAGAGTCCCAGGATTCAGATACTAATCGAACACGGTCTAGGCCTTTAAAATTGCTACTTTATTCTGACCGAGACAAGCAGTATGAGGATCAAACATTTCTGTATTACAACAGAAATGAGTATGTTGTTAAAACAGTTATGTGACATATCTCAGATCAGATCAGCGTGGCAATCATTTATATTTCAAAGGTACTTTGTTATAGACCTGACGACATTGTTCGCTCACTGTCACATGACTGGCACATAAAAATGTTGTATCCTGATACATTAAAGATTTTTATCCTATTGAATATTTATCACAGAATTTTCCTCTATCTCACATACGTCAATGTTTTTATTTACAGGCGCTGACGAGAAAGAGCAGTACAAAGCTTATGGAAAAACCTTTAGGAAAATGATTATAGATTGTCTGCAGAAAGATCCGTCGAAAAGGCCGACAGCTACAGAGTTACTTAAACATCCATTCTTCAAGAAGGCCAAGGACAGAAAATATTTAACACAAACTCTAGTCGCTATTGGCCCTAGTATGGAAACTAGGGTGCATAAGGTAAATTATGTGCTTAATAATGACATTATTGTCATTTTTATTGCTGGGAATCGGGAAGGTATAACAACGCGACTTTCTTGCCCATTATTCTCCATAGAGATCTACGCTTTGGAATGGGCAACTACAGTACTTTCACAAGTTATTAAGCCTTGTGACTGGGTCTGTAGCTTCATCCTTTGGTTTTTGACTTTCAAAAGTTCCTGTAACGATCTTATTGAAATAAATGATTTGATTCAAATCCCCGAAGTGTTAGGCAGAGGTATACCTAATAGTATACCTACATTTCGCCAGTTATGTTTAAGTCCTATTTAATAGGGGGCGAGTCTAGTGCCATCAACCGAGATAGATTCCATAAAAAGCACTAGAACAATTGTTTTGAAGGGAAATGCTGCCCAGTAATGATCAATCTGGTTCAAGGTAGCGTAGGTACGTTCAGGGCCCGTTCACACCATGTCGTGACGATTCATTTATCGTTTGTTTTTAGTTGGCAAAACTAGTGGACGACAGTAATCGTGTGGTCCTATATGTGAACACCTCCATTTAAATACACACACTTAAAACTATACGATTATCTGTTGTCACGACATAGTTGGAAGGGGCCTCAGTCTTGATTCACTGGGCAGCCTTAATGCATCAAACCTGAGGTCTTGCCAGAAGTCTGAAAGTGTAATCACTTCACGTGCATTCCATTTGCAATGCCAACGCCGCCTCAATGGGCTGTTAGTTTTAAAACGATTATGTGTAGATCATGATATTGTAGCGTATTAGTGGCGCGGCGCCAAATACCTGCAATTCGTAGGCATCCTGGGTTATTATTTTTGTTAGTTTTGCTATAAACATACATAAGGAGTAGTTATAGCAAGCGGCGCTCTATAGTTTCTACCTATCCTGTTGAGGTACACTCATACGACTGGCATTATTTTTGGCATACGTAACGCGTAATTAGGGTGTAAAATAATGTTCTTTTAGAGAAATAATGAAACTTTACATAATTTCTTCAGCTTTAATATATTTATAAACCTAACCTCACACAAAATGCATTTCAGGCAAGTAAACATTCAAAGGGTGCGTCAGGCAAGCTGCACCGCACGGTGACAGGCGAGTGGGTGTGGAGTGAGGAAGATGACGAAGCAGCCGCGGAGGGGCCGGAGTCTGATGATGAGCCGTCTTTCAGCGAGGACAAGCGGCCTATGAACCAGCTGCAGAGGGCCGACTCCAGCGGGAGTGATAATGAGGGTCATGAGGTAAGAACAAGAGACATTTACTATTTATTTTGGATGACATGGTTAGAAAAAAGGTGACTGCTGAGATAACTGAGCCAATCCCAAATAAAATGCCATAAAGGCAGAAATGATGATGTGTGGTCATGAGCCATCATTTGTTTGTTCATCGTTCCATTTCAAGTTATTAAAACATGATATGGAGGTCAAATAGGCTGTTGTTCCATGTAAAATGGATGTATTCGGGCTGTATGTGGTTAGACTGGAACCTGATTCAAACATGATCGGGTAGGCAATTTAGCCGTCCTATGTTCTATGAAGGGATTTGTTTCCGCACGTAGTCCCTAAAGTGTACTATTGTGCATGAGCCATGGTGGCCACTACTCCAACCAGCCCACCTCCCTCCAGAAGCAGATCAAACTACCCGGTCTTCTCAGGACATCTGCAAGGGATCTTGCTGTTCCAATAGTCTTCTCGCGGATCTGGGTAACGCGGGTGCACCGCCGCCATGCACGCCCCGCACAGGGGACTGTCAGTGATACCTAGGGTGTGGAAGTGTTTGTTCAGTGAGCAGTGTCCAGTGATGGTCCCTGTCACCAGTCGTAAGCTATCTCTGTCTTTCTGCGCCTGGTCAGCTTAGTATCCAGGGACATAGCTTCCTTGGATTGCCTACACCTTGGTGTCTAGGTCCACCATTTCTCCGCTTTTGTTTCAAATGGGCACAATGGACTCTGGTTCAAAAGCTTTTGTGTTGGTTCCCCTTCTGGCGAGTTCATCAGCCACATCCTGTCCAAGTGATCCACTGTGACCATCCATATTGTGTTGCGGCTTAGTACTGTAACCCGTTCTAGGCATTAAGAATAAGAATAATTTATATATTTTTTTTAAAGTAGGTATTACAAAACTGTACATTTGGGTGCAGTAGTGTTATTTAAGTCAATTGTATAATTAGTGCTTAAAAGTAAACTATAACTAAAATATTTATAACAGTTGCAAGTAACGATAATGTTGAATTCAAATGTTAGGTAGCGACCTGCCTGATCTAGGTTTATTTAAACCTGTGTTTCAGGCCATCACTTTACATTGCATAATTTAATTAGGAAAGTAAAAGTTTTAAAATAAAATCTATTAACAACTATAACAAAAATCAAATTGGTACAGAAACATTAAAACTAATTTAAGTAACAGCAATCAAACTAGGACATCTAGAAGTTGTTCTGTGTCCGTGTAGTTAAGTATCATTTATTTTATTTATCATTTTCAGCATTATGGCATTCTAGTATTATAATTCTCGACGTCATCTGAATTCTCTTTAGGGATAGAAGAACTGAGACACTGTTGGAGAGTGTTATATATGTGTGCGTGCTGCTCCACACAATAAATGTCTTAAGACGAATAAACGTCAGTGCGTTACTAGCGGCCTTGTGTATCACTCGTTCCCGTGCCCACCTATGTAACATTGGCGATGGGTACCCACTCTAGTAAAAATAAAAAATGTCGTTAACGTTCTGCATTATTTCAACCTTTGACCACACTCAGCAGACTTGCAGGACATTCAAGGGCAGGATAACACAATGGTATCAGTTACTTCCCTGACCTCTACGGTGTGTGTCGCATCGATAATACCTTCACACTCAGCTTAATAGACAGAGATGAGCATCCCAGGGGTCCGACACCTGACCCGTTGTCGGTTTTAGATCCATCAGTGTATATCTTTAGCTCTTTTGGACCTGAGTAGTCACACATCTCAGCTGTGAGCTCTATGTGTCAGTGTTTTTGAAAGCAGTGGGTCAATCTGGCTATGCTGGAGGGGTTTGGCGCAGAATGGGCACAAAGCAAAATGTGCACTTGACGCAAAATGTGCATTTCGCAAAACGGTTGTGTCAGTGCGGTGTCCGTGGTCGTAGTCTGGGTGACAGAAGGTTGGGTGTTGGGAAAAAAGCGCTCTTATATCGATCCAAGTAGGTGCGATACCCGCCGCTCCCGCCCTAAGACCTTTTCGATTTCCTCCGGTGGGATACGCAGGGTCAAATGAGTCCCATGGTTATCACCGCCGACTGATGTCGCCCTGTACAGCGACTGCATTGTCGGTGTCATTGTCGGCGTTGTTCGTTATATTGTTCCGAACGATGCTTTGTTGCCAGGCCATAGTGGAAGGTCCGAAAGGAGATCCAAAAGTTCGCGGAATGAAAGGGTTGAAACAAATAATTAAATTATTTTCCCTTTTAAATATAGTCCTTATTAAGCCTAATACAGTACTGACCTTTCAAATAATAATTTATCCATTCAAAAAAAAAAAAAAATGTAAACACCCTCAAAATAGGCAGAAATTTCAGACTTCGCTTCTTCGTCATCAGTGTTTTTTTCCACGAAGCTCCTTTTTCATTTTTGGAAGCAATTAACAATAAGGAGGGGCGCAATCTGGACTATAGGGAGGGTAGTTCAAAGTTTCAAATCCGTATTTGTGTAAGGCAGCCATTGCAACATAGGTCTTGTAAACAGGTTGCATTGCCGCGCAGGAGGAGCTCATCAGGAGATCACTTTCCACTTTCTTTTTCCTGATTTGTTTCTTTTAATTTTTGTAGTAATGTCGGCGTACTATTGACCCATGGTATCAATATCTTTATCATTGTCATCGATTAATAAAATCCCCTCTATATCCCAAAAAACCGTAACCATAATCTTTTATGCCGACTTTGGCACCATGATGTCCTGAGGCGGTACTGAGCTTTTTCTAGTTCCATTGCATGTACTCTCGTTACGACTTAGGTTCATGGACTCAAGTGTCATACTCAGTCAGAATTTGGTTCACGAATTCATCCCTGCTCTCACTACACAGCTCCAAAAACTCGAGAGAACACCCGATACGCTGCTGTTTCGGTTTTTGGTTTGTGTTTTCTTCCCGATTGACTTGACTATCCAGCGATATCGTGAAGGTTAATGAACCGATCGGGCTAAAACTTGGTATTTATCGAACTTTTGGACCTCGCATAACTTATGTCGGAAGTCGCTGCCGTGTGTGTGTCAAGAGGCGCAGAGGTCCTAGCCATGGTCGTGTCGGGTGGCCCGTTAGCCGCAGCCAGCGCTGTTGGCGCTAAAGCAGCCGGCCGCAGAAGGCGCGGCACTAGTTGGCAGATTGGTGCCCCCCCCCACCCAGATTACGGTGAGGGCTGACCGACGGATCGGCATGGGATTCCCCGCGCATTGCCAGGATCCATTTAGCCTTCAGCAAGGATAAGTGGCTCGGGGACCAGTTTCAGAAGACTGACTCCAGTGGCAGTGATTATTATGGAGGAAATGATAAGAATATTAAGTTGTAACCAATTTGATCACACACATCCCATCACAGCCTTTTTTAATGTTCCTACTGCTGGGACACAGGCCTCCTCTCTATGAGAGGGAATGGGCTATAATCCACCACGCAGGCGCAGTGCGGATTGGTAATGTCACATGTCTTCGAATTTTTGGTTCTAGGACATGCCGGTTTCCTCACGATGTTTTCCTTCACCGTTTTGAGAGCAGTGGTGATGAAATAAATTACACAAAGTAATGCGCCTGCCAGGGTACGAACCCACGACTTACTGCTCGTAAGTCGGGGCCGCCACCACTGGGCCACCGCTGCTCACCCAATTTGATCATGAGCGGGTTATTCATAGTGATGATCAAGTGGAGGTGTAAATGAAAATAACGGTGATAAGAAAACGAAAGAATTATTTAATTATTATTAATTCCGATGATGGCCTTTTTTTAGTGATGACAAGTGGCCTATGAATCAGCTGTAGAAGACTAATTTTAGTGGGAATGACTGTTTGTGCAGATTGCAGTCGCCTTAAAAACTGTATTTCATCCAAATAAACGAAAATCGTTTCCTATATAAATTCGAGCATAGTCCAATAAAACTATTTATTTAACAGGAGCGACCCAAGCAGCCGAAACCAGCGCCACCACCACAGGAACAACCGGTATTGACTAGTTTAGGGGTGAAACTCGTTGACGGAGAAACACCCGTCATCAACTTAGTATTACGACTAAGGTGGGTGGAACATAATTATGTATTAATAGTTGTAAATGGATCTTTCGGCGCATGGCCTTACTCGGAAATAAAGCACCATCCTGTTTGTTCAATACAAGTTTCACAGAATTTTTCATAAATGTTTACCAACAACGCCAGTTTTGTCAATACTATTCAAGCGTCAGAATCATGCAGCACATTAAACTAGATAGCTGTGTTCATCGACACTTTTTTATATTGATCGTTCTAAAACATTCATATTAATTAATATTACAATTAAAAAGTAATTCTGTCTGTTTGTCATCTTTTCAAGCGTTGACGGTTGTGTGGAATTTGTTATTGGTTGTATGGATTAGGACATTGGGTACGTTATACCGGTCGTACGTTTGCGTGGGCTAATTTCTGACCACCACGCGAGCGGAGTCGCGGGCCAAAGCTAGTAATGAATGTGCGATCGATGACTGTAATCCGCCTGCATGGTAGGACTACTATGAATCGATTTGAACAACACAAGGTTTCGCAAGTATTCTTGCCACGACTCCTACCAGTTCAGTTACAGTTTTGGATAGACTGTGTGATAAATGATGACTCTAGACAATAATTGACTTATGAGAGGACGACAGTGACGACTAATAGATAAATATGTCAGAATTGGAAGTGATAAGGGCAGGAAAATGATGATAAGTTTCTAACGTACCTAATTTCTATCCATCAACCAATTTTCAACCATCTAAACAATTTTTGCCGACTGTTACAGGAATTCCCGTCGCGAGCTGAACGACATACGCTTCGAGTACATCGTAGGCAAAGACACGGCCGAGGGCATCGCGCTGGAGCTGGTCGGCGCAGGTCTGGTGGACCCGCACGACTCCGTGCCCATATCTCTCAACCTCGCCAAGTTGCTGGACGCGCAGGTCGCGCTCCTCATCGCTTCCGCTACCTCGACCCACACCGCTGTCCCGCCGCCCAAGGCGGTTACATTCCATTTGGTAAGAATTCTATGTAAAAACATTACCTTTATTTAAGGACTGTTTAAACTGAAGCCAATCCTGCGCAGGACCCAGAATGAGACTGCGCGAGGTAATTGTTTTAATGATTGAGAATTTTTATTCTTTTAATTTTTTTTTAAACAATTTTTTAAATTATGGGTCTGTGTTGCAAATAGCAACAGAATATTAAAAACTGCCAATGTTGTGAACTGTTTAGGTACTAATCGTTTTATTTTGATTGTTTCTATTACAGAACTCGGTTGGGCCCAATGAGGACTTCGATGAAAAAGCACTGATAGGATTTGCGCAAATATCAATAATTGAGTAAGGTATCAGGGTTAAACAATATCGTGTAAGAGGCATTCCGATGGGTGGCCGGCGTCTAGCTACAAGTACTTGGATTTGTGTATGGTGCTAAATTGTGAAGGCTTCATAAAATGACGGTAATTTAATTTCCATTTGTATATTATTTAAAAATTGGCCATTTATTTTCCAACAAGCCAAAGAATTTTAGTCTTAAAACTTAATTGACGTTTTGATGAGTAGTTGGTAAGATATTTGTTATTTTGTTACTTCGTACATGCGTTTGCATATTCGTAAAGTTGAAATTGTTTTATTGATTTATGATTATTACTGTATGGGTGAGTCGCCGTTTAAGCCACGAAAGTCCGTTAGTTCTGTATATTTTTAGGACCAGTAATCACTTTTACCATACATATCCTCACGTGTTCCTTGCATCGTAGATTTAAAAACATAATTCTGTATTTGATATTCAACTGGTTACAACACTGTACAACATGAAACACCCGTCTTATCCGATTATAACCATAGTTAATAGAAACTCCGTCTTAAATAAAAGAGTAATCACTGAAAAACTATACGTGCACTTGTGTGCAACGCCGCGCCACTTTATCTGTATCTATCATACGGTTTCTACAAATGGTATAAAATTGATTTAGTACTCTTGCCATTTGCAAAATAAAGACGGTTTTTGGAGTAGTGATTTACACCTCAAATTAAGTTGACCTAATGCCAACTGAAATAGTAGGAGCAGCGGTTGCCCAGTGTTGGCGGCCTCGACTTACGAACAGTAAGTCGTGGGTTCGTACCCAGGCACTCGCCGGTACTTTGTGTAATTTATTTCATCACCACCGTTCTCAAAACGGTGAAGGAAAACATTGTGAGGAAACCGGCATATCCCGGAACCAAAAGACAAAGACATGTGACATCTACCAATCCGCACTGGGCTCGTGTGGTGGATTAAATAGCCCATTCCCTCTCATAGAGAGGGGGCCTGTGTCTCAGCAGTGGGAACATTAATAGGCTGATGATGATGATGAATGCCAACTGAAATAAGGTTAGACAAATACAGAAAAACTCACATTTAATATTTAGCACTTTTGTATTTTTATGAATAATGATCTGAATATTGAAATGTAATTCTAAGTTAGTCCAGTGGTGGTCAAATTATATTAAATTTATTTACATTCCTTCGTTATTGTTGCTACTTAATACATTTTAGTTATAGAGGCTTATTATCAAAGATAAATAGTTATTAGGATAATCTGTTAACAAGCTATCAAAGTTCAAATAATTATTTTTAATACGAAAATCCTAAATTTTTCCTCCTTATTTACGGATTATTTCAGTTGTTTTGAACACTCAAAAGTAATCTAAATGGCTTAAGAGACAGTAAAACGGTCCTTATGAATATCTCCTTTATGGCAATAGTCTTAAAAGGTCCAGTAAAACTATTTTATTATAACTGTAAACTATCAGTATTATTTTTCACTTGAACTTTCTCAGGTATATAGGCGACCAAAATAATGGCTCGCTTTAAAAATCGTTCTTGTTATTTCGCGCTTAGAAAAGTTCCTACATTTATGTTACGGTCACCACTGTAATAGTATTATAGTAATGTATCGGTAGTCTGTATTCCGCATTATGTATAACTGATAAGTTTCTTATAGCGCACGATACAATATGTTCTAATATCTGCACACTAATTATGTTAGTATGTAAACAAGTACCGAATTGAAATTGCTTTTTGGGAGAAATTATGACATGCTAAAAAAAATAGAAAACTAGTCGGTAACTACTTCTTGTGCCCTTTGTTTTCACGGGTAGAGCTCTGTCGTGGTGGCGCGGGCGCCATATCGATGCACGAGCAAATTCTTTTATGCGGTACATGTTCTAAAGAAACGTTTGATTTCAGAGACAGTTTTCCACCGTGTGTAACTCGTACCTTATTGTTATAATGTACCGAAAATATATTTTAAGTGCAGTATTAAGACGCCATTTATGGAACTAAAACGGCCATATTGGAATGTAGGAATTATTATATTTACTGAAATAAAAGAGATCTAACAGAATGCCTCTTGGCCTACTAAAGAATTTATTATGAATCGTTTCGTAAAAGTAAATACGGGATTTTAAGTATTATTTTGTACGATTATTGTATGATTTATTGAATTATATAATATCAGATGTACTTGCAAATTTGCATAGACAGGGTTTAAAGAAAATATATTTTTGTTATGTTAAGTTTGCTTTTGGTCATGTTAATTTCAAGATTGTAAAGTCTTTTTATTGAAGTTTGTTATGTTCCAAGCACAGAACAGTAAAATAGGTTAGAAAGGGTGTCGATTCTTTTTGTATTGAGCCCGCTGACGTTTCGTCGTAGCAAAGTGCCGGTGACGTTTGGTGACATTAGACGCCATGATATGTTTAGTGGTGGTATGTATTGCTATGATGTTGATATTTTAGTCTATATTTTAATAGAAAAAAGAAGACATTAGGCAATTCGATTTTATCTGGAAACGATTCTCACAGCAAAAATCTCGTCCTCTTTATTATTATCATGTTATTTATTTTAAAATATGGATTTAGTACAAAAAATTAAAAACACAACTGAAAATAAGAAAATCTTTTGTGATTTTAATATGTTGATTCTACTAACCTCAAAAGTATAGTTGCCGTTTTTATAATAAAAAAATGTGGATATTTAGATATGATTTTCAAACGGGATGATGTTTACAACATAAGAACAAACCAATCTAAATAAAGCTTATTTTGGGACATGAAAAATGAAAGTCAAGTCCAGCTCCTATAGAAATCTGGCCATTGTTCTTTGCGTCAATACGAGTGCTGGTGCCTTGTATGCGACACGTTTGTCGTTTCGCTCTTTGTTTTATTTTGGTTTAGAATTGATATTAGATAAAGATGTTTAACATCAAAATATTAAAAATAAAATAAAAAAATACTCTAGGTAAACTTAATTTTCCATAAAAAATATCGACCATTCTCATAGCAATACATCCCATCACTAAACAAGTCATGGCGTCACGTTACACGTATTTCACGTTGTTTCATTTTTCTTTCAATTAAATTTTATTTACAGACAACATTTTGGCAGTGTAAAATTAATTAATTTATTACAGTTATTACTGATTCCGTGGTACTATGGTATTTAGGGTGCAGCTAAAATATTCAGTCATGATTGTTAATCAAGGTTACTTTCAAGATCGAAAAGGAACGGTACATCAAATGTCAACTGCACCTTCCTACCGCGAAAGAACTATAGTCGCACACATAAAAATTACAAGTCAAACACAGAACAGTAAACAACAAAAGCATAGCTATTCACAACGCTTCGATTCGATTTTCAATTCGGAAAGTCGTATGTCTATCTCGCTCGATTTCGTAATGTCAAAAAAAGATAGACATACGACTTTCCGAATCGAAAATCGAATCGAAGCGTTGTGAATAAGGGGACGGATCAGAACATTAAACAGAACAACAGTCAGAACTTTAATCAGCTTTTAGTCATTATGAAACCAATGAATAAATATCATCCATTGAGAGCCTCCATTTTTTTTTTCGTTGATTAAAAACTAACCTTTTTCTAAAGAAATACGGATGCATTTACTACGAACATAGAATTACAAAAATTATATTATTGTAGTACCGCGCTCTCTGACGGTCGACCTCTTTTCACCCTTATGTCGTCAGCAATAAGGTTGAAAATGGTCGACCGTTAGTGTCGATGTCATCATACATCGCGATCGTGATTAGGAGTGGAGCTAGTTTTTCCGAATTGTATGTTAAACTGATTTTATAACACATTTGCTCGATAAGGGTCTCTTATTTCACCAATTTCAATATCGTAATGTATCTCATTACGCACTTGTGCTGTAAAGTAAAATGCACGGTTTATACTTTTTTAAATCTTAGCAAAGAGTTTTTATGTCAGAAAAGTGGTCAACATTTTATGAATAAAATTAACTTTGGGAGATGAAATATAATAAATAAACATTTAATTCTTTAATTTAATTAATTTTGACAATAAATTACAACCATTTATCTGTAAAAAAAACACAAAAGTATTAATTTACTTTATTAGTTACTGGCTGTTTTTTGTGTCTTTGCCTTAAAAAAAAGCGCTGATGCGCGCGCCTCGCTAATTTGTGAACAAGTAAAAATTATTCCGCGCGCTTTTTCTTTTCGCTGTATTGTTTTTATTTGTTTTATTTATTTCCTCGCAAATATGTTATAAAACGTCGTATGACATACGTGCGCTTTGATAATTACAGCCTCTGCTTTTTTATCGCCCTCGCCTACGGCTCGGGCAAGCAATATCGCCTCGGTTGTAATTTTCAACTTACCGCACTTATATCATAATATACTATTACGTAAAGTTTTGAATTATTACAAGAATTTGTGAAAAGAAACCCCCTTTTTTTACATTTAGCACTTGGCTTCTTTTAATCAGTATTTTAGTGTGGCTGTGCACTTCTTTAAAGTACTCAGGCGACTAATGCGAGCATTTGCGGGTTGCGTTGAAGTTATGAGCGTTTGCTCAAAACTTGGCCTCGCTTGCCTCGCCGCATAAACTTTCTAACCTTTTTTACTGTTCTGTTGTTCCAAGTATAAAAGCGATCTTAATTCAGAATTCTAGTATTAAATAATGAACATTCTCGATGAATAAATTAGTAATTAGTTAAATTAGTCAATTATTGTTTCTCATTCAATGATTTTTGACCATATACGGTATCAGTTCACCTTATTCCTATTATATTTATGTAAGTAGTATTTTGTGCCCCTAGCTGCAACTCGAGGATTTAGATACAGCCTGTACCTTATCCCTATAGGATAGATATGTTGATTGTTTTAGTATGTGCCATCGATGACGACGTGTTAGTGATGACTGTACTATTTTAATAGAAGTTCGCGCGAGGGGCACTGAGGCCCTACTCTCTAACGCTTCGTCCGTAATTTCGAATCTATCCGTCTCTCTCTCTCGCGCACGGCTGCAGATGAGTGCGAGAGAGAGAGACGGATAGATCCGAATATACGAAGGACGAGACCAGACCTATTCACACGGATTAGCATGTTCGCACTAGTTTGTGTTGATATTTATGTTTTCTGAGCCACAGAAAAGGATAGAGAGATAGAGAGCACATGCGTTTGCAAGTGTTCTAGTTAAGGGAGTTTCTGGAATATGCGAATCCTGGCAGACAGGTCTGGTTCAGCCCTAAATAGGCTGGCCTTATTTGTTAGAAGTAAATAGTGTTGCATCAATTAGATCGTCATAAACGTTGGGTGATTTGGTAACATTTAACATTGCGTGAGACGAAGACTGTTTGAACAAATTGACTGACTGAGGTGTTGTTTGGTGGTATGATCAATACGATACGATTGAGTAAGCCGCGAATGGTTTATTAGGAACATGCCTCAGAAATCACTGTAATCTGGTAACACTAAATAGCTACAGAGTTCACAATATTATGATTTTCTACACGCTTTCTTATTTAGAGACAGAATAGATAGTAAGCCATTTTGAAGTATGTACGAAGTCATTTGACTTAACTATACTATATCTTAATGAATTGGTGTTGTGTATTATCATATCGTATTACTAGTAGTAGTTATTGCTGCTTTATAAAGTATACTTACACTTTTCATCTACACGTTAACTGTCGTCCATTGCTAATTTCATTATGAATAATTCGTAGTTTTTATGTCTACTTTATATTACATGCTCATTTACTATACAACTATTTAAATTCTGGATAAACTGGTACGTCCACGCTAAAACTAGTATTTAATAAAAGACAAGAAAACCTGTTTTGACATAAACTTGGGCTATAACTAACTTAGATTTGTCTAGAATAGGTTCCGCTTAATGCTAGTTTCCATTTCACACATAACGTGTGCTTTTTGAGGATTGTTTATATAAGAAGTTGAGCCGTTGGTCCCGGCTGTCATTTGTAAATCTTTGACAATATAGTCAGTGGTCCGAAGTCTGACAACCAGTCTTACCAAGGGGTATCGTATTACGCAGAACTAATTGCGTTATGGAGGTCAGATATTCAGTTGCTGTGTGTGTGTGCCGACCGACTGGAAGCCGACGCCAACTTACTTGGGAAAAGGCTAGGCTAAGGCTAGATGCTGATTCATTACACTTATAGGTCCTTCTTGTACGACGTATCGATGATTCTTTTAGTGTTAGATAACGTTCGCCCAGAACCCTGACATCTCATTATAGTTACAGTCGTGGTTTTTTCCGCCTGATCAGTTAAAACATTTTTTCGCCTAAATCATGCGGAGGCGCCGAGCCACACCCCCTTAAAGTTTAGGCCTATTAGGAAAGCGTCAATTTGGCGCGCAAAATAAGAATAACTCTCGTTTGGCGTGCGTCGTCAGTGCGCTCGGCCGATCGGTATTGTCTTTCATTCATTATTTCTATACAAAGTCAACGGGGTGGGGCTAGAGAGCGTTTCTAGTGTAAGCAAAAATTAGCTTAGTGGTGATCAGGCGGGTAGTGTACACGATAGTACTACATACATTCAATACTTCAATCTTTCTGAAGGTACAGTAAAGGGGTTTGAATATTTTGGCCGGATTAACTTCCGCAATTTATATTTTTTGTCAAAGTAGCGGCCATGCATAAGACCTACCGTCCCTATTAGGCGCACTACAAGATTGTATGTAAAATGTTAATTTCAGCTGAGAATATAGAGCTTTATTGTTTTTACTAGATACAATGTATATTTTTTATGCACTTAATTATCTATTTTTTAACACAAATAAAACGTCATTATTTTAGAAAAAATACAAAAAGAATACGACATGAAAGCAAAGCGATGTAAGAATTCATCACTGAGCAGGCCTGTCAAAAATAGAAAAAAAATGAACATCTGTGCTGGTCTTTCTTCATTTCATAGAAATTGAATGTATCATTTGCGATGAAATTGTAACAACTAGCGATCTCCAGAAGTCCACATCTTTATCACACAGCTGTTTGACGCACTTCAGACTTTTTGCTTTTATTGCAGCTGTTAACTTGAGCTTCCTTGCGGGGCGGCGGGCTAAAATCGAATTCTTTTAATTTACTTCGAACAGTGCGCTCAGAAGCATTCACACATTCGCATTCGCATCTTGGAGTTGCGATTTTATCAGTTTTGTGTTAGCAAATCTGTTTTCCAGACAAATTTTCGTTAAATTTATACTGGCCACAATTTTTTTCAAAACTTAATAAATACGTATTTTTTTCTAAATTATTGATGTTTTATTTGTGTTAAAAAAATTGATAATAAAGTGGATAGTAAAAAAATATACATTGTATGTATCTAGTAAAAACAATAAAGCTCTATAGTCTCAGCTGAAATTAACATTTTACACAAAATCTTATAGTGTGTCTAATAATTTCGCCAGGGACTGTATATTAATCGATAGCTAGTGTTAATATAAACAAGGTTTGGATGAGGCAAAATGTTCTAAAGAGTCACGTTTCCGAGACATGAGCTTTCAAAGTTTTGGTTAGGTACTCATGGCATCTTCATAACAATTTTGATTTCATTAGCCACGCATAAAACCTACATTAATCGATAGCTGGCGTCAATACAAACAAGTTTTTTATGTAATAAAACGTTCTAAAGTGTCACGTTTCCGAGATATTAGCTATCAAATTTGTACTAGTAGCAATTACAACGCTATATATTTTGGAAATGTGTCACTTTAAAACATTTTGTATCAGACAAAGCTTATTTGTATTGATGCCAGCTATCGATTGATACTTACACGTTTTGTGCGTGTCTGATCAAATAAAAGTTGCGTTGAAGATGCCATAATTGAATGGACTTTTACTTTGATAGCTCATATCTCTGAAACGTGACACTTTAGAGCATTTTGCCTGATACAAAACTTGTTTGTATTGATACCAGCTATCGATTAATATACCTAGGTTTTGTGCGTGGCAGCTACTTTGAAAAATCAAAATGGCGGAAGTTAATCCGGCCGGTATATTTTTGACATTGTCTATTTCCAGTCCCGTCTAGTTTTTTGTGCCTACAGATGTACTTATCGATCCTTTAATTTTAAATTATCAACTCAATAAAAAACATAATATATTTTAAGCGCCAAATACATCACCTGTAATTAAAAAAGTTAGTTTATACTGTAAACCTCTGCCGTTGTCCTCGGGGAAAAACAATCGTCATGTTTGTTATGTCAAGTAGTCTTTGATTAGCCGAAAGATTCCGGAGCTCATAGTTCAAAAAAAATCTTTATCTCATTTCTGTTTACTAATGACGCTTATAATTTCCAGCAGAATAAATGTGCTATATTATGCCTTGCTATCTGCGCTTGGACAATAATAATATTAGATAAAACTAACCTCGCTATGCATGACTCATGAGCTCGAGACGAATATGATAATTAGATATTTGATTTGATGACGCAATCTCTTCAGAATCCCTTCATGGAGATCAATGTGAATAGTTGTTGTTTGACATAGCACTCACAACTAACATTCCTAATTAAGTTACATAATCTAAATATTTATTTTTGCGACGTTAGCTCCAAAGAGTGATCGTCAAAATAGGCCTCAAATAGAAGAAAATAAAAATATTTATTTGCCGCAGGCACATTACGTGCATACAAACTTAGAGAAAATAAACAAAAAACATACAACGCTTATCAGACGTTTAAAATATAACAGAACGGGACAGAAGAAAAAAAAGTTGACAGCTTGCACGTCGTGAGTGCGACAATCAGGTTACCACTCAGCATGATGCTGTGCTATGGGGAGCCCACAGCACAGCGTTGGTTTTCAGTGGTCACCCGTGAAAAAACGTCCGAAAGATAATAGAGCGAAATTTGATTATATGAGTAACTAAAATAAAACAGACAGTAGGTACTTAGATTATAACAAAACACAGCCTAAGAAACATAAACATCACAAAAAAAATATATATTATAAAGTAGGTACTATAAAGACTGCAGGCTAAACAAAATAATCATAAATAGGTACAAATATTAAGATATGACGGGATTTTTGTCTCGCTCCTAACCCACCCGTCGTCGCCAAGCTATAAACTACTATGTATTTGAGATATAATTTTATTCTGTTGGTCGTACACTCCGATTTCATTGAAAATTGCCCATGGTCCTTTGTGTCGGGTCATTATTGCCAATTACTTATTTCATACAGTTAGTCTATTATTTAACCTCAAAAAACGTAACCACGTTCAGTCATTGCTATTTATAAAAAACTTACTTTTTTTTTCTAAATTATATTGAATGCGATAACATGATGTTTTTTTGTCCTTGAACTTTTCCTAATTATGGCCTAATCGAAACTATTTAATGGAGCTTCGAAAAACGTTGCTCTACACTAAAATTAATGCGAAACTCTGAGGCTCCACCCAGGCTAGTCTGTCAAAATCAATATAAATTTATGTTCAGACTTTGTCCCATCGATACGCCGAAGAGTTATTGTGTATTGTTTTCTCGTGAGTTACTCTGGACTTTCCTATAAACCAATATACCTCAGCTATACTTTTATTAGGTCTCCTATTTCGAATGATCAGTCTCATAAATATAAATATCATTCCAGCCCTAACCTAAAAGGGGTACGGGGAGGGGAGAGTTTTCTTTACTAATATTAATCACACATGTAGATAGTTGACGTTAACATTTAAATTGGAGTTTTACCTTTGATCATGGCTTAGTGTCAGAGTCGCACGAAATTGACTAGCTCGAATCTGAATCGACTATCAACTCTAAAACTATTAACATCCATTGAACAGGGACCGAAAAGGTTTGGAATAGGGGGTTGTAAATTGGGTTTTTTAGGGTTAAGTGAAAAACCCTAGAGTAAGTAAAGTAAACCCGTATTAGAGGCGTTATAAATTAGGCTATAATAATTGGTTCACGGAGAGTCAATCAAGGAAGTGCCGGAGTTAGCCCGCACTCGCTTTTGTCTCTTTCATTCTGGTTAATCAGCAATATTTAAATGGTTAACCCAAATATCGTAAGGGTTAACCCAAAAAATCGATCTCTGATGTTGAAAGGTGGCCATTTGCCCGAATCGAGCTAGTTTACTTCGTGCGTCTTACCACGCCGCCGCCTTAATCAATAACTAATGTCACATGTTCCGCTACAAGTGAGCGAAGAGATGTAGTGCGGAATTACCGCATTTATTTTTATATGAGAGTAAAATGAGACCATCTGCTGACTATAGCTAGCTAATAAACTAAACTTTATATATTTGTAATGGTGATAGATAAATGATTCTAAAACTTTTGCCTTTGCATTATATATATACTTATCTAAGGAATAAGGTACCTATTCAACAATTTCGCAACCTGCATATATTTAATGTTAATAGTAAGTGTTGTCTTTTCAGTGTGCTATTATTATTCGGATAGAACAAATTGATGTTTTCAAAAATGTAAAGGTAATTGTTTATCATGATAATTATGTACCTATCTATGTGAAATTTTGGTGTCAAGTGATTGCGAACATTGGTTCGATGGAGCCTCTTATAATACGTAAGTTGTAATTATTATGCCAATGTAATTATGGAATCTCTTTAATGCACATTTTTTTAATTTTCAATGTACCACAATGATTTATGTAAGTTGTGTCTGAAAACGCACAATGTTATGTTGATTAAGTTTCTGCGTCGCATTAAACATTTCAATATCTAAACTCAGTAACTTACTTCATAGATCTCATCACCAATATCACCATCTATATATTTTGGACACGGAGACTGGTGCTGGTTCTGGAGATCATACTACCTAATCTAATCGATCTACACTTGCAAGTAGTAGGTACCTATGTTATAACGTAATTACGTTATAACATACCACTACTACATGCAAGTGTTATATATATATAGATTGATTGGTAATTGGATGCATTCCTTGAAATGGGTGCTACTAGACCTAATTAAGTTGGATATTAAACTGGTGTTTTTCTGATAGCTCATAATAAAATGAATCCTTCGAAAACCAATTTGTCAGTAGTCACCTATTTCAAGCAATGCACCCAATATATAGCACTGAATAGGGTTTTTATGTAGGTTCCATTTGATCTTCGTTTGTACCTACTAAGTATGCAACAAATGTCCTGCGATATACCTGCAGAGAAATGCTTTACGTGAAAATAACGATATTACGTTAGGTTAGTACTATTATTTATTCTGTGACAATTTCGCCAGACAATGGTTGCTTGTTCAAGACGAAGTTTTATTGTAAACAATCAATATCTGTAAGTAAGTTGATTTAGTGTGCTGAAGACAAAATTCGTTAATAAATTAACTGTAAAAACAGGACTTCCCTTTGTTTCATTTTATACTAGGTACCCGACCCTGTTTCGCACATATTTTACGATTTGACCAAGCAAAGAAAATAAGTGTCTTACGAACAGGCTTCTGGGATAAATGTTGTAAATGAAAAACATCAAAACCCGTTGCGTAGTTCAGAAGAACAACACATGAATAGACACGCGAAGATTTATACGTTTTGAAGGGAAACCAGAGATGGCTCTAAAACTAAAAACGGCTCAGGGGCTGGCGTACACTCCCTTGACCTCAACTTTAACTTTCACTTACCACTAGGCGAACACAGCTCGATATTCCAATGCGAGTGCGTCGCCCTAACACAAGCTGCGACAGCCGTAAAGCGTCTAGGGGTTCACAACTACGCAATTAGATTCGTATCAGATAGCCTAGCTGTGCTTATGGCCCTAGAAAACAAACAAACTAACAGTACATGAATATTTGAATGTCACCTTGCCCTGGAAAGTATATCGCTGTCTAACAGAATTACACTCCAGTGGATCAGAGGACACAGTGGGTCCCTAGGCAATGACGCCGCAGACGAACTTGCCAAGAGAGGTTCCGAGATGGCAGTGCTAGGCCCGTACCCACTCCTTCCCTTACCTTTCTCACAATTCCGTACATGGATTCGCCAGAGATCAACTGAACTCCATAACAACAAATGGTCACGGTCCACAGACTGCAGGCAGTCAAAAATGGTGATGCCAAGTCTTCATCCGCGACTAACAACACGACTGCTCAGCCTAAGTAGAAATAACCTCAGAATAATAATAGGGACAATAACGGGCCATTGTCCCCTAAACAAACATCTTTTCAACATAGGCGCCACGGACAGCCCACTCTGCAGGGGCTGCTTTGACGCCGATGAATCGGCTGCCCACGTAATCCTGGAATGCGAGGCAGTGGCTACCCAACGCAAACAAATCCTCGGAACGGTGGGGTCGCTCCGCGAAGCCTGTGAAGCTCCCAGGAAACTTCTGTGCTTCTGGGCGGAGCTAGGCTGGCTAACTTAGCCAGGACACCTACGCACAACGGACCGATTAAGAGTCTAAGTGCGGAAAATGGAGTCCCTACTCTACTCTAGACACGAGAAGCGACTTTAATGATTGTCGCTAAAAATCTTTTAATAGCCAGGTTGCAAATAAGGTGCGCTGCTGCAAAATGCAGTGGTGGAAAAAAGGAACTCGGCCCATTCAGGAATAGTATCTATCTGCATACAGGATATTTGATTTTATTTAGCCTACTGCCCCAGAGCTAGGCAAAGACCTCCAAATCCTTCCACAAACGCTTTCTCGCACCACTTTGAACCAACCCTCGCGGTACGCATCTAGGTCGTATGCTGTATCGCTGTCCATCTCTTGGCACCCATTGTATAATGGAGACTTTAACCCAGCGGTCATTGTGCATGCGGCTGACGTGACCCGTCCAATCCCACTTCAACCTTTTTACCAACGTCCACTATACCCGTTTTGGAATGCCGCGTGGTGTTTCGAATTCTTGTTTTTTGACACTTAGAATGCTGCGTTCCATAGACCTTTGGCAAACTCCAAGGCGTAAATTGTAGGAACATAAGTGGGCGGTCAAGCATCACCATGCATGTTTTGAAATTTGACGGCTGTTGCTATCATATAAGTAAACAGACCACACGCGGTGCTTTCTGGTCTTTTGATCATTGAAAATCGTCAAAAAACGGTACGGTAAGTATCTCAACCGCTGATTTCATTTAAATAACTATAAATACTTCGAAGCACGGAAAAAAAATGTGATTTTACCGATAGTCTGAAACTTAATTTTTATATTATTTTGATACTCAGGAAATCATTTCAGTACCTACTTATTTTGAGCCAGACCAATCATAGTCGGGCCAAACATACTCCAGACACAATTAAACTGTCGCTGTATGAGCGCATTGGTTTATTGAACTCATACAAAAATGTTGAATTGCGACTCAACTACAATTGTTCTGACTACTAAAAAAACCCTCTGAGTATCAAATATTAAAACAAAAATTGACTGACGTGATATTTCACGTTATTTTTCCGCGCTTTAAAGGGACTGGCAGAAATTTTCGTCAACGGGCGGCGGCCTCAGAACTTTCAACTGGGTGCACCGATTTTGATGATTCTTTTTTTATTTGAAAGCCGGTGCTTCCCGTGTGGTCATTTTGTGGTGGTGATTTTGTGAACATCTGATGCTGATCTTCGGAGATATACAACAGAACTTTTCAAAAATAGACGCCAAATGGATGGACTTGGATGTTTATTGTTTATACAGCATCATGACGTAACATCACAGGGTACGCAGATGTGTACAATACTCCCAGATTTCGACAATTACGTATGTTAAATTGGCGCGTTCTTGTTCCGCGCGCATCAAAGAGATGTCAGAAGCGCAAGGTCCGATGCCTGCCGGGGCTGCGTTACTATTCGAAAGAGATACCGTGGCTCCGGAACACAAAGGGCTAAGAAGGAACATGGATGGGTTTTAGTCATACTGACTCTGTCTGAGTCTGACACTCCCTTCCGTTCCGCCCAGAGCGGAAGGGGTAATTTGACGATTTCCCATCCGAAAAAAAAGGTATATTAAGTTCCATATATTGGGGTTACGCCTATTACCATGACATGTATTTTTAACAATGTCAAATAAATTCATGGCCTATATTTGTTGGGAACAACTAAAAATGGAAAAATAAAAAACTTTATTGCAAAAAATAAAACGGACTTCAAACAAAAAAGTGAAATAGTACATTGTTACCCTAGGGGTGAAAGTAACTTATTTAGTCCCGAGACGGGGTTTGGTGCCCGAGCGCAGCGAAGGCGCTAATAGTTCGAGGGACTAAATAGGTCTTTAACCCGAGGTAAACACTGTGCTTTTCATAACGAATACAAGGAAAGTAAAAATAAAAAAAAGAACTAAAAAAAATAAAAAACCTGACTGCATAAAAAGTAACTACTAACTTTAAATAAAAACTGAAAAGATAAAAACAAGTTCAAGAAACAGGACATATTGACTGCAACAGTCGGGATCCATATTGGATGTAATGATTTTAGCCTAGATTATTTAATGGTTCAATAGAAAAATGAACAATTTTTTTTTATAATTTGTCAGTTGTCAGTTGGAAACGATTCACCCTAGGGCTGAAAAGTATTACTTTCAACCCGCTCCTCAGGCATCTTCAGACCTACTTTCAGAGTATGAGTAATGAAAAATAACTTTAGCTTCAGAAGTCGGTGACAAAAAAAACTAAATCAATCAAACAAAGGACACCGACTTCTGATGCTAAAGTTATTTTTGACTTTTTTGTTTAATTTGGCTTTTTAACAATATTCTCTTTAACATATAAAAATCAGCACTCGCTTCGACTTAAAAAAAAATAGTATTATTTTTACGCAACTTTAGCAACTATTTTCTAAAATTGGCCGTCGGCACAAGTTAGCAGGTATGCATACGTTCACAGTACACAATAACACTACTTGATGCCACACATTTTGTTCATGAGAAAATAAGTAAGGTCTGGCGGCCCTGGGATCTTGGACTAATGGGTCATTTTAGCCCCTTGCATTACAATGTACTATTCATTACTCATACTCTGAAAGTAGGAGCGGAAGTAATACTTTTCAGCCATAAGGAGAATCGTTTTCAACTGACAGCTGTCAAATTATAAAAAAAATAGTTCTAATTTCACGTTTATATTGAACCATATTCCATCTTTCTACATACAGCTCTCACTCAATTACAGCGCGATTTAAAATTGAAATAACATGAAAGGCTACTCAGCAGTGACTGGCGCTATAGGATATATGTCGCAGGGAAATGAGGATTTCAGAGATTTCACGAAATCCTAGGGATATCACGAAATTCCGGTAGATGTCGAATATTCTTGTTTTATTACGTGTTTTACTAAAAGTGTCAGAGAAGCGGATACTGCCGAATAAAACTCGAGCCATGCATTTCTCTCGCTCGCTCCAGTACACGGGCACTAGTGGGAGCGAAACAATTCTCTTTTCTGACATTTTACTAGATTTAGTTTAGTCAAATGACATATCTCTGACTTCATATTAGTATTTTGTCATATCAGTAGATACTTTGAGTAAAAAGACGTTATAAACAAGAATATTCGACATCTACCGGGATTTCGTGAAATCTCTGATATCCTCATTTCCCTGCGACATATATATTTTTAAAATTACTTTATTATAATTTAGTTTCAACTATTTCTTTAAAATAACATGGATTTGGGCAAAATATTTACCATTTTTTCCATGATGAAAATGAAAAATAATGGCTGAATAGCCAGCTATCCTGCCAGAGAAAAAAAAAATACAAAATAGGCGGGAAAGCGGCAATCCGATCTTCAAGATTTTCATTTGTTTTTCGAGTTGTAGAGTTTTGTTTATACTTCCGTATACCTAGCAGAGATTTGTATTTACACAATGAGTTCATCTGATTAAGATAATCATGGATTTAACGCCCGAATTCATAAGAAAAGAGGCTAAAGAGAAGAGAAAACCCTATAATACGGATTAAACTTTACTCTAGCGTTTTTCACCTAACCCAATTAAAACCCCTATACCTACGGTCTACCTTCCCGGTCCCTGGAAATATTACATCGCCGATTGGCGACGTATCTGCGGCTGCGCCAAATCTCAGTACCTACATCACTGAGATGTATAAGCTTTCTTCGGTCGGCTATAGGCCTATTCTCTAAAAGCAAATTGTTTTTGAGAAGCGTTATATGAACTGTTGTCACTTGGATAAATCTAATAGCGTTAAACATAATCAATCATTTTAAAACATAATCTTAAACTCGTCTAAACAATCTCTGCAACAGCTCTTATACTCGACGAGTGTATTCATAATTCAAATATTACCGAACGGCCTTCAATACCCACATAAAATAACAAACAATCGCAGTCTTTACCTATTTACTGTTCATGAAATAAACCCGAGTATTCTTCACGGAAACTTTAAAAATAATGTGTGGTTTAACTATAGGTAAAACCCTGGCCTGATTACTGAACGAAGGATTTTTCGCAGTGTTTTGTAAATATTTGATACAATTCGCTAGCAAAGACGCTGAATGTGGCCGGACACTGGACGATGCGGCCACGTAGTGTAGCGAAATTTGATACCGAACAGTTCCCGGAATGATATTGCGAGTCGCATACTTAATCTACATTGGTATATAAATTGCTTAATAAAATCGTCACATGAGCGCTAGGTCACAGGTCACCCCAAGCCAGCGACAAACAAATTTGTATCAAGGTCAAGTGCGAGCTCGACCAATCAAACGGTTACCTAACAATTTTATTGTTTTCTTATGTCTTGTAAGTTTACTCTTCTAAATCTGACACGGTTTTCCAAGAACCCAGTGGAGTGCTGCAGGCTGGTTTTCAAAACGAAACTTCCGCACCTGCGCTGCTAAACAGCTTACTCGTGGAAGGTAGTCAAAGCTTCGAACATCGAGAAACTTCCAGGAGAAAATTATCTAGATAATCGGTTTTACTTCACGAAACACCTAGGTGGGGATGAAAATGCTTTTAAGGAAAAAAACATTCATAACTGTTTATATAGCTGCATCAATCCAAACAACTTATACGATGGGAAATACATCTTTATTTAAAGCGATAACCAGGCACGTGATGTGCCAAGTTTTTTTTTGCGAAAGATCTTTGTTATAAAAACAATCAAAATGAGGGCCGCTTTTAGAGAATCTATGGGACGATAATAGAGTAAGTAAGTGATGTATTATGTCAAGAAAAGTGCTAATTGGAGTGAATCCTGAAAGAAATAGTAAAGAGTACCTATATGTCCGAGTCGAATGCGCACATACATAGTACGAAGTGTGCGGCGGCGATGTGGAGGCGAATTGTTTATCATTGCGGGTCTATATAAACGTGCGAGCGGACCGGCTTGCTCATACATTACCGGGATATAGCACGCTAGTATACGCACGAGAATTGTTCAAGTTCACTCAAAAATGAAGATACTGAAAGTTATTGTGATTGCGTTGTTCGCTCTCCTGCTGGTGGCTGTCAGGGCAAGCCCGCTGCACCAGAAATATGAAAGCATTCAAAGTAAGTTTATATTAGATGCGCTGCATTAAAACTATCTGAGGTGCTTTATCTCAGATCGTATTTATTTTTCTACATAAAATTGATCTCGTTTATTTGGTTTTCTGTTTTGTGCATAAAATAAATTTAATAGCCTTCTTGAAATCTTAGACTTTCCCAATGATAAATCCAATGCTTGCGAATTTGTTTCCTTACCTGCTGCAATTTTGTAAAGTTGTGAGAATGCTTTATGAACAAATTAATTAGTTACCTACGTCGAAATTAGATACCTTATACATAGGTACCTAGTATAATAAAGTATGTAGTAGTAGGTGTGTAGCATAATGTAGCGCAATAGATACCTTTTGAATTTAGTGCCACCCATGCAAAGACAGCAGGGCAGGCACGTCAGTACTTTTTGAATACCTAGTCTATGTGTTAGTTGGTAAAAAGGAAATATTTACTCACTTCCTTTTTCTTTATTTACCTATTTAGTTTTCAAGCCTTTTGTATTCATTATTATAAATAAGTGAACACAAGTAAGAGAGCAATAGAGTGAATTGAATACCTACTTGCGTGCTTGTTTCATAAAGTCAAGGAAACTGCAATTGGGCAATAAAATATTACTAAGTAACCCAACATAATATGGAAATAGTGATTCCGGAATTACGCAATGAAAAAAAACAACCAATGAATGATTTCTCTATCCTCGAATTTTAAATAAGCTGCATTTGAACCTTGAATAAAAAATATAATAAGATATCAATGGCTATCTCCTAGCTAAGGGATATGATTTCATTATTGTTTTTAATATGACGAACTTTCGCGAAAATTGTGTTATTTAGTGTTTTTTTGTTTCATTTTTTTTGCTAATGAGAGGAGTCCAAGCTATAGAAAAGGCTAATTTATTACACTTGTTAGTGTTTTTAACATTTAATTTTAAGCTTCAAATCGATAGGTCTATTTCGTTTAAGAAGTTAGGAGTAGATAGTAATTTATTAACCACTAGCGGACGTCACGCGGTTTCACCCGCGTAGTTCCTGTTCCCGTGGGAGTACGGGGATAAAATAGCCTATGTTACTCAGTAAAGACGTGGCTTTCTAATGGTGAAAGAATTTTTGAAATCGGCGCAGTATTTTTTGAGTTTATTCATTACAAACATACACACACACACAAAAATACAAATCTTTCCTCTATATAATATTAGTGTAGAAAACGTTAGTGAGCGGTTTAGCGCCTTACCCAGATCATCTTCTAACATCATCATAGAGCTTGCCACAGCCGGACGAGTAGATCTCCCCCCAAACTTAAGTATTTTTTTCTGAACCTGTCTTCTTACATAAAAAAATTAAAGGGTATAAAAGGACCCTTAACGAAGTCAAAAGGCACTTATTCTCTCCGTCGTTGCGATCGTTTTATTGTTCTGGACCATCCCTGGGAACCTAACAGTTACGTAGATATTGGAGGTCAAAGTTCCAACTTTTTCACAAGGTTTTTTATAAAATACTAGTTTCTAAGGTCATACCTTCACTTTAAATACTTCCATAACTCGTTAACTATTAAATGCGTCCATCGGCACAATGTTTTGAGTGCGTTACATTGAGTTTTACCGTAAAACGTGATTTTTCACCCAAAAAAAGTCGTTTCCCAGCAATAATTTTTGCGTAGAGTTACTTATTTTGATGTACAGAATGCTTGGTTGACGGCTTCGCGAAGGTCTGTTTACAAGCTCAAGCCATTAACCGGCCGGTCTGCTTCAAGTCATTTTAGAGTACTAAAAGATCATAGCGTTATCGTGTAGGCCCTTATACATTAGATACGTACTTACTACCTAACTCACCTAATCATATTACTGTACTGTACAACGTCATCAATTTATTTGTTCTTCAAACGATAACAAATTCACTGCCAACGCGTACTTACTATAATATAAACAGATATATTTACATATAATAACTAAATAGATAGCACTTTATGTCCGTTCGCGTCACGTGAAATTATTTTCGAATAAACTGTGCCACTGTTTATCACTTAGTAGGGTTATGTACTTAAAATTTACTCGAATTGTTTATAAGTCATTTATTATATGGCGTCACGTGAGAACGTATTGATAACAATGAGTTATTATTGAAAATTTAAGTTCGTCATCTTGGGTAATTTGCGTACTTCACATTCCTGGAACCGCTACAACGATGCTTAAAGATTCAGGAGAGACAAAAAAACATTATGATTCAGTTTTGCTGTAGGTATAATTTCCTATTTTACATGTTTTTTATTTACCTAAGCACTTACAAAAGAAAATAAAATAAAAAACAAATTAGTAAACTCATCCAAATGAGTGGAACCAGTTGACTAAGAACCTAACGTAGACCACATAAGTAGGTACTGCATAGAAGATTAAAACAAGACTAGATTGTTTTGTGAGAAAAATCTACGTCAAAACACAATTTCATCTGTATTTTCAGAGCAAGAAAAACACACAAAATTGTGATAATCAGCATCAGAACGAAACATAGCTGCTTTTTTTTTTTTAAGAGCTCGTTTTTTTTTGATAATGATTATCCACTTACGGTCTCGCTTTTTCTTTCACCCTTTTTACTCATTTTCATCTTTCAAATTGTCAATTTCACGATACCTAAGGATCAAATGTTTGTTAGGGCATAAAAGCTCAACTAGAAAATGTGGTGAAAAAAATGTGTCTACCTACTCCAACGCCTAGTTTTCGCGACGCGTATACTCTTCGCCAAGGCAAACTTTTTCATGTAAATAGAAGATAGTGATTTATAAACAGGTCAATGTCGACTGATTTAAATGCGTTTTTATAACATCCGATGGATTTGAAATAAGCCAGATCTGACATTGACCCGCTTGCCGCAAATAAAGTCGGATGTTATGACCGCTCTACTCTAAATAACGTTGAGTACGGGATACACTTTAATTCCTCTTACGTCATTGGCCGGCCGATTAGTCTGGATCGCGCGAGTCATAGAACAACAAAACATCAGAGATGAAAAAAAGCTTAGACATTGAAATAACAAACGGATACATTACTAGTGATGAAGATACATCAATCATGCCTTAAAATTACGAAACATGAAATTGGTAGCACGTTACATACATCATCATTTGTATGTAAAAATCGAAGGTGACTGTAATTATTTGATATGATTTTGATATTGAGATCCCTCTCAGAATAATTAGGTACACACTAGGTCCCAAAAGTACCCGGCCTGATGGCTTAAAAAAGTAAAATCTAAACTTTCAAATCGCCACAATCTAATAGTACCTATATTTTATAACGAGGGACTAAACGATGCCATAATATAATATACCAGAGGTGGTTTGACTCCCGAGCTTGCGAGGGAGTCAATGAAACCGAGGGTATATTAAGTTGGCGTTTAGTCTCGAGGTGCAAACTGTACTTTTCACTTTGAGTGCGAGAAAAATAGTCAATTTAGTACAAAAACATTAATTATTCCTCCAGTCCATAGAACTTTCGTAAGTTTTTAGGTAAATCTTCCGCGTTTTTTGCGGCAAAAGATTATTTAATATGTCTTTTGCTCTTTGCTCGACGTCAAATTTTTCACTGTCACTGGACATTCCTAATAAATTTATATAAAACCGAACAAATTTACACTCGACAAAAATTCAGAAATTTTCGCGGTCAGTTTTTTCTTATAAACCAGTCACAGATTAAGAATTTAAAACGCATGGCGCCACCTTCCTTGCAGAAAAACCATGGAACTAAAACTTTCAACATTTTTGCAATGAAGATGGTCCACACTCCACAGATAATAGTAGTATATTAACTAGCTGTTTGAGTTTGTCTATGTCACATGAACGAAATTAAAAAACGAATTACTTTTTACTCCCTAGGGAGTAAAGTGGTCACTTTACTCCCGCTTCGTAGGGCTATATTGGCGTACTTTTAGAGCATGAGAAGTGAAATAGTATATTTTATAACGAGGGACTAAACGAAGCCATAATATACCAGACCAGAGGTGGTTTGACTCCCGAGCGTGCGAGGGAGTCAATGAAACCGAGGGTATATTAAGTTGGCGTTTAATCTCGAGGTGCAGACTGTACTTTTCACTTTGAGTGCGAGAAAAATAGTCAGTTTAGTACAAAAACATTAATTATTCCTCCAGTCCATAGAACTTTCGTAAATCGAACTAAAACTCTCAACATTTTCGCAATGAAGATGGTCCACACTGCACAGATAATAGTAGTATATTAACTGGCTGTTTTAGTTTGTCTATGTCACATGAAGGAAATTAAAAAACGAATTACTTTTTACTCCCTAGGGATTAAAGTGGTTACTTTACTCCCGCTTCGTAGGGCTATATTGGCGTACTTTTAGAGCATGAGAAGTAAAAAATTTATTATTTAATCGCGCTCATTAAATAGTGAACACTGTCACTGAATTTTTGAACATGAAGAAACGTGGTCACAGTTACGTGATGCAAAACTGTAATTTAAAAAACTTTTGTCTGACCAATATCAGGCGAGATTGATTCTATTTTGGAGGAGGCAACTCCTTCGTTTACATTTACAACAATAAAATATTGGGAAGCAGAGTTTAATTAAACGAGGCCGTATGAGCTGCTAAGATGAACATAGCAGTGGTCGACCAAATGAGGTGACCACGCCAGAATGGTGAAAAGAATCCAAAAAACGCTATTCCGACCATCGAAGTTCAAAATGCACGAACTAGCAGATAAGGTAAGAATTTCAAAAAGTGCTGGAGATCAAATCTTGACCAAATTGGACATGAAAAAGCTATGCCCAAAATGAATGCCACGATTCCTCAAAATGGAACGAAATAGAGTAGTGAATAATATGTTCCAATGGAGTGTTTGGCGAAAATTCAGTTAGGCCGGCTAATTCTGGGACTGCCCTCGGTACTGTACTTTGATTTTTTGGTAATTCATTCAGTGCTAGTTTGAAATAAAACTACACGATCAAATATCAACTTTCGAGTTTTATAGCCAAGCTTATCAGCTAACAGTGCGTTTTAGTTTAGGCATTTCATTGAAGTGTGGACTACAGTTAACAATATTAAAGATTTATTTTTAAAAGATGAATGGCACTTTTACTAATTAAAACGAGCATGGGTAAGGAAATGACCTATGCCCGTTTTTCAAAGGCTCTTTGTTGTTTGTTTGTTTTACTATCGCGCGCTCATTTAACTAAAAGGTTTTTACTTTGAAGGTATTAACAATTTTATCAGTCTGTTTTGTATTACAGATAATTCTTATTTGATGGGTTAGAAAAATACCTATTGTTTTTCGTAAGAATGATAATATCTAAAGAGCGTTTGATTTTTTTTTATAATAAGTTTTATTTATTATCTCTCACAATGGTTTTGTAGCATATAACAGTTAAGAACTATATAAATTCACATAGTGAGAGCTGGTGCCTGAAGTACCTAGGTCTTAAAATTAAGTAACTAATAAATACTTCTGGATAGAAATAAGCCCTATCGCCGGGTGTCCGCTTATAGAGTGAGGAGTCTTTATAAATCTACATACATAAGTATATACCTTTTTCATTACTTTGTGCAATGTTAATTTAAATGTTGTTTGGAGAAAGTTTGATAAAATAGTTGATAATATGAAAGGTTACTTAATAGATAACCTTTTGCGGATTACCGACGGTTAGCTGTTTGTAACTATAATGTCTTAGTTATCTGTCTACCTATTAAAGCAACCGCTGTTTATTATAATGCGGCTAAACGAGAAAGATTAAAATTAAATCTTCATCCCTATTGGTAAATGTTTGTGTTTTGTGCCGCTGATATATTTGTGGGGAATTGTCGGGAAGTCAAGATTAGTGTAAAAATGAGAATGTTAGGAACGTAGCAGTTGGCATTATGTATTTTTACCTGTATCCATGAGAATACGGTGTGAACATATATTTGTATGTCGTGGAGTATTAAATTACCTACATATTTTGTCGTTTCAGTAATTGAACTAGAGGAGTCGTGTGTGCTACAAGGAGGTCTGTGCGTGCGCAACGACGATTGCGACCCCGAGAACACCCCGCTACTGGGCTCGAGCCTCTGTCCGAAACAAAGGCATCTGGGCATCACTTGCTGCTATGTAAGTTTATGCAACTGCTTTACCGTAACACGGGGTAAATAGAAACGCAGGGGAATGATGAATCGAGACAAAACTTTGAAAGGGTTTTTAACGTTGAGTTACATTTTATTATGTTGTATGATAGATTACGAAATACAGTGATGGAATACAGCCTTCTTTTACCTAATAGCCCTGTACGAATCTAGGTTCAGATACTGCGATATGTTATCTCACAGGCGTCAAATTTAGTAGATAAACGCTTGATTCACACTTAATATTCCATGCATCTTTTTTACGTAGTAACCAAACCTTTGCCCAGCAGAGGGATGACGCAGACTAACATTATCAGCATCGGTGGTGGTTATTGTATAAAGGGTGTAAAACCTCTTAACGAAGCAGAAAGGCACTTGTTCTCCTCATCATTGCGATCATTTTTTTGTTCTACACCATACCTGGGAACCTTCTAGATACGGAGATATTGGGGGTCAAAGTTCCAACTTTTTGATAACTTTCTTTTTAAATACAACCCCGTACTATTCAATCCATCCATCAGCACAATGTTTTGAGTTCGTTACATTGAGTTCTACCACAAAACATGATTTTTCACTCCAAAAAAAAAAGTCGTTTCCCAGCAATAATTTTTGCGTTATGTTACTTATTTTGATGTACTTGGTTGACGGCTTCGTGATTAGGTGGTTTACACCCTGTATAAGCAAAAAGTAATTTAAGTAAAGTAAAGTTATTTTCTTTTCTTTTCCAGCTATGAACCTGACGCGACCGATGCAGAGCCCCTTGCTTGTACTTATAATTAATTGATAAACTATAACTTAACTAGCTTTAAGATAGTCTAAGCTCCAGTAAGATTTTATAATTACTGTTCCGTGCTCGTACTAAATTTGGTAAAACGGAATTCTCGTGGAATCAATTCGGTGTCGTCCGTCCGTCTGCCAGAGCCTGTCTGGCAGAATATTGATTGCTGATATATTCTGGCACCAATAAAATTGTGCCTCAGAAGAGGTAGACTATCCGAAAAATCTTTTTTGAATAAGCACAGCTAATAGTTAGAGTAATGCCCATATATATTAACACAAAAATCTAAATGTGGAAAAGTTTTCAGGAGCCAATGAGTATCTTTTCAAAATTAATAACCAAAACAATGGTTTGATGTAATTTTTGTTACTTTTCGGACAACAAGTTTTGTATACCTACATGAAAGTGTAAACTAAAATTATGTCTCAGGATAGAAATTAGCATTTCCTAATCGCTACGTTAATTTACCAATTATTCTTAAATCGTTTTTGTATTTTTTTTTTATTGGCATGGCTATGCATTATACCACAAATTAAATAATATGATGGCACGGAACACTAATTTCGCAAGTATAACTTGCACTTTCCGGTTTTTTATTTAATAAATACAAAACAAAATTATGTTAAGTTGTAATCTAGGTATTAATTTTATTGACTAATTACTTAAATAAATATAAGTAAGTAAAACCGGTTTGTCTTATTTTAATAACCTATATTTTGCCCTTTCCCAACTATGTAGGCTGTGGCTTCCAGCCTAAGCAGCAAACCATAATTTTCAAAGCCGCCTATTGAGAAATACGAAAACGTGAATCTCACAAAGACCTAAAAACGAGAGTTATTGTCTAATGACCCCGGCTATCCGCTCATTAGACAATATCGCTCATTTCTAGTAGAATGCATTTTAAATGCCGTCGTCGGTATAAAAGTTAAAATAGTGCACTGTCAAATAATAAATAGTATCAAATAAAATCGCTTATCTGTATCTGAACTACTTAAAGGATTTTGATGTGATTTTCACGATTTGATAGACTGATTTTCTAGAATGGATTTATAATTCATTTTGTAATATCGCTTCATCCCCAATCATCTCAATTTATTTAATCGTGACCCTTGCAGTAAAAAAATCCGGAGAAATTCACAGACAGATATAATATGTGTTGGGATGTAAATGATGGAATAAGATATACGGATGTAACGTCGAAACGAAAATAAGACTTCTTCTAAACCTAAATATAGTATGACATTATGGTACAAGTGTGTAATGTTGATGATTACCGCTGAGGCGGGCTGAGATTGAGACCCGGGCTGTCAGGCGAGGGTCTTAAGAGAGCCGAGGACGGTAATCATCAATACACACGTGTATCATACGACGTTATTCAACACACTTGTGAAGAAAATAATAAGTACAAAAAAATCATTTTCAACAGTGCAAACGAGTTGTGAAATTTTTTTCGCAATGGCGAGAAAAATGTTTTCCTACGCGCGCATCTAACAATGGCGATCGGCTATAGACTAAAAGAATGAGGTTTATATTTTTTCGGCTTTTCGCAGATAGCGTTTTAGCCACGTACAAAATGGGGAATTCAAAGTTTTCTTTATTAGAGAGAAGACAAATGTTATATTTGAGTGAAAGTTTTATTTATTAAAAACGTACAAGTTGAAATTATCTATTTTCTCAAACATGCATGGAAATATTGTCATTATTTTCGAAAAAAGAACACGCGAGGTATCGAATTTACGGACAAAGAAAATCAAATCCATTGCAGGAGCGTTTTTTGAATTTGGAACATTACAACGCTCCAGCAATGTTGTATGAAACGGCATGCTAGGGTTATTAAATACTCTTTGATTGGATTTCTTTTATCATTCTTGGCATACCAAAGTAAGTCTCTTTGCTTAGTACAAATTGCGTTCACGTGCCTGTATGGCCATAAATGCGTTTGCCTTTCGGCACAGATGATAAATAGAAAATTGGCGGCAAAGCTGAAAATTCGTCTTGATTTATTATTTACATACTTAATCAATATAAATTTAATAAGTAAAATGAGTTCCAACGGTTCAGAGAATGAAATTGAGATTAATTGTACTCCACCAGCTTTAAGATCAGAATTAATTTATTTGTACTATTGAACACGAAATTTTATGTATCGAAACTTTTTTAAGAACAAAGCAACTCAAGTCTCAACCAATAAAAAAAACCCTATAGCTCACTAGTGAATAATGGCAATGAAAAAGTCACAGTTTGATTACAGGTGTCATTATGAGCCTAATTGCGGTGAAATTAGAGCCATTTTATGAGCAAGTGTGTTGAAATAGTACATTTTGATACAAGTGGAGAAAGTTTGTTATTGTATTCGAGGCGGAATTAACTCCCGAGCCGTATCCGAGGGTGTTTTTGAGCCGAGAACTGCAATAACTAATGTCCACGTGTATCAAACGACGTTTTTCTATACACTTTTGAAGAAATAAAATAAAATAATGAAAAAAAACAATCACCGCTGACTATAGGCATTGCACCAATTTGTACTAAGTATAGGTATAGTTTTATCTGAGGCAATTTTCCAACGCCCGCGTGCTGTGCCGCGTGCGAAATTGGCTCCTTTCTGCACGCGGCACAGCACGCGGTGATGGAAAATGAAAACAATCCACGTGTGTGAAATACATAGCATGTTGAACCTAATCGTAGTGCGATAAGAACCTGTTTTCGAGGAAGTGTATTGAAAAATATATTAGTTCACGTAATCGTCTAGGTGATGTAGGTACCTACCTAACACCGTCTCGAGCAAGCGTGGTGATCAATGCTCGTGCCATGTCGGTATGAGAAGAGGCCTTTGCCCAGTAGTGGGACAGTAACGGGCTGGTATTATTATTTAATTGACACAACGGCTTTGTGAAGAACCTATAATATATAAGTACTGTATTTATGATGATGGCCTTTTTATAAAATCTTTCCAATTAATAAATTTCCTCTTGAGAAACACTTTTATGTCATAAATTAAGTACCTTATTTACCAGGAGTTTGAAGTTCTAAGGGTACGACTTAATGTTCATACTTCAAGGAACGTTTAAGTACCACGCAACTGTAAGAAAACTTCAACAAAATTACAATATTTAGAGTACCTTTATCAAATACTAAATCAGAACAAGCTATACGCTGTACTAATACTTCCCATCAAAAACACATAATTATAATAAAGTATCTAAGTATTTTTTCAACACACTTGCTCATAAAATGGCTCTAATTTCACCGCAATTAGGCACATAATGACACCTATTATCAAACTGTGACTTTTTCATTGCCATTATTCACTAGTGAGTTATAGGGTTTTTTTTTATTGGTTGAGTTGCTTTGTTCTTAAAAAAGTTTCGATACAAAAAAGATCGTGTTCAATAATACAAATTAATTAATGTACTTACTTATTGCTGGCTCATTTCATGCAACTTCGTATTTAATAATAAATTATTGCAAAGGCCGTAAAATAGGCAATTGCAGGTCGAGTATGAGTTTGTTTGCCGAGCCATAGGCGGGGGACGTTGTAATGTTCCAAATTCAAAAAACGCTCCTGCAATAGATTTGATTTTCTTTGTCCGTAAATTTGATACTTCGCGTGTTCTTTTTTCGAAAATAATGACAATAATGCATGTTTGAGAAAATAGATAATTTCAACTTGTACGTTTTTAATAAATAAAACTTTCACTATAATATATCTTTTGTTTTTTCTGTAATAAAGAAAACTTTGAATTCTCCATTTTGTACGTGGCTAAAACGCTATCCGCGAAAAGCCAAAAAATATAAACCTCATTCTTTTAGTCCATGGCCGATCGCCATTGTTAGATGCGCGCGCATAGGAAAAAGATTAATTTTTCCCGCCATAGCGAAAAAAAATTCACAACTCGTTTTCACTGTTGAAAATGATTTTTTAGTATTATTTTCTTCACAAGTGTGTTGAAAAACGTCGTATGATACACGTGTGTATTGATGATTACCGTCCTCAATGGCGCCTCAGCGGTAATCACCAACATTACACACTTGTACCATAATGTATTATTTTCTAACAAAATATTAAAATGAGCCCTTTTGATATTGCCATACGACGTCGTCAAAACCTTGATAATTAATAGCATCAACACAGCACAGAAGCCACACACACACACAAACGCACACGTAAATTCAGACACACACACACCCTAACAGAAGCCGAGCCTAAGAAATACAAATGTTGTTGATGTTATTATTACTTTGTGTTCAGAAGTTTAATTCTATGAATGTTAAAAGTAATCATGTTAAGTGGGCCGCAAGAAAAATGGTCTTCTTTTAGAAAAAGGCAAAATAGAACCATTCCTCACTTTTGCCAGAGCGCCTGACAATTTTCTACGATCTCCATACGCTGTCGTGGTCATTGATATGAGTAGAATTTGGTACCTGAACCTCAAACCTGTATCAAAAACCTTATTTGAAAATCGAATAATGCTTTACCAAGGTATTATATTATTAACATGCAACATAACTGAATACATGCAACTAGCTAAAGTAACAAAAACGGCTATCCTTATCCCCCCAGATTTGAGAGTCTAGACTGGAGACGTCTCTAAATCTAGCAAGATAATAAACGTTTGAATATGTCTATACCATAATATTTTAAGCCTGACCCCGCTATCTTAATACTGGCCAATGCCGATATTATAAATTTACTCACTGTCACAATTTCAGAATAGATTATCTGCCCAACGGTTTTGGGGTCGGCTTCCAGTCTTACAGGATGCAAGTGAATACCAGTACTGTATGCATGAGGTGACCGCAACAATCCAATTACTGAATTCGAAGATTTTTTAATAGATAAAATGCGGCTATGCAGTTTTTACTCGATTACTGAGTACCAGCCACAGTAACAGTCTGGATTTGCGCCCGGTTGATGGCAACAGACTGGTTCCTATTACATGGGGCTTACACAAAACTGGTGATGTGGGTGTGCAACTGTCCACCTCTGCCTAACCCTTCGGGGATAGCAGGCGTGATATTATGTTATAATAGATATACGTAGATAGTACATTATGATATAAGTGCGGTATGTTGAAAATTACAGCCGAGGCGATATTGCTTGCCCGAGCCGTAGGCGAGGGCGATAAAAAAGCAGAGGCTGTAATAATTATCAAAGCGCACGTATGACATACGACGTTTTATAACATATTTGCGAGGAAATAATAAAACAAATAAAAACAATACAGCGAAAAGAAAAAACGCGCGGAATAATTTTTACTTGTTCACAAATTAGCGAGGCGCGCGCATCAGCGCTTTTTTTAAGGCAAAGACACAAAAAAACAGCCAGTATTACTAATAAAGTAAATTAATATTTTTGTGTTTTTTTACAGATAAATGGTTGTAATTTAGTGTCAAAATTAATTAAATTAAAGAATTAAATGTTTATTTATTATATTTCATCTCCCAGAGTTAATTTTATTCATAAAGTGTTGACCACTTTTCTGACATAAAAACTCTTTGCTAAGATTTAAAAAAGTATAAACCGTGCATTTTACTTTACAGCACAAGTACGTAATAAAAACATTACGATATTGAAATTTGTGAAATAAGAGACCCTTTACGAGCAAATGTGTTATAAAAATTATATTATCACCCTCTGACCTTGTAAGTACGCTGTAATATGTCACATGACATAAATAATTGACTTGCTATTTGTACCTATATTGTCCTGGGGGTGATTCATTGTTCACCACCAGGAGTTCATAATGGGTCAATTCTGCTCATTTAAAAAACCTTATGTGTCAATTATTGGAGGTGTAATCATTTAGGAATATTCTGGAAGCTGATTAAATAAACAATGCATCAAAATAATCTGACTGAAAGGTTTTGAGACAATAACCCGTTAAACAAAAGTGAGCCAACGTTCCCGGTGACCCTACCCTCTTTCATTATTCTATTACATTCGCCTATTATAGCCAACGGTACAATTTTTCAGTATTCTTTATTTAAAGAAGCAACTTACCGTTAATATTATGATAGCATAATAGCAAGTTGCTAAAGTACTTACCCATAGCATGGCCGCCGCATATCATGTCATTACAGCTATCAAAATGGATTTGCATCGATCTGTACGATTGATAAATAATTGAGTTTACATTCCGGTATCCATTGCTGCTTGACCAGCCACTCCGCAGCTACTCTACTACTCAAAAGCAGCGATGATCACTAACTGGCTGACCTGCATGATTGGTATAAGTGACAGCATTAGGACTATGAATGGTGGAAGGAGGGCCCTCAATTATTCGTATCGCCAAACCGGCCCAGACAGTCGGTGCCTGAAAATAGAAAAAACCGATGTTTAGTAATATTTTAGAGCTTTTACTATTGCAGTTGGAAGTTGTTGAATTGTAATTGATGCACCTTGCATCATTTACTTTCCATCGTTCGGACTCTTTAAGAGTCCACGAACGATGAAAAGTAAGTTGGAAACAAAAGTAAAAGAAACTTGGGTGACTACTGACTACGTTCTTACAACTGCGCTGACTTATCATCATCATTTATTGTGCGTAGTCTTTTCCAACTATGCTGGAGTCGGTAACGAGATGCAGCTAAATATCACTATTTTACCCGCAGCGATTGCCTATCTGACCTCCAAAACCCAGTTACTGATGAACATACCCTTGAACAGATACCCTTGATACCCATGGACAGTCAGGTTGTCATACTCTAGGGTTTCTGCGAAATCTTTCATCATGGAAGCATGAGTTTTAAGTCATTACCTACAAAAACCTTCCTCGAGAATCACTCTATCAATTGGTAAAACAGCATGGGAATCGGTGTAGTAGTTTTTGAGTTTATCGCGAACAGACAGACAGACGCGGCGGAGGACTTTGTTTTATAATATGTTTGTGATTTATCTAAGACAGGATTGCCCAGTACCTACTAACTGGGTTGTGGAGGTCAAAAAGACATGGCAGTCGTTCCATGTAAAGTACTGGTATCCAGCTGCATCCGGTTAGACTGGAAGTCGACCCCAACATAGTTGGGAATAGGCTAGGCAGGTGATGATCCAAGACAATACAGTCTGTCTGTCTGTCATGTCTGTATCATGAGGTGTTCGTCGTTTGTTTTTTTTCGAAACGAGTTGTAAAAGTCCTTTATAACACATTTGCTCGTAAAGGGTCTCTTATTTCACCGATTTCAATATCGTAATGTATCTCATTACGTACTTGTGCTGTAAAGTAAAATGCACGGTTTATACTGTTTTAAATCTTAGCAAAGAGTTTTTATGTCAGAAAAGTGGTCAACATTTTATGAATAAAATTAACTTTGGGAGATGAAATATAATAAATAAACATTTAATTCTTTAATTTAATTAATTTTGACAATAAATTACAACAATTTATCTGTAACAAAAACACAAAAATATTAATTTACTTTAATAATAATACTGGCTGTTTTTTTGTCTTTGCCTTAAAAAAAAGCGCTGATGCGCGCGCCTCGCTAATTTGTGAACAAGTAAAAATTGTGCCGCGCGCTTTTTCTTTTCGCTGTATTGTTTTTATTTGTTTTATTTATTTCCTCGCAAATATGTTATAAAACGTCGTATGACATACGTGCGCTTTGATAATTACAGCCTCTGCTTTTTTATCGCCCTTGCCTACGGCTCGGGCTAGAAATACGCCTCGGCTGTAATTTTCAACTTACCGCACTTATGTACTATTAAAAGTAGTTTTTCATAAAACGCTCAAACAGTGATTTTTATTTCTAATCAGAAGCCTAAGTATTCACGTTTATAAATTTTTCGCTGGGATCCTAGGTGAATTTATAGGACAAGAAATTACAAGGATTTCACTTAGTTGAGAACATTTTTTGGAACTTAAAATATAGTATTACTTATTTTGTGTGTCAAAGTTCATGACTTTGACAAACAAAATAAGTACTTAAGTATTATTTTCCTTAAAACTATTCATTAAAACTAAATTACATTTTTGAACATGAATATATAATAATTTAGTTTTAATGTTCAATTGCATTTCATGTTCAATTGCATCAACGAAACACTAATCTAAAAACTTTTCAAATCCTTGGACGACGTTTAAAGTGGTGTATACAAAATGGTAGAAGAGTAATGCTGATCCAGACAGGTTCTAAGAGGAGATCAGTTTGTATAAACACTGAGAAAAAAAGTTCTTTGTTCAAAGTCGCGATAGAAAAAACCTCTTGATTTGGCAACCCCTGCTGCGCGGGAAAGCGTAGCGAGGATGCGGTGCCACAATATAGATGGATAGGACAGAAGGCCAGCTCCACGCAACGGGCCAAAACCGCACTGCATTACACGCATATTTATAGTGCTGCCCATATTATTATTTAAGGTTATTTAAATCGGAACTACCGCCTATATTACTATACTCTATGACTACCGCTGTTATGTCGTCTATATTCAATACGAACAAAATGATTACCAAGTACGACATTTATGCGCGAAAAATCCATTATACCTTTGTCCGGGGTTTTTATAAAATAATTTTGTTAGCCTACATTTATCGATGAAGTTATCCATTATGAATAATGATCCAAGCCACTATTAACAAATAAAAATAGGAACCTATCCACCACAATCTATACTTACCCCCAAAAGTGCGCTTGAGGTACTTTAGTCTACTTTGAGGAGTGGCTGGAGAGACGCCACGGCGTCCTCACCTTCCGCCTGACGCAGGTTCTTACCGGACACGGATGTTTCGGTAAGTTCCTGCACCGAATCGGGCGGGAGGAAACGCCCGGGTGCTATCACTGTGAGGATAGGCCGGAGGACACGGTGGAGCACACTGTGGAGGTGTGCCCCGCTTGGGTGGAGCACCGCCGTGTCCTCGAGGTGGCGATGGGCGGCGGCGACCTCTCGCTCCCGGCCCTGGTTCGTGCCATGGTCCGGAGCGAGACGGAATGGGACGCCGTCACCTCCTTCTGCGAAGCAGTCATGCTAGCGAAGGAGGTGGCGGAACAGGACAGGGAGAGATCCTTACGTCCCGGCCGCCGCGGGAGACGCCCCGGGCGTCAGGGGTCACGTGGTGGCTTCCGGCCACCGTAGGCGCGGGCCTGTGGACGGGGAGCTATGGGCTAGCTCGCCGTCCGTACGTCTCATGACGACAGGCCGTGTCGACGGCGCGTTCGTGTTCCACGCGCGCCTCAAAGAGAGTCAGCAATAGGGAAGGGGTCCGCAAGGACCGAAGCCTGCCGGGGCTGCGGGACTATTCGAAAGAGATACCGTGGCCCCGGAACACAAAGGGCGAGGAAGGAACATGGATGGGTTTTAGTCAGTAAAAGTCTGACACTCCCTCCTGCTCCGCCCAGAGCGGGAGAAGTCATTTGATGATTTCCCATCCTAAAAAAAAAATAAAAGGTACTTTAGTCTATGGCCCGAGTTTTCAACCGAACACCCAAAAACCAAACAACCAAAAACCCAAGGACATGTGGTCCTCCCAGCGCTGGGCCAGCGTTGTTGGTTAACCTCTAATTGACAACACTATGTACAAGCCCAAGAGTAATTATTTAGACTTTTAAAAATAAACTAGTTGACACATTTTTCGTATTGATGAAATCGATTCATCTTTAAAAATGTGATATCGAGTTAGAAAAAAGTGCAAACAACACCCAGAGAGAAAACACAGTCGTCAGTCGTCACCTTCATTCGCTCCAAGTCAGTTTATTAGAGGATCACGCGTATTAGCTAAACAGTAGGCAAGACGGTGCGGGGGGAGGGTCGGATTGCATTAAGCAAAGCGAGGCGCTTGAATTGTATTCTCACGTCCACAATTTTTTTGCGATTACTCCTAAGATATTCGTTTAAATTACATGGTGTAAAAAAATAATGTGCATGAAATGCTTAAACCCTCTAACTCATTTAAAATAATAAGGATTAATACCGTATTAATTTGTGTAAATAGCTTTCCAATTACCGCTTTAAAATTGGCCTGGTTTTTTTTTTTTTTGTAGCTCTGGACGTTAACACACAGCGCTATCTAGTGCCACACTAAGCAACGAGGCTTGTGTCGTGAACACCAGATAGTTGATATACTACATAGATACTTTTTGTTTGTAAATACATACTTAATATACATATATTAAAATGGATATAGTTTGTTATCCATAAGAGATAGACATATGCCATCGTGGTCTTTTCTGTAGACCTCATATAAGATACACAATTCCGCCATACATCATTTTGTTATAATTATTTTCAAGGGTTTTGGCAGCGTCCCAATATATTCAGCCAATGTATACAAAAACTTGACAAATTATGTACTAAAACCGTCCTCGAGAACAACTCTATCCATTGGTGAAAACAGCACGGTGCAATCGGTGCAGTAGTTTTTGAGTTTATCGCGAACAGACATACGCGGCGGAGGACTTTGTTTTATAATATGTAGTGATAATAGCCCATTACTTACTACGTAGAGGAGGCCTGTGTCCCAACAGTCGAAACATTATAGGCTGATTAATCTATGTTTGGCTGAGTAAACCTTCTGCACCTATCTTGTGTGGGTGAGGTGGGCGCCACGCTAGCTCGCGAACGAACCGCACTAAGCTGCCCTCAGTGCTCCCTGACCGACCGTGAGGTACGCACGCGGCCCTGCCCTCGCGAAGTTCCGATCTTCCACCGCTGCAGTTATTTCGTTCCACCCGTACGCGAGAAAGGTGAGTTTTAGATATTAAGTTCCTTTTTAATTGTTCATGCTTAGTTTTTGTTTTTTCTTTTTTTGTTGAAACATGTTTATGTAAGTACGGGAATAATAAGATTTTGAAACATGGTTATGTACGGGAATAATAAAAGGATATTAAAATTATAATAGGTAATTATTAAGTTACGGGATTTTCATAAACGGTGATACCTATTATGTAGGTAATATTTATTTATCATAATTTAGCATAGTATCGCGCTTGTATGTCTCAGAGGTACCGGCAGAGGTGGATTCATAGTTCCCACCTAACATGTTTCTAATTGTGTTTGGAGTCCTACGTGATGAAGCAAGCGTTTTGCCATCAACTGGGTACATTGAGGTAAACTTGTAGCAGCCACTACTATCCAGGAATAAACTTCTGCCAACCTTTGAATCGAACTAAGGAGCACGTGCTCTTTGGTTGGCTCTGTGTTTGGTAATACACCTACCTACATTTTTCAAGTTGTGTTTGAAGTCCTATGTGGTGAAGCTTTGCCATCAACTGGGTGCAACATTTATACTTCTGGCTGCTGCCGAATAAACTTTTGCCAAACTGGGAATCGAACCAAGCACATGCTTAGCACATGTGCTTGCAAACACTTAAGTTAAACCATCGATGTTGGTAGTTTTGCTCATTTAAGACCAGGGTTAAATGTTTGGCTTCTTGTTAGAATAAACATTCACATGTTTTGAAATTCCACCCTCAAGAGGAAAAAGAAAAACTTAATTTTGTAAATTTCGTAGCAGTGTTTAGGGTTTCCCTTAAAAAAGTTTATTATTTAGAATTTCACTCCTTAGTGTTGTGTAAGTTAGAAGCTTATTAATGATTTCATTGGGTGTGTGTGGTGGCGTTTCTCGAAAATCAAGCCTTAAGGAACAGAACTGGATTTAAAGTTAGTAGTAGGAAAGTCGAGCATTATTGTATCCAACCTGTAGAAAAACAAGTATTTTTCAAGTTTGAGAAAATAATACAATAGCTAACAAATGAGTTAGAGTAGTCATTTTGTCAATTCGGTGACAGATGAACAAAAGAATTGTCGATTCTTTCATCGAAGAGACCCGTTTCTACGGTGGTGGTTTTATGCAACTACTGTAATCCATAAGCTTATACCAAATATTATTGGAAAATCTGATGAAAATTTAATGAAAAAAGTCACCTTGACACTCGCCAGGACTCGAACCAAAAAGATTTTGATTGCCCATGCAGAATTTCGTACTTACTAATACACAGCCCAAACTGAATTGCTTATCACATTATATTAGATCTCGTACTGTTTAAAACACTTTAAAAATAATTAATATTAAATACTCCTCGTCATCTGCCTCAACAACCCAATTAGTACTGGGTAATACAATACTCCTTGATTAAATACTATTTCTTGAAATATATATTTTTAGTTAGTAATTTACGGGTTTCATAAAAGCGCAGTAAGTAACAATGAAAAGCAGTTCTCGGTATAACGTTGCCGTAGGCTTAGAGCAAGAACGTCGGTAGGTGTGGGTGGCGCAGTACATAGCAGTAGCCGCAAAGGTTTTGGTATACAGCAACGGTACATAGCTGCAGGCATGCAATATTTGGTGCTTCGCCATCAGCGTATACCCCTGAGTGTAGAGGCTTTGGCAAAAAGGAAACCACTCGTACAATAGCTTGAATTCTAAACGTAGATCCCTTGATAGGCGTCAGTTCGTAGCCGTCGGCGTAGAACCCTTGGCACATATTTTTGCGTAGCCGTGGGCGCAGATCCTTTGGGGCATTTATTGCGTAGCCGTAGGCGTAGCCCTTTTCGCGTAGCATCTTTACGCATATGCGTAGCGAGGTCTGCAAGGTATAGTCCTAGTTAGTGACCCAGTAGCACTAGTCACGTCTAACCTCTGCCTGGCACACTTGTGTTGTGAACTTGTGACATCGAACGCAGGCGTAGCACTTGGTCACTACGCGTATATAAACTAAGCGAGTTTACGTTGTTGTTGAGCTGGTAAGAATAGAATGTAGTTTAGGTATTATTTAAGCTTGTTAGCTTAAAAGCCAAGAATCTTAAAATGTAGTTATATTCAGTTGGTTACTTAGGAAAAGCTGAAGCTAAAGACAGCATTGGTTATGACTGGGTGCTGGGTGGTGCACAGTGCACTTCCAAACGGCGAGACATACTGGTGACGGCAAGGGGGCGAATAGGCAGGTCAGGTAGCCATATACTGGCCACGACAGGGGTGGCGCATATGGTCGTTGGAAGGATCCGCTTGTATGTCCCGGGCCCCCGACTCATGATAACAGTGGGTTTTAGTCGTTTAGAGTCCGACATAACCCTCCGTTTGCTCCAGATGGAGGGTATCCATGAGTATTTCCCCACAAAACTAATTTTGATACGAAATTTGACATAATGCTGTATAGCCACAGTACTAAAACATCAATAAAAGTTTAGATGTATATCTGCTTTCACTTGCGCTTTGATACCAAATTTAATGCCGAATCAAATTGCATTGTTTGATTTTATACGTTCAGCTCTGTGCAAACAGTTGAGATTCCAATAGTTCGATAGAATTTTAATTTAAATCTTATAAATAGTCCTACTAAAATTGTCATGATCCCAATCTCGGCGAGGGGGGCGAGGAGTCCATAGCACAGGGTATCCTAGTTTGAACTCCAGCGGGCCTACCATGACGTCTTATAGCAGGATCGTTTTAATTGCGTGCCAGTGAGGGAAAGAGATGGCGCTAGACTCGCGCGCGTCCTCTTACCCACACTGGAACGCGATTTAAACGATCCTGCTTTTATGACGTCATGGTAGGCCACCTGACTCCCACAAACCATTGTACCTACAATATTTGTAACACCTCTATGTTGTAACTGTACTGTGTGGGAGAAAAATAAATTTTACTATTATTTTGTATTTTGACTCAGTTAATGAGAACGGACATTAGGTATTTATAATACGGAAATAAGATTGTGCGTAGTGTAATACTTACGTTGTGTTAGTAGCAAAATGTAAATAAATTGTTAAGCCCTAGCTTTGGGCTCTTTTAGCCCTTGAGGCTTATATTGGGTACAACGAATACCTATATATCTATAGAATTATTGATTGGTATCTACTTCGAGGGAGTAAAGCCTGGAGCGACGTACTTAGCTGTAAATATTGTATTGTATGGAGCGCCTGCCCCCCGGCGATGCCTTAGAACTCTTAACAAATTCCAAATAATTTTGGGAAAGCTAGTTTGTGAGATAAAGAGTTACAAGTATTGGCAGAACTTAATATTGCAATTATTAATAAAATAATAGTCGGCACGAAAGGTTTTAATCGTAAGATGTCACTAAACTTAGGTGACGCGAAAAGGAGGAAGAGTGAGCTCTAATATTCAGCATGGCACGTTATTTATACGATTTTCAGTGTGAGTGAGCTAATTTTTTCTATTAAAACGTCAGTGTCAACGGAACTACGAGTTTAACGTGATCAGTTTTTGATGCGGTGATCTTGGTGATTAAATCTATTTTCAACACCAGTTAAATACAAGTCAGTCAGTTACGCGACGACAATGGAACAAGACCGGACGGCATGTCTAGTTTCCTGCGAAGATGGGTAGGCCTTTAGTGTGGGACGCAACACGTATCGATACTCTTGCGCCATCCCTTTGCTAGGTGCTTAAAATATAAACGTACGGCTATCCGAGTTTAAGGTAAAGACAGGTAAATCATCGTCTCCCTTTTCCTACTATGTTGGGGTCGGCTTCCAGTCTAACCGGATACCGCTGAATAGGTTAGTATATTACATGGAGCAACTACCTATCCGACCTCCACAACTCAGTTAATACTGAGTAATTATTACGATACCCCTTGGTAAGACTGGTTGTCAGACTTTCAAGCCAGTCGCTACCTGAAGAAACTGTCAAAGATGTACAAATAACGTCCGCGGCAATCGTGCTTTCCGAGGCACGGAGGACACTCGGTCGGTGTTCACCTCTCCCCAGTCCATCAACTCATCCAGACACATCTAGAAAAGATCGGAAATTTTATTAAAATGTTCGAAATTTACTTCGGAAACTACTGAACTTATTAATGGATCTGGAAACAGCCTTAGACGCATCCAAAGTTACAACCTCGGAGTAAAAATGCCAACGCAGACATCAACGGAACTTCCGGAAACATCTTTTCAATTTGATTTGTGGTCTGTTTTACCGCCTTCGAATCATTTCCGGTTACCTGGCAAATATTTATACATATATTTTTATTAAAAAGTCGGGAATTTTACTTCCCGGCAATTTTTCAAACTTTTACTCGGTACAAATGATGATGAAAGTGCATTTCATTGAAACTTTTCATAGTTGATATTTTCGATTTTCTTAAACTGTTTCTTTTCAGTATCAGGTTTCGAACGAAATGATTAATGAACATCTTTGGTGCACACCTGAAATCCCCGATGAGTTAGCCAATAGCAACTTAGTTAGCCTTACTTACCATAATAGTACAAAATCTAAATGAAAAATAAGTAAGTACCTACACACATCAAAAAAAGTTTGTGATCACTAGCATAAGCTGATATATTTTTTTTAAATAGAACTTTATCAAGAAATATTCTTTGTTGTGTTTTCTTTAAATAGAAATACCCTGTATGAAATTAAAAAATAAAACTATTTTTTCATAATATAATCTACCGTTACAAAAAAAGTGATCGCAAACTTTTTTTGATGTGTGTATGTTGTGTCAAATAGCTACCTACTTAGTTCAGGTATATAACGCATTCCTAATGTCACTAATATACACGTTTGGTAAAAATCTAACTGCCTCTCGTTGGCCTAGCGGTTGCAAGCGCGCCTGCTGAGCACGGGGTCCTAGTTTCGATTCCCAGGTCGAGCAAAGTTGGTGGCTGGGTTGCTGGGCTTTTCCCTCAGAAATTTCTCAGTAGCAGTCTTACCCCTATTACATAGGGTTTAAATATCTGCATGGCGTGGAGTTGTGTTGTGTATAAAACTTTCATGAGCTCTGCTAGGAATCATAATATAATGTTATGTTTACCTCAAAATTCAATATTGGTTCGCAATTATTTTAGGTTAATCCTGGAACCTACATGTTTAGTTGAAATAATCTTCCAGTAAAGGTACCAAGTACTTGCTTTGAAACACACACAACACTCTGCTCCGCGGCTAAGCTGCAGATTTTCAGAGCACAATGGAAAATATTTCAGTTTGGTTCGTGTGTGTTTGTACTTGCTGTGGCGCGACCGCAGGCGGTGGTAAGTCGATCGCTCAATGACTCAGCCTCGAAGGCTCCAGGCACTTTCAAAATAATTTTCGAAATGATTGTTCTGCAGATGAGCGCCTCGGGTAAAATTGCCGGAGGTATCAAAAGCAGAGCTACGAATAGGTGTGCTTTAATATCGTCGGCGCCGAGCGCTGCCGGCGGCGCCGCGGGCTCTCCCCCTCCGCCCCACGAGCCCACGACCCGAACCGCGCTACATTATACCCGCTTAAAATATAAAATAATCATATCTGTATGTACGCTTCGCAACCGATGTGGCTAAATAATAATTTATGACCTCAGTGCGTTTTATATGTATAAATAAGAGCCAACGGCGATGAACGAGTCGTGATGTGCCGCATGGCCACCGCACGCACTCGCACAGCCACTACGAGAATTTTGGACATTCCGTAAAAAAAAAAAACTAAGTTGTCTTAATTTCGGGACCAATTTTATGTGAAATAAGCGAACTTTCACATTTTGGCATAATATTAAATGCTTCCTAATTTTGGCTGTAATAAGTGAGTTTGCTCACGTCCTCTTTCCGTTAACAGGATTATGGTGGTATGACCTCATGAATCCTGAAACTGTATTTCTAGATGTAGTAAAGTGGAACTTATTCCTGGTAGATAGGGTTCTTAGCTAAATCTTGTATACATCAGCGTAGTGGGTAGTATTAGTAGTTAGTAGATGCGGTGTGAATAGTCGCTTCAGTGCTTATTGGCGCGATTATTCATAAGCAACTGCCCAATGACGGATCACTGAACGGCCTGGGCCATAGAGCGAGTGTAATTGCAGAACTGCTATATTATCGACTATGATGTCTAGGGAGTCAGATTTACTAATGTAGGTGTGTATTAGGCGTAGCTAAATGTCACAGAGACGTGCTATATTAATTGCTACTCTAAGTTTACGTCATTTGACTGATGTTCGAATCGAACTTTCTGGTTAGCAGATTGTAGACACTGCTATAAAATCTATTATCCAATATCATAAAAAAATCTGAGCTCTGCACTCTTCTATGGTCTACGAGACTCTACGCACTCCAACGAAGGTCATCTTCCTTTCATGTCTGAATTCCCACATTTTGTTAAGCGTTCCTATTATCTCATTCAAGGAACTACACTGGCCTGCAAAAATAAGTATCACACTTTTAAAATTGCAATAACTTTTTAAGTACACAAGATATACTTTCGAAACAAAAAGGAATCGAAAAATAGTTTAATTTTTCTATAGTTTCAAAGAAAGCTGATAAAAATTGCTTTATAACGTTTTTTTACTTTAAATCTCTAACTTCTATAGTTTAGGATTTTTGCAGGTCAGTGTAGTTCAAATTTATCCATACATGTGCCAACATGTGACAATAGACACCACATTCAAATTTATAGATTTCGTGAAAAACTGCGGCAGACAGCTGATTATTTTCAGGCATTCGTTCGCGTACCATAGCCTATAACTATTATTCAACTTTTACGATGTAAGGCCGTTGTTTAAACAGAGCCTTGACTGCACAAAACAATGAAACTCACACGAGTTTCACGAGTTTGACTTCAATGGAAAACAGACGGATTGCCGACATGAAACGAATATCAAAGTCAAACAATGTATATTGCAACGTTATTTCGCGTTCTCGTTTAGGTCTGTCATGTAGATGTCAACCGTCAAATCACATAAAGGCTGTGCACAGAGTAGGCAATTAGGCATCCTATATACTCGTAAAATGGCCACAAAGGCTGAATTATTTCAATAAGCACGTTCGATGAAACCAGAGCTTGCTGAATGAAACATTAATGAGTCGTTTCATATAACGAAGCTTAGTAAACATTGTCTGCGCTCGCTGTTACCTGGAATTTAAACTCTGATCAGAAGTCGAAGTCAATTGATTTGTATGAAAGAGCAAAGGCATGAGCGGGGCTGGGCAAAAACTGTTTGGTGCTGTTTGGTGTGGCTTGCGCCTTAGAGGCGAGATCGCCTGGGGCCCAAACATAAACTATTGATAAAACGGAAAGGGTGCCTGCAGGCCGCGGGCCGAAGAGCCGCGGGGCCCGGCCGCCGGTGGCCACGACATAGTACTAGCACCGCTCCATTGTGTGTTGAGTACACACCAATAATTCTCGAATAACCCTGCTCACTATACTTTTAATGAAATCTACAATATTCATAATTGTTGTAAGAGGAAGCTCGTGAACGGTAAATAATGAAGATGCAACATCAACATTCCGATTAGTTTCTACTTATTTGCATTCAAGCCAGTACTGCGGAGGCAAAACGCTGCCGAGGAAGTTGGCAGTCTATCTAGGAAGGAACACATAATAATATACATTTTCTGTTACAATCTCATCATTTTCTGCTTATCCTAAATGTGTGCTTATTCCGGTTCTCATAAATTACAAAGTTTAGATAGCAAATACATCTGAACTGGATTTTTCTGGTCAATACATTTTTGTTTTGTACATTATTTACAATTTACGAATCTATTAAAATAAGCTAACTTTAAACTTAAAAAATGGCGTCTAATAAATGGGATACCTTGTGCTTTGGACTCACGCATCATGACAAGACTCTGGTACTGTTATCGACGAAAATACGGAATTTCGTAGCAACTGAATGACTTAAACCAATAATTATTTTTATGATATTTCCATTGTGGTGAAGATAATTAATTAATTTTCTTCTATTATTTAAGTTGCGCACCGGACTGCCTCGATGGTCTAGTGTTCGCAACCGTGACTGCTGAGCATAAGGTTCTGGGTTCGATTCCCGGGTCGGGCAAAGTGTTACCTATTGGGTTTTTCCACCAGGAATTTCTCATTAGCAGCCACAGGGGTTGCCAGTACTCCTTTTCGATTTAATGCTCCATTTGCGAAATATTAAACTTTAAAGTGCAATTTCTTGTTCCAGTAGCCCCCCCCCCCCCCTCTAAAAGCTAAACTGCTGGCTTGAAAAATCTAGAAAAAATCATGATGATAGTGCATTTCATGAAAAGGAAAACTATAGCGGTTAAGATAACCTTATTAGTTTAGCAGTAATAGTCGTTGAACTAGGGTGTTGGATAATTTTGTACCAAATACAAAATCCTAAGAAAATATCTTTTAAAGTGACTAAGATTAAGTAGTTGCTTGTTTATAACGGGTGAAGACTTTCATTGAAAAACAAAATCTAAAATATAACGGGCTACTACGGAACCCTACACTGCGCGTGGCCCGACACGCATTTGGCCGGTTTACTAAAAGAAAAGTTGCTTAAGTTACTCCTCATAACATCAGCTATTTGCCAGCAAAAGTCCCGTCAAAATCGGTTCAGCTGTTTCAGAGATTAGCGGGAACAAAACAGACAGATAAAAAAAAATGTTAAAAGTACATATATAGAAATATATTTTCATATGCATTCAGTAAAAAGCTGTAAGATTTAAAATTACAAATAGACATTTCAATTTTAATTACTTGTTGTACTATAGATCACTGAGATCACTGTAAAAGTGGCTGTACACTTCGCCGGGGCAGGGGGAGTTAGGGCTCGTCTAGCTTCGATGGTGTTCGCTAGATTGTACAGTTGTACACTCTCGCTCTCGCTGGCTTCGTCGAGATCAGTGTACAACCACCACAATGGTCACGTGGTATAATTGAAAGGAGTAAGTTTTTCGAACACACGATGTGCAAAGCTTTGAATGTAAAATGACTTTAAATTCCACTTTTAAATCCTACAGTCGATTCGGGCATGTTATCTGGGTCCCATATTATGCCTCATTTTATTTTTAATCTGGCAATTTGACCAGAGAAAGTAAATGAGCCTATAGAAAAGCGAGAAGACAAACAAAACAATCGGGAAGGTATTCGAGCGACTGTCTCTTTAAAGAGGGTCTTCAGGGTTCGAATGTATCAATATAATTATTATCTATGAAAATAATCGGATAGTTATCAGATAATTTTATTGGTTTCACATAATATTAAATCTTATTAAGTGTAAATTTACATTATTTACAATTTACAAATCTATTAAAATAAACTAAACTAACTTAAACTAAAAACTTCAAAAATTTAATAATTAATTAATCATAACTCCATAAACCACAAATCTCTTCCGTCGTACAAAGTTTGGTAATAGGATTAAACATCGTATTTGCAGGACAGATGAATTCAAACAGAGTAACCGTTCCATTGGACATTTGAACGCAGTAGTGATACTTGTGACAGGTGGAGTCCCTGGTGTCGGCGTATCTGCCAGGTTTCGTACAGGTGTGATCCGTACAATTGTAGTTTGGCTCGCATAAAGTCGTTTCTGGGTTAAAATATGTGGAAGCCGGACAACTATGTCTCACTTGAGTAAAAGTGCCCAAAATATTCACACATTGTATGTAAGTGGTACAACTCGTCTGTTCAGGATCAGCGATGTAGCCCTCATAAGAGCAGACTTTGAAGCTTGGGTCGATTGTGACACTGAAAAAAGCTCTGCTGCTGCAGATGTAGCTGTCCGGCGAGGTACACTTGGACGCTCTTGGGTCGAAGACAGTTCCGTTGGGGCAGGTGGTCTTGTACATTTTATAAACGCCTGTGTCCTTCACGTAGATGCAAATTGTATAGTTCATGCATTTGTCATCGCCCGGGGCTGGAAACCGGCCGGCTCCAGTTTCTCGGCAGTCTATATCAGCATAGGCCAACCAGACCCCATAGAATACCTGGGAAATATATAAATATAAATGCTCACTAGATAGTCGTATAAGGTTCTTCATTGCTGCGTGTTTTTTGAATTCTCGAGGGCCTTATTCGAGACGAGAAACAAGTGGTCAACACACTAGATATTTATCGTAATATTGGTATAGTAAGATAGCACTGGTAGTCTTAAATAAATAAATAAAATAAAAAATAGTAATCCAAAACACAGGTTATACAGGGTGACTGGACCCGCCATGGCAAATTCGCAGAGGTCTTTAGCTAATTATTAGACCTTTTCTTCAAGGTTTTTTTTTTAAATCTTATCTTATTTTTTAACCCTAGTTTGAGGGAAGTTCCAAGGTATTTTAAAAACCAATATTTACTACCAACAAATAATAATAAAGATGACTAAGACTAAAATAAAAAGTTATGGATGCTTGAGGTCAAATTTTGGAAAACTCACAATAAAGTATAAACCGGCCAAGTGCAAGTCGGACTCCTGCATGAATCAATCATTATCAAAAAAACACGTTGGTTGTATGGGAGCCCCACTTAAATATTTATTTTGTGAAAATTTCAACAGTCTAGCTATCACGGTTCATGAGATACAGCCTGGTGACAGACAGACAGACGGACAGTGGAGTAATAGGTTCCCGTTTTTACGGAACCCTAAAAAAATTACATATCTCCCAAACTATAAAACTTTAGATAGGGAAAGTAAGGTTCAATAATTAAGAAATGACCTCCTCTATATGCGAATTTGCTATGGCAGGTCCAGATCCAGTCATTCTGTATAATGCCTATCACGACTTATTGTGATCCAATTACTCGATTGAAAGTAAAGAAATATTACATGATATCACGCGTAGGGTTTCTCAATTCCCGAATTATTGTTTTTTGTTTGTGTGTACTTGAAAGTATAAGTTAGTTGAAAGAATAAATTTTTTTTTTTGGTTATTTGATGGTGTAGGGACAGCCCTCCGCAAACTGACAGGGTGTACTCTGCTCCTTATAAGTCCTTACTTATTCTGAATCATACATAGTCCACCGGAATTTTTCTCCGGAAAATTTACATTTGTTTCAGCGTTTTTTCAGGTACTATTCCTTTATACAATGAATATTAAGTAGTTAACACTACATAATATTCATTGTAATAAATTACAACCTATAAAATGCGTCAGATTTTAGGAACCTTACTTTGATGACCAATAAATCAACAAAAAAATAAAATAAAAACTCACCAAAACAGGAATACAGATCCTTACCACCATGGCTATATCGTCGTAATGAGTACTTGAGAAGAAAACGAATGCACTTCAGTCATCGAAAAACAAAGGACTATTGTCATTGTCACAATAGATGATCTAACAATCAGTTACGCATATACAAATTGTAAACGAATCCTTCACGAAGCTGTCAACATCAGTCATTCTGTACATAAAATTAAATAACCCTAAGCAAACCTTACTGCTGGGAAAGTGGGAAACGACTTCTTTTTTGGGTGAAAAATCACGTTTTACGGTAAAACTCATTGAAACGCACCCGAAACATTGTGATGATGGATGCATTGAATAGAAGGTGGTCATGGAGGTTGTTAAAGGAAAATTATAACCTTACAAACTATTATTTTGTTGTTTATTAACTTGTGAAAAAGTTGGAAGTTTGACCTTCAATATCTCCGTAACTATAAAATTCCAAGGCATGGTCCAAAACAAAAAAATATCGCAATGATGGGGACAACAAGTGCGTTTTGGCTTCGTTATTGGTCTTTGTACACCCTTCAGGCATCTAAACTATAACTAAAATGCCTTTCAGAAAATCGTGAAAAAGTCCAGAAGACTGGAAAGACAATATACAAAGGATGTAAATCCTTAACGAAGCTGAAAGGCACTTGTTCTCTCCGTCATAACTTTACTTTAAATACCTCCATAACCCGTTTACTATTAAATGTGTCAATCAGCACAATGTTTTGAGTGCGTTACATTGAGTTCTACTAGTCCAAGATTCCAAGGCCGCCACACCTCACTTATTTTCTCATGAACAAAATGTGAGTCACTTTTCTTAAATTCTCATGGTTGATATTTACATATATTTTAGAGAATATTGTTAAAAATTAGTAATCAATGCTGCCAGACCCCTCCCACCGGCGGTAACTTTTGCCAGACGCCTTACAGCTCATAGAAAAATTATATAACTTTACTTAGAGCTAAACTAGATCCTTAATTGAACCATGAGAATTTAAGTAAAGTGACTAGTGTTTTCGCGTACCTTTAGCAACTAACATCTAAAAATAGGCCGTCGGCACAAGTTAGCAGGTATGCATACGCCAGGCTTTATACAAAAATCTTCCAAGACCTTTAAAATCACTAATTGTTTTTTTTTATTGTTTCCTATAATTTATACACAAATGTTAAAAAAAGTTTGTTGATTACTTAAACACAGTATATGCGGTTAGACTGGAAGGCGACCCCGACACATTTTTGGGAAAAGTCTAGGCAGATGACTTAACGCGTTCCAATACGCGTAGAGGCGGAAAATCGTTTTCGGCCGCACGTGAAGTTTATTTATAAAACTATAATAAGTTGTATGATGTTTGTTGTTATCAAGATAAAAATGATAATTATCACTTCAAACCCTGCTTTATACCAAAAGAGATAATATATTGGGCAGTATGGTATGCTTTGTTATGTATGTCTATCGAGGACACTCCCGCCTGATCACCACTAAGCTAATTTTTGCTTGCACTTAAAACATAGAAACGCTCTCTATCCCCGCCCCGTTGACTTTATAATAAATAATTAATGAAAAAAATACCGATCGGCGACACATGCCAAACGAGAGTTATTGTTATTTTGCGCGCCAAAGTTGACGCTTTCCTAATAGGCCTAAAGTTTAAGGTGGAGTGGCTCGGCGCCTCCGCATGATTTAAGCGAAAAAAAAAATAACTGATCAGGCGGAAAAGACCACGACTGTACCTACCTAATCAAAACAAATAATGACTGACAATGACTCCATATGAAACTCGGATTTCGATTGGAGCAGCAATATCGTTAATTTTGTTACTATCTATTTTCACAGCTTAGTGCAGTTTATTATTCTCATCTCTAAAATACTAATCTAAAGGGACTATTATTATAAAGTGGTAAAGTAAGATTGGATGTAGGGTTTTAACAGCGCACAGAGATACTGTACTTAGTCGCGCAATAGTTCTAACAGTGCATTCATTTTTGCGACGGTTAGCCCAACAAACTTTTAATTCAGGTTATTCTGTCCGCGCACCTCTCCGCAGGGCAGTAATTACAGTAGGAATAGAAGGGCCGGCCTACCCCGGGGCTAGCCTGGCGGCACTCTGCCGCCCTTTGTACAACTTCGTGCTAAAAAATGAAAATACCTCATACATAAAATGAAATAAATTCTGCTACATTATTCTGTGAACGAGCTAACTAGGACCCCTTTCCATGGTTGGATGTTTTTATTGAAATGAAATTTTAGTTACCTACGTTTTCTGTTTAGTTTTGGTGAAAGACAGCACACGTAAGGCTACTTCATTGGTTATTCGGGTGAAACACCCAAAAACTCCGATTTTTTTTTTCCGAATTTCGACATTCCGATTATCAAAAGTCTATAATATACTGAGACTGTATAAAGTATTCTAAATTTATTTTTCCGAAAGTCGTAAATACGATTTGTTTGTGACAACAATCGATTTTCGATTTTCATATGTCCGAAAAATCAAATGTTTGATGGATCGTCAGTCCGAAAAACGACATTCCGATTTTCAATACTTCGAATAAACTGCTAAAATTAGGTTTTAGTGACAGAAACCAAATACCAAGGAAATAAAGTAGAACTCAGTATTCCTTAGCTTAGTGCTTGTCTGCATTGGGTCTTGCTAGCTGGCGTGAGGAGCGACGACGATATTTGTGACAGAAAGTGGACGTGTAAGTGTGTGTGTAAGGACGGTTCAACAAGGCCGTAACTCGAGAAGAATTGAGGAGCGTTTAACCTGTTGGAGAACCAACTCGTGCATTGTGTGACTGAACCTTTTAAGTTTATATGTATATGTCACCGTAAAATTGTAAATACCGTTAGATTTCTATAACTCACAGCCTTACAATTAGTTATATGAAATTGTGGTGGAAGTAAAATGAATCTGTGATTAACCAAAAAACTACTGTAAGACCGATCAATCAGGGTGGACCTGCCACAATCTTTCGAAAGTTTACAATCTCTCGAGATAGATTATAATCTACCGATATTTACAAGTTTACGGTGACAAAATTTATATCTCATATTGTGCTCTACAATTATTATTGGTATTCACACAATTGCAACAATTGCTTTGATGAAGTGACCTTTCATCTTTCATTATTCGCTTCAAGCTCAAGTACCTACGTACAGTTTAGTATTTGTTGGATTGGTCCCAAGTTTAAATACCAGTGTTTTGTAAAACTAGGCATGCAGGGTGATTACTAATTAGGTGCACACTCCTTGAAATGGGTGAAACTAGACCTAAATTTATATATTTTTTTTAACTGTATCTAACTAGAAAAAAGCAACAATAGGTCAGAGGTGATAATCGCAATAAAGTGTAGTATCTGATTACCTAAATTCAAATAATGCCCAGTGACTCAAGTGGATGTACTTAATAGAAACGATCGTTTTCAAATACCTAATAGATTTTAAAAGTGTGATACTTATTTTTGCAGGCCAGTGTATTTATAATTAATAGAAGGTTCAATAGTACCACTGATAATTATTCGGAACAGTCCTCGGTTTTCAAGGGTAAAAAACCGGCCAAGGGCGTGTCGGGCCACGCGCGGTCTAGGGTTCCGTAGTACCCCTTATCACAATATAGAACGATTCTGTTGTTCTTTATTCTGAATATAAAAACAAGCAACTACTTCATCTTAGGCCACTAGCACACGGCGTATTTTAAATGCGCAGACTACGCGCGTTTCAGGAACGCGCGTTTTGTGCGCCGTAGTTGCCGATTTTTGCGTTTTTTATAGATTCAAACGCGCGTAAAACGCGATACGAGTTCTAATCTCGTTTGAACCGCGTATACGCGCGTCATAATTATGCGCGTCGACTGCGCGTTTAAAATACGCCGTGTGCTAGGGGCGTTAGTCACTTTATAGGATTTAAAAAGGATTTATTCCAAGCATTTTGTATTTGGTACAAAATTATCCAAAACCCAAGTACGACGACTATTACTGCTAAACTCATAAAGTTATCTTAACCGCTATAATTTTTTCTTTAAATTTCATGAAATGCACTATCATCATGAATTTTTCCAGATATTTCTAGCCAGCAGTTTAGCTTTTAGAGAGGTGGGGGGGGGGGGGCGACGCCCTACTAGAACAAAAATGTGCACAAAATTTGCACTTTAAAGTTTAATATTTCGTAAATGGAGCATTAAATCGAAAAATAGTTTTAGCAACTCTGAAGTCATTTTAAAAGAACTATTCAACGATACCCACACGATGGGGTAGACGAAAAAAAAAAAATAATTCATCCCCCTTCACATGTTAACAAAATATTTTCCAAAATTTTATTTTACCACTTTGTCGGCAACTGATATACACACCCTTACAAAATTATAGCTTTCTGTTACTAACGGTCTCTTAGCAAAATCTCTGACAGACGGACACGACGAAACTACATGTAAGGGTTCACTGTCAGGACTACGGAACCCTAAAAAGAAAACAACCCGTCAAAAATGAAAAAAATAAAAAAATAAAATATTTTGTGGTCATTGTTTCAATGTTATGTTGCATACAATGCGGTCTATAGCAATAAATAACAGACCAAAATATTATTTCGTTCTTTTATGTTTTTTTTTTTTTAGTTCCGTATTCTTTAAAACCCTGAAAAATCGGAAAGGAAAGGAGTCCCTTTCCTTTTCCATTTAGTACTGGGTTACACGATACCCATCGAGAAGACTGCTTGACTAGTCGGATTCTTCTGAATCCGACTAGTCCAGGAACCAACACTTGCCAACCCCATCAACTGGGCCCGCGTGTTGGATTCCATTCCATTCCCTCTAATTGAGAGGAGTCTTGTGTCCCAGCAGTGGGAACATTGTAGGCTGATTATGCTGTGCTTAATATGTAATAACAATAAAACATAGCAACAAACAACGTGCAAAAAGGTTTGATTTATTGTAACGAGACATCCTCTTCACTCATAAGAGTCAATTGAACCAATTTGGCGCATTACTCTTCGACAACATATTTATTGACCGCATCAAGTAGGACTGATAGAACAATAAACACTTCTTGTTAAAATGCTTACAAAGTAATCCTTGACAACTGTGTGTAAACAAGAGGCTATTTTCATCATACATTATACAGGGTGTAAGCAACCTCATCACGAAGCCGTCAACCGAGCGTTCTGTACATCTAACTAAGTAACTTTATGCAAAAATTATTGCTGGGAAAAGACTTTTTATTAAGGTGAATAATCATGTTTTTTGTGGTAGAACTCAATGTAACGCACTCAAAACATTGTACTGATGGATGGATTGAATAGTATGGGGTGGAGGTGTTTAAAGTGAAAATCTTACATTAAAAACTTTTTTATTTAAATGTATTTAAAAAACTTGTCAAAAAGTTGGAACTTTGACCCCCAATATCTCCGTAACTAGAAGGTAGGTATGGTGTAGAACAAAAAAATGATCGCAATGACGAGGAAAACAAGTACCTTTCGGCTTCGAGAGGTTTTTTACGCCTTATATACAGTGGTTTAAAATAGTCACTTTTCGTCTGCGTGATCGCGTGATCTTCTAAAGTTCCAAACAGATTTTGTTGCGGCTTTCTTTGTCATTTATGGTCATTTTCATAAACTTACTAACAGGTAACGGAAGGTTGCTATCTCTGTCGGTTTGACATTATGCTTACAGATGGTAGAAACAAAACGTCACAGAAACCTTTCTTTGATTTTCTATGAATGAAGTGACAGGTAGGTGACGCGGATAGGACATTTCAAGCTAACTTTGTTTATAGAAACACCGGTAACTACGAGACGTAGGCCTAATAACCAAAAGTTAAGTTAGTTAAAAGTTACGTAAGTAAGAAAACGGCCGTTAGAGTATTTTTATTCCGGATGGTAATGAACTAGCTTATAAAACAAAATACTAAAACAGTTGACGAGGGTTACCTAATCAACTGCTTTAGAGTTGTAGGCGCCATTTTTCCAGACTCTCACTTTTAGTCGTCAGGTCCGGAGCGAGACGGAATGGGACGCCGTCACCTCCTTCTGCGAAGCAGTCATGCTAGCAAAGGAGGTGGCGGAACGTGAGAGGGAGATATCCTCACGTCCCGGCCGCCGCGGGAGACGCCCCGGGCGTCGGGGGCCACGTGGTGGCTTCCGGCCACCGTGGGCGCGGGCCTGTGGACGGGGAGCTATGGGCTAGCTCGCCGTCCGTCCGTCTCATGACGACAGGCCGTGTCGACGGCGCGTTCGTGTTCCACGCGCGCCTCAAACAGAGTCAGCAATAAGGAAGGGGTTCGCAAGGGCCGAAGCCTGCCGGGGCTGCGGGACTATTCGAAAGAGATACCATGGCCCCGGAACACAAAGGGCGAGGAAGGAACATGGATGGGTTTTAGTCAGTAAAAGTCTGACACTCCTTCCTGCTCCGCCCAGAGCGGGAGGAGCCGTTTGATGATTTCCCATCCGAAAAAAAAAAAAAAAGCCTCCACTTTAAGGCGACCTCTCGCTTCCGGCCCTGGTTCGTGCCATGGTCCGGAGCGAGACGGAATGGGACGCCGTCACCTCCTTCTGCGAAGCAGTCATGCTAGCGAAGGAGGTGGCGGAACGTGAGAGGGAGAGATCCTCACGTCCCGGCCGCCGCGGGAGACGCCCCGGGCGTCGGGGGCCACGTGGTGGCTTCCGGCCACCGTAGGCGCGGGCCTGTGGACGGGGAGCTATGGGCTAGCTCGCCGTCCGTACGTCTCATGACGACAGGCCGTGTCGACGGCGCGTTCGTGTTCCACGCGCGCCTCAAAGGAGTCAGCAATAGGGAAGGGGCCCGCAAGGGCCGAAGCCTGCCGGGGCTGCGGGACTATTTGAAAGAGATACCGTGGCCCCGGAACACAAAGGGCGAGGAAGGAACATGGATGGGTTTTAGTCAGTAAAAGTCTGACACTCCCTCCTGCTCCGCCCAGAGCGGGAGGAGTTATTTGATGATTTCCCATCCTAAAAAAAAAAAGGCTCCACTTTAAGCTTTACCCACATAATCCTACCTACTTCCTACACGCAAAAACTACTACGGATTTTGATGAAATGCACACAGTTTATAACCTGGATCAACACAGGATACTTTTATCCCAGTTGAAGGATCCTGTGGGACAATTATCGGACTCCATGAGGACGAAGCCGCTGGAATAAGCTTAAAAAAGTGTGGTTCGAGTACGTTCAGTACGGCAGTATCCTCGGGCAATATTCTCCACGGCTCCCGATGGCGCGGGTACATAAATAACCACCGCAATGGCTACACCAACAGGAATTGGTTCAAAGGCTAACTTTTCACCCATTGCTAGTTAAAAGTTGCAAAAACCGTGATAATTCTTTTTTAACCGACGGACGCCGGACATCGCGTTGTTTTTTTCTTTCATTCGTACGTTTACAAATGAAGGATGTCACTGTACGGTTAGCAACGAATGTTAGAATACATTCACGAACTTTCGTATACATATTATAATAAAATTATGACAATGGTAAAAAATAAATAAATGCATCTCTACAACATTATACACACCTTTCGGGTGTACAATAATAGTTAGAAAGAAAATAAACGAAATACTAATACTAGAGTAATTTAACTCGGTGGTCTAGACGTCGCAAGAGGTCCCGGGTTCGATTCCCGGGTCGGGCAGTGTTATTGGGTTTTTCCATCAGAAATTTCTCAGTAGAAGCCACGGATCTTTGCCCGGTGTATGGCAATAGGCTCGCCCCCTATTACACGGGACTTTAACATAACGGGCGAAATACGGGTGTACTATTAGGTTACACCTCTGCCTAACCCTTCGGGCATTATAAATAAACTAACATTTATGTTAAATAACTTTGTATCTTTTGCATTAATTTTCAAGTTGAATAGGCTGCTTTTTAGCATATAATGCTTTTAAATCAGTTTTAGTTCCGAGGCAATACAAGTATTGAATCCCATCCAGTGAGACTGGAATCCATGATACATAAGTAGTAGAGGCTTGGTTACTGCGTCTACCTAAGGGTTCTTACGGACGAGCGGCACGTTGCCAAATGCAGATAAACTGCAGCCGTCGCCGCCTGTCGACGGCTGCCGTCGACGCTTGCAGTTGTGGTGTTGGCGGCTGCCGCCGGCGCGTCGACCGCAGCCGTCGACACACATTTACGCGGCATGCCACAACTGCGAGCGTCGACGGCAGTCGACGACGCTTCGGCGGCTGCCACCCGACGCGTCGACGGCAGCTGTCGACAGGTGGCGACGGCTGCAGTTTATCTGCCGTTGGCAACGTGCCGCACGTCTGTAGGAACCCTAAGCCGTCAGGTTAACTACAGTTTTTTTAATCTATACGTATACTTACATATAACTGATGTCGTAAGAAAAATGAAGGTTGGATGACGGATGACGCCTCGGGCTGTGGTATGGCCTAAAGGCAAAGCCGAGTACGCACGAGCGGCCAATCGCCGCGGGCGCATACGGCGTAGTCACTGCCCCAATAAATATGCCAGCTTTTGTGTTGTTCTTCTACCAACTTGTTGATAATGATTGCTAGGATGCAGGTTTGTTCTTCAAGTAATTCCATCTATTCTACCTATTTTTATACACGTCTGGGGCCATAGAAAAGCTAAGTAGCAGCTACTCCCGCCCAGGTTATTTCCAACTTCTGACTTCACGCTTTGCTATTATAAAACTCCTCGAACAAAAACAAACCCACAAACAAAAACACAGTTTAATGCGTTTTCCTTTTATTGCGAATTTGTGAATTTCATTTCACTGCTTTTAAAACGCGCAACCGAGAAAACATACGTCGTAAAATGAGTTTTTTTATACCTTTTTAGTAACCCAGAAAAGGGATTTAACTCTGCCAGACATCAATACCACTGAGTGCTGGTTCGATTTATTTCTGAAAACAATTCTGCAAATTTTCCGGGTTCCAAATCCTCAAAGCAAAATAAAATGAACCCCTCCCCCCTATGATTCGAGCAGATTTCTGCTTTCCTCTCACTAAATGATTTTATCATATTTTCTGTTTTTTATATCCTTCGTTTGTGGAAAATAAGTGAAACTCATTTAGTTCGAAACAAGTTTTTAGGATCGATCGGTTAGATGAAATAGAATGCTTCGAGTAGTAATAAATTGAGCCTAACATTGTCACTAATTTCAGATGACAGGCCAAAAAGGAGTATATTCAACGAATGTTTGTACTATTTTATTGTGGTGTCTATTCTGCACGAGTTGCAAAAACCCTATCAGTTTTCTTGTATTTGTATGAGTAGGTCTAGAAATCCAATTTTCAGAATAATCGTTTAGCTATGAATTTAATTTAACTCTTAATTTTTTCTTTGTGTAATAAAATAGTAGTGAGTATTGAGGTTATTCTGTAATGCACTATACACACATAAATATCGAAAACCTAAGAGTTTTCATGTTTATTGCGTTGGCTGGTATCCAGTGATTAGGTATTTGGGCTGTCGCGGAGCAGGCAAACAGCCTGCGGCATATTTATAATGAAACCAGACAGGTAAGAGTGGTGGCTTGCTTCGCGACGTTACGCCCTCTAGCGTCGCGCTACCGTAACTACAAGTATACGGTAGCCGACTTTACTCGCTTGATTTCCAACCCGTTTTTCGACTTCTATACTATTTACTGCAGGCGATTTATTTTCTTTCCTTTTTTTGACTAAATGACTGTACTTGTCAGTGATTAAAGTTTTTAATAGCTTGTGGTCTTAAAATTTGAAACGCTTTATCTGCGGCAGGTTTTTTGGAAATCCGTCAAGCTTGAATAAGTGACATGTGTCCAATTATTTTAAACGTTTTTTTTTTATTCTTATTGTATTTAATGAACATCCGGCATGGTCTATAGAAACCATTAGGTATCACGACTATTGAATAAATCAGAAAATTCAAGCCTTGATATTCTTATATTTCTTTTGACATCTTTAGGGGCTTATTTCTTTAACTTTACCACAAAAGGAAGGAAGTCAGCACGAATAAAGGGTGCTTTACTTTACAGAAGCATAAGTGTAGTCACATGAATAGGGCGCCAGGTGTGAAACCAGTGAGATAGGCCACGACTGCGCTGGAGATGCATTCAAGCGATAAAAAATAATTGAAGTCGGACTTGGTCCGGCGCTTGGCCTCTGGCGTTTAGCCAGCCACACGACATCGCAAATGACAGTTTTCATGGCAATTTGTAACTTGCGAACGTCCTGAATATGTAGCGAACTAGAACTAAACACATACCTGTTCGCACAGCGTGCTCAGTAGTCAGCAAATTGTTTGTATACCACAAATTAGGCTAACATCTAAACACATTTATTATATATTTGAATGTCTTTGGCTAACAAAGGTAAATTCTGAATGTTGGAGTAACGCTAAAGTAAACTCGGTGTTGATTTATTTCGACATGCGTTTTATTAAATAGATTTGATTAGATTAGCAAATGAGTGTAAAATAATTGATTGATCGATAGTCGGTGAAGGGTGCCGGGTGGCGTGTGCCGTGGGAGCGCCGCGCTGGCACTGGGTCGGCTCCGCTGGATGCTCCCACGCTGCCAGCGCCGCCAGCCTCACGTCTCTTGTACTTTTACTTTTGAAACATCATCGAGATGGGTACCTACAGCTCAACTCGTGATTATGAGTACGTTGGCTCACCTCGCCATTTCCTACATACCGATCATTTTCACTAATGCATCGTAAAGTATGTGTTTGGCGTTTTTCTCGTTACAGGACAAAACGGTAATGTCTTCTTTTACGCCGTTTCGCGTTCAAGACTTCAAGCGTACTTATAAATGGCTCATCTAGCCACCCTGTGCGATTCAAATGCTCACACTGTTGCTAGGAATGTGGTATACATATTTTTTTTATCATCCGAACTCTAATTCCGTACCACCGCGCCGCCGCAGCGCGCTGCCACCCGCCGGCACCCGCCGGAGGCTGTGAGAAGATGTGGTCCGGAGAGCGCCCGCAGCATCCCGCTCCGCGATATCCCCCGGCATACTACCATTATGTGATGAATTAAAATTGTATAAACCACACTACAGCAAAATTGTAGTCATATAGAAGTAAATCAGGCTTTGAATAAACCCTGCAAGGAAATATACAGCAGGTTCGTTACAAGGCAGAACGGAAACTGTACAGTCCATCAATGGGACATCATGTGTGCATGAGTACTATTGGTTTCAGGAAGCTTATATCATACGTGTTTTGGGGTACTGGTTTGTGTAAACTAATATTGAAGTGGCAACTAATATCAATTTTTACGGCATCTCTCTGATTTCATATATTATGTAAATCCAGAGCAATCGTAGCAAACGAAGTGTTTATTGGCAACGTCCCAGATCACACACAGGTTGTCACTGTAGGTATGTAGTTATATCCCATATCCGCAGGTTGCAACGGACAAGTGGATAAGTGACCCGCTTCTAGATTGAAGCCGAAATTGTTTTCGTCTGCATGATATACAGCGTGTTTCAGAAAGGTCAAACTGAATAACTTTCTACATTAACCCATCATCGTAACCGCGCAAAGGTAATCAATCAGCAATCCCATATATTTGGGTCGAGGGTATAGTAAAGGAAAATAAAGTTTTCAGCTGATACATGCTGTATAATGCTATTGATACATGCTGGCTTCATGACGACTCGACCGCCACGTGACCGCCAGCCGCACTACAAATTGATCGTTTTTATAAAGCGGTGCATTCGTTGCTCGGCTCTCATTCTGCATCTGGTTCTCCACAAGCCAACAAGTATTACATTCAATATTAGCAAAATAGTAACAAAGTGTTATCTATCGTGAGTGTATCTATGTGCATTTAATATGATTTCAGAAGTGGTTCTTTATGTCTACTTGTTAACATTTATTTTTATTGTTTTCGACAAATACACCACACATGTACATGATTCAATATCGCTTGGTAGGTACTTCACTTTTAGTAAAATACCTACATTGTGTCAAATACTAGGTAAGTGTATGGTAGCTTTTTCTAAAGCTAAATTCTCTCTCTTGTTCTTAGATGCTGCCCGTAAAGCCAGGGAGTCCTCAACCCGAGGAAGGTCCGATGGAGAAGAAGCTGATAGTGGGCATACCGCGAGTGGCTCCGACCACAAAGTACAACGCCCCGGTTCACATTGACGTGGGCGGCACCATTTATACGTCGTCGTTGGAAACTCTCACCGCGTAAGTACATTTTATAGTTATCCTTGAGTTTGTGTGTACGGCCCACAGGAATAAATACTGGGCAGACATGTCACGGACTGCCTGGATCATCATCATCTGTTTAACGTTTTCCAAAATATGTAGAGGTTTGCCTCCAGTCTAACCAGATCCAGCTATATACCAGTATTTTACATAGAGCGACTGATCTGACCTCCAGAACCCAGTTAACACAGGCATACCTAGATTTTATGACTTCATTATTCATTATTATTTTTCATTATTCCCCCTCTCATCTTTGTGTGCGTTTGTACCATTTTTTTGCATGACATGGTCAGACAGGCGTCCATGCCTCGTCCCGGTCTGCTGTTTGCGTTAGGATTCATCTACATGAATATGCTTTGCGCTTCGTCTGTCCTTTACCATGTCATATGCTGTTGCGAGTCGCAAGAACATGATGTCACTATGTTAGCAGCATAGCTTATCAGCTGCATAGCCGAAAGTTGTATAATCCTGGGCGTATATAACACGTAAGGGGGGCAGGAATAACATCAACATCTGCGGCTTTGGGCCTTAGCCTCGTCGACTATATTTTTCCATTGTAATCTATTTCTGGCTTCTGTTTCCCCCCTCGGGGACACTTTCAGGGGGGATTTGAGGAATAAGTCTTTTTTTCGATTCCAGTTTTCCTCCATAAGAGGGATTATCAGAAAGGAATTCTAGGAATTTTCTTTTTAGATTCCACTTTTCCCCCTTAGGGGGACTTTTACGGGGGATTTGTGGAATAAGCCTTTTCATGGGCATAATCATCATATAAAGGATGTAAAAAGACCCTCAACGAAGCCGATAGGCACTTGTTCTGGTGGGAACCTTCTAGTTACGGAGATATTGGGGGTCAGTAAGAACTGTAAGATTTTTACTTTAACTCCACGGCCCCCGTACTATTCAATCCATCCATGTTTTGAGTGCGTTACATTGAGTTATACCGTAATACGTGATACGTTTTCACCCCAAGAAGGTAGTTTCCCAGCGATAATTTTTGCGTAAAGTTACTTAGTTTGATATACAAAATGCTTGGTTGACGGCTTTGTGAAGGGTCCGTTTACAACCTGTATGAGGTGACTATCTTTATAAATGATGATAATGCTCGCAACCATAACACCGGCATTATTTAAATATCCGTTTATTTTGTTATGTTTAAATGAAGATAAGCAGAAAACAGTTGAAAGTCGTTACTGTACAGTATACACATAAAAAATGTAACGGTCCAATGAACACCAGGTTCTAAAAGGAAAAATACTTGTATACAGCCTCTACTCGTATAAGAATTAACTACACCGGATAAGCCTCGCCGTTGAGCTAACTGACCAAAGCTTTCAAAGTCGATCGATGCAATTGGTTGACTTTTGAAGTATTCAAAAAGTTTCTAGAATATTTGCAAATACCCAATGCAACAAGTACCCAACTAATGTACAGGCTCGTAGGGATCGAGCGATAAATTAAAGTATGATGCCCCATATCTCACTAATTCTGGAACAGTTAGCCGTCACCTAGTATATGATTCACGTAAAGTTATAGTGAACAAATAGGGCGAGACGACAAAAAAAAAACTAATTAGTCCATCACTTAGATTATCAAAAATAATTTGACCCGTGTTTTTGCTTTTGTTACGTAAACCGAAATTGACGAAGATACGACGCTTTTAAAATTCTCAATACGTCACGCCATGGTATAATTTTTAGCTAGTTCTGACGTCACGAGCCCCCACTCCCGAGTTTTGATGCGTTTTATCTTTGTCAATATTCATTGATTAACAAAAACAAAAAATACGTGTCCATTAATTTCCAATACTATAACTGACGGACTAAATAGATTTGCAATTTTTTGATACTGTCGTCATGCCTATTCTGTTGGTGGACCAAGTTGCATTATTTACACTTGGCTTTCTGTCAGTATCTTCTTTTCGGTCAAAATAATGAGAGGTTAAAATATTTGTAGTCGGAAAAACCTTCCGGCACAAGAAAAATTATCTAATTGTAGAAGTTATATTATTGCTTATATGTTAGGAAACTATTATTTAGCCATCAAACTAAACACATCTAATTTATTGAGCTCAATCTTGTCACAAATAACTTTCAGTATTAATCACTGTTGCTTAGTAATCAAGCCAATCACTATTCGTGTGTTTCCCAAAATATTTTAAGGACACAAAAGAAAATCCTCTTTTATGCTAAGCTGTTCTACTTGAGCTTAAAAAAAGCTAAAATTCTTATTATTTTATGAGAGGCTCTGTCTATGCAAATATTAATTTAATCGCCAATATTGATGGACAATACAACCTGGTCCTACAATGAGATGCATGTCTTTCAGAATTTTCCGAGAAAAAATTACCTATCCCCATGAAAATACTGGCTGCTGATGTGGGAACGCTTCCGGGAAAATAGACAAAGAGACTCTTTTGTTGATATAATGTTTTGTATGAGCTAAGATTTATGCAGGACGGAATTCAGATAATGTGAATATGCAAACACGAAAGCAATCAGATATTTTAATCTAGTAGTTTTTTAACTTCTGTATAAACTAAATTAAAATCGTTGTTCCCGGAGTGGTACCGGGAATAACGATTTTAATAGTTTAATTTTGTTGAAGGCAATCAAGTTTACCCTTAGTTGTGTGATGATCTGGATGCAGAAATAACCGATAAGCTAGAAGTTTTGTACACATACATAATGTGCAATTTTTAGATGTCATGTTGTTTAAAGTCAGGACATAGTAGACCGTTTCTCCTAGGTATACTCTGCATGCGTTAGGTACTTATTATATGACAAAGGAAAACTAACAATCAAGTGAGGCAACCAAGCAGTTGAAACGTCCATGATACGTTCAGTTACATACACTAATGCCTAGTTGTTAGGGTATACAGCTAGCTACATATAAGTACTAGTAGGTACATTGTTGTTGGTGCATGTAACTTTCGCGGCACAGCAACAGTTGACGAAGACACAAGGCAGGATACAGGTTGTCGCGGTCCCGCTGCAATTTGCAATTTATTGTAACTGCGTTATGTGATTACATAATGAGTGTTATATTCGCAGTTAGTTGGCATTGTATAAGCATGTTTTATCTGAACTCGGCGTGTTATTTCGCGGCGGGAGTGTCGGTTTGAGCGCCCGGCGGCGGCGCCCCGAGGCCTGCGGGATATGCAGTGCTCCCACCCCGCCTCGCGACACGGCCTTCGCCCCCGATACTTTTTTCTTTTAATCAACTCACTTGGGGGCACAATACAATCTTCTATAAAAAAAATATGAATATTCAAAACTCGAACAGCGTTCGGTTGCCAGGCGCAGATTCCCTTAGTTAAAGAGCTCTCAATCTAGAACCATTTTAAATCTAGATCAGTCGAATCAACGAGAATAATATCAACGTGTTATGACGCACGAGCAATTTGCAATACTCGAGAATTGATCACATTGTACGTTAGAGATGTTATGTGCATGTACTGAGAGCAGCTATTGTGTGCACTGTGTAGCTATCCGGAGTCGCGACTCGGCAAGATGTTCAACGGCACGATCCCTATCGTGCTGGACACGCTCAAGCAGCACTACTTCATCGACCGCGACGGCGGCATGTTCCGCCACATCCTCAACTTCCTGCGCAACAAGAAGCTGCTGCTGCCCGCTGACTTCCCCTACATCGACCTGCTCATTCACGAGGCGCATTACTTCGACTTGGACAGTGAGTATTTTATATTTTTCTATTACTTATTTTAGTTTATTGTAGTTTTTCATGATTGGCACCTTAACCCCTCGTATGCCGTAATTACAGACACAAATAAAAAGCCATTGTGTCCCGCGTAGATCTACGTTACGAAGGGTTAAAATTCATGTTTGAAATATTATTATTTCTTTGATTCTTTTACCTTTATCTGAATCCAAGCAGCGAGGTCAACTTATTCAAGCTTTTACTAATGTATTCTTGACTTTGCTTTTGATAAATAACCTACTTTAAAAAAAATAAGGCGCTGTTTTAATTTCTGGAAGCAGCGCGAGCGCAGCTGTTAACACGAGTGTTCTCCTGAAATAACGCTGTAATCTTAGCCGCCATACTTGAAGAGAAACGATTAAGATATCCTAATTATTTAGTAGCCACAATATTTATAAATAGTGACCTCGTTGGCCGGCTTGGATTCAAATACGACATTATTTAAACTGACATGGTCACTAACATTAATATTATTATAGTGAATGATATTTGATTTCTACCTTTGAAATGTGCAGGAATGCATTTGATGATACAATTTTCTGCACCAGCGATTTTGCGTGCACAAATAATATAATAGGTACAAATTAATCAGACGCGAATTAATTATGAATTGCAAGTAATAAAAATTGACCAATGAACGTCATGTTCACAAAGGGTGCTTTGACGAAAACCTGTGCTTGATTTATTTGCAAAGCGAACTATTTTACTCCGTAAAAAATCCGTCCGATCCGTTGTAAATTTTGCAAACAAGGGTTGTGGACCAAACGATGAAATCCGCGTATATTGGTGTTACTAATGATAATACGATACGTCCTTACATAAAATAACCAAAATGTAATGGCCAAGAGGTTAAGACCTCACCTCTGATGCATGAGGTTGTGGGTTCAAATCCGGGCTAGTAACAAATGTGACTTTTTCAATTGATAATTATGTATTTTCTATCTTGGGCATTTTACGGCCGTTTTCTATAACTTTCTTACCTACAACATTAGTTAATATGCCTATCTCTCGTAGCTATCGGTATTTCTATAAACAAAGTTAGCTAGGAATATCTTATCCACGTCACCTACCTGTCACTGAGGAGTCGGAGGGTCCACCGCTTACCATAGATACGTTGATTCATAGAAGAAACAAAGAAAGCTTTTCTGAGACGTTTTGTTTCTCGACGTTTTTTTTTTCAGTCCGTAAGCTAAATGTCAAGCTGTCACCGTTGATTGCCATCTCTCTATTTCGACAAAAAGTGTTATAAAATGTATTTCCGCCGGTGTATTCGATTCTGACCTAAACATTTGACATTCATGAAAGAAAAGTTAAAAACCTTTTCTTGGCGCCATCGTAACTTGAAAATGAGAAATAAGTGCAGATATTTTAATGAAAATATTGTCAAACGATAGGTTTATATTTAAAAACAATATTATAAAAGGATTTAGGTCGATAAATTAATAATTACTTAAATAGTTTAGGAAATATGATGACAATTGTAAACGCTTCGGCGGGATGCGCTTACGAGCGAGCGGTTAGAGGTGCTATACCTTTTACGTCAGATAGACGTTTGATAATAAAGTTATAGAAACAGCAGTAACAGTTAGGACTAATTCACGTAGTCAACGGCGGCGGCGCGGCGCCGCTGTACCCGTTCTCGAAGTCAGCGGGCAGATCGCGCGGCGCTGGAGCGGCGTAGTGTTGTGTTACGAGAAGTTAAATCTTTATTCGCGAAAGAAATGTCTAAGCAGCGACGACCACATCTTTTTGATACTAATTCCTTGCTAAAGTTTGATTTATTGTGGGCAAAAGAAGATATAAATTATAATTTTTTCCCATATCCGGTTAATAACCCTCTATTTTTGTGGTGCCTGTCCTTGTTATTCCATAATTCCATATAGGGGTTCTATACAAAATCATAGTTATAATTTGCTCCAACACGTCGGCGGTCATTTTGAAATTTCGGTCGATAGTAAAAATAATACTAGGTCGCACAACACTACGTCAATGCAGTCGCGCGGGCACCGCTCGTTTGCCGCTCGCCGCTCGTACGCCGCTCGCCGCCCGCTCCCCGCGCCGCCGCCGCGCCGCTGACTTCGAGAACAGCGGGCCTACCATGACGTCTTAAAGCAGGATCGTTTTAATCTTGTTCCAGTGTGGGAAAGAGATGGCGCTAGACGTCCTCTATAGCTCCGTCTCTTACCCACACTGGAACAAGATTAAAACGATCCTGCTTTAAGACGTCATGGTAGGCCACCTTTCCTTAAAAATGTATGCATTGGAACGCGCCGCTGCCCGTACCTGCCGTCGCGTGAATGAGGCCTTAATGTTACTTAAACTGTTCATCTTAGATAACAACCTTCCGTTACCTGTTAGTAAGTTATTGAAAAAAAAGTAAGCCTGAAATCGCCAACCAGTCTTGAGCAAGCTTGGAGATCATTGGTCGTACCTTCTCTGTATGAGAAGAGGCCTTTGCCCAGGAGTGGGACAGAACAGGCTACAACAATAATAAACAAATACATATTAAAAACCTTATCTAATTAAAAACGCAACGTTGTCGGCGTCGTATAACCGTCCTCCAAACGTTGTAGTTAAGCCCATGATTGATGATTATTGTTATTTTATTATTATTATGCACGATATCATTAACTGAAAATATCCTACGAGTAAGTTAAGGCAAGTCTGCAAGAACTTAGTTCAAATGGTAAACATTAAATTCATAATTAGATTTTAAAAACGTGACGTCACTGTTGGCGCCGCGTGGCTGAGCGCTTGAATGCTGCGCTGCATGTCGCGGATGGCCTACAGGTTGTTGTTCCGAGTCTGTTGTATGTGAGGGTTAAATGTTTGTAAACCCACCCTGACCCACAATACAGGAGACATTCCTAGTGTGGGGTACCTTTAGGTTACTGAAGCAGCCTTGACAGTTATTTACTAGTAGTTAAGTAGGTATTTAAATACAATTTATCTTAACAAGGCGTATGACTGACTTTATTGACCTGCCTAAGTTCTGCCATTTTATTTCAAAATAGCAACCGCGTATAAATAATTGTTTGTATTGGTTTTCAACGTGGCATAAACTAAATGGCGGAAGCTAGGCAGGTATACTAAGTAATTCAAATCTTCTGAAGCGCCATGAATCAATATGTGTTACTTAATTGAATAAAATGCTTGCTAGCCGTTGAACATTATCGTGCTATGACTACAATTTTTGAACATAGCTCCAATAGACTTATTCCCAACATAACGTTTTCCAGACATGGTGTACGCACTGACCAAGGTGAAGAGCGAACGAGAATGCACGCATCAAAACCGTCTGTGCGCGAGGCTGAACCAGGCCACCGAGCGCCTCAAGCATTTGACCGAGGTCCTCATACAGGAGCGGGATCGTGTGCAGCAGCACTGGTCCTGAAGCAAGGTGTAGTTCACTTGGTGTTCTCTGACCGAATAGGCACTAGGATTTGTAAATATCGGCTCGCTGCCCGAGTGTGGCAAGCGAATTTTAGAAAAACTGTGAATGGATATTTGTTTCTTTTAAAAAATAAAGGTCCTTCCTTTGAGTAAAATTTGCTACCTATCTCCAGTATTTAGAGTATTTTCCCTCCAGGTGGCATTGAAAAATTCCACCCTGTATATGTAAAGTCTCAATACAATACATTGTTAAACAGCAAATTTATTAGCGTTTGTTCATATCCCAAAATGTCACTCAATTTATGGAAATATTGTACGGGCCATTAATAATATAGCCATTCATGAAAGTGGTCTTCATTAATACTTTCTGGTCCAGTTATCTGTGAAAAAGCATCAGTTACCAATTTCAAAAGAAATCTTCGACTTAAAATTCGACGTTTTAGAAATATGCAATTATTTCTAAAACATCTAATAGGAAATTTCTCTCGATAATAGGAAATTTACAAATATACTTGAAATATACATTATATCGACAACAATGAACAAAGAAATAGACCAAATTAGCATTTAATGGATGCACGCACTTCTATAATTCGAATATGAATTTGAATTGAAATTAGTCATAAACGACAAAAAAATATTCCAAAGTAAATTCAACAAAAAAAAAAAAGTCGAGAGCGGCGTAATTTTTTTTTAACCTTCTTCTCCACTCCTCTAGGAACTCAATAAAAAAAGTCGTATGAAAATCCAATCACTATAAACTTCGTTCCACCTTTTGAGTATTTTTTGTCTAATTGCACTCGGCTATTACCATTTATGACAAATTTTCGTAGACAGTTTTGGGATTTAGTTTTTTTACTTTTGACTACATACATATGACCAGTCATCAGTAAAGGGTACGGATAGAGCCCTATTTTTTTTGAACTAATTAAAAATAGTGGTGTATATCTTTAATCAAATACTTGCCTACTAATCATTTTCTTTTATATTTTCAGGCTCAGGATTCGGGAGCTACTTATGGGGAACCGAAGAGAAGTCGCTTATAAGTCGCATCGTATTATTATATTAGAACAAATTTTTACTATGATATATAAAAAAAAAATAGAGGTTTAGGATGTAAGTTAGTTATATTACAATAGTAGGATTTATTTGAACAATGCACGCACCGCGACAGGGCAGACAGGGCCCTTGGTCGGTACCTATTCTAACTATTCTAACTATGTATTGTATATGTCAGGGGATTATACACTTACGGAGCTATGAGATGAGGGGCACTGTCTCGTCCCTATCCAGTACACATAACCTAAGCAGAGGTATAGTAATTATTTTAAGAGTTAAATAAGTAGATATTCCATTCACAGCACTTTGCTCATAAATCGGCTGATGCTGTTTTCTACCTAGTGCTTTTTGTCGTAAGTACCGATATAAGTATTATAATTTTTAGTTACTAGATCATCTTTACATCTTGTTAAATCGTGGCTAGATTTATACGAATGGTACATAAAATATAATTTTATTCGTCTGAATCTTGTCGGCTAAATTGGAAGTTTGTTGTTGATCCTGAACGTTTAACGTAGGTATTATTATTTTTAAAAGTTTATTATGTACCTATAAAAGATATATTCACAGCCCTTTGTATTGCTACCCATACATCGGTTTAAATATGCTTTTTCGTAATATCTTTTTTTCATCTATAACCTAGCCAATTCCGTGTGGTCCCGGACTTTAAGAATACGGCCACTGTATCTCATCCCGTGGGTGTCATAACAGGCGACTAAGGGGACTTACGACCCAACGCAGACTAAAAGGCACATTGGATCAACCGAGTGGTGGCGGATAAACCACCAACAAAAGCTTTCCCAAAGAGGGTTAAAATCCTATAAAAGCCTAAAACTAAGCCAAAACCTTACGTCATTCTCCCTGGCTGAACCACCTTTGCTATAACAAGTAAATAAGTTACATAAAATTCTAGTCCAATTAAAAAAAACTCTATAACTCTACTTGGGACCTAAACGTTTATTTAAAGCGTTTGCGCTGCGGAGTAGGTACCTATCCTTCCCGGCGAAAACACCATGATATTGTACACTACTATACATAGTAAGTATATGCAAATATATAATATCTAATAATTCTATAGCAATTCTATATTTAACTAACCCCCAAATCCTCAATCTAATTTAAATATACGAACAGAACGGTGTCTCAAACTTTCTCTTCGAAATAGTCGCTAAGCACAACCACTACAAAACTAAAACGTTACTAGACTACTACTAAACTAAAAGTTGTTTTAGTTCAGTAGTAGTGTTTCAGTTTTTCATTTACCCGAGTCTTTTCTATTTAGAGTTCCGTACCTGGAGGGTAACCAACGGGGCCCTATTACTAAGCCTCCGCTGTCCGTCCGTCTGTCTGTCTGTCAGCGGGCTGTATCTCATAATCCGTACTTAATAGGTAGACAGTTGAAATTCATACGCGACTCCGACTCACACTTGGCCGGTTTTGGTTATTTCAGGCGCTCAAGACCAATTTCTCCGAAAAAGATTATGGTGTCGTAAGTTCTTATACTAATGTAACTTAGATTGAGGATTTGGGGATACTAGTTCAATATTGAATTGTTTGATACCTACTATGTATTTGCTTATACTATGTATATAAATTAGTAATAGATATATCATGGTGGTGGTGCCGGGAGGGGTACTCCGCAGCGCAACTACTTTAAAACATACCACACTATGTCGTACTAACCACTTTATGTCAAAACTAGAGATACAGACTTTTTTTTAATAGGACTAGAATTTTATAGACATTCCATAGACATTTATTTATGTAACATAAATACTTGTTAGAGCAAAGGTGGTTCCGCCAGAAAGCATGAAGTAAAACCTTGTGCAACATGTTGAGAAACCCAGCCGGTTGATGGGATAAGACAGAAGTAGGGATCGTACCTACCGTTCTTAATCAAGCTTTTTTTTATTTACTTTTTTGTATATATTTTTTCATTTATTATTTGATTGTTTAGGTACCTACGAAGCGTTTATTCTAATAATTAGCGAATCAAAGGGCAGCTGAATGAAAACAGCAATTTTTTATTTATGTTTAGGATGTAAGTTAGTTATATTTAGATACATAACCGCGCCCGCACTTTCTTGCCGCTATGTACACACGGAACTAAAGCTTACTATGTTTATAGACTATACAGCGTTAAGATTAATGAGCCTGTAATCCCCGAAGGGTTAGCCATGGGTGTAATAATCTTAAATGTGCCCACATCTATGATTATTAACCTCTAATTAATACTATAACCGCGTATTCACTAGGTATTCATGTTTATATAAATGTCACTGAAGTGCTAATAGAACCGTGCTGCACAATAGATCGCAACAAAGCATACCTCGATACGTTAGATAGTTTTTTATTTTATTCCTTTTAGTGTAGATCTCTGTATAGATTCTTGTAGACCCTTTTGTAAATCTATTTGTACGAGTATTTTAGATTTTGTCTAGCTAGGCTATACTAGGGTAGGTAGTCTTGTAATTTGCAGAATGTATATTGGAAACTGTTCATCAGGATGATAGAAGAAATATCTAAATTCTACTATTGGTGCTAGTAAAGTAACTTCAGTTTAACCTAAGTATTGCACGGGCTCCGGTTGCCGAGTTCCCAATAAGATCCTCGTCGATCGGATCAATCTTTACGGTGACTGTACACTCTCGCTTAGACAATCCCGAGGCAGAGCGATAAGAGCGCTTGTCTAGCCTCGGTGTTCCTCATAATTGCCCTAGCAAGTACCTTGGAGTATCGGAGTGCCTAGGCGAAAGTATACAGCCACCTTTAGATTTAAAGATTACTTGAGTCAAGATAGAACACTTATCTCAGGAGTTGCAGAAGTTCTAGTTTGAATGGGCAGAGCCTGTCTCCTGCCGGATACCTAAGTGGACCCGAGGGTCAAAACCAGAAAATGATCTCATAGTTTTTAAGTTCACCATCTTTTTATTTGTATCTTAAGTAAGTTGTGGACGTAATAAAATTATAACTGATATGTAAAAAAAGCAACAGTAATAGGTATAGTCCAAGATCCCAGGGCCTTGCTTCGAAGTCCTTGGCAGAAATTTCTGCCGACCTGAAGCATCTGGCAGGGTTAATCATATTTTTTTAACAATCTTTTTTAAAAAATCAGCACTCGGCCTTTAACAAAAAAAAAAAAAATAATTTCACGCAACTTTAGCAACTAATTTCTAAAAATTTGCCGTCGGCACAAGTTAGCAGGTAAGCTTACTGCTACATATGAACACTACTTACTTGATGCCACACATTTTGTTAATGAGAAAATAAGTAAGGTCTGCGTGGCCCTGGGATCTCTCTCTGCTCTATATCCATTTGTTTAGAATGTCGAAGTTTTACTACATTTTTAGTTAAAAATGTTTTCAAGTGAAATCTTTCGAATTTCATAAGAAGAAGAAAATTATTTTACCGTCTAACCGTCTTAATTCTTGTAAAAAGATATAACAATGATTGATGCTTAGAAAGGGAAGAACGCGAGCGCAACTCCTGAATAGACTGAGTGATTCGTTTCAATTGATTATTTTTCACATGACAAAGGGGGTTATGTTTCTAGGGTTCGTGTAGGTATGTGTCAGGGGATAATTTTGGATTGTAACATGCCAATAACCCCCGACTGCAAAAGGTTGCGATTTTTATAGGCATATTATCATACAGTTACAGGTCTTATTGTTAAACACATTGGCCGGCTATTAACAAGTAAATGTGCACATTGTAATTTGTATAAACTTTGCTTATTATTAATGTGTCTCTATGCTAGGTAGATATACCTACACATCAAGCTTTACGACAGAATATCATATTTCCACCTCTCTCTTCTCTCCGTAACCTCGCTTTGTATGAGCTTTGAGTACAATGAGAGATCAGCTTAAATTGGATTTGCATAGCTTGATTGGTGGTCGTACACAGTCAGGAGCACAAATATGTACCTATCTTAAGCTAAATATAAAATAGATTATGTCTTTATGTAATAGGAACTAGTGTGAATTTAAGCTAATAGCTAGCTCATATACTAAGGGTTTCCGGGAGCAAGTTGGGTATTCATTGGACAACATTTTTTAATAGACACTGTTTATAAACAGTGTTTCACAATGTTTCATCATCTCTGAAAACTGTTAGCAAACAGTTTATAAACTTCGGTGATGAAACATTGTTTATTAAACATGTTGCCGTGTTCTCCAGTTCGAATGGCGAGCAAGACGAAACATCTAGTTTATAAGCAAAAAGCAACAGGTGTGTTGCGCGAGTTTATAAACATGGAAGTAGTGTGGTCCAACAACCAGATGTCGATGCTCATAGAGCTTTATCAACAGCATAATCTTTGGGATGCTTCTAATAAAGATTTCATAGAAATCAACAAAAAAATTATGGTTGGGCCGACGCAAAAGGAAGTGGAAACGAAGATGTATATTCTGCGCTCACAATTTTCTCGTGGAACGAAATAACTGATGTCATCAAAAAGAACTGGAAGCGGCGCCGAGGAAGTGCTTAAAAGTGTTATGATCCGTTACAATCCTCGAGCGACATCCTAGCAACAACTGACAAGTGTGGACTGCCTAGACTCAGAAACAGTGTTAATGTAAACTTGTTATTAAACACGTCATAAACAGTTTAATAACAAATGTTGCCTAATGAATACCCGGCATTACGATCCCTATCAAATAACACACAATGCTTAGTAGGAGCTAGATAATCACTCCTAAAAGTTGCGCAGTATAACTACATATACCTACCTACTCATTAGTGTGCATGACTTTACAAAATAAACGTTATGCGTTAAAACAATCTACTGGTGTACACACTGTGCCACGAAAAATGAGACCTGTCACATCATTTGTGAATCACGAGTGATACTTTGTGAAATCTCTAAAAAACATCTGTAAAACATTAAGAAGACAAAGTAGGAAGATGGTTTAACACCTATATGTCAAAAGAAGTAAGTATTTCGTTACACAATTAACTCGTTTACAAGTGGAGCGACCGGTCTCATCTTTCGTGGCACGGATTGTACCTACCTAGTTTAAGGACAATTTAGAATGAACGCAGTTTGTACTGTACTTAGATAAGTTAGATGTAATTACGGTTATAGTAGTTTTAAGTGTATTTTTAAACAAACAAATCTGCGGTAACGTACCAATTGGAATGTGAAAGCTTTAATTTTGTAGAATGATTTAGTTTTTTTTTCCTTCAAAATATAGAGGTGTGCGTTGTTGTGGTTAAATAACTGATTTATGAGCTACTTCTCTATCCAATGGCACACTTGATTAAATATAAGGAGAGGAAATGTTTTCAAATGATCTGCATTGATTAGTTTAGGACAAACCGTAGTACCTTGGGCGGGAGAACCTGATACTCGGTGTTTATATTTTAACTGGAGTTTTATAACTCCAGGTTGTACATTAATAATAGCATCTAAGGATCACTGTTTTTAGGAATTTTAATTAAGATTTGTGGCACACAGTGTACGGTCTACACTCTAATAGCTTTTTTTTTTCTTTTTTTAGAAATATATTCACTCATGTAACCATACAATATTATACGAATAAAACAATAATAATGTTTTTCATATTTTATTTACTACCCACAAAAGATTAGAACGATTGTTCATTCAAAGGTTTCGATTAGCATGGTGGTGATTATCTGTCTAGAAAATTATCGTGTAGGTACATATTTATGTCACAGTCAAAACTATTAATCAGTAAAAACTACTTTTGACCGGTGAAAGCTATTTTAACAATAAGTAACATTTGAGTACTTACTTAAAAACTTATTAGGTTGTTAGGTTTTTTTTGTGACCCTTTGAAAAACATCATGTTATTCTAGGTAATTACAACTGAGGCGTTCTAAAACAACATATTTTTAATGCAGAAAAGGCATTTTATCTTCAACACACCAGTCAAAAGTGGTTTTGACTGATTAACAGTTTTGACTGTACTTAACACATACATACATTACAATACAAAAACATCAAGTTGTAGGTAGTTTTAAAATAATAATAATTTACATTAATATTTTTTATAACCTGTCACTTCCTTTTTCAACGAAATCATAGAGTACGGAGACGTCTCGTGATTAAAACTATGAAAAGTTGCCTTTTCAAGAATATTAAGTTATATCTACTTTTTCATTTCAATCTTTTCCCTCCCAATGTTTTGAAGCGTTTACCTAACTTCTACGTGTTCGCAAATATTTTTTCATTTTGATAAAGTATCAAAACTAATGTTCTCTTTCTACGGATATTTCACAACTAGTGAAAGGCTAAAAATGTCAATTTCTTAACACTTCAAAATGCAAATGTATCAAATACCTACCTAAGTACCTAATCAATCTAATCTTTTCGACAGTCCAATTGTTTTACTAAGAAAGTCTAGAGCTTTCCATTTCTACCTCCAACTTCTACAAACAAAAAAAAATATTTTCATAGAAACGTACTTTAATAATTGAAAACATCAAATGATTTGTTCTCATTTCACACTTTTTGTTTACAACATTAAATACTTTAATTTAAATAATACCTACACCGGACATTCTGGGACTTTTTTCTGATAGGTACGATAAAGGAAATATTTATTATTATCTCATCATCTGAAATTATGAAGGTTAAATTACGTTATCTGTCGCGAGCTGAGCGAGCAGAAAAAGCAAACAACTTCAGCAAGCCGCCAGGGAAAATACTTATACACCCTTTTGTGAGAAATATGTACCTATGACTCATTCAATCCGGGGTAGATAGACTACTTATATATTACAGACAGCAGAGCCTGCATTTCACTGTATCCTTACTTACCAAGTTACATCTAAAGATTTGCTCATGAGACCAATATACACATTTTACAAAATATTGATTGACACAGAATTGGCGATATTGCTTCTTTTTACTTTAAGTATGGGAGTCCACTAGATATATAGGTACCTACGTCTTTATACAGTTAGGTCTCAGCCACTGTTTGTTAAAATGCATACGCGTTTTGAAAATTAGTACTTAGTAAATTAAGTAATAGTAAAATCGTAACAGTTCAAAAATTCGTTGACGACACTGGGCCCGAAAATTTATCGATTTTGCAATACGCATGCAAATAATTTTGTAGTTAGAGACCGATTTAAATATACTACTTAGTAGATGCCTATGTCATATCAGTACTTTGAAGGAATTTCATTATCTTTATGAACTTCCAAAACATGGATGAATATATCATACGATTAAAATAATGAGTTGGTATGAACAGCCAGGTACATTATTCAAACAGTAATTGGCACGATATACTTAAATGAAAACTTAATCATCTTCCACCACAAGAAAACTTACATACTTAAGTAATATCAAATTACGATTTATGGCCGCACAACGTTAAGTCTACGCAAAACAAGATCATAACAAAACCTGAGTTAGCTTATACCTAATACGATTAATTTCCAAGTCTAAAAATCTAATAATATTAATAAAATACGACGTCGATAGCTTCAGCTTGTCAGCATAAACGCGTATTATTAAATGAGATCTAATTGTGTGAAAACCAACAGATAACGGTATACGCACTAACCGGGATTCTGCAGGTAAACCATATTACCTAGGAATAGGTATAGTGAATAGGCACATGTCAGAGAAATCAATTGTTAACCAAATTGACTAGCTACTCAATTGTCCTTAAATTGAAATCACAATTTGTCCGTTGACAGGTGTCAGAAACGGTTACAACTCGGGTATTAACTGGAGTCAATTTGTTTAAAAAAAAAAAACATTTTATAATACATTTGCTCGTTAAGGGTCTCTTATTTTACCAATTTCAATATCGTATTGTATCTCATTACGTACTTGTGTGTCATTGTAATGTAAAACGTACGGTTTTTCAAGATGCTCCGTCTAAAACGAACGGTACTTTTTTAATTAGCAAAGAGTTTTATGTCAGAAAAGTGGTCAACAATTTATGAATAAAATTAACTTTGGGAGATGAAATAAATAAACATTTATTTTTTTAATTTAATTAATTTTGGCAATAAATTACAACCATTTATCTGTAACAAAAACACAAAAATATTAATTTACTTTATTAGTAATACTGGCTGTTTTTTGTGTCTTTGCCTTAAAAGAAAGCGCTGATGCGTGTGCATCGCTAATTTGTGAACAAAAAAATATTCCGCGCGCTTTGTCTTTTCGCTCTATTGATTTTATTTATTTCCTCGCAAATATGTTATAAAACGCCGTAGGACATTCGTGCGCTTTAATAGCAATATCGCCTCGGCTATAAATTTCAACTTACCGCACTTATACCAATAAGTACTATTATACAATGGCTGAAAGACCAGAAACTTCGTTGAATTTCCAACACCACGTAAGTCGAAAATACTGCATTATTATACCTAGGTAAAGGTACTGACCTACAATACCATTTCATAATTTGTGTTCACTTCAAATTAGATAGAGACGTTGCTTGTTTCTTGTTTCTGATTCTCTAGCAAACGGCATCGAAATGTCAAAACCGCTAAAAATGACATAAGTACGCGGTGTTAGAACTTCAACGACGATTTTAGTATGATAATAAAAATGACATTATGTTAGCATTTAGCGGCCACTTTGGACCATAAACAGAATGCTTATGGCCATAGGATCAACCTGGGGTCTTTCTTAAACAACAATTTAGTATTTGGTATCATTAACATTGAAGAAATAACACTTATTTTTATGTAATGTATTGTGACGGGCAGATATATGATGGCAACATTGAAACGATTCATTAAATTGTCTTTTTATGCATCACCAGAGCGCTTAGATACGAATTATGGATTCCTTGATCTTCCCTTGATCTGTCCACGAAGTAGACACAATAGTTAAACAATGGGTTCTCGAACAAATCGGTTCTTTGACAGATGATAATCTACAGTTTTAATCGTGATTTGAGCATCATTTATGATTCTTGCAAGCAAATTTAATAATTGTCTGGTGTTTCGTTCTACCCCCGTTTCTTGAAGTCGTTCAAAAACAACTTGTTTCCGGCTCAGTGATGCATAAATAGACAACATTGTTATAAAAACTTAGGCTCCCTACGGAAGGCACAAAATCAACTACAAAATGCTGAGATGTAAATCTAAATAAATCACTTAAACATAACATTTTGAAATCCAACAATTAAAAATACTCAGTCTTACGGATACGTCAAAATAATAAAACATTACTAGGGTTTCGCTTTACACGAAAGACATGGATTAGGTCAGGTATTTTTTTTTTAACTTCATCTAAAATAAAAAAGTTACAGGTTGACGTGACTAGGCTTTTAAGTTTAACGATTTATCTTTTTGTCTAACTTTGGCAATATAGATCCCTAAATAAAAAGTACATTTTCTTAACAAATATGCTGCTTGCTGTTACAGTAGTCAATATTAAACAAGCTAGCAGCTTTACAAATAACTACTTCTCATAGTTCCCGCTTAGACTTAACATAGTGTGAAGTAGCAGATAATAATTGAATCGAAGTTTGACAAAGGGGTTTAAAAATATAATAGCTACCACTAAATAAATAAATAATAATAAGTACCAACATTATTATTATCTACAAACATGGAAAGCTTTTTAACTGTAGATATAAACTACTAGTTATTCAAGTAAATGTAATAATAAATATCCACACTGAGCTGATTCAATGAATTTCATGATATAACAAGCTAAATGCCAATATGTTCAGCTTGCCGATTGCCTACCTCCCGGGGCTACCGGCTACCCAAGCACTTGACAGTGAATAAAGGACCCGTAATTTTGACATCTTGACGTTATGGGCGAGTGACACTACATCCATTACTATACAGGCTGGAAGCGACACCGACCCCCAAACGGTCTCCACGTAATCAATACATTATTCATAATCAGCTCTTTCATACATTTTGACCGTTTAGGTACTGCACTTTTTATTATTTACCAGAATGGTGTACTGAAAACGTAATATCGGTAACCTTTAGTGAGTCGGCGTCCTTCCACCCTGTATTTTACATTAAATCTTATCGTCTACCACTAATATAAATTACACTGAAATAATAAATTTTCCGAGATCTTTGCAACTTGACTTTAGTCCAAGCACTTTTGATGACTATGCGTAAGATGACGGAGACGCCTGACAGTCACTGGGGACAGTTTCGTTGATACTGTCCGTACAAAATAAGCGTGCCACCGTTTACTCGCACTACGACACAAATAACTTACAAAACATGAAAAAAATAAACGCTCAACGCACTTTCGTCGCCACAAATTTCATTAGTCCAGAAACTTCTGCTCATGCTTCCGAAACGAACGAAAAATCAGTTGACGTATAAATTGTTATATACCTTTTTTGATTCTTGCAACATTTCCGAAGACCGTGGCGGTCAGCTACTGCCGCTTTTCAACCACAAAAATATAAAAAAGATTTTTGATTCATCTACCACTTTGGTAGCTTTGTTCCAGGTTCCAGATCACCTTCAGCATTGTATGCCGACTATTCATACTGCGATAGATCGAACCCCTCCCGGAGCCTTTGTTCCTGCTCTGCTTCTAGTTCGATTTCTTCTAATATTTTCTTCACGTCTGTGTTTATCTGGAAATATTGCAAAATATTAGTTGCATGCCATTTTATATAACAATTATTTAAGTTAAGATTTATCTCCAGTATTTTAACCCTGTCTTTATTTGTTTTGGTTTATTAGTAAAGTAAAGAACTCACCAGTAAATCGGGAAACGACGAATCAATTACTTCCATTGTACTGATTGCTAATTCTATTTGATCACCATCGAAAACTGAAAAGAAAGAAATTGTATTAAATCAAACTGTCAAATGGCACGCTAATATTTTCAGTAAGTACTTAATGCATTCTTCAAGTTACTTACTAGATTCGTCGTAGAAGAGGTCCAGTGGTGATTCTAAAAAATCTTTTTCTTCTAAATCTGGTGCAGGTTCGTTTTGTCGTACAAATTTATTTTCTGTTATCTTTTTCTTGCAGACCATTTCGAAGTCTTCAAACTCGCTGGGTCGCTTGGTTCCACACGGAACTTGGTTGGCTTGGTTCACCTGGAACTGACTCGTGCTTGCCTGTGGCAACACGTGGTACTCGTTCGGTTCCTCTGCGTATTGAGGCATTGGCATGCTCACTGCTGATTCCGCGCCATAATATTCATATTGCTGCATTTCAGCTACTTGGTGCTCACTAAATATATCCTCACCGTTTTGAGTAAAATTTGCGAACATTGAAGATAAACTTGAGAACGGGCTTTCTGGGGCATCAAAGTATTCCATGTCTGGGGATCCCACAGTATTAACAATTTCATCCGAATTGTAGTCAGCATCAAAAATATTGAAATTCTCCGGATCAAGAGAACTGTCGGGAGCCTGCACGTAACTAGATACATGAGCGCTTTGGTATGGAACTATCTGTGTTTCCTGTGGAGCAGGAAAACTGTTCGTATCTACAGTTTCTACAGGGTGTACGTATTGGGGTGTAGTGTGGGTCGACCCTGCACTACTGCTTCCTTCGTAATTGTTTTCTTCGCGATTAGAATCTTTTTGGAAAGTTTTGATGACGCCGTAGATCTTTTCGATAGCACTAACAATCCTCTCCTTGTTGGGTGGAATGATCGTGAGGCGATGTGGCGACATGCTCTTCCTATCCGGCGACGCAGATGCGCAAGGCTCATCTTCACTTTCCTGCGAGGAAGGTGACGGCAAGTTTGTTACTAGATGTAAAATGACCTGTTCCAGGCGCCTCGGGTCTTCCACAGGAGCGGGTTGATCCTCGTTTACCTGAAAAATAATCAAAAATATATGTAAGTATTTTTTTTTTGTTAGGTAAAGATCAAGGGGGGGACAGTTCTGCCCGTTATCACAATGTAGAACGAACCCGTTGGTACAGCGCGTCTAGCGGCAGCTTTGTGAAACTTATGATACTAATTTATTGTTTTTTTTTTATTTTAGATTTTGTTTTTCAATGCAAGTCTTTACCCGTAAACAAGAAACTACTCATTTAAGTCACTTTATAGGATTTATTATAAGAATTTTGTATTCGGTACAAAATTATCCAACATCCAAGTTCAACGACTATTACTGCTAAACAAATAAAGTTATCTTAACCGCTATAATTTTCCTTTAAGTTCATGAAATGCACTTTCATCATAAATTTTTCCAGATTTTTCAAGTCAGTAGTTTAGCTTTTAGAGGGGGGGGACGCACTACTGGAAATGGAGCATTAAATCGAAAAGTAGTACTAGCAACTCTTAAGTCAGTTTAAAAGACCTATTCAACGATACCCACAATGGGGCAGACGACGAAAAAAAAATTTCAGCTTTCTAGTACTAACGGTCTCTTGCAAAACCTCGGACAGACAGACATACGGACATGACGAAACTATAAGGTTTCCTTGTCAGGACTACGGAACCCTAAAAACGTAAAAACACGAAGCTAATAAGGTTTCAAATGTGATGATGAAACCACAATTACAGGAATTGAAAACTTACTTCTTCGTCATCATGTGTACTGTCTTCTATTTCCTCTACGGTTGGAGATTGATTGTTGTTGACCAGTAAAGTGAACTTCCTCTTCATGAGCTTGATGAGCTTCTTGCCGTCTTCCTCGTCCACCACGGTGTTGGTGCAGACGAAGCTGGTGACGGCGCGAGAGTCTCGGTCCACGTCCAGGCACCCGCGTGTTCTCATGTATATAAACTGACCGTTTTTCGTAACTAGGCGGTAACAAGATTCCCCGAACAGCCTGTGCTGATCGTACACTGTAACCCAAAGAAAGTTGAACGTTAAATTCCGTTCTTATTGACAGTTATTTAAGCGCTAGGGCTCAGCAATTCAACACATAATACAATAACAAAGTCACATATTATGACTGCAAACATCAGAAGCGCATATTTCGTAAAAATATTATTTCGCTAGCACATTAGTAGTGGAAAATAAAAGTTATTGTTACACTTAAATACCAGCCCATAACAAATTTTAAATACTTTACAAATCCAAGTTGGGTGGTTAGCTAGATAAAACAAATCAGTCTCGAGTATTTTATTTTTCGTACGAAAATTTTAAATATACCTTTTTATATTGTTAATTTTTTGAAAAAAAAACTGTCCCAATCGTTCCGAGTTCGATGATCGAGTCTATGGGTTTCGGTTCCAGAACGACCTAAAATTAACGGTGTAGACTGTTGTCGTTATGCGGTGTAATGGAAAAATAGAAAGTAAACTATCTCGAGTAATAACAATTTATAGAAAACTGATAGACGTGGCAGATGTGCAGTCGGTAAACAAGTGCCACTAGATAATGCTACTCGTCTGATTAGGTACATATTTACTTATGAGGCGTTAAGTGACATTTTCATACGCTGTTTACGAGAAAATGTAGGTACTGACGCTACAAAGGAAATAATTTCTAGACCTTATTGTAAATTTGTACTGAATAGATTCGGAAATAAATAGAACTATGTGTCACATAGCACATTCGCAAAGAGCGTAAAACACAAACATAAACAATAGTAAAATTCCAGTAAAATATTTTCGCGCACGCAATACGAGAATCGTTAATAAATCATAGGGGTATACAAACATGAGTGTAAGTTAACTAGCAAGTCATTTTCACATTTTCCAGGAAGATGTGTTTACGTACCTCCTACTTATTTATATATTTTAGAGACCCAAGTGATATGAATTATATTTCCTTTTAAAATAAAGTACACGTGTTTATTTGTTTTATTTAGTGATAGAAAAGTACAAGTAAAAGTAGAAGTACAAGTAAAGGTAAAAGTAGTTGTGTTAGTTAAGTACTTCCCCAAACAAATGCTAACCCAGTCGGACCTTTCAGTAAATACGAACTATTATTTTTTTTAAACAACATTTGTTTCTGTTATTAAGTAAATAAACCAGGAGTATTTGAAACTCGGCCGGGGTTTCTGTTTTCCCATGTTTTGAAATAATGAATACACATAAAACAGTTTACAGTTTAGAGTTTAAATCCGAGAGAAAATCATTTTTTAATCTTTAAAAAAAAAGATTTTGCTTAGAGAAATACAATTTTATTGCTCCAGTTATCCAAGTTTTTACGTAATTTTCCACTATATCACTGGGCTATGTTAAATGTACAAGTGTAATACATAATAATATAACAGTATCATTATGCACAGTTGATAAGGTTGACTCAGACTGGTCACCTGATTTTAGTTTACCTATGTGAACTGTTGCAATCTCGTAATCTAGACTCAGAGGTCGATTCAAACTCATTATTACGGCACGGAAAAGAACGATGTAAAAACTTCACATACATTATCTCAAACGTAATCTTTTCTGTTACATTTATAACACAGACCTATCAGTAACCTTTTTACCCGACTGCGTGACGCAAAGGAGGGTAATGTGATTACCGGCCAATATTGTAGGACATGTATGTTTGCTTCTTTGTGGCGCTCTAGACACCTAGACACCGAATGCGTGGGCCGGTTTTGATGATTCTTTCGTTAACCGATTTGCTAAAATTTTGCGAGTGTCAAAAATAACATGACAGTAAACAAAATTTAATATGGCGATAACCAGACACCATATTGTGAAAAATAAAAAAATTAAGTCGACGAACTAAGATAAGTATCATTACATAGGTAACATTATCTTTACGTTCTTCATATATTTTTTTCATTCCCAATTATTATTATTAATTAATTAATTCATTCATTATAATTAATATTAAAAGAATCCGTAACGATTTAAAGTTTGTTATTCGAAATGACATTTTGTATAAAAAGTGAAAAAATCTAAAACCAATCATAATCATTGTATATTTTAATTATTTTATAATTGGGGCCTGCTTCTAAACGTGCTTGCTTTTTGCTTTTCAGTCGGGTTTTTTAGTTTTTATATATATATTTTTTTCGAGTATAGTATCTGTTTATTACAGATATACTTACATTTTCTTTTTATTTATCATCTTTTAACTTTGTATTAGTTTACCATCATTTTACATAATATTATGACATTAATGTCAAAGGTGTCAAGCTGATGTCTACTTATTCTTTTTCTCTTTTAGATTTTCTTTACCAGCCTGTTCAATGAAGGTTGCATTAAAATTGTATTTACTAAAAATCATTTATATCGTTTTGGCTAGTCTAAATCTGGTTTTCTATTTAATTACGTTTGTCTACTGAATGACGGAATTCTAAATTATAATTATAAGTTTCTTAATGCACTCTCGGATTTCATCAATTAGGTTTTATACGTCTTGGCCGACTACACCTGGCAGGTCAGATGATTATATGGCTGCAACAACTTAAATCGTAAATGGAATTGAAACAGAACAGAAACTTGGAGATTTCAAAAGTGCAGAGCCACAGAGGCAGTTGATGAGTTTACGACTGGGTTCCGCGAGAGAACTAACATAATACGGGGAGTTGACTACTACAAAGAGTGAACAAGTGTTAGGGTCGCCGAAGCTCTGACGCGTCCCTACACTCGCCAGGGGTTTTACTAACGGATTCGCCCAGGATCTCTACTTTTATATTGCGGAGCTGCTCTGACGCCTGTTCTTCGGAGCTGCCCTGACTCCTGTACTGCGGAGCTGCCCCGACGCGCAGCTCGGAGTGCTTTCCTCTCACTTCAAGTATTGTAAACCTTAAACTTTCTCCATCTTACCTCCCGTTGAGTGCGTACTTAAGTAGGTAAGTCTTTTTTTATATACAAATAACTGTATTTCTCACCTCCCGTATTTTTAGCTTTTTTATTTGTTAGGAATAAGGATGTGACAGTATTTATTTTTCGACATAATAACATTTCATTCTAGTGCAGATAACCTTCCTACATTTTCAAAGTTATCTTTATGAGGTCATTCACTTGCAATTTGAATGTAAACTATAGTAATCCTTGATTATATAATGATTGAAACGTGTCTCGTGTTGCTGTGGAAAAATGTTTTCTGAAAGCGGTGTTTACTTTTGTTGATTGCTAGGTATATTGTGGGGGGTGGGGGGCGTGCAGAACGCGGCGTACACAGTTGAATGTTCGCGGTGGCACTTACTCTCTCGAAGGGCAATGATGACCCAGCGGACGTCGTCGCGATGCATGAAATTCATTGCGTTGACGCCGCTGACTTCATGTGTCATGTATCCAGTGACGAGCGCTATGCGCGACTCGCACTGGATGATCTCGCCGTCAATCGAGTGTCGGGTGCGGTACTCCATGCGGTAGGACTCGAGAGCACTCTCGTTGATGAAAGTCTCGCTAGTCGGACGCACGATACCTATAAAAACCTGGAAAAGATTTCAATTATAGTAATTATTATCGATTATTTTGATGATGAAACAGTTTGTCGTGGCGATTATAGAACAATGGGCAAGAGCATTCATTTTATATGAAGCGTCATGCTAATAGCTTCGTCCTTGAGAAGTTGTAATGCGTTGACAAGATTTTAAAAGGTATTTTACAGAAACTCGTTAATTCATCTACTACTACTTCTTACTTAGACTGGGTGTAAACAACCTCATCACGAAGCCACTATTCTGTACATCACACTAAATAACTTTACGCAAAAATTATTGCTGGGAAACGACTTATTTTTTGGGATGAAAAATCATGTTTTGTGGTAGAACTCAATGTAACGCACTTAAAACATTGTGCTGATGGATGAATTCAACAGTACGGGGGTCGTGGAGATGTTTAAAGTAAAAATCTTAAATGAAACACTTGTATTTAAAAAAAAACTTGTCAAAAAGTTGGAACTTTGACCCCTAATATCTCAGTAACTAGATGGTTCCTAGGTATGGTGTGGAACAAAAAATTGATCGCAATGACTAGGAGAACAAGTGCCTTTCGGCTTCGTTAAGTGGTGTTTTACACCCTTTATTATAAATGCAAAAAATGGTGAGGATGGACGGATGGATGTTTGTTGCTCTTACACGCATATACACTACTACTAAACACTACACACACGTACGCACTTGTACTATATGTGTACACAGGATACTTTTCATCCCGGTAGTACGATCCCTTGGGACAATTACGGAACTCCACGCGGGTGAAACCGTATCCGTGACGTATTGAGAATTTTAAAAGCAACGTGTCTTCGTCAATTTTGGTTTACGTAACAAAAGAAAAAACACTGGTCAAATATTTTTTTATAATCTAAGTGACGGACTAAGTACAATAAAAGAACATACCTTATCTAAACCCTTAGTTCACTTTTTCAAACTTTAGTTCTAAGCTAGTTGGGCCTTGAGAAGGCAGAAATAGATATGACAGGAGACCACGAAGCAAATCTGTACGGAGCTGTTAAAATTGGGATCAAAGGGATGTCATTATTTTTGAGGAGTGACAAAACATAACTTAAAATAATGCCCTTTTTAACCGACTTCATAAAGGAGGAGGTTCTCAATTCGACGGAACCTTTACTTTTTTATTTATCTAAGTATTAGTACATCTAAGCCTTTGACACATGAAAAAATACCACGATCATCGGCCAAACAATAACAAAGAACCTGTGTACCCGAACTAAAAAGTATTTCATATCAGTTTCCAACAAAGTGTCGTTTCAAAGCTATTTCCTAACAACAACAGCGAGCAATAAGTATCAAAAAGCGGTGTCAATATTGCCAGCGAGTGCTGCTCTCGATTTACTCTGCAGTCCGACACCGACCTGTTGCGTCACTTCGCAGTATGGCGTATACACCAGCACCTAAGTTAGTAGGTCCATACAATATGGTTGTAACACGTGGCGGAATAAATAACTTGAAGTAGGTCTGGAAGTCAGATCTTGAAAGGACTGTCGACCCATAGCCATTAAGAATCACAGTAACGGAAGGAAAGGTTTTCTACAACTTTCATGAAAGAAATGATAGTACCTATACAGATAGTGCCTTATGCACATTTTCAGGAAAGGAATCTGTTCGTGTCCGAAAATAGACCTAGGCTCGGCGCAAACGAGCCACCAACCACAGCCGGTAGCCTGTGACAAGCAATTCACAAGCTTTTTCATACATTTTACGGCCACTCCTTATAGCAGTCGACAAACAAACCACAGCCACCGGTGGCTGTAGTTGGTGGCCCGTTTGCGCCGAGCCTTAGGTACCCTTTATTCCCGCTACTGTAGCAGAATTCTTAAGCCTAGTAAGTACGACAGATAATGAATTCGTATTCAACTAACACTATCTAAGAGCTGTTTTTTTTCAAGTTATCTGACTGAACTTTTAAAATAAGAATATTATAGTATCAGGAGAATAAATTAGACATACATATTGAACACGCTTACCTAGAAGAAACCGATTCACTCGAACCTTGAAGAGAGCCTGATTATAATGATCGAGAGATAGAGAAACCGGCAATGAATTCTACAGACTGGCGCAATAAATGTGGAAGTTTGTTCGGATCCGTGAAACTTTAACCATAACACGGAGACGCTTAGCCATACCTCTGCTCGTTCTATGATATCAACCGTAAATCAATCATCGGAGTTCCTGGAAAGGATTATAGACTACTTCTATGGTCACAGACACAGTTAATATTATGAATTGTCTATTAGGACCTTTTTAATTTTTTTAATGTAATTCATATTATTATCCTATTTTGATTCTTCTAAAGCGGCCATTTAAGACCACCTCTGGTCACCAGCGCTCGTCGTTGCCATCCGTGTAAGAGAAGCCTGCCGGGATTGAAACTGAACAAACAATGGGTAATAAATGAAGGGTACTTACAATATCATTTCCGCTGGAACATGGGTTCTCTGAGCGGGCGCGCGCTCGGCGCACGATCTGGCAGCAACGGCTGTACCCGCGGCATGCTCGGTCTGACTTCCTCAGCGAGCCTTCCACGTGGCACGTTACGTACTGGCTCGGCTCAGACCGCTGGCCCAACTTCTTGAGCCTGCCAAGGTTTAAATAAACACATGAAAAAACCAGCGCAGCAAACAAAGACAATCGCGGAAACATCGTCTTGAACAGCACAAGAAAGTAATCTTGAAAAGGAAAAAGATTGCAAGTCGCCAGCTTTAAGTCTTTTTCGCAGTGCAAGAAAATTCTAAGAAAAGAGCAACCATAAAAATAGCAACAATGTAAAGCTCCGCTAGCTGAGAGTGACCAAACTTTCTTCAGTTTGGAACTATTAAGAAATTATGAGGCAAGTTGAGTTGACGAAGAAAAGTGATCGAATCTTATAATAATTTGACGACCCGAATGGCGCAGCGGTAGTGAAGCTGCCTTACGTTTGTAGGGTCCCGGGTTCGAATCCCGGTAGGAGCAAGTGTTTGTGTGATGAGCATGGTCATTTGTTTCCGAGTCATGGATGTTATATGTAAGTGTAAGTAAGTATTCACGGTATTTACAAACAAAAAGTATCTATGTAGTATATCAACTATCTGGTGCCCACGACACAAGCCTCGTTGCTTAGTGTGGCACTAGATGGCGTTGTGTGTAATGTCCAGCGATATTCATTTATTTCGTTAATTTATTTTATGACATATTTTTAAATTTTTAAATATTTCTAATACAAAAACAATATAAATAAAAACATTTAAAAATATAAAAATAGTAGCCCACCAGCGCTGGGAACAGGGTCCGAGCTGCCGGTGGTCAGGGCTCTTGAGAGAGGAACCTCCTAACAATACGTGCGTGTCCAGAAGTACTGCTTTCTGAATCAAGCCCGTGATCCAGCTGCCAAGCAAGAGCCTCCTAAGATGTTGGTCGAGGCTCTTGGCTATTAAGCCATTGGCCGACACGACTATCGGCACAATGACTGCTGTACTCACATCCCACATGTCAACAACCTCGCGAGCCAGATCTAGATATTTAAATTGCTTATCTTTTTCTGCTTTCACGAGGTTCTCGTCATGCGGGACCGTTATATCAACAATCATTGTGCGACGCTCCAATCGATCTATCACCACAATGTCAGGCCTATTGGCAACAACAGTCCTGTCAGTGGTGATAGATCGATCCCAATACAACGTGATATTACCATTATCGAGAACTGGGTCGGGCGCATACTTATAGTATGGCACTTCTGATTCCACAAGGTTGTACTTCAAAGCAAGTTGCTGGTGGATAATCCTGGCCAACAAGGTTGTGTTTGTGCAAGTACTCTCCGTTAGCCAGACTAGAACACCCAGAAATAATGTGTCGGATCGATTCTCCCGGACGGTGGCATGCCCGACATATGTCAACCGTGCCATCTTTCACAATGTATTTCCGGTAGTTATTCGTCATCATAACTTCGTCCATTATTGCACAGACAAAACCTTAGGTTTCCCCGAAGAGGTCACCAAAGCGCAGCCAGCCAGGATACGCTAAGAAGTCTACATCCGGGCCATGTAGTGCCCGGTAAAAGCGTCCGTGAAGCTCCTTGCCTGGCCATTCCTCCTTGCGGTCATTAGTGTCTAATACTTTAGGCTTGCGCCAGTTCTCGTTAGCCAGGGAGAGCGGGGTGAGGCCCTTGTCCTCTGAGACCACATCTCGGTGCATCTCCCCGTCGGCTTCTAGGAAGTATTCCCTGAGACTGCATACCTCACGGTTGTGTAGGGTCTTAGCATTTAAGAAGCCACGACCCCCGCACTTCCGCGGGATATACAGTCTCATCACCGACGACCGTGGGTGATGCATTCGATTTGCAGTCAACAGTGTGCGTACCCTCCTATCCAGGGCATCAAGTTCCGTCTGAGTCCATTTGAGTATGCCGAAGGAATACATCAAAACCGGCATGACCCAACCGTTGAAGGCGCGCACCTTGTTTCCGCCTGACAAGAGACTGCCTAGCACCTTATTCAGGCGGCCAAAGAAGCGCTCCTTCAACGATTGCTTCATGCCAGTTACGTTAATGCCTAACGCTTCCGACATACCCAAATACTTGTAGGTTTCTGTTGAGGAGAGGGATCTAAGGTGTATGGAATCCGAGAGTTGGGTTCCCACGGATTCCATAATCTCCCCTCGCTTTACATGCATGACTGCACATTTGTCCACACCAAATTCCATCCTGATGGCGCTACTGAAAGTTTCTGTTACCTTCAGTAGCTTCATCAGTTGCAAATTGTTGGGGGCAAAGAGTTTCAGATCATCCATGTAAAGAAGGTGAGATATGACCTGACCATCTTTCCTCAACAGATAGCCTAGACCTGAACGCTCCAGCAGTGTGCTGAGAGGGTTCAAGGCTAGACAGAACCACAATGGACTCAGACTATCACCCTGGAAAATACCACGCTCGATCCTTATCGGTTCGCTGTTCCCTTGAATCTGTCGACATCCTGGATAGCGAAGAACCGTTCTCCAGTACCCCATACATGACCTTAGGCCTTCTTATAATCTATCCAACATGTAGACAGATTCTTTCGGGAGCGGCGAACCTGTTGGCTAATGGCCATATCAATGAGAAGCAGCTCCTTAGTGCCGCGGGACCCGTTCCTACATCCATTCTGAGAGGCAGACATGATAGTATTACTCTCAATATGTTGGTTGATTTTAGCTCTCAAAATGGATGTAAGAACTTTATAGACCGTTGGTAAACAAGTGATTGGTCTATAATTTTTGGGCTCCGCAGTACTACCTGATTTATGGAGCAGGTGGGTAATTCCTGTTGTCAAGAACTGGGGCAGTGACCCTGACTCTAAGGCTGATTGAAACTGGGACGCCAAGCGAGCGTGTGATCTTTGGAACCACTTGATCCAGAAGTTGTGCAGTCCGTCCGGCCCTGGAGATTTCCAGTTAGGCAACGGACGGACCGCACGAGCTACGTCTTGGGGGCTGATGATGATTGCCCCCATTTCTGGTATAGGATCACACGCTTGTTCAACCTCCCGGGTCCAATCGCCCTCAGTGTGACTGACAGGCATCGACCAGATGCTGCGCCAGAATGAACACATAGCGTTATCATCCGGCAGACGCGTGTCAGTCACACCTTGGTCCGGTCGCTCCCAAGCCCCATATACCCACCTTTCATCGCTTTGGAATGTGCGATTCTGAGTGTACCGCTCCACTCGCCGCTTGTACCGACGAATACGACTTGCCCATGCACAGATCTTCTGCTTCAGGAAGTCGATACGCTCTGTGACGCGGGCCAAGTAATCTCGAAAACTAACATCAGTTCCCGAGAACGCCCGCCTCACAAAACGCATCACTCTAGGGCGAGTATTGCCCTCCCTGAAGCAGATTAATTTGCCGATGAGTGCCCTAGCCTCACCGATACGCCGCTCAATCCTGCACTGCCAAGCTGGAGCAGCTAATTTTGGTCGTGTAGCTCTGTCGTTGTTGGGAAATTTGACGTGAGCTACACGACATGCCGCCACAGCTCCACAGTACAATATTGAGTGAGTATCGGCAAGGTCTTTGCTGCTGTCAAAACAGTTTGACAGCTGCGAATCTAGAGCACACACCAGCGCCTTGTTTTTGTTGTGAATAGGCAAACGAGGTAGACGTGGTCTAAGTTCAGGCGGTGTGGAACGGTACTCCCGGAATGCACTCTGCAAAGCGCTCCTCAATTGTGCGTTGCACTGGGTACTCACGGAAATAACTTCATCATCATCCTCTTCACCACCTCGGTCGGATCGCGGTGGTGCACTGGATACATTTTGTACCTGTACTGCGATTATTGGCGAAGCAGACGTAACTAGGTTACTCCGTGATTCGGAGCGTAGTCGATCAAGTACGGTGTCATCCAACATATGATTACGCTGGATGACTCGAACCTGATCCGACAGTCGTTGCGCCAACGCGCTGACACCTGGCTCAAGCACCTGAAACAGAGAGAGCATCTGACCACGATACGCAGTCAAGTTAACCCCTCCCTCTGTAGCCCCATAATATGCGCGCATCACATTTTCGTTCATGGACTGTGTCCAACGAATGCACGACACATTTCCACCGGCAGCGGGGACCCTACTCGAGACCTGTTGGCCTCGAGGTCCCAAGCCCGCTGGTGGCCGTCCTCTTCCTCGTCGTCGTCCTCTTGGTGGTGGTGGTGGTGTCGACGGCGGGGAGCAAAACTCGTCGCTCGAGCTCGACGCAAGTGCAGCGACCGGTGACACGATGCTCACGGGTGTGGCGCGACCCGGCTGCGAGGCGGAGCTGAGCGAGGAGCCCGGAGATGGTGGGTGTGCCTCCTGATTCTGTTTTGCTCGGCTTCTAGTTAACATGACTTGGTGACATTATGACAATAAAAGTTTTCCGAAATTTTTCATGTTTGTTGCAATCCTATTATAATAAATCATTAATCATCATTCATTTATTTATTATTATAATTTTTAATTATTTGGTGTTGAACAAATACCTACAAAGCAATGGCGTTAAATTGATTTTGATTTGAACATCGACAGTTTTTTAAAATAAAATTTAAAACCGGCCCAACTGTAGTTTAGTATGAACACCTTTACCTATTATTCCGAATGGTTTTTCTTTTCCCCCGTTTTTTTGCTATAACCTTCGTGGTAAGAAATTGGTTTCTCACCAATTTCTTAAACTTGTTTGCACCTTACTCGTTGAGCTCAGGAGCTGTAATGCCACTGATGGTTTTTCACGACGGTTTTAACCTATTTATTTAAACTTTATGTACAAGAGTGGTATATAGGCGGACTTCAGTCACCCTTTGGGTCAACTAGGACAGCATTGTGATAGAGTACAAAAAAATATATAAGAAAAATACCATTTTGTGAACTTAAATTGATATACATAAATAGGTACATACTAATAAACACATAAACAGATAAAACTAAAATACAGGGTGGAGTTTTTCAATGCCACCTGGAAGGAAAGTACTCGAAATACTGGAGACAGCAAATTTTACTCAAAGGAAACATTCCCTTATTTTTAAAAGAAACAATACTGCATTTACAGATTTTCGAAAATTAGCTTGCCATACTCGGGAACCTACAATATTATAATACATACAAATATCCCAAATATGTCCATGGCCAAAATACGAGAAACCACATAATAATTACTATGTCTAGAATGTAAGTGTGTAGTAATAGTGCTTCCGAAACTGTTCGTTTGAAAACCATTTTGTTGATTAATATCGGTTTAAAACTAGAGTTCCTCATGGTGTTCTCCTACAGTCCTTGAAATCTAAGATTACATAGAATATAGGTACATAAGTATGTAATCGAAAACTACCTAGGTTTTTACCAGATTCGTTCTGGGAAAAGTAGATATTCAAAATAGAAGATGTGAACAAGTTTACCAAGCGAGAAAACTTTCACCGGAACTGGTAGTTCACGAGACTGTTTTTATTGCAATTGGAAAAACATCTAGTATTTCTTTTAAGATTCAAATAGAATTTGAAGTGAAAACGTTACGAAGAATCCCGCAAATCAGATTTATTTTCCGACCGGTTTAAACAAACTTATTTTTATTGACTTACTACGTTTACTTGCCCTGATTTTTTAACAATTTATGGTATCTGTGATGTATGGTGAGTTGAATTTAAAGTCGCAATAGTAACCTTTCCTTATTAAGTCCTTAAAATTCGCATAGGCACTCCCATGCATTCGCAGTTGGGTAGTTTTATTTGTTAAAAAACACAGTTTAAATATTACCATGCCAGGCGGCTGAACCGTGCGGGTCGAGCCTTAGTTGACAATCAGCTAGCGTAGGTACACTCGGTACGTGGCTGGTTCGATGGCGTTAAGTTAAGTTGACGTCTGGCACATTATGCAAAAAGAATAAAATCTGCATTAGCAAGTGCACAGACGCGTCAAAGATGCGGGATGAGCGACACTCAGTGCCGACATACTCCGCCTACGCCTGCCTTCTGTAGTGAAGAAGTTTCTATCACTTACTTGAAGGGTACCCACCTTATTATAAATCGCCTTTTCTCGTTAGCCAAGCCCTCTTCGACTTTGCGAACGGCATCAGGTTCGTCAGGTATCATGAGTTCTCCGTTAGGGCCCAGGTTTTGGGTCCTTGGCATCAGCTGTTCGCGCAGCATAGCTCGGTCGCCTTCGTGAGTTATAGTGAGAAGATTTTGACCGAGCAAGTCAAGCTGTTGGGGAAAATTTCATTAATAATGGGTCATTCATTTGAGTTATTCCGGTCGGATAGAGGGTAGGAGAGGCACTTTTTTGAATATAGATTTTTTGACAGAGGAAGCGTGAATCGTGTTAACCTATCATTTTTTCAGTATAGTTTGACATTTCATCATGGAACTAAGTCATTCCATCCGCCGGGATGGAATGACTATTAATATTATATAATGTCTATTAATATTATAATTCAGCTGTATTACGAAAATCAGCGTTCTACAAAGGTGTTTCGCGCTCTTAGAGCAACTAATGGTCAACATAATCGGCCTACCGAACTTACCGAAGGCACTTGCCACGCAGCACGAGGATGGCTTTATTGCGTGAAGAATTTGGTGAACAGTTAATTTCGCGCTTCGGACCGGTGAATTGGAAGCCTAGATCATGTGACATCTCAGCTCTAGACTTTTTGATTTGTCCAAAGTCTTTAGGGATAAGCCGCGTATGATTGAGTAACTGGTAGCCAACATTACTCGCGTTATTCGACTTTTTTAGCTTTGAAAAAAGTACCTCCAAATGAATCACCCGTTATTACCTAAGTTTGGTTTCAACACAACAAAAATACAAACCACCACTGTATAAATTGGAAAATGTTAATATTTATAATATTTTAAGGAAAAAGCGCCAGGGTAGCCCGCGAAATTCGAAGGTCAGTATCAGGTTTCATGTTGCGGAATATTTCAAAAAACGTAACAAGATTTGAACTTTGCGGGTTACCTGGCATCCACCTTAAGTACAGGTATTTTAAGGCCACTTTAGTTCACCGTCCGGAAATTTGGTTTTGATCAGAAGAGAAAATAATGTGATGAAAATGTTACTATAAACGTTAGATGACAATAACTTATCTACTGGTTTCATAGTGACTTTAAACGTGACTGTTATGGGGAAGCTGTTACTGACGTAATTTCAAAGGCTTTTCATAAATGCGTAAACTACCTAAACCATAATGATAGACATCGTTATCTGTGCGCAGTCTAATAGTAGTCTAGTCTAGTCTAATATTGTGATTGATGTTGTTATGCGACTTGATAAGAAGGCATGATGATGGAGTATTCACATTATTTCACATGCACATTTTTTTAACGATAATACACTTAAGTACTTTGTTTACAAAGTCTTGACCATAGAGCTATGGAAAGGTAAATAGCAAGGAAAACATAAGCTACTCTTTAAACAGGAGATCAAAACACACGCAATAATAATTGTAAGTGGTTACTTACTTGGGCATAGATAGGTATATTTTTTTAATTACATAGTATTGTATTCGATTTCCTTATTAATTTAGGCTAGTTGGTAAATAAACCAGTTACTCAAGTCAAAGAAACTATAAAAGATTTTATGAGTAAAGACGACGCCTTGAAACTAAACTCGAAAGAATAATTTTAATACATTAACTTCTATTGTAGAGAGTTAAATTATGAAGGGATGCGATGAAATGTGTTCATTAGGAACTGATAGAAGCAGACATTAAACAATAACCATTATAACTAAACATAGCCAACTTGTTCCCGCCTTCGACAAAACATTGGCCATTCATAAACATTAAAAAAAAAACAAGAATAAACTGTACCTCTGTGTATCCAAGATATTGGTTGACATTCTGTGACACGACTACAATGATGCCCCTGTATGTGGTTGTGATCAGGAAACCGTTGAACAGGCTCTGCACCTTCATGATCGAAGCAGGACTGAACTGCTGTGTCGATTGGCTAATTGAGTCACCGAACACTGAAAGAATTGACTTCATTACTAATAATATTCATATGAAAACGTGATACAGGAATGTACCTTTGGAGATATTATATAAGTCACCTATTTGAATTTGTGTTAGTCATCAACATTCTCCAAATTATTTGTAATCTAAGGGTGTTTTGCACAGGAAGGGGTCCGCAAGGTCCGAAGCCTGCCGGGGCTGCGGGACTATTCGAAAGAGATACCGTGGCCCCGGAACACAAAGGGCGATGAAGGAACATGGATGGGTTTTAGTCAGTAAAAGACTGACACTCCCTCCTGCTCCGCCCAGAGCGGGAGGAATTATTTGATGATTTTCCATCCGAAAAAACAAAGGGTGTTTTGCACAATTGCACTAAAATTTTTATCCCAATATATTTGGGGTCGACATGCTGCACAGTAGAAATTCTTCTTCCACACTTCGTACTTGTACTCGTCATCTCATCAGACACATCCTTTCTTGCCATATCATCCTTCAATCAGTTCTTCCATCGTTTCTTTGGTCTTTCTCCACTCTTAGACTTATACCCAACCACATCCACACTCAAAACTTTCCTCAGGACTTTTTCCTCATTCCTTTAAGAAAACCGATTACCACGCAACTTTTTTGTCACCAGCGCCGCTGTCAGACATCCTCTTAAGAGCCTGCTCATTTCTTATTTTATTTATTCGTTTGACACCACACATCTTCCTCAGTATTCTCATCTCAGCCACTTACAAGTGCCTTTCATTAATTCCTTTTGTGGCAAAACATTCTGATCCATACAAGACAGCATCGCCATTGTACATAAGCTATTATGGTAATTTGTATGTAGATTTATTTATTTTGCGTGCAATAAAAAATAAGAACAGGTCTAACCATTGTATTTATCTTTCCCATAAGTTTAAGTGGAATGCGGGGGTCGTAGATTGTTCTCGTGACCTACCGCCATTTCATCCATCCAGTGTTAATTCTGTGCTAACACTCCGATGTATTTCGCCATCGTCGCCTTGCATGACTGAACCGAGATACCGAAAGTCGTTTCAATCCATGTAAGTATACTTATCTCTCTTAATTAGTTTACTTTGCAAATACATGTGTCTTACAAAAATAAATAAAATGCAGATTTTCTTTTGAATTGTCTATTATATTGCACTAATTTATTTTTGGCCTCTGCAATTCTGCATCACCCTCAGGTAGACTGGTGAACAATGTACAACTTTTACTCGTACATGAACTTTAATAAATACATTAAGTTCTTAATAATGATCTTGGTTTCATTTTGGTAATTGTAATTCTACCATTTTGTCAATACATTTACAAATACCTCACACTTAAATGGGAACGTAGGAGTAGGGAGATAACGTGGCTGCGATTTGTTTCAAAATTTAATATAGATATATTACTCATAATTTGGTATTTATTTATTTTATAAAAGCCCAGAGTGACATTAATTAATTTGGCATTAAAATTTATGGTGTGTGCCTGTGGGTAATGTTGGGAACTTGTCATTGTATAATGCGGGTAGACGTAAAAAAGGCGACATCTTCATATAATTGGTGGAGGCCAGGGAACTGCTAACAGAGAGGTATGTCTGGTATGTGTGAGTGGGACGTTAAAGTATATTTTGCCGAGCAATTGTGGACAGTCAAATTTATTATTAAGTAGGTCGTACAATAACATCATGTCATCACCTGTCACTTCCACCAAAAATAAAACCAAACACATTTATCATGTCATAGTCCGTTTGACTAGGCCTGTGGGCCTTTGTTCAACAGCTTTGTATTGTAGATAAAATATTGGAATAACGGCTGAAACTAAAAAAACCTGCCAAGTGCGAGTTGAACTCGCGTGGAGAAGGTTCCGTACAGTGCCAAAGTCAAATTTTCCGTAAGTGAACGTATTATATTGAGTTTACCACTTTATTTTCAATTAATAGAATTCTTATAGGTTTTCTTGTAATCTACAAGCAATGAATTATATTTTTTATTTTTGGCTTAGCAGTTTCGGAGATTTGATATAATTATGACACAGTAAGATTTGCAAAACTTTTTTTTAAAATCCTATTTTACCCCACGAAAATGACCCTTGTTTAAAAAAAGAACAAATTTTGGTCTAGTAGATTCGGAGCAAATTGGCTGTGACAGATGCATTGGACATGCAGGCAGACAGACGCACGAGTGATTCTATAGGGGTTCCGTTTTTTTTTTTTTTTTGTACGCAAATTTTTGCAAAAAATAAACTTTGAGCTGATAGTCTAATCTAAAACTGAAATTGAATATTGTTTCAACAAACAAGCCTACGCAAATTGATGAGAAGAGAATCAGTGATACTATGTTTGTTTGTGTAATCAATAAAGAAAACCAAAGAATGAAAATGTGGACACTGGACACAATGAAAAGCTGAACGCCAATTAAAGCTTTGGTGTTTTTGATACAACTATTTAGTACTTTTGTATGAACAATTAAATTTTTGAGCAAAACATGGGGATCTATATGATCATTTAAAGCAAATCAGGGTTTGAAGTGATAATTTATCATTGATTATTATCATTTTAATAACAAAACATATTGTCAATGTCACTTCACGTTTATCCGTATGCGATTTGCTGCTTCCGTGTCAGCTAAAAATGGTCACAAACGTTGCGATTAATAACAAACAAATTCAACATTTGTGTTTATTTCTTAGTTTAATAGTTCATTTATAGAACCAGAGTAAAAGTAAGTAGAAGTTACGAAAATGCCAAAAAACGAAGCGATTTCAGTTAAAAAATAAAAAGATCAAGTTATGAATGAGTTTGATAATTATCATGATAATACTAGCAAACAAAATAATGAAATTGATCATTTCGAACCCTGAAGAAAAAACAATTTTTAATAATAATACCAGCTGTTACTATCCCACTGCTGGGCAGAGACCTCTTTTCAAACAGGGAAAACACGAGCATTGATCACCTCACTTGCTCAAGACGAGTTGGTAATTGCAGGTTTATATTAATTATCAGCCTTCACCGACGTCAGTGACGTTCAAGATAAACTTAGAAATTTTACTATAGGGGCCATCCCTAAATTTCATGATGTTTTGACCCCCCCCCAACCTTGTGTCGTCACATATTTTGAAATTTTAAATGATCTGCTAATTATTGAATTAAAAAAGCTATTCCGAAATTAGTTTTATTTCGATTTAAATTCTTTTTTAATAAAATTAACAAGAAATGAAACAACATTTTTATTAAAGATTCAGACTTATAAAGATTTTGAAATGTGATGTCACGAAATTTAGGACCCCTCCCACCCCCTTGTCACACAATGTCACACTTCGTCGACCCCCTCCCTCCCCCTTAACGTGTGACGTAATTTATGGATGGCCCCATAAGAATTCAAATTTAAAGAACATTAAAATTATGTTTTTATTAAAGTACGCCTAACAATAATCTCGGTGCATATCTCAAAATAAAACCCTTTCTATTTACTGATTAACTACACATAAATGCAACACGCTCATCATGCAACGTTTAAGTTAACGTTTTAAGTTTTTTTTTTAATACAAGTTTTTAATGTAAGTTTACCTAAATGTTATATTACTTTAAACACTTCCACGACCCCCGTACTATTCAATCCATCCATCAGTACAATGTTTTGAGTGAGTGAGATTTATCACCCCAAAAAAAAAGTCGTTTCCCAGCAATAATTTTTCCGTAAAGTTACTTAGTTTGATGTACAGAATGCTTGGTTGACGGCTTCGTGATGAGTCTGTTTACACCCTGTAAGTATATTTTTAAAATTGTGATGTTTCCATGTTGTATAAGGTTATGGCCACATTACGCCACCGCGTAATGACATGTTCACGCTGTCTACAGTGACATTGAAACTAAAATAACTGAATTCGCAATGCAGTTTGTTGACGCCCTAAGCGGAGGAGCATGGCACCACACGTGCGCGCGCGCACTCACGTTACTATACACGACCGGATTTTATATTGATAGACAAATATGTTACATTGCATTAACTAATTGTACGAAATCCTATTTAATATGGAAATGTTTTGTATTATTTTTACTGCATTCAAGTGATTTACTGCTTATTTACTCCCTAACACACGTACAGAAACATATTATAGCAGAATAATTGTTTTAAAATCAAGTGACACTACAACCTTTTATCAACTCGTTGATAGCAAAGAATACATGACGCAGTATTTTTTAATGCATTTAAAGTAGTTACCTACTTAACATAATAAGTTATAATAGGAGGAATACAAATTAGATTTAGTAGCACAGATAACATACCACACGTATTATTATGTATATCGTGGTAAATGAAATGCATGTTACATTTCTCGGTCAAACTAATAGTGACATGAATGTGTGAGCTGGTACTATGAATAGATTTGCACTTTGCACTAGTTTATTGGCTGCGTCCAGTTACCGACGGATCCTCAGCCCACCGGTACATTGTAACTACAGCTCTCTAATAATTGACTTCACACTCCCCTAATCGAGAACGATCTCAATCGAATGTAACTACAAATAACTTTAAATGTAATGATTGACATTGTCACACAGTTTCACTACAGCGTTAAGTTTCATACCTACCTAATGCAAGGCATGTATATTTTACATGGCTGCGATATAATGCCACATTTTATAGGGGATGTTGCGTTTAACAACGGTTTCTACCGCTTTCATACAAAATCGTTCAGGAATATAATTCTCTAAATAAAATCAAGTTAACACTTGTAATCTGGGTACTGAATGGAACGTACTTATGTATGTCTGTAGGCTTAGCCAAGTTGACAATCTACAATCGTTAACGCTAATAGAAAACTAACCAAATGTATGGGAATGACATCTATCAACGATAAGTCACGTGGTCAAAACAAACGAATGGAAACTTTAAAGTTTAGTCAAAACTGTAAGTTGGCCACGATTTATATGGGATGTAGGGATCACGATTGTAGGAACGAATACATTTCATTCAATCATCCTGATCGATGTAAACTTGTCTACGAAAGTTTATATTCGCTTGTTTTGACCACGTGACTTCGCGTTTACGATTGTAGAAAGAGAGTCGATACGAATCGTTTGTAACTTGGCTAGGCCTGCTGGGCGGAAAACTGTCACATTGTAGAAAACGACGCCGCAACAATGTCGTTTAACACATATTGCACTTTCACGTCAGAAAATCAATATAAGTAGTGAGTGTACCATATTGATTTCCTGACTTTATTTGCCGTGAGGCATTGCTCATGTTTATACTTTAGCTTCATCAATATTAAGTTTACCTTGAACCCATTTGTGGATGCTAGCTAAGTACAGTACTACGTACTTAGCCAACTTTGTTGTTGTTATAACTCCTTTAAGTATACGATGCTTTGCCTACCCCACTTCTTCCTTTTTAAATGAAATTAATATTTTAATTTGGTGAGTCAGTGTTTATACATTGCAAATGCTAATGAGATACCTGTTCTGCGCATTATAATGATGTAGTTGTAGGTAGTTAGGTTATAAATTATTGACAGTTTTAAAGTTTTGTTATTGATTGGTAGGTATACCTAGGTCAAGACAACGAGAATGATGAATGATTGTATGATTCTGTTTTCATGAAAACGAGTTAGTTTTAAGCACTCATTTGGATCCTGTAATACCTTTAGAATAATAACATGAGTTTTTTTTTATTACTTACAAACTCATTTTATTGACTCATATTAAATTCATAGGCAATTTCCAACTTAAGTTTATAGCAAATAAACTGTAATTAATTCATGTATGTACGCGACATTTTATTGAACGTCAACTTTCCGATAATTCATCGCTGTCTCCTTATTTTATCAACGTTATACCCTCGTATGTGGAAAATGACATGCCAGTAATAACATGATACAAAATGTGCGCACCTGCATCGTCCGTCTATTACCCTACCAAAGATAACTGACCATTGTTACAACACAATCATAGTGCACACTACAACTTTTCAATTCGGTCGTGTATGCCCATCGTAATTGGTATGGGTGGAGCTTGCATTCCAAGACATAACAATTACTATATGGAATGTGGTGAAACTAGAAAATATTTGCAAATTAAAGCGTAGAACTAGATCACTCAATTGCGTCACTTTAATCCATGAGGTGCGCAAGAAACACGAGTCTGCGATCTGCCGAGAAGAAAAACAAAAGAAATACCTAACTATCCATTAAATAAGAAATTGTGTCGGCCTAAGAATCCCTCTAATCTAGTTAACAAGGCTCTCATCTCGCTTTACTAGAAGCTTATATAAAAAGAAAAGAGTAGTTTATGAAAACTATCAGTCTTGTAGGTACATTTTATTTTTTACTTTGTAAACGTGACTCGTGAACGCGATAACATTTCCTTTTCGAACTGCAGAAGCTAGGGAAACGAAACTTTTCAAATCCGAATATCAAATCACTATCACAACTTGTGATTCACAAGTTGTGGAAGCGAAGAGAGTTCATTCTATGAACCTTGCTTTTTCTTCTTTTGTTTATTGAACAAGCTCGTGTACTCTGGTTAGGTAATTATCTACAGGGTGTAAACAGTCTCATCACGAAACCGTCAACTAAGCATTCTGTACATCAAACTAAATATTTCTATGCAAAAATTTTTGCTGGGAAATGACTTTTTTCTTTGGGGTAAAAATCACGTTTTACGGTAAAACTCAATGTAACGCACTCAAAACATTCTGCTGATGGATGGATTGAATAGTACGGGGGTCGTGGAAGTGTTTATAGTACAAATCTTACATTAAAAACTATACTAATTATTTTATTATTTATTTTATCTCCATAACTCGAAGATTCCCAGCGTTTGTATGAAAAGTATGGCGGGTTGGCCGCTCTTAATGTACCTACTTACCATATTGGTGTGCTCGTAAGTAGTGTGCAGTGAGCCGTAGTACTGTGGTCTTGTCGATCTTCCTCCTGGCTGCCACCACGGGGGGCACCATGGACGCCAGTTCCGCCACAGACTGGTTGAGTCTGTCTCTCCGCATCTTCTCTGCTCGATTACGAACTTCCCGGGGATTTTCCCTGCGAAAGAGAATGAATCATTTAGCAAAATATCACTGAATCAATCTAGACAGCAGGCTGACATCCATCCCCTCTCACACATTGTGCTTGGCTGTTAAAGTGACCATATCGAAATCAAATGGCGAAATCAGATACGGACCTACAAGTGTATTTTTCGTATATAGATTATCCAGAATTGTTAGGAGTTACTTTGTAGCTTGCCGTCGCGTTGGGTTGTTAACTCATTATCTGCTACCCGATGAATAGTTACTGTTAATCTCGATACTTTTAGTTCCGTAACAATTCCGGTCAGTTATTTTAAACTACAGAGTATACATGTACATATTAAGAACGTGAACTAGCATCTAGGAATAGCCTAATTGAAAGTTTACAATCCATGACTTTTGTATAATCAAACATCCTGTAAGTCGAGCAGATTACATTGTAGTGTTCTGGGTTCGTCAACATAATTACGTATGTACACAATAAACGCATCCTGATTTAGTATGGGAATGATGTTCACACGGTTGTGTATTGTGTACTAAAACTAGGTACCGAGCCACCTACTCAGTTCTATTAAATTCGCTAAATACCATAACTACGATTGATGTACCTAGTAGGCAACCTTTTATTAGGAACATTTTGATTGTATCTATTTCGTAACTACAAGAACTATTGTTTAATAAAAGTAATGAACAGTGGATACATTTTTCACCTTACGCCCATGTGAATGTAGCGAAATGGCCAAGCCACATATTTTGACGAAGGTGTAGAGTTTGTGAAGTTAGACCTTGTAGAGTTAGGGCGTGTAGAGTTAGAAGCTTGGCTCTACATGAGATCTGATAACTTTTTGACAGTGCGAGTCATATGGTCTCGTCCTTACAACATTTTGCATGAAAATGATTTTGGTGGGATATTATTACACTTTTATACTTTGCTAAAGATTTATAGAAACTGAGACTACTTAATGCTTCGTGCATTAAGGAGTTTCTATAAATCTTTGCAAGACAAACATTTTAAACCATCAATTGATGGTGTAGATTTCTAGTATTAAATTATATTAGAAATCTACACTATTAATTGAAGGTTTTTAAATTTTTGACTTGACAGGTCACACGCTGAAAAAAATTAATTTGATATTTCACCCTTGATAGAACGGGGAATTTCGTGTGACATGCAAGAACTTCATAGCACGTTGAAACAGATCCGATTTGTTGACTATTTTTTATAACTGGCTAGCGACCCGCCTCGGCTTCGACGAATGCAATTACCTTTTAGTGGGTGATTTTTTTTTTATTTGTGACGTTCCCACTAATCGGATTACCGACTGCTGACTTTTCCGAAATAATCTTTTAAATAAAACCATGTCCTGAAAATTACAACCAAGAAAAAACAGCCAAATCGGTAGAACCCTTCTCATGTGATGATCCTTCATACATCATTTTTATTTATTTAGATGCAATCAATCGATAGCTAGCACGTATAATGTGTAGTTTTTCGAAGACGATTACCTAAGAAGTGCTTTTAAATTCTGCTGTAAGTTACATTTATGTACAAATAAAATATTTAGCACCTACCATGGATTGGTCGACTTGTCATTACGAACGCTGTACAGATGATAATAAAGCACATACATATATTTTATCCGTGATTCAACTCAATCAGTTTTAAATCTGGACGTAGCAAAAGCTTCACAGAGGGTCCAGGCGTTCGAAAAAGAAAACAAAGATGGAGACGACAATAGTTAGCAGTGTATTCGAATTTGGAACGAATTCGGATTACGAGCTACAGAAAATGAATTAGAACAGCGCATTCATTCTAAATTAGAATTTATGGCTATTTCGTGAACATTGCCACCAATATTTAGTTGCATTCTAAACTCAAAGCATTTGTTTAAAAGAAATAATTTAGCAGCTTTTTAATAAAATTGTTAACGAGTCGGTCTGTTGATCAGAAAGTTGGAGCTAGTTCCCCGCCAACCCCAATTGAAAGCCAGCGAGCCTGGCTTTCATTACATTGATTAAGTTTCTAAGTTACTTCCTGTTGGTATTAAATATAAGTTATGCTTTCCTGAGGACCTGCTTTCCTGAGACAAGTGGCCAACCGCTTTCAAAGCTTTACAGTGCATCATGATACTTTTGGCGCGTCGTCGGAACTAACGGCACGAACTTGTTTTTCAATAAAGTTTTCACGGGCAATTTCACTGACAATATCTTAGAAGCCAAAACAACCATTACGTTTTCCTTACGTGTTTCTGCAAACATTCACTGTTCACATGATTGACATAAGATTCCGGTGGCTTATGTAGTTTTAAAATACAGGGTAATTGGGTGCATTCCTTGTATGGGTGATACTTACCTTATTTGCAACAATTTTGACCCCGATAACTTTGGGTCCAAACTAGGTTGTTTTTAAGAAACCGATTTTTCTGTTAAATTAAAAAAAACCTCAAAGTCACTTTACGTAGGTACATGGGAATCTATTTTCTAAGACCTATACTAATAGTATATTTTATATCGAGGGACTAAACGAAGCCATAATATACCAGAGGTGGTTTGACTCCCGACCTTGCGAGGGAGTCAATGAAACCGAGGGTTTAAGTTGGAGTTTAGTCTCGAGGTGCAAACTGTAGTTTTCACTTTGAGTGGGAGAAAAATAGTAAATTTAGTACAAAAACATTTATTATTCCTCCAGTCCATAGAACTTTCGTGAGTTTTTAGGTAAATCTTCCGCGTTTTTGGCGGCAAAAGATTATCTATTATGTCTTTTGCTCTTTGCTCGACGTCAAACTCTTCACTGTCACTGGATATCTATACATATAATAAAATCGTTGGGAACAAAAAATCTGTTCATTGAAGATTAAAAAAAAAAACCCAGCCAGGGTGACTTGAAATAAGTAACTGAACATTTATTAAAACCATTTAAAAAAATTTTGTTTGTTTGTTTGTTTGTTTGTACGCGCATCACGTAAAAACTGCTGAACCGATTTTGTTGAAATGTTCACAAATCTGTTTAAATACATTCAGAATAACATATAGGCTATAGAAATTTTGGATTTTTTTGGAAAAAGGGGGTGAAAAGGGGGGGTAAATATTGTATGAAAAAAAAAATTTAGATTGTTCTAGAATCATGAAACTCAGAATTTTTATTAATAGGTATTTATTCTGAGTTTCATGATTCTAGAACAATCTAATTTTTTTTTTTCATACAATATTTACCCCCTCTTTTCACCCCCTTTTTCCAAAAAAATCCAAAATTTCTATAGCCTATATGTTATTCTGAATGTATTTAAACAGATTTGTGAACATTTCAACAAAATCGGTTCAGCAGTTTTTACGTGATGCGCGTACAAACAAACAAACAAACAAACAAACAAACAAAATTTTTTAAAATGGTTTTAATATGTTCAGTTACTTATTTCAAGTCACCCTGGCTGGGTTTTTTTCATCTTCAATGAACAGATTTTTTGTTCCCAACGATTTTATTATATGTATAGATAAAGAAATACCTGTCTTAGCATTTTTTTTAAATCTCATCCAGAGGCGCAAAAAAGAGGGTTTTGTGTTTAAAATTAATAAACTTCAAACACCTATACAATCAAAACCAATTAAGTGTAACCTTTTAAAGTTGCTACATATACTCTATATCTAATACAGGTAAATATAATTTCTCAGTTTTCTTGAAATATGATTTTTGTGGTGAATACGCACAAAATAGCGGAACTCAAGAAAATCAGCTTTCCTTGGTTTAAGTAGTTGGTACGAAATGTTTGTGCGTGCATCACGTCTAAATTACTGCACAGGCTTCTCTTCAATATTGAAACTATATATTATCACGCTACTTCCTTAAGGGGGTAGGCAATTTTGCATTATTTCCGTATACTTCAATTGTTTGACGTTTCAGTCATGACGTAAGTACATGAGAACGGCTATTTGTGGCTTATGTCAACGAAGTAAATAGCCTTGCGGTTTCATGACCACTCTGTAAACTACGGGGTTGCAGGTTCAAACCCTCCAACATTATTTTCACTTTTTGTGATTTGTTTAATTTTTTTTTTGATGCTGTGAGATTTCCTATATTTAATTTTGTATTTAAGTTGTGTGCATTTCTTATTTTTTTCGTGAAATATTTTTCCAAAAAGTAATAGAGTAGTACATAAGGAAGAAGAATAAAATCATGCTACCCCCCAATAAATTGGGATAAGGGCAGGAGTATGATGATGAGGATGATTTCTCCAAAAAGAAGTATAGCGAACACCAGAAGCCTGATAAATCCACGTGTTCTTGCCGTGCAAGAACTGTGCTATGCTATTCGCATTAATCAATAATCCATACACAGTTTACGTAGATTATATTTACAGCTAAATTGTTATTGGCCTCATATCGTGTTTTCGGGCGGGAGGAGACGCCCGGGTTCTTCCATTGTGAGGATCGACTGGAGGCCACGGTGGAGCACACTGTGGAGGTGTGCCCCACTTGGGCAGAGCACCGCCGTGTCCTCGAAGCGGCGATCGGCGGCGGCGACCTCTCTCTCCCAGCCCTGGTTCAATACATGGTCCGTAGCAAGACGGAATGGGATGCCATCACCTCCTTCTGCGAAGCAGTCATGCTAGCGAAGGAGGTGGCGGAACGTGAGAGGGAGAGATCCTTACGTCCCGGCCACAGCGGGAGACACCCCGGGCGTCGGGAGCCACGTATTGGCCCCCGGCCACCGTAGGCGCGGGCCTGAGGACGAGGAGCTATGGGCTAGCTCGCCGTCCGTCCGTCTCATGACGACAAGCCGTGTCGACGGCGCGTTCGTGTTCTACGCGCGCCTCAAAGAGAGTCAGCAAAAAAGAAGGGGTCCGCAAGGGCCGATGCCTGCCGGGGCTGCGGGACTATTCGAAAGAGATACCGTGGCCCCGGAACACAAAGGGCGATGAAGGAACATGGATGGGTTTTAGTCAGTAAAAGTCTGACACTTCCTCCTGCTCCGGGAGGAGTCATTTGATGATTTCCCATCCGAAAAAAAAAAGCTATATCGTGTTTGGGCTCAATTCATGCACCTTGATGAGAACTTTCGACCTAGCTGGAGTATGACTGTCATCGAGTGTCTAAGGATGAAAACCTAAGGCTGTCGAGGGAAGCCCCAAATTGGAAAAACATGGTACAATATTTTAACGATGATTGCATATAATTCCGAGAAATTAAATTGTTACCTACTTGAATCTATACTTATTATAAAGGAGAAAAGTTTGTTTGTTTGGTTGGTTGAACGCGCTAATTTTAGGAACTACTGATTCCAGTTAAAAACATCTTTTAGTGTTGGATAGCCCATTTATCGAGGAAGGTTATACGTTATATAACATCACGCTACAATCAATAGAAGCGGAGCATCAATGAAAATTGTTGCAAATACAGCGAAAAATTATTGCTTTTGAGAGCTTCCTTTCCGTGCGCTGCGTAAACGGTTAAAGTTACTCAACAATCATACATGTATGACGGGATTGTTCCTCTTAAAAAGTCCGCTAAAGCATATTATCTGCATTTTTTTTAGGTTGACTCACACTCTCTCTAAGCCTCTCTCTCTCTTACGTAACGCAGACGAAGTTGCGCGGGTCAGCTAGTTCTTAATAAATTTATATAAAACCGAACAAATTTACACTCGACAAAAATTCTGAAATTTTCTTATAAACCAGTCAGAGATTAAGAATTTAAAACGCATGGCGCCACCTTCCTTGCGGAAAAACCATGGAACTAAAACTCTCAACACTTTCGCAATGAAGATGGTCCACACACCACAGATAATAGTAGTATATTAACTGGCTGTTTGAGTTTGTCTATGTCACATGAAGGAAATTAAAAAACGTAATACTTTTTACTCCCTAGGGACTAAAGTGGTCACTTTTGTCCCGCTTCGTAGGGCTATATTGGCATACTTTTAGAGCATGAGAAGTGAAAAAATTACATAAATGTTGGGTAATGAAATAAACATGGAAAATTCTATTTTTAAGTGCTCAAATGGCATGGGACTCATCACAACAACATAGTGAGTTTATTTTGTAAACTCACAACCACATAGTTGTGATGAGTTTGAGTCCCATCCCAGACAGCAGTGATAGAATGTTACAATTCGGTGTGTCCAATTTGATAGGAATGATTTTTTTTTTAATAAGGGTCTGCTAGATTTCATTGATGAAGGTGATATTTTTTTAAATCTTTTTTTTCTGCAATATAATTACGCATACATACATTATGCATTATTTTGCGGCCCGGATTGAAGGAATTGGTAATCCAAAATAATAATTCCAAATAACGATATACTCGTAAAGGGCGTAAAAATTAAAAAATACGACTGCAAAAAAAAGTGAAAATTAAAAAAACAAAAAGTGCGTAAAAATGAAAATTAAATAAAAACTGAAAAAAAAACCAGTGCAGGAGTCTATATATTATGTTGAGTACCTGCTATTGAATAACTGATACCGTGGCAATAATTTCGTGATCGATACACAAATAAAACGAATAATATAGACCAACTTAAATCGTAACAATACCATTATTGTTACGATTTAAGTCGGTCTATATTCCCGTGTCCCGACTGTTTAAGTCGCTATGTCCTAAGCTTTTGAATTTATTCTTCGTTTTATTTGTGTATCGATCACGAAATTATTGCCACGGTATCAGTTAATAGCAGGTACTCATCGTGGGAATCTACGTTTGAAGTCAACCTTCTGCTTATCTTTTAACTATGCTTTAGTACGGGGAAATACGACCTATTTTCTGCGAACACTGCAGATTGATTGCTACTTGTTTTGATATAGATTCCAACGATACGACGTCGCATCGAGAACGATGCCGCGTCGTCGCACGATGCGACGTCGTATTGTGTTTATGTGTACGAGCCGTAAGTGTTCGTGGAGTAGCCATAGTTCCGGTGGTTAACTGCAATAGCTGTAGCCGTACAGATAGAGTTTCGAAACGTTCATACTTGCATATCCCTGCGATAAAATTGTATTGCTTACAGAACAGAGCCGTTATTGTTCAGTTATAGGCACTGTTTCTTTGTAAAATTATGAAGGAAAAGCTAGTTTTGTACAGACGCCAGCATATTAAGCTCCCCGATACTGTAAAATTTTCCCAATCAACTTTGAACCTTGTGTTAGCGATAAGATAGTAAATCTATTAAAGAAAATTTTACAAATTATAGTAGCTTGATAATGTCTGTACATTGAAATAGGTAGTAGTGTCATATATAATTAGGAAATCAGACTAACTTACCCTAAGTGACGTCTGATGGTAATTTTATGAACGGCTCATCCTGAAAACAATTAGCTTGCCACCCTGTCCCATACTTACAAGGTATTACCCACCCATTAAGTAATTGCAATCCTTGTTTGTTACTCTAATAACGAGCGTCTCGCGACAGTTTTATTTTGGCACCGGTTTTGAAATTTGAATTTAGCACTGCATCTGTGTCCGTCAATGTCAAAATGTGTCGCCATAAAAAAATGGAAGGAGTTTGTTTGGTAATTGGTTGGGTTGGTTTTTTGTTTGTTTAAGGATCGCGAGCAAGACATGGTGGAGACCCCCGCAGATCAAGGAATAATGGCATAAAGGGAAGAGGACTTATACTCAGACTTGATTGCCTCTAGGGTTTCTTAGCCAAATGGCAGAAAACGGAACCCTTATGGATTCGTCATGTCTGTCTGTCTGTCCGTATGTCACAGCCACTTTTTTCACACAAAAATAGAAAAAAAAACAATAACCCACGTGTTGGGTATCTATGAATAGGTCTTCAAAAATGATGTAGAGGTTTATAGTTTCATTTTTTTCTAAACTGAATGGTTCTCGCGAGAGACACTTCCGAAGTGGCAAAATGTGTGTGCCCCCCCCCCCCCCCCCCTGTACCCAACTTCTAAAAGAAGAGAAAAAAAAACTAAAAAAAAAACATACGATGTACATTACCATGTAAACTTTCACCGAAAATTGGTTTGAACGAGATCTAGTAAGTAGTTTTTTTTTAATACGTCATAAATCGTAAACCGCAATTTACCTTTCATAATCAATAACTTAAATTAAAAAATAATACACTTTTAATAAAATCGATCAAAGTTACAACGAACTATAAGAACTATTATATTATGTACTTGCTGCTACGGAACCCTTCATGGGCGAGTGCGACTCGCACTTGACCGCTTTTTTTTGTTGTTGTTTCATAACAACGTGCTCACAATTGCACCATTCCCAACTTAATTTAAAGTAGGTACTATCGAGGACACTCCCGCCTGATCACCACTAAGCTGATTTTTGCTTGCACTTAAAACATAGAAACGTTCTCTATCCCCGCCCCGTTGACTTTATAATAAATAATTAGTGAAAAAAATACCGATCGGCGACACATGCCAAACGAGAGTTATTGTTATTTTGCGCGCCAAAGTTGACGCTTTCCTAATAGGCCTAAAGTTCAAGGTGGAGTGGCTCGGCGCCTCCGCATGATTTAAGCGATAAAAATTTTAACTGATCAGGCGGAAAAGACCGTACACACTGGGTGTACATACTGGGTCGTGCATGTATCAAATGGCACAGTATCCCACTTGATTGCTATTTGTTCAAACTTTTACTTCAAATATAAAATGCTTGTAACATTGTCAGGGTCAAAACGAAACGTACTCTGTAAAGCGGTTATAATTACGTGGGCATACTGAATGTTTCTGGATCTGGCCACTTACAATAAAAGAATGAAAAAACAATTGTGGCATTCGAAAATGGAACTCATTGGGAACATGTTCCTTTTTTAATTTGCGAGACTGTCATTCGTTTCTTCACTGTGGCGTCCTTTCGAAAATTGTGTGTCGCTATCAAAATGAATTTAACTCGTGAACATTTTCGTTCAATGATTTTTTATGATTTCCGCTGTGGCTTAAGTCAACAAGAGAGTTGCCAGAGACTTCAATCGGCATTTGGTGATGAATGTTGTAGCTCTGTGTATTTGTGGTTTGGAGAATTTAGGCATGAATCTAATATCGATAAATTATTGAAACTGACAAAAATATTACTTGTCAGCATATTCGTGCTTTGTTAGGCATTGGAATGAGCCAAGTCCAAAACGTTTTACATGTGCTTCTGAGGGTTCGGGAAGTTCGGAAGGTGGTTAGAGGAGCTCGTGGCTAAATAGTAACAGGAGCTCGGGTCGATCGTTAGGTGAAGCCGTGCTTGCCTAGGTTGGTCTGTGGATGGGTGACCATCCATTACATACCGAGTTTCCTCCGTGCCACGGAAAGCACGTTAAGCAGTTGGTCCCGGCTGTCATTTGTAGATCTTTGACAGTTGTTACAGGTAGTCAGTGGCCCAAAAAGTCTGACAACCAGTCTTACCAAGGGGTATCGTATAACCCGGTACTAACTGGGTTGTGGAGGTCAGACAGGCAGTCGCTCCATGTAAAATACTGGTATTCAGCTGCATCCGGTAAAACTGGTAGTCGTCCCCAACATAGTTGGGAAAACGCTACTTAGAAACTTTGCACTCGATGGAGCCTTTTGGTATATTTATTCTAGAAGAAAATTGAAAAACTAGATAATTGTCTAATTCATAAAGTGAAGTTTTTTCTGTTCGCTCCCGAAGGAACTGAATATTATTATCGTTGGTTTTATTTCTCTAGAAGACTTTGCAGATCGAGAGGACGGAGAGACTTATGTAAATATGAATGAACTGAAGCGACCAGCTGGCAACTGATGAAAAACTAACTCAGTGTTATTGTTTCTCCCATTCAATATAATACTTTATATTTAATTAAAGGCTTTCATTTGGTTTAGTTTGGTAGATTAGTTTATAGTATTTTGTTTAGAACCATTTCTCTCCGATCATCAAAAATCTGACTTTCGAAATGAACACAAATTGTCCTCAAAGATTCTAAAAGAGGGTAGGTAAAGAACAAGAAAGATAGAGGATGACATTTGTCCAGCAGTGGGACTGTACAGGCCAGCTATATAATCCTAAAGGTAACTGTAAAAGTCAACAAGAAAATTATGAAATTACAGACATGCTCATTATACTTACAAATGAGAACTTGGTTTAGCTGTTGATGTGTTTCTTGGCACTGCGCTTAATTTCACGGCTGGAGGAGAGCGACTGTGACCGACACTCGATAATAGAGATATCGACTAACGTAAACAAGTACTTACTTACAATTCTAGCTACATTATTTAAACTACATTTACATGAAGACATCGGGTAGCAAGAAAAGGTTTTCAAGTAACCTTTTTCGTAAATATTGTCACGTATGTATGTATGTTGGTATGTGGGGCGCCAAGCAAAATTTAGCCACACTCTACAGGTCGCAATTATGCACCGTTTTTATCATTCCGAGTAAGAATACGGACAACTTTTAAAAACTTTTTTGATGCAACCCCTAACTTAGGGAGGGGATTGAAATTTCCAACATTATTGGAAAAAAAAATGATGTCTCCGAAACGGTAAACATTTTTTCATCCCCCCATCTCGGAAAGAGTATTTTTGCTCTTCGATATCTGAGTGCAAAAGTCGTTTTTATCCTCTAGAGGATAAAGTAAATTCAATTTAGAACATCGTGTGCACTAAGTTTGTGAATTCAAAACATCATTAAACCTATTTACTTCTACCTCCATGGTGCCGAATTTATCATAGGTACAACCTTTTTTAATTTGTTAAAAACTCAGACTCGGAACCTTCTTGGTGTACTTTTATAATTTGCTTTGCGCGCGCCATTTTCTTGTCAGGTCAATTGTTAAAACCTTAGGTTAAAAACAAGTGAAAAACGTAAAATAAGTGGTTTTGGCGACGAAGAAGTTTATTTGACGCCAACAGAATTGACTGAAACTGTTAATAATGCGCAAATGAGCTTTCTCCCTCAACAATCACGCGAGAAAGATTTGAAACAGTACGATATTAAAAAAAATGAAAAAAAATAGGTAGAAAATGCCCAAGGCATTAAGTCCGCCTTTGTACAGTTTTTACTTGTGCATAAAGTTTTAATAAATAAATAAATAAATATTACACTCAACTTAACTAACTGTAGCAACGTTACTTTAAATTTTTCTTAATTGTACCTAAGTATTATTTGTTATAATTTAAAGATTATTCTGTAATACTTACCTATCATAATGTAGTAGTTAACACCTAAACTGAAATAAAAGTATCTTGTGATTGTAAATGTTTTTTTTTTTTTGCATTTAGTAATTTCCTCGCTGAGGTGGGATGAAAAGTTACGTGTTGCACTCGAGTGCAAAGATTTTCACCTCATGCTCTTTTGATTCCCTCGCTAACGCTCAGGATTCTAATTTTTGAATCACTCGCTGCGCTCGTGACTCAATTTTAGAATCCTTCGCTTGCTCGATTATCAAAATTGAGCACGCGGTTAAAAAGCAACTTTGCACTCTTGTATAACAAATAACTATTTCATCCCCCTATCTCGGAAAGAGTATTTTTGCTCTTCGATATCTGAGTGCAAAAGTCGTTTTTATCCTCTAGAGAATAAAGTAAATTGAATTTAGAACATCGTGTGCACTAAGTTTGTGAATTCAAAACATCATTAAACCTATTTACTTCTACCTCCATGGTGCCGAATTTATCATAGGTACAACCTTTTTTAATTTGTTAAAAACTCAGACTCGGAACCTTCTTGGTGTACTTTTATAATTTGCTTTGCGCGCGCCATTTTCTTGTCAGGTCAATTGTTAAAACCTTAGGTTACAAACAAGTGAAAAACGTAAAATAAGTGGTTTTGGCGACCAAGAAGTTTATTTGACGCCAACAGAATTGACTGAAACTGTTAATAATGCGCAAATGAGCTTTCTCCCTCAACAATCACGCGAGAAGGATTTGAAACAGTACGATATTAAAAAAATTGAAAAAAAATAGGTAGAAAATGCCCAAGGCATTAAGTCCGCCTTTGTACAGTTTTTACTTGTGCATAAAGTTTTAATAAATAAATAAATATTACACTCAACTTAAATAACTGTAGCAACGTTACTTTAAATTTTTCTTAATTGTACCTAAGTATTATTTGTTATAATTTAAAGATTATTCTGTAATACTTACATAACATAATGTAGTAGTTAACACCTAAACTGAAATAAAAGTAAAAGTATCTTGTGATTGTAAATGTTTTTTTTTTTGCATTTAGTCATTTCCTCGCTGAGGTGGGATGAAAAGTTACGTGTTGCACTCGAGTGCAAAGATTTTTCACCTCGTGCTCTTTTGATTCCCTCGCTAACGCTCAGGATTCTAATTTTTGAATCACTCGCTGCGCACGTGACTCAATTTTAGAATCCTTCGCTTGCTCGGTTATCAAAATTGAGCACGCGGTTAAAAAGCAACTTTGCACTCTTGTATAACAAATAACTATTACCGTCGCCATTTTTTTTTAAAGTAAACTGTTTACTCTACAATTTTAAGTTTGAAGTTTAGTGATAAAACTTATAGTTTTCGAAATAAAAAAATTATACCTGAAAAATTGAGGGCGTTTCCGTGCTAAACTCATATGAGAGGATTTAAAAATTTATGATAAAAGGCCTGATCTGCCCTTAATTAAAGATTTTAAACATGAACAAAAAAATATGGGTGGAACCTTCTTCGAAATGTACCTCCTCCTGCAGCTTGCTGAAGTATTTTTTTGCATTTTAATGATATTCGTGATTAGTAATGTTAGTTAATTTAATTTGACAATGTTTAAATATTGCTAACTTCGGAGGACCCTAGTAGGCCACACATACAGTATGAAAAGCTACGTTTTTTTTTCACGAAATGTATTTGAGTTTCTTTGGGAAAGTTGTTTATTGTGTACTGAATTTTTGTGAAATAATATTGAGATTCCCCTTATGTACCTAGAAGATAAGCCATAACCATTGGTTCCGCCATTGGGGACTATAGGAGCACAGTAAGACATATACTGTTTGTATGTTGGATTTCGGCGTTTTTTTTTTGTATGTTACAACTTAAAAGTAAGCTAAGCAGTAAGTAGTGGGTAGATTCCGTGTCCGTCGCATCATCGACGCCATGACGATACAGTACAGTAAAAGCCATGAGGCATTTTTAAACAGTTGAACCACTCAAAATATGTATGACTTAAAATAGAGCTTTCTAACCTGAAGGTCGTTCTCCGACTACTGCTTACTAGCTAAATCAAACAATAACTGCTGTCTGTCAGCAGAATGCAGTGAGACTTCGAAATCTCCAGTAATTTGCTTATCTAGTGCTGTTAGCATAAGCTCGGAAATCTCCTATACCTAGTGCCTGCGCCGATGACAAGTCCTCAGACAATGTACATTATTTACAAACTACAATTTGTAACATAACACCATCACGCCTGTAATCCCTGAAGGGATAGGCAGAGGCGTATCCTATTAGTACACCCACATTTGTGTAGTTATATATGTTTAAGTTCCATGTAACACGGGGCGAGCCTATTGCCATCAATCGGTTGTAAATCCAGACTCCGTGGCTGCTACTGAGAAATTCCTAATGGAAAACCCTATAACAATTAAACACAATTCTCGTATTATAAAAATAGCTACCTATGTAAAAGTATCAAACCCTTTTGAAAAGAAAAAAGAATTACAGGGCGTCAACCACATCGCTGTCAATAAAAAAATGCCCATAAGGCTGGCAGCATTGCCACGTTGGATGGCAATGCTGATTCTTTAACCAACAAATAGGCCAGCCCTCTGGTCACGTGAAGAGTCGACCAACCGCTTGGCCATTCCTCGAAATACTAGGTGGGCACTCGGAGGCCTCGGCTCAGGGCCTAGTGTTTCAAGCCTGAACTGCTCAAATACATAACTACCAATTAAGTAGTAGTATTTGCGCCGTTTGAGGTTTTCAGCACCTGCAGCAGCCGCCCCAGATAATGGGTTGGTTTGAGTTTCTTTGTAAATAAAAGTCGTGGTCATTCTATCTTCAGACTTGTCTGACCAACGTCACGGCTTCAAGTTAGATTGGCCACAATAACCGGTACCATTATTATTGAAACAAATCGTCAAAACTATAAATGACGACAAATCGATCGGATGTTGTGGTGTAACATGAGAGATGCCTTGGTCCAGCAGTGGACTTTGATGGGATGTGGTGAAGTTTCGTAGGACCAAAGAGACAGCACAGATATCTTTTATCTAAACATTACCCAAGGAACGATGACCTAGAACGACTCACAATACAAAAGTCATTCAGTCTAAGGCGCTGCGCACGGTTAGTCACAAAAACACATTACATCACTATATAAGAACAAGAAGCCTTGAAGAGAATTTCTAATAATTATTATAAATAGTCGTCAAGTATTTGCATTCTCACCTGTTTTTAATTGCTTATCACAAAGCTGTCTAACAGGTGCGGGGACGTTGTTGTAACTTATTGTATTATGAGATGATATGTTACTGTAAGGCGGACTCTAGGTTATTGTGCAGGCAGCAGGCTGCCCGGTTATCTACGTCTTGTTCTGTGATTGTGATCTAGATGTGTTGCCAACTGTCATCAGATGTACGGTTCCCATGCATTGTTTGTACTCTCGAAGCTTGAAAGATGAAATTATCAATTGAATTAAATCTTCTGTGATGGCTTTGTATGGTATTTATTAATACTTTCAATTAAATTTGTAAGGTAGTGGGTTAAATTGTAAAATTACCAATGTGACTTTTTAAGTTTAAGTTTTTTAAGTTTATGTTGGACAAACAATCGGGAAACCTGGACTTATAGTTAGGTCTAGGTTATTTTAGTAAGTCTGAAATCGCTAATCCGCCTTTAGCAGGCGAGAGAAAGAACGAGGGAGAACCCCCAGTTAATCCTCGTTCTTTGTCTGTTTGAGAAGACGCCTTTGCCCAGCAGTGGGATGGTTACAAGCTGCTATTATTATTAAATTACATTTGTTAATTCACCCGTTAAGGTAAGTACAAGTATAGCACTAGATATTCGAATATATACAAGGTTGCAAAAGTTATTGAAGTTTCAAGAATTGGAAACCTCGTACCGTTAACTTTGTCGTTACATTGGAGTTATATAACTTCGGAATAATTTCCTGGAACCAGAAGGTAGTGCTCTATATGAGGTGACCAAAAGGTCAGACCTAGGTAGGTCTTGTACTTTCAGTTCATAAGAAATAGCAATAAAACGAAAAATGTTGTATAGTAAATAATAATATACTATAACCCAAATAATATAAAAACCGACGTAGGTTGATATTCAAAGCCCAAAATCATACAAACTTAATTTCGAGAACTATTGATACTGCATAATATATAAACCAAATAAAGTTTTTCCATTTTAATTTTTCTAGTAATTATGTTTAAAACGTGGGTCCACTATACTAAAGTTACCTAAAAAACGCGTGATGTCGTTTTGTCGTGGAACCACGTTCCGGTAGAATAATGGAAATGCGCGAAACCACGTTCCCGGCTGCGACTGCAGAATTGTTAGAACTTAATTCTTTTCGACGGTTTCCAGTTTACCGCTTTTTTAATTGCAACAGCCATTTTTTTAAATCTCATCAAAAATACGCCATTTCTATAATTAATCTACTTATTGAGGTCTGAATAATTACAACGAATCGGTCATTTTGTTTTTCATTTTCCGGGATGAAAAAAGTGGGTTCATGTATGGCTGAGTTAGTTAGGGTAGCCCGCGAAATTTTAAGGAGAATGGGCTTCGAAGTATGGGCATCTGTCCCAAGGTCCAATACCCATTAGATATCATAATTGAAAAGAGCTTTTTGAGAAGAACCTTTGCTACTAAAACGACTTTTGGCAATTCGCAGTCCGTTCGGAGTTATTGAGCTAAGTAGGTAACAAGTTGGACAACGAAGATATGATTATCTTGGAAACCAATTAATGTTTTCTGGGTTACCAATAGTAATAACATATAATTCATTGCATAGAGCTTTTTATGGAGAGCCTTTGCCAGTAACACGACTTTCGCCAATTCGTTGTCAGTTAGGAGTTAATGGCCTAAACAGGCGACTATTTGAGCACCGAAATTACGATTTTCTGGGTGACTAATAGCATTAACATTTATACCATTGGAGAGAGCTTTTAATGACAACTTTTGCTACTAACATGACTTACGCTAATTCGCAGTCCGTTTAGAGTTATTGACTCAAATAGCAGACTATTTGGACACTGAAGTTAAGACTTTATCTGCAACCAATTAAGATTTTCTTGGCATCATTAGATAGAGCTTTTTAAGGAGAATCTTTGCGTTTCACACGACTTCCGCTAATTCGTATTCCGTACGGAGTTATTTACCTATATATGTGACCATTTGATCACTGAAGTTAAGATTTTCTGATTATTCATAGCAATAAGATATACACCATTAGATAGAGCTTTTCAAGGAAAATCTTTGCCATTTAACGACTTTCGCCATTTGTATTCCGTTTGGAGTTATTGAGCTAAATAGCTGACTAGTTGGACACCGAAATAAAAATTTTATTTACAACCAATTAAGAGTTTACGGACAACTAATAGCCACAAGATATACACTATTGGATAGAGCTTTGCAAAGAGAACTTTTGCTACTAGCACCACTTTTGCTAATTCGTAGTCTGTTCGATATAATCGACATAAGTGTGTGTCTATTTGGGCACCTAAGTTAAGTTTTACTGAATAACCAATGGCAATGACACCGTTGGAGAGAGCTTTTTTGTGAGAAGTTTTGCTACCAACATAAATTTTGAAAGTTAATAAATTGACGAAATAACAGTATTTAATTTAAACTAATTTCTCATACTTAGAGCTCAGTAGCCCCTCTCTGACTCTGAATAAAAATGACGAGAGTAGTCGCTGTAATAAAAATGTTCTTCTTAAAGAGATCTATCCGCAAGGGCAATTTCGCCCATTGTTCTTTTCTTACGTTTTTTTTTTCCAATTTGCAGGTTATTGTTGGGTTGTATGTTGATTAAAATATAATCGCTGGCGCTTTCAACTTTATAAAATCTTATTCACTGATGGATAACCAATGCACATTCAACACCGCTGGGTCTAGAATATTGAAATATTGCTCAAGAAATCCTTTTAATCAAGTTGAGCAAGTATTTTCGATAATTCTTACCATAAGGAGATTAAAGCATGAAAGTTAGTGCTGATGTTTTTATTTTAATGCTTGTTATTATTCATTTATTTCGAAGGTTAAGTGCGCATGTCGTCGATATTTATTTAAGTGCTTCAATTACTTTATTTCTTATATTATGATTTTACTTTAAATTAGTTGGCCATTGAAATTGTAAAACCTTGAATGTATCTAGGTTTCATTCATTCTAATCACTGCAAAGTGGAGTGGTAGCAATCCTTATCTTGCTTCATAAGTACTGCAATCATCTTCATCAGTGTGGGTATTGTGTTTATCTTATAAGTAAATAATTTTGTTAACGTTTGATTTTCAATAACAGTAAACAGTTACATAATTGACTGGGGAGCTCGTGGCTAAATCATAACAGCCGCTCGGGTCTATCATCTGGTTCTGGAAAATGCCAGAGACAGCTACAGTTTTAAATAGCACTAAGTTAAAAGTAATTAATAGTGCAAGCAGGCTTAAATAATTAAACAACCCCTTAACAATAGAACTACCCCACACTACCGTTACCTGGAAATGCTTGACAATTGTCAATGTCAGCAGACAAATCACACATCTTCGACAGGTAATTAAAACTGGCTAGATTGGCTCGTGATACTATCAAAGTATGAATAACCCCACTAAATGGAAATTGCGCGAATTCTGACGAGGGACGGTTCCCTCTGTTTGTTTCGTTATTGGATCGGTGAGCCTCGCGATGACATTCCAGTACACGTGCACCCAACTACCTACATCCTTACATATAGCATTACGCTTGTACTATAGGAAATTGCAGAGGTTACTCATATAGTCCACCCACCTAGGTTGTTGCAGGGAAATCCGTCGATACATTTTTTATGGGCCGAATTTCTCAGGATCTCAGACAGACGCCCGTATGTCTGTCTTAGGACGAATCTATAAGTGTTCAGTTTTTTGCCATTTGACAACGGAAACCTAAAAAGATGTAAAAAATGACCATTGCAAAACGGTACGGTTAAACATGTCTCTTGGCGAGCTGGTTTTAGTCGCAGGACTGCGTAATATTTCCCGATAAAGGCGGTTTTATTTAATTTTAAGTTTCGATTATATTTTTTGGTACTTAAAGGGGAAAAAAGGTTTGGTATTTTGCTCTTTATTTTTAAGAGACCTCCTTGCAATTTATCAATTCTTGCAGCACAAAGCAGAACTCCTGGGTGTCGATGACAAAGTGAAATTGCATAATTAGCTCCTGCTTCGAGGAACCTACATAAAACCAAGAATTTTGCAAGAACATTTCCCAGGTCATTTCCTCCTTTGAAGCAGTTAATGTCCGCTATAGCTAAGTAGGGACTGTATTACTGAACTCTGAAGTTTAAAACTCCGATGTACGTTATTCAGAAGGTTCGTCATCGCGAAATACGTTACTCCGAATGTACGCTTTGACGAATTACGTTATTTAGAATGTTCTTTATCGCGAAGTAATTTACTCCGTAAGTACGCTTTGACGAATTAGGTTATTCAGAATGTTCTTTATCGCGAACTATGATACTCCGAAACTTTGCTATGACGAAATACGTTAGGTATATAATTACTGACGTACTTTCCTGGAAAATAAAACCTGTGAAACCTTTTGTTAAGGCAGCAGAGGTAGGTACTTGGTTCATAAATAATTTCATTCGGATTGATAAGCACACGTGAAGTTTATTTTAGGTAAAAATTATTAAAAATCAAAACATTAATTAAATACTTGGTGTCGTCTGCAGCTGTTTAAATTGACATCAATTATTTGACTTGAAAAAAAAAACAGTTTTTGTGAAATTATTCTATAAATGAAGCGGAAAATTGGTTTGGTTTTTTGTAGCAAAAATACAAAGGTATATATAAAAGTGATAATTTCTTTGGTTAATTAACAATTTCAACCTGAACGATTAAAACAGGTTAAGGAAATTCGATCTGACTACAATGGCATCCCAAGATTGAACATATCAAGATAATCAATATCAACGGAAGCGCTTTGCTCAAGAATACTAGGTGTGTGCAGCTTGCGGACTAAACCAATATCTCCCATATCTTGTCTACGTAACAATATAATTTAGTTAGAAGCCGTCTAGTCAACCCCTAACGTGGCTAAGTGGGATGTGGAGATTACATCAATTTCACAAGATAGAAGCATTTCAGTATAATTTTCGCTACAGGACATAGGACCCTATTGGTCCGTAGGTACGAGGTACCTATAGCCAAGTGCCTATAGGTCAACTTATAACTAGTTGGGTACAGAAACAATACGTCACGTTTAGGTATCGTAAAAAAAAAACCTAACTATGAAAATAAGTTGCCACCACATTACAAAAGATGTCCTACCTATGGTCGTAAATGTTATTGACAGTTGCCAAAACACTTAAATTTTATCGAAACATCTTGCAGTCATTCAGATATAAATAAATATAATTCATTAAATGACTTATAATGTACTGCTGGCAAGCCGCGTAATAATGTCAATTAATTAATATATTACTCTTATGATCTTTGCGTTGCGAGTTGATATAGTACGTAGGTATATAAGCAAATATGTATAAAACATCTATCGGTAAATAAAAATATTCAATGAGCGCTGAAAATCGACCTATCGAGTGACCGCTGCAGCGTAGGGTCACACTGTGACATAGGTACATCACCGCGGATGTCACAAATGGATGATTGCCACAGAGCACGTTTCTAATCTTCCTAAAAAAATTCTTTAGTTGTTATTAAGGGTTGGGGGGCAACTCGTCCACTTTGAAACTGGGACTAGGGACCAGTTGCCACCTTCCAAAAAGGTTAGGGGGCAACTCGTCCCACGTCAAAACTGGGACCAAAAACCAAAATATCACGCAAAACTAAAGATTTAAAATCCTTCCCTTCACAATACCAACGTGACACCTACCATATGATAACCTTTACCTACTATAATAATGTTTAACGGTGCGAAAACCTAAACTCTAAAAATGTTAAACATGGCCTCGCCAGTAATTCCCAAAGTGGTCCAAGGGGTCCACGGGAGACCCGTCGGGGGTCTATGTTGGCGTGAAAAAATGTGGGGGTTCACAATTTGTCCACGAAAAATGTATCTGGTTTCGATACTAAAGAACAAAAATGTTGGCTTGAATTTATCTATCAATGTACGCAGATAATAAGCTACTCGAAATAGTAAAAAAAACCGGTGATAACATGTTGTATTTCGGTGAAAATGGTCGTATTGAGACAAAAAGACATTTCTAAGCTTTATGATTCTAATTTTCTGATTTTATGCCTAATAGATAGCGCGAAAAAATTACATTGCAAATTTCTTGCTTTTCTTTTTTGGACCACGGGCTTGACGAAAATGCAGCAGGGGGTCCACCGAAACCTGAAAATTTTAAAAGTGGTCTACCAGAAAAAAAGTTTGGGAACCTCTGTCCTAGACCAACAGACACCAACATTATAAATTGACAAATTGACTCACATCGCATCATTGAAGCACATTATATTTGAGGCAGAAGTAATTAATAAACTTGGACATTGAAACACGCAGAGGGAAGCTCTCATAAACAGTGCTGGCACTTAATAATCTGTCGCTAAACATGTCTGTCTCAACAAGAATTATAATGGTCGTGCGAAAATATTTCCATAATCACCCGGTTTTGGCAAACGGATTAGTAATCCAGTGATCGCACAATGTTGTCATCGCATTTGTAGGGCTTAGCCGTCCGTTCTGTTGGCATTCCTAATCGTAAGTCTTTACTACTGCAGACTTCAGTGCATCGGAGAGTGGGCGGGGCTTATTCTTTTCGGGAGGGCTTCAATTAGTTGAATAGTAGACTCATTTGAAAGTAAAAGTGCAAGTACGTGATTACGTTAAAGCTGATATAGAGTGCATCGCGTACGTAAGCCATGCCAAGTTTAAATATAGCGTCTTTTGCCAGCCAGTACTACACTGTATAACAGTCGATAGCCAAGTCACATGAAAAAATTGTTATACGTATAATTTATTCGATTTTGATAAAATAATGCTGATTTTTTTGACGTGTTCACATGTTTACTGTTAAAGGACTTCGCTGTGGGGTTGTTTTGCGTCACTTTTTAAGTATACTATGGTCCCGAATTATTTCAACATTATAAGTTATTCAACGCAACTTCTTTTATTACTTACTACTAAAAGGTTCATTGTGATTAATGACAAATATACTTTTCGCAAGTGTATTGAAAACGTTTGCTTTTTTGATTCTACACGTGAGAATTGTACAATCCAGTTCTCGGCTTCGTTCCACCCATCGGCTGCTATGACAAAATTTCCCCATTGTTTCATCAAAATGTATTATTTTTAATAAATAACTTTAATACAATTGGTACGGATTTGTAACATGCTTTTGGTTGGCGTCGTTTCTATACGCTATTTTGGCAACGTGCTTTTAGTCCTTCAAGTAAAAAGCCTCGAAAGCTTCGAATGTAATTTAAGTATTTCTCAGTCGAGATGTTTGTCTTAAAGTTTAGTTTGTAGGTATGCAAGTTGATAGCGTTTATTAGCGGTATTATAATACAAGGTGGCACCGACAATACGTCAGTAAATGAAAACGCAGGCAATACTAGGTATTTCAAAGGAACATATTATTTTAAATATCAAATAAATCCTAACATCGAAATAACACAAACAAATTAAACAGCATAAACCTCTAGCAAAATAGAACGACATATAAAATTATTGGTTTACTAACCTTATGCATAATTTGCACTAATTCACATCTGGAAAAAAAAATAAGGAATGAAATTGACAAAGATTTTTGCAGTAACGAATTGGCAACAAGTGTTCAGTGTTTATACATCGCTATTAACGACAGATTAATGACCGCATTGGCGAGGGTCGTTAATCTGTCGATTCTCCTCCTTGCGTCGTATTCCTCAATGTTGAGGGTCGTAACCTTCCCTTCTGCATCACCTTCTTTCGGATGATCTTTCTCCATCTGATTCTGTCTCTGGCTGTGTGAAGGGGCGGTGCGGATCTGGTCAGACCATTTATTGTGCTGCGTCCAAGAGGTCTTTTCCAATCCACTTTGCCGGTCACGATTAGCTTCTCCAGGTTGCCATCGTCTTTCCTCGCAAAGTGACCGAAGTATTTTAAGACTCTGCGCAGGCACTCGGATGACAGCGCTGAGGAGCTCTCGCGTATGGAAACGTTTGTCCGATATGCAGTCCAGGGGATACGCAGCATTTTACATTCTTTCTCCAGCACCACATCTCAAAAGCGTCAACACGTTTTCGGTCTGTAGCTTTCAGTGTCTAAGTCTCAGCGTCATAAGAGAAGTTCGAGAAGACCAGGGTCCGGACCGTGTGGTTTTGGTTTTTACGGAAATGTTGCGATCTCTCCAGATTTTTTCAAGCTGAGACATTGTGCTTTTAGCGTACATCATGCTATTCATCATACTATTAATCTACCTACATCATACTATTACCTACCTACATCATGTAGAAAAAATCATGTCCTGTGACTAAACAATATTTTTTTTATATTCGAAGGTTTTTTTAAATGTAGACTGGGAACATCATGAGGTATACTCAGTATACTTTATTGTCTTACTGTCGGCGCCACCCTGTATAATCTTAATGACGATTTAGTAGTATTTAATTGAAAACTGGTTTCACAAACATTCTCTTAACCCGGTTACCAAGCCACTTTTCCAAGCAAACTTCTCAGACACAGTACTTGTGTCCATCTTCACATGATTAACATATCTGAACAAGAACAAGGGCGGTCTAATGAGAGCTAAATGATATTCCAGTGACCATCACGCCTGGAATACGGAATATTCAATGTAGTATGTTTCCATTCAATATTGATGTTTGCTGAGGCCTAATAGGACTCAATATGGTGGACCTTTGTCGAGTTTATGAAAGGACACGTTGCCTCCACCAATGTATAGGTTTGCCTTGCATTAACCAAGGGGACATTGTACAGCAATTGAACCTTCATAATATTGTATATTTTGTCTCTGTTCTTCAATAAAAACAAACGGTACATCTACGCCCTTTTCACAATTCGTATTTCTCTCTTGAAATAAGAGTATGCATTCTGAAAAACAATATTCGAGTGTATTAAGGCGTAATACTGCTGGTTTTTGCGCTCAAAAATCCACTACGACCAACTTAGTTCTTTACGTTAATGACCTTTGCAAATTAGTGGACTCACGTAAGCAAATAGACTCTATTTACACCGATTTTAGCAGTGCATTCGACAAAGTAGACCACAAAACATTGCTGCAAAAGCTGTCAAACCTTGGCATATTTGGTCAACTTTGGCTGTGGTTTAAATCTTATCTGACCGACAGAAAACAGAGAGTTGTAGTTAAGGGTCATCAGTCTCTACCTTATTCTTCAACATCCGGAGTCCCCCAAGGTTCCCATCTGGGCCCAATACTGTTTATTATATTTGTCAACGATATAGCAAACATTATCAAACACAGTACCTGTCTCAACTCTGTACATAGTTGGTGTACTAAAAATCACATGTTTCTTAATGCTGATAAGTGTTACCATCACATATGCACCATAACATTCACAAAAAAACACGTTACGCTAGTCTTCATACTTGCTTAACGGAAAAGTACGTCAAAAAGTTGACAAAATCCGAGACTTAGGTGTTCTCCTTGACAGTAAGCTTACCTTCATACCTCACATTGACTCTATTGTTTCTAGGGCTACTAAAACACTGGGATTCATAAAAAGAATTTGTTATGACTTCAAAACTGTCCAAACCTTAACAGTACTCTATAATTCTCTTGTACGAACTGTTCTGGAATACGCGTCACCTGTTTGGAATCCAATTTATGGTTCACATGTGAATCGCATAGAACGGGTCCAAAAAAGCTTTACACGCTATCTGCGGTACAAATCTAATAGCTGTGCTCTGGACGCTGATTATTCTCAAAGACTAAGTCATTTCAAAATGATAACTTTAAAACAGTGAAGACATACTAACGACCTGATTTTGCTTCACAAAATCATCAATGGATCTATACAAGTTCCGAAGCTTCTCGTCGAAATAAATATATCTGTCCCTCGCCATAGTACACCCAGATCTGAACGCATCTTAGATGTGTTCACTCCATGCCCAACAAGAACTAACCTCGGACATTCGGCACCAATTAACAGGTTGATGAGAACGTACAATGAGCTCCAAACACGTTCCAATAGCATTGACATCTTCGCCAACAAACTATTGCAATTTCGCAAAGAATTGTTTCTGAGCCACAGTGGCCGCTGTTAATTAATTCTGTTAACATTGCTTACAAAATATTATTCATTTCTTAATTATCTGTCATTGACTGTGTCATTCTTTAGTTAGAACAACAAAACAGATTTAGCTATATCCTTTCTTTATTTTTAGTTTTACGATTTTGTTTTTATGTGGTTTTGTATTTTTTTTTTTTTGCCTTTAGGTACTGTTTCTAAAAGTAATAACTTGAAATGCATAATATGTAAGTGCTGTGCACACCTGTAAGTGACAAATTCACTCTAAATTTTAAGTATAATTGTTTCATTACCCCAAAGAATGTATTAGTGAATAAGTCGTTGGAGTGTCATAATTAAATAAATAAATAAATACATAAAATATGACAAAATTGTTGGGTTATTTGAATAAGTAGGTAAAATTATTTTTAAATTAAAAATATACATTAGATTAAAAAATGCGTGAATCGTTTTAATGTTGTCCGGGCATGGACTTCTAATACACCGTTTGAAATAATTGCGAACTTAATACAATGACCTTTGATATTATTGACATAACTGGCTTAATAAACAAAGTGGAAAAACTGCTGTTCCATTTTTTTTTCATACAGGGAACCCTTATAAGATCATTGTTTTTAAATAATCAAAGAAAAATTCTATGGGCAGGGGCGGGGAGGGCTCAGAATGATGATATGAATACGAAGTAACTGTTTTAGTGTCGGTGTCAGACTGTATTAATCATAAACTAACTCTTGTGTTGCCAACAACAATGATGTAAGCACCCATAAAGTTTTTAATAGAACTGCAATAAAATGAAATTAAACAGCGATAATGAATTTAAATGAATCATAAAGTTAAGAAAACGTGATCTTAATTAAAATAATAAATATTTTAATTAATTCTAGATCGATACCTAATAGGATAAGATCAACCGATTTGTCACTCAATGTAAGGGGATGTCCCTTCATACTCAGGTTATTCGACATTGTAAACTTTAAAAAGGTTATTATAATACACCTACATAAACCTAATCTTATAGGCCTCTAATTAATATAATTGTATAAAAACAAGTATTGCTACTCTTCTTATTTATATAAGAAACTAATATTAACAAGTGAGATAAAACTTGGTACATTTAAAACTTGACAGTTTAGTGTTCACTACAACAAACTCAAAGACAATGTTACATTTGTGTCCGACCTAGCACAACTTAGTATCCACATTCCCGAGCCCCGCCCCTACCTACAGCTTACTTTGAAATTTTACACTTTACACGACAGAATTAAACAAACCTAAAACGTAACGCGTCGCGTTTACTGCGCAGCCGCAGGGGACTTCACACGTCATGTAAGGCTAGCAAAAATGATAAAAACGTAAGTTGTAAAATGTTACATTATGTCACACATTACAGAAGTGCAGATACAAGTTACGTGTTAGACGAATGTAATGAGTTTGTTATGAAAAAAATCTGTTGTTTGGACCGTGTAGGTATTGCAGTTTTGTAGGAAAATGGTGTTTTTAGGGTTCCGTACCTCAAAAGGAAAAAACGGAACCCTTATAAGATCACTTTCTTGTCCGTCTGTCTGTCCGTCTGTAACCAGATTTTCTCAGGAACGGGTGGACCTAGGAAGTTATTATGTTATTTATACCATATCTATCGTCCCTATTAGATGTATAAAAATCAAGGTCCTGAGTCAAAACGATAAAAAGATATGGGTAAATTTAGATTTTCCGAAAACTTGTAAGTACCAAAATTTACCTTAATTTTCAACTTTTTTATTTTTCAGACTTTTCCCTTTACTTGTGCTGTAAGACCTTGTTTTTTAATCATCGCAGAAAAAAATCTGTCAGTACCTACCTACATCATTCTGAATCACCCGTTCAGAATGTTGTACCTATACTCAATACGTGGTATTTAACCGTTTTAGCGTCGATGTCCCTGGTGTTAAAAATTACCTGTTAGCGTCTAGGCATTGTACTCATCATTATGAACAACCTTTACGACATCTGAAACCCCAATCAAAACTTGTACAGACGCCAAATTTCTTTGATAGATTTTCAACTTTATCGCTAAAGATTCAAGGTTGGTTGGGAAAATTTGACAGATTCGGGAAGTTTGATGTGACTGGCGTTTGTACAATGAGATTTTACCAATAGAGACGTCATACTCATTATAAAGAAATAAAAACATGGCGATAATCGAACGCGTCGTTCGAACTGACAACACCGCACGCCATTATCTCGTGCTCTCTGTCACTCATATGCAACGCACTACTTGTCTCGTTCGTGTACGTGTCAAAGCGGCAACAGCGCGGAAGTGATTTTTAAGTTTAATAAAATGTATGATTTTCCATTTTAAATAGACTAAACAGTACTAACAAATGAAAAGATAAGTCCTTCTTGATTTTTACAGCTGGCCCAGTATAAGTATTGCAATTTATGAACACACAATTTGCCATATTTGTTTATTTTCATACACCAAACTCCCGCTTAAACGTCAGTTCCCGTGCGTCGCACAGGACGGACTGAGGTCACACAAGCTGATCAGCTTGTGTTTGCATTGCCGCGCTGACGTCGGTAAAACGTATCTACCTCAGTATTATATATAACTCATTGCGTTTGTACTTTATATTTAAAAAAAAGGAAAAGGGAATAGAAGGAAAACGGAACTACAAATTACGTCGGTTCCATATTATGCGAAGTTTATGTGTAAAGGAGTGCGAAGTACCAACTAACTCCAGATGACATGCTTAAGGGTAGTGCTAATTACATTTGCGTTCAAATCTCGCTGTAATTAAACTAAGTTTAATTAAAATTGCAATTAAAATCACATCTGTTTTCGATCTCAGAAAATTTGTTCATTTCACGTTCTCAAGTTAAGTTCGGGAGCTTTAAAATCTGTTTATGAGAAGTATACACAGGGTGGAAACTTTCAGCGGGGCACGAAACTGCCCTCTCTCTCTCTACTCTTAGGAGACTATCCATAATTTTTCGTGAAATGTTGATCCCCATTCACAGATTTTAAAAAAAAAGCACAATTCGCAAGAAAATGGCCATTTCACACATTTTTTTCTATTGATTCTATTCGATACTGTTTCCAATGACAAAAAACTTCTATGGGTCCAACTCAGGTTGGAGTACAAAAAAGATCCATGAGAATTTTCACACTTAAATAAAAAACCGGCTAACCTAGAGTCGGACTCGCGATTAGTCAGTAATACCTAACACATCCTGTGAAAATTCCAACCGTCTACCTATTACGGATCATGAGATGTGTCTCATGTCATGATCGATGTGTGATGTGTGAGATGTGTGTAACAGACAGACGGACAGCGGAGGCTTAGTAGGGTAAAAAGTACCACAGATACAAGTCTGGCATGATTTCACGCGATACTAAGTGCATAATTATAAAGAGTATGTTCTGTTGTAAGCCACCCAAGACTCTTTGGTTACATTGAAGCAGGAAACTTCAGTTATTTCATCGAAGCTTGAAGTTCGATCGGTAAGCTCATATGAAAGCCTGTTGGTATTGTTTGGAAGCTAGCGATAAACCGCGGGACAATGTAAAGGGCAGCAATCAAGTTTTTATTTTTTCTGGATTAGAGAAACTTAAGTACAAATAGTAGTAAGATAAGCGGTTGTAAGCAGCAGTACTTGCTGCTTACAACCGCTTATCTTACTACTATTATTTACAAAGAGACCAAACCCTGAATCACAAAATCAGGTATTTCCTAAATTATGTTCGCATAATGCGAAAGTTTGTGAGGATGTATGGGTGTTTGTTCCTCATCGACCCAAAAACGGTTGAACAGATTTGGGTGAAATTTGGCACAAAGCTACTTTATAACCTGGATTAACACGTAGGATACTTTTTTTATCCCGGTAGTACGGTCCCTTGGAATAATTACCAAACTCGGCGCGAGCATAAGCAAGCCAAAAAATTCAAGAAGAAAATTTGACTGTTGTCAAGTCGAAGAATCAATGTACCTAAGCAATTGAACTATTTGTACCACAGAATGGAAAATAGTTGTCTTTGATTCTACAGTTGGTATGGAAACTAGCATAGCATGAGTGCTTCCGTCTAAAAAAATAAGATTCATAACTCAAAATGCATCAATCAAATATTTTTACCAATGTCATAATTATTTAAGGGAAGTTTATAAAAGCAATACTGCACTTTTTGATAGCGCCCAAAAACGTAAATGGTGCTATGAATCATGGAAGTCAGCGAGTATGATATACTTATGTATGTATGATCGCTTAGTCCCGGCTAAACCGCAACTAGTCTAGACAAAGACTAGTTTATTTTAATTGCCCGACTTTACTCGCTACATTGCCGCGAACGCTCGTTATTACACCACTCGATCATACAATGTCTTGATGCACTTCAAAATACTCCCTATTTACATAGAATAGAATACATAATACCATGTACCTATTGACTTCTAATAGCTCATAATACAGTATACAATACAATAATTAGAGCGAGTTTTTGTTCATAGAAATAAAAATAATCGTGTGATTGTTTGTAAATGAACATTTAATGAACAAATTGTTTAAATACCCTATGTATCGCGACGACAAGTATTTTAATAAACATTACGTGCAATTGTTTATTAATTGGGTGTGGAAATACAAACAAATTTTAAATAATTACTGTGAGATAGCTGCAATAGACTTGAAACTTTATCATGTATTGCAAAGATTTGCTAATTACCCCTCATCTGAGAAAATCGATCTTTATTTTTATTAGTAGGGTTTGTCACGTGAATCGGAATGATGTACCTACTGAAGGTCGTTTGTGCGTCGATGTATTCCACCCTTTTTTTTTTTTTAGGACGGAAATCATCAAATGACTTCTCCCGCTCTGGGCGGAGCAGGAGGGAGTGTCAGACTTTTACTGACTAAAACCCATCCATGTTCCTTCCTCGCCCTTTGTGTTCCGGGGCCACGGTATCTCTTTCGAATAGTCCCGCAGCCCCGGCAGGCTTCGGTCCTTGCGGACCCCTTCCCTATTGCTGACTCTCTTTGAGGCGCGCGTGGAACACGAACGCGCCGTCGACACGGCCTGTCGTCATGAGACTAGCCACTAGCTCCCCGTCCACAGGCCCGCGCCTACGGTGGCCGGAAGCCACCACGTGACCCCCGACGCCCGGGGCGTCTCCCGCGGCGGCCGGGACGTGAGGATCTCTCCCTGTCCTGTTCCGCCACCTCCTTCGCTAGCATGACTGCTTCGCAGAAGGAGGTGACGGCATCCCATTCCGTCTCGCTCCGGACCATGGCACGAACCAGGGCCGGAAGCGAGAGGTCGCCGCCGCCGATCGTCACCTCGAGGACACGGCGGTGCTCGACCCAAGCGGGGCACACTTCCACAGTGTGCTCCACCGTGTCCTCCGGTCGATCCTCGCAATGGTAGCACCCGGGCGTTTCCTCCCGCCCGATTAGGTGCAGGAACTTACCGAAACAACCGTGTCCGGTAAGAACCTGCGTCAGGCGGAAGGTGAGGACGCCGTGGCGTCTCTCCAGCCACTCCTCAAAGAGGGGACTTATAGCCACTATTGTGGCGTGCCCTGCACGGGGTTGCGATAGTCGCTCTCTCCATGTCGCCATGAGATCCCGCCGGAAGTCCGTCCGCTGAGCGACAATTTGCCGCGGCAGCGGAGTTTCCCCCCGGCGTAGCGCCTCCGCGCGCCACTCGTGTAGGCGCGCGAGGACTATTGCCTCCAGATCCCATGGCGGCAATCCGGCAAGGAGGTTCGCCGCCTCACGGGAGATCGTGCGGTACCCGGACCAGCCTTACGGCTACCACCTTCTGGGGCGCGTTCAAATGGTGGGCGGCACGCCGCCTCAATGAACGCGCCCACACCGGGGCCCCGTTAAGGGCCATGGACCGCACGACTCCCGCGTAGAGCCTCCGGTAGGAGGCGTTTGGCCCCCCCGATGTATTCCACCCTGTATTAGCTTATTGTGAATAGAGGCATTCGAAATGTAGAAAATCACTGGCTTTTTCACTTTCATTAAAATATCCAGGGCAACAGTCATTATACATTGAAGTGAGTGATATGTGGAAATTGGAGTGAGCAAATAATTAAATTGATTTTCAGGCGGTGGCAGAGTGAGACAGCAATGGCATGTATTTTCTGGAGGCAGAATGGACAAGCCATTTAATACACGAAATGGAACTGATATTTACGTAAGTAATAATAAAACGCTTAAAAGCCTCGATCAATACCTGGGGAGGCTTTTGTTAGGCAGCTGGATCAAGGGCTTGATTCAGAAAGCGGTACTCCTGGACACGGCTCGTATTGTTAGGAGGTTCCTCTTTCTGGAGCCCTGACCGCCGGTAGCTTGGACCCTGTTCCCGATACCGGTGGGCTACAATTTTTAAATTTTTTAAATGTTTTTATATTTTTTTTTTGTAAGGAATATTTAAAAATGTAACTAATTTGTTCAGAACTAAATAAAGGAATACAAACGCTTAAATATAACTAAATTATTCGAAGGTTCCAACAACAGCCGAAAATGATTTTTTGGTAGCTGTACCAACTATTAAAAAAAAAACATGTGGCAGCCGACGGCCAACGACTTGTCGAAATACCTAAATATAGTACCATTGTCCATAATTCCTTTTACACATATTTTTGAAACTCATAACAATCGCAAACTATTGACATTGTTGGTAATAAATCAACTTAACTCCGAGCCCTTTAATGAACTAAAAATGAAAATCCGACCTGCATTGTGTGTTTGCTTTATTGGACTATGCAACACTGATAGCGTGTTAATTTCTACAGAATATCTCGCTATGGTGTTCTCCTCACGTTCAACTGTGATGATGCCCTTTGAACCGGGCTACTGCATTCGTTTTTCATTGACAAATGACAAAATCAGGTTTCATAAAATGTATATATTTCTTTGAATCGTGATTTCATATCTAGCCTTTGACCTACCCTTTCCCCAATTATGTTGAGGTTGTTTTCAATTCTATTCCATGGAATGACTGGCACGAAATAATTTAGTTACTCGGTGGCTCAAAAAGGAATTATTATTGATTTCTATATTGCAAAACAAACGCACAACTGCTGAAATGCCAATGGAAGAATTCGTTGATAAGTGTATCCACTCCATCCTCACAGATACGAGTATGTCTTGGCAAGATGGGTTGTCAGACTCAGGGCCTATTTCACGATGTCCAAATAGCCACTACTTACCGAATAAATTAAAAAATGAACAGAATTTGTTTGAAATTTCCTGCCAAGGACTGTAATTATTATACAACTTAGAAAAATCAGTAATCGTGCAGATTAAGGCCGCGTTCCCACTATGTCGTGACGACTAATTTGGGTGGGCTGCATTCAGCAAATTGGACGACATTCTCAAATCAGCCAAAATTCCACACTGCCTGAAGACCCGTCTCTATAATCAGTGTGTTCTGCCCACCATGACGTACGGTGCTGAGACGTGGACGCTCTCACAGGAGGCTGTGTACAGACTCAGAGTAGCACAGAGAGCTATGGAGCGTTCCATGATCGGCATAAAATTAATAGACCGAGTTCCAAACGTCGAAATCCGAAGACGTACGAAGGTCTTCGATATTGGAAATCGAGTTATGGAACGCAAATGGAGTTGGTCAGGACACCTAGCAAGGCGCGGTGATGGCAGGTGGAGTAAAGCTGTGACTGAGTGGCGTCCAAGGAATGGAAAGAGAAGTGTTGGTCGTCCGGCGGCGAGATGGGCTGACGATATTGTTGCCATTGCGGGAATATCCTGGATGAGGTTGGCACAGGAGCGTGAAGCTTGTCACAAACAAAGAGAGGCCTATATCCTGCAGTGGGTGAAGTCGGGCTGTGGATGATGATGATGATGATATACTTTAGATTTTATTGATATCTAAAAAACCCTGATTTCGTCAATGACTGATGATCATCAAAATACTTAGGGTATTTCCTAATGTCCTAGAAAGCTGAAATTTGGTATGTAAGCTATTATTAGTTCACAAACAACAAAAAAATTATAAAACTTGTAAGTTTTATCCCCGAACCCCTTAAACTAGGGGATGGAAGTTTGTATCAAACTTCCGCAATTTTGACGCTAGAGGTCTGAAAATTGATGAGCTAGCAGTGTTCCGCAAAGTGTGTGCCGCGGCATACCGCTGTACCGTGGTCATTAGTTGGTGTGCCTCGGAAAAATAAGGTTATCGCTTAGTTACAGACAGAAAAAAAAATACTTAAACAGCCGCAAAACTCATTACTCATGTAATAAAAGTTTGTTAATTGTAAAAATTGGTTTTTCATTTATGGTGCACCTCCAAAATTTTCCGATTTCCTATATGTACCTTGAACACAAAAAGTTTGCGGAACACTGAGCTAGAGGTCTGAAAATGGATATAGGGACTCCTTGTTATTTTAAATAAGAAAAAAAATAACACCCAAAAAAAAGAAAAGAAAATAAAAATTGTCAGAGGCTACTTACAAAAAGAAATGAAATCCCACCAAAAACATTTTCATGTAAAATGTTGCCAAGACGAGACCATATGACTCGCACTGTCTAAAACTTAACAGATCTCATGTAGAGCCAAGCTTCTAACTCTACACGCCCTAACTCTACAAGGTCTAACTTCACAAACTCGGCACCGTAGTCAAAATATATGGCTGTGAACAGTGGATACATTTTTCCCCTTACGCTCATGTGAATGTAGCGAAATGGCCAATACTGATGAAGTTGGCACTAAAACCAAAGTTGACCGAACCTTCGTTATTAAAAAAATAATTATTTTTACTTTCCTTGTATTCGTAATGAAAAGCACAGTGTTTACCTTGGTTTAAAGACTTACTTAGTCCCTCAAACTATTGGCGTATCTAAGGTTCCAAATTCAAATTACATTATTGACTAGCGGGCTGTAATGAAATTCAGCGCAAAATTCCTGCCCGGCTAGTAGCGTAGGGCAAATTAATTTAACATTTGCAAGCTCGTGGTGTGAAATAGTAGATTGTATCTTAGGGGAGCAAAATTATTTTTTTACGGCGAGGGCGCTTTTTTGAATCCAGAGCAAAGTGAGGAATTCTAGAGTAGAATCCCGAGCTTTGCGAGGGATTCTTTAGTAGAATCCTGAACGTAGCGAGGGATTTAAAGTACGTCGCACGAGCCAAAAATATATTTGCGCCCGAGTGATACACTCTACTTTTCATCACCCACTATGATAAAATAAATGGCGCCTTATATTTTATTCACTGTCACTTGAAGAACTCATTTTTCAAAACAAAACCATGAATTTCTAACAATCCGTGAAAATTTACGAAAACGCGGGCTGTAGTTCGCGCGTTTTTAATTTGATTTCTTTTTTTTTTATTCAGCCGGCGGCGGCGCGACTATAGGCCGTCGTACCAGCCAGTCTTTATTCAAACAATATTTGCGTTCGATTTCTTTGGCGCTGATCAATAAGATGTTCCAAATTCAGAAAGTGCGCGGCAATAGTACATTTTGATACAAGTGGAGAAAGTTTGTTATGGCACCCGAGGCGGAATTAACTCCCGAGTCGTAGGCGAGGGTGTTTTTGAGCCGAGAACAGCAATTACAAATGTCCACGTGTATCAAACGACGTTTATACACTTTTGAAGAAATTAAACAAAAGAACAATAAATATTTTTGTCATGAATTATTAAGAAACTATGATTTTCATTTCTTTTTTTCCGCGCTTTGCTTTCGCCAGGTTGAAGGAGAAGCAAAGGTATGAGGCCGTTAAACAGCCTAATGTAAAAAATGTTTTTTTTTTGTATTTTTGAATTTAAAACACAAATAAATATTGAATTGTTTAAAAAAGTAAATATTGGTTTTAAATAATCATGTTTATCTATGATATTCTATTTATAAACACAATTTGATCATTCAAAAAATAAAAAATATTTACGCCGTAAAGATGCATTATTACTTTGCCGAAATAAAAAAAAACATTCACCTCCGACCATAGGCATTGAACCAATTTGGACTAAGTATAGGTATCTGTGGCAATTTTCATTCCCGCACACGTGTTGGAAAATGAAAAAAATCGCACGCGTGTGAAATACAGTGCATGTTTAACCTAATCATAGTGCGTTATGAACCAGTTTTCGAGGAAGTAGAGTAGAGTAGAGTAGAGTAGGGACTCCATTTTCCGCACTTAGACTCTTAATCGGTCCGTTGTGCGTAGGTGTCCTGGCTAAGTTAGCCAGCCTAGCTCCGCCCAGAAGCACAGAAGTTTCCTGGGAGCTTCACAGGCTTCGCGGAGCGACCCCACCGTTCCGAGGATTTGTTTGCGTTGGGTAGCCACTGCCTCGCATTCCAGGATTACGTGGGCAGCCGATTCTTCGGCGTCAAAGCAGCCCCTGCAGAGTGGGCTGTCCGTGGCGCCTATGTTGAAAAGATGTTTGTTTAGGGGACAATGGCCCGTTATTGTCCCTATTATTATTCTGAGGTTATTTCTACTTAGGCTGAGCAGTCGTTTTGTTAGTCGCGGATGAAGACTTGGTATCGCAATTTTTGACTGCCTGCAGTCTGTGGACCGTGACCATTTGTTGTTATGGAGTTCAGTTGATCTCTGGCGAATCCATGTACGGAATTGTGAGAAAGGTAAGGGAAGGAGTGGGTACGGGCCTAGCACTGCCATCTCGGAGCCTCTCTTGGCAAGTTCGTCTGCGGCGTCATTGCCTAGGGACCCACTGTGTCCTCTGATCCACTGGAGTGTAATTCTGTTAGACAGCGATATACTTTCCAGGGCGAGGTGACATTCAAATATTAATGTACTGTTAGTTTGTTTGTTTTCTAGGGCCTTAAGCACAGCTAGGCTATCGGATACGAATCTGATTGCGTAGTTGTGAACCCCTAGACGCTTTACGGCTGTCGCAGCTTGTGTTAGGGCGACGCACTCGCATTGGAATATCGAGCTGTGTTCGCCTAGTGGTAAGTGAAAGTTAAAGTTGAGGTCAAGGGAGTGTACGCCAGCCCCTGAGCCGTTTTTGGTTTTAGAGCCATCTGTGTAGATGCGTACTTCATTGGCTCCTGACTGATCCCTTAATTCCTCTGTTGTTTGTATGCTATATCTTTTGTTGAACATAGGTTTATTAGGTGTCCTATCACACGGGGCAGCGATGAGTGGTTGATACTCAATCACCCGGTCCAGGATGCCTGCGTTGGGACTGGTGTGGTTCTTGCCCCATATGCCTAAGTGCATCAGCCTGATGGCTGCTAATGCTGCCTCCTGCTGTATGTACAATTCAAGGGGGGTTAGTTGTAGGGCTATCTCCATTGCCGCAGTTGGGGTTGTTCTCGTACAGCCCGTGATGGCGGAACAGGCTAGCCTTTGGAACCGCTGAAGCCTAGAGGCGGTGGTCGCAAGTTCAGTTCTCGTCCACCAAACCAAGGCGCCATAAGTCAGCATTGGTCTGATCACCGCTGTGTAAAGCCATAGCGTGATCTTTGGAGACAGCCCCCACGTTCTTCCTAACATTCTTTTGCATTGGTACAGCGCGATTGTGCTTTTGTTGAGTTTGTAGTCAAGATGCCTATTCCAGAGCAATTTGATTTCGAGGAAGTATATTGAGAAGATTATTGCGGCACACTTATAAAGAGGATTAAAAACTCATTACTGCCCGCTAAAAGTTTCTTATAGAAATCACCACCTTTGGGTGCACTTAAAGGCGAACCAAGTCGTCCTTTTCGAATAGATGGGATGAAAACATTATTTTGTTCTTGATTATTGAGTTTTACACTTCTTTTAGGTTCCGAAGTTGGACTGGATGTTGATTGCTTCTGAATAAAAATAATTTGGTATTTCATGTATTGTGAGAGCTATCCACAAATATCAAGGACTTTTTTTTTAAATTATGCAACTTTAAAAATTACTACCACGAAATTTTTCAGTTAGTTCCTAGTTTATTTACTTCGAAATACTTTCATATGTAACTGTACGTTCTAATATAATATGTACAATGTGCATTCCTTTTTAACTTTATTGCGATTTTTTCCAGGCCGTATTTATAAGTGAGTTAGTGAATACGATCATGGTAATTAACATGTCAGCGGTACTACTTGGTATTGGATGGCGTTTGTTTTCAAAGTAAATTCTTTGGATAATTCTTTCTATTAAATTGGTTATTATGATTCATGTTTTCAGTTTTAATTGCTATGGAATAATAAATGACAACGGTTTTAGGGAGGTTGATTAGTACGTAAAAAATATTAATTTCCTCGCCTAAGGTAAGATGTCGTGTGTCTAATCTTTGAATACCTCCCGTGATCCATGCGTGGCCTCCCGAGGTTTCTTGAGAAGTGCATTATATCCGTATGTGAAATTACACGTAAAAATATTGACTACCTGCCATCCTTGTAAATCATAACTACCGACAATTATAGGCAATAAAGGAGCTACACGGCGAAGATTTATGTCGGTATATTTTATCTTATCGCGAGTGTGACTGCTCGTATCTATTTGTTGCATCTTGCCAGCTCGAATCACTTCCCCGCTTGGCCCGCAAAGATCTACATAAGCAAGCGTTGCATTCATTGCGTCAGCTACTATCGAATGTTCCAAGTGCAGTTTAGGTGTCAACAATCTGTGACAATACTCAATCAAGTTCTCTTTTTACGGCAGCGTACGCCGTAAAACATATTAATCTGGTTTCGCGTGATATGCCTGGGTTCTGATGTAATCACTGGTGCTCGTATTCAGTGCGGATAGCGTTACAACAGCGCATACGATACGTCCTGACTCCTGTCGTGTTCGACAAGACAAAAAATGATGTCATTCTTGCTTTTATTTAGAACTGGAACGTGCGACCAGAATTTTGAACCGTCAGTACTAGAGTAATGTTACTGCCAATGTTTGAGGTCTTCGTCTATCGAGCTTCTTCCCAATAACGTTTTTTCCAAATACCCCGAATGAATTATGTAGTTACTTCACCAATGGTATTTGGTTTTGAACCACCTATTGTACGAGTTTTTCGAATGTGAAAACTTCAAGTCAATTTATGAGGCTGGCTTCGTGTCTAACCGGGCTATGAAAAGATAGCTTTGGACCGTTACCATAATTATATCAAAGAACCCTAACAAACTATAACCATCTTATAGATAAACCAGCAAAAAGTTGGTCATTTCTGCAGCCAACGGCAAAAAGCTACATTATTTGAAAGCTTGCGGAAATTAAAGCAAATATTGGTTTCTTCGAGATCAACAGATCTCTGAAACAGAAATAACATTCAAATATTCGATTCCAGATGCAGTCGGAAATTAAGCAGCGAAACGTGAAAAGTTATTTTTAACATAATCGACATCGAAAACCTCGATGATTTTGACAAACGGAATTTTAAATAGCATCGCTTTGCGTTTGAAGCATTTCAGTTTATGTTATTATGTACCTACGAATAAAATTGATTTGGGTTGCGCAGGTCAGATAGACAGTCGCTCCATGTAAAACGCTAATATTCAGCTGCATCTGGTTAGACTGGAAGCCGACGCCGAAAAGGCAGCTGATGGCTTGCCTTCACCCGTGGTGTACACGCGTGAATGTTGGGAATTACCCCACGGGAATGAATCATCATCTGCCTAGCCTTTTCCCAACTATGTTAGGGTCGGCTTCCAGTCTAATCGGATGCAGCTGAATTCCAGCAGGTATTTTACATGGAGCGACTGCCTACCTGACCTCCACAACCCGGTTAGTACTAGGTAATACGATACCCCTTGGTACGACTGGTTGTCAGACTTTTTGGGCCACTAACTACCGTAACAACTGTCAAAGATCTACAAATGACAGCCGGGATCAACTGCTTAACGTGCTTTCCGAAGCACGGAGGAAACTCGGTATGTAATGGGTGGTCACCCATCCACAAACCAGCTCAGGTAAGCACGGCTTAACCTAAAGATCGACCCGAGCGGCTGTTATTAGTTAGCTAAGAGCTCCTCAGATCCCACGGGAATGAATACCGGGATAAAAGTATACTATGACCTGACACAGCTCATGGTCCACAAAATATCATCGTCAACATCCGTTGAACCGTAAAGGTGTGTAAGGGTAACCGACGTATTGATGCATAACCGACGTACTGATGCATAACCGACGTATTGATGCATAACTGACGTATTGATGCATAACCGAAATATTGATACATAACCATCATCATCTCAGCCCGGAATCACCCACAGCTGGGTACTGGCTTCTCATTTCGTTTCTCATACTTCTCAGTTCCGTGCATGCAAAATCACAGGAAACGCCTGGATACTGCGCTTGACATGATTAGTGTCAACACAGGATCACCGACAAAGCAGATGGAGACCGGTGGGCCAAAATGTATTAAATTGAGTTAAGGTCTAAAAAATTAGTCATATTTGTTTATCTTTATTTATAGAATAAGAAAAACCATCTCAATTGTCAATCTGAAAGCGGAGAAATATGAGAAAGATTGTTTTCGTGGGATTATCGATTACACAATTACAAAAATAAAACCTTTTCACTAGGGTATTAACTCTAAGTTTTTTTTTAAAGATCATATTTATTTATTTTATATAATTAATGAAAAACTTAAACTAAAATAAATAAACTAACTAAGTAATTAAATGTACCTACTCCCAATACTTATATGCAAAATAGTACATTTTAATACAGTCATATTAATAAATGAAATACCATTATGTTACTGAAAAACCAATATTGATTATCGGTTTCATATAGATTCAAATCAGTCTTATACTTTTAGTCTACTAAACTTTTAGTCTACTAGAAACTAAACCAATTTGTGTTTGCTCTTAAACGTTTGAGACGTACTGCTAGTGAAGCAGTCGCCCTTACTGCTTACCACGGATACGTATCCTCTTTACTCAGATATGGACTCCTACTCTGGGGGAACTCCACAAATGTAAATGAAGCATTTCTGGTTCAAAAAAAATGCCTACGAGCAATTTGCGGTATTAGCCCATTAACATCCTGTAGACCTCTGTTTAAAAAATTAAAACTATTAACCTTATCAGGACTTTTCATAATGCAGGCCGGTATTTTTGTGAAGGAACACTCTAAATTCTTTATAGCATGTGATCTGCATTCGAAATACACTCGTCGAGATCCCACAAGATTGCGAATCCCTACACATCAAAGCACATTATGCCAAAAAAATAGTCTAATCACTGCAATCAAAATTTTTAACAACATACCAAAACAATTAAGGGAACTCCCTTTAAAATATTTCAAATCCAAATTACATAAATGGCTTATTGACAATTGTTTTTATAGTGTAAAAGAATTCTTTGAAAAAAAAGTATCCGATAGATATAGCTACTAAGTAACAAAGTATTGTAAGTTGATATATTTTTTAGTTTTCTCTATAATAATTATAAGAGTCTATTAATTACTGAAAATTTAAAATAGACATGAATCCTGAATTGTGAGTGCTATTCTTATTATCTAGACATTGTAATATTAATATGTACACCAATATTGATGTTGTGTAAAAATTTTACGTTTATGATGTTCTAATATTTGTATGCCATTTCTATGGCGAAACATGTAAGTTCATAACCCTATCCATAAGACCTAAATGTACCATGTTTTTATACAAATAAATTATTCTATTCTATTCTATTCTAGTCTATGCCACTGGTAAGAAATGCAATTTAGTCTATGTCAGCTGAATGACATTGACACTATCACACTAGACAGCCGACTTTTCGTGTTTTCGGATGCGTATTGAGTGCTTTCCCAATATAGTTTTCATATTCAATGACCTGGTGAAGGTTGCGGGAATCCGCTCGATGCGAGTCGCACGGGACTGGTCAATGTGGCGACACTATTAAGGCTATGTCCAGCATTGGACGTCTTTCGGCTGAAATGATGATGATGATTGTCTACTGCTTTGCTTTTACGGATAATGATCCTGCCCAATGATGTTATATATAATACTGAGGTAGATACGTTTCCGATGTCAGCGTGGCAATGCAAACACAAGCTGATCAGCTTGTGTGACCTCAGTCCGTCCTGTGCGACGCAAACTGATGTTTAAGCGGGAGTTTGGTGTAGAAAATAAACAAATAAGGTAATTGTGTGTTCAGAAAGTGCAATACTTATACTGGGCCAGCAATAAAAATCAAGAAGGACTTATATTTTAATTTTTTAGTACTGTTTAGCCTATTTAAAATGGAAAATCATAAATTTTATTTTACTCAAAAATCACTGCCGCACGAACGAGACAAGTAGTGCGTTGCATATGAGTGACAGAGAGCACGAGATAATGGCGTGCGGTGTTGTCAGTTCGAACGACGCGTTCGATTATCGCCATGTTTTTATTTCTTTATAATGAGTATCGTCACACAGTGGGTGCCTAAAGACGGACGTCGTCACCGAGGCAGGCCCAAAAAACGCTGGCATGACGATTTGGACTCATTCCTGACTGATTGGCCAGAGGAGACAAAACACCGGGAGAGATGGAAGGAAATGGGGGAGGCCTTTGCCCAGCAGTGGGACAGAACAGGCTAACCAAAAAAATAATAATAATAATGAGTATGACGTTGGTCTATTGGTAAAATCTCATTGATCCTGCCGATCTTGCTTTCACTCTGGGCACTGAAGATCGCTCACACGTTTGACTTGGATTTGTTATTATGCTAAGTACCAAGATCATATCACCTGCACAATTTCTAGACGACATTTTAATTTTAATAGAAGATGAATAAAATACTAAAATAAATAAATATAAATATAAATATCGCTGGACATTACACAATTACACACGTACCATCAAGTGCCACACTAAGCAACGAGACTTGTGTTGTGGACACCAGATAGTTGATATACTACATATATATACTTTTACGGAAACAAATGTCCATGCTCATCACACAAACATTTGCTCTTACTGGGATTCGAACCCGGGACCCTAATAACGTAAAGCAGCCTTACTACCGCTGCGCCATTCGGGTCGTCAACAATTCAAATCCTTTTCATAACTCCATACCTGTTATCTACCTATGACTTCAAGTCATTGACGTTTATTCATAGGACTTCAAACATTTTTCATAATAAATCATGATCTGTTAAATGACCAATTTGTTTGAGACGCCATTGTTTAACTATTGTGTCTACTTCGTAGACAGATCATGGGATACACATAAGTGCTTAAAGAGCATCTTTTCTACTTCTGGAATCAGCAGTTAGTTAAAGATTGTAACATAACCTTACTTTTGCTAAACCTCTAATAACTCTGCTCTCAGATTGTCCAAACTTACAGGATTTCCAGCGAGGGACTGATAAGTCTGAATCATTTAATTCATACCATTTTGATCTCGTTACATCTAGGCCCAAGAATGTATGTAATCATTTCCATCTCCTTTGCGCAGCACAAACGCAAACCGGTGAAGGATGCGTCGCAATGTTACATAGTATTAATTATTCCAATATTGGATGTAATGGCAACAACCAATCAATAAAAGTCCCTTAATCCCTCTTTCCTTAACCAGTAATTTTGACGAGTGTCAATGTATTCCAGATCGAACTTAAATAACATAACACCTGTAATCCCGAAGGAGTAGGCACAGCCGAACCTAATGATACATCCACGTTTCGCCAGTTATCCACGTTTCGCTCATAAACGCAGGTATCATTTTCTGTATTTTGAATACCCTCAAACGACAAATCATACGCCAGGAGTATTGCTTTACTGGAATTTGGATAGCTGGCCAAAAAATTACTTAAAGAGCTTGCAAGCATAATTCTACTCCTTTCCCCCAATTCCGATCAGTATGTTCGGTAAGCCTATACTTTGGGAGATGCAAACCAAGTAACTTGGAGTCATACTTGACCACCACCTGTCCTTTGCGTCACATATAAAGAGCAGCCCGTAACCGAGCGGCCGTCTCTATAAGGGTAGACTCCATTACATTATTACGGCTAGCAAGTTGTCACTTAAGTGTAAGTTGCTCTCTACACCGCAGCGATCCGTCCCACTATGACACGCTTGTGTCCTTTTTTTTTTCAGATGGGAATTCATCAAATGACTTCTCCCGCTCTGGGCGGAGCAGGAGGGAGTGTCAGACTTTTACTGACTAAAACCCATCCATGTTCCTTTATCGCCCTTTGTGTTCGTGGCCACGGTATCTCTTTCGAATAGTCCCACAGCTCCGGCAGGCATCGGCCCTTGCGGACCCCTTCTTTTTTGCTGACTCTCTTTGAGGCGCGCGTGGAACACGAACGCGCCGTCGACACGGCCTGTCGTCATGAGACGGACGGACGGCGAGCTAGCTCATAGCTCCCCGTCCACAGGCCCGCATAGAATGCAACCTTGCAGAACCGATTCCTCCGTAAGATCACCGGAGCCCCCCTTCTATATCCGTAATAACAGTCTTCACTAAAACCTCAAAGTGCCTGCCATCCAACAATTCTAATCGCCCCCGACGGCCCTATAACCATCCTCCAGGAAAGCAGTAGGCAAATCAACACTTTACGAAAACACAAATACAGACCGCCGATATTCCGACCTCGCCGTCGAGGTCCGACGCGACGTCGTCGTTCACCCTTACTCAAGCCGGACCGCGATGCATGATGATGTACTTTTTATTTTAAATCAGCATGTTTTCTTCATTGTTTGATAAAAGCTTTCCGTGTATTTCGGAACTTTCTTTTTAACTTTCGTTTGTAGACTTCTTTAGGAGCGTATAAACTTGGCTTGTCCTTACTACCAACTCTTAACGATGTTGAAGTTTCTGAACAGTCAGTTTGCCATAAGGACCTGCCGTATTGTTGTCCCAGCACACCACTGTAATTGCCAACTTATGTAAGTTAACCAGTTTACAGAACGCAACAACGAAATATTCAACATGCAGATTGGGTCGCTGTGAGTTACAAAGCGTCGAAAACACGCACGCAGGAAGCATTTCAAACGCAGCCGACGTCGGTTAACATAAGCTGTGACACAAGCGAACATACCCCACAACATTCCCGCAACAAACTGTCAGCTATGGTCAACTTTGATGAAACATTCTCGTGAAATCGAGAACGTTTCATTCAGCGATACCGCGACCAGATGCAGGCTGAAATGTCTCTATCCGCATAGCATTTGACATTGTCTAGCCTTTCAAAAAGTTGTATGACAGTGTTGACATTTCGTTGTAATAATATGCTTAATTATAAGTTTTTCTTTATGTAATTTAAAACCAGATACTTAAATTTCGCGTCTCTAGACCACCTATCTTGGCGTCTTATTCAAAGTCAAAGTCAAATCGTTTATTGCTAAATCCATAAGGTATACTTACAGGTGGTAAATAAAAACATAGAAACAATTATGGACCCAAATTTAGTGAAATATGTAGAGAGGAAGACCGCTTTATTACTTTTCAGTTTGAAATGTTTCTTAGCCTAATAGATTTCCATTTATTTACTTACTCTATTAATATGTCACTATCTATTATTATCAATCTATTCTTTTCTTACATATTATATTGTATTTTAAAATTACTTACTTGTTAAGTCGCTTGAAAAATGGTCAAATGCACTTACAACATTCTAAATGAATTAGCACTTATGGGCTCTGCACTGCTCTGCACACCAAACCTGTATGTCAACTGCTTAACGCGTTGCTGAAATTGTCGGTGGTTTTGTAGTGTCTACGATTAATTGGATCGCGTCCAAGTACTTAGCTCCACTCGCCCTTCCAATTTTTTATTTTTGTTAATTGCGAAAATCCAATCAAACCCTTTGGTTTGATTGGATTTTATGAAAATTATGTTTTTTTTTATAATTACCTTTTCAATACACTTCCTCGAAAACTGGTTCATAACGCACTACGATTAGGTTCAACATGCAATGTATTTCACACGCGTGCGATTTTTTTCATTTTCCAACACGTGTGCGGGCATGTAATTTGCCACAGATAACTATACCTATACTGTCTATACTTAGTCCAAATTGGTTCAATGTATTAAGTCGGAGGTGAATGTTTTTTTTTTTAATTTTGGCAAAGCAATAATGCGTCTTTACCGCGTAAATATTTTTTAAATATTCAAATTGTTTTTATAAATAGAAAATCATAGATAAAAATGATTATTTAAAACTAATATTTACTTTTATAAACAAATTAATATTTATTTGTGTTCTAAATTCAAAAATATTAAAAAAAAACTAATTTTTATATTAGGCTGTTTAGAGGCTTCATACCTTTGCTTCTCCTTCAACCTGGCGAAGGCAAAGCGCGGAAAAAAAGAAAATTAAAATAACAGTTTCTTATTAATTTATGACAAAAATGTTTTTCGTTATTTTATTTTATTTCTTCAAAAGTGTATTGAAAAACGTCGTTTGATACACGTGGACATTTGTTATTGCAGTTCTCAGCTCAAAAACACCCTCGCCTACGGCTCGGGAGTTAATTCCGCCTCGAATGCAATAACAAACTTTCTCCACTTGTATCAAAATGTACTATTATCTACTATAACTTTAATCCAAAACATGTGTTGGAAAGACAAATACTTCATTAAACTCCGAGCACGACGTACAACAGTCGTATCAATATATTATCAAACACAGAGAGTGTTCGTCTAGAAGTGAAAAATCTCTCGTAGGTATTAGTCGTAACTTTAGTACATTCGTGCATTTATTATTGCGTATAATGTATATTTTCCGTAATTGTTACTTATGATAAGAAAAAATCTCAACGACTTTTTTTGTAGGATGATTAATCACGGTCTATGGGGGGAGGATTCATTCCTGTAACGCACTCAAAATGTTGTGGTGACGGATGCATCGAATAGTACAGGGGCCGTGCAGGTATTTAAAGTTAAAATATTAAAAACTTTTATTAAACCAAAAACCCGTCAAAATTTTCGTTTCGTAGTAAGTATATGTATTTACTTAAATAAAGCTACTGAAAGGAAACTTCTCGCTAATATCCGAAAAATCCGCAAATCATTTTTCTTTGAAACATGGCAGTAATAATTAGACGCTCTTGATAGCATCTAAAAAACGTAAATATTTTAGTGGGCTAAGTGGAAAACCAAAATAGTCTGATACTGCAATAATGGCAGAGGTATGCGACTGCCTGAATTAGCAATTTGTTTGAAAAAAGTGAGAACAGTGGAATGCTGTGACCAATTTTCTATCCTTATCCCAGTGTGTCAGGACTAATTGAATTATTTCCCAGAATATTTGTAGCCGCTTTCTGCTCGATTTATTTTTATTCTATTAGGACACATGCAGGATTCCTCGCGCATATTAAATATTGAACAGTCTGTGTCAATTTATTATTATTATAATTTTATTTGCAGATGAAAATAAAATTATAATGAAAAAAGTGCAGCTCGAAAATTTCAAGAAAATAAATGCACTTCTTAAACTGGCGTAGAACTATTTTGCATGGTATCGACACGGCGTATAAAACAATGTAACGGACACGGCAGGTTGCTGCACCGAAAGTGTTAATACTCGTTGTAGCAGAAACCATTAGAAAATTACAACGCATTGTTCTTTTTATATTTCTGGTAGAATAGTAAGTACAATATGCAGAATATTTCCAGAATTTTCTTTCTTAATTTTCTTTCTCAACCCTTTTCCTGGAAGTATTTAATTTAAAAGTTTTAGAACGTTTGCTGCAACCGTAACATGCAGTACTGTAAATGCTTTGTCGGTACACTGCCACTTCAAGAAATAACTTTTCTTTCCGCTCTGGAACTGCACAACTGTTCCTAATTGTTCACTGAACGACATAACGAACTTCTGTGTCTCTTAAACTTGTACGACTAATTATAATAAGCACGGGTACATACCCAGCCTCGTCTGTAGTATCACCCTCCATCTGGTCTGTAATATCATCTTCCGTATCGGTCTGATGTATCATCCGACATGGCGCGGATAATAATTATTAGTATTATGTTATAATAATTAGTAGTACGCAATCTATGAAGACTTGATGCGAAAGGCGGCCAACTACTTAAAGAACGCCGCAGACTGAGTAAATTTACCGAAGTAAGGGGAGGCCCACGGGACGCGCTGCAGCGGCCGCGGCGTGCGGCAGCGCGATGCAACGCGTCTGTCGAAGCTCGCGGACGGTGAGCTTTTAAATTTACGAGCGAGCGCGCTTCGAATTTTAGTTACCGCGTTTTGGAATTGCATTGAACATCACAAAAGCACACCATGAAAGGTTTTGCACTTATGGTACGCGTAGCTCGTTAGTTTTGTGGTAGCGTATTACAGAGTGGCCTTAAGTTAGATCTGATACACATTTTTACGACAACTAATACCTGGACTGGTACTTCCACATATATGTTGTCGTCGTTCTGTCTCAGTAGAGCATGTTTTGTACTTTACGACGGATGCGGTTTCTTACATTGATAACGCCTAAGAAGTGTCACTTGTAGTAACATAAAAACGATTTTTTTATCCGGTTGGTGTGCTGATCCCTATTCAAATGTGTGGCAGAGAATTTAGCGCTGTTTACTTTATGCACGTCGCACTAATCGGAACTTAGAAGTATCTATTCCATCATTTCATTTAATTAATCTGATGTGCACCTGACTATTAACTTTTCGCTAGTACTTATGCTGCCAGTTGCCAGTTAAACTAACTGAACGCAATATCCTCCCCTATTCAAATTACAGATGTATTTAGTTTGTTCTTCATTCACGCGCAGCTTATCCAGCCTGTTTTATTATGCTTAGGTATCCGGAACGTGTATATGCGAACTAAACTATAAGTTGTTTGAAAAGTGTGAAGTCGTTTTGTCGTGGATGCGCGTTCCGGAGTATAATGGGATTGCGCGGTAGGACAGCGTGGCCACAAAACTTTAACGTGGCTTTACACGTCAGTGCAGTTCTTGCTTATTTACTTCCACATTTTTTGTGCGAACCGCCAGTCTGTGGAATTTACTGCCTGCTTCTCGTTTCCCTCATCATTATAATCTGGATACATTCAAATTTCGAGTGAATCGGTTTCTTCTAGGTCAGCGTGCTGGAGGACCCTAGGCCGCATCATCGCTTCACACCAGGCGAGTTGCGCCCAAACGCAAGCCTGACAGTATTAACAACATTTAAGCGTTGTTTCAGTAAAGGTACTTCAGAGAACATTTATTGAGAGACTTATGTTGCGAGACGCGCATCGTTTCTGTGATTAGAATTTCTATCATAGTCTTGTGCGCAGGTCTGCACTTATGGTCACGACGCGCCAAAGCTGGTGATCATGTCGGCCACTTTCGTACGCGTCTTTTGACTGCAGCACTTTGATGTGTAACCTTACCTTTCTTTCTTTTCAAGAGACATAAGTACCATCAAAATAATTCCAAAATGTATTTCTGCATGTGAACCATTAATTGCTTGCGTTTGAGTTTTTGAAATTGCACTTACTTTGTTATTGTACGTAACACTGCAGCCATACTGAGTGTAGCGCTGTTGTTAATTTTCATATCTCCGCGCTCAACGCTCTCTTGTATGTTAAAACCTGGCTGTGATATGTTAGAAGACTAAAGGTGGTCGATATCAGTATGTCTAGATTTCTGTGAGTCAATGGTGTATCAATTTTTGGCAAATACCTGTTTTTATCTGTATTGATTGAACTTACACAGGCAAAAAACGCGACCTAAGCCGCGAGTGATGCGTCGCTCGTTTTTAATAGATAACTGAAGCGAAATACAGAAGCAGCAACAAACTGATGGAACATGCGTAGGTACTGTCAACTTGTATAAAACGCAAGCAAGTGTCGGGTGGCTTTGCGAAACGACCTCCATGAATATGTATTAAGTTGCTGGCTTATTTTTAGAGATAAACACTTTATCTGTATATAGAAAAGGAAAGAATTGAAGCTCGGAAAACTTACACTTGTACTTGAATGCATGTGTAAAAGCTGTTTCTTGGAATAATAGCTACGCTTTTAGTATTAAAGTACGGACTTATTAAACTTCTAAGATATTTTATGTCATTTTCAGAATAAGTTCCATAAAAGAAAGAAAAAGTATTTATTAAACTCACACAGGACAGAAAATCGTAAAGAAGACTGGCAATTCAATTAATAATTATAAATAAAATGCGATATTTGAACGAATATGAAACCACAGGCTAGAGGGATCTTAGCAGGTTACGTTCTGTTGTTTCTGCCTACCCCCAAGGTAAATGTCGTGAATTTATGTATGTGATTTTAATTGATATTTAATTCATACGTAAACACTTCAAGTACACGATAAATGACTTCATTAACGTCTCCGGATCGCCGTTCTGGTATCAAATGAATGAATAATATCCACGTTAATTGATTTACGACAAATCAACTAATATTATTATTACGTATTCATTCCAATAGTAAACAATGTAAGGATAATGAATTATTATGTTGGCTTATATTTCTGTCTGCTCGGAAAGCGAGTTAATAAGCTGAATGCGTCCGCATAGGTGTTTTTTTGTATGATAGACGGTGGATGTTGATACAATTAAAAACATAATTGATGCTGCGGTAATTGTGGTAAAGAATTTTTATTTTACAATAATTTTAGATAAGCGACGAAATCAAAAGTTCAATACCTATTTTATTTTACATAAACCTGGGTCATGGGCACTTAAGAAACGTCAAAAGATAGGTGCATCGTTCGAGTTTGTTTGTCATTTGCTTTGGAGAAAAACCGGCAAGGAACTACGTCGTTTTCTTAATCGACTACTAATCAGTACTCATGTCTACATACAGGGTAAGTACCTAGCTAAATATGAGCAATTACTGTCACCACGCTTATGAGAGCCAAATTATTTTATTGGATTAAAAACACACGTCCAGGTATCTTTGCCAACGTACGAAATCAAAAATATTCAACAAAGTTGTGCTAGTCGGATTTGCCAAATAGTGAAATCTAATACTTAGATAAATTTACGATCCAATAAAGTAGACCGTATTTTCGTTAAGTTTAGGGTTTAGACTGAATAATATTATGATATTTAAATCTTTCAATACTTTAATAATTATGTGATAAAAATTATATTCAATTGAACACGTGGTGGCTTGCATTTTTGTTTGGCCAACTTTTCGCATCTGATTATTCCGAGACGAGGCTAAAACGACTACACATAAGAATACTATTTTTCTTTCATACTTTGTGCTTACGATGTAAGCACTCCGTAGATAGATAAGCACACTAAACATATCTCGTAGCTCTTGTTGCATACTTTTCAATCTATGGGAAGTCTACACTTCAACGGCCTTTAAGAAAGACTCATACAAAACTCATACAAAGATATACGAAGAGAGAGAGAGATATTCGCATGCCTATGCGACGGTAGGATATGGAGGACTATATTATATAAGAAAACATCTATGTACCAATTACTACCCATGTTTGCAAAGAAATAAATGATTTGATTTGATTTGATTTGAAAGAGACTCATGTACGTGATAGCTTCAAAAGGTCTCTGTATAATATTCAGTGGATTATAAAATATTCCTGTATTTGATACATTAATTTCGAGTTAGTGATGCCGTATTCACAAACGAGCGCTTTCACTTGAATCGATTCAACTAAAAGCGTTTTTAAGAATCAAATACGGCTAGGGGCGTCTTGTGGGATGTTTCAGCACGTGTGTGAGATGCGAACGTGGAGTTGTTGGTCGGAGGTGCTATGGGTAAATAATTGTATACGTTAGATTGTAAGAACTTGTTTTCTTTCCGAATGATCGGATTAGAGTAAGAAGTACACCTACCTTAGTTAAAGTGGATAATTTTTTATGTGTACGTAGTTTACCACCAATGAACTGACATAATTATATGTATTTCTTATTCTTATTCTTTATTGCACACAAAATAAAAAATATACATACAAATTGCAATAATATAACTTTAGGTACTAGTATTTGCGTGGGTGCGTGAGCTGCGCGCAGCCGGCGGGTTTTGTGTTTTTGAGAAGAATTCCTTACCCTTATAAAATTTTGAGAATCCATAGGAATCCTTAAATGAACTGGAAAATCAGTTAGAATTACCCCGGAATCAGTATGAAAACCCTTAAGAACCCCCTAATACAATCTAAAACCTTATTTAATAACTCAGACCTTTTCCCATTAAAAAAACATTACCCTAAAGTTTGCTTGTCGTCGCTCCTGAGTTACGCTTCACCCACTCAACCTTCGTTACGCTACGGAGGTTACCGGCTCGCTTCGCTCGCCACCTCCCCCCTTCGCTCCACTCAGTCTCGCAGGTTCGCTCCACTAAGGGACCTACCTACCACTGGATCGTGACCTTATTTGTTCAAACACCTAATGGCTACCTCTAACCGTTATGAAGTTAGCCCTTTCAATTTTAGGGGAGGTTGGGGAGGGGGGACTTTTGAAAAATTATTATGACCAACCCTGGGCCACTTGATATGAATCTTAAAAAAAAATGTTTCAAGTCTCTTAACTTCTGAGATCCGCCTAAAGGGGGGAGAAGGGGGGCGAGGGGGGCAACTTTGAAAAATGGTTTTTATTTTTCTGAGCCTTCCATAAACAAATCTTTAAAAAAAAAAAAAATATGGGTCTCTTAGTTTCCGAGATATACTGTTCTCTTCGATGATTCTGATTATTAAAATTTTGATCCATATAAATCACACATAATTACTATTAGTAATCTTTTTGAAAATACCAGCAAAATCTAATTGGTTAATGGGAATAATATTAATAAATTATGTAACTGTCGGCTATAGAATATTCATGTTTCAAACTGTGTCGCTGTATATCAGTGCAGCTGCTGGTCTAGCAGGTGGTGGACATCGGGAATCATGGCTTTTTTGTCGTTTCCCTATTTTGTATGGCAACAGCAAACTGTGACGTCACTAATTTACCAACTCAGTGACTCTACTATTTATTGATTTCGAAGTGAATAAAGATATAAAATTATTTACTAAATTGAAAATTTAATCGGGTTTTCAGGTCTAAAATCAGAAGTTCTTTTAGAGAGGTGCAGAATTAACTACCCAAACTAGCTTTTCAACATGCTTCTTTATTGTTCTTTAAAGTTTTTAATATCTTCAGTAAGTGCCTTCCTGCTTATGCTATTTTGTTTAGTTACTAAAACACGAACAGACAGAACAAGAGAAATACAGAACTACCTAGCTAGGTACATGTGTATGTCGTCTTGCGAATAAAATTCCTTTTTTTTAGGGTTCCGTACCCAAAAGGTAAAAACGGGACCCCAGATTACTCTCATGAACCGTGATAGCTAGACAGTTGAAATTTTCATAGATGATGTATTTCTGTTGCCGCTATAACAACAAATAAGTACTAAAAACAGAATAAAATAAATATTTAAGTGAGGCTCCCATACAACAAACGCGATTTTTTTGTCGATTTTTGCTCGATCTCTCTCAGCAATAGGTGTACCTGTTGCCGTTGCTGTCGCTTGAAATATTCCCAGAATATTTAGTTGTATAATATTCACTTTAAAAAGAAATAATTAAATTAAAATAAATATTTAAGTGGGGCTCCCATACAACAAGTGATTTTTTTGCCGTTTTGTCTAATGTTGTATAGATAATGGTACGGAAAACGGAACCCTTCGTGCGCGAGTCCGACTCGCACTTGGCCGGTTTTTTAAATTGTATTCTTTTTAAAAACTAATTCTGGTCAACAGGTTACCACTTCAAGCCCTGGGTGGACCTGTGATCTGGTGAAGTTCGCGGGAATCCGCTGAATGCGAAAAGCACAAGACGGAGCGATGTGGCGGCAAATAGAGAGGCCCATATACATACAGCAGTGGATATGAACATAATCATTTTGGACTAAAACTGCCTTCTTGGTCTCATGGTCGTGAGCGCGACCGCTGAGCATGTGGTCCCGGGTTCGATTCCCAAGACGGGCCAATTGATGTTCGGTTTTTCTATGAGGAATTACTCAGTAGCAGTCACACAGTCTGGATTTTTGCCCGGTTGATGCCAATAGTGCCTATTGGTCTCGTCGTTAAATGGGACTTAAACACAACCGGCGAAACTTGATGGGTATTAGATACATCTCTGTCTAACCCTCCGGGGATAACAGACGTACACAAAAATCAAAATCGAAGCATTTATTTCAAGTAAGCCAGTTACAGGCACTTTTGAACTGTCGAAACAAAGATGAAAATTAAAAGTAGCTACAGTCCCAGTCACAAGACATAAAAACTGTGAAAGTACTGTAGTTGCCCATTCCCTAGCGTAGATCTCTATGGAGAAGAACGGGCAAGAAACTCCATGGACACTCTTTTAAATCAGAATATTGTTACAAAATCTTGGTTACATCATTCATGTTGAGATGGTATATTATGTGAGAACAATGTAGCAAGATGTGCACGTTAAAAGTGTCCACAGTAAAACTGTCCACTGTTATATTAAGCGATTTTGTAAATGAACTATTAATAAATAAACATAAAAGAGATTTAAAAGTAATTTGTTAACGAATCGTACAAACGAACAATCGGGCGAGTTTCTTTTTAAATTCTAGGCAAATCTCCATATGTACATATTGCCACAATACGAAAGATAGACATCACTCAGATATTTATATCTATAAGTAGGAATGTTTTTGAATACATACATACTAATAATTGCAGCTAAACGTGGTGGATGTGTGAGAGCAATATTGCGCACCCCACGCGTTGAGAAACCCAAATCAGCCCTTATTTATCTATACATATAATAAAATCGTTGAGACCAAAAATACTGTTCATTGAAGATTATAAAAAAAAAACCAGCCAGGGTGACTTAAAATAAGTAACAGAACATATTAAATCCATTTTAAAAATTTTTGTTTGTTTGTTTGTTTGTTTGTTTGTTTGTTTGACCGCGCATCACGTGAAAACTACTGAACCGATATTGTTTAAATGTTCACAAACCTATTTAAATACATTCAGAATAACATATAGGCTATAGAAATTTTGGATTTTTTTGGAAAAAGGGGGTGAAAAGGGGGGGATAAGTTTGTATGAAAAAAAAATTTTAGATTGTTCTAGAATCATGAAACTCAGAGTAAATACTTATTAATAAAAATAAAGAAACACCTGTTTTAGCATATTTTTTAAATCTCACCCAGAGACGCAAAAAAGAGGGTTTTGTGTTTAAAATTAATAAACTTCAAACACCTATACAATCAAAACCAATGAAGTGTAACCTTTTAAAGTTGCTACATATACTCCATATCTAATACCGGTAAATATAATGTCTCAGTTTTCTTGAAATTTGATTTTTGAGGTGAATACGCACTAAATTGTGGAACTCAAGAAAATCAACTTTCTTCGGTAAAAGTAGTTACTACGAAATGTTTGTGCGCGCATCACGTCAAAACTACTGCATAGGCTTCTATACATATAATAAAATCGTTGAGACCAAAAAATCTGTACATTGAAGATTAAAAAAAAAAACCAGCCAGGGTGACATAAAATAAGTAACTGAACATATTAAAACCATTTTAAAAATTTTTGTTTGTTTGTTTGTTTGACCGCGCATCACGTGAAAACTACTGAACCGATATTGTTGAAATGTTCACAAACCTATTTAAATACATTCAAAATAACATATAAGCTATAGAAATTTTGGATTTTTTTGGAAAAAGGGGGTGAAAAGGGGGGGAAAAGTTTGTATGAAAAAAAATTTTTAGATTGTTCTAGAATCATGAAACTCAGAATAAATACTTATTAATAAAAATAAAGAAACACCTGTTTTAGCATTTTTTTTAAATCTTACCCAGAGACGCAAAAAAGAGGGTTTTGTGTTTAAAATTAATAAACTTCAAACACCTATACAATCAAAACCAATGAAGTGTAACCTTTTAAAGTTGCTACATATACTTCATATCTAATACCGGTAAATATAATGTCTCAGTTTTCTTGAAATTTGATTTTTGAGGTGAATACGCACAAAGTAGTGGAACTCAAGAAAATCAACTTTCTTCGGTAAAAGTAGTTACTACGAAATGTTTGTGCGCGCATCACGTCAAAACTACTGCATAGGCTTCTTAAATATTTATGGTATATATTATCACGCTACTTCCTTAAGGGGGTAGGCAATTTAACATTATGTCCGTATATTCCAATTGTTTGACGTTTCAGTCATGACGTAAGTACATGAGAACGGCTATTTGTAACTTATGTCGACGAAGTAAATAGCCTGGCGGTTTCATGACCGCTCTGCAAACTACGGGGTTGCAGGTTCAAACCCCGCAAGATTATTTTCACTTTTAATGATTTGTTAATTTTTTTTTTTGAGGCTGTTAGATTGCCTATATTTCTTTTTGTATTTAAATTGTTTGCATTTCTAAATTTCTTACTTTTTCGTGTTTTTTTTTTCCAAAAAGTAATAGAGAAGTATGGAAGAAGAATACTATCATGCTGCGCCGACCCCAAATAAATTGGGATAAGGAGCAGGAGTATGATGATGATTTCTCCAAAAAGTAGTATAGCGAACGGAAGCCTGATAAATTCACGTGTTCTTGACGTGCAAGAACTGTGCTGTGCATACGCAGTTTACGTAGATTATATTTACAGCTATATTGTTATTGGCCTCATTCCATGCATCTTGGTGAGAATTTAAGACCTGCCTGGACTGTCATCGAAGGTCTGACGGTGGAGACAAAATTCAGTTGCAAGAGGTTCGCAACAGTTTGCAGCAGCTAAATCGTGTTTGGGCTCATTTCATGGAGCTTGATGAAAACTTTAAACTTAGCTAGACTTAGTATGACTTTCATCGAAGGTCGACGATGGAGACGGAAGGCAGTTGCAAGAGGTCATCAAGAGTTTACAGCATCTATATCGTGTTTGGGCTCATTTTATGCACCTTGATGAGAACTTTCGACGTAGATGGAGTATGACTGTCATCAAGTGTCTAAGGATGATAACGTAAGGCTGAGGCAACACGGAGATGGAAAAACCGTAAGCATGTTCTAAAAATTAAAACACACGCGACATCAATCAATCCGCACCCCTTCGAACGTAGATCTACGCGGAATACAATTGCTTTTTAATTGTGTCTATAATTACGGCATACGAGTGGTTAAGAATCTGCAGTAAGAACTGGGCTGTAGGCTGCTTATCTATTGCCAACATTGTGAAAAAATGCTTAACATTTTCGTGAAAAAACAACATATATTAAGCTATTACGGTGATATTCATGCTGTTGCATGTTTCAAAAGTTAGGAGTGCTTTTGTTTCGATAACTTACGGCAAAGCTATTCGCGGAAACCCCTAGACTACTGTCAAGTTAAGCTTATTAAAAGTTTAGGTAGTACATAAACAGTTTTCACTTGTGAATAATGGAAATTATGACGAACAAAAAGGAACTAATTATTGACTTAAACTAACTATACCTGGAAACGTAGCAAACGCTTATAAAGCGCTTTTAATTCTATAGCAATTTCCAACAAGATAATTATAAACTTTTCAATAGTTTATGCATCATTTCCTGCATCATCGTCGCATTAAAATCTCAGTTTGTCTAAGATCTCGTTTGGGGCCATCCATAAATTACGTCACACATTAAGGGGGAGGGAAGGTGTCGACGAAGTATGACATTGTGTGACAAGGGGGTGGGAGGGGTCCTAAATTTCGTGACGTCACATTTCAAAATCAGCTTTAAGTCTGAATCTTAATTAGAAATAATTAATCGTTTTTAGTTATGATAAATTTTTATTTTTTTTCATTTGAAGTCAATTTAATTTTAATTTAATAAAATTTAAAAAAGAATTTAAATCGAAATAAAACCAATTACGGAACTGTTTTTTTTATTTAATAATTAGTAGACGTAAAAATGAAAAATATGTGACGTCACACTAGGGTGGGGGGTCGCACAAATCCCCATCCTTGTGACTAAATCATGAAATTTGTGTGACGTAATTTAGGGATGGCCCCTTTTGACAAGCTTGCAATGTTTGTACCTGTTATTTTGTGTTAACCGAATTTAAAAACAGTTCCCCAACCGATTGAGCTGAAATTTTGCGTACACGTTTAGTTTGGATGATGGTTAGCTACTCAAAGATGGCGGACTACTTATTTTTCATGCGCTCCCATGATATGGTTATCAGATAAAAGGGTTTCTTGAGAAGAATACGAAAAAAAATACGTCACACCTATAATAGGTGTTAAAAATAAATTTAATTGTACTATTCAAGCTTCTTTTTACCCGACTACGGTGAAGCCAAAACGAAGGGTCATGATTTTAGCAGTCTATGTATGTATGTAGAAATGTATGTATGTTTATTTGTATTTACGTATGTTCCTCCGTAGCGCCTAAACTATTCATCCGATTTTAATGAATAAGGTGTCAATTGATTCGTTATTAAGGCCCGGGTAACATAGGCTTCATTTTTCAGTAGTCGAGTTTTTTAGCACACAATTTTTTTTTTTTTTATATGTGTGTTTCCTTGAAGCTTGTGTTTATTCGAATTTATTCTGCCTCAACATTTTACTAAGGTAGTAATAACGGCTTGACTCATGAATTAATGAATGAACCTCGACTCAGTGACAGGCTCATATTCTCAGAGCCGACGTAAGTTATAAAATTCTGATGTTGCACCAAAAGTACAGCTCAAATATATTATTTATTTTTATTATGAGACATTTATGCTTATGTATGTTTTATTTTTTGTTTAGATCTCTAATAGGTCCTTCGAGTACTGTATATGTAAATAATTTTAAAGTTACCAAGTATTATTTTATAAGCAATTAATAATTTTACATCACATACGTTTTAAAGCCACAAAGCGTTAACCACAACTGTGTTACAAGCTTGTTACGTTGACAACAAAATTACGTTTGCATCTGTTCCGTTTTGCATACAACACTCACGAATTCACGATTCACAATTAAATGGCATTTTCAAAAACACCACATAACAAATAGTACATGCCGACGGAAGTTCTTTGTGTTTTTCTTTTGAATAAATTCTTCACCATTTATGTAAATATAAGAAGACACAATTGATCACGGCCACCATACAAAGTTGATTTTTTTGTAAGAAAACGATGCAATTTATTTAAAACTAGTTTTTAAATAAATCGCCTTGCTCTGCTGTTATCCGCGACCTTCGTTCGCGTGAAATTCTTATAAAAAATATTACTTCCCTTACTGAATCGGATTTTGTTATCAATTTCAAGAGTTTTGTTTTGCGCGGAACCCTAATTTTTTTTCTAAAATACAAGTAGCCTAAGTTAGACCTTATAACATCAGCTATCTGCCCGTCAAAATCGGTCCAGCCATTTCGGAGATTAGCCGGAACAGTCAGACAGACAGACAAAAATTGAAAAAAAAATGTATTTTTGTTAGTGTCTTAGATATTTTCATATGCATTCAGTAAGTGCTGTTTTTTTGACGGACACTTCAATTTTTTTAATTTGTATAAGTAGATATTGATTTTAGTAGTAATTAAAACTTTGCAATTCTAAGTATGCACATAATCATTAATGGTACGTACTTCCTAATGTACCTATAATACTTGTGCCGTTGAGAAATACTTGTCAAAATTAGATGCAGTGTGACGCAGTTACATCAATGTTTGAAAAAGAGGGTCATCGAAGTGTCTGATTGCGATCTTTCAGAAACTAATCAAGATGGCGCTGGTTCACCGTTGAAAGACGTTGTTAGGTTAGCGCTGCTATACTTCCCGGTACACCGAGACATGTCCTGGCTTAGAACGTTGTGTTCCGGTCAATAGGTCAGTTGTCCCGGTTCTGTTGGTTGGCTTATCAGAACAGCATTTTTTTAAAGACGCTTCTTTCTTGGGTCTCTTAAAGAATGTCTTAACCGCTTTTACCGCAATTGTAAACGCGAATGTCCTGATGGCTTTAACAAGCCCCAGACTGCCACGGTTTATTCCCCCTCCCTTAAATTAAAATCCTGGCTTCGCACCTGCTAAGTAGATGAAAAAACGACTTCTCTTTGCGCCAACAAACTGGCGATTTAAAATTATTTTTTAAAACCTGACCACTACGAACATCGTGAGGAAACCGGCATGTCCTAGAATCAAAAATTCGAAGACATGTGACATCTACCAATCCGCACTGGGCCCACGTGGTGGATTATAGCCCATTCCCTCTCATAGAGAGGAGGCCCGTGTCCCAGCAGTGGGAACATTCATAGGCTGGTGATGATGATGATGATGACCACTACGAAAAACCTCTTCATAAACCCATTAACCGTCGAAAAATATATCTTCCTCACATCTTCCTTCACGGTTTATCCTACTTCTTTTACAAACGTCCCGATCCGCGTTTCAGCATTTATGGCAGCCCTATATTAACTGCATATTTGTGACAAATATGCGAATAGATAAAGAAATACTGAGGAAACTGTCTCCGACATAGTGGGAAACAGCTAGGCAAATGATGATGCGACTACAAAGAGAAACGTTTGGTAGATTACAAAATATATATTTTTTGCTAATGAAAGCAGTCTACCCCCACAACTGCGCTCCTGGAACTCTGAAAACAAACTAAGAGATATTGAGCTGACTGATCACATAATTTGAAAAACTAACACCCGTACCGTGGAACAGTTCTCGAACACTTGAACAAGAGAGCACACAAGGATACATTAGACTTAGCCCGAAGTGAAATATAACCGCTGCATTCTTGCAGCTTATGATACCCTACAGTACATTCAGTTGACTCGTATTTGACCACTTTTATTCCAAGCATGGAGTGTCCAGACCAGACACAACAAAAGCTATTTTAATCTGTTTAATTGATTCCTGCCTGTGAAAGTCATTAATTTCTATGATACTTATTTAAGAAACCCACGTGAAATATTTGATTCAGAAAATCCACCGTATTTTCAAACCAATGTACTTATTTGTAAGTGAAATGTAACCGAAAACTAATCTAGAGCTAAGATTAGAGCATTTAAATGAATATTGTATTTTGTTGACGGTAAATCAAATAATAAGTAATAAATACGAAATGAGGCTTAGTAGAATGTAATATTATGCACCGTCCTATCAAATTTCCAACACGGCTGAGTAGCAAAGCTGCAGCGGTCCAAAATACTGCACGTAGTTAATGTAGTTAGTTGTAGTGTAGGTCAAAGTTCGAACTTTTTGACAAGTTTTTTTTTAAATACAAGTTTTTAAAGTAAGATTTTTCTTTAAACACCTCCATGACCCCCGTAGTATTCAATCCATCCATCAGAACAATGTTTTGAGTGCGTTACATTTATTTATACCACAAAACATGATTTTTCACCCCCAAAAATAATGTCATTCCCAGCAATAATTTTAGCGTAAAGTTACTGAGTTTGATGTACAGATTGCTTGGTTGACGGCTTCGTGATAAGGTTGTTTACACCCTGTATAACATTTTTTTTTTAAGATAATAGAGACAAAAAACGTCCATTATTTGTAGTAGAATTGGCCTGAAAGTGCAAACTTTTTATCATATTTTGGGTACTTCACTACATATTATAAAACAAAGTCCCCCGCCGCGTCTGTCTGTCCCTATGTATGCTTAGATCTTTAAAACTACGCAACGGGTTTTGATGCGGGTTTTTTTAATAGATAGAGTGATTCAAGAGGAAGGTTTTAGTATATATTTTGTCAAACGGGCGAAGCAGCGGGCATCAGTTAGTATTTAATAAACTTTAAATAATGAATAGAATTTAATGTTTCAAAACGAAACAAGATTGTATCTTTGGAACTCTCCAAAGATACAATCCAAAAGATCCGACTTGTAGGATCAAAAACTGTTAACCAATTTAATAGTTTGCCAAGAAGAGAGATTTATCTTAATGAAAGATAAACCCTTCCTCTGATTAAAAGCGGAATAAGTTATTTCTTCTTCACGTTATTAAGTAATTAAAAAATTAAGCTTGGCATTTTCTCGTTTCCGTTGCAACTACATTTAGTTTAGTCAATCAAGAAAAGATCTATACCTAGCTAGTAGTTGATCGAAAGTTTTGAGGAGATACAACCTCTCAACTTTTTTTAAAATCACCGTTGAATTTTCTTATTTTTATCGAGTATGTGGGTAGTTAGGTACCTCCAAGCGAAACGTTTATTTAAGTTAATGGACTCTATACACAAAAGCAAGTGGCCATGTCGCTAAAATTCGTACTCGTTCAGTTGACATGCGGCCGGCGGCTATGGTGTATTCAGTCCATAATAATTTTGCATAAAATATCCAATCTCCGACACTTAATACAAACTCAAGAAACATTTCAAGAACTACCCACGAGTGCCACCAAGTAGAATGCATCCTAAATTAACCTATTTCATACCGGAAGACTAAGACTGAGCTAAGAACTAGTAATCATAAGGGTTTTGTACGGTAGTGCTAAGTGCAGCATATAATAAACATTTAACGTGTATATATAAGAAATCACTAAATCGGCTGAAACTGGCGTACGCGCAAACATGCCGAATTATTTTGAATACCCGAGCTTTTGCCAGCCAAAACCTTGAAAAATGAGAAGCACCCCGATATATCGAAGAATGTTATTCTAGAATTTCTATTGAATGTTGCTTTAAATAGCCTGAGAAGATGCTGAAGTACTTCCGGCACGGCCTAGGCTGCTTTGCACACACATGCTTTGAGCATGATCAGGCAGCTAGAGACATGAAGAGTTATTGCAGGCGCAGTAAGTGTTCTTCTTCCTTAAGGCGACTACAGGAGCTAAATTAGCAACTCTATTTAATTTTGTAGTGGTTCAAACTTCGTTTGAAATACTTGTAAGAATAAAGTTCTAATCAGCTTGCACTACAAATTGGTTTTTACGTCAGTCACTGCGGGCCGAATAGTGCGAAATGAGTAGCTTTTTGCGATTTTCAAAAAATCTATTGACTGAACTAAACAAATAAAACACTATCATGCTAATATGTTGCTTGTAGAATTATTTGCCAAAAAATCAGAATGATCGCATGTATTTTAGTATGGTTTTTACTCGTTAAAAGAAATTTTTAGAGATAAGTTCGTGATTTTTTTCTATTGAGTAAAATTTGTTGTATTATGCACTGTTTTAGACTTTCACGGTTTTTCGCTTTTTTTTTTGTTTTTCTTTTTCGGTTTATCACGGATATCATCCCGTAAGTACTTTAAGTATAGTTGTATTATGTTTTCAAAACACTATCATACTAGCATATATCCTGAAGAATATCATATATTTTTTTGGTTTTGTTTATTGCAGTGAATCATCTGCTTTTTTGCATTATAAAACTCGCGTTTAGCTCCTGTAGTCCTCTTAATTCTCTATCACCATCATCATCATCTCGTATCATCCTTCACACAGTCCGTCCGTCGTTCTCTGGCTCTTCCCCTACTCATATGGCCATCCGCTTTCATACTCAAGTATTTAAAATGATTTAAGGTACCGTATCAGTAACAGGTACTTAAAATATCCCTATTTATAAGTACGCGAGTACTGGTATAACACAAGTGAAGGAACAGGTCAGTGCACCGTTTGCAATGCATCAACATTAGATAGAATAACATTGTTATTGTTAAGATCGTATTACGTAGCTTTCGACATTCTTTTGTTACTGCTAATTTCATATCTATAAGCTAATGTACGAACAAATCGTGGAGAAATTCTTGAAGATTTTCCGCGTAATTATGATATAGGTAGACGTAACGTATTCTCACCCCATTTTGTTTTATTTTTAGACGTATTGGATAAATACGTTTCAAATATGACGATATCTTCTATGAAAATAGGATAAAAGACCTAACATTAACTGAGAACATAATATAACAACAATATCAACTATCTGTTATAGAAATTATTTTCTTAGGGGCAGTGAAGTCAGACTACAATGATTCTTTAAGATTCCATCACATTCCATTTTCGAGCTAATATAATTTTCTATGCTTTTTTTTTCAAGTACTCAACGATAAACAATCAACTATAATTGTATGGAAATTACTTGAGTGTTATCATTACATTAGGTCAAGAACGTATTAGATCAAGTATATAAAAACTATAGCAAAGAAATCAAAGTCTCCCGGCATATTAAAACAGCATCAATACAGTTTTGGCAGGATTAACTGAGCCTCTACATTGTATGAGCGTGGCTAATAATATAAGTCAGAATCATTTGATGCGAAACGACAATATTATTATTTGATTTCATGAAACAATACAAACATTTCCTGAAAAACCCTTTCCAATAATCCTGCAATTGATCCTCTAGCAGGTTGTTTGCAAACTTTTCACAAAACTAGAGAAAATTCCGTAGCGATTACCAGTTATCACTGTTCCACGATCTTAAGTCTTAATACTGTTGCCATAATGTCTTAATTACTTCATCACGTAATAAGTAGAGATAAATAAACAATGATGACGATTATTCAATTAACTATAAATAACCTATTCATCCGTGCCCATTAATTTAATTAAGTAATTAGCTAAAGATTTAACAGAATCAGAATCGCGAAAAAAGTTTTTAAAACTTTAAAACTTTTCCGTTCTGACTTTTCACAATTTTCACTAAGCACAAGGAAAAAAACTCCATTGACACTCGCTTACCCTCGAGGCGGGAAGTGCAGCGCCATGGCGGCTGCTGTGGCTGCTGTGGCAGGCAGGCAGGGCTGCGCCTGCGACGGCGGCGGCGGACAGCAGAGTCCTCGTAGCACTCGCGGCCCGGGCTCGGGCGGTCGACAAGGGGGATATGTCGCGTAATGGTACGAATCCAGTTGGTTTATGGGGCAGTCCAGGTCGGGTAAGGACCACTCCGCCATGGTCTACTCATCGACGGAGGCGACGGACTACTGCGCAAGACGTACACGCGTGCATCGGGCGAGGCAGCCAGCGCGCACTGACGCCCCTCCTCGCTTCTCCCGCCGCCGATGCAACGCATAAACAAACTGCAAATCCTTTATCTGGCCGCTTCATGGCACTCGGCGATGTACGTCGTTAGTCGACTGCTGATAAAGGGCAGTCTTGAGCAGCGTTCACACTCAACTAATTAATCACTATGCAACTGCTACTATCCTGCCATTCGATTACAAAGTCAACGGCTAATTTGAAAGGTTGTACATTTTGTTTTGTTTACGCTATTACGCAGTTTTTGCAAGTGCGATAATAGTTTTCGTCACACTTTTACGGTTATTGTAGTAATCATGTTAGGCATGGTTTGTGTATATTGTTGCGCACAGCACATTTTGACGTATAAACTTAGCTGGATAAGGTACCTTATATTTTATGCAACAACGGAGCGGGATTATCATTGGTTGTATCGTGCGCAAAAAATTAGCAGTTACGATGACCTCGAGCGCGCACGTCATGTTGGAATACAGACACACTTACCTTAGATTGGTTAAGTTAAAGTGACATGACTGACTGAGATTATAACAAAGTTGCGGGACGAAAACACGCCTTGTTTACTTATAAATCTGCTGTCGCGGAGTTTTAGATAGGTACCAATGTAGAGCAGATATCAGCCTGGAAACGTTTGCAGCTGAACGTTGGCCTCCAACCTACACGCCCCACGCTGCGCAAGCGCACTGCTCCGCCAGCCCGCCACACATCCACACAATTACCACGCCAAGATCGACGGGGAATATTGCCATTACTGCCGCTAGTAGGTATAGTAGCAGAATGGCCAATTATTAGTCATTGCAGGTGGGCACTGTTCTACCTATGTACACATACTAAAGCAATCTTTAGTCTAGAACATGTTAACTCTAACATACACAGAGGTTGGTCTATTTGTTACGTAATAATTTGATAGGAATAATAACATGGCAATCATTGTTGTGCTGGTATTAACCGATTCATTTATGTATTTCATACAAGCTGAATAGAAGAAACTAAAGCACTTGTTGTTAGTTATTGTTTTCGACTCTATGACAAGCAGTTATGGCTTAGTTTTGATTAATATCCTGCGGTAAGCAGCTTGATTCAATGATTATGCGTAGAACGCAGATGAGAAAATCAAATGAAATTAAAATAGAACAAGTTAGTAATTCATTTCCTTTTTTATTTAACTACTACTACTTTAGTAATTAAGTAGGTAGTTTCCTTTTATTTGGATACTGTAGGTACTGTTTTATGTAAAAACTGACATGCGACCATATGTTACCATCTCTAATTAGGTTGCCGTCTTTTTCTTTTTTTGCAATCACCTATCTGTTTGTTTATAAAAGAATATTCGCCTGTCTCTTTCGCGGTGACCAATGTGTGTGAGTGATTTATCTGGTGATACCTATGATGATGATGATAATTTTCGTAAACATTTATCCTGTACCTACATAGATAGTATTTAGATTTTCATAGTTCAATAGTTTATGCCATGCAAATAGAAATAAGAATTAAAAGTTTCGAGTATGAATGTGGATGGGTATAAGAGTAGAGGAAGACCAAAGAAACGATGGATAGACTGTGTGAAGGATGATAAGGCACGAAAGGAGGTGTTTGATGAGATCACGAGTTATAGGGAAGTATGAACGAAGAAGACATGCTGCGCCGACCCCAAATGAATTGGGATGTAGTGCCTTTTTTTTTTAGGATTGGAAATCATCAAATAACTCCTCCCGCTCTGGGCGGAGCGGGAGGGAGTGTCAGACTTTTACTGACTAAAACCCATCCATGTTCCTTCCTCGCCCTTTGTGTTCCGGGGCCACGGTATCTCTTTCGAATAGTCCCGCAGCCCTGGCAGGCTTCGGCCCTTGCGGACCCCTTCACTGTTGCTGACTCTCTTTGAGGCGCGCGTGGAACACGAACGCGCCGTCGACACGGCCTGTCGCCATGAGACGGACGGACGGCGAGCTAGCCCATAGCTCCCCGTCCACAGGCCCGCGCCTACGGTGGCCGGAAGCCACCACGTGGCCCCCGACGCCCGGGGCGTCTTCCGCGGCGGCCGGGACGTGTGGATCTCTCCCTGTCCCATTCCGCCACCTCCTTCGCTAGCATGACTGCTTCGCAGAAGGAGGTGACGGCGTCCCATTCCGTCTCGCTCCGGACCATGGATTGAACCAAGGCCGGGAGCGAGAGGTCGCCGCCGCCAATCGCCGCTACGAGGACACGGCGGTGCTCCGCCCAAGCGGGACACGGGACACACCTCCACCGTGTGCTCCACCGTGTCCTCCGGTCGATCCTCACAATGGAAACACCCGGGCGTCTCCTCCCGCCCGATTCGGTGCAGGAACTTACCGAAGCATCCGTGTCCGGTAAGAACCTGCGTCAGGCGGAAGGTGAGGACGCCGTGGCGTCTCTCCAGCCACTCCTCAAAGAGGGGACTTATTGCTATTGTGGCGTGCCCTGCACGGGGTTGCGATAGTCGCTCTCTCCATGTCGCCATGAAATCACGCCGGAAGTCCGTCCGCTGAGCGGCAATTTGTCGCGGCAGTGGAGTTTCTTCCCGGCGTAGCGCCTCCGCGCGCCACTCGTGTAGGCGCGCGAGGACTATCGCCTCCAGATCCCATGGCGGCAATCCAGCAAGGAGGCTCGCCGCCTCGCGGGAGATCGTGTGGTACCCGGGATGTAGTGCCTAGTGCCATGGCTAACTCACTGCTATGAATGCCGCGAGGCTGCCACCAAGGAGGCACGAGGCGGCGCGGCGCGGCGGCGCGGCGGCGTACGTATGTCGCTGGCCGGTGCTGCGGCACTGTATTCTTTTGACTTTTCATTGTGTCTGTCACTTTTTGGACTTTAAAAATTTTTATGTCGTGTTTTCATAATATTTCGTGTGATAAAAATATTTTCCGACGTCATTGTAAATTTTGTAAATTGTACACAAAGAGATTTAAAATAGCTAATAATAGTAATATATTTGAATGTCTTTGTTTCATGTATACAGGGTTATTTGTAAAACACCGACACAGTCCTGAGAGGTTGTCGGTGTTTTACAAATAACCCTGTATAGTTTACACCTAACTCCGAGTTTTTATTCCTCTACAATCATTATCACCCCGGTTGCTCAGCACCTTCCATATATTGAGAGGCCCGTCATTCGCGCCTTCATTGGTGACCCCGACGTAATGTTCCACAGGGAAGAGAATGATGCTGATGATGCATATAAGACGGGAGTAACTTGTTGCGCAATGTTTTCTTAATAGATACCTATTGTACACATTGTTGGTTGGGTTGATTGCGAACATTTCTGCACAGTCGTTAATACTTATAGAAATACAGAAAGCCGCAGCTTTGGGCGCTGCTGACACTAAACGGTCTTAAATAATGTACCTAAACGTATGTTGACAGTTCGCCGAGAACACCTATGTTTCTACACAAATAGGCCCAGTACAGTCGAAACAACCGGAGCAAGCATCAATTTTCATAAACAAATGTTGTAAATGTTGTTCCTATCTATTATTTTACTAAACACTAGCTGACCCGCGCAACTTCGTCTGCGTTACGTAAGAGAGAGAGAGGCATAGAGAGAGTGTGAGTCAACCTAAAAAAATGCAGATAATATGCTTTAGCGGACTTTTTAAGAGGAACAATCCCGTCATACATGTATGATTGTTGAGTAACTTTAACCGTTTACGCAGCGCACGGAAAGGAAGCTCTCAAAAGCAATAATTTTTCGCCGTATTTGCAACAATTTTCATTGATGCTCCGCTCCTATTGATTGTAGCGTGATGTTATATAACGTATAGCCTTCCTCGATAAATGGGCTATCCAACACTAAAATATGTTTTTAACTGGAATCAGTAGTTCCTAAAATTAGCGCGTTCAACCAACCAAACAAACAAACTTTTCTCCTTTATAATAATAAGTATAGATTCAAGTAGGTAACAATTTAATTTCTCGGAATTATATGCAATCATCGTTAAAATATTGTACTATGTTTTTCCAATTTGGGGCTTCCCTCGACAGCCTTAGGTTTTCATCCTTAGACACTCGATGACAGTCATACTCCAGCTAGGTCGAAAGTTCTCATCAAGGTGCATGAATGAGCCCAAACACGATATAGCTTTTTTTTTTCGTATGGGAAATCATCAAATGACTCCTCCCGGAGCAGGAGGAAGTGTCAGACTTTTACTGACTAAAACCCATCCATGTTCCTTCATCGCCCTTTGTGTTCCGGGGCCACGGTATCTCTTTCGAATAGTCCCGCAGCCCCGGCAGGCATCGGCCGTTGCGGACCCCTTCTTTTTTGCTGACTCTCTTTAGCGCATAGAACACGAACGCGCCGTCGACACGGCCTGTCGTCATGAGACGGACGGACGGCGAGCTAGCCCATAGCTCCTCGTCCACAGGCCCGCGCCTACGGTGGCCGGGGGCCAATTCGTGGCTCCCGACGCCCGGGGTGTCTCCCGCTGTGGCCGGGACGTGAGGATCTCTCCCTCTCACGTTCCGCCACCTCCTTCGCTAGCATGACTGCTTCGCAGAAGGAGGTGATGGCATCCCATTCCGTCTCGCTCTGGACCATGTATTGAACCAGGGCTGGGAGAGAGAGGTCGCCGCCGCCGATCGCCGCTTCGAGGACACGGAGGTGCTCCGCCCAAGTGGGGCACACCTCCACAGTGTGCTCCACCGTGGCCTCCGGTCGATCCTCACAATGGAAGAATCCAGGCGTCTCCTCCCGCCCGAAAACACGATATGAGGCCAATAACAATTTAGCTGTAAATATAATCTACGTAAACTGCGTATGGATTATTGATTATTGCGAATAGCATAGCACAGTTCTTGCACGGCAAGAACACGTGGATTTATCAGGCTTCTGGTGTTCGCTATACTACTTTTTGGAGAAATCATCCTCATCATCATACTCCTGCCCTTATCCCAATTTATTTGGGGGTAGCATGATTGTATTCTTCTTCCTTATGTACTACTCTATTACTTTTTGGAAAAATATTTCACGAAAAAAATAAGAAATGCACACAACTTATACAAAATGAAATATAGGAAATCTCACAGCATCAAAAAAAAAATTAAACAAATCACAAAAAGTGAAAATAATGTTGGAGGGTTTGAACCTGCAACCCCGTAGTTTACAGAGCGGTCATGAAACCGCAAGGCTATTTACTTCGTTGACATAAGCCACAAATAGCCGTTCTCATGTACTTACGTCATGACTGAAACGTCAAACAATTGAAGTATACGGAAATAATGCAAAATTGCCTACCCCCTTAAGGAAGTAGCGTGATAATATATAGTTTAAATATTGAAGAAGCCTATGCAGTAATTTTGACGTCATGCGCGCACAAACATTTCGTACCAACTACTTAAACCGAGGAAAGCTGATTTTCTTGAGTTCCGCTATTTTGTGCGTATTCATCTCAAAAATCAAATTTCAAGAAAACTGAGAAATTATATTTACCTGTATTAGATATGGAGTATATGTAGCAACTTTAAAAGGTTACACTTCATTGGTTTTGATTGTATAGGTGTTTGAAGTTTATTAATTTTAAACACAAAACCCTCTTTTTTGCGCCTCTGGATGAGATTTAAAAAAATGCTAAGACAGGTATTTCTTTATTTTTATTAATAAGTATTTATTCTGAGTTTCATGATTCTAGAACAATCTAAATTTTTTTTTTCATACAAACTTTACCCCCCCTTTTCACCCCCTTTTTCCAAAAAAATCCAAAATTTCTATAGCCTATATGTTATTCTGAATGTATTTAAACAGATTTGTGAACATTTCAACAAAATCGGTTCAGCAGTTTTTACGTGATGCGCGGTCAAACAAACAAACAAACAAACAAAATTTTTTTAAATGGTTTTAATATGTTCAGTTACTTATTTCAAGTCACCCTGGCTGGTTTTTTTTTTTAATCTTCAATGAACAGATTTTTTGGTCTCAACGATTTTATTATATGTATAGATTATTATATGTATAGATATTTATGCTAAATTAGCACTGACAGAGGATTGGCAATACATTGTGATATAATAATTTGTTAATTATTATTATGCTGTACTGATAAAACTATTAAAGAAATAAAGTTAAATAATAGGTGGTCCTACCTACTTCGAGCAGCTGCCGTGTTCCAAGGTTGAGAAACTGGTTGAGTATAAAACAAAATTAGCGAATACGAGCACAGTGAAAAGATGGGGCCTGCACAATAGTGCCACGGTCTTATTAAGTACAAGTTAGCCAGATTCACCTTGACCTCAACCCTTTGATCCGAGCGAAATGGAATCGTTTAAGGTGGATGCTCCAGGGTAGCCCGCGAAATTCAAATTTTCTTACGTTTTTTCAATTTGCAGGCCAGTGGTAGGTTGTATGTTGATTAAGATATTGCTCGCGACTGTAAGACGTATGTAGTTATACAATTATAATTATCAAAATCATCAATACAACCCTCCAAGCTCATAAAGGTGCAGGAATTATCCTGCACCTTTATGAGCTTGGAGGATTTTAATTATTAAGGCCTCCCTGGAGCTTCCACCTTTAGTTAGTTCCATAATCCCATAATCACAGTTTTGGCCGTAAGCCACAGCTGTTAAGCAACATTAAAAAATAATAGCTAATGTATGTTATTCTACCTTTAAAGCATTTTGTTTGTTTGAGCTTTCGTTCAAAACAAAAGGACGGAGCTCATATAATATAAAAGTGCACGCCCAGTAGTCGCGCATAACTAGGCTAATATTCTCGTGTTTTTTCAGCCCAGGAACCGGAACTACGTCTAGTTTAAATAAACCACTTCGTCGCTTTTTAAAGCACCCATGAGTAGACTAGAGATCGACATTTAACAAAGAACTAATTATACGGCGAAAGTTAAGAGAATAATATCGACAGGTCTTTAATAAAATTAACGTGGAGAAAGTGTCAGTATGGTTTACGTATTTTGAATCCCCCGTTTCTTGGTGGTCATACTGGCATGCCATACTAATATGACCAGTGAGAATCGCTTGTATTGGTGGTCATATTATTTTTATAAACATCCTTGCTACGACTCCATGACGCGCGCTCGCTTCGCTCGCATATTAAATAACAGTCTTTGACTTCTGTCCCCGAAGTGCCGGGCCTCCGCCGGCGTCCTCCATCGGCCTACGGCCCGGTGCCCATGCCGCCCATGAAGGATTAAAAATGATTAAATAAAATTGTTGTTGTCAGAAGTGGTTTTAACTAGTGTTACAACACTATTACCTGGTGATATCGTTTAACTTTAAAAAACTCACCGTACCACCAGGGTATGTGTGAAGCAAATATGCATATATAGGATGTTTAAAAAAATTATATGACCACCAATACAAGTGATTCTCACTAGTCATATTAATATGACATGCCAGTTTGACCACCAAGAAGTAGGTTTTTAATCGCGCTCAAAATAAACGAAAACTCAATCGTCACAAAGATAAACTTCATTAAAGGTCACCAATATGCATATTGATTAAATTGTTAAAATCTATCTAATCTAAATCTCTTTACAAAAAAAATCTGTGTTAACCATAAACATCCGAAAAGAAATTAAACCCAGAAAGAAGCGCGTGTAAAGGTCCTATGGAACTACAAGATCCTTAATTGCAATCACGCAAAAACGACTACGGAATTTAAAGTTGTGTAATTGGAGCGAGCCAGTTACCATTTGTCGGGCTCTATTTTAAAATTCAGACAGCAATTTAAAACGCAAAAAAAAATAAAAAGATTGCAGGACTGGAAATTAATCTCAGACTCACTAATGACGATATTCTCTCCACCCATGTGTAAAGCCTTTTCACATACAGGGTGTAAACAACCTCATCACGAAACCGTCAACCAAGCATTCTGTACATCAAAATAAGTAACTTTACGCAAAAAATATTGCTGGGAAACTTTTTTCTTAGGGTGAAAAATCATGTTTTGTGGTAGATGGCTTCTCAAGGCTCACTGAAAATAAATGATTGTACTGGCTTTAGGTAGGTACATTTACCAACACTGCAAAACGGTTCATATCTTATACAGACTTACAGAGAAAAGCAACTGGATGACTTGCAATATTACAGAATCCGAAGATCCAAAGAACTGTGGTTTTTACGCGGGCGCATACAGTCCCTTCACGTCAGAGCACGGCTATATTATTGCTACATTTTGATAAATAATAACTACATTGAACGCAGCAACAACAGTACAACACTACTGTACGTGTTTGTCAGGACGACGGCGCGCGGCGGCGCACCAACAGTACATTTGCGCATATTATATCCATTATTATGGTATTTAGCATATGCGGTTCACGACGCATTTACTGCACCGGCAATGTTTCTAAATAACGTTATTTCAGAGAACGTTCTACATTTCTATAGAAGAGATAGATGATGATGATGATGATTTATACAGATAATGATTAAATCCGTTAATCAACAACGTTATTGGTGTTATTTTTTCTCAGACACTAAGATATTACAATCTTAATAGGTCTTCATTTTTATCTTAGTTTTTAACCTATAACTCAAAATGGACAAACATTTCAGCAAAGCCGTCATTGTAAATGTTGTTCCATTTAAAAAGACCTATCCAACGACGTAAATGTCATTGCTATTGGAGGGGTGTACCAATCTGCTCGTTCTCTTTTACAATGTCACATCTTACTAATATTTTAAACGCGGGGGTTTGCGAGGATGTATGTTTGTTGATGGGATGTTTTTTAATCTTTCACGCAAAAACTACTGACCGAATTTGGATGAATTTTATATTGTCTCACTGCAGGGCAAAGGCCTTCCTTCCCTTCTTCCACACTTCGCGATCTAGTGCGATTCAAGGCCAATCCTTTGCGAAAGAGTCCAGCTTATCCCGCACTCTCCTTCTGGATTAACACATGGGATACGTTTTATTCCGGTATAGTACGATCCCGTGGACAATCCAAACCGCACGCGTGCTGGGGCGAAGCCGCGGGCTTATGCTAATATGAAAAATAATAGTACCTACATTTTCATACAAGTGGAGAAAGTTTGTTAATGCATTCGAGGCCCGAGAACTGCAATAACAAATGTCCACGTGTATCAAACGACGTTTTTCAATACACTTTTGAAGAAATAAAATAAAAGAATGAAAAATATTTTTGTCATGAATTATTAGGAGACTATGATTTTAATTTTCTTTTTTTTCCGCGCTTTGCTTTCGCCAGGTTGAAGGAGAAGCAAAGGTAACAGCCTAATATAGAAAATAGTTTATTTTTGTATTTTTGAATTTAGAACACAAATAAATGTTAATTATTTTGTTTATAAAAGTAAATATTAGTTTTAAATAATCTTGTTGATCTATGATGATTTATAAAAACAATTTGAATATTCAAATAATATTAACGGCGTAATAAAAACATTCACCTCCGATCATAGGCATTGAACCGATTTGAACTTCGTATAAGTATAATGTTACTTACCTGTGGATTGAAAAAAAAAATTAAGAAGTTGCTCGCGTGTGAAGCACATAGCTTGTTTACTAAATTTTACTTATATCGTAAAATTTATGAAAATTGATTCTAAAAAGCCTGTTTGAAATAAAATATCGGACATTGATTTTCAGAAAGATAACTGGAAAATTGATAGTCTTAAAATAACATAACAATTAATTCCGTTTGAGAGAATATGTTTTTACAAAATATTTTGACGAGGTCGGTCAGCGACGGCGTCCCTTCCACCGTCCACCCTGTATAAGTATTACACGACAACACTTTTCGAACTCCCTTTAACCCGACCATCCCTACCGAATCGCATACACTTGCTAATTACCCTATAAGTTTTTAAAGGGCCGCCTGCTTGATTGCCACCCAATAAAACAAAATCCTACTTCAACATTTTTTTCAATTAATTCAGACAATCTTTTCCACGCGCCGTTGTAAATCTCGCAATAATAAATATGTTTGCATAATAAAACTAATTGAAAAACATACCTTTAATTAAGGACTCTCATAATTTGCAAACAGCCCGCGTTGAAACCTCACTATTTATTAATCTGACTGAAAGTTCCTCAGATTTTGATAATAAGTTGAGAGAGAAAGTAATCATAGCATAGGTAGGTGCGATTGCAATATTAATATTAGGTACATGTCATCATCATCATCATCATCAGCCTATTAATGTTCCCACTGCTGGGACACACGCCTCCTCTCTAAGAGAGGGAATGGGCTATAATCCACCACGCGGGCCCAGTGCTGATTGGTAGATGTCACATGTCTTCGATTTTTTGGTTCTAGGACATGCCGGTTTCCTCACGATGTTTTCCTTCACCGTTTTGAGAGCAGTGGTGATGAAATAAATTACACAAAGTAATGCGCCTGCCTGGGTTTGAACCCACGACTTACTGTTCGTAAGTCGGGGCCACCGCCACTGGGCCACCGCTGCTCTCCTACACACAGGTACACGTGGAGCAACATAAAGAAGCAAACATTTTTCTTTTGTAGGCTCATTTCTGTACCTACAATAGGTTATATAGAAAAGTATAAACCTATAGTGGAATTTTGAGCGGGCAGTAAGGGTAACTATCCTAACCGTTGCAGCTACACGAAAATGGACTTAAGAAACTATCCGTAATTCTCGGATTTTTTTAAAAACTGTAGAGCCACTTTCACGACTTCCCAATTTTGCACTTTTATACATTCACGAGTACGAATATTACCGACTAAACCCGATTTGCTTTTTTTTTGTTTAAGCCTTAATGTCCCACCGCTGGGCAAAGGCCTCCCCCATAGCCTTCCAATCATGTGTACGTGTGGCTTTCACAGGCCAATCTCTAACAAACGCCTCTAAGTCGTCTCGCCAGCGTTTTCTAGGCCTTCCTCGGCGACGACGCCCGTCTTCTGGCACCCACTGAGTGACGACTCTGGCCCAACGGTCTTGATGCATTATACGGCTAAAATACGAAAAGATTGTTGTTGGCACATCAATTAAAGTCCTCGACTGCACAGTTAGCGAGAAAATTACCATTTTACAAAAATCATTTTTAGATGCCAATCGAATCATCCTGTTTCTAATTTAATACTGATCAGAAACTTCTATGGGACCAACCCAGCTTTAAGTACTTACTAAAAAGTCAGAGCAGATAATGATGATGAAGTTAAAAGTCCATGTTGACTGTATATAAACAACTTAACGAGATGATCACAGTATGATCACTTAGTGTGCACTTGTGCAATTCAAGGTGGCGCTACTTGTCAAGCAAAAAGGGGACCGATATGTCAAACTTGGTACATTTATTTTAGTTCTGTGTTTACAGATAAGTTGGCTGAAGTGTAAACTGTTCTTGCAACTCGTCAAAAGTAATAAAACTTCTAAATGTATGACTCTACAGACTTGAACCCCGCGCGTTATCTATTCCATCGCACTCTGGCGCTTCATTACAGTTTGTTCAATTTCGGCGGTTGATGCCGAAGGTATGGCCTAAGGTGTTTCTTTTGGCTGAAGGTGGCCGAGGACAAAGTCAAAAACGAAGCTTCGGTCGAACACTCTCTAATAATTATGTAGTCAATCTGCTAAACTATTACAATTCGTATCTGTACGTTGCTACTGATTAATTATATTAATAAAAAACCGGCCAAGTGCGTGTCGGGTCACGCGCTGTGTAGGGTTCCGTAGTAGCCCGTTACATTTTAGATTTTGTTTTTCAATGCAAGTCTTTACCCGTTATAAACAAGCAACCACTTCATCTTAGTCACTATAAAGGATTTATTCTAAGGATTTTGTATTTGGTACAAAATTATCCAACACCCTAGTTCAACGACTATTACTGCTAAACACAAAGTTATATCAACCGCTATAGTTTTTCTTTAAAGTTCATGAAATTCACTATCATTATCAGATCATAGTGAGAATCCTGTAGATTAGCGTAGGTATGTGATACACATACACATAGATTGGACTGTCCAATGTATCAATGAGCTACTGGGCAAAGCAAAAAAGACTAAGAAATCTTACCTCGTCGTAGATACAATGAACGAATCATCATCCCCTGATAGAGTGGAGATGGGCGACGGCACGCGAGCATCCTCCGAGTCCTCAGGTGACTCTGGCGCCGGTGACTCGGATGCCAGAGACTCGGATGCCAGTGACTCGGGTGCCAGCGAGTCTGGCGCCTGGAGATAGTCCTGGGTGCAGCGGATCACGCCCGGCTTGTGGCTCTGCGTGTCCGCCATGCCTGCTAGATCTGAGGACAAAGAGTTAAATATGTTATGCTAGATTCAACTCTAAGAAACATCTCTGCTTAACCCTTGGGGAAAACAGATGTTATGTTATAATTATACATTGTTATTTTTAGCCTGCTACAAACCAGCTACGCACAATTCAGTGAACATTCTGACATTCAAATCTATCATTTGGCAGTGTACACTACCACTCGATAAAAGATTTGCAGTGTGCCGTGCCTCTCAAATGTCACATGAAAGCAATAAAGTGACGTCAAACAATTAGTCAATCATTTCATTTGCTTTATTCGCGGAGTTAAGTGGCGTTTTATGGCGGCTGTACCCTCGCACAGGCACGTGAGTTTCGCACAAGAAAAGAGGTAAAGGGAGGCCTATACCGAACGGAGGAACATGTTTACTCTCGCTGAGATACTCCGAGGCGAGAGTGTTTAGAATAGCACTCGACTAGCCTTGGTGTTTGTTGGTTGTTCTCCGTCTCCTGTTGGTTTTTGCGACACGTCGCCCGGAGATATACATAAAGAAAGAGCTCTCGATCAAGAGTGTACAGCCACGGTTATATTGCGGCCGCTGGCGATACGTAACTCAGGGCTATTTATTGGTTTTGTGGAGCCATCCATATTATGGTTCAACTGATATAGAGAATGTTTCAGTTTTTTTTCACTCCGCGTTCAAGCAATACCGGCTAAATTCAACATATCATTCGGTAAGTGAGTAAAAGATACTGAATTGGCACTACCACAAATAAATTTATTTTTCAAATTTTGATTTATTAGTGTTCAGATGTTTCACTTCAAGAGAAAGATGCCGAAAATGAAACTAAATTTTACTATTGTTTAGAATCCACATCAAAATATTTTTGTAATGCCAACTTGCGGGGACTCGGCCTAAAGTGAACACCAATAAATTGATACCAACATGTCTTACAGAGTAAGCAAACTGAACTGGCAGTGGGCTGGCCAACAGCCACGTCTGTCGAAGGAGAGACGGCGGACGGAGCCAACGACTCCTGGAGTGGAGACCGCGTAGGTATAGGAAAGGCCGAGTTGGATGGACCAACGACTTTAAGAAAGTGCCTAGTCCAGACTGGATGCATGACTGGGTCGTGGCTCCGGTACTTTACTTGAGGCAATATCTACAGGGTGTAAGGAACCTTTACGACGCCGTTAACCAAGCATTCTGTACACACATCGAACGAAGTTACACTGCACAAAAATTACTACTAGGAATCTAAACTCTTTATCTGAAAAACTGAAAAACAAGTTTTATGGTAGCGCTCAATGATACGCACTCAAAACATCGTGCTGATGGATGCATTGAATAGAACAGGGGTCATGGAGTAAACTTGGACCTATATAATTCTATTCTAATTACTAAACGTGAAACAGTTGGAACTTTGACCTTCAATATCTCCGCAACTGGTAGGTTCCAAGAACCCCAGGTATAGTCCAATACAAAAAAAAAAAAACAAAATCGGGAAGTACACGTGTCTTTCGGCTTCCTTTAAGGGTGTTTTACACTCTTTGTAACCGCTGCTCTCAAAATGTAAAACTGGTAAAGCCGGTTTAACAACAAAAACCGGCCAAGAGCGAGTCGGACTCGCGCACCGAGGTTTCCGTACAAACTTTTTAAAGGACAAATCTAACTTTGCTGTTCGATCCCTAGAAACGGCTATTGCTCCAACCGCAAAATATTAGTTTGTAATAGTAAAATCGCTTATTTTTTGTTATCAAACTACATATTTCTTGGCTTTCAGACTTTTCCCTTTACATGTCAAGGTCTTCCAGCACAAGTAAAGGGAAAAGTCCGAAAAATTAAAAAAGTTGAAAATTAAGGTAAATTTTGGTAAGTACCTACTTACAAGTTTTCGCGAAAATCTAAATTTGCCCATATCTTTTTATCGTGTTGATACACCTAATAGGGACTATAGACCATAAGTATATGATATAAATTTCAACTTGCTAGGTCCACCCCTTCCTGAGAAAATCGGTGGTGGCAGACGGACAGACAGACGGACAGACAGACGGACAAGAAAGTGATTTGTTTTTTCCATTTGAGGTACGGTACCTACGCCATTTTTTTTGTTCAACTTGAAATGAATAAGTGGAAGATGGGCAGGGCAAATTGCTCGCAGAACAGTTGGCCGATGGGGCCGAAAAGTTTAAGAGTGGCGACCGCAAACTGAGACGTTGCGTTTGAAGGCCTCCCACTAGGTGGACCGATGACCTGGTAAAGGTTGCAGGGATCTGGATGCGAGTGCGACACGCACGGGACCGGTCAATGTGGTGACACTTGGGGGAGGCCTATGTCCTGCAGTGGGCGTCTTTGGGCCGAAATGATGATGATGATGATGATGAATATTTGCTATCCCGCACTGGGCCAGTATAGTAGACAGAGCGGAGGGAGGCATGTTTTTCAGTACATTAGAGGGTGATTATACGTTATTTTGTTTTAAAACCCAATCTAAAGTAACTTCACACTATAACTTTCTTATAAATAGGGACTAACAATCAGCCGTATTTTATAAGGTCTCAAGGTCTCATACGTTATTAATCAAAAGAACGGGGAATACCGTTACAAGCTAATTGTAGATAGCGCGACCATAATTATAATAGCTAGGTCCCAATCTGACCAATGAGGTCAAGCTTTGGAAATATACAATGACATTACCTGATTTTCAACTAATGACGACGCTTGGAACCATCTAGCTAGTTTCACAGTTGCCATTCCCTTTGAAAGCCAATACTTACGGGGAAGACAGATAATAGGAGACGACCACGTAAGGCGAAATCTGATGTGTTGAATTGGTTGTATTCAGTTTATTGTCACATTTTGAAGTCCGGTTCCTTACAAAACATGGCAATTATTTTAAACGTAAGTAAATATACATGAATAAAGATACCTGTATTGAAAAATACTTGCACTATAGCCCACTATTATTCAAGTATTTTTCAATACAGGTATCTTCCAGGTTTTTTCTTTTATAATTTGCTCACTGAAAGGGGGATCTATAGCGCACTATAGATCCCCCTTTCAGTGAGCTAATTCAACTGTGCGATTAACCGGTTTTGATTATTGGATATGTTTTGTAATTTTCTTTGTACTTGCCTTTCATGTTTCTATGGTGCCTACAATGTAACACACTTGTGCTTTTTGACAGACTTAAAAGACTTTAAGAGGGAACAGGGGTTGCGATTCTCCATACAAATTAATGGAGGTAACAACATTCACAAACAATATTTTTTCTTAAAATCAAGTTCTGCTATAGACCCGTCCCCGCATTTCCTTTTTTTCAGCTACTTAGGTAAAAAAAATATTGCCCTACAAAAATGATCTAAAATGCCCAATTTTTGGAGCCGTGACTACTAGACAAATTCGAAAAGTTTTTAACATACTTAAAACAAATTGATAGGCCCCAGACACCTAGTATGGGACCTCTCCCACTCTTTCTTAAAATTTCATTGTCAAAAATAACTGTATTGGCTCAGTTTTCGAGGAGAAAAAAAGGGAATACGAAACGTCATCGTCGATCTCGTCAAAATTTTTGTGATTTAATCGGTCTTATCGCTCTGTAGGCAGGCTTGACGCAGCGCGGTGGCAATAGTTTCTTCAAATAGGTACCTACTTATCAAATTCCTCGCAGGCCCTGTTCCGTCTTAATGGTTTATATTATTGTGAACTCGCGGCGCACACTATGGATTGACCCCTCGATTTGTAAAGGTTTTTTCTTCTGTGCTGTTTTAAATGACATGAATAGAATGATAGGTACTTACCTACTACATTTTTGTTGCTATTGTCAATGGATTTTAGGTCACTATGTAGAATAAAATGGACCGACTTTATTAATTTAAGATAAGTAGAACGATGGTCTTCTCAAAGCTTCCCAATGTATGTACTTACCTATTAACTTAAATGTATATGAAATATTTTTTCTAAACCGGTCGGCCTGTTTTCCGATACTTACCTATAACTGTCATATGACTTGTTTATATTCCCTACCTGTGTATCTACCTAGTAGGTATCCGCTGGTACAGTCGCCACGGCATCAAGTTACTACAAAACTGTTCTCGTTTCATTTTGAACTTAAGTACATGAGCTAGCCGCGGGAGACGCCCCGGGCGTCGGGGGCCACGTGGTGGCTTCCGGCCACCGTAGGCGCGGGCCTGTGGACGGGGAGCTATGGGCTAGCTCGCCGTCCGTCCGTCTCATGACGACAGGCCGTGTCGACGGCGCGTTCGTGTTCCACGCGCGCCTCAAAGAGAGTCAGCAATAAGGAAGGGGTCCGCAAGGACCGAGCCTGCCCCCCTGCGGGACTATTCGAAAGAGATACCGTGGCCCCGGAACACAAAGGGCGAGGAAGGAACATGGATGGGTTTTAGTCAGTAAAAGTCTGACACTCCCTCCTGCTCCGCCCAGAGCGGGAGAAGTCATTTGATGATTTCCCATCCTAAAAAAAAAATAAAAAAATACATGAGCTAAATCAGCAACTCTAATTGCGGTGGTTCAAACTTCGTTTCAAATACTGTTAGAATAAAGTTCTAATCAGCTTGCTAGTGCAGTATGTAGTCATAGTGGTTGTTACGTCGGTCACTGCGGGCCGAATAGTGCGAAATGAGTGGTTTTTTGCGATTTACAAAAAATCTATTGATTGGACTAAAAAAAACACTATCATGCTAATATGTTGCTTGTAGAATTATTTGCCAAAAATTAGAATGATCGCATTATTAGTATGGGTTTTACTCGTTAAAAGAATTTTTAAGAGATAACGTAGTGATTTTTTTTTATCAAGTAAAATTAGTTGTTTTATGTTTTCAAAACACTATCATATATCGTGAAGAATATCATATATTTTTCTGGTTTTGTTTATTGCAGTGAATCATATGCTTTTTTGCATTAGAAAAATTCGCGTTTAGCTCCTGTTAACCAACTTATTTATGGTATAAAATCATTTCAACACTTTATACTACAAACAGTCATTCTGCAACACCGCAAAACCCCATACAGAATTATAGAAAATAAAAAACGTAATAAACGCCGAAAAGATGGGATATGCACCTTGCCGCGAGTACGTTCAACTTTTGTCAAGCGATTCTTTCATTTTCTTGGTCCGTTCCTGTATAACAAAATAAACGAAGAGTGTCACATCTACGGACTACCGTATTACAAATGTAAAAAGATTGTGCAATCGTACCTCTAAAACAAGTCATATGACGAAACTGAAAGAATCTTAACTTAAGTGGTGAACATGGATAAGCAAGCACACACACACACACACATTGATCCACCCGCACACACACACACACACACATTGATCCACCCGCACACACACAAAAACACACACACACAAACACACACACACACACTTTTTACTTTAAAATTATTTCAAATTGACGTTTAATAAAACGTACATATTACCTACTTACCTACTTAGTTCCTTACATACTTACTTAATATACTTACATAATTACTTAATAATATACATACAACTTGTCAAACTCAAAACTCCGTAATTGCAGCAGTAACATCGGAAGCACTATATGTAACCTTTGCATCATTAGACCTTAGGGGACCGGACTGCTTCTCCTTAACACACGTTTTCATAACCTAGCTAGGAGAGCAGTGCTCACCCACACGTTTGTATAATGATATAGTACTTTTTTGTAAAACTGTATTTTTAAGTGTACTACTATGCCTTGTTTTGAGTAAAGAAATAAATTTTATTATTATTATTTATTATATTTGGGGGCACGTCCCCCCCCCCCCTCTAAAAGCTAAACTGCTGGCTTGAAAAATCTGGAAAATTCATGATGATAGTGCATTTCATGAACTTTAAAGGAAAACTATAGCGGTTAAGATAACTTTATTAGTTTAGCAGTAATAGTCGTTGAACTAGAGTGTTGGATAATTTTGTACCAAACAAATACAAAATCCTTAGAATAAATCCTAAAAAGTGACTAAGATGAAGTGGTTGCTCATGTAGGTACTCGTAGAGCAATAGTTGTTTAGTTTCATCGACCGAGACCCCACGAGAGAGGTCTTGTATTATGTTACAGCTCGTATATTGCATATTTTATACAGTTGAGTTTGAGTTTTCACTACAAAGTTTCAGTTTTTCTGAAATCAACTTTAGACTCACAGACATAAAGGTAAAAGTTCCCACAAGTGAAAAGAACATCAATTTAACGAACGAAACGGATAACTATTATAGTTTGGAAAATACATTACCTACTTAGGTCCCTAGGTACCTACTTACTTAACATTTCAAGTGTAACTTCCACGTTAGGTACCTACCTCAGTAATTGGTACCTGCAATGGAATGCCAGCAATGTACCCACCTAAACCTTCGTACCTACCTACTTAGTGTCAAATTCCCAAACCCGGTATTCGCCAAGTTATAGAATAATCGGCCGGGGGTTCGTTGCCTTGGCAACGGAGTGCACCGCGCGCTCTAGACCTATACTCAATATAGAGTAGAGGTCGTTCACCCCGCGCTGCACCCAAATAAACACTAAATTCTTAACATATTTCCAACACAAAAACTTTACAACGATTTGCTAATTATTTTAGCTAAACTTACGTTTAATAATTCTGAGGAATTAATACTAGTGGCTATTTTCTACATACCTTGAGGCGGCTTAGATATTTAGTCATCATAACCCGTGATTATACCCGATCCGACTAAAAAACACCATTTACGCCAAATTATATTTACACAATATATCTCACACACGTATCACATATTCTATCACAATTCTAACACATTATTATAGTTTATAACAAGATATACTGTTTTATACATTATTTACCTATCTCAATGTTTTGAATGTCTAACTTGGAAAACTAACAATAACAATCAAAGCGACATCTATTGAAGTGAATGAAAACTATCAAAATTCGTAAGTGAAACCATAAAGAAATGATTATGGAATTGTAAGCAAGATGTCACTAGTGACGGTAATGGGATAGTTATTTTTTTCTGTTCTCGAATAAATGTTTTGATGATGTCATTAAAAATATTACTAACGTGATATTTTTCTCGTCAAAATCATTTAAAACAATATGATAACAGCTCACCTTTTTCAGTATTCCGCGTTACTTCACTAGATGGCGCAGTTACGAGAGCGAACGATTCTTAGCTAATATCAGAGATGGCGCTGTTCTCTAACTGAACGTAATTATGTAAATAATTATATAAAAATTAAAATAATTATATTCTAATGTCAAATCTGTTTTTCTCATAGAAACTATTCCATTTTTTCCATTGAAGTTTAAGTTGCCGTTTACCTAGGTTGGTAGAGGAGTTGGTCCGTGGTTAAATAACAACAGCCACTCGGGTCGATCTTCTGGTTAAGCCGCGCTTGCCTAGGTTGGTCCGTGGATCGGTGACCACCCATACCGAGTTTCTTCCATGCCTCAGAAAACACGTTAAGCCGTAGTCGTTGTTGGTCCCGGCTGTCACAGGTACACTGTTACAGGTAGTCAGTGGCCCGAAAGTCTGGCAACTAGTCTTACCAAGGCGATAAGAAATTATTTTTCTCCGTTCTTTGAAAAGCGCGTTATGCAACGAATTCCGGTTATCACCAGTACGACAGGATACCGGTACGTAATGAGAAGATTGAAGTTACCCAATACTTCGGTAACGGCATCGTTAGGTTCTTGAGGCGGCTTCTTATGACATTCAGCGGAAAGTGGAAGAAGCAAGAGCGCAAGAGCCCTTGCGTCGTTGACGGCGTTGTGACCGCTGTATTTTTAATGGCATACCTGGTAACCTGGTATGCCATAAAGAAAACGGCCCTAGCAATGCTGCAGAACTGGGACCAATAACCCTCCATTATCAACATAAAGAAATTCAAACAAGGCCTATCTACTATTCAGCGTAGTAATCTAATATGACATAAATTTGATCGAGGAAATTGAAAAACTGGTGAACTGGCAAAAGCTTAAACAGCTGGCATAGACGTTAAATGTATCAATGTTATGTTGGACTTGAACTTGAGCCGCGAGAGTGAAAGCCACAGCCACTTGATCTTACGCCCCTGTAACGAGGCAGGAGAGACAGCAGTCAGTATTGCTCGATATGCGTCGAGGTGCGAGGTAACCTTGACTAGATGTCGCAGTTCCTTTCACGTTTGCAAGTCACAATTCATTTGGCACAACACAACACTTTTGTTTTAAAATAGTTGTTGATCTATTAACACAATTCAGTCCATAAGTTAGTTTACCACGTACGATTCTCATGACTAGAGGATTTCAAAAATTCTCCTTTAGCCTCCCGGACGTGAACTGCAATGAAGAGCTCTGTATACCCTTTACCGACAGCACTGATTTTAGGTAAGTAACTAAATACGTCGCCTTAAACACAGCTTGGCGAAAGGGCAATTTTGGAATCAGCCAAGACATCGCTTATCACAAATCACTGCTGGACATAGGGCTCTGCATAGTTGCGCCGCAGCATCCAATCCAATCCGACATCCAGACGACGCTCTCTACGATCTGAAGTTATCTGAACACATATGTACCTAAAAATGGCGTACTGGGAGCAAACGATATACCTAGTTATATGAACCGTCTGACACGAAAAGAAAAAACTGAACATTCGTGAAAATCCGCTGTTTTTTTTTTTTTCAAAACCATATTATAGATTAGTAGGCATCAGTTATAACCAAAGATAATTCTTAATCTTATATCATACTGCTAGCCAAGACAGACCGTCCATAGTTAGGCATATTTTAGTGTAAGTGTAGCTCCTACACTGAAACATAACCGGGTAGTTCTCCCCCACCCCTCTGCCCGCCTCTACACCCGAGATGATGAATGTGTCAGCCGGAGCTAGAAACCCACTTAAACCTGTAATATAAGTACCTACAGTTATATACAGGATGGAAGGGAGACATCAACGCACAAACGGCTACCACGTATTGAGTTCATAATTCCGCCACACAGACTGGTTATAAAGGCATAAACTGGTCCATACATTTTGACAGTGTAGGTATTACACTTTTGTAGGAAACAGCTGTTTTAGGGTTCCGTACCCGAAGGGTCACCAGCGGGACCCTATTACTAAGCCTCCGCTGTCCGTCCGTCTGTCTGTCACCAGGCTGTATCTCATGAACCGTGATAGCTAGACAGTTAAAATGTTCACAGATAATGTATTTCTGTTGCCGCTATAACAACAAATACTAAAAACAGAATAATATAAATATTTATTTGTTTTTTTTTTTTTGCCATTTTGTCTAATGTTGTATCTAATGGTGCGGGACCCTTCCAAAGTCAAGTCAAGTCCGACCCACTTTGTTTCTCCCACACAGTTGTAATAAATAAAAAGAAAATATTTTTAGATTAGATCATACAATCATAGTAATCATGAAGAAATTCTCATTCGAAACACAATTTAAAAAAAAAAACATATTTTCAAATTGTCTACTCGATATGTTTTTTTAAATTGAAAAATATTTCTTAGACTAATAGGGCCTACACGCCAAAGCCTCCGGGTTGTTGATGTGTAGGCACATAAGTGGGCGTCCATTAATTACGTGAGGCTATTTTGGCGAATTTTCGAATCCGGAGGGGGTTCGAAAATTCGCCAAAATAGCCTTAGTGAGATATCATGAGATTTAACTTGACCCCCTCACCCGACCTAATCTCACGTGAGATTTATCAAAACGCGTAGTTTATAGTTTATATACTTACGGTAATCTGTGCTCGATTGTTTAATTTTTTTCAGTGAATATTTATTATTAAATATTATTGTTTACGATTTGGCAAATTAAACCCAGTTATCTCGCAATTTTGCACTTTTTCTTGCAGGGCAAAAAAATCGTGATATTTGCAGAGAACCCCCTGTCTCCCTCGTGAGATTGTGTGAGATTCGGCTCGACGCCCTCCCCGCCCTAAACGTTTCACGTAATTAATAGACGCCCCTAAGGAAAGTGGTGAATTATAGCAGTAGTCAATAAATCTGGATAAGACTGGATCCAGAAGATCCAAGAATCTGTGACAAAGGATACACAGCACCAAGAAGTGTTTACACGCATCTACACCTACCCGTAGTAGCAGTCACGGAGTCTGAATATGTATCCAGTTGATGGCACTACCTTCGCCTCCTATTACACGGGACTTAAACATAACTGTCGAATTATTGACGACCCGAATGGCGCAGCGGTAGTGAGGCAGCCTTACATTCTTAGGGTCCCGGGTTCGAATCCCGGTTGGAGCAAATGTTTGTGTGATGAGCATGGACATTTGTTTCCGAGTCATGGATGTTTATATGTATAATAAGTATGTATTTACAAACAAAAAGTATCTATGTAGTATATCAACTATCTGGTGTTCACGACACAAGCCTCGTTGCTTAGTGTGGCACCAGATGGCGCTGTGTGTTAATGTTCAGCGATATTTATTTATTATTAATTATTGTAAGTGTAAGGTAGTAAGTAACACCGCTGCTTTACCCTTCGGGAATTACAGGTGTGATGTCATGGTCTGATGGTATTAGCAATAAGACTTAAAACCAAATTGTTCCGAAAACAAAAGACTCATAAAATGGTCCAACCAAAAAGCCTTTACGTGTGATTGTTTCAGGCCTTTCCGGTTAGTCTGTGCCGGAAATGTAGGTGAAGAGAACTACTGTCATGATTTCCAAATAATAATATAAATATCTGATTTTTATTTAATTTCCTTTATTCTTCTGTTTACAAATAGATTACATGTCTAATAATATTAAGTTATTTAAAAACATATAAAAAATGTGGCCCAGCGGTATCCGGAACAGGGTGTCATGGCTCCAGAGAGAGAAACCTCCTAACAATAAGAGCCGTGTCCAGGAGTACCGCTTTCTGAATCAAGCCCTTGATCCAGCTACCTAACGGGAGATTTTTATTTATTATGGTTTTAAAAATAAAATGTTGATTTGACAGTAACCGCCAAACAAGAACGGTTAATTAAAAATAGAAAATTATATGGTTGTCTTCAAGTATTGAATAATTTAATAAGTTTGGTAACTGCTTTATAAGGGACTCGACGCTGGGGGAATGATTCCTTTATAAATACCAAGTTGCGTTAGATTGTACCTATGCGCACAACATTCTAAATAAATTATATTGATACTGGAAAAGGCTACTATTTTTTTACAATAGTCTAAAAAATCATAGTTCACTACAAATGTGAATGCACTAGCAACCAAACGGAAAACCAAGTCGTACCGATAAAGCGGCAATAAAATCCAGAATGCGCGAATGCCTTTTGTTTTTGCCAATGTGATTATTTCAGGCCTTTCCGTTATTCTGTACCGGACATGTAGGCAAAGTTGCCCGCCACGCTCGAATACGTAGCCAGTGCAAAATGTTATCTCATTTCCTCCTAACTGAAGGTTCAAGCTGTTGATAAAGATCTACCGACAAATAATTAGTTCATTGACGTTAATTGAGTTCTAATATTTTGTAATCAACTTTATTTTCTAACGATACTCGCATACAGGGTCATTACTTTTTAGTTTTTGAATGTAAGGACTTTTACTTGTTTTTTTTGTTAAATTTTGAAAGAAATTGATGCAACACAACTGTTTGTTTTTCACTAATATTGAATTTATTGTTTATGTGTGTGTTGACCAAATATTTTGTCATTCAGTTACTGCCGAAATAACAGCAACGCTTTTCTACGACTTGTATGTTTTTTTAACTAACCGATTTTTAAATATGATATTAGCATGCAGGAACGACAGATTGCATGATTTTAAAAAATCGGTCACATTTAATTCTTATACTTACTGCTTCAACCCTTAGATAATTTTTGGTGAGTGCAAAGACATTCAAATATTTACGAGCGACACCTAGACGGAACAAGACGAAGAAAATCGTAATCCAATACTTGTTACTACATACTTTGTATCAAGTTGGTCTGTCTAGATGATATGACGCTTTTAAAATTCTAAATACGTCACGCCTAGGTATAAGTTTTAGCTAGTTCTCACGTCACGAGCCCCACACTCCCGAGTTTTGATGCGTTTTATCTTTTGTCAATATTCTTTGATTTACAAAAACATAAAATACGTGTCCATTAATTTCCAATACTCTAACTGACGAACTAAATAGATTTGCAATTTTTTGATACTGTCGTCACGCCTATTAGACTCACGATTTCGACAAACGACGACAAGCACTGTTCAAGAATGGTGCTTTGTCTTTGCCTTCAGTCAGCTTGTCTATGGAGCTAAGCAATAGATTTAAGACATCGCTATGGGCTGTTGCCCTCACCAGCCATGTAATTGGCCACATCATTACATAGATTTATTACAGGCGACCTAGCAGCGTTGTTCTTATCTTCAATCAGAATTGATCTATGAAGTCAAGGTAACAGGATGTTATTTGACTTAAACATAACGGAAGAAACGCATAAAGAAACGTGGGTGTACTATAAGTAGGTATACCTCGGCCTAACCCTTCATTTTCTAGAACTAGCTTACTCTAGTTCAAAAGTAATTCTGGCACACATTGGTAATCAGAAAGAAAAGTCTCAATTACCTACAATAATGTTGCATCAAAAGCTACAATTATTGTGATGTCAATAGATACTTTATAATCAAATTATACCTGACTAGAAATCAGGAAGCCATTAATACTTTTTTATTGGCATTGAAACCATAGGTATAAAAGTAGGTCACCATTATGTCTATCCAAGAGAAGCTAGCCAAAAGCTATAATTATCTATTACTAGAATGTCCCGAATATTCGAATCATCTTGCAAATGTATTTGCGTCAACTCAAAAGTGACCTCATAACGTCTGTGGCCAAAGTCACACATAATCGTTACAGAACTAAATTCGCCTTGCAAACTTTTTTCTTTGAAGGTTACATTTAAATATTTCCTGATCTGTCGACATCAATGCCAAGTATTGCGCCAGAAAGCAAGCTCTGGAACCGGCAGCCTATCTTCGGCTCGAAGGTTACCTCCAACGTTTTCCTGGAAACTAGTGATCGATCTCGTAGGCCTAGTTGATACTATCGGCAGATTAGAAACAATGAACTAATTAGAAAATGCACCAATCATTTACCATCAGGTTCTTGCTTAACGGCTTTGTTTACGTCGTGATTTCCTCAGATCTCTATAAATATATTAGAATTCCAGAAGTAAAACTCACTTTATCTGTCTGACTTTAGACTTTCTTTGCCTTTACCCTTACAAAGATTGGCATACGGAAAGACTTGAGTCGGGATATAGGGATAAGTATTTCATCCTGGTAATAAATACGTTCCAGTGAGTTAATTCTGACCTCCAGGTGAACAAGACTGGCAAAATCCAGTCGCGTGCCCATGGCGGGCAAATTGCTTGCTTCTGCGATCCTTGACTTTTAGTCATTTAGAACATACAAATAAATGTAGGTAGGTAATATTTGTTTTATAAATTAAAAAAAGACATTGCTCTTGCTTTAAAATGATTATAGCAAGCGAAACTCCGATTGAACCAGGTGAACAAAAAATTAATTACAATTTTGTAACCAAAAATGAGTCAGACTCCGTGTAGTTCCGGCTATAACATACAGGGCGTTTATCATGTTCTGTTTCCATATCCTTAATGATAATATATGTAATATGTATTACTATGTCGGCAATGACGAGAAATGATCGCAGAAAAACCAGGCGGCAATAAAATAAATCACAAGTTGTATGTTGAAGTCGTGAGTCTTAATTGCTTAAAGATACTCTACTTATTATTAAGTGTTGTGCCTAAGGACAGCACGACCAGCAAATAACAGCAGCAGCTGTAATGTTCCCACCATTGGGAGTGGGAGTGGACTGTACTGCACACGCAGACCCAGTGCGGCACGCGCGTCACTGTTTAGAACATTTTAGAAACTGGTACCTTTCATTATGGAAATCAACATAACGTTATGTTTATTCCATCCATTATGTTTTTTCTAGTCCATAGAACTATTTCTAGCGCGGTATTTTGACTTACTCATAAAAGGTTACTTCGAAGCGAAAGGTACATAATGGCAAAGTGCTTTCTAGCGGCTCTCTAGTAAGCTTATAGGAGCAACCTTTACTTTGTCTGGAATACTAAAAAGTTTCTATTTTTGAATTAACTGCGTGTGTTGGATAGGATGCTTGCAAGTCCGATCAATTGTCAGATAGATATAAGTAGACAGAGGATAGACTGGATAACGCGAACTGAAATCTACTTGCAGGAGCCAGCTCAGCAGTACAACTACATTGTAACTTATTATGGCTCGCCCCCTATTACATGGATTACATAGGACTTATAACATAACTGGGGAAATGTGGGTGTACTATGAGGTACACCTCTGTGTTACCCTTCGGGGATACAGGCGTGATGTTATGTTAACTGATCAGACTTGCCAATTTGTCGGCACGGTTGGCGCGGTGGTTGAGCGATTGAATACTGCGTTGCATGTCGCGTGTTCGATGCCTGCACGGAACAAACATTTTGTATGACCTACTGTTAGTTGTTCCGCATTTGGCCATTTTTCTATGAGAATTTAAATGTTTGTAAACGCACCCCCGATACAGGAAAAATTCCTAGTGTCGGGCAAAGTTTATTTATAAAAAAAAAAAAAAAAAAACATTTTAATGAGTTCATGTTCTCACTGAGACATTGAATCACATTTTTCTTTAACATTGTTTCTGATAGTTTCTCTATCAATATGACCCGTTACCGGTTACAGTTACAGTACTACGAAAACCCTGAAATATTGCGATGAATTGAAAAAAAATACTGTTATTTTCAACAGACGTGTGTGAAACTGTGTGTTGACTGTTAAGGTGCAAGTTGGCAGCAGGCGACACGAAGCCGCCGCAGACGACGTGTCGCAGCGACACTACAGGTTTCTATGTATTTTTATGAAATTCCCTTCGAAGCAAGCGACGCGTCGTCGAGCGGCAGACGCAAGTGTCGCCCGACCGCAGATTAGTAGTGTCGCTGACAATGAAATGAAATCATGACTGCAGCGACATGAGGCGGCGACATGAAGCGACGACACGTCGTCTGCGGCGGCATCGTGTCGCCCGCTGCCAACTTGCACCTTTAGTCTACATAATATAATCACTGCAGTTATTTTTGTCTGACAACTACCTAATAGTAATTAGCCGTTCTACTACTACTACTCATTTTTTTTATTAGACGTTCTGATTCATAACATGACCTAACATAACAGGTCCTGTACCTAATTGATTTTTTAAGTTTACGCCTAACTCATTTGAAAACGCGCGGAAACGGCAAATCGCGTTCAGGTACACGTTTCAAGTACTGTTATATGATTTTTATCATTATCAAGCTAAATATGGTTCAAGGCACCTAAGTTCATTGATTAAGTTTCACTTCGAACCCGTTTCGTAGGTAATGGTCAGGAATCGGAATAAGTAGGTAGAATTCGAAACTTCAAGGAAAGTACATAAGTAACATATGGATTATATCTCGACGACCCGAATGGCGCAGCGGTAGTGAGGCTGCCTTACGTTCTTAGGGTCCCGGGTTCGAATCCCTGTTGGAGCAAATGTTTGTGTGATGAGCATGGGCATAATTTGTTTCCGAGTCATGGATGTTTATATGTATAATAAGTATGTATTTACAAACAAAAAGTATCTATGTACTATGTCAACTATCTGGTGTCCACGACACAAACCTCGTTGCTTAGTGTGGCACTAGATGGCGCTGTGTGTGATGTCCAGCGATATTTATGCGGAATGATTTTAAAATCCCCATACATTACTTACTCTCAAACTCCCACCTACTCGTACCTATTGGGACCTCTGGTTATGGTACCTGCGCACGAGGTTCATTCAAATAAGTTTTTTTGTCCAGTTGGATTAAATACCTACTTATAAAGTAGCAATGATTGATTAGTCATTAATTCGGTTTACTTTTAGTTTCATTTGTTTTGTCGTCGAAGTATCGCTTGGTTTACAAACCGGACATACAGCAGGTATTAAACTTATCGTCATCGGCCGTCTAATATTTTATTTTTAACGCCTTATTAAAAAAAATATTACCTATAGATACTGGAACTATCTATCTTAAATATATAAAAGAAGAAACTGACTGACTCATCTATCAACGCACAGCCCAAACCGCTGGGTCTACAGATTCCAAATTTGGCAAGTAGGTTCCTTATGTGGTCTAGGGGTGCACTAAGAAAGGATTTTTCAAAATTCAACCCCTAAGGGGGTTAAACGGGGCTCCAGAGTTTGTATGGGGAAACAAGATTAGTTAGTCTATTTTATTCGAAACTTCACAGGAGTGCTCCTATTAATAAATGAGTAGAAACGGGTTTCAGGTTTTTTCAGAATTCAACCTCTAAGAGGGAGAAATGGGGTGACAAAGTCTAAAACACAGCACAGCCTAAACCGTTGGGTCTACAGATTCCAAATTTGGCAAGTAGGTTCCTTATGTGGTCTATGGGTGCACTAAGAAAGGATTTTTTCAAAATTCACCCCCTAACGGTGTTAGACGGGGCTCCAAAGTTTGTATGGGGAAACAAGATTAGTTAGACTATTTTATTCGAAACTTCACAGGAGTGCTCCTATTAATAAATGAGTAGAAACGGGTTTCTGGTTTTTTCAGGATTCAACCTCTAAGAGGGGGAAATGGGGTGACAAAGTCTAAAAATCAATGCACAGCCCAAACCGCCGAGTCTAGGTTCAAAATTTGGCACATAGGTTCTTTATGAGGTTTAAGGATGCACTAAAAAATATTTTTTCCAAATTCACCCCCTTAGGGTTGGAAAAGGGGGTCCAAAGTTTTACATGGGGAAATAAGATCAGTTAGACTATTTTATTCGAAATTTAACAGGAGTACTCCTATCGATAAATGAGAAAACATTTGTGTTTCAGGTTTTTTCTGAATTCAACCCCTAATATGGAGAAATGGGGTGACAAAGTCTGAAAATCAACATGGCTTTAGTTTGTATGGTGTATCGGGTCAGGTGTATTACAAAAACAACGACTTTAAGATTGAATATGGCGGACCTGAAATACCATCATCCCCTTTTGGGGTGCGATGGGGTTGAAATGTTTAAAAATCAATATGGGTATCGATACCAAGATTATCAGGGGTGCTGATAACGAATATGGCATTTATTTTGAGTTCAGAGAGTTAGATTTTTGATTGTTAGAGATTCAGAGAGGTAGAGTAACGATGATGATGATTGTGATAACGATGATGATTTGTGATTACGATGATGATGATTGTGATTACGATAATAAGGATTGTGATTACGATGATGGTGATTATGATGATGATGATTGTGATTACGATAGTGACAGTGATTGTGATTACGATAGTGACAGTGATTGTGATAGAGACAGTGATTGTGATAGTGACAGTGATTGTGATAGTGACAGTGATTGTGATAGTGACAGTGATTGTGATAGTGACAGTGATTGTGATAGTGACAGTGATTGTGATAGTGACAGTGATTGTGATAGTGACAGTGATTGTGATAGTGACAGTGATTGTGATAGTGACAGTGATTGTGATAGTGACAGTGATTGTGATTGTGACAAGGACAGTGATTGTGACAGTGATTGTGACAGTGATTGTGATAGTAATTGTGGCAGTGATTGTGACAGTGATTGTGACGGTGGTTGTGACTTGTGACAGTGATTGTGACAGTGATTGTGATAATGACTGTGATGGTGATCGTAATAGTGATGGTGATTGTGATGATAATAATTGTGATCATTATGAAAATTGGCACATAGATAGTTCATAACCTGGATTAACATGTAGGATACTATTTATCCCTTTAGTATAATCGCGTGGGACAGTTACCGAACTTCACGCGGGCGAAGCCGCGGGCAACAGCTAGTTATAGTATATATTAATTTGCTTGGTAAAACGAAACTGTTACTTTTTTAATAATAAATTACAGTTGAAAGCTAAAACCGAACTAGGTACATATTAATTTATGAACTCAGAATATTCTCTTCATTCATTTGACATCAGATTAAATAGGATAACAATGAACACAAAAAAATAGAGATTTCCACTTTTTTGGTCGTAACATCTTTCATAATTACATGTCATCCAGATGATTATGTATATGGACGGATAACAAATCGATTAACACTTCATGCATCAAATTGTGTCAGTAGGTAGTTTAAGCGATGAGGGGGAACAGATTTAAAAATATACGTGCGTTTAATTAAATAAACACTGTTAGAATCATACAGTATAACCCTTTCTTTTGGTTTTGAGTAAAGCTGCGGTGTTATTTCATTATATCAAAACCGACCAAGTGCGTGTCGGGCCACGCGTAGTGAGGGTTCCGTAGTAGCCCGTTATATTTTAGATTTTGTTTTTCAATGCAAGTCTTCACCCGTTATAAACAAGCAACTACTTCAACTTAGTCACGTTAAAGGATTTGTTCTAAGGATTTTGTGTTTGGTTAACCGTAAAACTAACAAAGTTATCTTGACCGCTATAGTTTTCCTCTAAACTTTATGAAATGCACTTTCATTATGATTTTTTCCAGATTTTTCAAGCTTTTAGTGGGGGGAGGGGCTGAAATTTGCACTTTAAAGTTTAATATTTCGTATATTGAGCATTAAATTGAAAAATAGTATTAGCAACCCCTAAGTCATTTTAACCTACCTATTGAACGAGACCCCACACGATGGGGGCAGACTACAAAAAAATAATTCATCCCTACTTCACAATGTAGGGGAGCTACCTTATATTTTTTTAAATTTTATTTTACCACTTTGTCGGCGTAATTGATATACACACCCCTACAAAATTACAGCTTTCTAGTACTAACGGTCTCTTAGCAAAACCTTGGACAGACAGAGGGACATAACGAAACTATAAGGGTTCCATGTCAGGACTACGAAACAGTAAAAAGATTGCCATAAAAAATGTATACCTACTCCTGTATTGTCGTTAATTCGTTTGTTACCTATCGTCTAAAGTCACGTAATTAAACTTACATGTGCAAGTAATCTCACTGCTAGAATCTTCACCACACATTCGGGCATAAGGCGCCTTGAAAAGTTCCACGTTGTTTAATAGGTTCACTATAGATTTGATAGGTTTGGTATGTAAGCAGAGATAGCCTAATGGTGTGACCGTCGACCTGCCAAGTCATAGGTATCGTTTGTTAATATGTAAAAACGTTCCAAAGATAATGGAACATTTTGTTCAAGAAAAATGGATTACTTGGGTTAACTTAAAACGTTTCAGTTTGTCTGAAACATTTTATTTTTAATGGAAATCCTTCGTGTGGTAAAAGTGTGGGTTGGAACATGTAAACAAAAAAATAAATCCGGAAATAAGACTTGGGAGTCCGAAATATTTTTTTTTGTACTGATGTAAAGTGTCAAAAAAGTAGGCTGGTCACTTTATCTCAGTTTTGGGTGACCTGTGGATTGGAACGTTTTATGCATAACAACACATTATCACTTGCTTCGGTGAAGAAAAACATCGTGAGGAAACCAAAACAGCACCAAGTCAGAGGCCCATGGGCGGCATACAAACTCTGACACCATGTTCGGCACTAACCACACGAAACAGAAGTAAAATATTATAGGTTTTAGTTAAAACCGTAGGCACTCAACAATTTAGGCTCTTTAGTAAATTGATCCCGCTCATTTAGGTCCCGCGGGATCATATTACTAAATTATTATTTTTATGTCATTTTCATTAGTAGATTGGTCCCGCTCTTAAAAAAAAATGTCATCGAATTTCAAATATCATAACAGCGTGTAGAAAAATGTTAGGAACTTGAGGAATAAAAATAAATAAAAATAACCGTTTAATTAAAAATGAAGAATGAAAACATCAAAATGTTGATGTCTAGAGTTAACAATTTCAATTGTTTTATTTATGAATAGGTAGGTACTTACAATTTTTTGCTTACCAAATGTAGAATAAACTTGTACCTCCATTGAATGAAAATAAACTTGTTCTATTTCAATGATGTAGTTAGGATCCTAGATTCAACACTCCTTAGAACCTCCAATGTGACACGGTTCAAAAACTCTGAAATCCCCAGTCAGTTGCTTGCTTGCTGCCATGCTTCGCGAATGCGTCACCAATCGTTAGAAGTTAAATAATATTATCTTGTTGTTAATTTAGTTTTAATTTCAATCAGTAATCAGGCTTGAAACAATTAATCCAGCGTGAAGTGGAACTCAGAAGTGACATTGACACTGTAGGAGCACCTCGATACGCCACATTAAAATGTTCAAATTACAACATTCGATTGTAGACTGGAGTAACTTTCCTAACAAACATTGCACAGAATCATGAATTGTAAATCACTAATTCCAATCAATAACATTGATTGCAACATTTATTTTGAGAAAACTGTCTAGAAAAACAAGGGAAGTTTCGAGAAAATTTCAGAACATGACCTTAAGGCGCTTAATTTCCAAAGGCAGCTGTTCCTTTATTGACAAATTGGTTTTCGGAGGATTCATTCGTTCATGAACTATCAGAAAAGTATCATATCAACATCCTGGACGGCGTAGATTTCTCACAATCACCAGTTTGTGGTGGAGAGATGTGTAATTTAAGTGATGCTACGCTGTGAAAATAATTATTTTCCTGCCCTTATCCCAATTTAGTTGGGGTCTCGCAGCACGCCTTCTTCGATAATTAGTGGTCATCCTAGTACGTAGTTACCTCCTTTTTAGCCATAATAGTTGTTCCTTTGGTCTTCCGCTGATGTTTCCTCACGTCATTATCCTCATAAAAAGCCAGTGAAAATAAAAATATATATAGTCCTCCTGACCGTTTTCGGTCACGGATCTTAGCAGAGATTAGCCATTGGCGCGGAAGATATTATAGTGCGCAGGCACAGTCCGATGGGAAGGCAATCCGACACGACCGAAGAGAGATCAGGCGCAAGACCAACGGCTTAACGTGCTTTCCGAGGCACCTCCGGGCTACTACTGGGAAACTAATATAAAAAACCCAATAACACTTTTTGCCAGACCCGGGAATCGAACCCAGGACCCCACGCTCAGCAGTCGCACTTGCGACCACGAGACCAACGGGGCATTGAAAATAAAAATACTCCATATGTAACATACCCTTCGCTTTGCAGCTGAGCACATCTCTGATGAAAAAGCAGTCTTATAAACCTAACTTGGCTCCTTTTGGACACTTGGTCACGTAAGTGCTGTTAGTCGATCAATAATCCATAAAACTTGCACAATCCGAAATCTACAATGGAGGTATCAGAAAAAAGTATCTATTACCAACCCATCACTCAACAAACAGTTTGGGTGTTATTAATTTGAAGCTATTAGTAAACGATAAACGTTTTTTAATTAGCATTAGTATTATAAATCAGCATATCAATAATGAAGATATTTCCCCGCCTATAATCTAAGGCACGTGGCAAATTACTTCGTTAATTAAGTAAGTAGTGATTAATCCAATATTATATAAATATATTATACGGAAATTGACGTATGGACTGTATTGTGTGAGCCACCGATTATTCATTCGGATCTGATGTATTTCATGAATCTTTTAATAATTATATCGATTAAATTTTATAGTGCTAAGTACCTTGAACTGTGATGGTTGATGACGCCATTGCTTTCATTACATCAGAATTAACGGTTAAACAATTTGATTAATGTAATTATTTACTTATTTATTTTTCTTGGAAGACTTACAGCTAAACTAAACAGAATAATATTAAAATAATAAATGCAATTGTTAGCCAATTACAAGCAAAAAACTGAATAGTGCAAAAGTGTTAGCATCACAGCAAGGCTCATTAAAAGGGTCTCGAACTTTTATAGCAGCTGTTGTCCGCGACCATCGTCCGCATGAAATTTTATCATAAAAATATTACTTCCTTCCTTTTAAAGGGTTTTCTTTCTTTTGCACGGAACCCTAATCCTTTTACTAAAATAAAAGTTGGCAAGTTACACCTTATAACATCAGCTATTTGCCTGTACAAGTCATGTCGAAATCGGTCCAGCAGTACATACTTTCATATGCATTTAGTAAAACCAGTTCCGTAGTAGCCCGTTATATTTTAGATTTTGTTTTTCAATACAAGTTTTCACCCGTTATAAACAAGCAACCACTTCATCTTAGTCACTTTATAGGATTTATTCTAAGGATTTTGTATTTGGTACAAAATTATCCAACACCCTAGTTCAACGACTATTACTGCTAAACCAATAAAGTTATCTTAACCGCTATAGTTTTCCTTTAAAGTTAATGAAATGTACTATTATCATGATTTTTTCCAAATTTTTGAGCCAGCAGTTTAGCTTTTAGAGGAGGGGCAAGTGCAAATTTTTGTTCCAATAAGGCGTCCCCCTGGACGCCCGCCCTACTGGAACAAAAATTTGCACTTTAAAGTTAATATTTCGTAAATGGAGCATTAAATCGAAAAGTAGTATTAGCAACCCCTAAGTTATTTTCAAAGACCTATTCAACGATATCCCACACGATGGGATAGACGACGAAAAAAATTTAATTCCCACTTCACATGTAGGGAAGCTACCCTAAAAAAAAAGTTTTCCAAAATTTTATTTTACCATTTTGGCGGCGTAATTGATATACACACCTTTACAAAATTACAGCTTTCTAGTAATAACGGTCTCTTAGCAAAACCTTGGACAGACGGACAGACAGACGGACATGGCGAAACTATAAGGGTTCCTTGTCAGGACTACGGAACCCTAAAAATCTGTTATTTTGATGTTACAAACAGATATTTCAATTTTATTTTTATGTACATAGATGTATATTATAGGTAAACCAGTTACACACAGTTCAAAAGTTCGTCCAGCACAAGGTGCTATATATATTATATGTAAACTTATATATATTATTTTATATATTATTATATATATATAGGTATATGTGCAAGGATTGAAGATGCATCATAAAAACTAAAACAAAAACATGATGTTATTCTAAGTAAATGCAATAGGTATTATGATCCCAAATATTACACAAAAAGAATAAACTTGCAATGCAATGGTTGATTGATATTAGTATACACTGACCTGCAAAAATAAGTACTATACCTACTTTTAAATATAAATTTTTCCTAAACTATAGAAGTTAGAGATTTAAAAAAAAAAAAAAAAACGATGTATAGCAATGTTTATCAGCTTTCTTTGAAACTATAGACAAAATTAAACTATTTTTCGAGTCCTTTTTGTTTCGAAAGGATATCTTGTGTACTTAAAAAGTTACTGCAATTTTAAAAGTGTGATACTTATTTTTGCAGGCCAGTTTAGTTACTTTTTAACACCCTTGCTCGTAAAGCTGATGTAATTCCACCGGTTTTAAATATGTAAAGCGGGTCATGAAAAACGCGTGTGTTACCAAAGCAAATAGTTAAGTTATAGTCCATACAAATTCCATAACAGTATTATTTGCCATTTCAAATATGAAACTGATCGCCGCCGCACGACTCCAGCTAGTGAGCAGCGCGATGTTGCTATTCAAATTTCGAACTAATCGCCGCGCGGCGCCAGTCAATAGGCAGCGCTAGCGCGCTGTTAAAATGGCAGGAAAGCAACAGTGTGCATTCACAGATTGAGTTTATTTAAAATAAAATAAAAACAGTTTATTCGGTAATTTAAAAACTTGGCTGCATGCTCTAGCGTCTTTGCCAACATTTTCACGCAGCCACGGCAGAAAATAATCCTCGCGCCATTTTTCTCAAATTTTCTTTTCTTTGTACTTGTATTGTGAATATCTAAAAATGACAACTTTCAATAATGAAGATGAGCAATATATTACTTCAACTCCACCGGATATACTAACAGAAGCGCGAACCGCATGCGATAGCTTGCTGCCGTCAATATCCAAGGACAGATACATAACCACGTATGAAAAACGTTTTTTTTATGTTTCCTCGCAAATGTGTTAAAAAACGTCGTACGATATACGTGCGTATTGGTTAAAACATGCTTGGCTCAATTACGCCCTCTCCTTCGGCTCGGGCTGAAATTCCGCCACGCATGTTATAATAACCATCTTAACGCACTAATATCGTAATGTACTATTACCTACATGATAAATTTTAACTAATTACTAAATTACGATTCCTACAGAGTAATAACAACCCAATATAATCTTTGAATATAAATGATGATCATAATTACGGTGTTTTAAATTATGTTCGTCCTTTCCTGAACGGATGAACCGATTTTGAATAAGTTTTTTTTTATGTTAATTTGAAAGGTTTCTTAATAAGGAATCGGTGTTCTTAGCTATATTTCAAGAGAATTTGCACAGCCGTTTGAAGAAGCCTCTTTTCTAGTTGATGAAGAAAGGTGAAGAAAGGTGAAGAAAGTAAAGTTGATGATATAAAGATAAACTACTTCCGCATTATCGTGTTTGGGCGCATACGCTGCGTTTTGACGAGCACATGCTAATTATTACAAGCTGGGCGGTTAGGGTTAAATCCACAGGTTATTCTCGAGATAAATTCGTGATGAAAAAACCTAATTACAATATCCAATTTGGAAATCGATCCACATAACTCATACTCATCAGTAGCGGTAGCGCTACTGATGAGTGAGAGTCCTACTGCTAGTCAGTAACTGCCTCGTTGGTGTGGACCAACGAGGCGGTTACTGACTATATAGCACCAGGACAACATGTCTTCGCAGAAGTGAACAGTCCTACAACAATAAAATTGCCCTTAACACACATAGGCACACCACTGACGTCATGCAAGTAGAAGGAGACAGGAATATTCCACTCTCCTCTAAGAGAGAAAGGGAGAGATAGCTATTGTCGCCTCCCATCTTTTGGCTGTTAATTTGCATAGCAGTGTGTGCTGCGAGGTTAGGGTTGAATACTTCCTAATCTTTGCTAAAATAAAATAAAAATTGAAATTAAGAGGATCAGTTTAGTAATGCGAGCAGATTTATGATTTTTATTTTAAATCAGTTGACAAAGTTTTGCTCTTTTGCAACAAATCTTTCACTATGATTAATATACGTTTGGAAAAAAGGCAGTGTCAATTTACCGCACGTTACAAAGGAATGAAAAGTCCTGTATTTTCTAAGAATGTCCGGAATTTCCTCTGCAATACTTTTTACAGATATGGGAACCCTATGCGAAAGTAACTTGCAGGCTTTCCTTTTGTAACACAGAATACATGGTATGCAGTTAAAGCGGCGCTGTAGTCGTGCGACACCATTGCTCATCTCTACTGTTTCAGCATGTCTGTATCCACCTATCCCTCTCTGTCAATATTCGTTCTGCAAATTGCCACGGGATTTCACTGAATCTCACACGCTCACAGTAAAATACACTGGCGTGCATAAAATCTGACCCGGCTTGTAGGATGTTTCAAGCATAAAATAATCGAAACAAAATAATACGTTTTTTAAATGCGATTTTTTTAAAATGCACAATGATGATTGTAACATTAATTGAACTTAGTTACAAATTAAAGAAATAGGTCTAAACAAAATAAAATTAGTAGCACGTTATTATTTCTACGACTTTTTCTGAAATTTTAATGAGATACTTATCGAAGCTTTATTAACCTCAATATATTTTATGTAATTAAAACTCAAAACGCCTACGAAGATTATGCCTAATTAGTGATAAATGACAGATCAATAATCCTTTAGGTGCTAATTTGGACATTGCCGGTTATAGCTCTTATAATTGAAAACATCAGTTTCAACTACGAGGTAGCTACCCTTGTGAAATTAGCTTCCGTTTTATCACCGGTGACCACTGAAAACCAGCGCTGTGCTGTGTGCCTCATAGCACACCATCATGCTGAGTAATAACTGCTTGTCGTAGTCATATATGTTAACATTTTTTTTATCCGTCCTTTTGTATGTATTATTGACTGTATTACTAAACTCCGAAGTTTAAAATACCGTTGTGTTACATATTGGTGTAACAGGGTGATCGATTATTACGCATCGGTGTAATAGAAGGAAATAGCAGAAACGCTGACTGAAACTGACCCCCATTCCGCGCACCGCAACCTTCGCCGACATGTGGCGCGACTCAGCAAATGGTTTTCATGCATCCGCGTAGTTAATCATCTCATAGAAATATTCATTCTTGGTACATACATCGACCAATTATCACCTCTTTATAATGTAGTCCATAATGTAATTCTTTTATAATTAAATTATTTTAAGCAAATTTGCTTTCGCCGCATCCTCCGGCTCAAGCTTACATAATTGATGTAACGTATTTGTTACGCGTGGTATGTTTATTGTTATTGCTTTTTTGACATTTTGTTTTCTTTCTTGCTTCTTTCTTTCTTTCTTCCCAAACAAGTCTTTAATGAGTTTATGATTGTATTTAAAACATGCATACATTTTTATGCACTGAAGTGTATTGACGGCAGCCATGTTAAAACCAAGTCGCACGACTACAGCGCCGCTTCAACTGTACACATTCATGTATTGTGCAATTTGCGGAACTAATATTCATAGAGAGGGATAGGTGGATACAGAGATGCTGAAACGGAAGAGATGAGCAATGGTGTCACACGACTACAGCGCCGCTTCAGTCATGTATGACACATTCATGTATTGTGGCAATTTGCGAAACTAATATTGATAGACAGGGATAGGTGCATACACGGAAAAAAATGGGGTCTGGCAAAGTTTTCATTCAAGAATAAAATTATTCTCAAGTATATTGTTTAATCTCAAGCATATATTTATTCAAGGTAACAATAATATCTTGAATAAAATAAAATGGAATTCTTCTAGATATATAATATTATTCTTCATTTATTTATTTACATCAAGAATATTTTTTTGGATCAAGACGATATTTACTCTTGACTGTAGAAAACATTTGCATTTTGAAACAAGTCATTAAGAATTCTTACTCTGAATATAAAAGGATTTAGCTTAAGAAGCTCAGAGATTAGGGCCAAGAATAAAAATATATTATTGGTTCAAGGAAATGTGTAAATTCGTTCAACAATAATATTATTGTGACAAAAGTTTTATACTCTTCATAGAAGTATTGACTATTCTCATAATCAGAAAGCAGGAACGTTTTCGATGGAGAAAAATATTTTTTGTTCTAAGAAGAAAACATTAAATGTGAGAAAAAAACGGATTTGAAAGAAGAATCTGAAATGATTCGAAATAAGAAAGACTTACATTTTATAATAATCCAATAAATGTTTGGTTTAAGAAGAGTTTGTTTTTTGGGTAAGTATATAGTTGCATTGACGTAAGAATCTAAATTATTCAAGTAAAGGTAGTCAAATGTTTTCGAACAAGGCCTTTTTTTTTGGTAATAAGTTATGGTGTTGAACTAAGAATCTAAATTGTTTCAAAATAAGACATACTAACGTGTTTTAGTAAGAAAAAACTACATTTAATGTGAAAAAATAACGGATTTGAAACAAGAATCTAAAATGATTCGAAATAAGAAAGACTTACCTACATTTTGTAATAATACAATAAATGTTTGGTTTAAGAAGAGTTTGTTTTTTGGGTAAGTATATAGTTGCATTGACGTAAGAATCTAAATTATTCAGGTAAAGGTAGTCAAATGTTTTCGAACAAGACATTCTTGTTTTGTGGAAAGAAGTTATGGTGTTGAACTAGGAATGTAGATTGTTTCAAAATAAAATATACTTACGTGTTTTAGTAAGAACATATATGCTTTGTTTGAGAAAAAATTGTTTTTGGGTAAGTAAATAGTTGTATTGACGTAATAATCTTAATTATTCAAGTGAAGGCAGTCAAATGTTTTCGAACAAGACATTCTTGATTTGTGGAAACAAGTTATGGTGTTGAACTAGGAATATAAATTGTTTCAAAATAAGATATACTAACGTGCTTTAGTAAGAAAATATAAGTTTGGTTTCAGAAGAGTTTGTTTTGGGGTAAGAAAATAGTTGCATTGGCGTAAGAATCTAAATTATTCAAGTAAAGGTAGTCAAATGTTTTCGAACAAGACATTCTTGTTTTGAGGAAAGAAGTTATGGTGTTGAACTAGGAATGTAGATTGTTTCAAAATAAAATATACTAACGTGTTTTAGTAAGAACATATATGCTTGGTTTGAGAAAAAAATGTTTTTGGGTAAGTAAATAGTTGTATGACGTAAGAATCTAAATTATTCAAGTAAAGATAGTCAAATGTTTTCGAACAAGACATTCTTGTTTTGTGGAAATAAGTTTTGGTGTTGAACTAGTAATCTAAATTGTTTTAAAATAAGATATTCTAACGTTTTTTGGTATGAAAATATATGTTTAGTTCAGTTTCAGTTTAGCTTCAATTTGTTTCTGGTTAAGTAAATAGTTGCATTGACGGAAGAATCTAAATTATTCAAGTAAAGTTACACAACGATTTGTCTTCTTCTTTCGAATGTCAAATTACTGACGACTGAAAGAGAGAAATCAGTGTGTAACTATAAATTCACCTGCTATACAACGTTTATTAGTAAGGCAGTGAGCAAAGAAAGCCCATAATACCTAACCTAATCTGTTTTCGATCATCTTTTGAATGACTTTTCAATTATAGCCGTAGCCTATGGCATTGCCAACAAAACTTCTAGGGTTGTTTTCACCTTTCGTCGCTGCGCGTGCGAATCCGCGTAAGAGCAACTTGTTAAGACCGCGTATTTACTTTTTTTTTCGAAATAGCGTGCGTCGCAAAAACGTCATTTGAATCTTCATATCACTCCCAATCCAGGGGGCAGCTGTTGCAGAAAGAGTCACCGCGGCCCTGGAACGTCAAGGGCACTTGAAGGAACACGGATGGGTTTTAGTCAGTAAGAATCTGACACTCATTTCCACTCCGGCCAGGGCGGAAGGAGTTATTTGATGATTTCCCATCCTTAAAAAAAATGGCGGGGTGCAGCTGCCCTCCCCATGTGTACACCGATGAGAACCTACTATTCCCAATAGGTACCTACTATTCCATAATAATTACCTAGGATTAACCGCAATAAAAGACATAATTAATATGAGAGCTAAATGTATAGGTAGGCTGATTACCTAATTTATAAACCTACATGATGTAAGGATACAAATAATAAACACTACGAGTATTTAGGTTGCTTCAGCTTTACTAAAGTTTTTATCTACCTATTAGGTAAGGAAGAATTAATACTATGTAGGTACCTAAGTCAAAAGCTTAAGCAAAAACATGCTTACTTATTTTTATTTAAAAATAATATTTTTACAATAACGTGCAAGTACCTATAATTATAGCTATTATACATATCCTACATAGAACTATTACACTGCCTATCTACATAATTACCTATTTTTCGAGAGTAACATTTGTGACAAATGGACGGACCGAAAAACCCTAATAGCAGGTATTCCCTTCCCTATTCCAAAAAGAATTAGGTACCAGCTAGGCCTACTTATACATCTGAAATTATGTACAGCCTACGTAATATTTATTGCTATGGCAGTGCTACCTAAGGTATGTTGGTAACTAACTACCTACCTAAGTACCTACCTATTTAATTTAATTTTATAACATTTAAAAATGATTATCAAATGTGAAGGCTGATTGCTGACCAAAACTTAATTATAAAGGTACGAGACAAGGTAGGAGACAAAGGAATTAGGTATTAAAGTTTATAATAAACCCTCATTTTATTCCCTGTAATATTGTCGAAATTTTATAGGTACAAGTCGTAGGAAAGACAAACTCATACAAGACTTTTAATCTTTAATAGGGATGACGACAGTATCAATAAATTGCAAATCTATCTATTCCGTCAGTTAGAGTATTGGAAAATAATGGACACATAGTTTTTGTTTTTGTAAATCAATGAATATTGACAAAGATAAAACGCATCAAAACTCGAGAGTGGTAAATTATACGGTCTACCTACCTAGGCGTGACGTATTGAGAAATTTTAAAAGCGTCGTATCTTTGTCAATTTTGGTTTACAAAACAAAAGAAAAAATACGGGTCAAATATTTTTTGATAATCTAAATGACAGACTAATTGTTTTTTTTTAGTCGTCTCGCCAATTAATACCTACCTACGTGAAGCAAAAAAAATGCTTAGGTAGGTACCTACCCCTTTTTACGAAAATTGCGCGGACGGAGGAGTATGAATTTCGCACACTTAAAGTTTTTAAAGAGAAGGAGTGCAAAATGCTAATATTTTTTAAAAGTAAAGATATGTACCTACCTACTTATAAAAAAATCGAAAAGCGAAAACTGTGTTATAGAAGTAGGTAGGTAGGTATAGTCTTTGACAATAGAACCATATCAATGTTCAAACTTATAATTTAAATTAATTATGGTCGAATTTCGACAACTGGGCGACCAAGTAGTGGTCGCCCAGTACCGACATCTTTCAAGAATCACGAATTTGATTTAAGACTCGTTATTCTTAAACCAAATTCGCGTTTTTTGAAAATGTGCTACGTCACAACCGTCGTCAACGAAAAGGAACGAGTGTTGCAATTTCACAAATTGTTTCCCCAATTTTTGGGAGTATGTTTATACCAATCTGTTTATAAAGGCACGATGTTCGATTCATTAGTAGTGTTTGAAATAAAGTAGGTACAAAAGCCATTCGTTCCGTTTGGTTGTAATGAACTTTAAATAATATAAAAACTATTTGGAGAACTTAGTGGAAAATACCTTAGTATTTTCCACCAAGTTCTCCAAATAGGTTTAATTTTTTATTTTATTCTATCTATTAGGTCTACCAACAATTGTTTACACTAATTTACAAACAAAAATAAAACATGCCTTTAAACTCTACAAAGTGCAACAATTACTTAAAGGTAAACACCACATGGACAAAAAAAAACAATAATAAGTAGTTTCGTAAGTTACTTAATATCGTACAAGTAAACTCTACCTACCCCTATCTACTCTAGGTTTTTTTATCAATAAAAGCATAATAGTTATACGTACATATATTTTTTTATCACCATTACAAAAATAAATGATTACAAAATGGAAATCAAATCATTTTAGATTGGATAAGCTCTACCGAGTATTGGCTTCTACCCTTTAAATTGTGGTAATAAAATAATGCTGGTAGGTGCTATACTTCCAAACGATTAAGCAATCTTGCCATAGCATTATTTTATTACTTATTCTTATGGTTTTTGCAAGTGACCCCAATGACTTTTTACTGACCAAAATGAAAGACATTACTAATATTGCGCTTTCAATATTTCATACGTAGGTACGCGTCCACTTGAACCATCTTTTTTATTAAATGGGATAAAAACTGATTGAGATCGACTATACAGGATGGGTAAGAAATCGTGGATCAAACGAAACAGGGTGATAGTTAGGGTTATCAAGATAATGTTTTGATGATAATTTTTTTCACAGTAATGTTCTAGTTACAAAAAAATTTTCGTGAGACTTAAAAGATATTGAAAAATGTCTCAATACTCATCGTACCCACTGTCATAAAAGCACTTTTGTAGTAATTATAAATTTTCTTTTCTTTGGTATTTTCTTAAAAAAAAATCATTTTTTGTAACTTTAGAACATTACTGTAAAAAAAAAAATACCATTAAAAAATTATCCTGATAACCCCAACTATCAGCCTGTTTCGTTTGATCCACGATTTCTTACCCACCCTGTATAGAAGTCTCTGGACACGTTTCTTTTTAACTTTTGTCGTTTCTGTCCGTCAATAAAAAAAATATATCCTTCTCTATTTGAGACATGCAAACAGAAAGTGAGAGTATGATTAACGTTACTCAGACACCGTGAAATAGGTTGTATGTATGCATAATGATTAATAATAATAAATTTCGTAGTATTCTATAAGTCAATGTCAGGAAAAATAGTGGAGACGTGACAGATTCGGCCTTATTTTTGGTAAATAACATTTCGTAGCAGGCAACACCCTTTTTGTCTTGTTGGACTTGGATGTGCCGGCGCAGTGCACTGCACCGCATTACGTCTTCTGCAAGTGTTAGTTCGTGGTGACTCTGTCGAGTGATTCTTTTGCGTTGTTGGAGATTGTGATGTGTTGTGTGTGCTTAGGTAAGTGTTTAATTATTGGAATATACATCTAATTAAGTTATTGCATTTTAAAGATCGACTAACACACGATGAATGACGGCACCGGGGCCGGCTAGGCGCCATGTTGTGAGCAAAAATCATCTTACTGGTTTTACCTACCTAGTTACTTACCCATAGATATATACCTACCTATTCGGTTCGATTATGGGCGCACTTGTGAAATGATAGGCTGGTAGTAGGTAGATATGCGAAGCGGTAGACATTTCGCGGCTCCCTTACGAATTCTGCTCAAAAAAATGCTTTGCGCTCTAATGTTCAAATTTACCGGTAGGTACAGTCGTGGTCTTTTCCGCCTGATCAGTTAAATTTTTTTTTCGCTTAAATCATGCGGAGGCGCCAAGCCACCGCCCCTTAAAAGTTTAGGCCTATTAGGAAACCGTCAACTTTGGCGCGCAAAATAACAATAACTCTCGTTTGGCGTGCGTCGTCAGTGCGCTCGCCGATTGGTATCTTTTCATTCGTTATTTCTATACAAAGTCAACGGGGCAGGGCTAAAGAGCGTTTCTATGTTGTAAGTGCAAGCAAAAATAAGCTTAGTGGTGATCAGGCGGGAGTGTCCTCGATAGTACCTACCACGCAACCGCATTCTTGGCATTCTCTTTTCACTGTGATAGGAAACTGCTTTTTACGTCCAGAATCTAGGCAGACCCGGCCGGTAGATGTAGGCATCTAGCTGGTGAAAATACCACCAGCCGCCTGACCGCCAAGTTTGGTGAAGTTCACCGAGCCTATGTAACTTCTGATTCCAATCAACCAGTCTTTAATCTTTGCGGCAAGGCGACAAGCTGGTAGGTCAGAATCAGAGGTGTCTAAGCTCGGTGAACTTCACCAAACATGGTGGAAAAGGCTGCTGGACTGCCTTTCACATTATGTCTCTGGGTGATGGAAATTGTAATCACTACTTAACTTAATGAGCATGAGGTTATTGTTACTGTAATATAGGTACCTTACCTACAATGCTAAACCTGCTGAATGTTTATCCTACCCGGCTGTTTTTTTACATACTTAGTTACTAGAATAATCACTAATTTATGTTCTGTCTATTTGCAGATTTAAATCAAAACCTGTATCTCAGCATACCATACCTATCTTTAATAACATAATATAGAGGATATTAAAATGGAGTTGCTTCTTAGGGAATGGAATATCCCACAGGATATTACAAATTTCAACGGTAGGTGAATATTTATACTTATAAACATTTTGTCCGGAAAAGGCCATCAAGTGAGTACTATAGTGTACTAATAATGTTACTATTCCAAAAAAAAATGTGCAAAGTTATAAATTCATTTAAACACAATTTTAATGTGTTAATGAACTTTATGCAGATTAACAGCCGGTATATTAAGATACATTCAGATACATCAGCATCAGGGCTTGTTCGAATGTTATAAAATTTAGGTAATTAGTATTTTGTTTAAACTTGTCTAGTGATTATGGAAATTTTGTTTTAGAAAATGATGTAACTGTGAATCAATTAAAGGAAATCAATGACAATCTCCTGAAAGAACTGTGCCCAAAGATTGGACTGAGAATAGAACTAAAAAATAAAATTGAAGAGTATTTAGTAGCGACCAGCACAGTAAGTTTCCTACCTACCTATTGAATATTCTACCTGTTTATATTATGGGGTTTTATAAGGGGACAATTTGGCATCGTATCATTGTATGTATGTAGGTACATACCTACGTATAAATATAAAACTTCGTCAAAAGTCGGAGGGGGGGGGGGGAGGTCGAGAGGTATTTTTTCAGTTGGTCGGCCAGCTTTTTTTTGTAACAAATTAAGTACCTACCTAAGTTTAAAACAGTTAGATTTAAAACATCAAGGCCGATCTACAGGCAAAAACTCCAACTCAAAGCATTTATTTCAATTAGACCATTACGGCAGTTTTGAATGTCAAAAATACAAAGCTACAGTCACAGTCACAAGGCATTATAACTTGAGAAAGTGCTGTAGGTGACCATTCTCTAGTGTAGATCTCTATGGAGAAGAACGGCTTTCTTACAATAATTACTTAAATGTTTTCAGACTAATACAGTAACAAATAGCAGCATCACTGCTCCTTATCTATTCACGGAGAACGAGGACCTGGAAGACTTACAAGATATCCTTACAGGCGATATTTATGTCCGACCAAATTTCCCTGATTTTGACCTCAAGACGCTTCTAACAGTAACACCATGTGGCAAGAGTATATTAAATTATTACACTGCAAACAGTACTTTGACAAACAAGCACCGAAATCAACTCACTGATATCATTGTTAGACATCTCTTCACACGTGTCGTAAATTAGTAAGTACCTACCAGTACATACCCGTTCATTCATTTTCCCACTATACTTTTATGTGGTTCTTTGAGCACAAACTGGGGGAAGCAATGAAAGCATATCCCTTCTCTTAATGGACCTTGTGGATGGAGAGGGCCTAAGGATCATTTGTTGTGGCATTTTAGATATGCGGGAAGGCAGTATGTGTTCACTAGCTGATGATGATAATACTATGTTGTATGCTAGCTGACCTGCAAAGCACGAAACTAATAAGTTCTAATCTAAAAAATATTTTGTATCATTCTTAAGATTCCGAAGTCCAACAATGAACCCTTATACTTAGATTTATTTTTACCTATTTCAGTAAAATAACATATGAAGAATACAACATTTTAACCGCAAAAATAATAGCTTTATTTCCATTTGAAAACACTGGCACATACTTTGTACCACCAATTAAAAAAAGACAGTCCATATCCGGTAAACCTTCATTTGCTAAAGGCAAGCTGGTTGATAAAATTCGGAATACCCTGTATAAGTCTGGTGAAAAGAGAAAAAAATCAACATCAGAAGAGAATGTCATTCCAAATAAAACAAAAAAATATGAGGAGTTGAAAGGTTTAAATGATTACTTGACCTACATAAATAGTAGCTAGAGTAGTCACTTGTCTGTATACATGAGATGGTGAATTTTTGCAAAATCTTTATGCTGGCTGTACAAATTGGGCCAAGAGACAGACAGTGGCGTAGAGATCAGTCTTCTGTATGATATATTTTTGTAGATTTAGACACTGTAGAGTAGGTTAATTTGTTTGCATTATGTTCATCTATAATGAGCACCGGTGGTCTAGTGGGGGCGACCCCGCTTTCTCTCGAAGTTTAGTATTTTAGCAGCAGCGATGGGCTTGCAACCTGTCATGTATGGAATACCAAACCAACTGCTGCAAATAGTGGGTACCTTACCAAAAAAGAAATATGCCAAATGTAATATTTGGATATACCTGGCCACCCCTTAGACATTCTCAAAGAATATCAAGTGGGGACTTGGCATTAAGAGATCTGAGAGGATATTCTAACCTGGGGATAAAGTTGTGAGGCTATTTTTCCATCTTTTAATATCTATATATCATCACAGACATCGGTGAAGGAAAACATCGTGAGGAAACCTGGACACTTATAATTAATATAAGTCTGAAATCGCCAACCCGTCTTGAGCAAGCGTGGTGATCAATGCTCGTGCCTTCTCTGTTGAGAAGAGGCCTTTGTCCAGCAGTGGGACAGTAATAGGCTGGTATTATTATTATTATTAATATCTAATTATTATGTAGTCGGTAGTTAGGTACTTACTAAGTAGTTACTTTGTAGATCATAAAAATTATAGGGTAAGTAGTAGCGCCCTGTCAGATAGTTTGTTGTAGTAATACCTACAACCAATTTATCTATATCTGTCTTACGTATTGGCTAACATAATTTTTCTATATTACAGAAGATCACACAGACCAAATAATTTTTCTTAAGAATAACAATGAGCCATGGAGTGAAATCATAGACTGTTGGAACAAAACATTCAAAGTGAGGCAGTGTAGCACCAACAACAACATTTCGGATTTTATTGATGAGTGGAACATTTTAAATGATCCAAGGAGTGATAGTTTGGTAAGTATTTTTTTTGTACAAATACAAAAAGTTTATTTTCTTTCACATTTTTTTTTTAATTTTCTTAACAGTAGGTACCTATTTGAAACCGTTATTGGCTTAAAGTTGTATTTATAAGATACATTTTGTACAGCTATGGGTTTTGTTAATAAACAACAGTAGTTATGTATTTACAAAAAAAGTATAATATGAATATCAGAGCTTTGCTTAGTTTGTTTATGTTTATTTATTTTTAGATTCACATCATTATTCCAACACCAGCATGCCAAATACGTTTCTGAAAAATTGTTTACAGAATTAAATGTTTACAGATAACCAATTTTTGTTTCTAGATAAACCTGGACTTCGAAAGACTGTATCCTGAAAGATCAACATGCTTTTTCAGGAATTGGAAATGGTTTATTAATAAAATCATCAGCCTCAAATTTGGAGAATCAAAAGATGACACATTGAGTACTTTATATGATAGTATTCAAGAGCAGCCTGATGATGGTAATAAACAGTTTAATTTTCATTTATTAGGTTTACCTTCAGCGTCACCGTCACCGTCACTATTCTTATTTATATTATTTACGTTACTAGCATCCGCTCGTGGCTCCGCTCGCATGGTACTTACTTCAAAATAAATCACCTGTTTTATATATTTCAGATCTAAAAGTGCCAGATCAAATAAAACTGTTGTCCTACCTGATTCCCCCAAGAGGAAGACTGAACAAGCGTAGAAAATTTTCCACATTAGAATGCGTCGAAAACTTCATAATTTACGTCCAGGTACATATATTGGGCTACTATTTTATTTAGTTGAATGGTATGGTATTTAATATCTATACCTCGCGGACTCACTCGCGGTTACGTAATTTTATGGTATGTTTTGGTTTTTTCCTGGATAAAGAGTAACATCTGTTAACCAGGGTATAATTTACATTCATACCAAATTTCATCCAAATTTTCAGATCAGATTCAATCACAAGCTTTCCCATTTATAATATTAGTAGTAAACACGTGCTTTGTAGGTATGTTCATCAATTTTGCAATTTTTATATGTTTGCTATTATTTTCAGAATCCTGGAGATATACAAACGAAAATTGATGAAGTAAAAGACAAGGCTCTACGCAGCAAGCAAAGTGTTCAACCGTACGTAATTAAATGTGGTGCTGCCGATGATGGTAACGATAACTATTATTTGGTAATAGACAAGGTTATGTGGAAGTTTACCTCGCCAATGAAAGCTTTTGACACATTGTTTAAATCATACCATGCGCTTCACGCCACATATCCAGCAGCTGCTGCGCATTTATACGTGCTGATTCAGCGTTGTGTCTATCAAATAGAAACAAAGTATGATAAGATAGTACCATACATCGCAGATTTGTTGTCGCTTGCGAAAATGTAAACAAAATTGTTGTTTAATCTTGTTGAAATTAACTATAAATAATTGCACGATGAAGTGCCTTGAATGTCGCAACGAATATCAAGATTTTCAGCAATACTTTGTGCATTTGCGTTACGCGCATAATATTGTCAATTATTTTAAATGTCCTGAAGAAAATTGTGCCAGGTTATATCACTCTAAGAGTGATCTAAAGAAGCATTTAACTCATTATCATGAAACCTCTAGTAGCAATCTCGTCTTAGATGCCAATGTATTTGATGTTAGTGGTAAAGCAAACTGTAATTCCGGTTCAACGTCTGAATTAACACCTTTGAAAGAAGCCCCTAAATTGAATAATAATACTAGAAATGAAACCTCAAATTTATCTGATTATCAAATAGAAGTCGATAATGCGTTACTTACATTTATTGCAAAATTATATAACATGTCCAATTTGCCAAGAAGTGTTATCCAAAATATAATTGAAATCGTGTCTGAGCTGTTTATATCGGAGCCGTTTAACATTATTAGACAATCCATAGTAATGTCAAAGAATGATTTGAATAATGATAGTTTGCTGATGTTATCAATACTTCAAGATTCGTTTAAAAACATCAATACCGATTATAAAAGAATAGAACATTTCAAAAAATTAAGATCGTATGTCAAACCTATTAAAAAAACCATTGGTGTTGCCGAAGATAGTAATCGTAGGAATAACACTGTTGAAATGGTAATCAAAAATAGATTTTCTTATTTTATACCTTTGCGTGACACTCTTAAGGAGTTCCTCGAAGCAGCAAATACATTAGAAATTATAATTAACTACCAGAAAAAAGTAAGCGAAGAGAAAGATGTCCTTAGAAACATAATAAATGGCACATCTTGGCAGGATACAAAAGAAAAATGTAATCATGGAACCATTCTACCTTTGACAGTGTATTATGATGATTTTGAATCTGGCAATCCACTAGGCAGTCACGCTGGAAATCAGAAAATAGGTGCTGTATATGTAACTATATCTACAATACCACCACAGTTCTGCAGTCGTTTAGATAATGTCTTACCAGTTCGTTTGTTTTATACACAAGATAGAAACACTTTTGGTAATGAACCTGTTTTCAGACCGTTACTTAAAGAATTAAAGTTTTTACAGGAGGAAGGGATAAACGTAAAATCTAAGAAATCTAGTATATGTGTTACTTTTTGTATAGCCAATATTTCAGGAGACAATTTAGGGCTTCATTCAATTTTAGGTTTTCACGAAAGTTTTTCTTCCAATAATTTTTGTAGATTTTGCACAGTACAAAAAGAGCAAACAAAAACTGATACCAAAGAACGATCTGAATACATTCGTAAAAAAGAAGAATATAATGCACATTATACTAACAAAATTGGCGTTAAAGAAAAATGCATATGGCATGATTTAAATTATTTCCATGTTTACAACAATTTCACGTGCGATGTTATGCACGATTTGTGTGAGGGCATACACCGTTATGACATGTGCTTAATAATCAAACATTTTATTGATAACAATATTTTTGATTTGGACAACTTAAATTCAAGAATAAAATACTATACTTATTTAAAGTCTGAAAAAAATTGTCCTCCACCTGTTACAAAACAAAACTTGTTAAATGGCAAAATAATGTTTTCGGCTTCTGAGATGTTGTGTCTTGTTCGTAATTTTAGGTACATAATTGGTGACTTAATTGCGGAGCATGATCCAGTATGGAAACAATATTTAACTCTGTTAGAAATTACAGAGATATTAACATCTCAGATTTTCACTTCACACTTGATTGATTACTTGAAAACTTCAATCGAAGCTTACTTGGAAAATTTAATTCAATTATTTAACTATACATTAAAACCGAAACATCATTTTCTCCTACATTACCCAAGAATAATACAAAAAGTTGGTCCACCAATATTAATAAGTGCCTTTAAATTTGAGGCTAAGCACAAAGAGTTGAAAAAAATAGCACAATCAATAGCTAGCCGTAAAAATTTGCCACTAACACTTGCAACAAGACATCAATTGACGAATAGTCATAAATTACTTGTTAACACTGGACTTACTGATCGCTATTTACACGGAAAAATATTAAAACTAAATAATATGACAGAAATTGATGATGATGTTTATAATTGTGTTGGTTTTATAGAGATTAATGGTATAACATATTGTGAAAAAAATGTTATCTTGTATAGGTATGACCAAGATCTACCATTATTTTTGAAAATTGAACAAGTGTTATTTAACGAATCTGATAAAAGTAAAATTTACTTTAAGTGTAAAGTTCTTAAAACAATTAATTATTCTCCTCATTACATGGCGTTTTTGGTCAATTGTACAAGTAGTTTTGAAGTTATTTCCTTACACGATTGCTATAGCACAACACCGAATATAATTCATAAAATAGGTATAAATCAATATGTTGATTTGAGAAGTTGATTCATTATTAATGATTAGTAACAATACAAAATGGAACATACAATACGGCCGGCGGATCTTGGCAGTTCTGAAGTGAGTCATTGGTTCGAAAATGGCCAATGAATGACTGACGAAAGATTCGCACAACGGCTAACTTCAGACCCGGCCAAGATCAGCCGGCCGTATTGTATCTTGTGTAGATATGAAGGAGAATAGCTGTTTGTTACAATTTTAAGATTGAATTCATTTTTCTAAAAGAATTGATGGTATAACCTGCGCCAATAAAGCAACGAATCTTAAATGGCGGCGTTAATCTATCTCTAAAGTACTAGAGTCAGCAATAGTGTATAAGTGAGAGGTAATGATTTACGTTGCCATTTCAGATTGTTTGTTGTTGTTGTTGATTGTTGTTTTCGTGTGTTATAGCTAAAGCTTATTATGTGTAAATAATATTCAGGGGAGGAAATTTACCAACCAATTGTGCATAATAATCTGATGGTATAATAATAACCTGCGCCAATAGAGGAACGAATTAAGTTTCGTTTCTTTATTGAGGCGGGTTATAATAAAGTAAAACTCACTTATTGAGTGAGCATTAATATGTTTATTGGCGGCCATAATATTACCGTCATCAGTTTATGAAAAATCGCAAGTAGCCATGTTGTGTGCAACACGGTTGAGCAAAAACATACTTTTGATCCAAACAAATTTGCCTTCCAAAAAGTTTGCAAAGGATTAAAATATATTTTTTGCTAACCTGTTTGCAATATAATACACAAAATAATGTTAAAATGTATAAAGTCGTCAAATAACTTCAAAATATTATGAATAAGCGATTATGATTAAATTAAGATATTAACATTATATTTCAGATGATAATGATAGGATTTGACAAATATTTTGTATGACTATAAAAATGTGATAGTAGGCGGGTTTCCATTGCCTTAAGATTAAGAATGATCATGATAAAGCGATATTATCAAGATATTAAGTATTGTGTTTAAGATGATAATTATTGAATTACTAGGTATTATTACGTATAAGAATCTGATGGTATAGGTCCAATAATGTATTAATATTGTGAATTGTTGTGATGTTACAACATTCAAACTCTCAATCTGCAGTTCATCAAACATTCGATCATAAGCAGCAGTGGTATATCATCGTCAAAAATTATACTAAGTTCTAATGTATTAATATTGTTAATTGTTGTGATGTTACAACATGATAAAGAAACAAATCTTCAATGGCGGCGCTAATCTATACTTCTCACGAGTGCAGCTAGGCAGCTAATGTAAGCAATAGTTTGCGATGTCCCCTTAAGTAATATTCACAGTAATAACATTATTAGGTAATATGATTAATACCTAGAATATATTTAAATAAAATGATCAATACTTTTGTTTTAGGAAGTTTATTTTTTAATAAATGATTTCATAGAATTAAATCCATTGTATTATTTTATCTATTATTAATTTGAGTACCTTCCACTAGCTCTATTTTCAGGCATGTAATGGCACGCGGAGATCAGATTGAAAGATGTGACGGTTCATCAGCCTCGAAATTCTGTAAGTGAGTTTTAGTGCTTTTACTTGTTCATTTTATGTTTCAAATGGTACTCAATAATCATGGTATTTTAGTGAATCCGTTTCAGTTCTATGTACAGATTCAAGTGCTTTGTTAAATACGGAGTTAAGATTGTCTTAATTGAATTACAATAGTCTTGGTTCAATGCTTAAGATGCGTTTCAGTCAATATTTTTCAGTTCATCGTTCGATTTATTCAAGCTAAAGTTTAGTCACAATGTGAACATTTTGTTTAATTATATTCTGACTAAACTTTAACTTGAATAAATCGAACGATGAACTGAAAAAAAATTACTGAAACGCATTTTAACCATTGAACCAAGACTATTGTAATTCTTCAAATAAGACAATCTGACCTTCGTATGAAACATGCCAAGATTTGAATAAAGAACTGAAAATTCTTACAGTAAAATACTTTATTATTGAGCCAAGAGATTTCTAATCTCCGTATGAAACATGCAATGAATTAGATCAAGAACTAAAACTTCTTTACTGAAGTACAGGGTTTTTAGATCAATAATAATGACATTATTGGTTGGAAACAATCTGATCTTCGTATGAAACATGACATGCATTGAACCAAAAACTGAGATTTCTTGCAGTGAAATACGCTATTATTGAGCTAAGAGATTTCTGATCTCCGAATGAAACATGCAATGAATTAGATCAAAAACTATTTCTTCTTCAGTTAAGTACCTGCAGTCCAGCACGTTCTTAAATCAACAATAATAACGTTATTGGTTGGAGACAATCTGATCTCCGTATCAATTGCTTATTGATTTGAATTAAGAACTGGGCTTCTTCACTGAAATACGCTATAAATATTGAACTAAGAACATTGATATTATTCTTTCTAGACAACGTGATCTCCGCTTAAATTCGATTAAATTATTAAACTAAGAAATAAAACTTCTTCACTAAAAACGCATGATTATTGAACTAAGAACATTGAGACTATCTTTTTAAAACAAAGTGATCTCCAGAGAATAACTTATTGTTATTGAAATAGTACCATAAACTTCTTCACTGAAGAGCATCTACTAGTAACTAAGATTGTTGGTATTTTTCATTAGAGATAAATTGTTCTCCGTGTGAAAATAGAATTAATTGATGCAAGAGTTAAAGCTGCTTCACTGAAATATGCCGTAGCATACAGATAAGTAAATAACATTCTTCTTACAAGTCATTTATTTTACATACTGAGAATTTATTTTCTTGTAAGAAAACTCCGGGATCCGTTTGACAAAGTGTTCAACTGAGAAAAGCATTATTCTCAAATATATTGTTTAATCACAAGTATGTTAATTCTAGAAGGAAGACAAATATCTTGACTTAACTATTTATTTACTAGCATTGAGAATAATTGTGTTTTGATACAACCATTTATTGTTTTCCCCATATATGAATCACGGAAATTCTTGACCAATAGATATATTCTTGATCAGAAACAATGACATTTCTTGTCCATTATATATGTTCTTGTTATAAGATATTGCTCTTCATAGGCGGAGGAGTAATCGGAGAACTTCGAGGAGTACAATCTAGATTTAAGACATAATTATCTTAAATTTGAGAATTTAATATTCTAGACTTAAAAAAAAAAAATTACTTATGCAAAGAAAACGTTGCTTTCTGATTGCAAGAATAGGATATTGCCTTGGTTAGTGAGTATAAATACTTGGAAGAAAAATGAATAACAAGACAAATATTTACTAATTTTAAGAATATAATGTTTTCCCCATATATGAATCACGCAATGTCTTGACCAAGTGAAATATTCTTAGTTTAAAACAATTTTTTTTTTCCGTGTACATAGATGCTGAAACGGAGCAGATGAGCAATGGTGTTGCACGACTACAGCGCCGCATCAACTGCACACATAGCAAGAAGCTCCACCTTCTGGTTTTTTACACCATACGAAACGATTTTTATCATGTTTGCATACGATAAATCGTGACGGATCAACAAAATTTAATGAAAAAAATCAACTTTTCTGAAGACATTAATATGACTTATTAGGCTACTACAGGGTCATTTGTAAAACACAGACAACCTCTCAGGACTGTGTTACTAACATCATAATCAACAACTTTTGTTCTATGACTTTTAAAATTCATCATATTTTAGTTCATCAAATTTTCGTACTAAAATAAAAATATTTAAATTGAACGCTCTAAATGTTAAGAAATCTATGCGAAGCAAAAGAAAGCGATAGTACAATAGTGAGGGGAGCGGGGTCAGGGCGGCGAGGGCCCGTAAAAGCGTTCAATTTAAATATCTTTATTTTTTTTAATGAAAAAATGATGAACTTTTAAAAGTCATAGAACAAAAGTTGTTGATTATGATGTTAGTAACACAGTCCTGAGAGGATGTCGGTGTTTTACAAATAACCCTGTATATCATGTTTAAAACACTTTTTGTAAAGTAGACGATGTAAAATAACACTTTCACCAAATATTTTTTTGATTCACAATTTTTATTGGTTATTTATTATAAATCGTTGCGTTTCTGGTTCTGATAGCTACTTAATTAGGTACAATTTTTTTTGAGGTAACTAGCCATCATCAAGCCTGTCTGTAATTATTGAATAACACATTTCACCAATTAGACATAAGGCCGATACAAATCGGGCACGGGTGCAAACTCCGGTATATAACTGAGATATTTCTGTTGGAAATACACTATGAAACTTTGTTCGACCTGGAAATCAAACCCGAAACTTCATGTTGAGCGATAGCCTAGGATCTTTAGTAAAATGTATGCTGAAACGCTTTTACATGTTTGCAAAAATACACCTTACATCAACGGATGATGTCTAGATGTTCTAGCAACACGACACGTGTTTTAGTAAATCTTAAAAAAATGGGAATTAAATAAAATTAACTTATCTCACGTGCCGTACAAACAATGGAAACTTTTCTACATATCCTAAGGACAACTCCAGCGGCCTTCTAATGTCCTAGTAGCAGATATCGCAAACGCTCTGTTTTGTACGTTTTCCGGCGAAATATACCAGTAGCATGAAAATTAACCAGGAGGTAATCAATACAATTTCCCGCGCTTTCACTTGCGCAGAACTCACTTTCCCTTTCGTTCTGCGCAGGTCGCTTTTACACTCTACAGTAAAAATGACGGATCGTATGGTCGTTTTGCCGGGAGCATGCAGAAGTGTTGTGTTTACCTACATTATTATTAAAAATATGCAGATTGTAAGTTTAAGGGATCCCTAAATTCAGGCGTGCTGTTGGCCAAATAACTACTGCGTATAAAATTAAACATGGTTATAACGACGGCGACGCCTCGGAAATACACGCGGAGCTGTGTCAATTATTTGTTCCAACACATACAACAGGGTCTACCCTAGTCTGGTCCAGGGTCTAGGAGTTATTATTTTGGATAACAGCGGATAGCATAAACTTCATTTTGCTGGAAATCGTTTCACACTCATTTATCATACATTCAAACCTCATAATTTTGTAAGTCAGAATCATCGCTAAGCAATGTATGCATAAGAATTAAAAGTAGAACCATCTTATCGCAGAAAGTTCACAATCAGAATCATGTTTTGTATAAATTTCATATCGATAGTCATTAAAAGGCAGAACGAATCATCTTTTGGCATACATTTTATATGCATAATAATGGAAAGCCTATAACTATCACATTGCAGAAAATTCATAGTTAGAATAATTTTGTATTTCTTACCTTACCTTACATTTTTTTTTCGCCATAAACATACGACGATAATGTATATTTTTATGCATAGTTTTGATCAGGTAAGCATACATCATGCATGCAGCAAGCATGCAGCAAGCATGCAGCATGCAAGCAAGCATGCAATATGCAGCAGGCATGGTTTCTGTCACGGCTCCGGCGCTGCGGGGCTCCAGCGATCCCACGCGAGCTTATCGTCGCAGATGTGTTTTACGCTCACCACCGCAGTTTCAGCTCAGCTCGCGGGCCGCCTCACCCCTCAGCGCTTACGCTGGCTTAAATTTCACTCTAGGGGTAGGGCAGACGACAAAGACTCGTGGAGTCGGTTTTGGAGCGATTCGTTTTTGTCACTAACTTTTGTAGCACAACATATTGACTTTCACGACAATATTTTAATTTTTTGAGGTTAAAAATGCTATTTTATAGAAACGGCAATAATGCCAAATAAAATTATGCCAAATAAAATTCTGCCATCTTAAAAGTATGCCATTGTAAATTGGTACATACAAACATTCGGCCAAACATTAACTATATTAAATAATTTTTATGCCTTAAAAATATTCGTTTTTAGAAGATTATGCCAAGTGTGTTATGTCAAATAAATTTCGGAGCATCAAGATTGGCGCGCGGCCTAAATCTGAACTAACGCCACTATTTTGTTTATTTTTAAACAATTTCAAAATTAAATAGTTCAACTTAGATTAGTTTAAGTTATCACTTCTGTCGAGCGTCCCGAGACGCACACGTTTTTTTTATATGATTTTCAGCCGGTATAAAAAGACTTCATCAGATTAAAGGGCCCTTTCAAATCCTATTGGGGTTGGCAGCTAATGCATCTAAGGAGCTGAGTGCCTAGACTAAGTGACGTTCTATCGTTAACAAGCACTCAATCAATTGCGTTCCCAAGTAGGCCACTGCAAACACACTTTGGCAGGAAGGGGGATAAAAAATCCTACCCGACACTCGGTGCATCGTTGCGCCCGACAAGAAAAAAGAAAAGAGATCTTTCCCATCGACATAATAGGTTTGTGTCCTGAAAAATCTAATTAGTCCGTCAGTTAGATTTAAAAAATATATTATGTTTGACACGTATTTTTTCTTTTGTTACGTAGACCAAAATTAGATACGACGCTTTTAAAATTCTCAATAGGTACACCACGCCGTGCTATAATTTTTAGTGCGTTGTGACGTCACGAGCCCCCACTCCCGATTTCCCCCCTTCCCTTTTGATGCGTTTTATCTTTGTCAATATTCATTGATTTAGAAAAACAAAAAATACGTGTCCATCATTTTCATACTCTAACTGACGGACTAAATACATTTGCAATTTATTGATGGTGGAAACTAGCCTATTCTCCGGGAGTTTTCCTGCTACCTGCAGTAAAAAGACTAACCACTAGACAGGTTCTAGGTAAAGATTCATTCATGGACCCGCGGCAGGACTTTCCCGTCTCACTCTGGCATGATCTAAGAGTCTAAGGTAAATGCTCTTAAGTTTCAAGAGGAAAACCGCATAAGCTACCGACACTTTGTAACAAATGGTCACCGCCAGTGAGGCGCGTGCCGGTTATTTCCAAAGGTTTATTCCCAACCACAAAACGGTCCTTTGATTTTTGTTGCTCTCAGGTGCATTTGGAAATTAACCGTTGTCATTTCAATTATAACAAATCTTAGGCTATTCATTTAATTTGTGATTAACCGTGTTCTTATCAAAGATAAAATAAATTGAGGAATTCTTGAAGAATTTTTTTTTAATTCGTTTGGGTAATAAATTGCTTCACAATTTAAAGTTACTTTCAACGAAGAAATCACGCCTGCAATCTTCGAAGGGTTAAAAGTAGATGTGTAGCCATAGTATCCCATTTCATCAGTCATGTTTAGGACTGAGGAAGAGGGTATCACAATTCACAGGGGTTTTAAAATATTATCACTACTGATCACTACTCGGGTGGATAAGTAATAGAAGTTGATTAACTTCTTCACTTATCCACCCGAGTAAAGATTTCCAAATTCATGCGGTTTATGCTCAGAAAATCTATGCTCTTTACTTGTAAACAGTGATTTTGTTATTGCGTGCACAACATTAGTTGTAATTAGTTGCCAACCTGACTATGCTTATTTTGTTAATAGGTATATTATTGGATAGGTAAATCCACAGACAAAGAGTACCTATATATTAAGTACCCATTATATTATAATGGTTCACTATTACTTAACTATTTACAATAGGTAGATATGTTTTTCAGGCTAGTAATTCAAGTTCAGTTTACATAATCAAAAGAAAGAAAGAATCGTTACGTTTTAGAACTTTTTACCAAAACCAAATTTTAATCATTGTTATGTAAGGCATAGTAGTAGGCAACGGATCCATTATTATCGAATCCGTCATCTTATTTAAAAGTAGAATTAATGGGCTTAATTTTGTAAGGTTGGACAAAAAAGGCCCAAACAAATGCTCACGAAAATTGCTCAAACTCGCGTTAAGTTAAATTACATTATTAGATGAACAATTTAGGTACGTGATATGGAAATGGACAATTATTTAATGTGGAATATTATTATATGCTTCCAATTAAAATGAGCGGACATCCTCCAAGTTAAAGCAGCATCGAAAGGAGGGCGAATTATCACGGTCTGGCGAATCGTGACTGATTGCTATACCATCGCAATAACAGAATCTTTTAATGTAGAAATAATAAATCTGTTGTTATGCTATTTGATTACCTAGTCGTCTTATTTGTGGCAGACATCACGATATTGTAGTTATGACTATGTTGCATGGCGGGTTGATAAATCAATACATGTCGGAGAGCGCCGGCATGGGCGAGTACTTACACATCGCGAGGTCCCCGACCTATGGATAAGAGTAGTTGTGGGGGTTTAATTAGATTTCCATTCAAGCCATCATCCCAACTCTTCATGATCCACTTGTACTATGAGTAATAATAAAAGTTTAAGAACTAAAGCTATAAAGGTTTTTGTTCTCAATTACATTAGGTATAATTTTAAGTAGGTACTAACGCCTAGTCGTGCTGCCGTGGTAAAATTATGGGAACTCTTGTTTTTGGATATAAGCAAAATTATGAAAAGTAATGGTCTAAGGATTTGTTTTTACAACACTCCCCACCATAATACGAATACGAGTTACGACGTAACGGCAATTTTTAATTTCTCTGTAAAAAATATTCACAATTGATTGTCAATTTTATTATGTACAATCATTTACATTGTTCTCACATTAACAACTACACCGTTAATTACGCACAAAACAATCAAAACATCCTATTTTCAAACTCTGCTCAGCACCCTTCGACAACAAGCGTGCCAATTCTCGTGCCGTACGAAACAATGTATGCGCAGAGTGACGTCACAAATCCTTTCACTTTCAATGTGCGCAGGTCGAAGTATTGATTTTCCGCCGCCCACCTCCTCGATGTCTGCAGTGCTAGTACTCTGGGTAGGAGTCACCATATAAACGAGCGCGCTCACAGAGTTGTGCTACCAGGAGAACATAACGCGGCAGGAGATCGCTTGGGTGTTTCCATTGATGTATGGACTAGTTCTTCCCTGTGGCTTTAGTTACATTTTATTTTTGAGTTGAAGGAATGAACTTTACTATATTAAGCGAATATAGAGACGTTAAATAACAGGCAGTGACGAATTAGATTTCTTGAGCTGACGTAGCCGAAAGCTGATAAACTTTTTAGTTGTAATCTCAAAGGTTAAGTTTACAAGTGCTTTGAGATTTCTGAGAGGCAATATTGATATTGTTAGGTACATCATTCTTGTACTGTTCAAATTTCCTATTCAATGGCTATTCACTCATACTATGATTGAATGACTATCTTAAAAAGAAAAACAATTAAAAGGGACCAATTCTAGGCCAAGACTCGTGTAGCTATCTGATTGCTGATTTAAAATCATCAACACTACTCAGTCGAGTGAAAATGCTATCAGTAGGTACCCTGTCATTATTTTTTTGTACTCTCGTATCTACAGAGGTACATGGTATATAAATAAGTTGAAGCCGAATAACAATACTAATGATGTAATGATATTCATTAGTATCAGCAAGGATGGCGCGGCACAGAAACTCAGCACCGATGTAGGTAATTGCAGGCATTGTTCGTCTCGCTACTGATTTGTCGATTTGCTTACTTCCAACAACTGACCTCTTTTCTTTCAAATGATCACAAAGTTCGTAAGGAAAGAAAAGACCGATAAAATAGTAATCAGCAGGCCTAGCCAAAATAAGCCAAGTTACAAACGATTCGTATCGATTCTCTTTCTACAATCGTAAAGTCACGTGGTCAAAACAAACGAATAGAAACTTCGTAGACAAGTTTACATCGATCAAGATGATAGAAAGAAATGTATTCGTTTCTACAATCGTGATCGCTACTACCCATATAAATCGTGGCCAACTTACAGTTTTGACTGAACTTTAATGTTTCTATTCGTTTGTTTTGACCACGTGACTTAACGTTGAAATGATGTCATTCCCATACATTTGGTTAGTTTTCTATGCGTTAACGATTGTAGATTGTCAACTTGGCTAAGCCTACAGACATACATAAGTACGTTCCATTCAGTACCCAGATTACAAGTGTTAACTTGATTTTATTTAGAGAATTATATTCCTGAACGATTTTGTATGAAAGCGGTAGAAACCGTTGTTAAACGCAACATCCCCTATAAAATGTGGCATAATATCGCAGCCATGTAAAATATACATACCTTGCATTAGGTAGGTATGAAACGTAACGCTGTAGTGAAACTGTGTGACAATGTCAATCATTACATTTAAAGTCAGTCAAGATTCCATTGAAGTCGGAATAAAATAATGCATGGACGTGACCGAACTCCGTATGGAACATAACAGTCAGTTGAATGTAGATCAGCGTGAGCAGCGCGGGCGTCGCTCAACGAGATGGCGCGTACTTGACCGCGGAGGAGACGCGAGCCGCAGAGAAAGACCTTAGCCTGAATGTGCATGACTCGACTTTTTATGTGAAGGAACCTCGCCCCAGTAAGCATTCGACACGACTCGTCTTCCGAACCGGCTCCGCGCTCAGCACGACATCAAGTCGTCTCTCACGCACTTGACATTGAATTTAAACAGGAGATTACGACTGTGCTGCAATAGGCACCGACCTCACCTCAAATACTCACAGTAGCCCCCATGCTCTAGAGCCTTAGCGACAAACATTACCTGTCCACAACAAGTCGGCTACGGGCGTCATAAATTATCCGTTCATTAAAGCTACGCTACATGACCGGCACAGCATTGGTGTTGGAGGTAAACCGATTACGTAGTAAGGCTTTATACACTTTATTGTTTACTTATAATAATGGCAAACGTACAAACGACTGAATCGGCCTGCGTGACGGAGGGTCCGTGTCACTACAAACACATATTCGCCTTGATCCGTTTGCCCTGACTCGAGTCAAAGGGGACAAGGCTGGGCTTTTCAGTTCATGCCACGATCACAATCTGAATCATTTGTGGCAGCCGCGTAATTATTCAGCTTTTGCAATTATAAGTAATTTTTATGACTCCGCAATGAAGAGTTGTGATAAACAGGACTGAAGGCATTGTCCAGGATTATTAATTATTAAGTGCTGAGGACGATCTTTATGGCGGCAAATTGCTGGAACAATTTGCTGCAGGTAGATATAACAATAGATTATTATAATAACTACTTAAATCCGTTGTCTGTACGACTTGCAGCTGTTTGTCTATGAATATTCAGCGGCGAGTATTATTAGCAGCCTCGACATTGCCCCGGATGGCAGTCGAACTGTGCGAAGCCGGAACACATACATGTTCTTGAAAGGGTCACACAGACTTGTAGACGCGTTAATTAAACTCACAATAGTTACATTATGTAAACACATGAAGTAATTACGTCAAGTTCACCAAGCATAGCTCTGATATATTGCAAACACGCATAATAATTTCCGCACAGAACGCATTTCTTGTTTTTATAATAGTACTTGTTGCATAGTGGATGCAGTAGTAACAAATAAAATGGGAAACGCTTTTAAGTTTTCTCTTTACTAACTCGATTTCATTCAGCAAGTAACACATGCTTTGTCAACAATTTGAAGGTCTTCTAAGTAGTCTTATGACTGAGGCTCATAAATTAATTAATATGAGTGCGAGTCCACCGCATCCTTGTCTCCAACCAACCGTACGACTCATACTAACGCGGTACATTCATGTTTTCAAAATATTATTATCCTAACAATGTACCGAGAGAGCTTATAGTCTTTTTAAAGTTTTTACCACAGATATAGTATACAGGGTGTTGTAAACAGACTCATCACGAAGCCGTCAACTAAGCATTCTGGACATCAATACTAAGTTACTATATGCAATAATTATTGCTGGGAAACGACTTTTTTTGGGGTGAAAAATCACGTTTTACGGTAAAACTCAATGTACCGCACGCACTCAAAACATTGTGCTGGTGGATGTATTGAATAGTACGAGGTCGCGGAGGTGTTTAAAGTAAAAAATCTTACATTAAAAACATATACTGAGAAAAAAACTTGTGGAAAAGTGGGAACTTTGATATCTCCGCAACTAGAAGGTTCCCAGGTATGGTCTAGAACAAAAAAATGATCGCAAAGATGGGGAGTTTAAGTGCCTTTCGACTTCGTAAAGAGACTTTTTATCCTATACCTAGACAACAAGTTTCACGTTCCGTTTGAAAACCAAGCATGTCATTGATTGACTACCTACCTACTATAACGTTACTGTATAATATAGACTACGTTTTTGTTCTTTAAGTGTCTAGAATTAAGTTATTGAGTTGTTACGCTGTTGTTTTATAATAGCTTGCTACGACAGCAGCCCACGTTAAGCATTTCGAAGTGGTGCACTTGCGTTACTAGGTATATATATATTATATCTGTGGTTTTTACAGACTTAACAGGTCGGCTTTACAAAAAAGCTGTCATTATGCTAAATCCGCTGCTAATCTGGAACTAAATTCATTATTTTTTCAAGAAACGGTTCATTCGTTTTTTTTAGAATCATCAGCAACTTTTTGTCATTAAGTGTCACTGAACCCAATAGTATTAATGTGCACCAATGAGTGCATTAACTCTACTTTTAAGCGTGTCACGAATGACTAATTTCATTGGACCCCTTATCCCTTTTGTTAGAGGATAAATGACTGTATGACATAATGACATGCCCCGCTTATAGTATTTCGTATCAAAACAATTTAATTAGCATAGCACACCATATTCACGAAATTATTTATCTTTGATGAGCTGTACCCTTCATAAATATTAGTGTTTTTTCTTCGGTACCTACTTGTTTTTTAAATGTATTTTTGTTTACCTGAATTCAAATTTAATTTACAGGTAGCTGCACCCAATTTTGTGAGCGGTGCCATAGTAATTCAAACGCAATATCACTGCAATGCAAATTCCGGTAGGCTGTGTGCGTCAGTAAATAAAACATTTTCAAATATCAGGTTACCTCTAAATAACCTATTCTATCAGTCTGTCAAATTGTCCATGAAAACTGTATACATGTAGCAACTATACAGCCGTACGGGTCAAGTTGATAGGTAGTCTATAAACGATTACGCCGGGCGCTGGCAAAGGCACTTTAACTTAGTTCAGTAATAATTGCATTTTCTGCAACTTAACTCAATTACTTGCCTCTAGGTTACTCGCCTCGTGTGAATTTCCAGCCACATGCCAGTAGTGGCGGCTCTTAAGGTTTTATTCCTTACAACCAGTCAATTATGGAGGCTGCGGGCTGCATTCGGATTCTGAAAATAATTTTGAATCCTACTAGGTATATAATAGGTACTATAAATGCGAAAGTTTGTGTTTGTATGGATGTATGGATGTTTGTTACTCTTTCACGCAAAAACTACGCTACGGATTTGGGTGAAATTTTGCACACAGATAGTATACAACCTAGATTAACACATTAGGCTACTTTTTATCCCGGTAGTAAGATCCCCTGGGACAATTATCAAACTTCACGCGGGCGAAGCCGCTGGCATAAGCTAGTTCAAAATAATTGAAAAAAGAATAGGAGATTGTTTTTATAGTGAATGTCATGTCAATTTTATTGAAAAGAAGTAGGATATCAGGACGTGTACTGGTATCAAAATCATTCAAATATATTTACGAGCGATAGATAGGACAAGACAAATAAAATCGTAATCCAATTCTCGTACAACTCTTAGCAACAAATCGGTCTGTCTGTCTCACACGCTCTGTCAGTGTCACACGCCCGCTTGTCAGGTGGCATTCGATTCGTGTGTCTAAATCGAAAACGTTCGGGATCAAAATTTTTGTGTGACTTTATTCCCAATATGTGAATATATTAAATATATTTCCGCTCTATGATTTTTTTCAACCTCTTTGACAGGTATCTCACAGTACCATCATGCAAGTATAAAAGCTTGTCTTGCACTTAAATATTACAACTCTTTATATTGTAAAGGTTTCTTGACAGTCTGAGTGCCTTAAGGTGCCGCTCCAGGGTAGCCCGCGAAATTCAAATTTTCTTACGTTTTTTGCAATTTGCAGGTGTGTCAGGTTGTATGTTGATTAAAATATGATTCGCGGTTGTAACACGTATGTAGTTACAGAATTATAATCATCAAAATCATCAATCCAATCCTCCAAGCGCATAAAGGTGCAGGAATGACTTTTTCAAGGTCAAATTCATTCCTGCACCTTTATGCGCGGGCTACCCTGGAGCATCCACCTTAAGGCCACCAGAGATGAGCGAAGATGCGAGGGAAGTGTGTGGAACTAACCAATCACATAGCTAGAATACCTCAAGATGTGAAAAATAAGCGATATTTCTGGTTAGTTTCCATCCTCGCTGATCGCTGGTGGAAACGCACCCTAAGGTTTACTATAGTTTGCCGTAATGTAGACATCTAGGCACCCAACTGCAAGCCAGTGTTCGTGAAGTAGCCAACGTTGAAGGAAATTAGTTTCAATTTCGTTAAAGGTTGAATTATGAACCTTCAGAACACCTTTGATGCCGTATTAATAATTATCTTCAAAGGCTTTAAACCAAAGGATGTTTAATAGGCAAGGCTAGGATATGGCCTGTGAGCGTCGAGGTTGCCACTAGTAATTGGGTTTGAGAGGATTTTGGATTAGTCTGTATTAATAAGGAAATTAATATACTGAGGAGAGGATCAGGACCAACCCATGTTGATATATCTACTGGTTTTGTAAAACGACTATTTTGGGAATGCTTTGAAAATTCTCGTTTATGTACCTACGTAATTAATGAATTTGATCGTTTATCTATACGATACGATTATGTACATAATTATAATGATGCACTCGCGTCTTATTACCATGGGGTAGGCAGAGACTTCAGAACGTCGCCTGCTACGATCCTTACATAGCTATTTTACTTCGTCCGCGTTCGTCCATATACACGCCAGTAACATTTATCATCAACGACATATAATAGAAAAAAAAACCGGCCAAGTGCGAGGTGGACTCGCGCAAAACAGGTATGGGGGTACTCCTCTGCCCAACCTTCGGGGCTTAAAGGCGTGATGTTATGTGTATGTGTATTTTAGAAGAAAAAAAACATAAAATCACATATTTTGTATAATTAATTTTGAAATTCTCAAATTAAAACATTGGTTGTTGATTATGATTATTCCAGAACGAGTAAATCACGAGTATTCAAAGTTTCTTTAAGTTAGCCAACTATTACAACAACAACAAAAACTACGAAACGTAATAGGAGGTCCAATATTTATAAAAAATCATGTAGATTTTAAAACAATAAAATCAAGAAGCGTGCATATTTACGACTGACTGAGCAATTCTTTAAATTGCTGTAACAATCGTTGCTTTTATCGAAAATTGATCGATTACTGGTTACATAATGTATGGTGTCCATTAGATCAGTGTTACGTGGGACCTTGACTTTCACCTTCGACATTGTGTGCGCGGGCGGCGGTTGCGCGCGCGCTGCAGTACCGACGTGATTCGGGACGTTACGTAGCAACCTTGACTTTACTCAAGGTTGTAAAGTTCAGTGTTGAACAACATTGGTCACCAGTGGCCGACGAACGGAATCGACCCGTAAGCGTTAGCTGTGTGAAACTTCAATGCTGGCCTATTCTATTGGTTGCTAGGTGAGGAGCTACTAATAGGCTGGTTGATTTTAAAGACATTTAAAATTCCCACCCAAAGTATCCTGCCTCCTCCTCTTTCCTCCTTGGTCTTCGTACCTTCGGAAGTGAATGTGGAACTGAATAAACTGCAGTCGTCCTTTCCTGCATCAGAAATAACTAGAGGTTTTTAAAAATACGGGAATCTCTCTTTTATGCAGACCAATATAACCATCGAGTTTTTCATTGAAGAATATAAATAGAATGAGGAAACTTCAGCCCCAGCACATAGGAATTCTTGCACTACATGCAGTGTTATACAAGATCGTGATATCGATTCGTCACGATATTACCAATATATGTAGTTCCGTAACAACGTAACCACTTAGACTAGAATGTGTTACGCGAAAGATGATATTATGCTATTGGGAATTTGCTTTTGTTCTACAATGTAAAGCTTTCTGAGGGGCCGTGATAAGTGGTTATAGCTTTTATAACTGCAACAACTTTTAAAGTGATATTCTGTTATATTTGGCGCTGAGAAATGTCACTTTGTCTGCCCTCTGACTTCGCTTCGACAAACATTGCAAGCTGAGTTGCACACGAAAATGTTGCTGCTGAGCAACAGCTGTTAAACTACCGCACTGGGCCCTCGTGATGGGTTACGGCTCACTCCCCACAGAGAGGAGGCCAGTCCCAGCAGTGGGGACGTCACAGGCTACAAGAACTACAAGAAAATATACATGCAATACTATTGTAAAGGTTTTGCGTCTAACTTTGATTGACAAAGAAGGATTCGGATGTTGGGGAGATTTTTTGGCAAAACGAGAGACAAATTTTATCCCATTTGTTTCAGTGTCTTTCAAGTCGTGAGGTGGATGGTTTGGGTCCGTGGCTTAGGCCTCCAGTGGTCGAGGCATCCGTGGCCGACGCCCCCGATTCGATTCATGTTTTACAAACATTAAGTTTCATTACTACAGACAAAGCAATCAACAATGAATCGAATCATAATTATTTTCCCACGTGTTTGTTTTGAGCAAGATAATTAAAGCATTTTGCATTTACCTATTGATTCCTAATACACATTCGGCTATGCCACATTTCCGTCAACAAAAAATGCCGGATATCATTTAAAAATAAGTTAACATGTCACGGAATTCGATACACCCGTAGATAGATTGGACTTATTAAGATACTTGTGGAAATAATGAACAGCCAAAGTCCGAATGTCTGAATAGAAGCCGCCTTTCACAAACACTAGGAGGCACATAAACAAATGCATAAATAGCACCGTTATACGGTTTTTTTGTGTGTAGATAAGTGTAGGTTTATACCCGTGTTCTATTATGTGCTCAATGCTGCAAGTAACTTGGGACAAGGGCAACAAGATCATAATGGATGATGAATAAAATTGTGAGAGAAAACGGGCATTATATTCTTTGTAACTTTCTTTCTTCTCAATATAAAAGTTAAGACCACTTCCCTTCAGTTTCTGATCATTGCGTCCGAAGGTAATTTTTTGAAAATATAATAATGGTAATACTCTTACTTAAAACGAACGATTAACCATGTTGATTGTAAAACATACAATCAACAACGGCTTCCAGTCTAACCGGATGCATATGAGTACCAGTATTTTACATGGAGCGACTGCCTATCTGACCTCCACAACCTAGTTAGTTATATGATGCCCCTTGGAAGGACTGGTTGACAGACTTTGTATATTATAATAATCATGTTACACTTAAAGTACTTACGGGATGATATCCGTGATTTTGTTTTTGGTCGATGAGCTCCCGATATTTCGACGCTGTTGTAAGCATCATGATCGCGGGAATACTGAAGAGGTCATCAACCAAAAACAAAATCACGGATATCATCCCGTAAGTACTTTAAGTGTAGTGAAAAACCGTGAAAGTCTAAAACAGTGAATAATCATGTTATTGGTGAACGCTCTCCTGCCCTTATGCCAATTCATTTGGGGTCGGTGCAGCATGGCGTCTGCTATCTACACTTCCGTATTGGTTGTAGTTGTCATTATCATCTCAGTAGCCATTGCCTTTCCAGCCTCAGCAGTCAGGAACACTTACATCATTAATTAGTGGATTAAGATAAGAACATGTACTACCACAGGTACTAGTTGTGACTTGGTAACAGTCTAGAATTCACAATTAAGAATGCAATCTGCAGATACAAATGACTGACGAAATCGATACACTTTTTGCTAATACTCGTACCCTGCCTTTATTTTGATAGAGTAAACGAAACCTATTACCTATTAATCGTAATCGATTCGATCTATAATTAACACAATTGTCAATTGTGTCCTTTTATATTTTTAGCAGGTGCACAACCGAGAGGTCAACACTAACTACCATTTTAACTTGAATTTGGCACCTTCTATTCCGGACCTGAACATTTATATAGAAGTTATCCACCATATAGTTTTTGTGTTATTACTGACGGCTATTAAAGTACGTATTGAAGGTACAGCCTCTACGTTAATTAAACTAACTAGATAATTTACTTTAATCATCATAAAAAAATGATGATTGGAACTTTGTTGAGATAACTAACTTAATTGGTGATCTGGGAACCGATGGAAAATGTGAAGTTATCAGAAGTTATTATGACATTACTGGATAGCGATTACGTAACTAAACATGACTAAAACGGAACCTTTATAGATTCGTCCTGTCCGTCTGGCTGTCCGTCCGTATGTCACAGCCATTTTACACACACAGTTTAAATTTAGAGAGCAGTGTCTTTTATAAACCGCTATAAAAAAGTGCTGTGATTTTACGTATAGAAAATAATAGGGGTAGCCCTTCATTCATGTAAGTGAGTGTTGAAAAAAAATGTATCTACGAGTATTAATATTTCTATCGACTGCTCTCAAGAAATGATATAGGTACTCAAATACTTTTTTTCTTAAGTCAATAGTTGATGACGATTATTATTCGCTTCTAAAGCCGTCAAAATTGTGTCCCTGTTACTATAAGAGCATGAAAATTCTGTAAAACGTAAAAAGGACTTTCAATGAAAATGGTTTGAAAACGAATTTATATAGGTATGGAAACTTTTCGTGAGACTGCAGCAGTAACTTTGTTTTACTGCTGAGTGTAAATTGATACATGAATGAGCGTTTAAAATATTGTTATATTGTTTGGTGCTACGGAACCATTTGTGACCGAATCCGATTCGCACTTGGTTGTTTTTTTTGGGGTCAGTTTTCAGTCTGATCGGATGAAACCTAATACCATGAAGTTTAAGTAAAGCGACGGTTTATCTTACCTCCAAAACCTCGTAGATTTAGTCGGTACTCCGTGACGTTGAGTTCATGGGAGACTGGGGCTTCTGCTTTCTGGGTACCACAATATATTTTTTATATTTCCTAAAATATTAAGTACATAGACTACCTACAACAATGTGAACAAACACTTCAATCTGAAGGTTACTACGGCTTAAAAGCTCATAGTAATAATGTAATAGATTAGTAAGTTGACACTACTTAACTATTTAGTGATTTCCTAATGTTATTATTTAAGTACTTGCTCCATTTACTTAGTGGCATGAATTTATGCTGCTTTTAGACCTAAGCAAATTATTATACACATTTTATGTTAATGAACGTGCGTTATAAGATGCTGAACGTCTTCATTAATTAAGTACTATTAGGTTTCCGAATCTCAGGTCGGGCTCAGGGTTTTTCTTGAGTATAGACTCTTGAAGTATGGCATGAGGTTCGACCTTATGACAAAGGACTTCAACGTAACTGGCGTGATGTTTGTAATATTAGTACCTACACGAAAAGGCCACCACACAACCAAAAACGATGTGTGCGTAAACGTGAAGAGTTTTCAACAAAACTCTAAAAGTGTAATTAAAGTTATTTCTAATCCACAAAGTGTTTTTATAGTACGTTTTCCCCTTAGCAATAACAGTACAGATCATCGGTTGTCCTACAAAAAGATCAATTAAGTTGTTCTAAGAAACGGACAAAGCCTCACATAGCCTTTGTCCTTAGTCGGCAGCGAACAAATCGGTGCACTTGATGAACGTAGGCTGATAGCATGACCTTAATATTTATAAGCTGCTTTTCTCAATACATTAAGTTTATAGGTCGTAAACAATATCCTAGTAAGTATAGGTTTTGTCTTACCGCATTTTCTGCATTGCTCAACTAAGTTGTGGTACTAGCTCCTAGCTTTTTAAACTTTTAAAATGGGCGGAGGTTATCTATTCAACATGTATCTTTCTTTTACTATTTCTATTTTACGAAGTCATACGATATACGTATTCATGTGTACATCAAACGAGTTATTTTTGTTACGTAGCTTCTAGTGGTTACAAAAATATTAATGTCTGCTTAAAAATGTTGTCACGCACAGTGAGTTTCCTCTTAGAATGGTAGAGAAAGGTTTTGTTTCCTAGTTAAGGCGACTACAGGAGCTAAACGCGAGTACAATGCAAAAAAGCATATGATTCCCTGCAATAAACAAAACCAGAAAAATATATGATATTCTTCAGGATTTATGCTAGTATGATAGTGTTTTGAAACATAATACAACTAATTTTACTCGATAAAAAAATCAAAAACAATTCTCTAAAAAAATTTTTTAACGAGTAAAAACCATACTAAAATACATGCGATCGTTCTGATTTTTTGGCAAATAATCCAACAAACAACATAATTATTAGTATGACAGTGTTTTACTTTTTAGTCCAATCAATAGATTTTATGTAAATCGCAAAAAAAACACTCATTTCGCACTATTCGGCCCGTAGTGACTGACGTAACAACCACATTGTAGTGCAAGATGATTAGAACTTTATACTAACATTGTTACAAACGAAGTTAGAACCACCTCAAATAGAGTTGCTTATTTAGCTCCTGTAGTAGCCTTAATAAAAAAATATGCTTGCAAGTACGATAATGATCACTTGCAATATTGTCAGAGGTTATTCGAGGTAATTCGTTTAAGAAAATGTTAAAACGAAACCTCTCATCAAAAAAGGTTTAATCTCATATGATTAACTTGTTGAAAAGGGTCATGTTTTACATCGATTGATCGACTAAAAATAAAACAATTTTCATATTGATAATGGTGATGGTGAATTGATTCAAACGAAAAGGATAATTGAAATCAAAATCTAAAAATAAAACATTTTATTTAGTCTGCATACTCCAAGAAACAATCAACAAACTCCAATCTCCAATTACTTTATTATCTTACTTAATTTTCTCGAACGTTTATTAAAAGTAAAAGAAGATCCGTAACGACCGTAACCCTTAAGGGGCTGACATCTGACAACACCTAATTGATGTTATTTAAGCAGTTTTTAAGAAAAACGATTTGTTCTAGCACATCAAATTCAATATTCATCATATTTCAAAAATAAATAATCGGCTCGATAGAAAATAATTGCAAAGAGTGGTCTTTAAATCATCATTAAACGGTTCTATGTCTTTATTTTTTTGACGTATGGGTCTGCAATTAAAAACTTGAAGTCAACATATTCATACCTAAACCGCTAACGAGTCATATTCCACAAATAATCAACACTTTTTTTGTTTCAATATTTATTCATTATTTTCTTCTAAAACCTGGCCGCCCAGTAACTCTCTCGCTCTCGTTTACTCCGATACAAATGGACAGTGTGCGCGCATTTTTTTTGTCGACCCGAATGGCGGAACGGCTGCCTTAGGGTCCGGGGTTCGAATCCCGGTAGGAGCAAATGTTTGTGTGATGAGCATGGACATTTGTTTCCGAGTCATGGATGTTTATATGTATAATAAGTATGTATTTACAAACAAAAAAAGTATCTATGTAGTATATCAACTATCTGGTGTCCACGACACAAGCCTCGTTGCTTAGTGTGGCACTAGATGGCGCTGTGTGTAAGGTCCAGCGATATTTATTTATTATTTTGGTGTTGACATCCCCTTAACAGTAACTAACCTTTTTCTATTACACTTTTTATTAGCTGCGGCCCCATGCTGCCGCCTCTCGAACCATTGACAAAATAATATAATTGATCAACAAAAAGTTCGGATCGATGCCTTTTTGTCTCTGTCACCTTCAAATATATACATTGAAATAAAAAGTGGGAAAAGAAACTCCGAAGGCTCCAAAAATAATCAAAGTTGCTCAGCAAATACTATAAAGAATATTTCACGATGTTCGAATCTCCGAATAGCCACTACTTACTGATTAAATTCAGGGAGGGCCATCATTCTCAGAAGATCCATTGGCCAGATCTATGATGAAGTGAGAATTGTTTTTCTCATTGGTCAGAATGTATGGAACAGCTGATTTTTTTTTCGCGATTCAGGGTTTGGTCCCATAGTAAAAGTTGTTCATTATGATGAGTACAATGACTACTTAAGAGAGTTCATGTATGCGAGGAGGGCGGGCTATACAGGGTGTAAACGGAACCTTCACGAAGCCGTCAACTAAGCATTCTGTATTCTGTTTCACTTACTAGTTAGAGTTACCTACTTAGTTTGATGTATCAAACTAAGTAGGTAACTCTAACTAGTAAGTGAAACATCACGTTTTACGGTAAACGCACTCAAAACATTGTGCTGATGGACGCATTTAATAGTAGAGTAGAGTAGAGTAGAGTAGGGACTCCATTTTCCGCACTTAGACTCTTAATCGGTCCGTTGTGCGTAGGTGTCCTGGCTAAGTTAGCCAGCCTAGCTCCGCCCAGAAGCACAGAAGTTTCCTGGGAGCTTCACAGGCTTCGCGGAGCGACCCCACCGTTCCGAGGATTTGTTTGCGTTGGGTAGCCACTGCCTCGCATTCCAGGATTACGTGGGCAGCCGATTCTTCGGCGTCGAAGCAGCCCCTGCAGAGTGGGCTGTCCGTGGCGCCTATGTTGAAAAGATGTTTGTTTAGGGGACAATGGCCCGTTATTGTCCCTATTATTATTCTGAGGTTATTTCTACTTAGGCTGAGCAGTCGTTTTGTTAGTCGCGGATGAAGACTTGGTATCGCCATTTTTGACTGCCTGCAGTCTGTGGACCGTGACCATTTGTTGTTATGGAGTTCAGTTGATCTTTGGCGAATCCATGTACGGAATTGTGAGAAAGGTAAGGGAAGGAGTGGGTACGGGCCTAGCACTGCCATCTCGGAGCCTCTCTTGGCAAGTTCGTCTGCGGCGTCATTGCCTAGGGACCCACTGTGTCCTCTGATCCACTGGAGTGTAATTCTGTTAGACAGCGATATATTTTCCAGGGCGAGGTGACATTCAAATATTAATGTATTTAATAGTAAACGGGTTAAAGTATTTAAAGTAAAGGTATGAGCTTTAAAACTAGTGAAAAAGTTGGAACTTTGACCTCCAATATCTCCGTAACTATGGTTCCCAGGACTCAGAACAAAAAAAAAACTGCTATGACGGGGAGAACAAGTGCCTTTCGGCTTCGTTAAGGGTCTATTTACACCCTTTATACTCAGCTAGGCTTAACAAGGCTGCCAGTAATGATAATGTTGTTGTTTATGCTTGATATGAGCAGTTAGAGCCGCGTTTATTGAAGTCTAATTATCAAGAATGCGTTAATACAAATAACTATGTAGAGCTTAACTTATTAGCAGGTGTATAATGATTATTATAGAATAGTGTTTCGTGCCATAATTTGAGTGATATAGAGCTTACTTATGGCACCTCCTTGTCTAGTTACAACTTGCAATGCATCAGCAGCAGAGCTCCACATATTTATATGGAAGGATTTATTTCGTGTTGGTAGGACTATTTCGTTTAATACGTTTAGAATGTTTGTGAAAAAAAAAGACAGCTAACAACACAACTGCAAAACAAGTAGCAAATAAAAAATGGTTCAGTAATTTTAAATTTTTGTTTGTCGGCCAATCTCTTTTGTACTTACAGCTTATGGCTGAACCCTGCAGCTTTAGCCTTCAAACCAGATAAAAACCTTTTTAAAAACAATCAATTTCAACTGATTGGATTTTCATAAACAACTCCGTAATAGACGCGGAGGAAAGTACTGCCAAACTTAAACCTCCAAAAATGTACGGGTAATCTGGAGGTTATAATAAGGTGGTTATAACTTGATTTCAAGTTTATTATTAAAAATATTTCGTGCTTTCCTTCCGAATTACGGCTAATTAATGACATCCTGGCACTGGCCTTGGCTTTATTCATGGACCTGCTAACTAATTGATACCTTTTACGTTTTTTAAAACGTAGAATCATCGAGATTGGGACCAAGTTAACTCGCGTGTGATGCGGTGGTTATTATGACTAGTTTCATAATATAAACCTTACGTGTCTAGAGCTTAATCAACCAGTTGGTAATTTAGCTTAAACACACTGCAATTGGCGTAACTCGAGGGGCTAATGCCTGTCAGATACGACGTATGAATACATGACAAACTATGTTCTGAAGCATAATTGCACATTTGTCTATCTGTCCGTCGATTTCTCACGCAAAACATACACAATATGGGTCAGTGTCAGCTGTAATTATGACATCTGTGTTATCCTTCGCAGCAATGCAAAGCGTTTGCTTAAACTTAAGAGTGAACATTAAACAAGGAAAGTTCAGGCATTATTGCCTTAAAAAAAAATTGTAGTCTCTTATCAGATTCCCTAAAATTTAACCTAATTAGTTGAGTTGATCGACGCCACATATAATTGCACATTTTAATAATAATCCCTCTTTGATGTATCGTGCCCATAATCAGTTTTTATTGTGAGCACTTGCAATTTCCTGAATTGTAACTGGTTTATGGATTGCTAAAGTCATTCGGAAGTGCAATAGACTCTGTATCAATGTTCATTTTAAAACTAACAACAAACAACTTTATGTTCAAATAGATATGGATCCTAGAAATCGTGTTGATATTGGCGTCCTCAAATAATAAAGTTATTCTTTATTTGTTTATGTTTCCTTTTTTTGTACAAATACTTTATGTTCTCAATTCAAAAGCTGCATCAAGCGTTTGTTTCTTGTCACTGTTTTGCCTTGGCGACACCAAGTGCAACGGACGGTTGACGACAAAAACATAATCATTACGTAGGTACCTAATGTAGTACTGCTCTCTACCGCTGCTGTATTTTTGAGTTAATATTTTAAAAGGTGCCTAAATACAGTATCCTGTTTTTAGTTATGAAAGGAACAAACCGGTACGGCGCCGGCAAGCGCAGTATGCTCCCCGGCAGCGGCGGCGAGCAGCCCGCTCCGCCGTTCACGCCCGCAGCCAACCCATTCCTTGGGTCAAGGCGACTGCCACGTTCAACTTTATTGTTAAATTGCTGCAATTTATATTATTTGCTTTTTTAGAATCGCGATTACGATAGATAAGGTTAAACGTAATTGTTGTTGCCTAGACATTGGAGCATCTGAACGGCTTGTGTGCAACTCCACAAGGCAAATCGAGCTGTTTTATACCAGACATGCAGTTTACATTCTTAACGACACTTAAAGATCCATAGACAGCAAAAAATTGCTAATGAAACAGTCTCCTATAAAGCAAGGCTAATAAAATCTAAACTGAGATTAATAGTTTAGTTAGTAATTCAATTACGAGTAAGTATAAATTAATAACATTAAATAAATTGCTTATTAAACTTTTGGCGGGCACGAGTTACGAAACAAACTAAACGTACGAACTGTATTAACGTTGAACAAAGCGAGAGCAATTGATCGATAAATTGTAAGGCGATTTGCAATAGATCGTCGGTGGTCAGCGTCGGAAATGAGTTCGCTGTGTAACTTCGTGACCGGAAGGTGCAGGGTCCTTGCTGTGACCACGAACAGCACCGCCTCTGCAACTCACAATGGCACGACATTGCTATTTCCTTCATTCATGCATTCATCTATGTACACGTACAGCATAAATGGTGTTAATAGACCCCTAACGAAGCCGAAAAGCACTTGTCCTCCCCATCTTTGCGATATTGTTTTTGTTCTGGACCATCCCTGGGAACCTACTAGTTACGTAGATATTGTAGGTCAAAGTTCCAACTTTTTCACAAGTTTTTTTCTTTTTCAAATACTAGTTTTTAAGGTCATGACTTTACTTTTAATGCTTCCATAACCCGTTTACTATTCAATGCACAATGTTTTGAGTGCGTAACATTGAGTTTTACGATAAAACAGGATTTTTCACACCAAAAAAAAGTCGTTTTTCAGCAATAATTTTGTGCGAAGAGTTACTTAGTTTGATGTACCGAATGCTTGATTGACAGCTTCGTGAAGGGTCCGTTTACACCCTGTATATGAAGCTGAAGTGAAGCTTAGTCTTGAACGAGGACATTGTATTTTCCAGACTGAAAGTATTCCTCCACGAGCATTAGCCTGAACCTTGACCGACAGGCATGTCGACTACCTACTGTCTTGTCTACCAGGTTGATGACATGTGATCTTTCAACACTTAACTCAAGGCTCACTCGCACGGGCTGCGGGACTGTTCGAAAGAGATTTCGTGGCCCCGGAACACAAAGGGCGATGAAGGAACATGGATGGGTTTTAGTCAGTAAAAGTCTGACACTCCCTCCTGCTCCGCCCAGAGCGGGAGGAGTCATTTGATGATTTCCCATCGGAAAAAAGGCTCACTCGCATTTCATACTGTACCCAAGAATTATTGTTCTACGTGCCGATTAGGACGATTATTTTTTGTATTTATAAAAAAAATATTCGACCTTCGGAACAGGTAAATTAATAATAATACTAACAGTTAAAATACTAATTAAAGTGTTAATTACCGGCTTCATCTATTTCGTCTCGTGAATAGATAATCACATATTAACGTATGAAAATAATATAAACTTCATATTAGTAACGGCAGCCAGTTATAAATATCAACTTCCGCGGTTTTTCAACCGTAATTACATGTAGTACGACAAAGACACGATACTGACTGGTATATTTTGCAATTTGCCTTAAATGGTTTGCACTTATTTAACGTAAGAATGTACGTTATGCTTTGCTTGTCCAGGTGTCTGATCTGATTCAATCTTGCGGTGCCGACATGACTCGGGATAAGATTATTAATAGCCGGTCGCATAAATGCTTAAAAACCTGGTTTAATTTGTAACTTTGTGAAGGATCTGACTTAGATGTGGTTACATTGTGGTTTTTGTTACATGGAAAGATATCTGATGGGTTTAGACAAATCACAACTAGTATTTTACTGATTAAGTTTAATAAAAAGTAACAAATAAAATAACACATTTAGTCACTACGATGCCACAGAGTAGAGAGAAAAACAAAACAGAAACAGTCATAGAGTATACTAATGTTGCAAGGCGCAAAGTTCGAAATAAAAATTCAACAATATCATAATCTCACGTATTTTTACAAATGGGAGTAGGTAGGAACTATAAGAGCGGCTCCTTCTGCCTTATTCCTTCTTTATGTTTCAGCCATATTTCGTCCATGTTCATATATCTTATGGGTCATGCACGCACGCCAGATGCGATTCTACTCTCTTGACTTGTTTGAGGAACATGACTAAAAAGTCATGTCCTTTCATCATAGATATTACATCAGTCATCGACGCCGACGGTACAATCTAGTATACCAATCTCTTATCCCGCCCTGCAGAAGTGTAAAAACATTGTGTTTGTAGTACGAGTATATTGACGACCCGAATGGCGTAGCGGTACTGAGGCTGCCTTACGTTTTTGGGTCCCGGGTTCGAATCCCGGTAGGAGCAAATGTTTGTGTGATGAGCATGGACATTTGTTTCCAAGTCATGGATGTTTATATGTATAATAAGTATGTATTTACAAACAAAAAGTAACTATGTAGTATATCAACTATCTGGTGTCCACGACACAAGCCTCGTTGCTTAGTGTGGCACTAGATGGCGCTGTGTGTAATGTCCAGCGATATTTATTATTATTATTTGTTATTATATTGTTGATCGCCTTTCATTAGCCCCCCCACACACCCACATAATCAAACCATATAACCAACTCTTTCCTATTCATTTTCTACTATTGTTTTACAAGTCAAGATCCGTTTGAGAGTTTTTATTGCAAAAATTAAGATTTTATCTGGAAAATAATCATTTAATTAGAATAAAATCATCTTATCTCATCTAATAATCTAATCAAAATAATTATGTAAGTATCATATATCATGCTTTTATTAACAGCGATGTGCATGGAGGTTGTTGAACTGTATGTTATTAATTATGTTGTTTTCTTTTCCTGAAAGGAAAAGTTGTTTATTAGGTACGACTTTACTTAGAGGGCTTATTTAGACCATCATCATCTTCCAAGACTAATTTTATTGTAAATATATAAATGCATATGTACCTACCAAGGTGAGCCAAGTGCGTTTTTTAGGATAAGATGCTTTCGTTGAAATCAGAGTACAGTGTAAGAAGCCATTTTACATTTGGTTAGTGTTAGTTGCAGAATTTTGTGTCAATACGAAACTCAATGTTTCGTATTAATGTGAGGTCTCATAAAACCGTAAGACCTTCTACCGATTGATTTACGGCATCGCACCCTTTCCCAATCTACCCTTCATCTAGACAGTATACAAGAGCTCAGGGAGGTTTTGCACAAGCAGCCGGCAGTATTTCTATGATTAACCATAATAAATAATCATAATCAATACCTTGTGTAGCTCTTTATAGGTAGCTAGTTGATTATGCACAGAGAACCGGGCTGTAACGAAACACATAGTAATTATAAATTGTTATTTAATAGATGACGTGCTTTGCTAACTTTGTGCACATATCGATAAGCTGTAAGCAACTAGTTCACCTCGTCATTGGGTTTCTGTACTAAGATAAGGATTATTTCCCGAACATATAAAATAATATCACAAGAGTAACGTATTTCCCGTAGAGTTAGGCAGATCGGATATCACCAGCTGTATTTAATTTCACCAGCTGTTTTTAATTTCACCAGCTGTATTTAATTTCACCAGCTGTATTTAATTTCACCAGATGTATTTAATTTCACCAGATGTATTTAATTTCCAGGTGATAGAGGACGAGTCTGTTGCCTCCAACCGAGCCCTGACTTCGGGTTGAGAGAAACCCAAAACACTTTGCCACACGTGGGTATCAGACGTCAGGCCCAGCAATTATTCAGTAGCGCTTGGAACTATCTAACTAACTAACTATCTTTTTTATGATAAATTTAAGTTATTCAGTGCACTCTGAGTTGGACCGCCCGATCCAACTCAGAGTGCACTGTTACTTTGCTGAGCGGCTCATATTTCATTTTTTATTTAGCGCATACAGAAGTTCATGCAGATTCATGCAAGACAAGAGAAATGCTAATGTCATATTATTTTATAGGTAATTCAATAGAAGACCTTCGTCTTCTTGCCCTTTTCCCATGTTAGACGGTAATGGGCACGTGCAACTCACGCGCGCGGGCTTTGCACGCGCCTCGAATGGATATGAACGAGTCCATACTACTCGTATGCTCCTAAGATTCACGCGAACCGCACTGTTCGTGAGAGGACACTATAACTTGCCCTTCCCCCCAATCCTAAATCGATCACCATGTTTGACAAGCCGATCCCTTAGGAGAAGCAAGCCAAATATCTGGGGTCATCCTAGACCGACGCCTAATCTTCAGTGAGCACATAAAGACGGTAAATTCGCGTGCCGCTTTCGCTCTCAGTAGGCTCCACTCCATGCTGAATGCGCGCAGCAAAGTATTACTTAAGTGCAAATTGCGTATTTACACCGCGTGCATCCGGCCTATCCTGACATGCGCGTGCCCAGTGTTCGCGCGTGCCAAACCCTACCGCATCCACAGGATGCAGAGCTTCTAAAACCAATTTCTCGGAAAAGCCACGGGTACCGTTAGGAATGAGCAACTCCCAAATCCCAAGTTGATCTCAAAATCCCAACCATTCAACAGTACATGATACGTCTTTCAAAGAGTTTCTTCGATAGGGCCGAGACATACTCCAACCCCCTGATTTCTTCAGCCGCTCAATACGTCCCTTGCAAAATCTCCAAGATTGGCCAACCTAGGCATATCCTCCCCCAACCCGTTGATCCCATCACCCTCATACAAGAAAGCTGTAGGAAAACTAGCACACTTCGTGAGAACAAAAACCAAATGCGTACCGCGCACCCGAACCCCCGGAACTTCACCGCCCGACCCTTGCACGACGAGCCAGCCCGCGCCTATGAGGAAGCAGCTTTAAATTTCCTAAATAATAATTCGACCCAGCTTCACCCTTGCTGCCCTCCCCTGCCTGCTCTCAATGACGCACTAAGCGGAGACCCGAACCCCACAGGGGGTGCCCTTAGTGATTGTTCATTTAATTTATATCCTAGTTTGTAAGCCCTGCTTGGGGGCCTTAAAGTAATTTTGGCCACCAAAAGATAGTCCGGGTAAGCAGTTTGGCAACTTTAGCGAGTTGCATCTGGTCATATCTAAAAAAAAAAAAGATTTCCGAGGAATGGAAGAAAACACGGTATTAAATTAATGGCCACCCATCCACGGACGAACCTCGGCAAGCGCGGCTTAACGTTGAGTATCAACCCATGAGGCTGATATTATTTAGCCACGTGCTAAACCACCATCACCATTAGCCAATAACGACCCTCTAGTATCTGCCTAGGCAGCAGGTAGGCGCTTAGTCCGTGACTATTCCACACGTTGGAACAACCTGCTGAATTAATACAGTTCACAATGCATCCTATACATTTATTTCAATAATAAGTAGTTCCGTATCCGTCTAAATGATCATGTTAGTAACAACATTTTATTCATTTATTGTCCTTTGATTGACTGCTCCACTTCCTCGTGACTCATTATCGGAATGTCATAAAAACTCTGTCAAACGTTAATTTTATTAGAATTAGTCCGTCGATGTGGGTTTTGGTTATTTAACTATGATCTATGATGACGTGTATGATCGTTAAGGTTTAATGCTCGGTGGAGACCGAAGTTTATCAATTCAATAACGCTATTGGTTCGATATCATAATGTAAGTGAAGTGACATTACTGAATGGCCAGTTAAGAGAAGAATTTTGCCAAACCAATAGCTATTAAGAGTTAATCTGAGAACATCAGAAACCGTGCATTAATCAATCAACTTATGCAGGTGAAGTTATGAAATTAAATTAAATCAAAATAATTTATTTGCAAGAATATTGATCACCTAAATATGAATAGGCAATAAATTATATTCCAGAACGTTGCGAAATATCGAAAAATGTTACACCATAATACATTATTGTTACTTTAAATGCGGCTTCATAAAATCTAATTGCCAAAAAAAATGTGTAATTGCCGATAGGCCCCACCAACATGATAATTATATAGTTGGTACTTGTGCCGTCCTAGGCAGGAAGGACGGATATACTTAAGAGACGTTTTTCTATATCATATCCCTCATTTTATCATCATTCATACCTACTACTACTTAGGGGTCAGCAGCCACCTTGACGACCCGAATGGCGCAGCGGTAGTGAGGCTGCCTTACGTTCGTTGGGCGTTGAATTTGAAAAAATTTGATAATTGAAAATGGCGCTGTGTGTAATGTCCAGCGATATTATTATTATACTTCTCCTACCTATCCTCCTCAACCATATCTAACATCTGCGGAACCTTCATCCATCTATGGCGGCTCAGTTTTTACACTAACAACATTTGCTTTTTCATAACTTTACTATGAACATCATAACTTGAAACGTCTACTTACTTAGTGGGAAATACCGACATCCTGTAAGGACTGTCCGGTATTGTATTACCTTTTATAAGAATTGACACCACTACCGGTTAACTGAGTTTAACGTTGGTACTCTATGGGAAGTCCATCATATGATCGAATTATTGACCCCTGCAAAGCTATTTATCACATAGTCTTGTGGCCCGAATGTCTAAAACCGAGCCGAAGCCCGAAACTAGTCTTACCAAGGGGATTCGTAATTACCCAGAAGCTGGTTGTTGAGGTCAGATAAGCAGTCGGTCCATGTTAATTTCTGTTATTCAACTGCATCTGGTTAAACTGGTAGCCGAGTACTTGTAAACACTGTACATCTACTTTCCGCTGGCTTTCCACGGTTTTCATAAACATGTTTAATAATATGTGACATTTGGTTATATTCAAAGCGCGTGTTGGTAATGTAAACATTAATTGTTAACAATCTACGTCATATCGGATCTCCATAACGTAGTACAGCTATATTAATATTATAATAATGTTTTGTAGCTACTTCCTTCTGCGACCGGCCTTGCGATATATCAGCAGGTGATGGACTTAGGAAACACAAATATTCTACGATTACGCCATGTTTACGTAATGTACTTTCTTGGTACATTATTAACACTCGTTGACAAGGAAACACAGATATTGCTGTAGGGAAATCACAAATGTCCGTAAAATGTTTTGGGTTTTTCTATAAATATGTATTTATTTTTTACCCAAGTTTGCGGCCACAGTCATAATTGCCGCATTTGAAAGCGTAAATGACCAATTCGATACCTACTTTTAGCTTACGATACTCTATTGTAAAGTGCAAACTGGTGTTGACAAGTGACTTGTCCTCTACAATCTGTTTAAATTCTACGAAATAGTTAACTGTTCAACAATTTCCGTTATAATTTATCCTGGTGTCACCATGAGTCATTTACTTAGAAAATTTGCCGGGATTTCACCTCTATGGAAAAAACTACATGGCCGATCCAAATTGTTTTGTTTTGCTGTCCAATTCTGGGTACGGGATCTGCATATTTTGGTGTCAACCTTGGAGTTACTTCCCTGTTGTTCTAGTGAGCTGTCGGTTGGTTTCAGTCGCGGCTCCTCGAGTCGGCGTTGCCTTGGCACCGAGTCGCTTTTTCATCTTATCAGACAATATTACTGTAATGGATAAATTAATTCGAATAATATCAAAACTCATTTGTTGACCGATTTCTGATCGTGCTACAAAAGCTGAATGTCGAAGGTTGTATGCAGATACTTTGTTTGTATTTTTAAAATAAAAGCAGTCGACCAGGTCCGACCAGGTCTTTCACGTTCTGTTAATGTGTTTTGTTTTGATGTAGGTCTAGGTGCACGGGTATTGATGATGATCACTGATTAAAATATAATATATACATAGAGACCTCTGATTAAAACTGTACAAGCGTCATCCGGTCTAGTTATTAAGTATTTCAGCAAATTAACATTTTAAACAAATTTATAACGACGCGCTTGAATAGTGATGTTTAAATGATTGGCTTATTATTGGTTTCATAATTAAATCACAGTGTTTTTGAATTGGATATTTTAAATTATTATACGAATGGTGTGACAATACGCACATGCATGACAAAAACTTCCAAGGTGCTAATAAAAAATCCAAGTTCAGAATATAAAAAAGAGGAATCCCTTTTGGATCTTGAATGAGTTGAGTGTGGGTAGAAGTTTATCCTGCAATGGGAAAAACCTTAAGTAGGTACGTACGGTATGACACCTTTGCAATTAACCAAAACTTGAAAACTTTTCCTTCCTCGAGGAAAAGTAACGGTTACCTTAAATGATGTGTTGTTTATTTATTTTCCGCAAACATTCATTCATTTGAATCACAATAACACTTTTTTTTGCTGTTGGTGACCTAACCTGACCTTGGTGTTGGTAACATAACAAAAACAAAGGAACTTTTGTTTAATGAAAACATGTGATCTCTCCGCTGACTCACTCTGGTTTCCTGACCAGTATTATGATTTAGTATTTTCTGGACCTGTTTCAATAAACATTATTGTACTGTATACATAAAGTCTATAAAAGGAACTCGAGCATTCTCAACTATAGCATTTACAGAGAAAGTCGAAAGGCTTTATTCGATACTGAAACGAAATATCGGAAACTATTTCCAGCTGTAAGTTCTACAGTTGAATGCTCATGATTTCTCAAGAGGGTAAGGATCCGCTTTCATATTGAGTTATATTCCATTCATCTGTGCACCGTTCTTAAAGTTAGTAATAGGTTCTTGGTATACTGACTGAACTACTAACTGTGTAGAATTGTAGATGTAAATATTCTGCATCATGATTCTCTTGCCCTTATGCCAATTTGTTTTGAAGTCGGCGCAGCATGTCTTCTTCTTCCATACGTCTCTATTGGTGTCGACTACCACCCGTACCAGTAGACACCCACCCTTCTAGCCATATCACCGTTCACACAGTCCATCCATTATTTGTTTGGTATTTCCCAACTCCAATAGCCATCCAAATTCTTATCTAAAACTTTCCTCTTTTGTGTTTTACGTCATACGGTTAATTTTCTTTTGAATATTAGTATATAGGTAACATTTAATTAAGTACAAGTACCTATATATTGACAAGTGATATATACTTATATAGATAGTAATACAGACTTAGGGGAAGTATTCATGCAAATAAAGCAAAAAGAAAAGCAACGGTGAGCATACATGTTGGTAGACAATTTGTAAGTATTCGGTTGACTGCTGCGATGGGTGTCGCGGGTTCGATCCCCGCACGGAACAAATATATATTTGTATGGCCTTAAAGATAGTTGTTCCGGGTCCGGCTGTTTGTGTATGTCATGTGAGTTCAGTTACTTGCAAACACACGAACGATTTGAAAAAAGCAGATTGCTAAACACATTCTAAGACCAATTTCAATTAAATAAAAATTAAAAACGGATTATCATTACATCGCTACTTACGCACGAGCAATAAATAAATCGAAATAATCATGTCACTCCACTTTTAGCACGACCGGAGGTCAACGGTGTAGGACCTTGTACACTTGCAATTTGGATTTCATGTCCCCTTTTGTTCAATTATTACGTAAGCATTTCTTGTCCACCTTATGCTAGTTAACCACACATGGTCAAGATATGGACATTGTGAATAATGTTACATTAATACTAAATCAATGTATGTTTAATGAGTTTGCTGTCTTTAAGTGACAGATGTGTTGCTGGGGAATTTGTTGCGCTACTTCGTCTGCGCAGCGAAAACATTAAGGAATCGTGAAGGGTCGCTGACTGACTCAATGCTGGGAATGACTTTGCAATTTTGACAATCAAATGTGCTAAGTACTTGTCAGCCTAATTTTAATTCAAATTACTTTTGATTTTACTTGTTACGGTAATTAAACCTGGTTTTAGGTGCGTAGTTGCTTGGGAGAAGATTTTTTCTTATTTTATCATTAATTTAAATAAATTACTATGCAATAAAAATGATGAATTAATTTTAAGTATTACGTGAGACTTTTGACATTTGCTTATCAGTTCTTTTTTGCATGCGCAAAAAAAATCTAAAAATACAGAGCCGAAACAGTTGCAGGGTTACGTCCGCGTCGGTCAAGCAGCCATTTCTTGCAAATAAACCTTCAGGGTCATGGTAACCGGATATTGGCGGTTACCATGAAAGCCGGCAGCGAGCTTAGGAAAGGCGAGGACTATCGGCAGCCAAGATCGATTGTCTTACTTCGGATTATTTTATAGAATCGTAAACAACACGTGTATTATTGAACTGAAGAACTGGCTACATGTCAGTGGAATTACATTTAACAACATTTTATAAAAGCAATAATTAAGACACTTGACTTCTTTACATTTTATCATAACGTTTAGAATACTAGTATCGCTCCATCTGGTTTGATTGGAAGCTGACAGAACTTAGGCACATGAAATATGCTAGGCACGTGGAGATCATAATTTATAGCAACTTTTTACAAACATAATAATATGTCAGCTGATTTTTTCCCTGCTATTAGTACAAATGAAATATTTCTTCAACTTTTTACGAGTCACAAGTTTCCTACCTACTACAACTTTGATTTGCAAACCAGCAGTCAACGATCAAAGATAAATTCAGAAGTGTCACACATGTAAGGTTACAAGTCTATCGAGAACAGACTAGTTTTATTCAAACTACACTATCTTAATATATAAAAATCACGTGTCACTATGTTCGTAGTACCTACGCTAATCTCCGAAACACACACAACTGATTTCAATGAAATTTTGGGAATGAGTATGGGTGGTTTTAGCGTGAAAGATAGGATATATTGTCGATCTGTAGGCTAATTCACGTAACTAAAGAAGTGCTGTTGCAGCGCAGTTGCAGTTAAGTTTCGATCAAAACAATGCTTTTCGTATTCTCTACCGCTGTCAGACACGCTCGCGTCTAGTTCGCGTCACGCGAGCGCAATAACGGCATTCTACTGTTGCACGTCTTTGGTGCGTGCTTCGGAACGCGTAAGAAAAAGCACTAAAATCTGTACCGGGGTATTATTTTAATATTTAAATAACGTCATATTCATTGAAATGTAATCGATTCTATTCGATTATTTAGTGAATAATATTTTTTCTCTCATTTGGCCACACCCTAAGTAAGTTTGGTAGAGTTTGGTTGTCGTACAGTTGACGTGCAGTTCACGCGCAACTTACGCGCAGTTCAAAGATTACAAGAATACCGTTTATCACTCGAACTTGAACTTAACTGCAACTGCACTACAACTTCGACGGCGCGTCATAAAATTACGTGAATTAGCCCTCAGATAAGTGGCGCCGGGGCGGGTCGCTAGCAATCTTATAAAGAAGTAAAGTTTGTATGATGATAAGTTTCGATGAAGGGAGTAATCTTCGGAACTACTAATCCGATTCCGAAAATTCTTTAATTTCTGGAAAGCTACATTATCCCGAATCATAGGCTATATTTACGTTCCCGTGGAATAATGTTCAACCATAAGGCGAGCGAAGCCGCGGGTTAAGGCTAATCTACAATAAATTAAATCAGCGAGAACATTACAGAGTTCTGCAGAACATAGTTGTCTTGTACCAAGGTTCTGTACTGCCTTAGGCCTACACATTATGATGATTGGCTTATCTTGGCTGCATCTGTCACGATTATTATTGCATTGTCGGTGTTATGAAGATTTTGTTTTGCGATAACCCAGTAATGTCTTTTAATTGTTCTTTTACCTTTGGCCACCCAAAGCTGAGTGTAGCTCATTTCCGAATCTCTCCACTTTTGGCGGTCTCGTGTCATGGCTATGCAGTGTCTTGCGGATATTTTAATGAGATCGTCTGTCCACCTAGTCGGCTGTCTTCCCACATTCCTCCATCCCGTCAGTGGTGTCCTTTTTTGCAGGTAGAAAAGGGAACCAAGAGAGGGTTTTCAAGCGGTTAGCCATAAAATGTGTCAATTACGAAAGGTTCTTATTGTTTACATATTATTATAAGTATGTACGTCAATTCAAAAGAATATTAATAAAATGCTTCAAGCAACGGTTCAAGGATGTCCAAGGGGACTACTAAAAGTGGAGGACCTCAGTACAATTCTCGATAAACTCAGTAGAGCTTCCGAAAGAGTGGGTCTTAAAATGAACATGGACAAAACCAAGGTCATGTTGAATGCCCATGTAACACCCACCCACTGCTATCAAGATCGAAGACACTACACTCGAAGTTGTAGACGACTAATATGTGTACCTGGGACAAACAGTCCAGTTAGTTAGGTCTAACTTCAAGAAAGAGGTCAATTGTCGAATCCGACTCACCTGGGAAGCGTTCGGGAAGTTGCGCGGTATCTTCTCGTTCAACTTACCGCAGCGTCTCAAGATGAAAGTCTATGACCAGTGTGTGTTGCCAGTGATTACATATGGGACTGTAACGTGGTCGCTCACAATGGGCCTCATCAGAAGGCTTAAAGTCACCCAAAGGGCAATGGAGAGGGCTATGCTCGGAGTATCCTTGCGTGATCGAATCAGGAACGAAGACATCCGCAAGAGAACTAAGGTTACCGACGTAGCCCGAAGACTTGCCAAACTTAAGTGGCAGTGGGTAGGGCATATTGCTCGCAGAACGGATGGCCGATGGGGCCGATAAGTTCTGGAGTGGCGACCGCGAACCGGAAGACGTTGCGTTGGAAGACTTCCCATTTGGTGGCAGTCCATGACCTGGTGAAGGTTGCGGGAATCCGCTGGATGCGAGTCGCACGGGGACTGGTCAATATGGCGACGACACTTGGAGGAGGCCTATGTCCAGCAGTTTCGGCTGAAATGATGATCATGACTAAAAGTGACCCTACAGGAAAATGGTCACTATATGTCTCTAATAGAGTTTATTTTCAATTGTAACTTGTCTATCATGGCCCGTTTTCTATAACTTACTTACTTATAACTGTTAGTTAATTTGCCACGTCTCGCAGCTATCGGTGTTTCTATGAACAAAGTTAGGTTGAAATATCCTATCCACGTCACCTACCTGTCACTTGATTCATAAAAAAATCAAAGAGAGAAAAATCAGGAAGATTTTGTGTGACGTTTTGTTTCTAACCGTCTGTAAGTAAAACGTCAAACAGACAGAGATAGCAACCTACCGAAACCGAACAGTAAGTTATTGAAAACGGCCGTTAGTCCAGCAGTGGACGTCTTTCGGCTGAAATGATGATGATGATAACTTGTGATTTTTCTGTGAGATAATCTGTCATGAAACTAAGCGTCATACAATCCTGGACACTGAAACAAGTAACATTTAATTAAAATAATCAAAAAACCCGAATGCAAATTGTATACTGTACCTATATATATTCGTGTAATCTGCTTTTCATTTTCTTCACTCAATAGCTTTGGTTGAAATAAAAATATTAACGACTTACTTATTAGCGCCAAGAATCCGCCATTTTGTTTTTTTTTAACACGCTACATAACCTTAATCGTCGAAATCCATCTAGCCATTTGTTATCAAGAAAACAAAGAAACATACAAGACACGCGCGAAAAACGGGAACACCCAAAAATTCGGACAACTAAATTCCGAATTTTGATATTCCGATTATTAAAAGTCCGAATTTCATAATTCCGAAAAATTATGTCTGTTATTTAAAATCCATTAATTCATAATTCCGAAAGTCATAAATCGAAGAATCAAATGTTCGATGGATCGTTAGCTCGATATTCCGATACTTCGAATAAACTGCTAAAAGTAAGTCCTAGTTAGCATGATGAGCGTAGCGTGGCCTACGACGACATTTGTGACAGAAAGTGGGTGTGTAATGTAAAATGCGAGCGTAGTGAGCCCGCGTCGTGGAGTCGTAGCAGGTTCTTTTGGAGAATGAGCAGATTGGTACACCCCGCCAATAGCAATGACATATACGTCGTTGGATAGTTCTTTTTAAATGGAACAACATTTACTACGACAGGTTTGCTGAAATGTTTGTCCATTCTGAGTTATAGGTAAAACTAAGGTAAAAAAGAAAACCTATTAATATTGTAATATCTTAGTGCCTGAGAAAAAATAACACCAATAACGTTGTTAATTAACGTATTTAATCATTATCAAGGAAATTTCAAAACGTTTAGTTGACACTTCCCGTGACCCTAGGGCTGGCTTTTACCTTGGCCAAAGGCTTAGCGTTGCCATACAGCGTGGTAATTCCGCTAGTCTCTTGGGGACATTACCAGTTGACAGCGTTGAGGAGGAGTTTTTTGACGCCATTTTTTAAGTTATTAGTTTAAGTTAGTTATCTTAGTTTATTTTAATAGTTTCATGTGAAGTTAATATTTAAATAAAATTAGACAGATTAAAAAAATAAACATTATCTGTATAAATCATCATCTCCTCTGCAGAAATGTAGATCGCTGTCTGAAATAACGTTATTTAAAGGAACATTGCCGGTGCAGTAAATCCCTCGTGAACCGCATATTCGGAATTGTGACATTCGGAGTAAAGTTTTTCGGACTTATGTAGTGTACCCGCGAAAAACATAACACTTCCTTGGCAGTCATGTAAAAATGTATCTGAAATTAATGACGCTATCGTCGATCATATGAAATTCTAAAATTCTTTCCAATAATTGTACGTAATTAGATCATATATACAAGTACTAAATAGGTTTCCTAGCGTGTGTCGATTTTTTGTTAGTGTTTACAAATCTCTATTAATACAGAATCAAACTGTACAGTCTTCAAAAAAAGTTTTACAAATTAATTATTTCATAGAGGTAGGAGAAGTTGGGTTTTTTCATTTGATGTAGTTATGTACAACACCGTTTAAATAATATGAGAAGAACCGAAATGTATTTGCGGGCAGAAGAGTAATGAATGATGATAAAATAATAATTATGATAATTTTGTGCATTTTCAGATCAATAGGAAAGTATTGTAGTATTATTTTATCTGTGCTATTGTTTTAGGTTTCAGAAACCAATATATAATTCAAGCCTTGAATGGATACAAGACGCAAAAATCCAAGTGCAAAACGTTAAATTAAAAAAAAAACTCCGATCTTTTTATAATTTTTGATGTAGACTGTACAATCTGTTTTCATCAAAAAGATTGAATCGATTATTAGATTAATTATATGGTTAAACCAATCAACACTCTCATTCTCATGCAAAAACTCGAGTAAATGAATTACTTAGTTTGTTATTAATAGGTATTTTTGAGTTCTGAAATAAAACTACTATGGTGTGATTTATTTTATTTCTGTTTCCGCTTAGCACCTCCATTTCATTGCTATGACCACATAACATAGCTACGAAATAGTCTTTGCAGCGTCTGGTCTCATCAAATTGGGGTGCTTCCCCTGACGTGATGCGGATGTCGGCTGGACAGCGTGGCTGCGTCATCTTTCTCTGGGGGTAAATTCGCGTGCCCCGTGTGGAGTTGCTCAGCCCTTGCAGTTAGTGGCTACTTAGATGAAACGATTCGAATCATCACTGGTTGCCTCAAACCGACCCCGGGACCGATGCTGTATCCACTGGAGGCTAGCGCCACCATAATTAATTATTATTAATTAAAATTAAGACGACATTGTTGCCTTTGCGGGAATATCCCGGATGGGGCTAGCACAAGAGCGTGGAGTTTGGCACAAGCAAGGAGAGGCCTATACCCAGCAGTGGGTGAAGTCGGGATGTGAATGATAATGATAAATTAATATTACACCTGTAATCCCCATAGAATTACGTTCATAAAGCACACTCACATTTTGCGCTAGTCCGATATATCGGAAAGGAGCTTAGTCTTGCACTTCGCTCTACGACTTGCTTTATCAATCCAGAGTTCGGGCTGTCAGTGAAAAAGTCTTGGTGGAAAAAAATAGTATGCCCCTACCTGGGGTTCGAAACGTCGTTCCTATTAGTAGCTTGTTAGCATAAATAGTCCACTTGAAAAAGCAGGAACTCCTAAGACTATGAGAGAAAGGCTCACGACAAAATTTCCCAAAATTCGTCAGTCGGTCGATATACAGGGTTATTTGTAAAACACCGACAACCTCTCAGGACTGTGTTACTAACATCATAATCAACAAATTTTGTTCTATGACTTTTACAAATTTTCATAAAAAAATAAAAATGTTTAAATTGAACGCTTTTACGGGCCCTCGCCACCCTGACCCCGCTCCCCTCACTATTGTACTATCGCTTTCTTTTGCTTCGCATAGATTTCTTAACATTTAGAGCGTTCAATTTAAATATTTTTATTTTTGTACGAAAATTTTATGAACTAAAATATGATGAATTTTTAAAAGTCAAAGAACAAAAGTTGTTGATTATGATGTTAGTAACACAGTCCTGAGAGGTTGTCGGTGTTTTACAAATAACCCTGTATAATAACACCATCTTTTGTGTTACCTTTTCCAATCAAGCTTTTGGGGACAGCTTCTAGTCTAACTGCATGCCTGTCTGACTTTCACAACCCAGTTACTGGACAAAAAGATACGCCGTGGTAAGATTGTTTTGACTTTTAGGCTTTGGACTACTAATAAGGACTGACTAAGATCTACGAATGACAGTCGGGACCAACCGTGACTAATCACAAAACATCATTTATTTTTATTTGTAGGCCCATCTTGCACTGTGGGATACTTACCATACGAACATTACGAACCTAGTGTCGATGCAGTAATCGTTTGAAGCAGAATAGGTATGTATTTAGTTTATCATAATTAGCTTATCTTCCCACTACAGGTCTTATTTAATTTAAAGTTTACGAGGATTTATGAACGGATGTTTGTTCCTCTTTCAGGTAAAAACGACTGTATCGATTTAGTTGCACATAGGCTTGGTTACATAATACAAGTCTTGAGTAAAAAATGAAGATGGTGATGGCAGGTGGAAGGTAGACAGACACCTGTTTTATTATAGTTGAGCAAAGTTTCTAACCACATAATGGCCGCCTCAATATTCTGGCGAATCTGGAAAAACACTGAGACCACTTCGTCAGGCCTTATGGTTTTTACCCGCTGCCGTTTAGAACGGATTTCGAGGAAGTCTGTGTAAAACGAAATATTATGCGGCCCAACCGCTTTTGAGCCGTTATTGATTAAAATATCGATGGTTTACTTGTAATTATCGTTAAATTAGAGGACGAGGTGGTCCTTTGGTACTATATTGTGCTCTTAATTACTAATGTTATGGAACCGGATGTTATAGCAATTCTTCGATCTAAATATAATGTAAATGTGTCCAAATTATTGCTTCATTAGGCAAATTTACAATTTATTAATTACCTATTATTGATATTATAAGGTAACCCTGATTCGTTTGTTTTCATTACTTTAAGATATTTGGTACAAATTTCTAAAACGGCATATTTTAGACTTTGTCGAAGACTATGCCCCCAGGGAAGATGAAACAGCTTAAAGAAACTGTCTGTATCTTTACTTTGAATGGAAGGTTATGGCTAAAAATCAAATACGAGTATAATTGATTAAAACTAAAGTTATTATGTACATTATTGCTGGGAAACGATTTTTTATTTGGGGTGAAAAATCACGTTTTACGGTAAAACTCAATGTAACGCACTCAAAACGTTGTGCTTATGGATGCATTTGTAAATGTGTTAAAGAGGTATTTAAAGTAAATGTAAAAAGGTTGGAACTTTGACCTCCCATATCTCCGTAACTATAGTAGGTTCCCAGGTATAGTCCAGAACATAAAATGATCGCAATGACGGGGAGAACAAGTGCCTTTTGGCTTCGTTAAGGGTCTATTAACACCCTTTACCACGACGACAATAGGACACTAACGGCCATTTTCAATAACTTACTAGCCGGTTTCGGTAAGTTGCTATCACTGTCTTTTTGGCATTTTGCTTACTGAACAGTTAGAAATAAAACGTCACAGAAAAGCTTTCTTTGATTTTTCTATGAATCAAGTGACAGGTCACGGCTTCACGTGACACGCATAGGATATTCTTTGAGAAACACCGATAGCTACGGAAGAAGGCACATTAACCAACAGTTATACGTAAGTAAGTTATAGAAAATGGCCGTTAGGCGTCAAAGTACACATCCGCACCGCTGTCATCCGGAAACATGCCCCTGCCCAATTAGTGGCAATGTTAATTCTTTGGCCAAAGAAAGAAAGTCGGCGAGAGATTTCCTTAAAAAGGAGACACGCACTCTGGCCCCAAACGGCTCAAAAAAAATACTTATATTAAATAATTTTTATGCCTTAAAAATATTCGTAGGTATAAAGAAAATTATGCCGTGTGTTATGCCAAATAAATTTCGGAGCATCAAGATTCTGCCAGATAGAAGGAACCCTCTCCATAGAGGTAGAGATCTACAACAGTACTTTCTCAAGTTATTATGGCTGTTGACTGTGACTTTAGCTTTGCTTTTTTTTTGTATTTTTGACAATCAAAAGTGCCGTAATGGTCTAATGGAAATAAATGCTTTGAGTTTGAGTTTGAGTTCATGATATATTTAAATACTAGCTGATGTCCACAACCTTCGCCCGCGTGGAATTATTATACTTAAAAAATAACGTTTTTTTATCAATTTCAAAGGTTTGCTTAAGGGGACAGCGGAGGTTCAATAATATTTGGTTACCTTTCGTGTACGGAATCCTAGAGAGTAGCCATCCATAATGTAGTGATGTAGATTGTAACTTTGATAGCTTGTATCTCAGAAACATTAGAAGATTTTGTTCCTTGCAATACTTGTTTGTGCTGACGTCAGTTATTTGATTTATACAAGTTATATACGTGACTGCTAATTTTAAAATAAAATAAAAAGGCGGAAAGTTAGGCAGGCAAAAATACAAAAACAAAATGGAAATAAAATGGCAATTACAGAATAACTATAGCGTAGCGAAGGTTTTGGTTTTCGTAGACGTCAGCTCGTAGCTACGAGGTTCTACGAGAAAGTTACTTAGGTGTCTCACACAATGACTGAATAATAATATTAGGTATGTTGTTGACAATTTAAATAAAAATTGGATAATGTTTGTATTGGTAGACCTGAGGAGAGGTTTTGGCTCAGCTGATGTGGGATGCCGCGAGCTTGCAGTAATAGTAGAATAGTATACAGATTTAATAATAAAAGCCTAATCGGTTGAAGAAATTCTATTAAAAAGGAGTGCGTCTCCCGTAAAGTGGCTAAACTGAGCATGATAAAAAAAAACTGTATCTCTCTCCCATTTTTTTTTTTTTAGGATGGGAAATCATCAAATGACTTCTCCCGCTCTGGGCGGAGCAGGAGGGAGTGTCGGACTTTTACTGACTAAAACCCATCCATGTTCCTTCCTCACCCTTTGTGTTCCGGGGCCACGGTATCTCTTTCGAATAGTCCCGCAGCCCCGGCAGGCTTCGGTCCTTGCGGACCCCTTCCCTATTGCTGACTCTCTTTGAGGCGCGCGTGGAACACGAACGCGCCGTCGACACGGCCTGTCGTCATGAGACGTACGGACGGCGAGCTAGCCCATAGCTCCCCGTCCACAGGCCCGCGCCTACGGTGGCCGGAAGCCACTACGTGGCCCCCGACGCCCGGGGCGTCTCCCGCGGCGGCCGGGACGTGAGGATCTCTCCCTGTCCTGTTCCGCCACCTCCTTCGCTAGCATGACTGCTTCGCAGAAGGAGGTGACGGCGTCCCATTCCTTCTCGCTCCGGACCATGGATTGAACCAAGGCCGGGAGCGAGAGGTCGCCGCCGACCGTATCTCTCTCCCTAAGCTTAATTTTTATTAAGATTTTAGCTTTAGTCTTCGCATTTGTTTCTTGATAATAATAATAAAAAGATAATATTGTATATATTTATATAAGTGTTGTATATATTTATGTATTTATTATATATATGGAAATGGTACACCACAGGCTACCTTTTTCGGATGGGAAATCATCAAATGACTCCTCCCGCTCTGGGCGGAGCAGGAGGGAGTGTCAGACTTTGACTGACTAAAACCCATCCATTGTCTCTCCTTCCCCCTTAAATCCATCCAAAGGTTGTCTTTAAAAGATCGCTTTTAGCGATAAGACCGCCCATTTTGTCACCCCTTGTAAAATGTTTTACATTTGTACCTGTAATTTGTATGGTGTACATAATAAAGAGTATTCTATTCTATTCTATTCTATTCTGTTCTATTCTATTCTATTCTATTGTATTCTATTCTATTATATTCTATTCTATTCTATTCTATTCTATTCTATTCTATTCTATTCTATTCTATTCTATTCTATTCTATTCTATTCTATTCTATTCTATTCTATTCTATTCTATTCTATTCTATTCTATTCTATTCTATTCTATTCTATTCTATTCTATTATATTCTATTCTATTCTATTCTATTCTATTCTATTCTATTCTATAAGCTAACAAAAAAAACATCATGTATTTAAAATAACAGTAACTTGATGATTGTTTAGAATTTTATGTTAGTACGTGCAAGGTCTAAGCTGTAATGACGATGAGTCACAATTAATAGCTCAGCATTTTATAATTATTAAAAACATGATAGGCAAGTACGTTAGGCCACGCATAGTGTAGGACTCCGTAGAAATACAGAATATGCATCGGAGAAATAAATGCTTTGCCCACAACGTTTTTACATCAGGAATTTCTCAGTAGCAACCACGGAAACTGGGTTTGTGCCAGGTTGAAGGCAAGGCTTGCCCCTTATTACATGGCACTTTAACAGAACTGGCGAAATGTGGGGGGTACTATTTGGTATGTACACCTCTACCGTACACTTCGGGAATTGCAGGCGTGATGTTAGTTAGTAGCCGGTTTCTTCACCGTTTCAAAATCAAAATCAATCAAAGCAATTTATTTCAAGTAAGCCTGTTACAGGCACTTTTGAACTGTCGAAACAAAGATGAAAATTAAATGTAGCTACAGTCCCAGTCACAAGACATAAAAACTGTGAAAGTACTGTAGTTGCCCATTCCCTAGCGTAGATCTCTATGGAGAAGAACGGGCAAGAAACTCCATGGACACTCTTTTAAATCAGAATATTGTTACAAAATCTTGGTTACATCATTCATGTTGAGATGGTATATTATGTGAGAACAATGTAGCAAGATGTGCACGTTAAAAGTGTCCACAGTAAAACAAAGCAAAAAAAAACAATTCAAAAACTAAAATAATTCATTCAAATAAGCCATGGCAACTAAGAGATGACCAGTCACAACTGACAGCGCCCGTTCACGGACATGACGCATAGATCACGATCAGTTTTGAGAAACACGAAATGTATAGTGCTAATCTGAGTTCAAACCCATGACCTACGGCACGAATGTCGGAGCTTGCACCACCTCATTGCTCCCTGAGCTATGAAAACTGACCCTCTGAACTGACTGACTTCCCTCTTATTAGAAGACATTTCGTTCATTGCCACAAACGTGGCCACGGTTTATAAAACGGTCCGTAATTCCATTAGTCAGTTATTTATAACTCTGTGGAAAAAGCCCTTTGATTACTGAAAACACCGTTATTTATGCAGGCATTGAGGTTCCCCAAGGTGGTTGAACTTTAATAAAACAGATTCTTCAAACTTTTTGAAAGGATCGTGTTTTAATGCGGAACCCTGCCGAATGATACATGCATTATCATGTATCGATGTCGTGCCTTCATATTGTAGTCGATGTATTATGTAAGGTTATTAATCATGATGTATTCAATTAATATTATGTAAATAGTACGAAGATATGTTATCTGCAGTCACGGACAAAAACGTTGGCACCTATTTAATATCTTCATGCATATGTATAGCCAATCATCATAATGATGGTGTCGACAATAATTGTAACATGAATTGATCATTGGTACTCAATATATTACATGCATTTTAAATGGAAATACAATCTGCCTATTGATTATGTAAGATATTTAATTAATTATGCAAAATGTAATTTAATAATTCCGTTTTATGACTTTTTATTGTGATTTTAACGCTTTCGAAGACGATTGCCCTTATGTTTCTATGTTTACATAGATACTGTTTGGTCCATTCATTTAATATTGTCACATACGGTATTTAAAAAAATAATAATAATCACGGAAGATATCCCGTAAGTGACAGTATACCTTTTTTTTTTTTTAGGATGGGAATTCATCAAAGAACTCCTCCCGCTCTGGGCGGAGCAGAAGGGAGTGTCAGACTTTTACTGACTAAAACCCATCCATGTTCCTTCCTCGCCCTTTGTGTTCCGGGGCCACGGTATCTCTTTCGAATAGTCCCGCAGCCCCGGCAGGCTTGGCCCTTCCCTATTGTTGACAAGTGACAATATACCTAAGTTTAGTTTTAAACCGTGAAAGCTTAAAACAGTGTTTTTGAAGCTTCTTTGAAATGGGAAAAGGCCAAATTCAAGACTACCTGTCTCGATGCAGATTACTGGCGCTTGATACGCTGGAAGCTGAACCTAGAAGTTCCCAGGGGTTGCCAAATAAAACTTACCTGGTTAGTTCAAGTAAGTAGACGTTAACATAATGCGACCGTCATGTTTACACCTGAGAAATATTGTCAAAACATCTTTTTGACAAAATCCTCAGAGTCGTGTGCAGTAGCAACCCAACTATATTCCATATCGTATAGTGCTCCACCTGCTGGAGTGTCCCAGGCCCAGGTGTCCGTTTACCTGCATTCTTGACGACCTGTATAATGCCTCTACCGCTGCAATAAACGTGGCCACCTACTGGGCCCAAAAGGTGTAATTGGAAGGAACATCGACACAATAAGAAGATCGTTTATGTGTAGTTAAGAAAAAACACATATGTCATGTCGATAAAAATATCTAATAAATTACCAGAAGAAATAAGAAATATAAATAAATACAACATCTTTATTAATAAATCAAAATTATTTCTATTAAACAAAAGCTATTATAATGTGAACGAATACTTGAATAAATGATTATAATTAATAAGTAGGTACAAATTCATCAGGAAGATTATTTAATTAAACACATGGAAATAGGTACCTGCTTACCAAATAATAGAATTAAGTACCTATATGCTTGTTAATTGTATCTTATTGTTTTGTGTTTTATTCCTTAATTACTATTTTTTTATTGTGTTTTGCGAATGTATCTAATTATTTGGTTTCATATTTTTTGCTTGTAAGAATTAGATTTTGCTGTGCCTTGATAAGGTCTACAACGGCTCTTAGCACTGAGCCTTTTTTGTTAACACCATATTTTACCTTGTGGAACGCAAATAACAGATTATGATTATGAATTTAAGATAAAATGCTTCATTTGTGCATTTTAGATTTAGCCAAAATTCAGAAGGCCAGTTTCTAGTAAGTACCTAGTTCAAAAACGTTAAGATTCAAGTCGTAATGTCATCTCTGCAACAATCAATATTAGAATCTTAATAAATGTAGGTAAATTAGAGTATTTCTTGCTATTCATTAGTTTAATTTTACCAAAAAAGTCTGCTATAAACGTGTTTGCCAAAACACTCGCTGGCCCCAGATAACACGGGACAACGGCAGGAATATGACCAATTTTTGTAGACAGTTAAGTTAATGACCCCATTTTCTGTATAAGCAAGGTGTCAATAAGTAATTCATTGATACACCAGCATTTTTTCGTCATTCTTTTTGTATTTCTCAATGAAATTTCTACGCGAACGTATAACGTTACTAAGTTTATACAATATAAACTTGAGATTAACACAAAAAATGTTTAGAATCTTTTTTGTGGATGATGATTAACATTTTGAATAGAATTTTCAGTAGATTTCTGTCACGCTTGTGAGATTTTTAATGTTAGACCTAATAACGATAAAAATTGAATAAGTACTGCTATATGATTTTTTAAGTGCTGCCATCCATGCAAGTATGCATCATTGCAGATAAAACAAGTTGTACTAAGAGACCAACGCAGATACCGCAACAGAATATTAGGTACAGTCTGTTAAATACTAATATAGGGGATTGACTAGTTGGTCGAGTGGTCGCCAGCGCAACTGCTGAGCATGAAGTGAGCCCGGGTTCGATTTCCGAGTCGGGCAAAGTGGAATTTCTCAGTAGCAGCCACGGAATCTGAATTTTTGCCAGGTTGATGACAATAGGCGAGACGACAAAAAAAAATCTAATTAGTCCGTCACTTAGATTATCAAAAAATATTTGACCCGTGTTTTTTCTTTTGTTACGTATACCAAAATTGACGAAGATACGACGCTTTTAAAATTCTCAATACGTCACGCCATGGTATAATTTTTAGCTAGTTCTGACGTCACGAGCCCCCACTCCCGAGTTTTGATGCGTTTTATCTTTGTCAATATACATTGATTTACAAAAACAAAAAATACGTGCCCATTAATTTCCAATACTCTAACTGACGGAATATATAGATTAGCAATTTTTTGATACTGTCGTCATGCCTATTGGCTCGCCCCCCCATCACATGCATGCATGTTGTCTAAGCAATTTTTCTGACTAACATAGTTTTAAGATAGTGTTACTAACAAATTATGGACTTTTAATTAGTCTGAATTAAACGTATTTTATTTTATGTTTTATTTATTACTGACGAAATGTGGGTGTACTATTAGGTACACCTCTGTCCGATAAATTTTATTTTCGTATACTTCTTAGTTCGTCTTACTATAAATCCTTGGGAATTTCTGTGCGATGGCCTTGAAACGGCCAAGGCGTACTTCTAAACCAAGAGATAGGGTTTGTAGAGTAATTTCTGGTCAAGGGATGGGCTTTGCTCTTTGAGTCCCTATAAGATCTTGCTTGTGAGTCTTGGCAACCAATTTCACATGAAATGTATTTCGTGGGTATCTTTTAAGTCGCCTCTTTTAATAAAAAAGTCAAATCGAGGTTATCTCAATTACCTAAATTTTATTTTATGAACGAGCGTTGCACTATATTAATATCCTATTAACCTCCATAACTAAGCCAAACATCTCATATTTCTGTCTAAAATCTTAGTCCATAAAGTCTTTTTTTGTCTTAAAATGTTGTTACCTTATAGAGGCCAGCTGGTTACATTTTAGTCATGATCAGACCCTATCTTGGTTATGTTGACACTCGTATACATATATTTATTCGTTACATTAGTACTTACGTGGTGTTTATGAGCATAAAAAGACCAACAACCTTGACCTTATTTTGTCCTTATTATTAAACCATATTTTTCCAGTAGTCTGTTTCACTTCATGGAAACCGCAACTTATCTAATCAATCCTTATTTATTACTTCAACGTTAAAATTAATGTGAATGGAATCTCCAAAAAGCTAAGGAGACTGAAATTCGACAAGTTCAGCATTAAATTAGTTTTAATGCAAATTTTAAAATACATTAACTAAATGTGAAACAAACCTTAAATTAGGTAACTAAGACCAGGGTGTTTCAAAGTTACACAACACAAAACAAAAAAACCAAACAAGCAAATTGTCAACAGAAGGAATATAAAATATTTTTTTCATCCCCCCATCTCGGAAAGAGTATTTTTGCTCTTCGATATCTGAGTGCAAAAGTCGTTTTTATCCTCTAGAGGATAAAGTAAATTGAATTTAGAACATCGTGTGCACTAAGTTTGTGAATTCAAAACATCATTAAACCTATTTACTTCTACCTCCATGGTGCCGAATTTATCATACGTTCATCCTTTTTTAATTTGTTAAAAACTCAGACTCGGAACCTTCTTGGTGTACTTTTATAATTTGCTTTGCGCGCGCCATTTTCTTGTCAGGTCAATTGTTAAAACCTTAGATTAAAAACAAGTGAAAAACGTAAAATAAGTGGTTTTGGCGACCAAGAAGTTTATTTGACGCCAACAGAATTGACTGAAACTGTTAATAATGCGCAAATGAGCTTTCTCCCTCAACAATCACGCGAGAAGGATTTGAAACAGTACGATATTAAAAAAATTGAAAAAAAATAGGTAGAAAATGCCCAAGGCATTAAGTCCGCCTTTGTACAGTTTTTACTTGTGCATAAAGTTTTAATAAATAAATAAATAAATATTACACTCAACTTAACTAACTGTAGCAACCTTACTTTAATTTTTTCTTAATTGTACCAAAGTATTATTTGTTATAATTTAAAGATTATTCTGTAATACTTACCTACCATAATGTAGTAGTTAACACCTAAACAGAAATAAAAGTATCTTGTGATTGTAAATGTTTTTTTTTTTTGCATTTAGTAATTTCCTCGCTGAGGTGGGATGAAAAGTTACGTGTTGCACTCGAGTGCAAAGATTTTTCACCTCGTGCTCTTTTGATTCCCTCGCTAACGCTCAGGATTCTAATATTTGAATCACTCGCTGCGCTCGTGACTCAATTTTAGAATCCTTCGCTTGCTCGGTTATCAAAATTGAGCACGCGGTTAAAAAGCAACTTGCACTCTTGTATAACAAATAACTATTAATATACAAACACAACAACATATTATTATAATTTAAGTAAATCTCTACAAATTCTACAATACATTCCGGTAATGGTAAGAATGACAGATGGATTTTTTGAGAAAGGAATGAAAGCTATGTGAAATAAGCCATTTTTTCAGAACTATCAGAATTTTCTGTACGGAAGATCAGTAATAAAGTTAGGTAGAGAGTTAAAGATGAGTGGAACCATACATACACAATTACGTCTAAATAATTCAATCCTAGGTACAGGCATGGTAAGTGGATACTGTGTAACTGTACGTTTATTAATATTGTTTTTCAGTTCAAAAAGTGAAGACTAACTCTTCACTTTTTGACAAATTTTGCAATTTCAAAAATATAAATACAAGGAACTGTGAGAAGGTTGTGTGATTTATACACTGGTCTGCAAGAATCAGTCCAGTCCATATTGAAGATTGAGTGTATGCATTTTTTGAGCTAACAACACCCTAGTAACTTTAGAAGAGTTTCCCAGACAATGATTCCATATCTGATGATGGAGCAAACATAGGCGTGGTTTGACGCAGTTTGTCTGGAGGTCTCATCTTTAACTTTTTTCAAGGCGAAAACAAATATATTTATTTTAATACATATTTCATCAATATGATCCTTCCAGGTGAAATGTTTATCAATTGTAATACCAAGAAATTTTGTTTTATGAATTTGTTCAACTATTTGGTCCCTATGTGATATTTTAAGGTGTACATATTTACTCTTCTGTGTTTTAAAATTTAATACTTTAGTTTTTTCCATGTTTATTTTTGAGGCGTTCTAGGACTACAAGTTGGTTCCACTTTCACGGACATCGATAATTAGTCAAGATACGTGTGAATTGTTACAAAATCGACTCTAACTAACGATTTTGTTTCAGTGCGTTCCACGTGACATCTATTGATGATGAAACCTGAACACATGGTTAGACCATAAAACATTCAGTGAGCTTTTAAAATTAGTTCCTTACTCCAAAGTAGGTACCAAATCGAGAAGGAGTTGGCCTCATCCATGGGTTTGGTCGGTTTATGGATGAGGATGACGGTTTATATCCAGCAGAAGTGAGTAAGATGTTTGATAGCATATGTCCTATCGCCAAGTTCCGACAACCTTGAAACCGTTTTGCCAAGAATCTTGAGAAATTAAAACACATAACATTACACCTCTAATCACCGACGGGTTAGGCAAAGGTGTACCTAATATAACACGCACAGTGATGACCGCTTACTGGTACATAAACATAAGCCCCACGTCTTAACACCAACAAAAAATCCGCGAAAACTTGTCTTTAACGGCTTACTGAATTGTTTAAAAACGTGTTCTACTCAAACCTGTGTCGGATATCCAAGCGGGTGCCCTTGACAGTCTGATCTAATTCGCACCACCACGTGCGGTGCCGTGAACGTATGCTTACTATCAAAATAGGTAGACAACAGTTTGAAAGGCTTAGTAGATAGTCACCAACTTTGGTTACCAGCTTAGGTTTCCCATGACCTGTCATTTTCCAGATATGTGACTGTGTTTTTTGAAGGAGACCGAAGTATATTAATAAATATAACTACTTTGGCTTAAATTATTATATATGAAATGTGTAAGGGGATGGTGCTGTTTGCCGAGATACACGATCGGTCCTAGTTCAGCATCAGAGGATTCATGATCATCTCTCTGCCCTTGCCCCATGTTACTTGGCGTCGACGCATCACGTTTTTTTCTTCCATTCTGCCTTGTTAACCGTCACGCAATCTCTTGCACTCTTTTCTTACGAACCTCGACTTACGAACAGTAAGTCGTGGGTTCGAACCCAGCCAGGCAAAAAAAAAAAAAGCGAAAGAGACAAAGGGTAAAGTAATGCTACTTTGTGTAATTTATTTCATCACCACTGCTCTCAAAAACGGTGAAGGAAAACATCGTGAGGAAACCGGCATGTCCTAGAACCAAAAATTCGAAGACATGTGACATCTACCAATACGCACAGGGCCCGCGTGGTGTATTATAGCCCATTCCCTCCCATAGAGAGGAGTCCTGTGTCTCAGCAGTGGGAACATTAATAGGCTAATGATGATGATGATTACTTATACTTCCTGGTCCGGTTAGGTTTTATTAAGATGCTACAATTTGAGCACGGTTATGGGCATTCCTGATAGCCTTATAGTCGAGGCTAATAGATGCTGGCGTAAGTCTACGTCTTTCAACAGGATTCACATGTTTAGTAGATTATGACTATCCGCTATGCATATCATTATTTGGTCTATCGTCCTCGAAGGGTAACCAACCGCCGTCCGCCTGTCTGTTTCTCATGATCCGTAAGAGGTAGATAGTTGAAATTTTCACAGAATATTTATATTTGTTGCCGCTATAACAACAAATAATTCAAATACTGGGCTCTCCTACTGCGATGGTACTAACCCTTCACCCGGTTTTTATTGATTTCGCTGATTTAATGTCAGTTTGTCTAGACTAGACGCTGGACTCGCAAGTAATGATAGGTCATTCAGAAGCGCTATAAACTAGAATTTAGAGCTAAAAGGTTGAAAAAGTAGAAAATTGAGTAAGATAAGGTAAAACTATTAACTATTATAAATAATATCACGAATTATGATGTCACAGCGTTAAACACAGATGTAAGGAGTCAATTAACTGTGATAACTTGCGTCAATAGTCTTTATTGTTCTTTCGATCGATGAATCACTTCAGCTACTAAGTGTTGGCTTGTAGCTCTAGTCGAGCCGAACACAAAAAGCGACAAATCTACTGAATAACTATTTAACTAGTTCTCAGGCAAAACCACAAACAGACATTTTGTGATGATTCTAATAAACTCATTTTTACTGAACGCACGTTTTGCACTGAATGGATGGCTATATTGACCGCACATATTATGACTGTGTCTCATTTCTTTTTTGAACCCTGCAAAGGTCGTGTTGCTCAGAATTTTGCAAATTTGTTATGTGTTTAATGGTTCGAATCATAATTCCAAATATTCCACCTTTGACATCAGCATGCGCCGTCATCTTGTGTCAGAGACACAAGGATTTTTGATCTACAAAATAAAACAAATAGAAATACAAATATTTCGTATTTCAATAGCCTAAATAACGGTAACTATCTTCTAATTTATCTGTATTTTGTTTTTCGGATGGGCCAGTGTAGGATGAGTGTAGACTGTTTAGTTTTCCTTCCAACCAACACTAGAGTATCTCTCTTGGATTATTCGACTTGTTCAATCATTTGATGAATAAATAAACGAAAGATTAACTTAAGAAATGAAAATTATATTTGCTAGAATATAACTTATTACACGGTGATAAGAACTTATTAAAAAAAAAAACTTCGGAACGTTCCGGTCATGGAAATCAATGTATCCTGTCTTTGTTCAAAATTAACCCGAGGGGTCATAATGACCAACCGGTATTAAAAATAAAAACAATATTAGAAGGAAATGCTCCTAAAATGGTAATGTTCACATTTCAACCAGTAATTAAAAGTTGCGTACCTAGTAATAACTATGCTAACAAGACTAATAGGTTTATTTAAAATTGCTGTTATACATTACAAACTATAAGTTCCTTTAACAAAAAGGTAAATTATATGCAATGGAATGTCCGTGCAAGCTTATCGTTTATGATAAATGAACCGGTATGGCGGGTATTTTAGAAATGAACTAAAATATTACGCTGCTGCGTACGATTGCTGATGAGATTAGAATAAATTATAATTATTTTAATGACTTCTCCATTGGTAAATAGCCTGAAAACACCTCCAATCTAAATTGGCCCAGGTGCTGTTGTAGGTACAACACTGTTCTCCTCTTAGGGGAACAAAGACCTAAATGACGTCAAACATTCATAATTATAGGTATTTTTTTAACGTATTTCCAGTACTGAGACCGATTGGTAGGAAACTTGATCGATTGTATAAATTCGTTAACCATAAAGTTCGGTACGGGACCCTTGAGGAGCTCAAGACACGAACCTCTGCTGGCTTGCATCATAGATTTTTTTTGACTTTTCTGTTCACGCGACAAACTTTTATTAAAACTATTCTTTTTCGTTTTTATTTACTCCAAAGTTTATTTTATTCTTAAAAAAAAATCTATTAAAGATGATATATATTTAAATCTAAATTACAATAAATAATTATTATTATTTGTGTGTGTGTGTGTGCGTATGTGTGTGTTAAGTGCATTTTTTAAAAGATTTTATTTATAAAAAGGTTTTTAATTAATTATTTTATTTAAAAGAAATAGTTTTGTCGTAATCATTGAACTCGTTTAAAAAAATCGAGTCTGCACAATTAACCGTTGAGGAGTTCCCCCGTAAAAAGACGATTCTGGTTGCAGGATGAGGTCATGATAGAAATTACGATTATCCATCAAATATGAACGCGTATACAAATTTTCGTATCCGTGCCGTTAACTGTTAAGGAGTTCCCTTTTGCGGAGACGATCCTGGCTGCAGGATGAGATCATGTTAAAAATCATCTTTATCTATCAAAATTGAACGCGTATACAAAGTTTCATGACCTCGCTATTAAAGATTGAAGAGTTCCTTCGTGAGGAGACGATCATGGCTGCAGGATTAAGTATTGTCAGTCATAAATAAATATTATCACTAAAACCAAAGGTGTACTGTGCAAAATTTCAGCTCCATCGGTTGAGCGAAACTGGTTTGAAATTCAATTGCAAGATTTGACCAATATACTAACAAACTGACTAACAAGGCAAGTTGAATAAAAGCTTATAAAAAAAACAACTGTTCCATACATTTTGACCGTGAAGGAATTGCAGTTTTATAGGAAACAGCTGTTTTTTTTTAAATAACTGACGTGTGTGTATGTCGTTAGTAAACGAAAAGTCTTGAATTTCACGACAATTCGCGTCACCTCGCCGATTCAGCTGATGAATGTGTCAAAATCTGGAATGGTTAATAAATGTATTTAAATTTCTTCCATTCATTTTCATAATACGGAGAAATAAGCGGCAACTACATATAAAACAAACCGCCGCGCGCCGCCGTGGCACATACGAACAAAGACCCATGTTGTTATAGTGATTAAGAGGTGGAAGAAATTCCCAGCAGTACGGCCATACTTCCTGGCGACCTTCTACTTCCATACCTAATTAGAACAAATTCACTTTAAGACTTTTTAGAGCGATTCGCAGTACCGAAGGTAAAACATTGCGTGACGATTTTTTGTGGGTTTTTTTCACCAATGTTGATGGTTTTTAATGTGATGAGTAACTGACTTTTTGCTGATCCAAATATAGTCAGCAATAGAATAGACATTCTACTGGTAATAGATATCAAAATATTCGAGATAATTTTGAAGCCCGTAGGGTCGCCAACATTCAAGAATTGATCAATGGCTAGATTACCACCCATAATATTTGTCATAACATTTAAATGTTGATCCTTTCTAAAGTATCGTTGGTCCTGAGTTACAAAAGGCTGATATAATCAGCAAGGGTGATACAGTACCTACGTGCCTGTGACAGGCAGACAATGAATGTTGACCTCAGAGGCTCAGACAGCTCGTGGTAGGTATGTAGCTAAGTGCCCAGACAGCGTTAGTAGGTCCATTTGACTATACGAATCTAGTGAAACATTTTATTGTATACACCAGGGTAAACAAGGCCTGGTAGTCACATCATAATAGGCCTCAATTATCTCCCGGTATAAGCTTGTGTTCATCATCAAAGGTCTAGTCTTCCCCCACTATGTGCATAGGTAAGCGTCCTCATCCAGCCTAACCAGATGCAGCTTAATACACAATATTAGTATTAAACATGGCACGACTGCCTGTCTGACCATGACGTCCCAGCAACTGGATAACACCCTTTGGTAAGACTAGTTGTCAGACTTTCAGGCTTCTCAATACGGACGGATAATGACTGTACAAAATCTTCGTATGACAGCGAGGATCTACGTCTCAACATGCTTCGCGGAACTGATGGATCTTGGTGTGATATGAATGGTTAGGTGTTACCTATCCAAGGGCCGTCCGGGGTAAGCTTAGTTCAAGGTACTTATAATAGTTAACAATGTTCAAGTACATACTAATTGATAACTAAGATTATCTAATCATCACCTTTGTTTAGCCAACATATTCAAGATGATTTAATCACGCAATCCATTTTTTGCGTAGTTACTTTAAAGGAAATAATTAAGTTAATAATTGGGCTTATAAAGCGGATAAGGGCTCCGACAGATTCGCGTTATATTTAATTTACTTATTTTATTTCCGCAGTGTCACAGTCTTACCAAAGGGTGTGTATTACCAAGTAGGTACTAACTGAGCTGTGGAGGTCAGACAGGCAGTCGCTCCATGTCAAATACTGATATTCAGCTGCATTCGGTTAGAGTGGACGCTTTTGGAAAGAAAGACAGAAAAATATAAAAAGAAAGAAAGAAAGAAAAATATAAAAAGATATAAAAAGAAAGAAAGAAAGAAAAATATTTATTTGACGTCAGTTATAAACACACAATAATTTTAAAAAGATACAAAGTAAGGAGGAAAACATAGTATGTGCCTCACGGCTGCACCAAAAAGGCAATCAGGTATGTCTCATTAGTAACTCGAAGTCTGAATTTCGACCAAGTTGATGGCAACAGCCTATCCTAGCCTAACCTACATAAACACAACTGGCGAGTTTCATGGGCCTCAAACTTCTCATAACTCTTTGGGGATTACCAGGTGTGATGTAACATTACATCAGTCAATAAAATAAGAAACTTCATCTGCGGAATTCTCCTCATTCGACTGGTGCGTATAAGTATGCCTTGGAACATTCACAAGGTGTGAGACGAACATGTATTCCGTAGGTAGACAGTCAATCTGTATCATCTTGTTAACTGCAAGGATCATATTTTTGCAGCATTCGCCTGTAATGGAACAATCCAAGATTCGATTTTGAGCATTACGTTGAAAATAGACGGTCCCTTCGGAGGGGAGCATTCGCCTGTAATTTAACAATCTATGATTCGATTTTATGCAGAAACAAGTGAGTGTTACGAATTGGTAAGGTAGGTAGGTTGCGCACAGCAAAGCTCGGTTCACCTTGGTTAGTAGTGTAGTCCATGAGACTAATCTGAACTGGTACATAACAGGCGAAGGCTCCCGGTGATTAACACTTTAAAAATGACGATTACATATCACAGAGTCTTCACATAAGCTTAGCAGCCCAATCCCTCGACTTAACACAAATCTATATTAATCAACTCGACATCTAAACGATTTTTTATTAGTCTACAATCCATAATTAACAACAATACATTATAATAAAGCGTCTTAGCGTTCCTTTGTGTCTATCAATCATAATTAAGTTAATTTTTAATGTTCCCTTACGTCATATTCAGAAACACGCTGCCTCTACTATTATCCAAACATTATTATTATTCAATATCGCCCATATAATAATACATAATAATTACATAAAGCTGTATTGAACTTGACCGAATGGGCATTGAATCGAACGTACCCATAGAACTAACGGATAATGAAGGACACACGTATAAAAACTTAGTACCTACGTTATGAACTTGTGGTCGTGTATGACACGGCCATTTATTACACTGGCCGCTGTCAGGACGCTATCGCGCGTACCCACCAAGCCGCTGCCAAGGTCTTGGTTCAGGAAGTGAACAATCCAGGTAAATCCCGATAAAAGTCAGGCGGTTCTATTCTCTAAACCGCGTATTAATCGCCCGTCCCCAGCCCGTTCACTATATACGGCAAGCCTATCTCTTGTGAGAGCGAGCCAAATACTTAGGTGTGATCCTTGCCCTTCGGGGCACATTTATAGCTGCTCGTGACCGAGCTGTCTTTACCATTGGTAGGCTTCATTTCATGTTAACGGCAAGGAGGAACCACTGCCACTCAAGTTCAAGTTCCCTTTACCACAGTATTCCGCCCCATCAAGACAAACGCCTCTTTAGTATTCGCCTACTCCGAGCCCCACTATATCGTACGTAAAGTCACGGGAGCCCCTTTCTATGGCCGCAGTGACAGTCTGTACTTAGACCTTAGAATGCCCACCTTCCTTCGGCTCATGAAACACCGTTCTAAGCGCTTCTTCGACCAAGGCAAACCTCGCCCTCCAGGAGTACAGTAGGGAAACTATTTAGTAACTAGCACTATCCGTAAATACAGACGAAAACCGCCGTTTTACGTCCTCGCCATCGAGGCCCGTCGCGAAGTCTTGGTCCTTGCTCGAGCTACTTCACGGTGCTTGCTGACCCTATAGTTTTTAAACCCTTCCCTGAACAATGAACTCATTCCGATCCAACCTTATCGCTTTGTCGCTTATTTTCCTCCCTCAACGACGTCCTAAGCGGAGGCTCGTACCACACAGGGGATGTCCATATATACCAAAGTCTAAATGCAATAGACTAACATCACCTGCCCAGTTTTTCCTTAACTGTGTTTTAATCTACTTCCAGTGTAACCAGATGCAGCTGAATACCTGCATTTAACATGGAACGACTGTCTGTCTTACCTCCATAACCCAGTTACTGGTTAACACTATACCCCTTGGTAAAACTGGTTGTCAGACTTTTGCTCACTGACACCTTTAATGATTGTCAAAGATACACATATGGCAGACAGGACCTAAGGCCTAGCGTGCTTTCCGACGCACGGAGAAAACTTGATATGTAATGCCGAGCCGTGTGGCTATTTTCATTTAGACACGAGCTCCTGAAATAAACAGCTTATTCAGAATAATTGATTGGTTGGACAATATTCTGCGGACTAATAGAGTTATTACTTTAGCTAGGTAATCTAATCTCAATAACTATGTCGTAAAATTCTTACACGTGCCTGCAAGCTCCATTGAGTGTATGACAAGTGATTTTACAATATTCCGACAGTACATTTTGTTAACAATTTTGGAGTAATTGAAGTCAGTGTGAGTTTGTTTGCCGGTCTCGATTGTAGGGCAAAGAGAACTTTTTATACTGAGAAGGAATAAGCTTGATCATGACGCGATCCCAATGCGGGTTCGTGATATTAGACCGAAGTTCAGAGTTTTATCAAGATGTTTTCCTATATCGTTAGTCAGCGGTATCTAAGTAGAGACTACTTAGAAAATACGCATGAATTTGAAAAAGGCACACTGGTACTTGCTGGATAAAAACTCGCAACGTGGGGCGTAAGAAGCGTATCAGATAAAAATAAATGATAAGTAAACTTACAACGTAGTTTCAGTTATCTTCAATATACAGCCATTATATAACTGCAATTAAGTATTGTTTATAATAAACTACCATCATAAACTTTTTACGAAGTACTATGACATCACCTCGGTTTACTTTGCGCAGACGCAGCGGCTCGGTAAATTACATTAAATCACAACATTAACTAAAGCAAAAAAGTTCTAGAACAATTTGTGAACAATGACAATCACAAATACTACAAAAATACTTGACAGGCAGTTGATGCTTTGTTTTTGTACCGACAGAAAAAAAATAGAGCTGCACTGGTTCTCGTTAATTTTCAAGGAGCGTTAATTCTGCAATTAGTTTGGTTTTAAATACCGTGTTAAAATCAGGGCGTATCGTTGTAATGGAGCGTGTTGTGGGCCATTGTTTTGCCGTGTTCGTGACAGGCTCTCCAACCTTGTAAGTGTGACAATACCCACGATAGCCCCTCATGACTTTCTGGTTTTGAATTTAATTGAGAGAGTAACGAGCTTATTAATAATTTATAATATGCTTCTATAGTAAGTGCCAGTTAAGATCGTAATAGCGGTCATTGGCCCACGTACAGTCGTGGTCTTTTCCGCTTGATCAGTTAAAAAATTTTTCGCTTAAATCATGCGGAGGCGCCGAGCCACTCCACCTTAAACTTTAGGCCTATTGGGAAAGCGTCAACTTTGGCGCGCAAAATAACAATAACTCTCGTTTGGCATGTGTCGCCGATCGGTATTTTTTTCATTAATTATTTATTATAAAGTCAACGGGGCGGGGATAGAGAGCGTTTCTATATTTTAAGTGCAAGCAAAAATTAGCTTAGTGGTGATCAGGCGGGAGTGTCCTCGATAGTACATTTATTAAAGTTCTTAAATTCAAATCCAAAAATAAGCCTGTTCAAGTCTTGAATCGTCATCTATCGTGATCTTCAACATTTTTTCTAATGAAAAACGATACATGGTACATTTGTTTTGGTTCGTACGAAGAGATATTAGGGAAAGGGCAATGACCGCTATTGCGATCTTAACTGGAACTTACTATAGCTATACACAGCCGCTCGGGTCGACCTTTAATTTAAGCCGTGCTTCCCAAGGTTGATCTGTGGATACAGTACATACCGAGTTTCCTCCGCGCCTCGGAAAGCACGTTAAGCCGTTGGTCCCGGCTGTCATTTGTAGATCTTTGACAGTCGTTACGGTAGTCAGTGGCCCAAAAAGTCTGACAACCAGTCTTACTAAGAGGTATCGTATTCCCCAGTACTAACTGGGTTGTGGAAGGTCAGATAGGCACTCGCTTCATATAAAATACTGGTTTTCAGTAAGATATTATTTCAGATGCATCCGGTTAGACTGGAAGCCGACCCTAACATAGTCGGGAAAAGGCTAAGCAGACGATGATGATTCTAGCTATACACATCCTAAGCCAATTTTTATGATTAGTCATTGTCATCAGCAGATTTATTTATCGACTGTTCGCCATTCTCACAAAGACTACAAAATTAGGGACAGCAAAAAAAAAACTGTAAAATTATTATTCTATATCAAATTTTATTGTTTTTTTTTTAATACTATAAGATAAGATCGATACTAATATGCCAGTTATCTACCTGATCTCTCGAATTAACATTCAGTCAACAGTCTACGTCCAGCAACACTTTCCTTAATTAATTTGACATTATTGATAATATTTTGAATTTTTTATTACTTTGACCATGTTGACATTTTTTTAAACTTTTTATTGTGTGAGTATGTAATTTCAATGAAATGCCACTTATTTTAATTATAATTGTAAATCAACTACTACAGCAAAATGTGGAGAACCTTATTATAAAAGAACATTTAATTTATGTACAACATACCCATGTTTGGAAATAAATGATTTGATTTGATTAATATTTTATTTATTTGCTTCTTTGGCACATTTATTTCCTCCTAAGACTCGTTTGGCTCACTACAACAATATGCAGACAGGTGAAGAAAGGAAATGCAACCGACTGGTCCTCATCCAAGTAGTTTTCTGCCTTTTCCAAATAATAAGGTTTTCTTTTTTAGGTCCCGTTGGCTATCCTTCCGGTACGGAACCCTAATTAAGGATCACGCGCTTGCCTTTTTGAAAAAAGGTAACCGTGGGATTGCTTTCCACTTGCATTTAATAATTGACTAGCACTTCGCCCGCGATTTCGTCCGCAAAAATTGTGATAGCTTGGCAAATTTACATGATATACAGAGTATAAAACAATCTCATCACGAAGCCGTCAACCAAGCATTCTGTATAATATCAAACTAAAACTAAAAATTTACGTAAAAAATATTGCTGGGAAACGACTTGTTTGTTTGGGTGAAAAATCATGCTTTGTGGTCAAAATCAAAGTAACTCACTCAAAACATTGTGCTGATGGATGGATTGAATAATACGGGGGTCGTGGAGGTGTTAAAGTAAAAATCTTACATTAAAAACTTGTATTTAAAAAATAACTTGTTACAAAGTTGGAACTTTGACCTCCAATATCTACGTAACTAGAAGGTTCCCAGGTATGGTGTAGAACAAAAACATGATCGCAATGACGGGGAGAACAAGTGCCTTTCGGCTTCGTTAAGAGGTTTTTACATCCTTTATAATTTATAGCTTAGAGCACCCACGAATAATGTAGCGTTCTGACAATTAAAGTTTTTTAGAATTGGATCATTAGTTCTGGAGATTACTCTATATGCAAACTTATAAACAAATTCCACCTCTTTATGATGAATATTTTACCCTATCATGTTCAAACAAAGGGACTCTGACCAAATTTTGATCTTGTGCAATAAACAACTTAGTACGATCTCCAAGCGCGGTTGATTTCAAGCGTCACTGTGGTGATCTTTAACGCAGACCGTCTGCGCCTAATTGAAATGATTCAGGTAAACAAATCTTCTACCCTACCGATAACCCTAAATACACTCGCATTCAAAAATCAATATCAAAATAATTGATAAAAGTCTGGTTTTTTTGACGACCCGAATAGAGCAGAGGTAGTGTGGCCGCCTTACGTTCTTAGGGTCCCGGGTTCGAATCCCGGTAGGAGCAAATGTTTGTGTGGTAAGCATGGACAACTATTTCCGAGTCATGGATGTTAATATGTATAATAAGTACATACTTTTTATACATATTACTTTTTGTTTGTAAATACATATTTACAAACAAAAAGTATCTATGTAGTATATCAACAATCTGGTGTCCACGAGACAAGCGTTGCTTAGTGTGGCACTAGATGGCGCTGTGTGTAATGTCCAGCGATATTTATTTATTTGTTTTATTTACCTCAAAAATCTTGCCCTTATCTCTTTATCAAATTCAAATTTAAAATCGATCAAGGCAAAATTAATAAGTAATTTGAATGAAAATTGTTGGTTGTAGGCAAAAGGGAGTGTCTGCAATTAACTACAATTAAAACTTACACGCAATGAAAATCTTAATCTCGAAGTTTATTATAAACTAGCTATGAGAGTTGTGACAGGTTCGCACAAAGTGTGTTAAAATCAAACTGATATGAAGTTATGTTATCAATGCTCTATTAGAGGTACGGGTTTTAATCACTTAATTTATTAGGTAGTGTGAAATGCTCGGTGTTAAAAAACCTATGTGAACCCAGTACTGGTTTAAAAGGATTGGCCTGGTGGGCCATACCTATTCCACCAAGTGGACGTCATGAAGCTCGCCGTTGTTTTCGTTAATTAATACTACAACAGTGTAAACAAAACTATTTACATAAATATCAACGACCCCTTTTTTTGATTCTGGTGAATAAATATTAAGGCCATTACGACACTCACGACTTTTTTAAAACCTGGTTTTTATGCGAATGCGAATGAGTTACAATAAAAATCATCTAAAAACGGATTAGACAAAAAAATACTTTTTGTTAAAGATGCACTACTGCATTATAATATAAATGAATGTTTAAAAACATTAGGTATGGTAATACAAAAACTAGGTTTAAGTGGCAGATTTTTATTTATTGCTGAAAAAAAATACACGCCAAACATACTGTGTAAATGAAATCAGAATATTTCATTGTTTAGTTTTATTTATATAAAAAAAAAATTAGGTATTATGTATCGTAACAAGCATGTTGCAAGTTTTGTGTATGATTTAAAGTAATACATTGTTTGAAAGTTCACACGAGAAATGAAATCATGTCACTTAAATATGTCACTGTCTAATAGTATGAAGAGTCTACATTTTATTTAAATAGGAGCCTTAAGGATGCAGGAAGACCACAAAAGGTAGATAGCAGGACAGGATATTGTGACACAGTTTTGAAAGTAACTTATGACCGACAGTAGACTCTGATAGACTAAGTTGATTGCAGCATGCTTTAAAGAAGTTGGAGCAATCCAAGGTGGCGCAGGGAAATAATACGTGTCAAAGCCGACAAAACTAACTAGCTAGTAGTATTTTCACCATGGCATGAGTTTATACCTAACACAGATATATTATTACAAGCAGATTTAGAAGCAGGCAATTAAGCACAAGTATTCCCTAATACTTTTAACGAATGTGAAGGAATTAGGAAGGCCTTTAGAAAATAGGACCGGAAATATGGAATAAAAGTCAGTATTTGGAAATACGTTTTTATGAAATTCCAGCGGGTTCTTGGCGCGTAGATCTATAACTTATGGTGACTCTGAAGGAGGAGAGGGGTAACCATCTTTGGATCATGATGTACAAACAGCGTGATAATCTATATGATTATCACGTTGTGAAGATGGGTGAACGGCAAAGTTGTCACAGTAAAGGAGCATACTTGTTACCGCGGGCCTGTGGACGGTGAGCTATGGGCTAGCTTGCCGTCCGTCCGTCGCATGACGACCGGCGTCGACGGCGCGTTCGTGTTCCACGCGCGCCTCAAAGAGAGTCAGCTATAGGGAAGGGGTCCGCAAGGGCCGAAGCCCGCCGGGGCTGCGGGACTATTCGAAAGAGATACCGTGGCCTCGGAACACAAAGGGCGATGAAGGAACATGGATGGGTTTTAGTCAGTAAAAGTCTGACACTCCCTCCTGCTCCGCCCACAGCGGGAGGAGTCATTTGATGATATCCCACCCGAAAAAAAAATTACTTGTTACGAGCATTTACTCTATTGTTTTGCAAACATTCGTTGAGGGCCTGTGAGGAATTTGAAAAATAGGTATTTAAAGAAACTGTTTCCGTCCTGCAAACCTGCCCCCGTAGAATGCAATAGTATGCGTAGATTTGCGTATTCTAAATTAAGAAATGTAATTGTATGAGTAGATACTTATAATATAAGTCTGTAAGTTTATCCTGATAAACTGGTAAACTGTTTGTTTACTCTCGATAAGTACCATTGTTAAAGCGATATAATAACATAATTGCAAGTGCGACTGCTAAGGTTATAGTGAGGATTCTACTCCCAGGTTATGCAAAGTGTTATTGGATTTTTCCGTCAGGAATTTCTTACAGGGTGGTACATCCACGGAGCCTCGCCCGCCATTACATGGGACTTAAAATATGACTGGCTAAATGGGGGTGTACTACTGTCTAAAACTTGGGGGATTACAGGCGTGGTGTTGTGTTGTCAAATAGATCGGGTAGCTCAGCTGGTGATCATTGTTTTAATGTAAACGGAATGTAACCGTGCAAATTGTCTGTTTGTTTGGGTGTTACTCACGCTTTCGGCCATTGAGTGCGCTTCCTAGTGGCGCCGGCGCAGATTATCGCAATGGGTTATTGACCCACATCTGATCACATACGATTCACATTCACATGGGCATTATTTTGAATGTTATCACACGTGCTTGTTTTAAATTATGGGTTTTGTAATCGTATTATGTTAGGTAAGCCTTACTTATTTTTGAATTATATTTTTTTTGTTCTTAAATAGATATTTTATATAATATAGCTATAACTAATGATGCTTCTAAAGATAGTAGAAAAGAATACCCAAGACTATAATTATATACCCTAAACTGTACCCATTATTATACTGGACCCTCAAGGTTGAGGGTCCAGTATAAAAGTGACTCTGACAAATAATAAACCAACATATGTTTGAGGTTATTTTTTATTTTAACAAAGCTATAACATAAAACTGATCTTTTTTCGTGTCGATGATTCCCATAGCTATTCAATTAAATTTGTTTCGACCAGAACTCAGCCACGTCGACGGCATTGGTGGTGGCTTCAGACAGGTCCCTTAAAGTGCAGGTGGAGATGCACAAAGAGCAGGAGGAGGTGGACCATGGTTTGGGATAGGAATCCACAGTCGCAATCGGCTTTTGGAATACTTGGTGGGGACCAAGTTACACCTTCAGCGGCCCACCTGGCTTCAAAGTCGGTTTAGAGTGTTCCAGGTGGGCCATGGCTGTTGGTGACCCGCTAGTAGCTTTTCTGCAGGCTCAGCATAGTGACCCGAAGGGGGATGTCTGATGAGCCACAACTTTTTCCGAACTTCACCAACCCTGATATTGTCAATTCGTGATCCACCTAAGGATGCTGTTCCGACTCTTCAGCCTGTCCCGCAGCGTCTCGCATTGTAAAGAGGGTGACGCTTGTTTGTCTCTTGTTTATTTTTCAGAATAGCAGGCAACTTCTTTTTGGAGCCACTCCTGCGAGCGTATAAAGCAGCTAGTGGTGTTGGTTTTAGGCAGCTAGTAATAATTGCAGTGATGTAGCACTTAGTGACATCCCTCAGGCATGAGCGGATCCATACCAAAAGCCCGGAGGACATGTGCGCAGGCGCCCCCGGGACATAAAACTTAGAGTACCTAGTGTTAAACTGTTCGCCATTTTTTGCTTTACATTTGTTTTGTTTTCATAATAGCTTCAGTGTAAAACGTGCTGCGTTTATTACCAGTAATTAGTAATAATTAATTACCCGGTTCTCGTCCTAAAAATCGTATTTCAACTTTTTGCACTTAGATACTACAGCTAAAGACTCTTCCTTTTTCAGGCATTTTTTCAAGTTAGATTTTCGTTATCATTAAACAACTTTGTCGGGCATCCACTTCTTCAATGTTGATTAATTGTTTATGTAAATTATTTCTGTGTTGCATAAACTTAAGGTAACTAAGTATAAGCAAAGTCGAAACACCCACACACGCAAACCTAAGCAAATAATTAGTGTTTTGTCACAACAATAATAGCACGGAACACTAAAAAATATTAATATGCATGTTTTTCCATGGGCGTTATTTCTGTAGATACCTAGGTAACCGGCAATACAAATCATAAATAAAATATAATTGCAAACAATCATGAAGCACTATAATAACATTTGTGTTGCATAGTTATAGTAACATGAATTATTGATGATTGATTCTGACCTTGGCAAGTCACACCACGTCCATTATATTGTCAAACAGGAGTAAAAGAATCAGGAAGAAATACTACCCTACAATACCCTCTTTGCAAAGAATTATTTATGTAACGGAAGGAAGTTCTAAGGATATTTAAATCATATGGAAAGCTTTGAATTTGGAATTGTCCAAATTCATCATACTCGTTTCAGCCGGGAGAACTCCACTGCCACACATGGGTATTGGCTTCATCAAGCGCTTTCATCTCACATCGACCGGTCCAGTACATTTCCAGTGAATTGTTAATTTATTGCTAAGCACTCAAAATCATTTCAGAAACTCTGTTTAGTTTCTTAAGTTCAAGAGAACTGATCCCAGATGAAAACTTTAGTTCACCTTCATAAAATTACATCGATGTCGTGTGATTTCCCTGCCGTGGGAAAATCATTTTAAAATAAAGGACGATCCGTTTACTCTAAATAGTTCAAAGAAAGTAATTCTGAATACACAGAACCCAGTGGCTTTGTAAGAACTGGTTCCAGCCTAAGAAATAAACATATGGCTAACTATTTACTGACCATCATATGTTATGACGAAACATATTAACACATTTTATAACTTTATTGGCATACTAACTTGTCCACAAGAAAATTGGTCCGTTTTGTTTGTTTTAAAAAATCGTATAACTGTTTCATTAAACACGTTCAGAATAAAAGTTTAATTTTAGATAGAAGGTCAACAAGAAGTGCCGGTGATATGGCCATAGGTTGGCTATTTAAACGCGCCTAGTTTACGCACTTAAGGCATCAGCCCGGATCAGCCGCGAACCGGACTTCAGAGCTCCGACTTCCGTAACGAATTGTGTACTTATATTAATAGTTGTAGTTAAATAAAAAAAAAACCTATAACATTGATATGAGAAAAAATACACGACCTAGACACATTAGTCATTTGTATGTCACCGCAATGCTACCTACGAGCCAGCTGCAAACGAGTCAGGGCAATGATAATAATCACTAGTTTATCAAATCTAATCCAGCTTGTTCAACCTTGGCCCTGCGAATTTTTATGTTTTGTTTCTGCTAATGACATAAAGTGTTTTACCGATGTAATATATTATGATCTAACCATAGATAAAATGTATATCGTAGTCTCTGTGCTATAGTCGATATTTTGGCTAGTTTTGTTACAAAATAGGTTTTGTCTCGTGGATATGATGAAGGATGTTTGTATTTCATGTATTATAATGCAAATTCAGATAGCCTTTATTAACAAACATTTTAACACTTTCAGGATGTCTGAAAGGCCTATGCTGGAAAGCAAAACAAACTCATTACCGATGAGTAATGAGTTTGTTTTGCTTTCCAGCATAGGCCTCCCAAAGACTCTTCCAAAGTCTCCCACAGACTGTTCCACCGTCCTCGGTCGTGAGCTTTCCTTCTCTTTGTCGCACCTGCTGTCAATCTCAGGGCATCCTCCCCCCCGCACTGGTCTTCCACTTTTTATGTATATCGTTCCTATATTTAACGATACAAATTCATGAAAACACAGCCCTATTAAAACGTTCAGTCAATGTAAAATGTCTATCACATTTTTTTCTTTTCCCGGTCCCCATAAGGTTGTTTTAATTAAGTTCATAGAACATGCCTTTAGGCCGGACAACTCGCAATAGCATTCAAAGAGATTCGTATCTCTACAGCGACTTCAACAGGGTTGAAATAAGTTTCTCGATAGCATTATTAGGTTTTTTTAACTTAAATAAATCCGGTTTTAGTTACTTTTTCATCTTCTATAATTATACCTGAACGAATTGTCATTTGTGTAGCCCCCTGAACAATTGATCAGTCGTCCGAGTAAGAGTGCTTTCATTTTGACCTTCAGTTATTTTGACCTCTGACATAAACCTTTCATAAAGAGAACAAAGGTCACTATACTGTAAAATAACAATGGAGAGACTGTTAACTTTTGTAGTATGTCTCGACTGCACAACTGCACAGGAAATATTGCTACGTCCTCAGAACTGTTTTACTGCTACAAAATTGTATATTCGCTTGTAAAAGCACTGAGTACCCTTTTGTTGAGCTCATAAGAAGGAACTATAGACTACAAATGAGATATTTAGAGGAGGAATATACATGTTTATGAAATTCTTGAACTTACCGGTTATAATTTGAAACTAATAGTCCTGCATTGCAAATTATGCTATCTTCCAAAATTATGTTAACCTAAAAAAACACGTTTCTCTATGTATTAGAGTTATCTACTGATAAAACTCATAATCTCCTAAAAGGATAGAATCTTCGTATGACATTTCCTCATCAAATATTTAATCATTACCTAAACCAGAATGTTTGAAAAAAGTTCGGTCATCGAGTTTTCACTTTTTTTTTGTTTGGCTCCCTAATTGGAAGACACCTAGACAGAAAGAATCAATGGGCCATAACTATATTTTCTGTAGACTATCATTCCCTCCGAACGCCAGATGACAAGCAGATTAAAAGCCAATAACTAAAATTGGACCATGGCGGCAGTTCATTACTTGCAGAGTAACACGATCTAAAAACAATTTCAAGCTCGTTAACAATATTACGAGTGAAAACATGTCACATCCCGGCCGTCAGATATTTTTAATACAGCAGTTATCTTCTATTCACATTTGACGAGTCTTTATACGTTAGCAAATGAGTTTTCTCGTGCCCTTTATTATGAATCTGGCAAACTTAGGGTAATAGATTAAAGCAACTTATTGTTTTGGTGGCCTCCTTGATTTGAAACATGTGTTTGAATTCAGGAAATATTACAATTTTACCAATGCAAATGAGTTGGCCATATTAGAAAATAATTTGTAAGAAAGAGCCAGGCTTTGACAGATCCGAAAAATTGTTGTCCCCTTTACCAAATTGTATGGCTGTTGTATTTAAGTAGGGCGGGAATACCTAATATGACATACAAAATCACGGACTAATAACCAGTCACTAAAAAAACGTTATTCATTATTAGTATAAGCAACTCGTTTCGAAACGCGGTAAACATCCAAAACTTACCGCTCTCTACGCTGATTACTTAGCCACTATTGTTTGAATAAAGGAAAATCACAAGGATTTCTATGGACGTAATAATATGCGTTTACCTCATTTCCATTATCTAATTATGAACAATCACTTTTCCGACCTTTCGACTTTCCTTAGAAATAGTTGACTGAAAACAATCGATATGGATTCAATAATTACAGCATTCATCATACTTAATTCGTTGCGTTTTCTGCATATTTCATTGCCGTGGAAACCTTGCAAATACGATTAGATACAAATATAATAATGTTACCAGGAAAAAATCTATCTATCAAACAATTAATCCACGTCTTCACAATAATAATTAAGTGACTGATATAGGTATGACATAAAAAACCGGAACCGATTGAATATAACTAACTTCATAGCATAAGCTTCACAAATGTAGACTTCCAACTATGTTAATTTTGATTGTTTAGAAATAAATAACAGGAAACTAGCATAAATTCTTATTATGTGAGAGATTATTAAGTCAAATTAACTCTGAAGTAAACCTAACAATATAAAGAGGCAAAATTGTTTGTTTATTATTTTTGTAAAAGGAAAAAGAAAGTACTGATGAGATTTAAAAAATCACAAACTGGTACAAAACAACACTGTTCTCACAACAACGCGGAAGCTGTGTCACAAACGCAGAACAAACCCTAACTTGTGGTTGACTGTATCAATTTCAATAACATTCCACAATACGTACGTTCCTCCCATTGTCCTTATGGCAACGATAAACGTTCATTGGTCTTGCCGTAATTAAAATCCTTGAATATTGTATACCTACTTTTTATTACGATTTTTTACTAGCATTAATCATTACGAGGCACTGAAAACAAGACTTAAGTGCAGGAACAATTTGTCAAATAAATCGCAGTGCAATGTTTTAGTTTGCAAATGGTCTGAAAAACATAAAACGCTGGTGGGGCGAGGCAGCGACACTTAGCACATCGGCATCGCTGTATTGTTTTGACGTGTTACTTGTTTGGGTTTATGGAAACCATCGTCATAGGTATGCAGTCATACTAAACAACTTGAGTACCTGCTTGTGTTCCAGTTGAGTGACCCCGCGTCTAACATCTTCGATACGGAATACCCTGACGTAAAATCGCATCAAATAATCACATGTCGTAATTGGTACTTTCGCGGCAGAGCCATGCCACTTGTCGATGACGCACTAATGACGTTTTTATCGCCATTTTACCTCAGTGTACCGTACGGATCAGTTAACCGGGCGCGGAGGGATTCCCCAAACGAGCTCTAAGCCTTAACTTTCTGTTCGTTCTTTTTACCCACATGCACGCCATAACATGCAACGTGGAAAAACCAAACGATGGGGACATAAATGATATTTACTTTTTAAGTTTGTAATACTTAGTTACTTCGATTTTCACACCCAACAAAGAGACACATTAAAAACAAAGGTTACGCACATAATAAAAATAAAAAAACGAATGCAATCATAATTATGTACTTCCGTTACTTAAACAAGTGCCTCTGAAGCTGGCAAAGTTGAATAAAGCGAATGATCACGTAGGCATTGTTGATGAAACCAGCGAATTGTGATATAACCGGGCGTGTGCACACTTGCACAGTGACGCCCTATCTGCACTGAAATAAGGACATTGAACCGAGACGAAATAAAGCTATATCAGGGGTACCTACCTCACGGATTGTTTACTTTTATGTATACTAGAGAAACTGCATCGCATTCTTTTACATGCACGGCGTCAGTCTCTAGACCTACCCTAATGAAACAATCTGCTCGTAACTTAATCTCACATCTCATAAACCAGTACAAAAAACAACCTCGTGAGGAAACCAGAACATGCGATACACGTGCGTCACTGAAATGATGATCAAATATATGATTTTGCACAAACATATTGCAAATATTTGGATAGTCCATCATGATGGTGATTTATTCATTCGTTCACTTTAATCGTTTGGTTTTAACGTCACAACTGATAGATTGGAATTACCGAATCGATTTTCGAAAAAATAAATCGTAACACCTCATTAGACTGACCGGTATCCGATGCGGCCTTCTAATTATAATAATCGATATGATGTGACGTAAAGGCATGTCTTGGCATTGGTTGATGTCGCATAACGTGTGTCACTTAATGGTGGTAGTAGTCGAAAACGTGGTTTTTGTGAATTACCTCGCGATGGACGGTCATTAATTCAGTTGACTCCTCGAGTTTGCGGTCAGAGTCGATGATTCTCCCATTGTACACTCTGATTGGATGCGTCGTTGCCTACAGCTTCTTCTCACTATAATATTATTAACATAATGATGCGACGATTTATTGAACTAATGTATTTTATTTTGCGGTGTTGACAATGCAAATAAAATGTTCGGAAAAATTATGCTGGTCCAGAAGGACACGTGTGGACCAATGTTATATTTCAAATGCATTGTTAATCACGTTATCCCTTGATCTGTCCACGAAGTAGACACAATAGTTAAACAATGGTGTCTCGAACAAATCGGTCCTTTGACAATCATGATAAGCTTTTATAAAATGCATATGTTTTGCATAAAATATGATATTTTAAAAATCACTTAAAAACTGTTTTGCTGATGTCAAATGTACGACTGTTCGATTCTAGTCTTTTAATAGCAGATTGATAAAAGTAAACAATGATGTAATGGAACGCCGTAATTTTAGCTGAAGCAGGGCAAGGAGAGCAATAATAGGGAATATACACGTAATTTTTTCTTCACTTAAATCAATAAAATACAGTACTAACCACCCAAGAAAAGTATTAAAAGTTAAGTTCAGCTACTGCTTGTGGCACAAAAATAAAATTAAACTCCTGCAATTTTCTACGACAGTTTAAACGTCCATAGCTGTCGTGGCCATGATGTGACGTCATTATCCACAATCTGTCTTGTTTATATCTAATTTTTTTGGCCTTAATAAAATAATTTTACCATTTAGATGTGCTTTATTCAAGTAAAAATTGCAATAACAATATTATAATAAACTTTTAGCACTTTTCAAATAAAAGTGTTTTTTTGACACAATTAACTTTGATGTCAATACCGGCGTTATCGAGGACGGTGTGTTTTGACAGTGCGTTCCGTTTCACCAAAAACATGCTACTTATAACAGTAAATTATAAAATAAGTGATGTATTAGAAACTTAAACAAGTGTACCACAATGTTTTTATGCGCCAATACAAGGCATTTTTCATAAATAAAAAGAGTTTTGTATTTCATGCATATTCCCTATTGGGCTGTTTTTTAAACAAACTGTTAATATCTCTGAGAATCTATACTATAACAATGGTATGCGGACATAATGATAGCGAAACAACTGAACATGGGGTCTTGGGTACGATTCCCAGGCCGAGCAAAGTGTTAATAGAGTTTTCTATCAGGAGTTTCTCATTAGCAGCCTGGATTTGTGCTCGTTTGATGACAATAGGTTCGACCTCTAATGTTGGATATACATAGGTACATCTCAGACAATCCTTCGGGGTTGATTGTAATGTGATGTTGATAGAAACGGAATATTTGCATAATATAATGAAAAAGAAAAAACAATATACGTTTGTACAAGAGATAAGTTATACAAAGCCAATTAAAGGTTTTCACTAATAGCTAAACACATTGGACCTAAGTAGATACGCCTCTGTCTTTAAAAGCAGTTAAAACAAGAATATTATCTACCTGGACCATGCACCTTTTTACATTTGATTACTTAAAATATAGGTACAGTCAACTATACCTCAATGAACACGCTAACATTAGGAATATCACTCTTACTGCTACTACATAAAGCTGACCTGCTGTCAATGTCAGATAATTACGTTTGATGTGCGGTTTTCTGTACATCTTCTCTGTTATTGTTTTTCGTCTTTAAGTGAACGATTAAATAAACTGGTATCTTCCTTACCAAAGTGTTTTATTTACGTGATTATTTCTCGTGTTTGGTCTCATTGCCATCAATGCAAAAAAAGAAAGGCAACGTAGTAAAGTAAATATTTATGTTTACACCGGTACCTACCCAGTACCTACCACATGGCCTTGTACATAATGTAATGTAAATCACAGCAAATTAAGTAAATAAATTAACACTAAAAATAAATGTTGGTACTAGTTTATTTTTTATTAACTATTAGTTTTATTTAATTAACCTAATCGTAATGGGTTATTTTACTTTGCCTAAGGAAACAACGGAATTAAAAGATTTATTATCTAAACTCCAAAATAAATAATAAAAAATTAAATATTATTCGCTTTTTCTCAATTTAATTCAACACAGTAAATGAAAAAAAATAGGTATTATTTTACTTCAGTTTAAAAGTGTAGCACAGGTATATCACGATTGAAACTAAATTACTCACCAATAAGTATACAGACTCATACTTACACACAATCGCTTACATAGGTACAATAACAAAAGATCGCTTTAGATAGTTTATCAAACATTTGAACCAGTTGAAAATTATCGTAAAACCATGTGCCGGTAACTTATACGCCTATTAAATGGTAATTATATAAATTCATCTCGTACGATAAGGCAACCACAATGTTATCTTCAGCGTAACATCTTATCAGTGACGAAACAATGCACATTACCCCTAACATTCAACGTATTACGTATTAAAAATAAAGAAAAACTATTGCAGAAACTTGGCGTAGCGATTAGACAATGATTCCAGTAGGGATAGGCGTAGCAGCCCGTAGCTCGTAGCAAATTGGGGTCTACGAAGCGCTACGCGTCACAGGTAAAACCGAACTATTACAAATTATAGAATGATTCCTGGAAATTCTGTTGACTAATAAAATACGGGTTATTGATCTTTGTCCTTACTGTCATGTTATTTGAAAAGAAACAATTAATTGACTTTTCACTTCTCATGCTCTGAAAGTGCTTATTTGTGCAGGATCTAGGCAGCACAAAATCGAATTTTGTGCACAAGTGCATTAACGTATCTACTCATAAATGTATCTATATTAAGGCAAAGAAAATGAGCCATACAGCCAAACACGAAGTTCATAGATAGAATTTGTTATTTTATAATATTTACTTTAATTTATTTGGCTTATGTGTTTTTTAAGACTTAAAAGATATTAAAATTTAAATTCAAGTACGGTAGGTTATTTAATTAATTTAAGAAAATTATTATCACAAAATTAATTTAATAGTAGGCTGTAAGTCTGCAGCCCAAGCCTAATATCGTAAGATTAAAAAAAAAGTAGCGGCGATATGCCGGGAAAAACAATTTCCTTCAGTATTCAAAACTGTACTAATTTTACTTTGATTTTGAATTAAAGAAATGTTATACGAATTGAAAAGCAGAGTTTATAACTCGTCCACAAAACCATTTCATCCTCGACATTACCTACTATCAGCCCTCGCCCTCGGATAAAAATAGTTCGTTTTGTGCACGTGTTGTAAAATCTACTATTTAAATCACACCTATATTGTCTGGAATAAAGGCGGGGGAATAATAATTCCCCGAATATAATATGTATGATAGAGGTGTATAATAACACCCATATTCCGCCAGAGTCTATGTCGCATGTTCCAATAGGGGGCGAGTCTATTATCATAGCCAGGCACGTATCCAGATTTTGGATAGCTACTGGGAAAACTCATAATGGGAAATCTCAATTTTACTATGCCCCGATCAGGGAATCGAACCCAGGATTTCCGGCTCAGCTATTTACAAATAAAGATTACTTAATTAACACGCCTCAAATTAATTAAAATAGCTTTATTACAATACCTTTTTCATTATTTTTATGTGAATATCAGAATGTCTGCAAAAGATTCTAATCGCCCTAATATATACCAGTAAATGCCACTCCAAACGACTGCCGAAAATATAATAATATTATTATGATACAGATTTTATCGAACATTATTATTTACTTAACCTACCTATAACGTCACAGTTATTTATTTTAATAGTTACAGCAGTTTACTTCCGAGTTAATAAGGCCATTTCCGAACAAGGATCTAAGTATGGAAATAAAGACATAATTTGGAAGAGGGCGATTTTTTAAGAAATGTTGATGATCAGGCACTATGAGGTTGGCTAGATGCTGGGTAGATGGACCTGATGATGCAGGCTTAGGGCCGGGGGATGCCGGCGAGTCGACGGCAGGCGGCGGGGGGGGCGGGCGGCGCGCGGGGCGCGGATCATGACGCATGCGCGACGAAAGGCGCTGCGGGGTGGGAGGCGTGCGCCTAACACTATTTAAACTGTTCTTACGAACGGTCATCATGCATTGGTCTGTTTGCAATCCAAAGTTTAGTTAGCTATAGTAATACGTCAGCTCCAGTCGCAGACAGACAGGCACAGAAGCCCGTGGTCGAGACTAAAAGCTCTCGCAGACAATACGCTAGCTAACCGCGCAGTGAACCCCTCGTTCAGGCCCTTCAAATACCAGTGGTGTGTCGTGAGAAGATAAGAAAGAAGCCATGGCCGTCGCAGCTGCCCAGAAGAACCGCGAGATGTTCGCCATCAAGAAGTCCTACAGCATCGAGGTGAGGAGCTGCAGCACCTGCACGCGCACTGCGCGTTGCCAGCTCGTTCTATACTCATACTCATCACACACAAATTTTGTCCACCATCACCTTAAATTACCATCTTAAAAAATATTTTTTCTCCCATCATCAAAGTTCAGCATGCTTTTAAATTGTTTGCAAACAAAGCGGCCGTCAAGTTGTTGTTTTCGGCCAAAAATTAATGAGTCCTAAATAATCTTAATATCCATTGATTTATTGCTTGGAAAATCTAATAATTATGCAATTTCAAGTAGTTATTCATTTTAGTTACATTACTGTAACTTCATTAGTAGCATAAATCTTTATTAGAAATAATTGAGATGTCCTAAAAAACTACACAATTAACTTTACCCACTGACAGCGTAGAGAGATAATTGCAATAAAATCGCATGGTATAGCAATTCCTGTATTATTAGCTATTTGACTGACTTAAACAAAGAAACCTTTTGTAGGGGTTTTTTTTTTGTTTTCTACATTGTTATAGGTGCGTTAAAATGTAAATTAAAATGTAACTTCAGTGTCATAAAGTAAAGTTTTGTTTAAGTGATTATTTGCCACAAAAATCTTAATACTGACAATATTTAGTTAGAGCACACAAAATATTAAAAAAGAAACAAATATTAATAAGATAAAGCCTCGACTGTGTAATAGTAGCGAATTAGATGTTAATCAGTTCGTCATCAGGTAATCGGTATTGCCTACTTTTAACTTGTCAAATTCGCCCTTGTACTACTCTGTAACAATGAGCATCAACAATCTTAACTGTACGAAGCAATTTTCCAATAATTTACATAAACATAGAAGTCTATAAGAATAACTGATTGCTTTTATAGTAGTAACATTGCTTTATTCAACGAGAGATTTTAGAAAAACATATTTATTGTTTTCTTACACCTCAGCAACTTACAGTGAGGAAGTGATAAAAGATTATAAATTCGTTCGTTTACATTTTCGTCTTTTTATTATGATGAAGCTTGAGAGCTGTTCGTGTCTCATTACGCGATACAGACAGGGTCTGTGCAATGTCGTCATTGTAGGCTGTAATTTAATTAATCCGCTGTTAAAGTGACAAAGGCACTTTCCCAGCGAAATCGCATCTTCGTGTGACAAATTGCGCAATATTCAGAACAATATGTTCTAAATAAGTCATTGTTCCACATAAGACGAGTCCGCAGCCTTAACACTTACCTATTACAACAAAAAACAACTCTTATCAATCTCTTCATTGTTTACGAACAGATTAATTAGCATTGTGAATATTCAACGCGTCGTGGACTCGTAATCGTTACCTCACGTAGACAACTTTGTATTAAATAATCACCTGTTGATTGTTTACAGTAGAATCTTTCCATCGTGCTTTTATGGTTGAAGTACAACGTTAAGCTTTGTGCGAAATCTTGTTGCGAATTATGTCAGAGTATGTACGCATCGAGTAGTGTTAGCAAAGTTTTTTCTTGGTCACACAAAATCCATTTTAAAAGTCTCGTGCTTACATGCTCTGAATTGCATTGCGATAATTTCTCAATTTGTTTTGCTTTTTTAAGTTATTTAAATGCGCTGTGCGATAAATAGGCCTGTACCTATCATGCTATGATTATCATTTATTTAATGATTGGTGGCTGAATGATTGTATTTCCTTGACCGTCGAAGGTCGGAATGCAAGGCGGTGCGACGCTCACCGACTCCGCTGCAATCAGTAAAGATCGTTAAAATTCTATCAAGTGTCACGATGGGCACAGTAAGCTTGTCACACTTGCACAAACGCACCAAAATCGAAGCTGATCTACAAATGTAAATATTGCCGACTTGATTTTTGATTGCACTAGAACCGCACTCGATTCAGATAATTAGACGTCGTCACGCAAAGCGCAGAACCTGAGAACGCGGTCTACAATCATATCGAGGTCACTTAGGTATGCCCTTGACCAACACAACATTATTTGGTGCACTTAGATGTTCGTTTGAAGAGACTCAGAGTCAATTTACACATGTAGTGGTCAAGATAAAGTTCCTAATCGTGCATAAACACTCGTCAAGAATATTCACTCTGCTTAATTGTCGCTTTTGTTTAACAATATCGTGACTTATAGATCAAATTAGTGGTAGATACAATCCAACTCAGCGCCCGTGCATGCCAAAACAATAAAATCCCCAGATTGGATGTTCTGCAACGTCAAATTGATTGAGTGCTCGTATAGGTATATAGAGTACATCAGAGGGTGGATACAGGTCGGCGGGCCGCACTCTGGCTTGGCTTAATTACCCGCCGACCGATTGGAATGGTGAAGTGGCCACTCGGGCACACCAAGGCTATATCAACCGGATTCCGAGTCCTGTCCGCTCCAGTTAGGCGGACCTTTAAATTTACAATACAGCGCGCGACACCGTTTCCGCAATCTTGTAACACTTAGTACGCGCACCGGGCTTCTGTTCACTACAGCTGCAAGAAAACGCATTGGACCTCCGGTAAAAAGCTTTTAGGTCGCGTAATTATTAACTTCGTTGCATTTCAGGGGCTCGGTAACAATAGTGAGTGATTAACGCAACCCTTGACATACATAGTTAGGCCCGCACGGCCACTCTACTGGAAAATGCTAGGTCTCACCGCCCGCGCATTCGCCAGCCAGCGCGGCAGTGCGTCCGCTCCGCTCCTTAGCGCTCGCGACGGAAATTATGTTGTCGCACACAGAACTCATCGAGTTACACGCTACTTGAGGAAAACAAAACTGGTCACACGAAAAGCGCGCGTCTGACACACTGATATAATCTTCTGATATATAAGTCTCCGGGTTTTTTGGAACTTTAGAAATCCCTGACTTTTCGATCAGGAAACTACGAGTAGATATTATTTGTTTATCGTAGTGACGTTAGCTATGGCGCCTATGAAACATAATATAGTATTTCACAATATTATGGTATATTCAAATACTTGCTACGAAAGTACCAGAGTACTGTTATTAGATGGGTCGGTCTTTGTTCCGCGACAGCGCTTATAAAGACATGAACGAGCGTCGCATTGTTACAAGAATCAAGTCGTGTAGTCACAACTCTCGAGCTGTATAATTGGCTCCATTTGAGCGCAGCGGACCAGAAAGGCGCGTTCCTTTGAAAGATTTCAGTCGCACGACTTCGTATCCGGAGCGAGGCGCAAGGCGGGTGTAATGGGAGCACTTTACACCCGGCCACACTCAGGAAATAAGCTTACGAACTTCGTAAAAGCAATTCCTACTCTCACATGAAATATAATGCGATGTGACCGCTTTATATTTATAAGGATTTAGAAGATCAAACTGTTTTAGAGACGACTCCTTTGTGCTCGCTCGCTGGAGTGGAGGCGCTTTCTCGCCCACGCTTCAGCCTTTTTATTTTATAGTATTTCCTTCAGAACTGTTAGGTATGGCATAAAATATAAAAATGTGCGCTAGAAAATAAAACCCAGAACATTCAATTTGAACAACATATACTTAGAAGATTGACCATTAATTACCGATGATAGTTAGACAATGGACATAATTGCGTACTGCGTTAATAGAGCTATACTATCTCATCATTTGTCAGTCAGATCATTAACTATCCATATAGGATATCTCCTCACATTAATTCATACTTCATTCAGTCATACTCTTGGGGCTTTTATTCCATTATCAAGTTATATCATTTACTTGCTAACCAGAGAAAATAAACTTGATTTGTGTACTAAACGTGTTACTCCTGTATTGTTGCAGAACGGTTACCCGTCTCGTCGCCGCTCGCTTGTAGACGATGCCAGGTTCGAGACCCTGGTCGTCAAACAGACCAAACAAAGCGTTCTTGAAGAGGCTCGCGCCCGCGCCAATGGTAAGTCAATAAAAGATGTTTATGAACCCCCTTAATAACATCGTAACCAGTGTATATGTTAAAACTTTATTGAAAAGAGTATCCATGGAGTTCAGTGTTTTCAACATTGGAATGTACGCATCGAAACGAGCAACAAGGTTCAACTTTCTGACTAAACGATTCCTTGACGATTTTAAAGTACCCTACACGATTTAATTGAGCTACTTGGGAAACTGCCATCGATCCTTGAAAACATGAACGACCGCGATTGAACTCAATTTCACAACTCCGAGATTTAATGACGTCCTTATAGCATGTGACTCGTATTATGTAGCTTAATGAAAGCAAGCTTGGTTTTGAAACCGCAATAAATTCCGTGATAAGAATAATGTCCTCTCAGGGACGACCCGTGCGACTTTAACGCCCGAGTCGAAACAGTAATTTTTCTTTGCATTTATTATTTATTTTTTCTTTATTTTTTCCTTGTTTATTTTTTCTTACTTTTGTTATTTTTCCTTTTTTAATTTAGATTCTGGCTTGGAATCCGATTTCCAAGACGGGATTCATATTGGCAATGGTGACAACTCCCCGACTGTCGAAGATGGAACCCAACAAGATGAAACTAAAAACGGTCATCTCGGTAATTGTCTTTTATGCGATTTGAATATTATTTGTTGCTTATTATTTTTATTTTTTCTTACCTTTATTTTATTTTCGTTTATTTAGCTGATGCTGATATCGGTGATGATGCGGGAAAAACGGACGACGGTCAGTATTGTTTTTGAGACTTCATTTACCGACACATGCATGTTTTTATTAAATCATCAGGCATCGTGTTCAACATACAATGTCTTTACAGATTATACTCTGACCGAGGAAGAAGTGATCCTGCAGAATGCTGCAAGTGAATCTCCCGAGGCAGAACAGGCTATCCAACTAGCCGCGCTACTGCTGCGCATGCGAGATGGAATGGGCTCTCTGGCTCGCATCCTCAAGACCATCGACAACTACAAGGGATGCGTCCAGCATCTCGAGACTCGTCCTTCCCAACTCACCGGTGTCCAGTTCGATGCTCTCGTCAAAGTGAGCATGTCTCGCATCAACCTGTTGCAACTTATCAGATCTCTTCGTCAGTCAACCTCTTTCGCTGGAGTTAACCTCGTTTCCGAGAACAACATGTCAAGCAAAACCCCGTGGTTCCCTCGCCACGCTTCGGATCTCGATAACTGCAACCATCTTATGACCAAATATGAACCGGAATTGGATATGAACCATCCCGGTTTCGCCGACAAGGACTACAGGGAGCGCAGGAAGCAAATTGCCGAAATCGCTTTCGGGTACAAATACGGAGACACAATCCCACGCATCAGTTACAAGGAAACTGAGAACGCGACCTGGCAGCGAGTGTTCAACACTGTGCTGGACCTGATGCCCAAGCACGCCTGCCGAGAGTACAAAGTAGCGTTTAGCAAGCTGCAGGCGGCCGACATCTTCGTGCCCCAGCACATTCCTCAGCTGGACGATGTGAGCAACTTCCTCCGCAAGCACACCGGATTCACGCTACGTCCTGCCGCTGGTCTCCTCACCGCCCGCGACTTCCTCGCTTCCCTGGCCTTCCGAGTCTTCCAATCTACCCAATACGTTCGTCACGCCAACTCGCCTTTCCACACTCCTGAACCGTAAGTACCATTCATTTTTATTTGAGTTTAAAGTTGTCGATCTTATTATTGTTAATCAGAACATTTTCATGGTAATTACTAACGCGGAAGTAACGGATATGGATATGACCGAAATATTCATTAATGTTAATTAATTTAGATTCAAAATAATGATTGCCTTGACGCGTCTCATTACAGAAATGTTACGCAATAAGTCTTTGTATATGTTATGTACAGTGAACAATATCGGAAACCTATGTAGAACAAGCCACTTAATTAATCACAAATATTCTGTTTCAATGTAATTTTTTACTCGTAAGTAAGTCGTTTTTGTCTAGGCGCGCGCATATCCCGCATCCTTGAACATAAAACAATTTGCGAGTCCGAAGAGAGGACGGCGCAGTCGTGATGGAACTGTAACTTTGTTAAATTGAATTGCTCGCTTATTCTATATAACCAAGTTACACTTTTGGACTACTGGAGTCGGGGTATCAAAGGCGATAGTTATAACAGAGTCACCACTTTCTAACAAACTGCACCTTACTTTGTTCTGCGTTAAGGCAATGACATTTTGAATTATAGAAAAGTTTTCAGTTGAATTAGATGTAAACCACTGGAAGACAAGATTAGACAAAACCTAACAATGAAATGTATTCTTTGCAGCGATTGTATTCACGAGCTCCTTGGACACATCCCTCTCTTGGCTGACCCCAGTTTTGCCCAGTTCTCGCAAGAGATTGGACTCGCATCTCTTGGCGCTTCGGACTCTGAGATCGAAAAGCTCTCTACTGTAAGTTTCGAATCTAGAAGCCCTAGTTGAATAATCATTATAACATTTTATTTGTAGCAATGCGAATATGTAAATTTTGTGAATGGGCCCAGCTGTTGCGAAATTTATCTTAACAGTGTTGCTGCGTTAATACACCCGATGGCGGTGCATTATAAACGATTTTGTCTTTGCTCAGGTCTACTGGTTCACCGTCGAGTTTGGCTTGTGCAAGGAGAACCATCAGCTGAAGGCGTACGGCGCCGCCCTGCTGTCCTCGATCGGCGAGCTCTTGCACGCGCTCAGTGACAAGCCTGAGCTCAGGCCCTTCGAGCCTGCGTCCACCTCCATGCAGCCCTACCAGGACCAGGAGTACCAACCCATCTACTATGTAGCCGAAAGTTTCGAAGATGCCAAAGATAAATTCAGGTAATTCAAACAGAAGACAGAATGAGTAGATAATGTGACATTTGTTAGTAGCACAGTTAATCTAACCTATTGTGTACTTACGCAGACGCTGGGTGTCGACCATGTCGCGACCCTTCGAGGTGCGCTTCAACCCGCACACGGAGCGCGTGGAGGTACTGGACTCCGTGGAAAAGCTAGACACGCTGATCTGGCAGCTCAACACTGAGATGCTGCACCTCACCAACGCCGTCAAGAAGCTCAAGGACTCGCACTTCGAGTAATCAGCCTACCCGTACTACACTTCCATGGTTCATTGCACGCGGCCTCGCCGCATTCTGTATAGCTAGTGATATAATAGATGTAAGACTGTTGTTGGCGTGTGTGGAGCGTATGTGTGAGCGATTGTGAAAACCATCCGATGGTACTTCGTTGAATTCCTTTTTGTACCTTATTGTATTATTTATTATGCCAGCTCATTGCCCGGGTCTCGGAAACTGCACGGAACTCCCGATTGCCCATTTACGGAGCCTGTGTGCGTTTGCCGAGACCTTTACTATTATTAGTATTAATTTATAATTTAATGAAACACAAATAAATAAAAAATGGAGCACCAAAAATATATAAAAATGAATCATAAAAATAAATATGCGTTTGCGTGGAATACGATGTTTCATTTAACAACCTGAAATAATCTTCAAGGGACTTGTAACACCGTTACAGCTTCAGTTCATAATATTAACATCTTCAACAAAAAGCTTTCTTGAAGTTACCGACATGCAATTTAATATTTGACCAAACTTATAGCATGTAGTTCCTGCACATCTTCATAATATCATTTACTTACCATAACAACTCTGTGGTGCTTAATCAATTTAAAGCCTTGGAGCTTAATCTCAGTCAGATTTGAAAAGGCATTATAAAAGCAAAATTAAATAAATGGAAGTGAAGGCACGAAGCAATCAGTAAGGCGACGAGCCCGGAGTCCCGGAGCTCGGAGTACACCTGTAATAAGATTTATTCGTCCTCTAAGGAATACGATCGAACCAAGTCTTTGAACCTAATCGGATTGTGAAAAAGAGAATATTAATTGACTTTTATGATACTAAAACAGTAAGTTCTAAAAACGGAAGACATTGAAACGTAATAAAATCTTGATATACTTCCTTCCTATACAATTAGCAACAATTATAACTTTTGGAGGCAATGCTAATAGTTCGCACCTCGTTATTGTTTTACTCACACATTGCTTAAAGCGTAAATCGTAAGATATGACTGCAGGAATTTTATATACGCATTTAAGGCCTAGATTTTGCTATATTTAATTTAACTTGCATGAAGGTTATTTAGTAACTAGTTAACGACGAGCTAACCTGTTATAGTCTTATATTTTATATTTTCTGTACAATGCCTTCCAGATAGTTTTGAGTACTTGTAGAATTTAAATTACCCAACTTTTCACAACTTTTGGCATTATTAATTAATTATGTTGTCAAAGTGGTAAGTCTATCAATGCTGGTATTGGCTTTATATTTAGCGGGCAATTGATTAGTTCAAGTATTTAGAGTGGTTTTAATACTTTGCTGAATAACATTAGTCTTTGATTTTTTTTTGTTTATATTAGTGGTACGTCGCGGTACATTGCCTCACAACAAATCTACCTATAGACCGACTTTTACATAACCCAGTGGCAGCTACCTGCGTTCACAATAAGACCAATCATTTGCAAATGAACGCAAGTGCATCGCAGCGCAAACTGGTAACACGGGAGTCAATAAGTGCATAGGGAAACTTTTGAAGTAAAAATGGTAATAATAAAAATGAAGTGTAGAGTAGTTACGGTGCGTTGACATTAAGCGAGCTAGAGACTTGGAGAGGCGCGGCCTCAAGTCGAGCAAGGGCGCCGCCGGCGCAGGCCGTGGCCATTCGAACAAAGCCGGCTGTATCGCGGCCGGTGTACGGCCATCGCGTACGCAATTTGCACGTAATATCTGCACACTTTGCAAACTAAATACTATAGCAAAATAATTTATACACTACAAACTATACAGCCTTTATTATAATGAGACATTCTGAGGATGTCTCTTGCGTCATCGCTGGCGTTTTACGAAGGCATTGTTACGCTAGCTTTAAATGCAAGTTGCATTTGGATGATCACGGGACTTGCATCATCAGCTTTCTGCCTTTATCTCATGTTACTCGGGATAGGCGCAACTCGTTTTACTCCTTTTGTCCTCTCGTTCAACTGTCACGCTATCGTTTACTACTTTTTACCCGACTGACCTCAGCTCGGTAGAGCGACGATCTTCGCAGGTACCAACCACGGTAGCAACTGTATGAGAGTTGCTAAGAATTAGTAGAGTGGCGTGCGATTGAGGAGGCCTATGGCCAGCAGTGGTCTGCTGTAGGCTGATGATGCAATTGACCCGAATGACCTAGATGGATATATTGTTTCTCGCGTATAATTATGTATGTATGAGTGAGTGTCGGTATGTCCATTACAATCCATAAGGCTCGCCTGCTTCCAACTTGAAATTTATTTAATTTTAGAATATGCTTGTTTTTCTTTTGGATTTCCGTGTTCTTTAGTTTCCTCAGTTACTTAACATTTTGGATTCCTCAAACTTAAGTCCCGAACGTTTCATCCCTCCGTGTCCAAAACAAGGCAGACGGAATCACTAGACCGAATTCCTTGTATACATATGTACACCTGGATTGTGTTGTTACGTTACGTAGGTACCTAATACGTAGGTATTAGGTACCTACGTAACGTAACCGCTATTGTTATTTTTTAATAGATTTATCACAAACCAAAACGAAAATGGAACAATTATTTGTTACCCCAACTGATAAAAAATACTGAAACTTTCCAAAAACACTGTAAGTATTACGGTAGATAAGGGATTGCAAGCAAATAAAACCACCAATATACACTAATTAAAAAATGGAAACAGTTTATTAGTTAGGTTTAGTCATAGATAATTAGACATCAAATTTTTTTTTATTTTTTTTTTCTCAATCTAAGAATGAGTAGATGTAGTTTAAATTTATAATGTTCACTACTTAACTATGAAAACTGTAATTACAATAAATAGTAAGTGTGAAGTTCCCTAATGGAATTTAAAAAACATTTGATTTTACTATTTTTTTAACAAGAACCTTTTGGGGTTATAGCAATACAGTTATCGATACAACGACATGATTTTAACAGTTCTTTGAAAATTATATTTATGTAGTGCCTATTTTGGTTATTTCAGTGATTTCTTCGTTTTCAGCCAGGACCACAGAGTAGCTATTTTTCAGTGACGTCACTTGGTTTTGTAAAGCTCGAAGTCTTATCTCAGATAGTTCAAAACTTTCTTGAAGATTGTTGATCTTTATTTGCATGCGTTGGCGAATCTAAAAACCAAAATTAATTAGTTAAGAGAACTAATTAATGTAGATATCTGTAAATATAGTCGTTTACTTTCATTTTACTTTCATTGTAATCTGATATCTTAAATATTAAAAATGTCATATAATGTTGTTCAGGTATTATGTTACCAAAATGTATTTAATCTAAGCACTCTCACAAACCAATTATGAACACCTTATTTATGAAAGGTGAACTCTACAGAGCTAAGTCATAAATTGTTTAATTATATGAATACAACTTTATTGATGAACAATAAACTGAACCTACTTTATATTGGACACTAAACAATTCATAAAAGTTATGGACCAATTACAAATGACACTTAACTATTCAAAGCCCAAGGGATCTTAATGAAATAACGCTGCTTAACATAGTACACGTTGCTTGCTAGATTTTTCTACTTATCCGAAGAACATTATGACCCCTTTTTTTTTTTTTTTTTTTTTTTTTCGGATGGGAAATCATCAAATGACTTCTCCCGCTCTGGGCTGAGCAGGAGGGAGTGTCAGACTTCTACTGACTAAAACCCATCCATGTTCCTTCATCGCCCTTTGTGTTCCGGGGCCACGGTATCTCTTTCGAATAGTCCCGCAGCCCCGGCAGGCTTCGGTCCTTGCGGACCCCTTCACTATTGCTGACTCTCTTTGAGGCGCGCGTGGAACACGAACGCGCCGTCGACACGGCCTGTCGTCATGAGACGAACGGACGGCGAGCTAGCCCATAGCTCCCCGTCCACAGGCCCGCGCCTACGGTGGCCGGAAGCCACCACGTGGCCCCCGACGCCCGGGGCGTCTCCCGCGGCGGCCGGGACGTGAGGACCTCTCCCTGTCCTGTTCCGCCACCTCCTTCGCTAGCATGACTGCTTCGCAGAAGGAGGTGACGGCGTCCCATTCCGTCTCGCTCCGGACCATGGATTGAACCAAGGCTGGGAGCGAGAGGTCGCCGCCGCCAATCGCCGTTACGAGGACACGGCGGGGCTCCGCCCAAGCGGGGCACACCTCCACCGTGTGCTCCACCGTGTCCTCCGGTCGATCCTCACAATGGTGACACCCGGGCGTCTCCTCCCGCCCGATTCGGTGCAGGAACTTACCGAAGCATCCGTGTCCGGTAAGAACCTGCGTCAGGCGGAAGGTGAGGACGCCGTGGCGTCTCTCCAGCCACTCCTCAAAGAGGGGACTTATCGCCACTATTGTGGCGTGCCCTGCACGGGGTTGCGATAGTCGCTCTCTCCATGTCGCCATGAGATCCCGCCGGAAGTCCGTCCGCTGAGCGACAATTTGCCGCGGCAGCGGAGTTTCCCCCCGGCGTAGCGCCTCCGCGCGCCACTCATGTAGGCGCGCGAGGACTATTGCCTCCAGATCCCATGGCGGCAATCCGGCAAGGAGGTTCGCCGCCTCGCGGGAGATCGTGCGGTACCCCCGGACCAGCCTTACGGCTACCACCTTCTGGGGCACGTTCAAGTGGTGGGCGGCACGCCGCCTCAATGAGCGTGCCCACACCGGGGCCCCGTAAAGGGCCATGGACCGCACGACTCCCGCGTAGAGCCTCCGGCAGGAGGCGTTCGGCCCCCCCAGGTTGGGCAGGAGCCGCCTGAAGGCAGCCCCTGTCCGCTCCAGTCTGGGGGCCAAACGTCGGAAATGCTCCACGAAGTTCCACCGGCTGTCGAGGACAAGTCCCAGGTACTTCAGCGTCGACTCGACGCCGATGAAGGGCTCATTTTCATATTTTATTGCAGGTACACAAAAAACATTCGCACAGTCATTTTATTGTGTTATGCTTATGGCATTTAGAAAATTGAGTTGCCCTTTCGATACAAGGTATCCTGGGCTATATATAGATCTCTACACGGGGTGGAAGAAACAACGACGCACAAACGATTATAGCAATCATGTCCGTTTGATCATTCTGAGCCCCTCAAATAGATTTTTTTCTATTGGTGGTATTATAAGGTGACTTTTGTTTGTTTGATTATTTTTTTTTTGCCACCGTCTTCTGAAGCTAAAGTTATTTAACACTTTTTTTTGTGTTTTTGAAGTCGGTTTTTTTTTTGCAAAAAGTTTTTTATTTTTCCATTTTTAGGGAACTCTTCAATATAATAGACAGCAAATCTTGCTCAGATGAATGGATGTTTATACAACATCATGACGTAACATCACGCCTTATGTAATGATGTTGTGTACAACAATAAACATCCAAGCGATTGCAGCAATCACGACAAATTTGCCGTACATTATTGAAGAGTTCTTTTGTATATCTCCGAAAATCAGCATTAGATCTGCACCAAACTTAACCGGGACCACCGCGAAATAATATTCTTCCAAATAAAAAAGTTCCATCTAAATCTGATCACAATTGCCGAAAATATCGCTGAACATACACACAAAAGAAAAACAGACGGATTAATAACCTCCTCCTTGGAAGTCGGTTAAAAATTAATCAACCTATACGCACCTTATACTCCCTTACACGGAACTCCCTTTCTTCTCCTAAAATTTGTTGTCCGAAAATCATTTTCCATAACACGTTTGCTATAAACTTCAGTAACCAAAATATTAAACATCCCGAAATTTTGTTTTACATAATTATCTTTACTTCTAAAACTATTCTGTCATAATATCGAATAATATAACAACGGAATCTCCTAATTTCACATGACATAAAGTCATAATTATGTCCTAAGTATTGTAATAAACTGTGTATTATTCCGAATTAAAAATTAAATTAAAAAATTAAAAAAAAAAAAAAAAATTAAATTAAATTTATAAATTGTTAGTCCTAAAACATTTGCTTAAAGTTAGGTTTTAGTGACAGAAACGAATCGCCGTAAATCCGACTCCACGAAGTCTTGTCTGCCCTACCCCTAGAGTGTAATTTAGAATCAAGTAGGCGCGGAGGGGCGAGGCGGCCCGCGAGTTCAGAAGCAGGTGGTTGTAACACTTGCCGCCGCTGCTGAGGCTGGCTGGTGAAGCCGACGACTATCGACTCATCTGCGACAATAAGCTCACGTGGTACCGCCGGAGCCCCGCAGCGCTGGAGCCGTGACAGAAACCATGCCTGCTGCATGTTGCTTGCTCACTTGCATGCTGCATGCTTGCTTGCATACTGTATCCGTGCTTGCATGCGGCATGACATTCACGCTTGCTGCATGCTTGCTGAAAGCTTGTGGCGTACTTGCTGCATGTATGCCAAAAGAAGATTCTAACTGTGAACTTTCTGCGATATGATGGTTCTACTTTTTAATTCTTACAAATTTCAATAGAGCAATATTGTATAAAAAGTGTTGTGTTGAGAGAAGTTCTTAGCAAAAGCTTAGTGATACAAATTAATTTAAAAAAATATTATTAGGATCAAAACATTTAATAATTTGATTTTAGGATTTATAACTATTATTAAAAACCGTTATAAGTCTTTTGTTAGATTGTTATATTTATGACAAACGGGTTTAGGGCATATTGTATTTAGGAATTTCAATTTTATGACGTGTGATATTATGTGATATAAAGTTTGGGTAAGCTATCATTCGGACAAATGATGATTTGGACAAAAAAAAATATGGCAAGATTATGGATAATAAAGTTAGGTAACACGATGGAGAACCCCTAAACACCCGTAACCGAAAACAACAAAAAAAATGTCATTCGGCTCTGCTGTCAGTGTGATTTCTGCCCGCTACTAAAAAGTATTCACTCATGTGAAATCCTATGGCTGACAAGTTTGCAAAGTGACAATAATTTAAAATAATAATCTTTCGGTACGAACGCAATCAACCTGATAATTATTCTGATTTTATTAGGTTAGATAGGTACCTATATAAAATAATAACTTTAGTGAGGCCACAAATATTTGTAATAAAACTCACAATAGGTACCATTGATCCGAATGGCGCACCGGTAGTGAGGCTGCCTTACGTTCTTAGGGTCCCGGGTTCGAATCCCAGTAGGAGCAAATGTTGTGTAAATAAGCATGGACACTTGTTTCCGAGTCATGGGTGTTTTTATGTTTAATAAGTATGCATTTATAAACAAAAAGTATCTATGTAGTATATCAACTTTGTGGTGTCCACGACACAAGCCTCGTTGCTTAGTGTGGCACTAGATGGCACTGTGTGTAATGTCCAGCATTGTTTATTTTTATTTAATTAGTTCATCTAACTGGCTTGAATTGTTTAGAGTTTAGACTAATGGGAAACCTATAAATTACACTCGAGAGCAATGAATCCGGGTCACTTAAAGAATCCTAAAAATCTCGGAAACTAAAAATGCTAGGTTAATGCAATAAATTATATTTAATAGACAATGTAATACTCCTTAAATGAAGGTATTAAAACTTCTTAGTTATTGTATAGTTATATCATAAAAATATCAAATTTGAAAAAGGGCCACTTTCGAAGATGGAACTACGAAATTACAGCATTTGGTTTTGCTTTTGTTTGTAATCTGTCATTTATGTGGGTACATAAACCATATTGATAGTGCTCTATATTCATTATTCAAGCTGAAATTATGTCGCTTACGCCTGAAGAATGCACCAGAATACTTACAATGCTGGAAACCGGCCGGAGTCAGCGCGATACAGCCAGGACTGTCGGTGTGTCGCTGTCAACAGTACAAAGAGTTCTCCGACGTTACGAAGAAACTGGTTCTAACCTACGCAGACCAGAAACGGGCAGAACCAGGTGTACCACAGCACGAGAAGACCGATACTTGGTGAACACCATGCTTCGAAATCGCTTTCTCACAGGAACTGAACTCACAAATCAGTTTCGACGCCTCGGAGGAAGTAACCCAAGTGCATGGACAGTAAGACGTCGGCTTGCCGAATCTAACTTAAAACCCCTTAGACCTGCAAACGGCCCTAAACTGGAGCGTGGGCATCGTATTTCAAGACTAAGATATGCCCAGAGCCACGTAAATTGGAGTATTGAAGATTGGTCAAAAGTTATGTTCTCCGACGAATCAAAATTTATGCTCTACAAGCACGATGGAAGACACAGAGTGTATCGAAGACCAGGGGAAAGATTCAAGCAAGCATGCATCGAAGAAAAAGTAGCCTACGGTGGTGGGTCTGTACTTGTGTGGGCCGGAATTTCTTCTGAAAGTCGCACAGAGCTGGTGATCATAGAAAACGGCTCTTTAACTAGCGTAAGATATGTGGAAGAAATCCTCAATGATCACGTTGGTCCATTTATGGTCAATTTAGGTGAGGATGCTATATTTATGCATGACAATGCCCGACCTCATACAGGTAGGATTGTGAATGACTACCTTCAAGAGATGAACATTACTCGTATGGAGTGGCCAGCGCGCAGCCCGGATATCAACCCGATCGAGCATGCTTGGGACGAGCTAGGCAGATGCGTAAAACAACGAAACCCTCCCCAATCACGCTTCGTGAGCTCAAAATTGCTCTCACAGAGGAATGGGAGAATATTCCCCAAAATCGTATAAGGAACTTGGTGTACAGCATGCCAAACCGCGTAAACGCAGTAATGGAAGCACGAGGAGGCAATACGAAGTATTAAAATTCAAGAAAATCGTAATAAAGTTCAAAAATTTCATGTTTCCTATTTTTGTTTTAAGGAGAGATCAGCAGTTTTTTTCTTTATGTAATTTTGTGTTAATAAAATGTATGGTGACTCATATTTTTTTTACTTTCATTTAAGGAGTATTACATTGTCTATTAAATACAATTTATTGCATTAACCTATCATTTTTAGTTTCTGAGATTTTTAACATTCTTTAAGTGACCCGGATTCATTGCTCTCGAGTGTAGTATTCAGTGTTCTACTTATACTTATGATAGATAACAAAATATTTTTAGAATAAGTAAATAAATGAAAATATAAAATACTTAATAGGATATAAAACAATTCAAACTTAACAACAAGGTAAAGTAAAGCGCTATTGCTCTCTCTACTTAGTTACAAAATTAGCTCGACAGGGTCCATAATTGTTTCTATTTTTTTTTATTTACCGCCTGTACTTGTGTACATTATGGATATAGCAATAAATGATTTTATTTGATTATACCTACTACCTACATCACGTTCTAATTTTCCTTTAATGATATGAAGGATTCAAGTATAAGGCATTGTGAATACTAATCATCTAATTACTAATCAAGATGCCATGTTTTTGAGATAATAAATATTCTAATATCACGTTTACCCTCAGTTATTTTGGCAAACTACGTCACAGACGAACTTTAATAACTACGCGCATTTGATCAATTTTATACAGATATTAATAATGTAAAATCTACATACACGTAGCATTAAATTGATAAGCATAGAATACTTAATTACGCTGTAGGTTTTAATTTGATTATGAACTATGAATTCACTAGCTGATGAAAATGTCTTAATTCCTTGCGCGTTGACGGCGATCTAAATCATTAGGACCAGAACAGATCCACTAGTTTGGCGCCCTCAGTAGCGTCCTTCAGTTCCTTTAATGAACAAACATCATTACACTAAGGTGAAAGCACCAGGATAGCCCGCGAAATTCATTCTCAATTTGATTTAATCCCATTCAATGACATTTTCATGAAAAAGTAATTCAATGGGATTAAATGAACTAAGAGGTTTGTATTGATGATTTAAATGATTATAATTCTGTAAAGCCTTATTTTATTGTTACGGTCGTAAATCGTAAATCATATTTCGTTTAACATACAGCCTGACACTGGCTTTTCTTAGGTTTTTGTCAACCTGCAGATTGACAAAAACCTAAGAAAAAAATTTTTTTTTTTTACTTTTTTCTTTTTTTTTACTTTTTCCTATATTCATGATACAGAGTGTAAAATTCGCCAAGTTCTCTTCTTCTCTGGTTAACTGGGTGCGCTCCTATTCTTGCCTAAATGATATATTGAGCTAAGAACGTACTTGATTCAAGGCAATACCGTGCCACTTTTGATAGGGCCATTTTAAACGTTCTAAATACGTCCACCGCTGACGCCGCCGCGGTCGCAACTAGTCGAGCTGTGGCATACCACCGCAATGCTCACCGGCGCCGCCGCCGACGCCGCCGCCGACGCGCGGGCTGTGGCCAGGACCTAATTAATACTTTAATAGTGACTCGCCTCTGCTTATGCGTGATTTTTAAATTTGGTGCTATCTATACCTACATCCATACAAATAAATAAAATTGAGTAGTTTCAAAATAAGTAACAGCTTTTTACTGAATTTACATAAAAGTATATAATATGGTAGGTACTTATACGCTCCGAAACGGCTAGACCGATTTTGAAGGGAGTTTTTTGAAGTAGTATTGTCGCGGGCAACAGCTAGTAAGACTATAAAATTACTGTGTGAATCATTTTGTGTACAATAAAGAATGAGCCTTTCCTTTTATAACCAATTGAGTATGATAATCTACATCAAATAGCAACCTCTAGCTAACATTATCAGATAATTCTGATATGCATATTAAACTATATCTAACTACCATCGACTACTACTTATGTACTTATATCCTCATGATTTGCTTCCTCTTATTTGTCCAATATTGAGATTCATTTTACCTGTGGTTTGCGCAGGTAAGCTTGCATACCATTTAGATAAAGATTCGACCATTTACATAATTGTGATTATGATGCATGAAGTGTTTATTATTAGGGAAATGCCAATGATTCATGAAATATAGAGAATTACTTATGTGATAGAATTAATTTAAAAATAAATATTACTACAAATGGCATTTTAGGACAGAGAAGAGTGACGCGGCGACAAATCAAGCTATACATTTCCAATATAACTAGCCTCTCGCTTTATATGGATTTCCCGTACAATGAGAGATCCGTATAAACTGGGTTTGTATATGTCACCGTAAAATTGTAAATAATGACTATCTCGTGAGATTGTAAACTCTCGAAAGCCTGTGAACACGGAACGCACCTCGCGCGCTAATTGGTTGAACGTCATGTGCCGCCATTTTTGTTTGTTAATTCGTTTGTTGTAGAATGTAAACGAAGTGTTTTGGTGATTGTAAATTCATTTCGTGTTGAAAATAACTCATAGCTTTAGAACTAATTATATGAAATTGTGGTGAAAGTAAAATGAATCTGTGATTAACCAAAGAAACACAGGCCTACTGTAATACCGACCAATCAGGGACAGGTTCACAATGTTTCGAGAATTCACAATCTCGCGAGATAGATTATAATATAACGGTATTTACAATTTTACGGTGACATAATCATATATGTACTTAGTTTAATTGTTTGTCGCGCGTACAAGGAAGAAGAAATCACAAGACAGTAATTTTAACAGTGAAAACTTACCTTATATCTAACATGATGTCGTAAAGCCAAAATCCATTCGCTTAATATATTGTTTACTAAAATTTAGTGTAGTTCCAAATTGTAAATGATAATGTGATAGTTTTGAAATACCTCATCCCTCTCCTTCTGGCAAGATCGGCAATGCGCTCGACTTTGTATCAACTGTCTCTCTAGTTCTGATATCTGGGTTTGAAGGTATCTGCGCATGGAATCAGATCTTTCTTTATTTCGACCTAGAGATCTGCTATTTTCGACTCTAAGTTCTTCTAAATTCTTCAGTAACTGAGCGCATTCGTTAGATTTTTCCTGGAATCGTATTTCTTGTTGAGACAATTTCTCTTCGGCCCTCATTGATTTGCTCCTAAAAGTGTGGAAATTGTTAGTTCATAGTTTATTATTCTTGAGACTTTAAACTTTATATGACGATCGAAAATTTCCTTATAAACAGTACTAAAAGTAGTCGGGTAAAACCAAAGCGGGGTGTTCCCGGACATCACGCATTGACTGAGGCAATAAAGATCATTATAAATTGCCTAGGTATAAATTGCCTAGGTATAAATTGCCTAGGTATAAATTGCCTAAGTATAAATTGCCTAGGTATAAATTGCCTAGGTATAAATTGCCTACGTATAAATTGCCTAGGTATAAATTGCCTACGTATAAATTGCCTAGGTATAAATTGCCTAGGTATAAATTGCCTAGGTATAAATTGCCTAGGTATAAATTGCCTAGGTATAAATTGCCTAGCTACAAATTACCTAGCTACAAATTGCCTAGGTATAAATTGGCTAGGTATAAATGTCACAGATCTCGACTGCTGCTACTGCAACTACTGCTTCTTAAAACAGAAACATAGAATTAAGCTAATTAACAACTTTCGAAACATGTGATAAAAAAGTTAATCTGCAGAGGAAATAACCACATATTAGATATAAAATAAAGTCATCCGCCGCGTCTGTTTGTCTGTTCGCGATAAACTCAAAAACTACTACACTGATTTTCATGCTGTTTTCACCAATGGATAGAGTAGTGTGTCGAAGAAGGTTTTAGCATATAATTTGTCAAGTTTTGTATGTATTTATATACATTGGCTGAAATATAATGATATTTGTTGGAGGTGTCGGAAAAAAATTAACCGTCTGGGAGCTTTACTTTTGGTTGCGACAACCGACATCCACGCAGGCTAAGCCGCGGGCATCAGCTAGTACATCAATAAACCTCGCGAATATAATCATTATGATTTTACGCTTGAGAAGTGTTCCGAGACTGATTTTAATTTGATACTCTATCTAGCAATGTGTTTCTATTTTATTAATTGATTTCTAGTCTGGAGGAGTCGCCCAATTACTGCCTCAAGAATAAATCTTTAGTAAACATCACACATTTTATCATTATGTTTTAAAATAGCAGCTAGTCAAATAAAAACAGAATTTACTAGTGAAGATTTAGTGTTAATTTAAATTTGGAGCCGTTCCTACTCATGATCAATTATTGTTGATAGAAATGACAACGCTCTCTACTCTTTGACATCCTGCAAGAGTGTCTTTTTTTCAATTTTAATAAAGTATTTCTCTCTCAGTTATCTTTATTTAAACTAACAGGTTATGCGCCCAGTATAGTCCAGGAATAAAAGCAGTGCAAGTGCAGTAGACTTTTCTTAGACTCAATTCAATCAAACATATCAGACTTAGACTAATGGGCCTACCACACGCACATGCTTTACCACAGTTCTGCCTGCGCAAGCCGGTTTGTACACGGAACACCGTGCGAACTAGCCTGTGCGTGTGGTTGGGCGTTCAGTTTTCATCCCGCAATCGAGGCTAGTTGGTACGTGGTCGTCAGTTTCTCAAAAATGGATGATTTGTTTTTTTATCGTTGAATGAGAGGCGTAACCAAACGTAACAATTCACCAGGCATTTTCATTCATCCGTACCTAAATAATTCCACCAATCGCTTGGATCATCTCTTAAATCTCAAGGATTTAAGAGATGATCCAAGCGATTGGTGGAATTAGTAGATTTATATGTGAATGTATTTTTCTCTTCAACAACCATTATTTTGTCCACATTGATCGTTTACGCATTGACTTGTGCATTGTCTTTTTATTACTAGCAAACATTTGAAAAATAATAGCAGAAGAAAAATAGTTCTTCACTGGGAAACATTGTTTCCACGCTGACGATTTCGACAAGAATGGCCTGCGCGTACTTAACTGTGCCGTGTGGTAATGCCGTCCGTGTACTGTTTTTTCACGCGAGTAGCTTGCGCAGGTAGAACTGTGGTGAAGCTTGTGCGTGTGGTAGGCCCATTCGTCTAAGCTAATAGGCACTAGACTAACTAGTGCACTTGATAAACTATGCACGTTCTTACTTTTGCTGAATTACAGACGTGAGATCAGCTTCACCCCTGACCTAGCGGACGAGCGGTGTCGTCTGAGAATCGCCTTAGTACATAACTTTACGCCTGTAATCCCAGAAGGGTTAGGCAGAGGTGTATCTAATAGTACACCCACATTTCGCTCGTTGAAGTCCCATGTAATAGGGGGCGAGCCCATTGCTATCAACCGGGCACAAATCCAGACTCCGTGGTTGCTACTGAGAAATTCCCGATGGAAAAACCTAATAACTCTTTGCCCGACCTGGGTATCGAACCCAGGACCTCATGGATAGCAGTCGCACTTGCGATCACTGGACCAACGAGGCAGTCGCACGCTTTAGTACTATTGTAAAATTAATACGATTGATTTTAAATTGATAACCTAATGTCAAACCTACAATAAAAATAAAAGGGTAAGAAAAAAATACTTACTTGTATTCTTCTAGAGTTTTTAATGTTTCCTCAAATTCTTTGTTGTTCTGCTCCAGGGCCGATTTCAGCAATATATTCTCATCATTGAGTTTGTTATTATCGACCGTCTCTTGGTTCAAATTGTTCACAGCAATAACCAACTGAGAACGATATAAAGTTATTAGTGTTTCTTTAGGCGCATTGGGTTTTTTAGCATTGATTTAGGGCGCTTTCAATTTAGACGTTTTGTGTCGGACCGCTGCGGTGCCGAAGCGATGCGTTTGACGTACTGCGTACGTGCGGTTGTGATTTTTCTTACAAAACAATCGTGCGGTAGCAGTCCCGACATCAACCGTCTAATTTGAAAGCGCCCAACAAAATGGTCGATTTAGGTAAGTTTATGAGTTTGACCTAATTCGTCTGTTTTCTGTTTCTTGCTCCAGCAAATGACGATTCTGAGCGACAGAAAAAGCTAGAAGTACGGAAAAATGCGATTCCGTGCTGCTAGATGAGGCGCAACCCTAAGGACTTAAACGTAAATGAACCCTTACACACCTTCTCCTTGACCCGATGCAGTTCGTCAGAAAGTTCCTTTGAGCTTTCTTCAGCCAATCGTTGCAATTGCTTGCCCTCTTGCAGCTGTATCTGAGCGCCTTTCAACAAATCTGGCAAAGGAGCCAACTCCTGAAGCTTCTCTTGAAATTGCATCTGTCGTAAACAAACTTTCGAGATAAGAAAATTCTCGATTATACGAGTAGTAAGTACCGAAAAACTAGGAGATGTCTAAAATTAATGCCTAATTAAAAGAGGTCTGTTGGATTTTCAAAGCTCGGGCCAGATTTGCGAGATTAGGTAGGTACTAACACTGTAAGAGCTTTGCTTAGTTTTGCTGACAAGGGTGAGGGGGCGATAAAAAGTGCACTCAGCTGAAGCCTAATTTCACTTTAGGTATTTACTAGGTACTTTATAAAAATAGAATATGCCATGATATAAATATATTTATTATTTCATACTAAAACAGAAATAGCACGAATGGCGTCGCCGGAAGCGGCTTTTCCACTTACCAATTAATTAATTAAAAAATAAATACTTCAAGCTCAATTCTTTTTTTAATATTCTACTTTTATCAGTGTATCTACGCTAGACTGTGCTTGATGATAATTTTATTATTATCGAAACATTAAAAATACTAGTATTGTTGTTAATAGCGCCATCTATGGCTTGACTACCGAACAAGCAAGTGCGTTATGGGTCAGCGTTATGTAGTGATTCTCTTAATACTCGCTGTTTACTTTACTGACACTAGATGGAGCGCAAAACAAACTGGTGTTTCATTAGATTTCAGTTAAAATACATGAAAAATTGTACTCTTAACCTTCATCCTCTGTATTTCTACTTGTATTTGATCGGACACTTGTTTGTTATCGAATTCTATAACGTCTAGCTGACGCCTGTGCTCTTCCACCTGTTGCTGAGCTTGAAGATACTGTACATGAGTAATAATAGGTTATTGGCTAAGAAATATATACTTAATAAAAATCTGAGGATTTGAACATTACGATATATCAAATAGGTAGGTAACTAGTAAAAGAAACAATAAAAAACACGCTTCTTGTGATGCTTCCAATAATTATGACATTTGGGTGGTTGGTTAGTTTGGTTACCCTCAAAGGCTAAATGGTATGAGGGCCTCATACCATTTAGCCCTTGGGTGGCTCACTTGGAGCTCGCTAAGTGAAGCTAATACATATAATACGTATGCGTGAAGAACTAATACGTACGAAAGAGCCAAATACCAATAACCTTTGCAGTAGGTAATTATTTTTCAATACACTTCCTCGAAAACGGGTTCTTACCGCACTATGATTAGGTTCAACATGCCGTGTATTTCACACACGTGGGTTGTTTTCATTTTCCATCACCGCGTGCTGTGCCTAGTGCAGGGGTGCAGCAGGCTAGGTGCAGGAGTCATTTTCGCACGGTGTTGGAAAATTGCCTCAGATAAAACTATACTTAAACTTAGTACAAATTGGTGCAATGCCTATAGTCAGCGGTGATTGTTTTTTTTCATTAAGGTCAATGTAGGCAAATCCGTCTACGGGGCTATTCCGTATACATGCATTACTACTCATTCCAGAATAGTTACGCTATTACTGATTCGGTCGATAAATCAGGATCACTTTTTAGTTCTAACCATGATTCATAGATGGAGCAAAGTTGTCTACAAGAGTAAAAAAAATCGTTTGAAGTTTAGTTGTGATTTGAACTCGACACTCAAGTGTTGCGTGCTGACGTTTCTTATAAGGTAAATATTCAATTTTACAAGTTACGACTTTCTGAGTATGTGTATCATGTAGTTTAATAAGTGTTTTAACGGATTTTTCTATTTGTTTTGAATAAAAACCAGTAGATACAGAAATAATTGTTTTAAAAAACATGTTACCTCAAAATGGTCAAGTGGGAAAATCCGTCTAATATCAAAGGGGCTAAATCGTCATATAACGGAATTACCCCATTCCAGATATTGTCAACCTTTTTCAACCTCCGTTGCTATCGACCCGAAAGATTTGTGTTATATTGCTGGCATAAGTTTTTAAACTCAAATAATAACTAGCACTAACAAGTATTATCATTTAAACTACCGCTGCTACCACCCATTTACCCGTAAACATGGAGCCTACAACATAGTGCCGAAATGTCTAAAACTCGGAATAAATAAAAAATATGATAAGAATCCGTTCCTGCTAGTGCTAACTAATACTAGATTTGGCTTATGGTCAGATATAATGTTTATTAATTATTTGTTTGTTTTCAGTTTTCTCATGATTACTAAATAACAGTAATCCTGGTGCGACATAAAAACAGCAAAGGGTTCCTATAACAAGGACAAATTCCATGCAGCTGTACTGGCAGTCCGAAATGGTAGCGCAACTCTACCTAATTCAAATTAAATTAAAGATTTAAAATCAAGAACGTTTCGTATGTTCCATTTTAACACTTGTAATATAATATTATGTCATTATGAATAAAACCATTTCTTTTTCGGAAACTGATTTTTATTTAAGTACTAAATTCGATTTTTAATATAATGTGTGCAGCATTGTTTATAATTCTAATACTTTTATAAAAGTAAGGGTTACTTTTAATCTCTTTATAAGGGTTTTCTTAACCCTTTCTATTTAAGTCATTACAAAATATACCAATCTCTAATAAGTTAGGCATGTTTCAATGTACCTGCAAAATTAAACTGATGATTGTGAGTAAAAATATTTAAATTAGTTTTCTTTGCAAAGGTTCATAATCCCTGGTTATAAAAATAGGCCGGATTAGCCCCCAAAATAGTTTTTAGGGAATAAAACGTAAATTCAACCTTAAATTTATGATGTTACAATACATTTTTCTTCAACATGTGCATTTACTTGTTTACAAATTGCATACTTTGATCTAACGGCGCAATTCTAGGAAAATTTTCTACTAGACGGATTTGCCCCAATCCTCGGGAAAATCCGTCTAACGACTGTATTTTTAAAAAACATTTTTAATTAAATATGGAGGAATGCTCTGTTGTTTTTAATGGATGTGTCTAAAAGACAACAAAATTCTTTATCGCTTACAACCATCAAATTTATATTAAATTAATGTACCAGTTATAGTCACCTAACTTCAACTTTCAAAAAAATATGACGGATTTGCCCCCATTGACCTTAAGTATTTTATTTTATTTCTCTAAAAGTGTATTGAAAAACATCGTTTGATACACGTGGACATTGGTTATTACAGTTCTCGGCTCAAAAACACCCTCGCCTACGGGTAAAAAGTGAAAAGCGTAGCGTAGCATTAGGGAGGGATAGATGCATACCTTGCACATATGCTACACTTGTCTAGACAGCTGGCCCTCACTGTGTCTGCAATCTCTTGATGCCTATCTAAAATCCGACAAGGAACTTCATATCCGTTGTCATGTCCAAAAAACAAAAACAAAACTATCAAAATCTAACCTTCAAGCGATACTCCTGTAACTGTTCATTTTTCTCTGTTACAGTCATTTTTAATTCTTCCGTTTCTTCCTTCATATCTCTGACTTGTGTTTTCAAAACAGTAATTTCCTCATCGGAATTTTTTTTCGTGTTCTATTGTTATGGTACAAATACAAAGCCAATTAAGTAATACAGCTGTATTATTATGTAGGAATCTTCCTAACTCATTATTTCATATGGAAAACTTTTGCACTTGACAATGATGAGTTTGAGTACCATATAGGTACTTAGAATACTTACTTACAAAGGTAGTAGGGTAGCTGCGCCGGTAATCGACCTGTCTAAGTACTACAAATTACTTAGCAAAGCGAAAATTGGAAATGTATCACCCCATTTCCATGATATGAAATATAGCTCTGGGGGAGCAAGGATACCTGCTTACTTCATTCTGTATCCTAAAATTAATGATGTAGGATTATCGGATAAACAAATACTCGTTTATTTCGATGTCAGTAAATGGTGTTACCTATAGCAGGCGTATTCGCGAATCACGCTTGTAACACAACAAAAAAAAATAGTGGACACGAGCTGCTTGCAAGGTTAGTACCTATTTCTGATTTTATTATCTGTGTCATATTTTTCTGGTTTTGATTGCTTGACATGCATCCTAACTAGGTACCTACACTTTGATAAGATTTTTTAATGATTTGTTAGATAGGTATTTAGTATTTTAGAGTGATTGTTTCAAAATATTATTTTACAATCGGTCCCAAACAGACTTAGAACAGCTGAAGCCCTTGTTTTATTTTTTTGTTATTGTAGCGTATAGTTGGAAACACCGCTAATCGGTCACTAACCGGCGCAGCTACCCTAGGTACCGTTTTCTAGAATGAGGTAATCAATGTTGGCTAAGACTAGATTACAAAACTAAGTAAGTATTTAACAGATTATTCTAGCATAGTGGTGGTAGTGGTGATGATGGGGTGTAAAATCACTTACTCATAACGAAGCCGAACTGAAAGGAACCCGTCATTGCGATTTTTATGAGTTATGGTCCTTCTACGGAATTATTGGGGGTCAAAGTTCCAACTTTTTTTTTAATTGTTTTATCACTACTTTAAGGGTACCTCCACGACGTTATCCTATTCAATGCATCCATCAGCACAATGTTTTGAGTGCGTTATATTGAGTCCTACTTAAGGTTGCCAACTTTTATTAGAAGGAATGGAGTATTCTGATTTTTTTTTAACTTTTTGATTTTTTTTCGTCGTTTACCCCGTCGTGTGGGGTATCGTTGAATAGGTATTTTAAAAAGACTTGGGGGTTGCTAGTACTACTTTTCGATTTAATGCTCCATTTACAAAATATTAAACTTTAAAGTGCAAATTTTGGTTCCAGTAGGGCGTCCCCCCCCCCCCCCCTCTAAAAGCTAAACTGCTGGCTTGAAAAATCTGGAAAAAATCATTATGATAGTGCATTTCATGAACTTTAAAGGAAAACTATAGCGGTTAGGATAACTTTATTAGTTTAGCAGTAATAGTCGTTGAACTAGGGTGTTGGATAATTTTGTACCAAATACAAAATCCTTGGAATTAATCCTCTAAAGTGACTAAGTAAGATGAAGTAGTTGCTTGTTTATAACGGGTGAAGACTTGCATTGAAAAACAAAATCTAAAATATAACGGGCTACTACGGAAGCCTACACTGCGCGTGGAACGACACGCACTTGGCCGGTTTTTGGTTATTTAATGGGATTGCATAATTGTACCTAAAATAAACATTGTGTAAAAAAGAGTATTTTAGCGTACTCTATTAGTGTTATACATTATAAAGTACGCCTATACATGATATAGAGTACCTACAATACTCTATTTTAGAGTACAGTTGGCAACCCTAGTCCTACCGTAAAACGTGAATTTTCACCCAAAAAAAATCGTTTCAGAGCAAATTTTTATACCTATACCTAGTATACCTACCTATAATTTTATCATTTTTGCGTAAAGTTAGAGAGGTACTGTACTGAATGCTTGGTTGTCGGTTTCGCGAAGGGTCTGTTTACACCTTCTATGTTTAACTGGTCTTGATCTAAACTAGATACTTAGGTACCGATGTAGTTTATACCTACGTGCACTGAATTCAGCACCAGGTAGTTACTACTTACAATAGGTACGTACCTATTATTAAATGTAAAAGCAACTAGTAAGCAATAAAAAAAAATTAATGAGTAGTAGGTACTTACTATTAAATACTTAGATAAATTATTGTTGGACATTACACACAGCGCCATCTAGTGCCACACTAAGCAACGAGGCTTCTGTCGTGGTCACCAGATAGTTTGATATCGACGCTGGAAAGCGATTTTATTCGTATCTTGAAAAAATGCAATTTTTTATTGCATCAGAAAAAAATACTGTCGAGTCTCAGACGGTCTGATCAACGTCTTCCCACGATTTTTTTTTATGGTACGACGTTGACTTTTTCAACAAAACATATAAATTCAAAATGCTGTAACTTCCATTAAATCAACTATTTTAAATGCCTTATCCCAACCCAACTACCAAGATACAGCAATCAGTACCTATTGCTGCTTCAAATTGAAATACCAATTGCTTTGAATAATATAAAACGCATGTTAGACTTACTATAGAATGCTATCATTAGTGCCATCTGATAGATTTCATTATAAGAAATACGTATTCCAAAAATGACCTCTCTATTTCACCTAGTTTACGAGTTATGAATTTTTAAACAGTTTTTTGGCTCTGTTGTACCTAAAGTTTAACTTTTCAAGATACTACAAGATTGCTTTCTTGCGTCGATATACTATATACTTAGATACTTTTTTATTGTTTGTAAATACATAAGTACTAATTATTCATAAAGGGTGTAAAAAACCTCTTAACAAAGCCGAAAGGCACTTGTTTTCCCCGTCATTGCGATCATTTTTTTGTTCTACACCATACCTGGGAACCTTCTAGCTACGGAGATATTGGGGGTCAAAGTTCCAACTTTTTGACAAGTTTTTTTTTATTACAACTTTTAATGATGATTTTTATAAACACTTCCACGACCCCCGTATTATTCAATTTATCCATCAGCACAACGCAACGTCTTGAGTGCGTTTCATTGAGTTCTACCACAAAACATGATTTTTCACCCCAAAAAAAAAGTCTGTTCTCAGCAATAATTTTTGCGTAAAGTTACTTAGTTTGATGTACAGAATGCTTAGTTGACGGCTTCGTGATGAGGTTGTTTACACCCTGCATATAAACATCCATGACTCGGAAACAAATGTCCATGCTCATCACACAAACATTTGCCCTTACCAGGATTCGAACCAGGAACCACTAAGGTTGAAGCGCCACGGTAGCCCGTAAAATTCAAAATATTTCTTGCAAAAGTCATTCAATTGGATTAAACAACCTTACGAGTGTTGTATTGATGATTTTAATGGTAATAACTATAATGTCAACAGATACGCTTTACGGTCGCGAATTATATTTAAGTAAATCAACATACGAGTAGACCGTATAGTCGTGGTCTTTTCCGCCTGATCAGTTAAATTTTTTTTCGCTTAAATCATGCGGAGGCGTTGAGCCACGGCCCCTTAAAGTTTAGGCCTATTAGGAAAGCGTCAACTTTGGCGCGCAAAATAACAATAACTCTCGTTTGGCGTGCGTCGTCAGTGCGCTCGGCCGATTGGTATCTTTTCATTCGTTATTTCTACGGCGGGGCTAAAGGGCGTTTCTATGTTCTAAGTGCAAGCAAAAATAAGCTTAGTGGTGATCAGGCGGGAGTGTCCTCGATAGTACCTACAAACTGACACTGACCTAAAATTGCAAAAACGTAAGAAAATTAGAATTTCGCGGGCTACCCAGCGCGTCCGTCTTAGAACGTAAAGTAAACAAAAAAGTAACAAGACTGTGCCTTTATCTCGGCTATCATTCCAGTACTGCAAATTGTATTTAGCTTTGATTCCCAATCCATGAGTTTGGTTTCATATTTTTTTCGCTGAAATCTTTCTTCGTCAGCGGCGTTTTTTGCTATAGTCAATTCCTCTCGTAGCTTTACCATCTAAATAATAATCATTACATAATGAAAATCCTTAGGTAGGTACCTACCTACCTACCCTTTTTTTTGATAAACGCGGGGTAAAGTTACAGCCAGTACGTAAGTACCTATATTACCTTCAGAATTAGGTAGGTACTAGGTAGGCACCATAATTTTTCGGTTTTTTTAGTTTAGTATAACTTTACGACGCGGTTGTCTAAGGCCTGCGCAAACGAGGGACAATTTGTCTGCGAACAATATGCAACAACCAATGGACGTCAACCAATAGATGAAAGAACAACACAACAACCATCAGGATCAGTCGGCGGTCACTTCTATCCGGCGGATAAAAGTCCCTCGTCTGTGCAGGCCCTTATTCGTATAAAATTAGCAGGGGAGTATAGGGTGCAGCCAGACAGCTAATCGACGTTTTGTGCCATAATTATGTGATAGTATAAAGCAACCTACAAAATTATGAGTACCTGTATTGTATTTTGGGTCGAAAGTCAACGTCGCGTCGATCAATATTGTCTGGCTGCAGGTACCCTAATGATTAACGTAGTAAGAAATTGGAGTGAAGAAATGAATTATTCTCACTACCTACATCCATACCTACTTGTCTTCCTCACTAACCTCAGATTCACTGGTTTATTTTCCAGCACACCATTCAGTCATTCTCCTCATTCATCAGTCTTTTAAAGTACCCGTTTCACCATTCCTTAATTTTCGCATCATTTCAAAACCTTCATCTTTTACGCATTTTATCTGGTATACCTACATCCCTCGACTTTCTTTCTCTAGGTCAGGCAAGCCGGTTCATGTGTTTTTGGCCTGCTGGACTATCAAGTGCGTCATAATTTAAAGCTTGTCCTGTGCTTTTGCTTTCACGATGGGCACAGCTTTTTTTGTTTTTTTCTCAAGATCATCATACCTACTCACTCTTCTTTTCGGCTTTCAAACTAACACTTTCCACTTCAACGCCGTACGATTCCCTGAATTTCGTTCAAACGCATTCTCGACTCATTTCTGTCCCTATCCGCAGGCCTAGCCAAGTTACAAACGATTCGTATCGATTCTTTTTCTACAATCGTAAACGTTAAGTCACGTGGTCAAAACAAACGAATAGAAACTTCGTAGACAAGTTTACATCGATCAAGATGATAGAATGAAATGTATTCGTTTCTACAATCGTGATCGCTACATGCCATTTAAATCGTAGCCAACAGTTTTGACTGAACTTTAATGTTTCTATTTGTTTGTTTTGACCACGTGACTTAACGTTGAAATGATGTCATTCCCATACATTTGGTTAGTTTTCTATGCTCTCCTAAATTATGCTTTGCTACACTCCATAGACACGTCCAGCCATCTAACTCGCAACATTCAACATGCAACACAAACAACATGTAATAAAACTACCTAACTACAAAATAATCTTATAGACTTACTTCTGTAAACTGTGTAAACCCTTCTGGAGGCGCATTGGACTGCTCGAGCTTAAGGCGTTGTTCAGTATCCTAAAATACATCAATTATTAGTAAGTAAGCCTCCCCAGTTCAATATTTAGAACTTATCTTAATTTACCTATCTGTAATCAGTCCGGTCGAAAACCGGACGGTTGGGAAACCTGGATACAGGGCACTGTAGGTACGTCTGGTACCAACAAGCATCTAAACCTGCGACACGCTTTAATGTCGTTGTAGTAAACTGTAAAATGGACAAACCCTGACTAGCTAATGTCATATCAACAACACTACCTACATGTAAAAAGCGGAATGTTTTATCTTCTTAAATGCCTAAAGTATTAAGTACCTTTACAGGTTTATGGTAGAACAGAATTACCCTCGTGTAAAACTACAGTTAGGTACTCAAACGTGTTGTTCAATGCAGCCGAGTGCTGACTCTGGGCTGGATTCAACCTTTTCACAGAGTACAGCAAAAACCCAGTTTTTGTTGCAAGTAGTTAATCCTTATAATTTTTATTTGCCAATACACGTTTAAGTAAGTCTAATTTAGGGAAGATCACTTGCAGATCTACTAAGCTATAAGATATCTGCACCTACTTGTGTAAGATTTGCGACCTTATTGTGTGTGCGTCGCCCGCACCTACGCTACCCGTAATCATACTGTGCTAGGAACAAGAATTGTTGCTCAACTTCTTGGGCAGGCGCTCTGCCGGTTTAGACTTACAACGCATGAATTTAACAATAATTTTAAAATAGAAACACTTTTAATTAAACTATGTCCTTATTTTGTTGAAAACATGTGCATTTTTTAGTTGATCGGAAATTTATATAATCGCCTTAAAGCAGCAGCCAGTCATGTGAGTCGAAACTATAAGACGGCTGAAAAACTACATAGTGAAGATTTGAATATTGTAACTTCTAGGTTCGTATCTTCTGTTACTCACCGAAACGACAAGTCCGGTTGTTTGCTTCCAATTGTATAAATCCAATCTGTCTTTTTTGATTGCCGCTAACTCCATTTGGATCTCCTTTACTTCGCCTTCCATATCACCCAACTGTTTTTGCTAAATAAAATATGCAAACACCAGTAATTAAACTCGAAACAACAAGCAGTAAAAGATTTTGTGAAATTAAAAGATGGATAGGATCCTACAACTGATGCAACGAAATTACGTTAAGTACTATTTGCTTCCTCCTCAATCATAAATTAATCATTCATATGATTTTTTTATCTTGCTTCAAAGTTCGCGTATTTTAATTATTTTAATTAAATCGTTCACGTACTAAAACTTTCGCGTTTTCACCCTTTTCAACATGTTCTCTTGTCTTTCCTTTGTGGGCGAACCAGATATCTGTTTGAGGCATTGACACTATATTTGCATAAAAGTAGTCCAAAAAATTTACAGATCCAATATCAGTTTACAAAACATAGACTTGGTATAGTGGTCACTTGATTACAAAGAATACTTTGATTAGGAAGAAAAATATTGCGAAATCTAGAAACTATGCAAAATAAACACTACTACCAAAAATCTTAGAAATGTCAATCATTAATCTTATTTTATTAATGGCCAGAGCTAACGTAAATAGTATTAAACAAAAAGTTACAATGTAGAAAGTGCTTACTATTCGTTGGAGCATCAAATCATGACGTGCAAAGAAAACTATAAGAACTAGAAATTGCCCACACATTTTTTAATTTTGATTAATTACACTCGCGCGATATAGATTGGTCACAGTCTATCATGAGAATTATGTTCCAAATTGCTGTGTACGGGAACTGAAGAACCGAAAACCGCAGACAACAGCTATGGGCCGGGGGAGGCTGGGTGTAACCGGCCGCGTTATTGATTGATGCATCTGAAACATGAGCAAAAATTATATAGGTCGGTAGGAATATAGTAAAGATCTGGTTATTACGAGGGCTGGAACGATAGTTTCAGGTGTTCTAATGCTTGTTGATCTAAAAAGTGTTTTGATTGAATTTCAATGATATTTATATCCACTTTCACTCACACCGGATACCTACACGATGCAATTATTCGCTTTGATGTTGAATACAAGTAGAAATAACAAATAACATTCGATTTTAACTATGTACTTAGTCGAAACTCTTCACACACAATGACACAGAAAGGGACAATCATACTATTACAGGTACGTATAAATCAAAGGTACTGTGATACAAGGAACTTTTGACACTCGAGTGACACTGACAAAAGGGCGCTGTTTGTGAACGTTTATGTAACGAAAACTCAAAATGCGTTATGACATATGGGTCAGTTCCGATTTTTGCCGTGGTCAAAAGATCTTTGTACAACTATAGACCTACTATCTGTTAGGTATGTTAGGCTTTAACTCTTTGGAGGTGAGAAGAGGCCATGTTCAGCTCACGGTAGCCTGTAAAATCCCACAGGGACATATCGACTGCCCAGAACTCCACGGCCTTTTCTGCCGGCTAATTGTCCCCGAAAAATATACGGACACCGTCAGTGCCGGCGGCGGCGGCACAATCTGTTCGCCCCGCGCCGCGCCGTCATCCAAAACTGACGTTAGAGGTAAATCTCTGGTGTGTATTACTCCTAAGACGCTGAACGCCCTTCTGACTGCCAACCCTGAATTTGATGTGTTTGGGGGTGAATGGAGAACCGAGTAAGGCTATGCGATGTCTGGTGTTCTGTGAGAGAAAGTATGCAAGCAAGAGTGACCACTGTTCCGTGTTAGTTTTAATTAATTTAAACCATTGAATGTTGTCAACTGGATGTTTTACTTTTGTTTTGCTTTCTGTTTCTATGTTAATTATTATTAACTATGACTAAATAAATAATTAGTTAAGTAGGTACTATCGAGGACACTCCCGCCTGATCACCACTAAGCTAATTTTTGCTTGCACTTAAAACATAGAAACGCTCTCTATCCCCGCCCCGTTGACTTTATATATAAATAATTAATGAAAAAATACCGATTGACGACACAAATGCCAAACGAGAGTTATTGTTATTTTGCGCGCCAAAGTTGACGCTGTCCTAATAGGCCTAAAGTTTAAGGTGGAGTGGCTCGGCGCCTCCGTATGATTTAAGCGAAAAAAAAATTAACTGATCAGGCGGAAAAGACCACGACTGTACCTAATAAATAGACTGCTTGGGACAATACGCGCACCTTCACAGCACTAACGTGATTGTTTGAAATCAGTTAGAAGTAAATAATATCAACTTTAAAAACTTGACGAAATCCTAAGGTAATAATAGTACATTGTTACCATAAGGGTGAAAGTAACTTATTTAGTCCCGAGACGGGGTTTGGTGCCCGAGCGCAGCGAGGGCGCTAATAGTTTGAGGGACTAAATAAGTCTTTAACACGAAGTAAACACTGTGCTTTTCATTACGAATACAAGGAACGTAAAAATAAAAACCTGAATCAACTCGAAAAAACAAATGAAGATCGGATTGCTGCTTTCCCGCCTATTTTGTTTTTTTTTTCTGTGGCTGGCCAGTTATTCAGCCATGTACCTATTTTTCCACGATGTAAAATTGAAATAATAAAGTTAAGTATTAATTAAAGAATACATATTTTTTAAATAACTTTATTATAATTAAGTTTCAACTATTTCTTTTAAAATAACATAGATTTGGGCAAAATATTTACCATTTTTTCGATGATGAAAATGAAAAATAGGTAATGGCTGAATAGCTGGCCGGCCATAGAAAAAAAAAACAAAGTAGGCGGGAAAGCGGCAACACGATCTACATTTTTTTTTCGAGTTGATTCATTCATTATTTTTACTTTCCTTGTATTCGTAATGAAAAGCACAGTGGTTACCTCGGGTTAAAGACTTTTTTTCGTCATGTAAGCTTTTAGTTTCTGTAGCATTCATAAAAAAAAGTCGGCTTACGGACGATAATTTTACATGTTATTGTCATAGGAAAACTTTGATGAAAAATTGCATACCTCTATGAATTGTTTTTTTGTATATACAAAGAAGGAGTTAATTGAAAAATACCATTTTTTTCGACAAATTAACATTTATTTGAAAAATCATAATTTCATCCCCCTGGATCGAAATATAGCGCGGGCCTGTGGACGGAGAGCTATGGGCTAACTCGCCTCCGTCTCATGACGACAGGCCGTGTCGACGGCGCGTTCGTGTTCCACACGCGCCTCAAAGAGAGTCAGCAAAAGGAAGGGGTCTGCAAGGGCCGATGCCTGCCGGGGCTGCGGGACTGTTCGAAAGAGATACCGTGGCCCCGGAACACAAAGGGCGATGAAGGAACATGGATGTGTTTTAGTCAGTAAAAGTCTGACACTCCCTCCTGCTCCGCCCAGAGCGGGAGGAGTCATTTGATGATTTCCCATCCGAATAAAAAGGCGCGTATTGTTAGGAAGTTCTTCTCTCAAGAGCCCTAACCACCGGTAGTTCGGACTCTGTTCTCGATGCTGGTGGGCTACTTACTATTTTTTACACGACTGCCCAAAAAAGGAGTGTTGTTTTTATACAACTGGCCAAAAAAAGGAGTGTTTTTTTTTTCAGGGTTTATGTATGTATGTATGTTTGTGAGTTTCTTTATTCCACCATAACTTCTTCTTCAGTGAAAAATTAAAAAAAAATGGAAACTGTAATATGGGTATCCAATAAAAGGGCTCATCATGAGGATTTTAAAATGGTATGTCATGACCATATCTTAATTTAAAAATGTGTTATTTATTTATTTATATTGTTACGATACGCGCGAATGATTCTGTAGGTTTGTGAACTTAAAAGTGATAAATGTACACCAAAATAAATAAATGCGAAATTCTCCATCTTATTTTAAATCGTAAATAAAAGTGTAAAATAAAAAAAAATATTAAAAACCCGACTGCGTAAAAAATAACTACTAATACCTAAACAATCTAGATTAAAATCATTACATCCAATAGGGGTCCCGACTGTTGCAGTCAATGTTCCGTATTAGAATTTTTTATTTGTTCTTGTTTTTTCTTTTCACATTTTATCTAAAATACCTATTAGTTATTTTTTACGCAGTTGGGTTTTTTTATTATTTGAAGTATTTTGAAATGTTTTCTTTATTAATATTATTTTAAAGAGTATATAATTTTATTAAATAATGTAAGAGATGTGTTGTAATAAAATTATTTAACAACTCACAATACGCAATATTTTAATTATAATTATTTACAAGTAAGTAATACAAACATAATACAAGACATCATGATATTATGAGAGCAGTTTCAACTAATGAATTGGATCCTATATCATCAAAGATTGAAATCGTTAGGAGCACTCACCACACTCAGGTCACATGAGGCATCGTCCTAATAGAAAGCGAATGCGCGATCATCACAGGTTCGCGCGAATTTTACTCGTACGAACGCGCGATTAAACATATTGAACTCGAATAGGTGTCCTAATTGAAATTCGCGCGATATTGCGCTGCACTGCGCTGTCCTTGAGCGTCTCTGACATCCATGGTTGTTGGTATCGACCGTGCCATTGCCCTAGTCCACGATCGCTCGCTCGCTCAAGTCGTCAATTCGCGCGATGATAGGACACCCAGTTTTTGCCATCGCGCGAACACACGATGGTCTCATCGCTGACCCGCGCGATGATCGCACTTTCGCGTTCTATTAGGACGATGCCCGTCCTAATAGAAAGCGAATGCGCGATCATCGTAAGTTCGCGCGAATTTTGCTCGTACGAACGCGCGATTAAACATATTGAACTCGAATAGGTGTCCTAACTGACAATCACACGACGCGGTCGCGCGACTTAAATGTTTGTAAATCTATTCGCGCGAACTTAGTTCGTACGAACGCGCGATCAAACATATTGAATTCGAATAGGCGCCCTAATTGAAATTCGCGGGATATTGCACTGCACTGCGCTGCCCGCATTCATTTCCATCTAAACTCGCACAATAAGTCATCTAAATATTTCCCGACAGCAAAAATTGAGCGTGTCTGAAATCTATGGTTGTTGGTATCGACCGTGCCACTGCCCCAAAGAGTATAGTAATATATATCACTGCCCTAGTCCACGGTCACTCGCTCGCTCGCCTTGTCAGTCAATTCGCGCGATGATAGGACACCCAGTTATTGCCATCGCGCGAACACAGGATGGTCGCATCGCTTACTCGCGCGATGATCGCGCATTCGCGTTCTATTAGGACGATGTCTTATGAATGATTACAGGAAATAATAAACTAGTTACTTTACAACTCAGTACCGTAAAATAAAACTACTCTATAAAATTACACTTTGTAGTTAGAATTCTTGTAGAACAATTTTCTATCAGCCATTTTCGCAGTTTTATCTTAAAATATTTGAATGGAAGTTCCCATCTAAGGCCGGTCTCCAATAAAACTATTTTCGGTTTAAGTAATTATATCCAAGTTTCATCTACTTAGCTGTGCAAGCAATCATAATACAATGGTTTTTGCGGCTCAATGACCAACGACCATTTCAAGAAGCGGTTCTAACTTGAAACGTGACGTGTTTTGTTTGTTATCTGTGGTTTATTCCAATCTGTCGTCTGGCGTTTACTGTTCTCTGTGCTCTTGTGTGCATGTTGTACTTCGTTTTTATCGCAATTTTCGTCTTGGAATTTATTTTCCATTAATTTTATGTATGTACTTAAAACATAATGTTATTGAAATTTTGTTTTCGGAGTGACGTGAACGTGTTTTCTGGGGACTTGCTGAATGCCGTTAAATTTGGCAAACATCTAAGTAAGAATAATTAAATAAATTTGAGGCATTTGAAAATGGCATTGCCCTTTTTACATTGCGGACGTGGAGCAACTTAATTTTTAAATTAAGCATAATGTTTACAAAGTTTTGAGAAATTTTGCGAGCCAGTCACTAAACAAACAAGTCAAATCAATAGACTGTTAACATTCTATTTTAGAGATAGTTTCATGATAAAATAAAATGTTGTTTACCTGTTCTAAGTACCTACTTCCCGGTTATATTATCATACTACAATAACCGCACTTTACATTTATTATATATATATTCGTAAAGAACCTACTGGGAACTAAGGCAAACGCCCTAATTTCATATTGAGTTCACATGAGCTCACTTGCTAAAATACAAAATATTTTTTTAAACTTTTAGTTGTTAAAAAAAAATTCGTTTCCTATTACTTACAGAAAAAAACATGCTCTAATAATAATGCAAACGCTTGAAACAAAGAAACAATGTTAAAATCCAACATGGATATGAAGATAGAGTTCAGTGATGTTGACCAGCCACCCATAGTTCCTCAAAACAGTATAAGCAAATGGAGTCTTAAGAGTGACACCTCCCTTCTGATCACAGATCTACAACAGAGTGGATCTCATAGGAAAATTATTAGGGTAAGTGTTATCAATCATGCTAAATATTTAGTAAAAGAATGAATGCCATCTCTTACCACTACTACTCCTGAACATGTCTCTTTGTAGCTGTGCTGTGACCACTGACCACCTTGCTTTATGTTAACAAAATAACACAATAAGCAGCAAGCAAGTTAGAGTGATGAAATAATCAGCTGTCACCTTAAAGTCCCATGTAAAAAATCTCAACTTTTTTATTTATTTACCTATTGAAATTAGAACATTGAACAAAACACACAGTTTTCTTTTCTTCACATCAAAACTGTTTCTGAACCATTTCAGAGCTAAATAATAAACAAACAGAACATGCTTGACTGCAGACTCCAAACAAATTAAATTAAAAACAAGCCACTCTTGTGCATCTGTTAATCATAACTGTATTGGGTTTTTCCAAACTGTGGTAGGTAGGTATTGCAAATTAACAAAATAATAATATTTTGATGTACAGCAGTTTAACCTTTGTAATTGTTGTGAAATCACTGGCTACTGCGACTTGGCTGGCATTATCTTACATTCATTTACATAAAAATGTGCCAACAATGCTCACTTGTTGAAAGATCATTATTTTAAAAGTATTTTGTTATCATTGTGTGTTCCACTGTTCATAAAGTAAATTCAATGTGAACAGTATTTACTCAATACTGAATAAATTTTTAAGTGAAACAGTTACTTTTGTTTACTTAATTTGTCACTGTTATTGGTAACATTAGACTGCAAATTTCCACAATATGCCTTTGGAAGCATTGACAGTATGTATTCCAAGCGTTTATAACAAGTACTCTATAATTGGTGTGTTTTTAATTAAGTCTATTTGCTTATTTGAGAGGATAAGCACTATTTACTATTAGTTTAGCATTTCAAGTGTTACTGATTTCTACTTTCCTTTTCAACCAACTTCATATAGAATAAATACTACACTAAATTCAATTAACAGTCATCCTAAAAGTAAACGAATTATGGCAAACCATTCTTTCAGTAATTATTTATGTACTTCTTTATTTAAGGAATCGGCTAAGCTAATTTATATTGTTTATTTTCAGAGATGGAATCGCCTATCAAGACTGCAAAGATCCATAGTATATGCACTTTTTGCTATAGCAGCTACTATACTAGTAATGTTTTATATCTCAAAAGTTTCTGCTTCAAATATTAATAAGATTAATCGTAGTGATTTAGCGCAAGTAAGTACTGTACTGTTTTTATACCTAATTTTGGGGCTGAAACTCTAGGGCAGCGGGTCGCAGTGCTCTCAGCCTTTTAAGGAAATTTCAAAATGCTTAGTTGACACTTCCCGTGACCCAAGAACAGGATTTAACCTTGTGCAGAGGCTAAGCATTGCCATACAATGTTGTAACCTCGCTAGTTTCTTGGGCACATGACCAGTTTACAGCCTTGAGGAGGAATTTTTGACGCCATTTTTTAGTTTAGTTACTTTAGGTGGTGTTAAACTTGTTAATTTTAAAGTTAGTTTATGAATTATACTAAAAATAATAATCTTTTTATGACACCAACAGTTTATCAACGACTGGGTTAAGAAATCACGATGATTATAGGCAAAATAAATAATGAATATTGATGGCGTTTACATAGTATATCAATTGAATTCTTTCTTCTATAAGTCATAAAATCAGCCAGGTTGAGTGCTTATTATAGCAATAATAATATAGATAACTCTTTATTAGTATAACGATTATGTTATAATGTTATCTAACAGTAATATATTATGTTTATCTACTATCAAGGCAATCCATATTGTGATAATAAATAAATGTCATTATCGTGGGAAAAAAAATCCCGACGATTTTTTTACTGATAAAAAACTTTTTGATCAGTAAGTTCCCCTTGACTGTCCTTTGTCTTCATCATCAGACCCCTAATGACAGTCACAACCCATCTAGGTGTAAAGTTCTCATCAATACAAATTAATCAAGCCCAGACACCAGGTAATTGCTGTAAATAGTTGAGGAGTTCCCTCGATTGTCTTTCGGCTCTATCATCAGATCAACTCCACACTCTCATTAAATAGTAGTGCTTTAAAATACTTAAGTAATGAAAAAAATGTACATACGCACTAATCGCACTACGATTTTCGAAGGTTCCCCTCGATTTCTCTTGGATGCCATCATCAGATCCTAGTTTCCTTATCATGGTACCACCCTTGGGATATCTCCTTTCCAACAAAAAAAAAATCATCAAAATCGATTTATAAACGACGAAGTAATCCGCGAGCACACATAAAAAAATACGGTCGAATTAAGACCCTCCTCCTATTTTAGAAGTCGGTTAAAAAAGTCTTTTTCGAATAATCTTATTATAGCTTAATAAAAATAGATAAGTAGGTCCTACACGTTTAGATTACCGGTAGAAACTTATTTTTCGTTGCGGAAATGGAAGTCGGAAAGTGTATTAAATACAAAAGAACAGTGGAAACATTCACAATTCGTTTCCTGCTACTATAACAGTGTATTTTGACGATAACATTGTACGTACAGTTTACAGTGTGAACTGCTGGTAGCATTGTATAGAGTTACCAGATAACGGTTATCTAAAAAAATATGTTACGGCATGCTTCAACTAGAGATAATACCTACATAGTGATAGCGCTAATAATACACTGATGACATTATATATGATTACAAAAGTAAATAATTCTTTTGTACTTTTTCAAACACTCAAAGGCACTTAAATGTTATTGAACTGGTGGACTTTGAAAACTTGGTCCTGAATTGAGGGTTTAAAATTCAACAGTGCTCTTTTATTGAATGCAAATAAATGTAATGTAAATATGTTTTTGTCTTAGGAAACTCTTAAGAATGTGTCTCTAGTCAATGAGCAAGTAGCTCAACCAGTTGTCCCCAAGAAGACTGTTGTAGAAGTTGAGAAACAAGAAGACAGGCCCATCTTTACAGGTATTGTTGTAAATTTATAATTGACTGTCTGATTGAAAACTGATAAGCATGTAATAGCTTGTGTAATTATTATTGTTGTTTCAAGAACCATCACAAGGTTATTTAAAGTACTAAAACATGTCATAAACTCATGCGTTAGGTACAGTCGTGGTCTTTTCCGCCTGATCAGTTAAACATTTTTTCGCTTAAATCATGCGGAGGCGCCGCGAGCCACTCCACCTTAAACTTTAGGCCTATTAGGAAAGTGTCAACTTTGGCGCGCAAAATAACAATAAGTCTCGTTTGGCATGTGTCGCCGATCGGTATTTTTTCATTAATTATTTATATATAACGTCAACGGGGAGGGGACAGAGAGCGTTCCTATGTTTTAAGTGCAAGCAAAAATTAGCTTAGTGGTGATCAGGCGGGAGTGTCCTCGATAGTACACTGAATATTTTTGTACACTTAGTGGTTTTAGAGCAGATTTTTTAATCGTGTGTGAGATGATAACTTTTATTTTAAGAGTAGGTAAGTTTTGTGAAGGTTTGTTACAACATTTTCTATGCAAAAGCTGTCGATAGGGCATTTTAATTCCTTTTGTAGAGGTAAGTAATATAAAGATTGAAAAATCCGTAAATCCTTTCAAATATTGTATTAAATCATTCGGTGCCCGCAATTCGAACATCCCTGGAAAAAATGGGACTCTTCAAAAGGTTGTAACATTAAAACAGTGCTTATATTTTTTAGGACCGATAAACGCACGCCAGTACGCCGTAGTGGAAAGCTTCAGACACGCGTGGCGTGGCTACAAGGAACACGCGTGGGGCCATGATAACTTGAAGCCGGTCTCCGGCATGGCCTTCGACTGGTTCTCACTTGGTCTCACCATCGTGGATTCACTGGACACAGCCTATATTATGGGGTTGACTGAAGGTAAGACATCAATTTACAATGCTTAGGCGTCAAAATGGAACACGCATGTCTTTATACTGATAAAGACATGCGGAAATTCTCGTCACACAGTTGTTTTCAACTTTTTGTTCTTGTTTTATATTTTCCAAAAACATCATGTGCCATATTGACAGTCGCAATACTGTGCGGTGTTTTTTTTACTTTTTTACTATCACCTTGGATTCGCTCGTGTGATTAGATATTAAAGAGTCATTGTCTTAAAGGAATACTCAAAATTAAGGTGAAAATCGCATCACAATACTTTCAATGGTTTAGAAGTGGTTGCAGGCACGACTGCTGAGCATGTTCTGGGTATAATTCCCAGGTTGGGCAAAGTGCTATTGGGTTTTCTATCACAAATTTTTCCGTGGCTGCCACGGAGTCTGGGTTTGTGCCCGGTTGATGGCAAATAGGCTTGCCCCCTATTCAATGGGACTTAAACATAACTGGCGCAATGTGGGTGTACTATAATGGGGTACACCTTTTTCTAACTCTTCGGGGATAACAGGTGTGATGTTATGTTATTTAGAAATATAGAGCAAACATGTATTTAATCAACATAATATGAGTGTTCTAAGCAGGAATAAAATACATTAGACTATCACATACATATAACTGTAAAACTATTATGTCATACAGATATATACCACTTAATTTTACACATTATTAATAATATTTATAATAATATTATTGACTTCAATAATGAGTCAGTAATGGACTCATAACAATGATTTTAATGTTGTTACAACTGCGTCTTATTCTTTGTTCGTAGAATTCGAGGAAGGCAAGCAATGGATTAAAAATGAGCTAGTTTTCACAAAGAACAAAGACGTTAATTTCTTCGAAGTCACCATCAGGGTTCTGGGAGGTCTGCTGTCCTGTTATCATTTCTCTCAAGATCGTATGTTTCTTACTAAAGCTGTAAGTGTGTCCAATTTTTATACCAGCTTGTGTTTGTATTTCCTGATTTATTTATCAGCAAGTACTAAAAATTCGAGCACATGTGACATCTGCCAACCCGCACTGGGCCCGCGTGGTGTCCCATTCCCTCTCATTGAGAGGAGGCCGTGTCCCAGCAGTGGGAACATTATAGGCTGATGATGATGATAATGAAGTACTAAAAGTAGGATTTGTTCCTAGAAATTCTGTTTAAAGACAACTATACATCTTAGTAGTAGACCGGCAGAAGAAATCTTTCCGCCAGGTTGGAAATGCCCATACTCTCTACCACATCATGGCTTTCATTTTGTCATCAGATGCCTCGTCCCTAGTCGTTTTCATTGAGGTGTGGCAGCAGAAAGCCGAATTACATTTGCATTTACGTTTATATTTACATTAATTTCAAGCCTCAACGTGTACGAATAAAGAAAAAAAAAAACTCCAAATACTTAAACCTATTTCCATTTTTAGGTCGACCTAGGGGATCGATTAATGGCAGCTTTCTCTTCACCCTCTGGCATACCGTATTCCGACGTAAACCTTGGGGAGAGAACCGCTCACGCTCCAGAGTGGTCTCACTACAGTACCACGGCCGAGGTAACTACGGTACAGCTGGAGTTCAGGGAACTTTCCAGAGCTAGCAGTAATCCTGGCTTTGAGGTGAGTCTCAATTGTAAAATACGTAGCCACGAATCTTAATTCGTAAGCAAATTGACTGTCAATTGAAAGAGGCCATAAATCTCAAATCGTTTGTTGCTATCCATAATGTACTCTTATTTCTCTATCTCTCTCTCTTTATTATTCATTTTGTTATTTATTACCACCTGGGTAATAAATAACAAAATGAATAATAGAAACAATTATGGACCCTGTCGGACACAGCGAATATTACAACCGCTTACTTTAAACTTACGTAAACAGCCCATCTAAAAAATTATCAAGTGCTGGAAAAACTTGAAAGAAGATTGGTAGCCACTTGTAGCTACTAGACAGTTTATTGACACGATCAAAAGTGGTTAAATGTTTATTTAGCAAATTATTCAAGTTTATCAAAGATCACTCAATTCCAGTGGGTTTTTTAACCACAATGATAGCTTACCAAGAATCTTTCATTAGAAATTTACTTAACGTAGACACATACTGGGCCCAAGAAATTTAAATAAGTACCATCGATACGAAAGAAGATATTACTTAGTGTGATAATGCTTCATTCACGAAACTCCATGTTTTACTCGTATCAATCAGCTGTGGACGCTAACTGCAGTGCAAGTACGTACTTTAAAACAAATAAAAAAAAAATCGATATCGATCGATAAGACATCGAGATCGCTAAGGTTGTCATTTTTATCGATCTTGTTAACGAATTTGGAAGTACGTAACACGCAACGATAAGTTTTATCGTGGTCCGATGTCAAATGACAATGAATGCAATAACAAACTTTCTCCACTTGTATCAAAATGTACTATTGTAAATCGCAAAAAAACCACTCATTTCGCACTATTCGGCCCGTAGTGACTGACGTAACAACCACTTTGTAGTGCAAGCTGATTAGAACTTTATTCTAACCGTATTTCAAACGAAGTTTGAACCACCACAAATAGAGTTGCTAATTTAGCTCCTGTAGTCGCCTTAAGGCCAACGCAGACCGGGACGGCATGCGGAATAGCAAGGGATTATTTTTTTTACCAATGGTCATTCAAACGTAGATATAGAAATACGACATAAATTGCTATGCTTTAAAGTGATCCCGGGGCATGCCGTGGCATCGAAATTAAGGGATTTGTATTGAAAGACGCGCCACGGTCGTATTTCTATAACAATACGTTTGAATATCCATTGGCAAAAATTTTAGTCCCTTGCCATGCCGTCCCGATCTGCGTTGGCCCTTACAGTATTGTCTAACAACTGTGAAAGTTAGCAGCCTGGATGTCAGGTAGCTTGTATGCAATGGCTGCACGATGAGAACGCGTCTTAACGGACATACCAAACGATTGAAAATTGTCATACATTCATCATCTACCAGCGTTTTCCCAACTATGTTGGGGTCGGCTTCCAGTCTATCCGGATGCAGCTGAATACAAGTATTTTACATGGAGCGACTGCATATCCGACCACCACAACCCAGTTAGTACCGGGTAATACGATACCCCTTGGAAGACTGGTTGTCAGAGTTTTTGAGCCGCTGACTACCTAACGACTGTCAAAAATCTACAAATGACAGCCGGGACCAACGGCTTAACGTGCTTTCCGAGGCACGGAAGAACGGTTCATAGATTCTTATCTCTAAATTAAACAAACTAACGGATAACAACATGTTAATAAGAAAAACGATAGTCGTCATTCGTTCTTCAGGGAATTTGAATTGTAGAGTCAACCTTGCGTTCCCTGTGTTGTGTGGAAAAATGTGGGTAAACTCTGCCTCTGCTTACCCCTTAGACGGAAGCGTACCTTCTCACATTTTTCCAGTTACGTTATTAAATCCATAATATACAGAAAAGGAGTCAGAAGCTGCCATCACAATCAAATTGGGTTTGGGGCCATATTTATAGCTATAAGTAATCATTTGGTTTTGATTCTTGCCTAATCATTACAATGACAATTATATAGTTGGTTTTTTTTTAAATAAGTACAGCGTTAATTTCCACAATACCTAATTACTATAATGATGGGAATAGCCTTCTATCGTAATCATTCGTAAATCTGGATTCCTTTGAGTAATTACGTCATAAGTATTTAATTATGTTTTTGTTAGACTAGCCTATGTCCCAGTGCTGATCAAGTACCTCCGCTTCGGCTCCCAAACTTGTCCTGTGTTCTCTCTGACAATGTTTTCCCTTGCAAACATGACTAGATCGTCACACCACCTTCGCCGCGGTCGACTTCGACGGCGATATCTCTCAGGCATCCTTCGCCTTTTTTTTTTTCGCGCCTCTTTTCCCCGAAGGCTTAGACAGAAGTGTTCCTAGTAGTACATCCTGTTTAAAAATGGCGAGCAACCGAGCACAATTTAATATGAAAATCCCTATTTCATTTATTTTAGGACGCTGCCGCTGCCGTGTCGGAAAAGATTCATCACCTACCTAAGAAGCATGGTCTGGTACCAATATTTATAAACCCGAATACTGGACATTTCCTGCCACACGCTACCATCACGCTTGGTGCTCGGGGGGACAGCTACTACGAGTACCTATTGAAACAATGGCTTCAGACCGGAAAGACTGTTAACTAGTAAGTATTTATTAGTGTTACAACGAGAAACTTAACGTGTTTATGCTATCTGCCTAATTTTCAAATACAAATCGTTTTTCGTTGCCATTTTGTCTCATGTAGTCGCAATAATTTGGCATTATGGTTCAACAGAAAATAAAGAAGTAAGTAGGTATTGTTTGAAAAATGGGGATATCTTAAATATTATATTTTAAATATTGTTATTAGCTATATTTTACTAAGCTCTAAAATGTGCATTTAGCATAATACGAGGAGAAACAGAGCATAAAATCATGATTCTTATTTCGACTCAACTGATAACTCTCTAAACAGTATAGACAAAGTTGTTTTTTGTCTGCGTGACGGCTTAGTATTTACGCCGGAAGGTCTATCTAATAATACGTTAGTATTGAACAGACATACCACAGAGATCTTGTACATAAAAATCTCGTTGCACCCGTAAAGAATATATGAAGTAATAATAATGTTCTGATGATGTTGATGATCACAACAAACTAAATGTTTGTGTAAAAACTCGATTATTACAGATACATAAGGTCATAAGGGGTATATCACTATACAAAATACGTTGAGGAGTTCATTAAATTATTACAATACTTAACTACTGATCATTATTTACCTAGCCTTTCCCCAACCAAGTAGGGATGGGCTTCCAGATTAACCGGATGCAGTATTTTACATGGAGCGACTGCCTATCTGACCTCCACAACCCAGTTAGTACTGGGTAATAATTGCGAAACTGGTTGTCAGACTTTCGGGCTACTGACTACCTCTAATGACTGTCAAAGATCTACAAAATGACAGCAAGGACCAACGGCTTAACTACTATACAAACACGGAAAATAAAATCAAAGTATTCTACAGTGGGTGGTTTTATCGCTCAAAGCAATTATTTTTCTTGTTATTACTGTACGCCATGGCGCCTCTAAGCGAATATCTGTATGTTTTTTTTTTACTTTAAATTGAATAGCATGTGAAATACCCAATCATTTGGTTCAGACGATCGCGGCAATAACACTACTAATATTTGTGTAACAGTCAACTTTTTTTGATATTATATAAAATTTACATTATTGTGCAATCTACTTAATAAAAATTAAATACACTGCACATACCAAACAGCTGGGTCTAGAAACATGTAATCTGCATAATTTGCATGCCCTCCACATGTCTAATATGCGCTTCCGCGTATCGCATAAACAACCCCGCTTACTTCGCGATAAGTGTGTCCTGTAAACGTGTTCTTGAATAACCAAAAATGACGTCCTATCAATATTCTAATGAAGAATATTGGGATAATTATAGTTCGTGCCTACGTGTTATCTAATCATAGTGTGCCATTAATTTGTACCGAGAGATGTTTCCCAACCGCCAGATTCCGTCGTACAATCATAGTGCGTATACACGTAGAACGCTGGCTGTCAGAAATTGTCGGCGCTTATAGTTAGAGAGCCCACGACACTAAACCTAGTTCGATAAGACTCCCAGATGACAAATATATAATTAGTCACGTTATTAATGGAGTAACACGAAACAGCGATGCTGCAATGCAAAAAACCTGGCGGCGCTATAAAAAAAAAAAACGATTTTTAATATGATCTAAAAATAAATATGTTGTTTGTTTTAGAACGCCTCAGTTGTAATTACCTAGTCCTAGAATTACATAATGTTTTTCAAAGGTGCACAAAAAAAAAACCTAACAACCTAATAAGTTTCTAAGTAAATGTTAGTTATTTCACCGGTCAATAGTAGTTTTGACTGTTTTTGTTGTTTTTTGTGTGTTTTGACATATTATATACACGTTGCGAGACTTTTGCGAAATTTTTTAAATGGTTCCGTCTATATTAGTGATATGGTTTATTTATCAGTGTTTTTTGTTTGTTCATATTCTTATTAGTATCATGTAAGCATGCACTATTGCGGGATTGAATACGTCCCTCGTTTAAACTAACATATTGGATAAGTGAGGAAGCATTTTTGAAAATTTGTTCCCTAAGTGGATTTAATTGGGAATTTTACTTGGTATGAAGGCTTAAATTTTTTTCTGATGGGAAATACCAACGTGCACAGGCACACGGCTTGTATTATATAATAAAACTAGCGGTCGTCACGCGGTTTCACCCGCGTAGTTCCCGCTCCCGTGGGAGTACGGGGATAAAATATAGCCTATGTTACTCAGCAAAGACGTGGCTTTCTAATGGTGAAAGAATTTTTGAAATCGGCGCTGTACTTTTTGAGTTTAAAAATACAAATTTTTCCTCTTTATAATATTAGTGTAGATAAGAACATGGACGGCAGAGCTGTACGATATTACACCTACATTTCGCCGATTATATTTTATTCCTATAAAATAGGGGGCGAGCGTATTGGCTTCAACCGAACACAAATCCACACTTCGTGACTGCTACTGAGAATATCCCAACATCTTGCCCGACTTGGGTATCGAACTCAGGCCCCCATGCTAAGCGATAGCACTTGCGTCCACTAGACCAATGTCAAGTATAAATATCCACTAATTTAGCGATGTAAGCATGTAATGTAACTTACAATAATCGCAAATGCTGTTTTTATGACCCTCTCGTCTGAGCGCCAATTAGCTTAATTAGTCATTTAAAATTTCAAATAACTGGACCACGTGTACCTTTTGCAAACGTTTACAACTAGCAGTATGTATGTCACACTATACAGGGTGTTGAAAGTGGTAAAGTAGTCGCGTGCCATAGCTTAGGGGTGAGTTCAGTATCGATTAAGGAACCCTAAAAAATTAAAAATAAATCCAAAAAAATTATAACATAATAAAAACACAAAAAAAAAATATTGAAAGATCAACCTAATTTAGTACCTACTAATACTACCTTCAAATAGCAATATAAATTAATTTTAATTGTAAACGATTGCTATTTTAAGTTAGTAGGTACTAAATTAGGTTGATCTTTCAATATATTTTTTTGTGTTTTTATTTTTTTAATGTTTTTTTATTTTTTTTTTTTCGGGTTTCTTTATCGATACTGAACTCACCCCTAAGCTATGGCACGCGACTACTTTAACATCCTGTATAGTCATCTTTGGAAACTGCCTGCGTATAGACATAAATACATAACATAACTTCACGCCTATAATCTCTGAAAGGTTAGGTAGTGGTGTCCCTAATAATAATACACACACATTTTGCCAGTTATGTTTGAAGCTATTACAGTACGATACACGAAAGATGACCTCAAACGGCGGCCGTCTGCGCATGTACACTCATGAAGAAAAGACTTAAGGGGACTACAGGAGCTTAACGCGAGTTTTATAATGCAAAAAGGCATATGATTTACTGCAATAAACAAAACCAGAAAAATCTAAGAAACTCTTCAGGATATATGCTAGTATGACAGTGTTTTAAAAACATAATACAACTATACTCGATAAAAAAATTATACTCTTTAAAAATCTTCGTGATTTTTAAAGAGTATATTTTTTTTATATACCTTACCTTTAAAAAAGTTTTTTAACGAGGAAAAACTATACTAAATAAAATACATGCGATCATTCTGATTTTTTGGTAAATAATTCTACAAGCAAGATATTAGTATGATAGTGTTTTATTTTTATTAGTCCAATCAATAGATTTTTGTAAATCGCAAAAAACTCGCTTCGCACTATTCGGCCCGCAGTGATAGAAGTAACAACCACTTTGTAGTGCAAGCTGATTAGAACTTTATTCTAACAGTATTTCAAACGAAGTTTAAACCACCACAAATAGAGTTGCTAATTTAGCTCCTGTAGTCGCCTTATGATAAAATAATATTTTAATGTTAGTTAAATAATTTATGTATGCTCCGGTCTTGACGCATTCCGCCCGCGCCTCACCCTGCACTTCCAAAGGCACCTAAAATATGCCTTCTGCGCAATGGTCATCTTTCGTGAATCGTACTGCACATGGGGTTGTTGCACTTATAAAAGTATTAATAGAAATTGATTGTAAATGTTTTGTACAACTGTTGGCTAACCGAAGTAAATAAATAAATTAGATGCAAAGAATGCGTTCACCCTGCGCCTTGCTACACGATTTATTTTACTATGTCAAAATTGTCTATGAAGCAAACAAAATACAAGCTTACATTTTTGCAAGTTACCAAAACTGCTCAGCATTGGATAAGATAACTAAGCATTTTAAGGTCAGCGGCCGTAGTAAATGTCATAGTAACTTGAAGTGTATTTTTTCAATAAAATCGTTTTTTTTTTCTGTAGTTTTTGATTCCCATCACATTTCACTCGTAGGTAACGTGTGTAGTCCATATTTCCTTGGTCTTCTAACTAAACAACGGTAAATCCCGGTGCTAGCGGTTTCCATTGTATTCTAGTTGTAAACGCTTGCGACAATTTTTTGATACGGGTACCTACCCGTATAAATGTTATTGAGCTCGTAGCTAAATAAAAGCAGCCGCTCGGATCGATCTTCAGGTTGAGCCGTGCTTGCCTGGGTTGGCCCGTGGATGGGTGAACACCGACATACCGAGTTTCCTCTGTGCCTCGAAAAGCCGTTGGTCCCGGCTGTCATTTGTACATCTTTGACATTCGTTACAGGTAGTAGCCCAAAAGTCTGACAACCAGTACTTACTTAGGTATGGTATCCAGTACTAACTGGGTTGTAGCTCCATGTAAAATACTTGTATTCAGCTGCATCCGGTTAGACTGGAAGTTGACCCCAACATAGTTGGGATAAAGTTAGGCAGATGATGATTTGTATATGTTATATAAGGCTTTCTGTTTACAGTTTACTCGACGACTATCTGACTGCTATTGAAGGCGTCCGAGACTTCCTGGCGAAGCGCTCGTCGCCTAACAAGCACTTGTTTATCGGAGAACTGTCGGCTGGATCAGAGGTGAGAACGTTTCTAAAACATTTGACAGCACGTACTCGAAACTAAATCAGTCTAAAAAAGCAAATTGTTATAGTAAAATATTAAAGTTATATCACTGTAATGAGTAGTTGTTTACATACTTGGTTTATCGTTTCTCACTATTTTCTAACGTAGGTAGACGTAAACATTAATTTATCACACCCACCCTCTAAAAAAAATATAACGACTTTAAAGAAAGAAAATCGTTTTTTTACTTTTCGCAGCAAACTTACAGTATTTTGTTTATTAAATACGTGTTTCTGCAGGTACACAAGAGGTACCAAATCTACTTATACAGTGCACTTAGCTACATAATTCAATCAGGATGGCGGGTGTACCTAATTTTTAAAATATCATTGTACGGGTGTAGGTACACAGATTTTCCGGAGAGGTACGTAAAGGTACACAGAAGGTACCAAATAACTGCGATAAATGTAGGCTGACCTGAAAAGTACACCCGCGATTCTGACGTACATAATATAAGTCATGCTCGGGAAAAGTATAAATAACTTTAAATGATTAACAGGACAAGTTATTCATTTAAAGATATTTATAATTTTCCGTTATTTAAACTAACAGGCATCCGCCTGTATTCGGCAGTCGAAGTTTTTCGGCTGCATGATGATGATAACGGAGTTTATATTCATAACTGCAGTCACTATGCCATATTTGCTTAGTCATAGTTGCTGAAATCTAGCGCTACCTAATATGCTGTTATCATTCAAGATTAATTCACTAGTACGCAGCGCAAACGACCAGCTTTATTAAATTAGAGGATAATTAGGGGCAGCCGTACCATCCATTAAGTCAGATTCTAGGTCGCAACTACCTTGGCAAGGTCTTCATTATGTTTCTATGAAAATGTCTGACATTATTTTGCGATAAATTATTGACTGTACCTCACTCAACTGGTAGTCATGCAATAAAACACAGGAAATTAGGTTGTGGTGGTCGTGAAAAGAGGTTTGTAATATGCAAGGAATTTTCTAGCATAATTAGCCAAAAATATTTGCGGGGACAACACACAGGCCTTCTGTCAGTGAGAGGTAGTTGGCCGTAATCAACCATGCGGTACAGACTTAGTGCTCTTTGGTGGATGTCACGAGTCCTCTAATTTTCGGTTCAAGGACATTTGCGCTCTACACCACAATATTATTTTTAACCCACTTCAAAAAAGGGGAAGAGGTTCTTAATTCGTCGGATTTTTTTTTAATGTATGATCACCGATTACTCGAAGATGCTCAACCGATTTAGAAAATACTTTTTTGTTCGAAAGAGTCTACTCCCAAGTTGGTCCCATAGAAATATTGTCATGATCTGATCATGATCATTTGATACTGTAGAAGTGTAGAACATTGCATTCTAGTTGATAAGTTAGAGCATTACGGTGTAAGAGAAAATGTTTAAAAAAAAATCAGTTCTTATTTGACCAATAGGAAACAGTACGTCGAAATTAAATCACTTCACGAAGGTGTGGAAGAAATTCATAAATCAAAATCATTTACTGTAACTATAGGTGTTCCGCAGGGTTCGGTGTTGGGCCCCATTTTCTTTATAATATTTCTTAACGATCTAACATCAAAAACATTTTACCAGATGCTGATTTGATAATATTGTCAGACGATACAAGTGCTGTTATAGCTGATGACAATATAGAGACCTTAAAATGTAAATCAAATTTATTAATAGCCGCTTGTGGAAGCTGGTTTTCTAAGAATAATCTTAAATTAAATGTAAGTAATTCAAAATGTATGATATTTAGATCTACAGTTAAGAACAAAGCTTTAGTAAACGTAGAACCCTTAGGCAGGAAAATTGAGACAGTAGAAAGATTAAACTATTTGGGAGTGCAAATTGATTGTTTACTCAACTGGAAGCCGGAACTAGATTCAATTATGAATACAATAAGTAGTGCGTGGACAGATCAAGGGATAAGCTATCAGATCTCTCAGGGATATTTTATCTGTTGCCCAACTGCGTACCGTCTATTTTGCTCTAGTTGAATCTAAACTTAGATATAGCATTAAATTTTGGGGAAACAGCTATAAATACAATATTAAGGCAGCCTTTACTATACAAAAGCGAGTATTAAGAACCATGCTTCGTTTAAATCAGACAGAATCATGTAAGGAGCATTAGATTAAACTTAGAATTTTAACCGCACCATGTCTTTATATTTTAGTTCTCCTTACTCATCTAAATAAAAACTTAAACGAGTTTGAAACAGATGATGAAAAAAAAAATGGGGTAGATACTCGCAGAAAAGATCTTCCTACTTTTCTGCAGGCAAAGCTTAATGTTGTCAAACACTCGTCACGCGTGCAGTCGTCAATCTGTTTAACAAATTACCAGCAGAATTAAAGAATATTCAGAATGTGAACATGTTTAAAAATAAACTCAGGGCATTTTTAATCAATAAAGCCTATTGGCCCATTGACGAATATTGTAAGGACAGAAATTCTTAAAAACTCAATTAATAATTCAATCAAAGTTAAATTAAGTATGTTTACCTATCAAATTGCTCTTTGACATTTTTATAATTGTTGCTTTTTTATACTTAATATTTTGACATTTAAATGTATGTATTTTGTAGCATTTTCTGCTAGGGACTTTGTTCTGTGTCAATAAGAATATAAATATTTGTAAAGTTAGTATTTTTAATTTAATAGACGAGGTTACCTATATTATAATTGTTTATGTGCTTATTTGTGTGTACCTATACTGTGTAAATATTTCGACACAAATGTATTTTTGTTATGAAATTAATAACTTGAACTTGAACTATGGCCTTCGGAGATATAGAACGGAACTCTTCAATAGTAGACAGCAAATCTGTCTTGACTGCTGCAATCGCTTGGATGTTTATTGTTTACACAATAACATTACATAACATCACGCCTGTATGCTCTGAGAGATACGCAGATGTGTGCAGTACACCCACTTTTCGACGTTTAGGTATGTTAAGTTCCATTTGATTGGGACAAACCTATTCCCATGAAATGTATTGTTAACAATGTAAAATAAATGCATAGCAAAAATTTGTATAGGAGATTACAAGTAAAAATGGAAAAATAAAACAACTTTATTACTTACAAAAAATAAAGCCACCGACACGTTCACGCCTGATATATTCCTCTGTGATAAAAGATCGTTTGGTTTTATGTTAAGTAAATGTCTTTTCTACCAGCCATTAAGCTAGTTGGTTTTGATCTTGTAATAACACCGTCATTGCCATAATAGTTAACCTCTTGATAATGCGAGATTATAATGTTGGTTCTGATTAGGTTCAAATATTATTGACAATATGACCGCTTGCATATAAAATCTTTGTTGAATGTTGTGGTTGTCAGGTTGTTGCGCTTCTAAACTATGTCTAACTCGTGCATGACATTAATGGGTGTAAAAGACCCCTTAACGAAGCCGAAAGGCACTTGTTCTCCTTGCCATTGCAATCATTTTTTTGTTCTGGACCATACGTGGGAACCTTCTAGTTGCTGAGATATTGTAGGTCAAAGTTCCAACGTTGTCCCAGGTTTATATTTAAACAAATTATAACGTTACTTTTAAAATCTCCATGACACCTGCAAAATTTTCAATTCATCAGCACAATGTTTTGAAAGCTTTACCTTGAGTTTTACCGTACACGTGATTTTTAACCCCTAAAAAAAAGGAATTTGTCAACAATTTTATTTTAGAGTTCCTTGATTTGATCTACAGAATGCTTGGTTGACGGCTTCGTGAAGGGTCCGTTTACACCCTGTATGTTGAATGTGATACATAGTCAATTACTCTAAACAGGTCTACTTTTGCCTGAATTTAAATAACCTTTCGTAAATGAGGGCGTCCATTAATTACGTGAGGCGTGTAGTGGGGGGGGGGTCGACCCGAATCTCACTAGGGAGAGATGGGGGGTCTCTGCAAAAATCGCGTATTTTTTTTCCCTGCAAGAAACAGTGCAAAATTGCGAGAAAACTGGGTTTAATTGGCCACATCGTACACAATAATAAATATTCACTGAAAATAATTAAACAATCAAGCACAATTTACCGTATATAAACTAAACTACGCGTTTTGATAAATCTTACGTGAGATGAGGTGGTGGGTGGGGGGGGTCGAGTCAAATCTCATGATATCTCACTAAGGGGAAGCGGGTCAAAAATTCGCCAAAATAGCCTCAATATCATACCTAATTAAATTAGATGTCTTTGCCTCATGATGATATATTTCATGGATCTCCCTCCCCAAACTACTCCATTGGTGTCGTAGTCTTTTGAGCGTGAGATGCTAGGTTTGATTTCTAGGTCAGACTAAGTTGGGTTAGGTTCTTCCATGAAAAAAAATCTCAGCAGCAGCTAGGAATTGAAGATTTGGGGGTGTGAATTCCCTGTTTGTGAAACCATGAAACAACTGATTTCTCCCCTTTCGCGTCGGTTTGCTGTCTTATCATCGACTAGAGAAAGAGTTCAGGAACACTTCCCAGGCCCAGAAGTCTGCGCACACAGTTATACACAATCACACACAGAAACAATGTCCTGTGTACTGGGATATACGCTCCGTCGAGATTGGTGGCCTTGAGCGCAAATTAAAATTCATTAATTGGCCTGTAGGAATTCATGACCATCTAAATGTAGGTGCCATTTATCGTTCGCTATATTGTCGTGCAACTTACGCGATCTAAATGATCTCATTGCGACATGCTTCCCTGGTACATTTGGGTTTCATCCAGGTCTTTCGCGCGATCTTTTGTAGTAAAAGTATCCTGAAAAATCACACAGTTTGTATGAACTAACGAACCGCCCCGGCTACGTACGGATGCAATGTACTAATGAATGAAATGGGAAGAGTGGGACCGCCCATTGTGTCACCCCTTGTAAAATAAATAAATATCGCTGGACATTACACACAGCGCCATCTAGTGCCACACTAAGCAACGAGGCTTGTGTCGTGGACACCAGATAGTTGATATACTACATAGATACTTTTTGTTTGTAAATACATACTTATTATACATGTAAACATCAATGACTCTGAAACAAATGTCCTTGCTCATCACACAAACATTTGTTCCAACCGGGATTTGAACCCGGGACCCTAAGAAGGTAAGGCAGCTTCACTACCGCTGCGCCATTCGGGTCGTCAAAATCAAAATGCTTACAAAAATCAAAATGTTTTACATTTGTATCTGTAATTTTTGTGGTGTACATAATAAAGAGTATTATATTCTATTCTAAGAGTGCTTGTTCTTAGAAAAAACACACATGAAAAATACACTAAAGCTGGTAAAACAATAATATTATTATCTGCGTGTTCTAAGTCATTCATCATTTCTTTTCCAGGCATTCAACCCAAAGATGGACCATCTGACGTGTTTCCTGCCAGGAACGCTGGCGCTAGGTCATGCTAACGGCCTCCCTGATTGGCACATGACCATGGCTGAAGAACTTCTGTACACCTGCTACCTGACTTATGCTGCCCACCCAACATTCCTGGCTCCTGAAATTACTCATTTCTACCTGGCTAGTGACCTAAACGTATATTACGAGCTACGTAAAGATTTGGTGAAAGCGGTAAGGACAAATTGCTGACGTAACTTCGGACACCTTAATACTTACTGAAGTATCTGGCTGTGTCCGGTGCTTTCATCCTGTCAGCAATTTGTTCATACCAGTGCGACAGCTAAATAATTGTTTTGCTTTTGAATTGGATGAGGATTAAGTTCTATAGAAATAGTCAGCCTGCTTATCTGGAATTCAACACAACGCATTCCTAAAATTCCCATCGTTTTACCTTAAAAATTTATTCTATGTGACGTAATCAGATAGTGTGACTTACAGAAAATGTGGGTAAAATGTAAACACTTTCAATTGTTCTATTCAACGCACACGATGGAATGTGGAAAGAACCGCATAATAAAACGGGTGTAAAAACCAAGAAACTTATATACTAACTGGAATGAGGATGGGCAAGCCAAAAACGTTCCGAGCGAGAAAGCTTCAAGAGTGGATGTTGTCTCTTTCTAATAGGGTGTCCAATAATAATACTAACTCTTGAGACAGTTTAAGAGTAGCTGTTATTTTATTATTTAATGATAATGACCTGCAACTCAATAGCATTCTAGGCGAAATAGCTTCAAGAGTGGATGTCATTAACTTTTTATGTTAACTAAAATGTATGTCTGTACCGTCCAGTTGCAAATTATCCATTTTGCAACCTGTCTATCCAGACGACTTCTGTATTCGGGGATTCGAGGACTCCGTTAATATTATATATTTTTTCAAACAGAAAATTGCATATTCAAGCTATGACTGTTTACCTATAATGTCTTAGTAACATTCGCCAATATTTATTTTATATTCCGAAACGATTCATTTTCACTCGCAGCACGCCAAATGGATTCTTTTGCTGAAGAAGCATGGAAAAATCCTTAGGACACGGCATGGTGAGACGGACTCTTTTCTTTTCAATATTTGTATTTAAAAAGCAAACTAGGTACTACCGAAACCATGTGCGATGTCCGATGTTTCTAATTTATATAATATACTTTTGATTACTATGTAAGACAACGGTGTTCGAAACTTCGAACTTACTTACTTAATTTATTTGGATATTTCCCGTTTGTCAATCTAAAACTTGGTAACCCTAGGCCTAATAAACAACCAAAGTTAAAAAACTTCCCTAAAAAACTAAATTCCACATCCAGCAAACCCTACTACTACACCCCTTCACACAACACAATTTTACCATTTTTAAAGCGGATTATTTCACTTATATACAATAAAAGTACTTATTTATTTATTTATTTTTATTTATTTATTTATTTATGTACACACAAAATATTTTACAGGACAATATATTAGCATAGAAGAGCACAAAGGTACTGCTTATTTCTTAAGAAATTTCTTCCAGCAGACCTGCGAGAGGAAAGTTGGATAAGAAATGTAGACACAGTGTGTAGAAACGTCAAACAAGAAAATTTTAATTTAAACTTACAACAAAACTATATCTATTTATGAAATAAACATACATACAAATACATACACAAATAAAATAAAATAAAACTACTATTGTAAATATTTACCAAAAATATACATACATATATATGAAGAATATTACTGTATAGAAGAAAGGTAATGCTCTTTGACTTGTTTTTTAAAGAGAAATAAAGTCTTAGAATCTCGAATGTTAGGCGGAAGTGAGTTCCACAAACGTACTGCGTGAACAGAGAAGGAGTAGGAATACAGTTCGGTTTTATGGGATGGGAAATTTAGATGATGCTTGAGGTGGGATCTACAGAGAGCATCAGAAGGACGGGTATAGGAAAAACGATCGCGCAGGTAGCTGGGATACTGGGTACTTAAATGACTTCAACACGAAAATGTATCGGCCATATTGTTTACATCGGTGGGTGACAAGGCAAGACAGGGACACCATCCACCTTTGTCGGTTTCTCGCTCGGAACGTTTTGTTTTTTTTTCTATTGAATCCATTGTACAAATTTAAACTCTAAGCTTTTGAGATAGGGTTTTTTTTATTTTTTTAGCATTTTGTTCGTACTCTTTCCAGTTAGTATATAATTTCCTTGGTAAAAACACACAGACTAAGCTGAAAGTCAAACAATAAACAAACAATCAATATTTATTGGTTCAAGACTAAAACCTATTTTAAAATACTTGTACCTTAAATTGGAAATTTATTTGACAAGTGCAACTGGGCTTTAGCTAAGAAGAGTCCTGTGTTATAAGCACCAGTAACTTTCGTCACCACCGTGTTAGAGCAGCCATATTACAAGTGTAGTCACTTGTTCTTCACGTCATTACGATTTCTTTTTTGTGCTGGATCATACCCGAGCCTGTGACCCTTTTGGTTATATGCGGTTGTAAGTTTTTCGGAAGTATAGCTCAATGGTACTTGGTTCGATGTACAGAATTTTTAGATGGCGGCTATGTGGTGGGTGTTTTTACACTCTGTACTGACAAAACTTCACTGACAAGACTTGCCAGCCTGTGATGTAAATCACAATACAGTCTGGGATTTAACTAAACGCATATACTTTCCAATCCCTTCATGCGATTGTGCCACAGCACGGGAAACAAAACATGAGAAAAGGCATGAGCTTCGATTATAACACTTGCTTATTTTGGCTTAGCGATTCTATGCTTACACAAGAGTAGCACCCAAATTGCGTACCACACTTTCAATAACAATCCGAATGATTATGAAGGAATTCATAATTGTTGTATTTTTGTTACTTGTTTGATAAATAAATATAGTAGTGTGTATCAGAAAAAATGCTAGATACTTATTTGTTTATTTTTTTCAATCATTAAATTTTTCTTGTAAATGACAAGTATAATTCGAAATAAATACAAAATTTTGGTCCCATAAAAAAACTAAAATACATGCAAAATACTTGAATAATATGTTGTAATTTCGTTATTATCGGGTAGTGCTTGACTACTTATATCAAAATTGTTTATTTTACAATGGTTCATTTCCGGTATTTGTTAAACTGGAAAACATTCTTCATGGGATTAATATCTTAACCATTAAAAAATAAATACTCAGCTTAAATATGACTACACTTTTCTGATACTGTAATCTGTGTAATCTGTATACATAAATATTCCTAAATATTTAAAGCCTTTAGCGTTTCAAAAATAGTCTGCTCGCCAACGTAAATACGGCGATGATAGTTTTTCAATTGGATTGCGAGTGTGTTACACAGTTATACCGCAAGCTTATTTACAATTATGTCTTTCACCAATAGTCATTAGTCATATTAGTAATATTTGTCATCCTTTTTGTTGATTCATTAACTTTTTTTTTCTCATTCCACATAGGAAAATGTGCCAACACCCAAAAATGTTCCGCAGGCAAGCGTGGAAGACATGTACACTAAAATGGCGGATTCTCACACACTCCTGCGCCCAGAATTTGTCGAGAGTCTCTGGTACATGTATCAGATAACTGGCAACACCACCTATCAGGATTGGGGCTGGCAGATATATCAGGTAAGACATTCTTTTTTCTTATTTATTCAACTTAGTCTACAATAAAAAGGAAGACTGTATCTAACGCCACAAATATCATAATATCTGACGAGACACAAAACCTCTTCGAGGTTAATACAACAGCTTAATAACACGACTGACTCAGATAGAACACCCGCCTGGTCGGATCTTCCCTGATCAGTGGAGGATGAGAAACTTTCAATCCTAAGGGTGTAAAAAACCTCTTAACGCAGCCGAAATGCACTTGTTCTCCCCGTCATTGCGATCATTTTTTTGTTCTACACTATACCTGAGAACCTTCTAGTTACGGAGATATTGGGGGTCAAAGTTCCAACTTATTGACAATATTTTTTTTTAATACAAGTGTTTAATGTAAGATTTTTACTTTAAACACCTCCACGACCGCCGTACTATTCAATCCACCCATTGGCACAATATTTTGAGTAAGTTACATTGAGTTCTACCACAAAACATGATAAAAAAAAAGTCGTTTCCCAACAATTTTTTTGGCTTCGTGATAAGGTTTTTTACACCCTGTATGTATTAATTTGAAGTGAACTGCAATTCAGTAAATAACCTACAAAGCTTGATTACTCACAGGATTCTTGGTACTATTTCCCTTTATAATATAAAATAAAATCATCATGGCATAGCGTTTTCCCAACTATGTTGGGGTCGGCTTCCAATGTAACCGGATGCAGCTGAATATCAGAATTTTACATGGAGCGACAGGACTGCTTTAGATCTGAGGGCTAATTCACGTAATTTTATGACGCGCCGATGAAGTTGTAGTGCAGTTGCAGTTAAGTTCAAGTTCGAGTGATAAACGGTATTCTTGTAATCTTTAAACTGCGCGTAAGCTGCGCGTGAACTGCACGTCAACTGTACGACAACCAAACTCTACTAAACTTACTTAAGGTGTGGCCAAATGAGAGAAAAAATATTATTCACTGAGTAATCGAATAGAATCGATTAAATTTCAATGAATATGACGTTATTGAAATATTAAAATAATATCCCAGTACAGATTTTAGTGCTTTTTCTTACTTAGTAGAATACCGATCATGTTGCGTTCCGAAGCACGCACCAAAGACGCGCAACAGTAGAATGCCGTTATTGCGCTCGCGTGACGCGAACTTGACGCGAGCGTGTTTGACAGCGGTAGAGAATACGAAAAGCGTTGTTTTGATCGAAACTTAACTGCAACTGCGCTGCAACAGCACTTCTTTAGTTACGTGAATTAGCCTACTGACCTCCACAACCCAGTTAGTACTGGGTAATAATATGATACCCCTTGGTACGACTGATTGTCAGACTTTCGGGCCGCTGACTACCTTTAACTATACTGTCAAAGATCTACAAATGACAGTGGTCTGCCAGTGGTATATTATGGGTGGTCACCCATCCACGTACCAACCTAGGCAAGTGTGGCTTAACCTATATATCGATCCGAGCGGCTGTTATTAACTAGCCACGAGCTCCTCTAAAATAAAGTAAAGTACTTTTGGTCGTACGAAACACTTGGTGTTAAAGTACGACTTGACTTGGCTTGTTTACTAGATATCACTAGTCGAGGGATCCGATTTTCTCACACACTTTCTAAGCTCTGATTATATCTAAATAACAAAACAGTAAAGTACTGTTTCACTAAAACCGTTATTATGTCTTGTCCTGCTGATTAGTCGCTTTTCAATAAATACGGCTGACAAGTGGCATACACTCGGCGATCGCTCACGGCGAAGCATTTCTAGCTACTCCATTGTTCTAACCTAGTGTTGTACGATCTTTCCAGGGTTTTGAGAAGTATGCCAAAGTGCCACACGGCTACACGTCGTTGGCGAACGTGAAAGTGGAGAAACCAGTTCAACGTGACATGATGGAGTCTTTCTTTTTATCGGAGACACTTAAATACCTGTACTTACTGTTCAGCGATGATAGATTCACCATAGATTTGAACAAATACGTTATCAACTCTGAAGCTCATCCGCTACCCATACATAAAAACTAGTAGTACTTAACTAGTTATAATTTGTTTGTCCAAACTAAAGTGACTATGTATTTCTAACACATCCTTTTTGGATACGAATTTTAGAAAACGCTGAGCGTTTTTCACAAACCCTTTCTTCAAGGGAAGGTCTAGGATGAGACCCTATTTTGATTCCCATAATCTAACAAAGGATATTATTTTGATTTGGCTGTATTTAATTACATTTTAATATAATTTAATTTTAGTCATGTTAATATTTTTAATTATAGTCAATCAATATTGTTATATTTTAATTATGTTTTTATTCGAATGTCTATGATTAATCTCGCTTTATATTAGTCAACTAAATGAAATTTAATGAATCTCTCGGCTTATGCGGTCCCAGCAGTTATAAATCCACTTATTTATGTTTTTAATTGGCTGGGTTCCTTAAGTTCTAAAATAACAAGACGTAAAAAATATTATTGTTTTATTTAGAAAATATTTCACTCAAGTCACTATCATATTTTTGTTATGTAAAATATTTATAAAAAATTATATATATACATTAGAGTTAAGTGTGTATCGAATTAAGATGCGAAAACAATGATAGCGAATGATGTGCGTTGAGTGTATTAGTTGAAATTTAATCAATCTCTTTTGGAGATATTGTATACATTAGGCTACTATTGCTGCCATCGGCTTTTGCGATAATGTCTTAGTATCAAGCAGAACGCGTTACGTAAATTTTGAGACCTCACCGTAGTAACGTAGGTGTAGTTTAGTTATCGGTTTGCCATACTTGTCGCCAGAAAAATAAAATTAGGAAAATATAAAGCATCGGTTTTTGTCTTCTCTTCTTGAGCATCTGTGCCACCGTCCACGATTAGCGAGAAGTAACCTAGGAACTGGAAACTTCTCTAAAGAAACAACTGGAAAGTTTTTTTGTCAGCGTGGCCAGTAAACAATCAACTACTTATGTAGATATGTATCTCTATTGCCTACATGAGATCTACTTCTGTTGTACGTTTTTGGATGAGAAAATAGTCGATAGGTATTCCCTACCTCGTCGCCGGTGGAGCAGGTGCCCCTCGGATCTATATCCAAAAGACTTATTTCATCAATAAAAGACGATTTGAAAGACGATTTAAGAAATTCTGTGGTCTATACCACTCTGGACTATTTGTCTTAATCTTATTGATAAAAAAACGTCTTTACTTTTATAGCGACTGTGGCCTAGCCAAAACAGGGCACAATATGTGACACGCGTTTTGTAATTCGATATAGTCGTTATAATATCAATGTTTGGCTAGACGGCCACGACTATGACCCCACACGACGAGTATGGCATAGGCAGCCAGGTTGAGCAGGGTGTATCCCCGTGTGAGTTCAACCTGTGTTTTTATGTCAGTTATTTTGTTATTTTTATCCATGTTTACGATATATTATTTGGACTTAGTTCTGCCACAAGCCCTGCCACAACCTCTTATTAATTCAGATATATACTTTAAACTGTAATAATGCAAAGTTCTTTCAAGTGGTATATTAATATCCAGTAAAAATAATCCCATCTAAAAGACATCGAAAAATAATGCCAAGAACAAATTTAAATTAGTCCAAAAATATCAATTGAATTTTCAAATGATATTTTGATGTGGGTTTGTAAATTGTGGCAGAAGTAAGCCGGATTGTGAATAAAGTTGTATGTATTTAAATAAAATAAGAACACAAATAAAATAACAAGAAAATGTCTTCGGTAAGCAATTAACGCAAACCTCGCTCAGTGAGAAAATACTTATATTCGATTAAGTAGATAAGTAAAGTACTCTTAACGCCGAATGATTTTACATTGTAAACTAAAGTAAGGATATTGTGGTTTATACACTAGTTAATAATTTAATTGTTTTGGGTTAAATTTTAGGGGCATTCAGAGATAGTGAGAAGTTAAATGCAAGCGTGAATAACGCACTTTGTATACTTATAAAGAAATCTAGAAGCAATAAAATACTGCCACGGCATGAGCTATTTTAAGACCGCGTCATTATCAAAGCGATTGTTATGTCAACAGTCTAGGGTGGACCGTCTCATTTTTGGTTTTTCGTTTTTTTATAGTTCTGGAAAGTTGCGCTTTGGTTATAAGGAACACGTTGAAAGTATTATCTTTCCCAAAGAGTTGAGAAACAAAATTCTATGCATTTTTTTGCCTTGGTCATATGTACCAAGTAAATAGGAACAAGAAAATAAATTATTTTTTATTTAATTATGATTGTCAATACACTCACACAGTAGACCAGAGTCGATAATTTGTGAAACCAAAAAAATAATAGTAGCATGAAACCCATTGGAAATAACAAAAATGAAAGGAAATAGTACATTTTGATACAAATGGAGAAAGTTTATTATTGCATTCGAGGCGGAATTCACGAGCCGTAGGCGAGGCTGCAATAACAAATGTTCACGTGTAGCAAACGACGTTTTAAGAAATAAAAGAACAAAAAATATTTTTTTCATGAATTATTAGGAAACTATGATTTTTTTTCCGTGCCTTGCTTTCGCCAGGTTGGAGGAGAAGCAAAGGTATGAAGCTGCTAAACAGCCTAATATAAAAAATATTTTTTATATTTTTGAATTTAGAACACAAATAAGTGTTAATTTGTTTATAAAAGTAAATATTAGTTTTAAATAATCATGTTTATCTATGATATTCTAATTATAAACACAATTCGAATATTCAAAAAATATTTACGCCGTAAAGACGCATATTGCTTTGCCGAAATAAAAAAAAAACATTCTCCTCCGACTATAGGCATTGAACTAATTTGGACTAAGTATAGGTATAGTTATCTGTGGCAATTTTATTACCGCACACGTGTTGGAAAACGAAAAAAAAAACGCACGCGTGGAAATACATTGCATATTGAACCTAATCGTAGTGCGTTATGAACCAGTTTTTGAGGAAGTGTATTGATTTTTTTTTTCCTTTCATTTTTGTTATATTCTCTTCCTTTACCAATGGGTTTCATCCTACTATTTTTTTCTCTTTATACCATATTCAAAGTCTTCAGCCCTGGTCTACAGGGCTATTATACTGCAACTATTCGAGATAGATGAGATTTAATAAATCTCTCCATACATGGACGCTCCACACTAGTGAACACGCGGTCGTCGCAATCACTTTGTTCGGCGATCATGAACGCGCGCCGGCTTAGCAACGCCTTAAGCCGTGTACGCACGTGCGAACAAATTTGTTGCGTTGCATGATACGCAACAACTTGGTTCGCACGTGCGTACCACTAACGAACATCGAACACTGTTCGTCAAACATGTTTGCGGCGATCCTATTAGTATGTATGAACGGTATGGACGATGTTCGAAGAACTGTAATCAATGTTACGTAACAAAACTGTTCGTATAGAACTTGGCGAGGTACAGGCGGGGTTATGTCGCCGCCATGGCTATTAAGATAGAGTTCACAACTATTGTGCGCGAACTCGATTCGATCTATGTTCGCGTTCGTGTTCGAATAGGCCGTCCATACGTACGAAAAAAATGTTCAAGTTTGATGTTTGTGTTCGCTATGTTCGTGTCCGTACGTGCGTACACGGCTTTAGGGTATTATACGGTCCTATTTTCAATGCAGCCAGTAAATTGCTCGCGCGTTTTTCTGTTCGGTCTAAACCAAAACTTTAAAGCTTTCAGAACAAATGTGTGCATAATATGAAGGCAACGATCGCTTTGGTTAGGGTACGGGGTTATAGTACTTACGACACGATAGAATTAAAAGCAAAAATACTATTTAATCACTGTAGATCCTACGCTGCGAAGCCGCAGGTAGATAATCACGCTGCAGAACGAAGTTCTGGTAAATTTTATAGTACACGCGTAGGACACGATATAATCATTAATCTATTACTCAAATATTTGGCCTTTTATTGTGCAATAAAAACTTTAGGTCAAGTAATGTCATGAAATAAACGTAATTTATTATTATTTTATGTAAGGTTAATCTGCGTGGTGCATATTAGACCTTTTTTTTTTTTACGACGCATGCCAAATTATATTAGGAAGTGCATATCATGTATATGTCATTGGTCCGTTCAGCAAGAGTGTTTTGCCACCTGAAATTAATTTCCGGTTTTACTGCGACACATAAATGGATGCCTAAATATTATGACGGCACGCTTTTGTGGCATTGCCTATGACAACGCCTACCGCTTGTGAAAACGGGCATTCAATCACGTGGAGATGTAATGATGATTCGAAAAGCCCTAGAACGGACGCTCGACGTAATTAAAATATTTTATTAATCGATAGTAAATCTATTTTTGGCCCAAATCAGGGCAAAGTTTGCTAAGCTCAGTCACGCTTCATTCAAAAATAAACCTAATAAGTAAAAAGTTAATGTGCATATTCTCACGAGCGACTCTGTGCTCAAGCGTATCATACTATTAAGATCATTAACTTTATGCAGACAAGGTTTATTTTTACAAACAAGTTTGTTCTACAGGTCTGGGCTTTATTGCATTCCGGTTTTTTTCAACCAGCACTCATGCATATAGTCTTAAAAAAAACTAAAAAATAATTTGTGAAAAGAATATTTCAAAGTTTATAATCGTTCGATTACTCCGCGCGTCCGTACTAGGCTTGAAGGATAAATAGGTAACAAATGCTAAAAGCCAAGGTAATGTTGGGCTAGTTATAATACAATAAAATTGACACGACCTCACTAAGCGGTTAAGTCATCCATTGTTCTAGATCAGTAATCATTAAAGGGTATAGCTTAGGGCCTATAACATCTCCATAGTATTAAAATGCACTAACGCACAAGAAACATACTTATAAATCAGCCACTATAGTTCTAAGTACTTAATAAACGTTGTATACTTACCGGGGTTTAGTATGTTTAAATTAAGGTCTGTTGCTCTTCCATTTTACGATCTTTAAAGGGTCAAATGAAATTAGATAGCGAAACTACGTAGACGCGATGGACATTATCTAAGCGTAAATACAAAAAAAAGTTCTGATTCAAGAACCGTTGGTAGTTTAGGTTCTAATTTAGTAAATGTTCACAATTTTTCTTTGTTTTATGATGTTTAAATATCACGTCTGAAATTACATTTAAAAAAATACATCAATTATTTTTTTTTGTTTTGTCATGGTTTAAATATTGACTCCCAATGCGTCTGCGAAGTTTCCCTACCTAATTATATTTGACCTTGTTTAAGATATCAATTGACGTCCTAATAACTTTCAATTTCGTGTTATTTATTAAGTAGTAATCAAATAAATTCATTTGACTTTCAAATGTAAATGTTGTTTTAGTGATATTATCTACCTACAGTTATAAACTAGTTGCAACTGCAAATAAGAAATAAACAAAGATGTGAAATAAATAATAATAAATCGAATATCCTTTTGAACGCCACTGTCACATACGTGACAAGCAAGCGCGTGCCCTGTACGCCAAACGACACAGATATGTGACAAAATGGTAGGTGAAATTGTGGCTTGGTGGTCAAAAGGATATGAATGTGTAGTATCTCAATAGTACCTATTCTATACTCGGACTTTTTAAAATTACATTGTGATCATTTTGACATTATTTATACTGATTTTAAACACAACATTATTGTGATATTAAATTTTGTCGAAATATGTATGTTGTACCTTAAAGTTATTTTGAAAGCTGATCAATGGCAATCGTACATTGATCATATTATAAGGTATTTTCTTTCTCACAACAGTTTGTGTAAAATTGATGTTTCGAACGGTTTGACATGAATTGAGGTTTTTATTCCAAAGGCACAAGGGAACTTAAAATCGCGTTAGTACTTATAAAACCACAATTACAATGGTCGTCACTAACGAAAAAAATTTCAAAATCTTTCGGATTGTGATTGGGGTTAGGCAATTGGGGTTTTGTGTCTGGCGAGAGAAGAATAGCGAGCAGAACCCAATTGAATCCTTTAAGCCTAGTGTGACTTGAGTAAAGTTCAAGGTCGTATCCAATGCAGAAATTGCCATTGATCAAGCTTTTAATGTAACCAAGATACAATATAGTAAAAAGAACCTAGGTAATGTTATTTGTGCAAATACATAAGTGAATCATACCAGAAAGCTATATTGTTTCAAGATGTGCTCAGTTTATTATACTTTAAACTTAAGGTATAATTGTGAAGATGACGGCAGACGCAATGACACATTGCAGCATCATTACTGGGGGGCCGTAAATACCACTTTAGTACGTCGTAGTATGTCGATATTATCTAACGTTACCATTCATAAAATGATCGCAGACTCAGTTCTTCTCTTCTTAGCGTGTCGATGGCCGTCTTAATGGGGGCTATCGTTTCTGAGTTGGCGCCACTGTCGAGTAAGGTCTTGTCAATAATTCTATTTTATAATTTAAAGTACCAATAACGTCATAAATCATTCTACCTCCAAGTAGGTACTAACAAATAAGATCCTAAGTTGCTACTTAAAGTCTTCAAGTCATAATTAATCAGGAATGGCTCAGTCTAGAACACAATCGTAAGTATTAGTATAAATACGTGATAAAAAAGCACGCAACGGGCGAACACTATGACATCTGACATTTCGGAGACCTTACTCTACACGAACGCCCCTAGCGGCGAATTCATGCGGCCCCCATTGTGTCTGCTCAGAACAGAACTGAGCCACTATTGGATGATTTCCCACCCGAAAAAAAAAGTCACTAGTTTTGCGCCTTCAGTTCTTTTCTTAGCGTGTCGATGGCCGTCTTAATAGGGATAAGATGACTGACTAAAAAAATATGATTCTGTTTAGTCCGGGCAGTTAGATTATCGAAAAATATTGGATACGTGTTTTTTGATTTATCAAATTAATAAAAAAATGACGAAGATAAAACGTGTCAAAGATCATGAGTGGGGGCTTGTGACGTTGTGATGTCACATTTGAGTAAAAAATGTACCCAAATGTGTATGTCTTCATATTTTGCAAACGTGAAAAAAGAAAAAAATGTGTCCAATTTTTTGGAAATCGATCTGACGGACTAATTAGATTTTTTTGTCATCTATCCTATTGCGTCAGCTCAGAACTAAGCCACTAGTTTAGCGCCTTCAGTTTCTGTAATGAACAAACAACAGGACACGTAGGACACAATATTAAGTTCCCAATCGTTTGTGAATATTATGAATTGTCACGTTGTTTGTATTATAATTCTGCTAAAGCGGCCTCTTTAGGCCCCCTGGTTTCTGTGCAATGTTGCTGCCGTCTGTGGTCTGCTGTCGCCTCCGGAATTGCACTTTCACAGTATTTAATGTGTGTCGGCTATAAGTACAATTCATTGAAAATTAAAATTCAGTTACCAAATTAAATTAGTTACCAAATATTTCGACCTTTCTAAAATTATGCTTATGGTAAGGATAGGTACTAGGTACATTCTATGGATTCAATTCTCGAATGTGTATGACCATTCTTCATCATAACTTAACTTGAAGTAGGTATTAATCTTCACACAATCAATACTGTGTCATAATATGATTTTTGAATATCACATTCCAACCAAAATTTTTTTTTTTTTGTTACAATGATTATTTTATTATACTTACCACGAAAAATACAAAATACTTAATGTAGTATTAAAATTAGGCAAATAGAAGTGTTTGAGGCTGGGTAAACATTACTGATGATTTTTGCATTTACACCTACTTACATAATATTAAATCAATGTCAGTGTACTGGAATATTAAAGTTGTGCTACTACATATTGGTTGTAATAGATGTACAATTTATAATTTGTTGTTTTATTATATTAACCTAAATTGCAAGCTTTGAAAGTCAAAATGGTTATTTTCCGTACAATATATGAAGTTTCTATTCCGGCTCTTGATCACAACCAGTTTCTAGTCTCAATAGTTACTGCTTTTTCTTCTTAGCGCGTCGATGGCAATCTAAATTGTGTCGGCCCAGAACTGAGCGACTAGTTTGGCTTTCAGTAGCGTCCATCAGTTCCTGCAGTGAACAAATAACAGGACACGATATTAAGTGCCCCATTGTTTGTGGAACAGCTCCACATTTACACTCCAGGGCAGATTCATTAATGAATCTCCACCTGGGCAGGTTTTCCTTGCTGCGACCCAATTCCAAGTAAATATATTATGTTGAAAATTCTGTCAACATCATATATTTACTTGGAATTGGTTGTTTATCCTGCATCCAAATCTCAAAAAAGCTTTTTGGGAGGACATGAGTTGCTATGGCTGACCTGGAAGTCTTTAAATAGACTCCGGACCCAGGTTGGTCGCAGCAAGGAAAACCTGCTCAGGTGGAGATTCATTAATGAATCTGCCCTGGAGTGTAAAGCAGTAACAGTTGTTTATCCTGCATCCAAATCTCAAAAAAGCTTTTTGGGCTTAGCTTTGTATTTTACCAGTATCACTTTGAATACCTTTTCCTCTAGAGATGTCTCGCATATGACTCAAGCCCAGTTTCCATTAATACGAGGCTGAGGCTAGAGTGGAGGGCAGTGTTGAGAAGCGCGGCAGGCTGGTAACTGTGAGAGCAGAGTGGTAGCCGTAGCACACGTCTCGTCTTTTATATAGCAAAAGCACGTTCTCAGGGACGACGCTCGCTTGGCAGGCAGAACACTTGCTAGAAGACTGTCGCTTTGTACATACAAGATTTCAGCAAATGACTGGATGCTTGTAATCACCACATAGCATCATATGGTTCTTCATAGAGTACTTCCGCGCCCCTACGAGGACCGTGTTAGGAGCGGATTGCTGGCCAACTCGTATTTAGTTGCTATTTTTACTGGCTCTGTGCTAATCGTCGGCAGAAGAGGTTCCTAATTGTGCAGAAAATAAAACTAAGGTCTCAACTTCATTTTTTATTGGACGTACAAATGTGTACACTTCTTAAAAATACATAGTTTCTAAATCTACAGTCTATGTACTACACCAAGTACAGGCTCCAATTCCGGACGGAGTCTGATGCTCTAGTAATAGTTGACTAAGTATAAAGTCAAAAATAAAGCTGTAAAGGTTTTCATTACACTTGGTAAATTCATAATAAGAAAAAACAATGTGGCATCATGGTCTCATACAATGATTGGCATATCTTCACATATTTTTGACCGGAAGAGGAAATAGTACCACTAAGGCAGATGCTACTCACCTAAAAAATTGTTACACGTTCATTAGACTCACAGGAATACACAATAAATCTGTGGACTGAAATAATCAATATCCACAAGAGTACATATTTTAAAAACATTAAATCCCCCTTAAATGGAGGTGTTATATGTGTTACATAGAATTATTAAAGAAGTTAGGTAATATATTATATTAAAATATCCTCATTGTTTCGTAATGAATATGTGAGGCTTTAGTTTTACTGATATGATAGGTATTATTAAAATTAAGTATATATTTCAATAAATATTACATGTACGAGATTGGCACAAGACTTTTTATGAGATATAAAAAGTTACTAAAAGTACTACTTTAATGTTACTTAAACTATGAAATAATAAAAAGCTGCGTTAGCACATACAGTGAGGAGTCTTCAGACCGAGACAAAGATCAACTGCCCACAACTGAGGGATAGACAATCTAATATTTTGTTTAGTACAACATTGAAGTTTATGAGTCACAAAAAGTAACTTAGCTAAATGAGGTTCTAAAATCGGTTTTCAATTTAAACAGGTCTTACTCAAATTCCAAATGGCTAATTCAGAAATGTGACATCCAAATTCACTTTTTTTTTTAATTTACAGCATTGTTATACAATCCGTCTCATCCATTCTTACAAATAAGTAGGTCGAAAATATAATGTATTTAGAGTGATTTAAAAATGCAGTCTTTGTGCTATCATTAGAGAAGACAAGATTTTTACTTGTATGTATTTCTAAAAGTATTACTCTATTTAGTACCTAGGTATATAAAATTAATGTATAATCATACAAAAATATATTTGTTACTTATCACATACTTGGAACATATTGGAATGCAATATTTTGCAAATTATAAATAATTGCTAAGTTAATACTTGGCCGGTTAGTAAATGGTTTCAGAAGTATAAACTCGCTCAATATAATTTTAAAATTTTATCGTCAATGGCAGCAAGATGATTTTAGTCATGGTGCCTAAAAATAACTTAAATTTAAAATAAGCAATTAATCGGTCAGCTTGATTACAATTTGTTTGTAAAATACATTTGACGACCAAATCAAAATTTATCGAGACAATACTACTGGTAAGTGAACAAAAATACAAGTTTCACTGTCAATATGTGGATACTGAAAGATTATTAATATAAGATCATGAGATATGGGCTCATATAAACAGGGTTTACTATCTAGATGAGCATAATGAGTTAGAAACCTGTGTAGGTTACATGAGAACACAGTCACAACACTGGATGGTGTAGTAGAGGCACTTGATACCACAGTCTTCTTCCTCCTCCGTAGACGCAGCTGACCTGGTCTTATGTGGCGGAGGAGGTCTTAGGTACACACTGTCAACCTTGTCTCCAAATTTCTCAGTATCTTTATCTTCTTTTTCAGATTTATTTATGACCTTGTCGTTTTCAAGGTAGTCTTCACTTTTGATCTCCTTCTCCTTATTGTTTGTGTCTCCAGCTGCTTCCTGTAACATAGCAATTGTTGTGTTAACACTTAGCATACTCATTATGACTTATACTTATTATATAATCACAGCTTTAGGTATAACATGTCTTGGGGATGGGAAACTCTTTCAAAGTACAGCTTTATTACTAGAGTATGCTATGCATGTACACTTACTTTACTATCTTCCTTCTTGTCATGTCTAATGAACTCTTGTTTTTCATCAGCATTTCCTATAGCAGTACTATCTGATGGCACTTCTGAAGCCCCCAACACAGTACCGGCAGCAGCTATACTTGCAGCGGGTGCTTTTGGCATCAACAAATCTGTCTCCTCTTCTTTCTTCCTATGTGGTTGGAAATCAGGTGAATCTCCAGACATGCTTAAAAGAAGAATTTTTGCGATTAATGTAAGCAAGTTATGAAACCGAGCTGCACTGTTAACGCAACTGTACTACTGAGGCGAGCGGGAGACGTAAGATTAAATTACATTTCACGACAATCCGCACACATTGTCATTCAACTGTGTATAGCTTCATTATTAATAATGTAAACAACACTCATAAAATGATGACTGCAGTTATCGTTTATACGACATCCAATTACTTGGTTTACCTTACTACAGCAGTTTCTATTTGCTCCCCGGACAAACGTCGCCATGCGCTAATGATAGTTTCAAAATTGTTGTTTTCTTGCATCTCGGCGTGTCATAAACATAAAGACAACAAAAAAGTTTTACTCTGGTTCACAAACAATCATGCATTATCGACAGTGCCAGCTTTGTGATATTGTTGACCTTTTGGCTAGATTTTTTAAAGCACGGCTTTTATTTAAAAAACTGAGGGTTTTTATGATTTCTTTCATTAATAATTTGAGAGTTTCAAAAAAGAAGTATTTTATGAAGCCTTGACCTTTGTGAAGTCATGTCTGGGCATGTCACTGATGTCACTCTCCCACAGACAAACAAATGCACACAATATACAATTTGTCTACACTAGTGATGTGCAAGGAAATTAATCGTTTTCCAGTTGATAAAAAAGGGATAAATCAACTAATCAACTATTTGATGAAATGAATGCCATCAATTGATTTTCGTGTAATATTTTGCAAACATTCTTGAATTAGAAAGGTATAGCAACGGTAAAAATTTAATGTAGTAGTGTATAGAACAATTGGTTATTATTAACTAAGTAACTATTATTTGGCGTAAGGTTTAAGGACACAGGCGCGTTTTTGCGTTTTTACACATTGCATATAGAGCGTTTCTACGTCCCAATACCAAATGTTCTAAGAATCATATCGCATTTTGTATTGGAACGCAGAAACGCAAAAATGCGCCTGTGTGGGGGAGGCTTTATGGTGAAACCGGCGGGTAGCCCGCGATATTCAAATTTTCTCACATTTACGGCCGCAAATCCTATTTTGTCCAGCATACAGTCTGGCACTGTAAAAACCTTGGGAAAATTGAATATCGCGGGATACCTTGAAGGAAAATATTTTTCAAAAAATACAAAGCCCATTGTTTTTATGATAGGTAATTGAGATGATAATTTAAATAAAGAGCGCGATGTATTGTCAAAACTTTATAAACGTTCTATGACGTATACTTACGCCCTGTACATTGACGGTGATCTCTCATATTTCCCTGTAGGATATTTGTCATTGACGCCACTATATACAAGTTCTTTCTTCTTATTTTTTCTTGTTGGAATCCATATTATGCCGAAGCCTGCTTTACTGCTTTTGGGTTTGTTGAACGATGATAAGCCATAGCTTTTGGAAGAGCTTGCACCTATTCCAGACGACTTTCCACCGGAAGTGGAGCCTAAGCCACTAGGTAGTTTTGGTGCCGAACTGGAAGATTTTCCACTAGAAATCTTGCTGCTAGATGATTTGCCATATCCACTGGTCCCACTTCCACTTTTCCCGAAACCTCCAGCTCCAGTTTTGCCAAGGGAACCGGCCCCACTTTTGCCTGTGGAGCCGGTTCCAAATTTTTTACTTATCGGTGCCAGATTGCCGACCTATAACGAGAAAATTGGAGAAATTAAAAGCATGTAGGTACATAAACATTTATTGGCAGTATTTAGCTAATTTCTGGAGGTTAGTGTATTTTTTTTTGTTGCTACTCACCGCTAGATGGCGCTAGTTGGGGTTTCGGACAAAAGTTTGAAGAAAAGTTTCCAGATATGAAATGATTTCCAAGAACAAAATAATAAAGCATTTTATAGTTCTTCGAGTATTTTAAACACGATCATTCCTGAAGACTACCACTATCACGTAATTGATTGGGGACCCAGGAATATCTTAGTTAAAGAATAATAAAATGTAACCTCACTAATTATGTTCATAATAATGCAATAATAGCTAAGTAGTTCAATTAGTACCTACGTACTACTACGTAGTATAAAATTAAAATGAAAAAGAGTAGGTATTTAAGTATAGGTAGGTACGTATTATACGTAACTATTTAGTTTCATTGTTATTAGTTTCGTATACCTACCTACTAGAAATGGTTAATAGGAGGACCCTTATTGTTATATTATGTAATGTAACATGTACCTATATGTACCACCTATCTACCCACATTATGCGAATAAATTATTTGGTTATATTTGAATGACCTCTTTCAGAATTTTCGCTGTTCTGTTGGCTGAAAAATGTGCATCATTGAGTTTCATTCTTGCCTATCACAACTTTGCGGTTCATTGGTTGTTTGGAATGGACACGATATCTGCGAGCGGACACACGGTGTCAAAATTATTAATCTACTGTTATGTATCAATTCATTTGGGTTCGGCGCAGCAGATCTTCTTCTTCCCTAATTCTCTATTTTTCGTCATCTCATCAGACACTTCTTGTCTTGTCATATCATTCTTAACACAGTCTCAGTCTCAGTCAGTCAGTTCTCCAGTTTCTGTTGCTATTTCTCAAATCTACTCTGGATCTCAGATCCATCTTCACCGACAAGAACAATGTTGTCGGCAAACATCATGCACAACAAAGCATCGGTATCAAAATGAAACTATATAGAACAAACCCATTTAGGATCTATAACGATATAAAGATCGTTTATTCGAACTCTAAGTCGCCAACACATAACATATAAGTGAAAAAATCAAGATATTAAATCGTCTGTGAAATCTTTCATATTATTAAACTGAAAAGCAGGAAATAAAAAAAGTAGGTAGGTAATTATAAAAACTTGCTTTTCGGTCGGGTATTTTTTATTTGTCTTACTTTTCTACAAACTTCTTATTTTAGCTGTTATCTTTGAAGTCAACCCTTTCTAGCTATCATCTTACACACAATCCATCCACTGGCGGCCCGAATGGCGCAGCGGTAGTGAGGCGTGTGCGCGAGTGAGGTACGTTCTTAGGGTCCCGGGTTCGAATCCCGGTACTAGCAAATGTTTGTGTGATGAGCATGGACATTTGTTTCCGAGTCACGGATGTTTAACGTATAATATGTATTGTTAGACGGAAGATAACCGAAAACCTACTCAATCGATACAGCACAGCACTACGTGAGGACGCTACGTGGGACATCACTAATCTTGCTCTCTTGTCATTTGATGATTTTGGTGGTAAAAGTGTCTCGGGCAAGAAACTTACTAACTGGAATGATGATGGGCAAGCCAAAAACGTTCCGAGCGAGAAAGCTTCAAGAGTGGATGTTGTCTCTTTCTAATAGGGTGTCCAATAATCATACTAACTTTTGAGACAGTTACAGAGTAGCTGTTATTTTATTATTTAATGATGATGACCTGCAACTCAACAGCATTCTAGGCGAAATAGCTTCAAGAGTGGATGTCATTAACTTTTTATGTTAACTTAAATGTGTGTCTGTACTATCCAGTTGCAAATTATCAATTTTGCAACCTGTTTATCCAGACGACTTTTGTATTCGGGGATTCGAGGACTCCGTTAGTATTATATATTTTTTCAGACATAGAAAATCGCATATTCATGCTATGACTGTTTACCTATAATGTTTTAGTAACATTCGCCAATATTTATTTTATATTCCGAAACCATTAATTTTCACTTGCAGCTCGCCAAATGGATTCTTTTGCTGGAGAAGCATGGAAAAATCCTTAGGACCGGCATGGCACGCACGCTGCGGCGGACTCTTTTCTTTTCAATATTTTTGTATTCATAAAGCAAACTAGGTACTACCGACACCATGTACGATGTCCGATGTTTCTAATTTAAAAAATATACTTTTGATTATTATGTACGACAACGATGTTCGAAACTTCGAACTTACTTACTTAATTTATTTGGATATTTCCCGTTTGTCAATCTAAAACATTGGTAACCCTAGTCGTAATAAAGAACCAAAGTTAAAAAACTTCTCTGAAAAACGAAATTCCACATCCTGCATACCCTTACTACTACACCCTTCACACAACACAATTTTACCATATGTAAAGCGGATTATTTCACTTAAATACAATAAAAAGTACATAAATGACTTCAACGCGAAAATGTATCGGCCGTATTGTTTACATCGGTGACAAGGCCAGACAGAGACACCATCCACCTTTGTCGGTTTCTCGCTCGGAGCGTTTTGTTTTTCCTTTTCTATTTAATCCATTGTACGAATTTAAACTCTAAGCTTTTGAGATAGAGTTTTATTTTTCATCCCACCATCTCGGAAAGAGTATTTTTAATCTTCAATATCTGAGTGGAAAAGCCGTTTTTATTCTCTAGAGGATAAATTAAATTGAATTTAGAACATCGTGTGCACTAAGTTTGTGAATTAAAAAAAAACATTAAACCTATTTACTGCTACCTCTATGGTGCCGAATTTATCATACAACTTTTTTTTAATTTGTTAAAAACTCAGACTCGGAACCTTCTTGGTGTTCTTTTTTCAATTTGCTTTGTACGCGGTTCTTTACGCGGCATTTTTTCACGTCATTGTTAAACCTTATATTAAAAACAAGAAACTTGAAAACAAGTGAAAAAACTAAAATGAGTAATTCTAGCGACGAGGAAGTTTGCTTAACGCCAACAGAATTGACTGAAACTGTTAATAATGCGCAAATGAGCTTTCTCCCTCAACAATCACGCGAGAACTATTTAAAACAGTACGATATGTTCATCACGTGGCGACTAGCAAAAGGAGCTAAAACTTTCTCAGAAAACGTTTTGCTGGCATATTTTATAGAATTATCCGAGAACAAGAAAGCAAGCACTCTATGGAGTACGTATTCGATGCTAAAAGCAACAATAAAGATGAAAAAAGACAAACATATCGATACCTATCCTAAATTAGTGGCATTTTTAAAAAGAGCCTCATCTGGTCATCAACCAAAAAAATCGAAGGTTTTCACAGTATCTGATATTGAAAAGTTTCATAACGAAGCACCCGATTCCGTATATTTGGCGGCAAAAGTAAGTCAGTTGCACATTCAGTATCTACTTAAGTATATTAATCTCAATTAAATAGTATACTTAGTAGATGTTGATCGGCATAATTATGCGTTCATATCAATTTTATTCATTTATCTACTACAATACTCTTTACGTTACAGGTTGTTCTTATTATTGGAATAAACGGAGCATGTCGAACTAATGAACTAACACAACTTAATGTCAAAAACATTGAGAAACATTCAGATGACTTACTATTAATTAATTTACCTAATACAAAGACAAAAAGAGACCGCAACTTCGTCATTCGCAAGGAATACGTAACGATTGTTGAGAAATATTAAGCCTTACGCCCGCCTAACACTCCAATCAATCGATTTTTTCTACAGTATCGCAATGGAAAGTGTGTTAGACAGCCTATGGGTACTAATAAAATTGGCAGTATCCCACGAGATATAGCAACATTTCTTGAACTTCCAGAACCCCTGTTGTACACGGGTCATTGTTTCCGACGAACTTTAGCCACACTTTTGGCTGATTCCGGAGCTGATCTCCTGTCCCTTAAGCGCCACGGAGGCTGGAAGTCCAATGCAGTTGTAGAGGGATACATAGAGGATTCCATCCAAAATAAGTCTAAAATATGTGAAGGCATCGTAGGAGCCATTACACTGAAAGAGCCTCAATCGGATCCTTGGAGTGGCCCTTCTACATCAAAAATAAGCCGTTATGAAACACCTAACCATCTCCCTCTCTCTCCAACATTCACGCCAAGGGAATCCGATGAATCGGTACAACTATTAAGTATGACAGATAGTTTACCGAAAAACAGTACACAAGTGACTAACACCAATATTACAGTACCAAACAAAAATATTACACTCAATTTAAATAACTGTAGCAACGTTACTTTAAAATTTTCTTAATTATACCTTAGTATTATTTTGTTATAATTTAAAGATTATTCTGTAATACTTACCTGTCATAATGTAGTAATTAATACCTAAACTGAAATAAAAGTGTACCTATCTTGTGATTGTTAACGTTTTTTTTTGCATTTAGTCATTTCCTCGCTGAGGTGGAATGAAAAGTTACGTGTTGCACTCGAGTGCAAAGATTTTTCACCTCGTGCTCTTTTGATTCCCTCGCTAACGCTCAGGATTCTAATTTTGAATCACTCGCTGCGCTCGTGATTCAATTTTAGAATCCTTAGCTTGCTCGGTCATCAAAATTGAACACGCGGTTAAAAAGCAACTTTGCACTCTTGTATAACAATAGTTATTTGTTATATAAGAGTGTAAAGTTGCTTTTTGCACTTTTTTTTACTTTTGTAAGAAACAACTAACAGGGAAGTATCATGTTAACTCCTTAATCCTATGCCACATTAAAAAGGAAACATATCTAAGTAAATATACAGTAGGTTTTACATTGATACATGCTTAAAAATACCATATTCTGCGAAAACATTTTGTATGCTTAGCACAGGTTCAATAACCTAAAGTGAATGATAAATAGTCTTATTATATCTTTTGACGTGTCTGATTTCCGGTGAACGTGGTACAAATACGTGTTGTCATTTTTAAATTTAATAGGTACAATATACGTATAGTAAATAAACCTATGCCTCTTTCCCAAGGGGTTGGCAGAAACTGCAGTTTCTGCCGTTATAAAAGTTAAAGAAGAAGGTAGGTAGGTATTTATTCATATTCATATTTTATTGCACACAAAATTAAGAAATATACACACAAAATTAAAAAAAAAAAAATATAATATTATTATTTTATTTATTCAAATTTATTTAATTTAATTTACGTTTATAATAATTTGTTTGAACGGGTTTCTAAAAGCGTCTGTTGTTATTTAAACGGGCACATATATCTAACATTTTATTACGCCCTATTGCTGAGAATTTTCTTGAACTAAAATCCAATAGATAAGTAGATACTTAGATCATTTTGGTCGTTGCAGAGACCGAATCACGTTATGCGATTTGTCCGCAATCTCTATTCTCTAGCTACAATAACGAGACTGTCATCACGTCACTCATGGTAGGGTCAATTAGCAATGATTCGGCCTACCTCTCTCGGATAATCTACTACAGTGACGGCAATGTAACGTAATGTAATAATCGTCGGCTTTGTGTGTTTCAAAATCACTGACCCGATAGCGGAATGGAATGCGATTTAAAATTCTATTTTCATCATCATTCGTCGTTAACTCGTAAACGTTTGTAATATTATAGTATGACTACTTTAGGTGTCCAGTTCAAGCTGGCGCTGCTTGTCAAGACAATTTGCATCGATATGTAATACTTGGTACATTTCATTTTAGTTCTTTGTTTTCCCGCCTGCACAGATAAGTTGGTTGAAGTATATTGAGATATTTATCTCCAAATTGTTCTAGAGTGGGCCAAGTTGCAAGCAATGACTCTTACTTAGTTAGGGCCGAGTCACACCGGAATGACAGCCGGCAGCGACGCGGCGAGCACTTTCAGTGTGAAATAATTTAAAACTTTATCTACATACTTAAAAGACCAGTATCGCCCACACACATCCCTTTTTCTTATTTTCCTTTGTTTGTTTCATTTTTCTTCTTCTTCCGCAATAAGTGCTATAATAACCAATTCCATCATGTTCACTCCAAACACACGAGTTTCCTTGCCGAATGTAGAAACTAAACTAGTCAAGAGGAGACTAGGCGCATGGGGTCTGGAAACCGCGCGAGGCCGCCAGCGGCCGCCAGCGGCGACGCCGGGGGCCGCTGCCATTCCGGTGCGACTTCGCCCTTAGTGTTGTTTATTAAAGTCGTACTCGAAATAGTACGACTTACAAAAGTATAGTTATAGTTTTAGTATTTTTTTACATCTTACTTATGCCCAGTGTGCTCAGTTGATCTTCATAACAAATTCATGATCCATGATTCGCCCGTTGTAATTCCTATGTAATAGGAGCCGAGTCTACGGTACTGGTCACAAATCCTAGATCCAGTTGCTACTATGATTCAGAACGCAACTTTGTGTAAACTCCTCAGGATATATTCCAGCTTGTACTGATGGATAAGGGTGACGCTGAACATAACGCCCACAACTAGCGCACGAAACAATTGCCATATCGTGTGTCCTATTACTCATTATTCCTGGTCATACTGGTCGCAAGAGTAACTGTTCGTTATCTTTACGTTTTCGCTACTTATTTATTCTTAGGTGTAACCTGAGTGGCTACCAATCTACCTACCTAGTTGTTAACGTGCATTGAAGATTCATAATGATGTTCTTTACTACAACCTGTTTACTAGAACAGTTTTTTTCTATTGGTTCAAGTAATCTTTGCAACGTGAATGCAGTAGGTAGGTAGGTACTTACCTAATTGAATAAAGATAATTAAAAATTATTTGTGTGGTTTACGGTTTAGTCTTTAAACTATCTGAAACTTCAACAATGCAATCAACAGCCAGCGCATTGTGAATAAATGTAAGAATGCATATAAATGCATAGTTGTTTTGTGCGATCAGACAAGTGTCATAGCCCGGGTCCACACTGCGAGTCTAGGGACTAGGGCTAACGCGGGCGGGAATTTTCAAACGTATGAAACCGCCGTTTACGGCCATACTGTTGTTACGAAGGCGGGCGCTTAGCACGGCGGGCTTGAGCGACTTAGCGAGCGTAGTTTTTAGCCCTAGTCGCTAGGCTCGCAGTGTGGACGCACATTTAAAGGACTGAACTGAGAACTGGTCATCATCCTGAACAAAACTGATATGACATCCGGTAGTGCAACCCAACATTCTTCCTGGTCAAAGCTTCTGCGGCCAAAAGTCAAGGCCGTGGCCGCGTAGTGCGCGAGGGGCCCTTAAAGATTTTGTATATACCTAGTACTTACGGACAATCGCACATCCGTGGTAGCAATTTGACATTGACACCACATAGAGAAAAGCAATTTATGTCTAATATAATATATAATAGTAATGTTAAGGTTAACTTAAACTTAACTTTACAGTCCAATGCAGCAAGATTGAACAAGTTTTAATAGTACCTATACGCCAACAATCGTGACTGTGTTTGTACACAATAACAACGCTCGTAGTAGATAAGCAAAGGGTTTATGTTACCTATGTTATGACATTACCATGTGACCATGTCCTACTTTCTAGATATTAGGTATAAAGTGCATACTTACATGATTAGGTATTTCACGTCTTTTTGTAAGCAAAGCACCGTTTTGTTTAGTCTGTCGAAGACCACTCTACAGCTAACGCCACGATAAATAAACATCACGTTAATGATGGTTATTTTAAATTCACATCTCGTTTGTTTGTAAATACTGGTCATGAATTGGAAGGTACCATGGGTTAGAGTAGCAGTAGGTAGTACCTATCTACCGTACCATTCAGAGCAAAAGACCAAATAGCATTTGATAGGAATCATTATCTTCCTGCCCTTGTCGCACACCCATCCTACTTGGGGTCGACGCAACACGTTTTCTTCTTCCATTCTCCCCTGTTAGACGTCACGGCATCATTTATGCCCGGTTCCTATAAACAAGAAACGAGTACCTAGTTTTGCTCACGGATTGTGGTTTTTTCAACGAAACGTATGCAAAACCATTCGTTTAAAAAACGTTTCGTAAGTTAAGTTACCGATAGATATACAGTACCTACGGATGGGAGGGTTACGAATAACGAACAGTGAGCCAAATGTATGCAAATGTTGGGCAATGGTGTTCCTATAACAAAAACTAAAACCAATTTAAATAAGTGGAAAATAGCTTTAGCTTCAGAAGTCGGTGACTTTTGTTAGTTTGATTCAGTATTTTTGTCACGAAACGTTTTGTATAGGAATGGTTTTAGCATACGTTTCGTTGAAAATACCACTATCCGTAAGCAAAACTACTCGTTTCTTGTTTATAGGAACCGGGCATTACTCCTTTCTCTTTCATATTCATTCCTCACTAAATTCGTCCATCTTTGCTTGGGCCTCCCTCTCCATACGCATCACACCTATAACATAATAATATCATCATCATATCTATCACTTTTTTAGTAACATGCGTTTCATAGGGATTTGCATTGCATATGATAGGGATGTGCAATTGTGCATCCTAAATGCGTTACACACTTGCACCACAGTCCAAAGGGTTTTTATAATAGTTATTTGTGCAACAAGAGAGCAAAGTGGGTTTTTGCTGCGAGTGTTGATTTTGAATCCCGAGTAAGCGAAGGATTCTATAGTTGAATCACGAGCGTAGCGAGTGATTCTAGGTTATAATCCTGAGCGTAGCGAGGGATTCAAAGACTCGAGATGCAAATAACTTTGGTCTCGTGTAACACATACAACTTTTCACCTCAGCAGCGAGGACATATATATAAAGGTAAAAAAAAAACAACATGGTAAAAATTAAACCACCACACCACATTACAAACACACAGATATCCAGACGATGGTTTGTGTATTTTTACGGGATACAGTAAACAGGAAAAGATATTAAGAATTAAAAAAAAAATGTTATTTGGATTTGTGCCCCCTACTGACATTCTTTTCAAAAATGCAATAAGTTTGGGATACGTTTCAATGTGCACGTCATCTTTTATTTTTATTGTGGCTTTCAACATTGAGTCCAACTCCACATTGTAGATGGTTACCTAGTTTGTGATAATTCTATGAACTACGATAACAGTACAGTCTCCGAAAAAGTGTGTGCACCCTTAGTAAGTCTCCATTGCTTAAAAATATCATAAGTTTTTAGATATTTTTCAACACTGACACTGACTTTTTGACAAAGTCAGACAGGAAATTTAATTCTGCTGTTTTTACGTTATGCTTCAATTCTGAGGGTGTTTAGCAGACTTCGTCACTGGTACTTTGTAGCCAGTGTACAAACAAAACAAAACAATAAAAAATTTAATGTCGCAATTTTTTTTAATGCGTTCCGAAACTACACTCACGGTATTCTGTCTCAATATTAAAGATTGTTAAAACTATATATAAATAAGTAGATACCTACATGATAAACTTCGTATTTTTTTTCTTCAGCTTTCTTCATCTTGATTTAATTATAAAAAATATAATTAGATTATTCGAAATATAACAATTTTTCATTTAAAACACGTGATTTACAATATTACGCTTATCTATTTACAATATCGGTATCCGAAACGTTTTATTCTTTGTTTCTTTTTTGGGCCTACTAGATATGAAATTTGAAAATTGAACTTCGAATCGACGTTGAGTAGACCTACACAGTTCTCGATATTCAAAAAAAAAAATAATAAGTTACTTTGTCTCACGCTCGCAGCAAAATCGAATTTTGCTCACTGTCTGTAAACAGCAAAACCCGCTTGTTTGAGGTGCTGAGGTGAAAAAAATAGTAATTGACTGATCTATTTATTTGAAAAAGTCTTAACGCAACAACGGTTGTGGAATTTTCAAAATGAAGGGCTTTGGGAGTTTGTTACTCCGTTGGCTTATCCACGATACACGGTATTTCTGTTATACTTGCGCCAAGTTGTGTAACGCAGTAATTATTGGTGGGCACTAGAGCAGTAAACACACCGAACAGGCATTATCTATGCATGCTAGACAAGCCACTATTTCTATAGTCGTTTCATCAACAACAGTAACAAGATATTATATTAAAGGTAAACGATAACATAACATCACGGCTGTAATACACGAAGGGTTAGGAAGAGATGTAAGTACCTAATTGCACCCACAATTCGTAGGGAACGAGCCTTTTGCCAACAACCGGGCATAAATCCTGACTACGTTGCTAATACTGAGAAATTCACGAGAGTAAAACGCAATAACACTTTGCCTGACCTGGGAATCGACCCCAGGACCTCATTTTCAACAGTAGCGCTTTCGACCACTAGGATACCAATGAGGCAGTTACTAGATATTTAGCTATGCAGTTCAAAACAACACCTATACGAGGAGATTAAGAATGCGCACTACTCTGTAGCTGCTACTGAGAAATTCCTGGTGGAAAAAAACACAACAACGCTACCCGACTGGAACTGGGAATCGAACCCAGGACCTAATGTTCAGCAGAGCTGCCCAGCTCAAAACAACTCGAGGACCTATCCAAGTAAGATTCGCTTACGAAGCAGTTCCTATTTCTACAACGAAGTCCAACTTGATTGACGTAAGTAGTTTGGCCAGTACACAGTATTTTAAATATATTTTTTGTTTAATTTTTTTACCAACTTCAAAGAAAAGAGCTATTTGAAGTCGAGAGAGTTCTGCCCACTACAAAGTACCATATCATGACCGTGATATGCGTTCATAGCACGGTCGGTTGGTCTATCAGGCACTGAAATAAACAAGACACGGACAACTATGCCCCACTACAACGTATCATACCTGTTAATAACGGGCTTAGAACCCGTAGCGTCATCAATTGTCGGCGAAAATAATTTGCCCGGGTCGCTCTCGCTACGTGCTTGGAACGCGACGGTGTTGGTTGGTGACGGAACTGTAGACAGTTCCGTCACCAATTTTGGGCAGAGTTTCATACTTTTAAATACATCATCATCTGCCGAGCCTTTTCCCAACTATGTTGGGGTCAGTATATTACATGGAGCGACTGCCTATCTGACCTGTACAACCCTGTTAGTCCTGGGTAATACGATACCCCTTGGTAAGACTGGTTGTCAGACTTTTTGGGCCACACCTGTAACGACTGACAAAGATCATCAAACGGAAAGCAGTTGGTGTTACATACTGTAAGGTAGGTACATGTAATGGGTAACCTAAAGATCGACCCGAGCGGCTGTTATTATTCGACCATCGGTTCTAAATAGCCCTTTTCTTTGAAGTTATTAAAAAAGTAAAAAAAAAAAACGAAAATGCTGAAAGAATGTCAATAACAAAGTAGGTACACAAAGTTATCACTATCACTACATAATAATTATTATAAAACAAAGTCCCCCGCCGCCTCTGTCTGTCCTTATGTATGCTTAGATCTTTAAGACTACGCAACGGATTTTGATGCGGGTTTTTTAAACAGATAGAGTGGTTCAAGAGGAAGGTTTTAGTATATAATTTGTCAAGCAGGAGAAGCCATTAGGGGGGAAGGGCATTAGCTAGTTTTATAATATAAATCATGATCTGTCAAATGACCAATTTGTTCGAGACACCATTGTTTAACTATTGTGTCTACTTCGTGGACAGATCAAGGGATAAAACGGTGGGATATCAGCAACCGGCGTGAGTGTATGGTATGACCAGGTGTATGATTGTGGACGAGGCAAAAGGTGTATATATAGATCGTAGCAGGTGGCGTTGTGTAGTTTCTGCCTACCCTCTACTTCCATGGAAAAAAGGCGTGAGTTTATGTGTACACGTATATGTATGTATGTATGTGGGTGATGCGCACTATTCAAGCTTAGCACACCTAGGTAATACTTAAAAGGCGAGGTGAAGTTATCATAACTTGTTTAATTTACATCTTAGTTTAGTCCGACCCTGCAAAGCTTAGTCACCATTGAAAAAAAGCTCAAAGCTCAGAAATGATTCACCAATCGACGATGACATTTTATAACTAAATTAAAATACTAAACTTAAAACTCCACTTGCATCTTGCCATGTGCCTTAATAAAATACAAAGTGTAAAATAGCAGTTCGCCTCAAGTAAGGTAACTACGAATTTACGGGATGCTTCTTTGTCAAGCCTACCAATGTAAGAAAGAAAGAAAGAAAAAGTATTTTTAAACTCACACAGGACTTATTAGAAACAAAAAGGTAGAATTATATATGACGAAATTATTTAAAGAAGTAAACATGAGAAACATAAAAAACAGTAAAATTTTATTAGTCCTGTGCAAGGTCAAAAGGCTCCTATCTCAGCATGGTGCTGTGACATTTAAAAAAAAAGTTACAGCGGTGGTATTCTGATAGGGCCCAAGGACCACCGTTCTAAAGAAAAATTCAAAATTCTTTTGTTCTTTTGTTTTGCTCAACTTGAGCAGTCACGCTAGCACGAAATGGTGGTCGCTTTGAACCGTTTCAAGCGACCATGGTCAATGTTAATAAAATTTGAATTCATATTTTCAATAGCTTTTAGCAAGTTTCGATCTACGTTTGTGATCTGAAAGTAATTTAACATACCTAGAGGCTGATTATTAATAGGGATGATGACTGGCTAAAAAAAATATGATTCTGTTTAGTCCGTCAGATAGATTATCGATAATTATTGGAAACGTGTTTTTTGGTTTATCAAATTGATAAAAAATGACGAAGATAAAACGGGGGATTGTGACCTCACATTTGAGTAAAAAATGTACTCATATGTGACGTCACACGAGTTTTCGACGCACTGTATCGTCTTCATTTTTTGTTTACGTGAAAAAAGAAAAAAATGTATCCAATATATTTTGGAAATCTATCTGACTGACTAATTAGTTTTTTTTTGTCGTCTACCCTATTGTATTTGACAAGAAAAAGAAATACGCCTATATGTATACATTTCAGTGTCAGTCGGCTAGTTGAATCTCCAATATTATGTTTCATTATGGGCTGATGTGATTTATAAATAATACGTCGCACTACACACGTTATATAATTATACTGGTTTCTACGACGGTCATCAAGTCTAGACATAAACAGTTATTTAAACGTCTTCTAATAACCACGCACAAATGATTGAAACGTTGAGGTCTTTTCCTACCGTCTAGGCAAGTAGGTAGTACATTAGTATATTCCAGTAAACAGTTATTTATTTGTATGAAAATATATACTAGCAAATACAGGCAAAATATAATAGGGAAATATATTAATTGGGCAATATGCGCAAGCGCAAGCATGATTAATTGGTGGTCTATGCTCACTCCTCTTTTAGACATTCGGTGCTATAATAATAAATTACTACTAATATACATGGTTAAGATAAATGATACCCTGCTTAGGTTGATGTTATTCGTCAAAGAATTTATTGTTTTCAAGTTCACACAGTTCTGTTGCCATTGTCCTAATATATTTTGTATAACCGCAGCATGCATGCAGCATGTTTTCCTCTTCAATCATTCTCTATTACTCCTGATCTCACTAGTCACCTCCTTTCTATCAACAGATAATCACAATCAATCATCGTTTCTTTCGGTTTTCCCTACTATAAAAGCCACCCAACTTCACTCTTCTTAAAATGCATTTATGTGTTGCTTTCCCACTTACTTTGCCAAAGAACTCGCTCTCTCATCGTTCAACTGTACTTGGGTTTGTGTTTTGAAAGCCATTTCTATCTGCAATCAGGTTGAACAGGCAAAGCCTGGCTCCGGAACTATCAGAATCAGATTATAAGTTTATCTGATGAGTCAGGCCTTCGTCGTACCTAATATTTAATACATTCCAACCTTTTGCTCATAATGTATCCATTTCTCTTATAAATAATCTTGATTGATTAAGTCAGTTTAATGTATGGGTAAACAGTGGTCTTAGAGGTCATAAGAAACATGTACATGCACAGTTAGGTATGTATGTATGAAGAGGACTTTGCTTTATGTAGGTCTATCACAAGTTTCGCTCGTGCTAAAGAAATCTACTGACGTAAATATGCGCATTTCACCAATTTATGCGTGATTGAATTAGAATAATTTTAAAAGATAAGATTAGATTAGAGTGCCGATTTGTTATAATTAAATTGATTTAGTCCTTAAGATTACAACTTGATGAGCTAAAACTGGTTGAGTGGTTACTATAATTATATTTTTTTTGTAGAGCATCGGTAGACCCGTGGCGTAACTTTGGATAGATCTATGCCGAGCTGTGGACTGCGATAAGTTACGTTGCTTTGTACGCAAAGCGGTTAAATAATACCTAGTCTGCAGTAGGTAAACAAAAGGAGCAATTCGCTATAGAAATATTTTGAACAGCCTACACAACAAAATATTGCAACGCTATGAATGGAAAGTTGAATACGTTACTTTAACTTACCGTAACATTGACATATGCGTGCATTACTATAAGTTTCACATCATAGCTAGCCGTAATAATAAACAAAAACGTAAAAATCCGATACTTACTTTGTTAATCTGTTATGAAAAATCCAAAATCACATGTATACTATATCACATTGGTTCATGGTTAACGGTAAACCGTAGGAGCACGGTATTAGGTTCGTATGTGGCGGTCGAGAACTCGTATAGTACATGTGTCTGTACAATCGTTTGGTCGCCCGCAGACTGTCGGCGCGGTGCACGGTGTTGCCAAGACTGTGAGACGGTATCACGATGATTAGCCACGTAGGTACCCTACTTGAATTGAAAATTAAGCGCTAAATTGAGCCCTGTGGTAGACTTGCGAGCTTTTTGAAAGGTATTTGAAGGTCTGGGTTGCTGTAAAGGCCATATGGTACGGTAGAGGTTCTACTTAGATGGCTTTGCCAACCGAGTTCTACGATTTTAATAAGTAACTGTTAAATATCGTTGTGTTATTGTAGCTAAGAGTACGTCAATCTACTAACTAATTACCAACTAGTACCTAACTACGTATACCTAGCATGCCTGATAGATATTTCTTAAATGTAAAGCCAAGTGAGAGGCTCATGAGCGTCAGTAAAACTCTGATACCAGGTTAGATACTAACCATACGAGAAAGAAGACCTATACCTAGTCATTTACACGAAACCATAAAACATTGATTGTCTCCTCTACAGATTTTGTGAAATAGTAACTCAGGTGCAAACGAATCTGTTATCAAAACATGAATTTAGTCGAGAGTCCTCCACTTGCAATAGCATTTCCAGCTAAAATAACATTGCAAAATAATCTCAAAGGTTAATAACTCACACTAAAGTAATAATTTTCCTAATTTAAATAATATTCTCAATTAAGCAAGCGTTATTTGTATGTTTGAACACGTACGCCAAACTTTTCTTTTTGTGGATAGCTGTGTAAATTGTGTTAGGAAATTACATTCGGCTTAAAAGGATTAGGATTAAACAAATATAATAATTCTCCAACGGGTTTATGCCACGCTTAAGTATGTCTAATTAGGGTGCACTGGGGTTTGTAACATTAATTATGAGTATATAATTTATTCAAAAGGCAAGCTTGTTTTAGAATAGAGGCATTTATGAAAGGTTTTACATTGAGTACATTATTTTATATTCATTTGTTAGTTTATTTATGGCATCACTCTTCTGGTCATCATTTACTCCAGTCAAAGGACGTCTACTGTTGGATATAAGACTTGGCCATGTCGACCTGTCCTGTGGTTTACACGTGTTCGAACGGATTGCTGTGTGCTGTGTGGTATTGCTTTTCCGTCCTAGTGGATGATCAACCCAATTTCTTAGTGAACTCCTCAAACCTTTGCACTGTAATAACAAAGCCTCTGTAACAGAATGCCACTGTTTCTGACTAGGTCTTTTCTATTTCCAACACTCAAGCCTTTTTTCTGCAAGCGCAGTTATCTATTGCTGTACAATGCATGTTAAAAATAGATGATGCTTTTATTTTCAATAGTGTTATTATTGTGTGCACTAATAACACGTGGTCATAAACGCAATATTCTAATTCAAATCCTACTTACTGGTATCACTACAAGCTATAATACATAATATATAACAGCTGTATAAGCGTATCGACCGCGATAAAGTTTCGCAATAAATAACATGCAAATGACGTCACGAGCTGCAATGACCGTGTTGGATACCGGGTCAGGAATCGCGTCTTGACTCACGTTGCTTCCTTTCCCTTAATAGGTATATAATGGCATTATGATGCTGTGTAGGTGACCGTCGGGCGAAGGATATAATGCCCAGTCGCACTCAATCAGAGCAGAGTTGATCTTTGCACCTACGCGCCAATTCTATCAATTTGTTTTTGTTATTGAGTTATGGTCTGACTGCAGTTGCGATGGATGTATCTATTCTTATTCAATTTCTGAATATTACGGTGCAATGAATAATATAGGTACCTGCCTACCTAAAATAAAATATTTTCATTTGTAGAACATAACCAAAAGTACTGATGTCAATATTAATTAATAAAATGAACGCTATCTCTTACTTACCGTCAACGGAGTACAAATATTCTAAGTATAATTTCTAATTAATAAGTGGTAAAAATAATAAAAAAACAATAAAAACTAACAAATAAACCTACCATTTTAATGTTATAAAATTATACTTACCTACATAGACTATTTTCATTTTATGCCTTTCCTGTTGTTGATGTCGGATAAGATACCTAATGCTAACGCTGCCTAATCACTAATTTTTTGGAGCAAATTAAGTAAGTTAATAGCTTAGCTAGTTAGTGATTGCCAATTCAGGTCTTTAGCTGCCTGTAGGTGACGTAAAATATTCAGGCCTCTACAAAATATACCTCTACAAAAAATCGGCTTATCTTACCGCATAATGGAAATAGTTTTGTTGGAAAACAGTGGCGGGAGAAGAGAAATGTGTTGGAAAGGTGTTTGAATTTATTGGCCGGATTTTATTTAGTTTTTTTTTTCAAAGGGTATCAATACAAACAAGTTTTGTATGAGTCAAAATGTTCTAAAGTGTCACGTTTCCGAGATATAAGCTATCAAGGTTTAAGTCCATTCATCTTCAGCACAGTTTGGATTTGATCAGACACGCATATATATTATGTTCTAAAGTGTCAAGTTTCCGAAATATATGGCGTTGTTGTGATCGCTACCTTGCACATTTTTGTAAGCTTAAATCTCGGAAAGTAAACGCTTTAGAAGATTTTGGCTCAGAAAAAACAAGAAAGTTTGTATTGATGCCAGCTATCGATTAATATAGGTCTTATTCTTTGAAAAAATCAAAATGGCGGAAGAAAATCCGGCCACGCTTCATACAAAAATCTTCCTAGCCCTTTGTCTTGAGTGTCTAAATTTAGCCCATTTACTTTTTAGGTACTTTTATCAATAAATTAGGTAGGTAATCTACGACAAATCAGGTCATGTGCTGTTTTGCTGATAACGTGATTGTATAACATTGTCATACCAATACCCACAGTATACAAGAAAGCAAGTCTTGGAACCCCACTAAGATTAAGGTATTTATTTTGTCATTTAATATGAATTATGAATAAAAGGTAAAACTAAATTCAGCCTTTATCTAAATACTACCTCCATTCCACTACCTACCACATTCAGAAAAATACATCATTCTTGTTGATTTCAACTAGATCCCAGAGCCAAGGTTCTCCGTCTGATGTATTTCCGAAGACCACAGACAATAAAGTTTGTAGCAAACTTGATTGTCTACGAACTGCGAGGCTGTAGGCAGATAACTTTGTTAGGGAATATGTAAACCTTATGATTTCTCTGTAACCTGGAATATTTGTTGTATGATTGATATGATTTTATAAAACTGCGTTGTGAAGAATTTCCAAGCATAGCTTGTAGAACGAACTTGAATCAAGTGTACGTAGCATAAACTGAAAAAAACTCCAAGCTGAGCATGCCGTTAGCATTGAAACATCCAGCTGCAGTACCTAAGTATTTAAACTTCGGCTAAGCCTTTAAGGAAAATTTGAGATGATCAACAGTATTCCTAGTGATTTAATATTCTGCGGAATATGCAATTGTTGTGATACATGTAGGATTTCAGGATTTCAGGTATAAGGAATTATACCTTTTGTAATAGTCAATGACTGGATAAATGCATAATTTCATTATAATACTCGATTCCCAGTAAATGTACATACTTGGCAATACAGGGTGTAAACAACCTCATCACGAAGCCGTCAACCAAGTATTCTGTACATCAAACGAAGTAAATTTACGCAAAAATTATTGCTGGGAAGCGATATTTTTTTTTGGGGTGAAAAATGATGTTTTGTGGTAGAACTCAATGTAACGCACCCAAAACATTGTGCTGATGGATGGATTGAATAGAACGGGGGTCGTGGAGGTGTAAAGATCTTACATTCAAAACTTGTATAAAAAAAAAACATGTCAAAAAGTCGGAACTTTGGTTCCCAGGTATGGAGTAGACCAAAAAAAAAAAGATCGCAATGACTTGGAGAACCGGCTTTTCGGCTTCGTTAAGAGGTATTTTACACCCCATATACTAAATTTTTCAGCGATGCGGGTTTTGGACCATGCGACTAACGGGTCAGTGTCTATTATACTACTTCGTTGGGAAATATCTACCTACATCGATATCCAATTTAAGTATTACCTGTTCCCACCAATACATGTTGGGATCGGTTTTTAAGCTCGCAGTCTTCCAGTAGACTTAATCGGATGCTCCTCCTCAACCCTGTTGCCATATAACAGGACGCCTGTGACGCCAGCACATCAAGCTACCTGAAACTGACAAATTTTCTCAATTAAGGTGAAAGCGTCAGGCTAGCCCGCGAAATTCAAATTTTCTTACGTTTTTTGCAATTTGTAGACCAGTGCTAGGTTGTATGTTGATTAAAATATTGTTCGCGACTGTAAGACGTATGTAGTTACAGAATTATAATCATCAAAATTATCAATACAACCCTCCAAGTTCATAAAAGTCGAGGAACGACTTTTTCAAGGTCAAAATCATTCCTCGACCTTTATGAACTCGGAGGAAATTTGAATTTCGCGGGCTACCCTGGAGCATCCACCTTAACCTTAAACCTAATACTTTTGACTGATTGTAGTAGCTTTATGTTGCTGGCGTCTGTACCTTTAACCACATACCGTACAATATTCCACTAACCTTGTATACATTCGTAAATTGGTTTGTGGAAGTTATGCCTACCATTTAACATCTGCCTAAATGTGTTATTAAGTGGCAATTGTCATTTATTAAATGGTCACGAGTTTGGCCGAGGACAGCCGTTGCCATCAATGTACAATGAACTGAGTTTAACCGATAATTAGCAAACCATTCAGCGAGCACAATTGCTCTTCGGTAACGTGGAAGATAACAGCTATCGTTTATTTGCTGGTTTTATCGTACAGGCAACTGCACATTAATGGTAACTATTCAAAATTGACAGCCTTTATAACTTGACTTAAATATAACAAATCGAGACCGCTCTGTGCCTCGGAGAGCACGGTTCATTGTGGAATGGTAAAAGATAGTCTATGGTAAGAAGTAGTCAAAAATCTGTCAACCGCCTAGTATTGGTATCCAATCATTTTGCTGTGGAGGTCAAATGGCAGCTCTTTAAAAACTAGTACTTCGCCCGCGAAAATTAGGATAACTCGGTTAATTTGCACGATATCAACTTTATTTATGTTCCTCGGCAAAAATGTAGCTTTCTAATGGTAAAGTAAAGATTTTTTTAAATCAGTTGAGTAGTTCTTGAGTTAAATCGTAACAAACAAACAAAAAATCAAATCTTTCCTCTTTATAATATTAATTTATATTGATATACTCCATATATTTCCATGTGGTAGAACTGGTAGCCAGCCCAACTACAGTTTACAACAACCTGCGGAACTGTTGTTCTAATAATTCGGTGCACTACTTACACATTCCGATCACGGTTAAAACGTGTTGTTCAACCAATAATAATTATCCATTTGGTCCTTTTTGATGACCATTGTTTCTGCATAATAATATTAGATAAATATTGTCATGTAACCTTCTTACCCGACCACGGCGAAGCCAAAAGGAAGGGTAATGATTTTGGCTCTCTATTTAGTTAAAATACGAGTTATTTTTTTTATTCTGTTTTTGACACGATTTTCATTTTCTTTGAGAGCATTAAGTAATACGGAATCATCGTCTGCCTAGCCTTTTCCTAGCTATGTTGGTGTCGGCTTCCAGTCTAACCTGATGCAGTTGATTACCGCTTACCAGTATTTTACATGGAACGACTGAATATCTGACCTCCACAATCCAGTTCGTAGGTACAGGGTAATACGATACCCCTTGGTAAGACTGGTTGTCAGACATGACAATAATAATTAATTAATCAAAAAAGTTTTATTTAACAGAAGTCTCTAATATCAATAAATAATTAAATTCCTTTATTGTATCCAATATATGATGCGAAATACCTATCCTCTTAGTAGTTTGGTGTCAAGAGACATTCATAAAGTTGTTATTGATAACAGTGCAGGATTCGTAGATTACGTCATTTGAGAACCGGTCGTTTGACCCATTGCCTTCATCTTTATTATACATATTGTAGAGGAGATGATTGTCTGTGTCTCGTTGAGCTATAAATTTGTAAGATAACGTGTAGGTACGTTTCAAAGGAGTTTTGTTATCATCATCTTTAGCTACGACCATTGGTCTCTGCAGAAGTGCAGATTAAAGGTCCATTCCATGCGCCATTCTAACCTCAATAATATCCATTCACTTGTTAATCTTACCCTGATCTCCTTGATATGGCTTTTCATGGGAATGTACTTACCTAACTGTCATGTCATTGGTCTTTCGTTCTACTATCGTGCCCAATCGTGGTCTTTCGTTTAGTTTCTTCATCTGCTGTTCCACATTTAAACCAGTGGCCTGCCAATGGCCGTAAATCTGAATTATCCGAATTATCCAATTTGCTAGTTACTTTTATTCTTAGCCAGATGCATTCCTGAAGTGGGTTCAAAACATGCCTATATACCTAGTATAGATTGGTTCCGTATAGTATAGTCGTGTAACCCCTTGCCCACGAGCTACTCATTCAAGCGGCTTGCGTCTTGCCACGACGACTACGGAGAGAACAAATGACGACGACAGAAAGAAACAGGTGAAAAACGCGCGTGTCGCTACGCAACTTACCCACCCAATCGCGTCGGAAATCTCATCACCCGTGGCCATGGTCGGGGCCTAAGATGTCTTGTAGGCTTAGTAAACCCATTTAACTAACCATAAAACAGTTGAACAAACATAAAGTTAATTTGAAACACTCTGTCAATATACTCCTAATTAAAATGTACCTAATTGGAACAAGATTGTTCAGATGGAGAAGATTCATGGAATTTATTTATATGCAAAAAAAGAATAAATTTTTAAGAAGATCATTCAGGGAGACTGCTTTATAGTAATTCCACGACAAACAGCTAAGTTCCGTACCTATTTGCAGGGTATGTGGAAGGCCTCCCAGAGGAGCGCCCCTGTAATCACAGAAGACACATCTCAGTTTTATCTCTGTGAACGCAAAGAACCGAGGCTGCAAGTTTCATGGGGAATTAAAAGGACTGTATTACCTTATGTATAAAACTCGAATGCACAAGTGCACAATTTTATACTTAACTGCAATACAGTCCTTTTTTCGTTTTTTCTGCTTGACGTAATAACTTTTTTTTTTCTATTGTGTATCCTACTCATCACAGGAATCTATCATGGACATTTAGCTGTTCCTTTGTTAAAATATCTTCTGCACTTGGTCTTTGTAGCAGTAAGGAATTGCCCATTGACCATTCTTACTCATTCTGCTGAGAATCTTTCTATTAAACCTGGAACACCATTCCTCTTAAGTCTTTTGTACTACAATACTTCCAGACCCTTATAATTTAGCAGCCAGTGAGTTGACTTGTTTGGTGAGCTTTTTCTGGTAGTTTGTGCTACGGACAGTGATCTCTTGCTTCACAATTTTCAGCTTCAGATCTTGCAGGATGTACACACAGTGCCACGAAAGATGAGACCTGTCACATCACTTGAAACGAATGAAACTTTGTGAAATCTTGATTATGCCTCGAGGTAAAACAATAAGAAAACTAAGCAGGAAGATGGTTTACGACCTGTAAAGAAAGAAAGAAAGTAAGAAAAAACATTTATTAGCCCGCACAGAACAAAACACATAAAATAAAATGGTGAGATTATCAACTAATAAAAATGGAACATACAGAAAACAAAAATAAAAAGAAAAACGAAATTGTTCCTGTACAAGGCCAAAAGGCTCCTATCTCAGCATGGTGCTGTAACATTAAAAAAACGTCACAGCGCTGGTATTCCTACCATATTACGTACCTGTACACCTATATGTCAAAAGAAGTATTTCGTTACACAATTAACTCGTTTAAAAGTGGAGTGACAGGTCTCATCTTTCGTGGCACGAATTGTATTTATTGTGGATGCGTTTAGGGATGTTGATTTGTTGAACATTAATTTCAAAGCCAAACCTTTTCAAAGTCTGAAACCTTTCCAGGATGTCGTCGTGAAAACTGACCCTTAAGAGTTCATAAGCAGCCGTGAACCACCTTCCACCACCTCCTTCCACCTTCTGGCCACTGGTGACCAAGTGGCAAGAAGGTGAATGGAATAAAAATCTCGGTCACATTATTTGCATTACCTGCATACCTTAGAACAAAAACAGTAATTACACGTTTCCTTTCTGTTCAACAAAGCAGGAAAATTCTAATCAAAGTCTCGACATTTTGCTTCGTAACGTATGATGGAGCGAGCCCTTATAAAGTAAGTAGGTACCCAGTAAGCAAACATGTTCATATTTTAAAACTGGCATAAGTATGAGTACCTACATACTATTCTTTAAAATTCGTCTTATGTTAGTGCTGAAATAAAAGGAGTTTAACTTTCCAAGTAAGAACCTACTTATAGTGTACCTTCTCTTGCGTTTGTTTCGTTAGCCACACATCAAGAATAAATAAAGAGTAACATTACAGTCTCATATTTTTAGGGTTCCGTAGTCCTGACAAGGAACCCTTATAGTTTCGCCATGTCCGTCTGTCTGTCTTTCCGTCCGAGGTTTTGCTAAGAGACCGTTAGTACTAGAAAGCAACAGCTTTCTTTCTTTCATTTTCTTTTTTTTAAAATAACAATTTTGTAGAGGTGTGTATATCAATAACGCCGACAACGTGGTAAAATAAAATGTTGGAAAATATTTTTTTAGGGTAGCTCCCCTACATGTGAAGTGGGGATGACCTAGGGGTTGCTAATACTACTTTTCGATTTAATGCTCCATTTTCGAAATATTAAACTTTAAAATGCAAATTTTTGTTCCAGTAGGGCGTCCCTCTCCCTCTAAAAGCTAAACTACTGGCTTGAAAATTCTGTAAAAATTCTTGATGATAGTGCATTTCATGAACTTTAAAGAAAAACTATAGCGGTTAAGATAACTTTATTAGTTTAGCAGTAATAGTCGTTGAACTAGGGTGTTGGATAATTTTGTACCAAATACAAAATCCTTAGATTAAATCCTATAAATTTACCAAGATGAAGTGGTTGCTTGTTTATAACGGGTGAAGACTTGCATTGAAAAACAAAATCTAAAATATAACGGGCTACTACGGAACCCTACACTGCGCGTGGCCCGACACGCACTTGGCGGGTTTTTTTACATTTCTTGAGATAGTTTCGCATTGTGATTGCAAGTGTGTGATGCAATTGACTTCTTTATTTATTTCATTTTATACTGATACAAAAAAAAGACTTTATAAGCACCGTGGAGCAAATACATCGACCCATATTTTCGGGTGCAGCTATATTCGTATACTGGTCAGACCGGTCCCAACAGGTATACTCTGATGAGTTCGTCAACCGTTTGCGACACACCACTGAGTCAACAAGCTACTATGTAGGTACCTACTCATGACCTTGACTCACTAGTACCTTAATTTTCTGTAGGACGCAGTCTGCGTTCAGAGTAGGTAAACAAACAATGGATGATAGATTATCTACTTATATTCTAAATAGTAGTCAGTGAACTGCACTCTCTTCAGTTAAATGTGTTAATATGTGAACACATTTTAAAGTACTTACCTAATCTGCCTTGCTTTTTCCTAATTCGGGGTCGCCCTCCAGTCGGCTGCAGCTGGGTGCCAGTATATTACATGGAGCGACTACCTATCTGATATCCACGACCCAAATTGTACCGTACGGTATCCGACCGACTTGAAAAATCCTAGCAGGTATTTTACGACTGTCAAATTTCAGAGTTAAAGTAATTACGCTCACTCGGTGTTATAGTATTTTTAATAATATAGTGTAAACCCACTAAAAAGCGCGGGGGGCGGCTAACCCCGTATATTGATGCTGTGGCGAGCAAGCGACTGAGTGAACTGCGGCCGGCCGACCGCAGTTTAACGGAGCACAGATTTTGTTCGCGCTGTCTTCTCTATACGTAGTAGTAATAGCTCAATGTGTTTTTAACCTTCTTCAATGTTTTATTTCCTAGCCGCCGTCTGTTAGCGTTCATGCAACTGGATCCACAGGTACTAAAAGGGGATAGTAAGAAATAAATCGGGAGAAGAACACACAGTTTATATATTTCAATCAAATATATTCCAATGTTATCTTAAAACATCCTAGTTTATCTAAAATATAAAATAGATGTAACTAAAGAACACATTATCAAATATAATCAGTCATTCGATCACTCAACATTTAAACTACCTATAAATTAATTAGTAATATTAAATATCATAGTAATACAACATTGGAATGAACGATGATACCTTTAAAAATACAGTTAAGTTTTAAAGAGTAAGAAATACTAAGGCAGTATATTCGAGCAACAAGTAAAAAAAAAGAAAAATATACGTAATTATGTCAACATGTTGTTGGTAGTTGGCCCAATACACAATGGTCGATATTGGTGTTCTATTTTAATATGCATTCAAATAATGCCACATCGAATACTTCCTTTTTAAATAGCATTACATAGTTAATTTTTAAGAACATATTTTAAAACTAAAGAGTGAATTTGAGATTAAAAGAAATTGTTTTTATGGCACTGTTTTCCTTTTAGGCAGATTGGCGTAAGTGCCAGCCTCAATTTTTCAAGAAGGCTCATCCTGAAAGCTTTTGAATCCCTAAAGGCTTAAAATGTGCCTACTGACTGCCCAGAGAAAATGATTAGAGATTTACGGTGTTCACCACACCGGCACCGCCGCAACACCTCTTGTTCAATACTTTGTAACACAAAATATTTGGTCGCTGTATGCAGTACGAACTACTTACTTCCTTACTTAATCTAAATAAACTTATCACTAAAAACACTCAATTTAAACTAGGAAATGCAAAATTTCAATATCGTCACATTGCAAATAAGACTTAACTTTGATCATTTAAAAATAGTCGTTCACTTTGTTCGTAAGTTACCTCGAGGTCATGTAATAATCTTATTTCTAGGGTTAATTAATACTGCTACACAATACATTTAACAGTACAGTTTAAAACTATAACGAATTTTAACAAAAACAAGTCTTCGAAGTTTTCGGGCAGTAAAGTTCCATAGAAACATGAATAGATACTTCTACATTAAAGTTAAGATTACTGGACGTTTACTGATAGGTACTAGGACAATCAGCATATTGTTTTATTACCATGTAAAAGAGTTAACTCTACTATTAATTAATAAGTGGATATGGGGCGTTTGCAATTACGATGGTACTAGGGTTGTTTACTCAATAGTAAAATGTACTCATATTCTGACATTTTATTTTAAGACAATTTCTTTTTATGTTATTCTCTATTTGAATTTAATCATTTTAGGGTTTATGTCGTTTTATATTCGTACACTTACATAGCAACAAGTAACAACTGCTAATCACACCCTAACTGCAAGCAAGAAATATCACAAATGATAACATGTAAAAGAAAAATACCAACCTTTCGATACGCACCTACGTACATATTAGTACCTACGTAGTACCGAAACTGATCCGACTCCAAAGTGACAGTTATGTAATCATGAAAGTATTCGAGTTGAGATCACTGAAACTAAATTACAAACTTATAACACAAATGTGCTTAAACCACCTGGAAAGCACCATCGATATAATATAAAATACCCTCGAACTATTTAATGCATCCATCACAATGTTTTGAGTGCTAGCGTGAAAACGTGATTTTTCACCACTAAAAGAAGTCGTTTCCTAGCAATTATTTTTGTGTAGAGTTATTTAGTTTAATGTACAGAATGCTTGATTGACGGCTTCGTGAAGGTTTCGTTTTCACCTTGTATGTCAGCCCTATATAAAGGGTGTAAAACACCTCTTAACGAAGCCGAAAGGAATTTGTTCTCCTCGACATTGCCATAATTTTTTTGTTCTAGACCATACCTGGGAATCTTCTAGTTACGGAGATATTGGGGGTCAAAGTTCCGACTTTTTGACAACTTTTAAAAAAAATACAAGTTTTTAATGTAAGATTTTTACTTTAAACACCTCCATGACCCTCGTACTATTCAATCCATCCACCAGCACAATGTTTTGAGTGCGTTACATTGAGTTCTACCACAAAACATGATTTTTCACCCCAAAAATAAGTCGTTTCCCAGCAATAATTTTTGCGTAAAGTTACTTAGTGTGATGTACAGAATGCTTGGTTGACGGCTTCGTGATGAGGTGGTTTACACCCTGTATTTTCAGCACGTAACGCTAGTGTTTCACTGTCATAGCATACTACTTTTGCCGTTGTGTCAATGTGAATTGTAATAGTATAAATTGCTCTATAAGCGATGTGTACGCTGCTCAAAAAGCTTCATAAATCTATCTATACTTTTGTGAGTTCAGTTCTAACATTATAATTAATTTTCATTAACATTACCATCAATTAGCCGTACTGAGCGAGTATGAATAAATTATCACGTGTCTAAATTAGTTATAAGTACTTGCATCCAATTTGTTCTCGTACAGAAGCCTTATTTTCTCCGGAGATATCGATTCTCCAGTTACTTTCCTTAATTACCTACCTACTTACTAAAATTAACAATAATATTAATATGTACCATACTCTTAAGTAAAATTTCGTGTTCTAAAGTAATATTTTCTAAGAGTTAACACATGAATACTAATAGTATTCGAACGAAGCAACGACGTGGGTTCGTCGCAATACGAAAATGTCAAACGTGTCGGATTAGAGGATTTTCCGGCATGACCTTGTATAGTAGAACCAGCGTCTACGTATTTAAACGGATCTAACCTCTTAATCTCGTGAAATGACTCTAAATTAGGCATAGAAGTCAACTTTTTAAACAGCGTACACAGCATCTACTAAACTTTATAGCAACGTGTGTTTATTGACTAAGATCTTTCTTCTAGTGAAGCGTAGAGGGATGAGCCGACGTTTCTTCTTAGCACCCAATTGCAGGAGCAGGTTCTTGGCCTCGGCGAGTGTGGCTGCGTCTGCGCCGTCCTCCACGCCGGAGACGAACCCGCTCTCAGGCCGCGATAGCGCGGGCGCGTTGCCAGGCAGAAGCGAGAACCATCGGTCTATCTTTGCAGACGAAGACAACTGTTGTATAACAAATAACATTACAATTACACATGATATCATCACAACATGTTCACAATATAAGTAAGTACATCGCTGTTGTTTTCTCCATTGTTAGGACGTTACTGAAAATTCGCTAGGCACGATCGCAGTGTTCCGCTATTGTGTTTGTGATAGTAATCAAATTATGACATAATTTTTAACACATATAGGTTATAGGCATGTACGCTGTATTTCTTAATAAATAACTAGCGGACGTCACGCGGTTTCACCCGCGTAGTTCCCCTTCCCGTGAGAGTACGGGGATAAAATATAGCTTAAGTTACTCGCTGATAATGTAGCTATCCATTGCTTTAATATTTTTTCAAATCGGTCTAGTAGTTTTTAAGTTTATTCGTTACATACAAAAATACAAATCTTTCCTCTTTATGATATTAGTCTAGATTATGTAATATAAGGTTCTCCTGAAAACACAGAATAAAATGGCCTTTTGGGTCTCTATTTTATATCCAAACGACCAAAATGTATGAGATCGTCTCTTTCACTTTAACTTTAATAGAAAAGTTTTTCCATAGGTGTACTTAAGTAAAAAAATATACAATATGTTGAAGCGCAATTAGGTTTGGCAACAAAAATATTGTAGCCAAACCTTACAGCGTCGAAAACTTGGATCGTATATTTTAAAAATTTTGTTCCCTTGCGTAAGAACATGTGAAGTTATTGTGAGCACCTGCTTAAGTGTGAAGTTTTCTTTCGTGTACCTACTCATTACCAGACAAAGCATTCGTTTCAGGAGAAAAATATACCAAGTATTTTGTATTTTCTAGGTCTAGTTTTATCTCTTTTGTCTAGCCTAGAACCAGCGCCACCTTCAGGCATATTATGTAGCACAAAATATTGGATCAAATATTTCCTAAGCGTTAGGACCTCACGAAGGATTCTTGTCATATTTCTCTTTATTCTTTTCACTTAATCATAGAAAAAAGATGAGAAAGAAAATATTTACTCGTAGTACTTTGAAAGCTGCCACGTGGATTCTCACTGATTAGGTCACGGATTAGTAGCAGTTCCATTATCGGGTCAGTTATGCAACCACGGTTCTCCGTTTTAATGAACAGAGAACATTGAAATAATTAAATAAATGAAGCTAAAATAAACTTGTTTTTATAAAGTTTTATCCTAAGAATAAATATAACTTTTCTACGCAAATCAGATATAAGTTATCTGACGATTGAAAAATCCTTTAAGCTGCTGATACTGTAATTTTGAAAAGTGGCATTTTCATTACAAGTCATATATTCAAATTAAAATTTTGAATCAGCATTTGTACTTACGTTAAATAATTCCTAAAGATGGTCACCCAGTAGTGCAGTCAGTTCCATCTACAATTACTTATTGTAAACTTATTTCCACTAGATTGATCGAATTTCTGCTTGCAAGTGTACAATAAGACCATCATTCATCGAACTTTAGTCTTCAAACCCGTCGACAGCAGGAAATGAGAGCTCCGTCAACCATTTAGACAACGGCACTTTGTTTTATTCATGAATTTAAGCTTATTTTGTTGAAATAAGAAGTTTCGTTACGTTAGATTTTGTCTAGCAATAGTGAAAATCAGTGATGTGTGGAATTGAATAGTTCTATTAAGAAATGACTAATACATCTTGTTGTCGTATCAAAAGACTCTTACTTGTACAACTTCGAGTACCCAGTAGAAAAAATACAAATCGCATCGGAAACACTTTCTGTCCTACTTTTTGTATGAAATTAAAGTGTGTAAGTTGCAGCTGGGGTGTACTGTGGTACCTAAGTGGGTTCGCCCGCGTGGATGTCGTAAATTATCCCACGGGAACGTAGTATCAAGATAAAAAGTATTCTATGTGTTAATCCAGGTAAAAAACTATGTGTGTGCCAAATTTTATAATTTCAGTCGTTTTTGCGTCAAACAGTAACAAACATCCACCCGTCCTCACAAACTTTCACATTTATAATATTAGTAGGATAGGTAGTTGGAAGTAAGACTTCATGCTGAATTGTGCCATTTTAATTAGAAACCCTTTGTTGAAAAAGTGAATAGGAATTCGCTTTCCAAGTAAACCCCTACGTTTACCATTCATTTTGGTCTCTCAAAGCGTTAAACAACGCCATTTTACGATGAATAGTTCTAATTTTGAATTTTGTTTTGACCCGCCTCGTGAGTGTACACAGAGTGAATGGACGATGGACGTGGGGAGCCGAATTGTAAACACATTATTCCTATTGTGTATAAACAAAGAGTAACGGAGCAGAGAGATCGAGAGCGCCAGCGAAAACGTGATTTTTTTTCAGCGTTTGTACATTAACAGTTAACGTTAAACGTACAGCTGTACAGTGTACTGTGTACATACTCGAACATATGTACCATTCCTTACATTACCGGACATCTTATCGGATGAAGAAAGTGTTACGTGGAACAGGACAAGAGGTCACATAACGCAGGGCACTGACTACAATAAAATGATTACTAGTCTTAAAACCATGACATACCAACTTACAACCAACCTTTAAATTAGGCAGGCTGCTTGCATTCGGTTGCTCAAATGATTTAGGATTAAGAGATACCTAATTGTAAAAAAGATAGTTTTTTATGAGGGGACTAGGTGTCAATTGAATTTGATCATTGTTAAAGTGCGGATCATTACTGAAAATATAAAGCTAAAGTCGCGGAAAGCCTTTTTATTTAAAGTAGATTATAGCTTCAACGTCTATGTTGTACAGTGCCTACGCCCTTGTCTTTGTTTAATGCTTTGCTGTGACTTGGGGTCGGCACAACACGTTTTTTTCTTCCATTCTCCTCTGTCAACCGTCTCACTATCATTTACTACTATTTCTTTCTTAACATTCCTTAAACAAGGCTAGGCAGGTGATGATGATGAACATTCCTCAAACAATTCATCCTCCTGTTCCTCTACCATAGGGTGACCAAATTCAAGATAGCTCGATTGATTTGACTTTATTCCCCGTCTTCAAAATTAATGGGGCTACCCTGAAATATGTACGTAGAAATATGAATATCAGCATTCTCCTGCCTTTATTTGGGGTCGACGCAGCATAGCTTCTTCTTCCACACTTTAAGCTCGTCATACAAATACAAAATACAAAATCTTTATTTCATAACTAAAAACTTTTACATTAGTTGGTGATTGGAGCCTCCTTTTAAGCAAGTAATGCCTGTGTTAGGAGACTCCGCTCTTCCACAGCAATATACAATTTATTTAGTACCTACCTTAGATGTAAACATTGTTTGTGTGTTTGTTTATGTGTGTGTGTGTGTGTGTGGGTGGGTGTTTGTGTGTCATTCATTTTGTGTGTTGTAATAGTGCCTCAGTGTTTGTGTAATTTAGTGTCTTTATCCAATTTGTTAGTTTTTTTTGCACTCGTAAACGAGTCATCTCAGCAGTCATCTCCTCTTTAGCCATATAATCCTTCACACAGTCCATCCATCGTTTCTTTGGCCTCTACTCTTATAGCCATCGACTTTCATACCCAAAACTTTCCTCACGACGTATTCCTTATTCCTCCGCATAACATGCTTAAAACATCGCAACCAATTACTACATAATTTTTCAGTCATCGGCGCCACTTTCATTTAGAAATACCAATAGTTAATCTGTGAAATCAATCGAGCTATCCTAGGGACTATTATTTCGGAGATAAATACAGCAGCGGTTTTAGCATGCTGCGATGATTGTTGCATCTGCTTTCAATATACTTACGAGTAGGTAAGTACTTGCTCCCCCAAAGCAAGAATTTTGCTTGAGAATCTTCCACCGCTCCACTCTAATTTAAAGTAAGTGATTATGTTTCATGTTCATGTATTCTACTGGACTAATGCCTGGATCCCAAGAGACTTCTGTGCAAACACGTTGGATGACTGCCCATCAGTTGTAAGTCAGAACCTAGTTGGTCTGGAGAAGGATACCTAACTCATCCCGTTTCATAGTATAGTAGTGAATACATCAGACACGACGGCACACTAAGTCAGGCGTTGAATGATTACTGCTACGCCAACCTGCATTTACTTGCATTGCAATTGCAACCAACATGGCGGCGAAAACCGCTTAGATATTCAGCTTGACATACCAATTAGACTGTATTAGCAACTTACTGATTGCACCACTTGCAAATAAGACAGGAGAGGTAAAGTATAGTCCTTTCAAATTTATTTTACATCTGACAGCAGCAACCCAAAAGCAGCCCTAAGTAAATATGATTAAAGATCACGAATTTTGACAGGTTTGTCAGTGACACGAAACCGACATCAACCTTATTTAAACTAGACTAAAGTTCACAATGATATGACCATTAATGCCAAGTTAGAGGTAAACTAACTGTGAAAGGCATTTAAACTTGAGCTTGGAACGAATCGCATTCTTTCATTTATTTCTGGTTTATTTATAACTACGAAAGTAATTTTTGGGGAAGGTTTCTTTTTTGCGAACCAGCTTTTCGTTGACGATTTCATAATTGATGAAATGAATAACTGCCTCATTTACAATTGGTGCAATTTTATCAATTTATTATTTTGGAGGAATCAGGGATATTAAAACAACAATTGTCTAGTTTTGTATAAGCAGGGTGCTATTTAATGTTAGGGAATGATACGACTCGGATCACATTGTTATGGTGTGTTTACAGTGGCGGATTCTATTGCTGCAGAAAACACAGGTTACAATAAGTTTAAAACTGTTTCTAATTATACGAGTATGCATAAACATTTCGGCTATTTCTACACAGAGTGGTTACATGTTTAGGTCTAAAACATTGAACATTCATATTGTTTGAAACATTGACATCGCTGCTAACTAATTTTAATAATGCACAGTGTAACTAAAAACACATAATTATCTTTCTTTTTTTGGCTTTTTATTTTTTTTTCTTTCTAGTTATACGGAGAATGACTATTTTTTAAGTTCCTTAAAATTATTGATTATATGTTATAATTTCTAGAACATGGATAAATTGATATACTTTTATAATTACCAGATTAAGCTCACATTCAGAGTTTTCTAAAACGATTACTATATTAGGTGAAGTTGGATATAATAATCGATTCACAAAGTGTAAAGCCAAGGGTGGCAGTAGTGATAGACAGAGGATTAATGAGGATTAGGTAAAGAGCACGGCAGCCTTGCCTCCGGGGCACTCTGCCAAGAACCAACTTGGCGCACAAATATATATGTATACTTTCACAAACCCTTCTGTTCGATGCTTGCGACACCCTTAACTTAGACATCATATAAACCAATGGTACAATGTCAATGTTCCTTTTTCGGCAATGATACGGGATTTCGTTTCGTTTTATTCTTATCTACATAAACTCCTTCTTATACAAATGGTGTGGTTTTACATTTAGTGGAACATGGTACGATCGTCAGTCCACACCAGTTCGCTGCACCATGCCCAAATATAACATTAATATATTGACTAGACCGTTGAATTATTATTAAAAATAATCTGGTTATTGACTAGAAGTTATCTCTTCAATAAGATTCCTATCCTAGTGAAGGCATCGGTGCCAACACCTCGTGGAATCGCATCCATCTCCGTGTCGCTGATGCATTGCTGCAGCATTGGGGTCATGAGTTTGAATATGAATTCTCTTATAACGATGAACCAACGTCCTTACTCCACTGTGGCGTCTTTTATAATTTAAAAGTGATATAAATAATACCGTTACACGAATCAAAAAGGTTTTTTTTTTATTTGGTCCATATTTGCAAAACTTTAGCAAATATAAAATTGATATTGTTATTTTTTTTCTCTACATTATTTTCGAAATATTATTTTATTTGGCATTATTTTGGCTCGCCCGCTTCATACTTTACGAACACCTTTGTCATTTGACATGCAAATATATGAAAACATTTTTTATTTAAATCGAAACGAGTTTTTAACGAATGTTGCGCTGTCTTTTAGAAGTAAGCTTGAAAACGTTCCTTTAACAATAACTGTCTATAATAATGTCGATCTATTTGATTAAACACGTAGAATTAAACATTGTTTTGAATACTTAATTAAAACTTACGATATACACGGTTACATTGAATTGAATCTGTTGATATTTTGAAACTAATAATACTTACATATAGACACCAATCTACGAAGTATCTATGTGACGACAAATCTGATTAGAACGCTATTGACATCGATTGTAACACTGTAAGTAAAACGTGACATGAGAATACTCAAAAGGAAGTATCCATCAACGAACTATTCTGCGACTAATATTCAGAATATTCTCCGAAACTAATATTGAATATCTATGAAGCGGTACATTAAATACCCTATGAAACCATATTCTTAAATGAGTAACTTCCTCCGAATATGATTAACACAAGGACTACATAAATCGTTGAAAAGCATAAAATCCTTGCTTTAATAGACTATTAATATTTTTATAGATCATCAAGAGCATAAAATATATTTCGGCGTGTAACTTGCACTTCATACTATAACAATATGGATCATAAACCTAAAACCTATACTTTAATGGCGATATGGTAAAGGATATGTTCTGATACATACGGGTTCACATAAAAAATAATAACGTTGGACTAGTATAAGAGAACATGATATGTAAATAAATCTATATCTTTGACTCTCTTCCGTTTATCGCCCTTCGCATCATGTGGCACAAGTTTGGCACCATCGTAAGTCTCAATCTTCAAACGAGAACACTATCTACCCTAAAACAAATACAAAACAACAGTATACATACAAAATATACCTACTATTTGTACAAAAATGACGAAAATTATATTATATATTATTTTATAGAAGATACGACTAAATATAAATAAGGTTTTAGGTAACTTGACTCAGATCAGTTATCGTGGATTCAGTGCGAGTTCACTTGGTGGTGTGGCGGGTCCACTGGGAGCGTAGGGCCGTCATCATCTCGCTGCGGTTGGGCACCTTCTCGCTGGTGGTGCGCGTGATGGGGGCCGCTGGCGCCAGCAGAGCACCGGAGGCCTGTGCGGGGGCCTGGCCGGGCACGCGCAGTGTGTGCCCCGACGCGCCTTGCGCTTCAGCCTGTGCCTCCACAACGTCTGACGCGCTCTCTGAAGGGCTCACCGGCACGATGAGCCGCACGCGTCCGTCCTCACCCGTCGCCGTCAGCGTACAGTTGTGAGACAGCGGCATTATGAAGGGAGCGCTTTCGTCGGAGCTGGAGCCGTCCGGGGTGGAATCCTTCGACGTGGTCGGCTGGCTGTTGTTGCTGTACAGCGAGTTCTCAGACTGCGCCACGCTCATGGCCTGCGCTAAGTTCCCCAGCTCGTCGTTGGAACTGCAGATTTCCTTGTATAGCTGGTGGTTCAGTAAGCTCGCGAGATCAGAGTTGCTGTAGTGGTTGCTCAGCGGCGGGATGGATGGGAACGCGTTACAGTTCTGGAAGAACTGCTGGTTGTAGTTAATTGGTGGTGGTGGCTTGCTCGCTTCATTGCCATTAGGGAAACCTCCCATATTTTGGAATTTGGTTATCAAGTAGTTTTGTATCTGATCGTTGGTCATGCCGCCGAAGCATGGAGCGGAGCTTGCGCCATTGGCTGTCTCCTGGACTGGTGATGCACAAAATGGCGAAAAGTTCATATTGTTGTTCTCCATATTTTGATTAGTTTTTGTGTTCTGTGTGATCAGGTTGATTAGAGCTTCGGTGTTGGTCGGAGAACGGTTGCCGTTGCACATGGCCGCGCCGTCGGGCTTGAACGCTTCGCTGTACGAGAGCTCGGCTTTTTTCTGAATAATCTATTGTCGTTAACAGAAAACAATAACAAGTAAATAACTATGAAGAAAAAATTGCACGAGTTAAATATTAGAAATTAGATAGCAATTGAATAAAAGCATAAAAGAGTTAACAAAAGAATTGGCTTAAAATACTCACAAAAATGACATCAACAAGCTACAAACCATGCGACACTTTCCTACGGGTTACAGCAAAGCTACAAGTAAAGGGCTTTTCATACGATTCGAATATGTAAATCCTCTGCGAATGCTCAAATTGTTGTTTGGTTAAATGGATGGTGATAAATTAAAACAAATTTGCAAATGTGTGGAACACAACGAAATAAAACGGTAACGTCGGGTGGGATAGGACGGACATTGACAAATGGAGTGTCAATCTGTGGAGATTAGCGGTGAGGAACGGATGCCCGCGCTGGCTATGTTACAACACCCCAATGTCTTATTTACTTTCCTACTAAAAAACTAACTGTGTAAACAATGTTTTACCCCGAATTGTTATAATATCCACATAATTACCAACTGTAATTTTAAATTATAGCGTTATGACAATTCAGTTTAAAAATAATGGTTTCAACATTATTCCCATATTTTATTTCGGACATTAAGCCGCTGTGTATGTTTTGTAACTAATTGTTTTATATAAAAGGGCAGGTATTTTGGTGGAAAAATAGGGACAACAAAAACGTAATGTGGGTTTAAATACGCAAATAAATAAGCTTAATTACACGGATAACAGTTACTAAACGCCTAGATAGATAGATGAGATATACTTAAACTAGGTACCTACCTGGATACTGAAAGCTTGAATGTGGGCAAGCTAAGTAAATCTGCTGTACATTTTCAAGATGTTGGGATTGGTTGACAGAACTAACAATAGCCAATCAAAATTTTGAAGTAAGTTTATTCAAGAGGTTCGACGAATTTGACTTCTTCAAGTTTCAGTTAAACCGATACAGACAAATTGCGACACGGACGCGAAGACGGACACGATTATGGACATCTTACAAATACTTACTAAAATAAATAAAGTATTGTACGATGTCTGTAATTGGTCAGCAATGTCTCCGTTCCAGTTTAACGGATACTTAGCTTTCAGATACCCTAGCTCACCCTAGCTCGAACTACGTTTACTCCGCGCGATAACGCTGGGCTAGGCCCACAAAGAAAATTTTGTCTAAAGTTCGGCCTAAATGTATTTTTTCATCCTAAAAGCACAGAAATATTCACATTTACCGGTCGTTTTGGCACACCGAGTTTCAGAAAACATTAAGTTTTGATAATCGCCAAGACTCAGTCGGTCATACTTTTGGAAAAACATAAGTTCTGAGACTCGAGGTATCTGACTCAAACATACCCGGGACTGTACAATGGCGGAGAGTCAAAATAATTTTCAAACTTTTGGAAATGAGGAAGAAAAATCTATGAAACTCGTATGAATGTCATGTCTTTTCTTCCTCATTTCGAAATGTTTGAAAATTATTTTCCATATGAAAAGCTACTTGTATAAGTTGCTTTACATAGGGTAATATCATTTTCTCATTACATAGAGAATTATGGAGTTACTCAAAACAAAATACGAGATGCACATGCTATAACAATGCAAAACAAATAAAACATTTGCAAATTAAAACTGGGTTACTAAATAACGATCAGAGCACAATAATGTACTTATTAAGGTACACGCACATTACGTAGAGAGGCGCAACAGGTCGGAATACTTTCACAAAATCTAAACCGTATCATTGATTTCGAACACCGGTCTAGCCGAATGTACGTGCACCCTAAAACAGTAAAAGCTAAAGGTTAACGCACATTTGCTTATCACCTGCAACTTTAAACGCAATCGTAATATGCAGATGCAGATGTTTACAAGGAATTGCTAAAATAAGACTTAACATAGGTGTTTACAAAGGTGCGTTCACATATTAAGATCTATATACAAATCAAAGTTATAGCCCTTTCACAGTTATTTAAGGCTAGTTATTATGTTGGCTACCCTGGATTCTCCAGTAGAACATTTTTTTTTCAGAAAGTACATGTTAGCCTTCTTAATACCTACCGGTAAATAAACTGTGAATGGACAGTACGCTGTCTTACATACCTGGGGCAAGAGTGTCAGTTGCTGGGCGTTGATTGGTCGAGAGGAACCTCGCTCTCGTTCTTGCAAGTGCGCCACCAGAGCTCCAATGTGTTCAAGCAGCTCTTTGTTGTGGACCAACAACTGGTGAGTGCGAGCCTGAAAGATATACAATACAGACAATTGATCAATATTTTATCACCATAACATCTCGCTTACTCCCCTGAAGGCCTAGGCAGAGGTGTATGCCACATTTCTCCAGCATAAGTAGAGAGGGAGACCGTTGTCTTAGGGCACAATTCCAGACTACTTTGTTCGAGCATGGAATCGAACTCGGGAATATTTTACAATTTAATATAACTTATTCATATTCTTATACCACCTACTTCCCTGTCATTGCAATTAACAGAAGGCGTTCATTGAAGGTACCTTATTCAAGGACAACGTCTTATCATCATACTTTTGGCGAATGTAATAACTTTTCAAACGTACGCGTCATAGAATGGATTCTGAATCGATGAACACGGCTCAAAAGTAGTCGTAGTAATTGCGCTGCCAGCATATCCATCTCTTTTATTGACAGTACCAATATCATTGTAACAAAATCCCTTTGATTCAATGCATCAATGTCGCGTATTAATTTTTAAGCCTTTCGATTTCGATTTCCAATCAGAAACTTCATTCGGTCTAAAAAGTAATCCAGTCGCCGATGACAGAGTTAAAAATTTGCACTCTGACTACTCCTTTTTCTACAGTCACAAATGGAGTTACGTTTTATAGTTTTTATTGCCAGTTCCAGATTGCTATGTCACTCAGCTTGATTTCATGTAAAACTCTGAATATCTCGATTTTGACATTTTTACAGGGAATGGGATACTGACAGTCCTGGATGAGGGGGTTTTCTGAATCAAATTCACAGCTTCTGCATCCTGAAAAGCTTTCTATTGACATGGGAAAATAATTCCATGGTTGGTTGACTGACAGACATTTTTAGTAGTGTCGTTCAGAAATGTGCTGGCAGTCTTACTTAGTCCACTTCAATGGTTTACTGGAATCTTCACATATGTTAGAAAACATGGTCCAATAGGGGTTTGAGAGCAGCCGTGGCCCAATGGTGGCGGCTCCGAGTTACGAGCAGTAAGTCGTGGGGTTGGTTTGCACCGTTGTGACATCTACCCGCTCTGGACCCATTGGGGCCCATGGGGGGTCGACGTGTAATAAGAAAGCCTGTGTGCCCGCATGTGCCTATTCTAAGCTCCGTTTCAGATCAACACAAGCGGGGGTTGAAGTTTGCACGTGAAAGAATTCCTGGGCTTTGACATTGTAAATAAAATTCTGTAAGATGATTCAGGAGTTCCATTAGTATAAGTGTTGAAATGTATCCACATTAAAGACAAAGTTAATAAAAATTCAATGTGCGTAGATGAAATGTTCACAATTACATCGACTTGTTGATCCGACAAATGAAAGAATAACAGCGAGGGTATCATTATCATCCTACGCAGATTGTTACCAATCACTGGAATAAAATGGGGTTTTCAATGTTGGTTGGCAAAGAAAAAAAATATCTACTAAACTTCATCTATACAACAGGAACCCCCCCTCTTTATACATCAGCAAGAATTTATGGGTATTCGTGTTAGAGGAAATAAAATAACTTTTTTTAGTGTAGTACTTATCAGATGATGTTTTGCTCGTGTTTGCAATTTACAACGCTCCTGTAACCTGTCAGTCAGTGTATTCTTTAGACAACTTTCAGCGGATCCATAAATTTAAAATGTACACACAAATACTGAACGTGGATAATCTTCCAATGGTTGATAGTCTTAAATGAAAGTTACAGACCTGAGCTTCGCAGCGTGCAGCTTGTTCGGCAGCAAGCTGATCGCGCAACAGCAACAGTTGAGCCACTGCTGCGCGGGTCTGTTGCGCTTGTTGCTCGAGCCGTTCACGCAATAGTTGCAGCTGGTGTTGCGCGCTGAGCGGTGTTGCAGACTCGCCGGCTTCATCACCAGTAATTAGGTCCACCTTCGTCACACACTCAGGGAGATCCGGCAGGTTGATAGTCGGCGCTGGAGTTGTGCGCTGCTAATTAAGACAACAAGAAAAAAAATCTTTAAACATTGATAAAAAGTAAATGTATGGTGTTTGGTTTTTGAATCATGAAACCAAGAACTGCTGGCGTGAAGAGATGGAGGTATACAATACAGGAAGTCTAACTTCATCTCTTTCCCACTCTGTAATAAGATTGAAACAATACTGCTGTAGGACGTCATGGTAACCCATCATCTGTACTACGTTCCGTCCTAATGAAGCTGAAGAAACAAATGAACGTGTTTAGTTTCAACGCACGCTATTAAAGCAAGTGCTATTACCTACAACGTGAAGAATCAACTTTTCCTTACTAATAAGTATTTTTGTACGAGAATTTTGTAGAATACTCAACCTAGAGTCATATTACAAGGTCCCAAGGGTGACCCTTGGGCCACGAGCTATAGGAGACCAAATTAAACATTTGATTTGTGTCTTCATTAAATTCTATCAGACCAGCGGACCACCCTCGCTCAGGATTTACCCCGTGGCGAGTTTTATTGTGAGATCGCCGCCATCGTGATTCATTGTGACTTATTGGGCAATCCCAAGGTAGCTAATTTTAACATAGTAGTACGTACGCAGCTAGTTCCTTCATTAATCAGTCTGTCGCCGCACTGATTACCGCAATCTCTGAGCTTGATTAAGAAACTAAAGAACGGCTATTACCTGGGTATGAGCAATATTGTAGTTTTCTATAGAAACATAGTATTCCTACCAAGAATTTTGCGATATACTTGTTGGTAATACAACTATTTGGTTTACGTTTAGCGTAACACAAATGATTGCAGCTATTGTTTACGTGGAGAACAATTTGTAGATATTTGTACGATCTTGAACGGAACACGGTCAGGGTTGATCTTGGAAAAGCATAGGAACAGTAATACTTCATTATTTATAGAATGTTGCTTTTAATAGAATCGCAAGTTAAAAAGGCGAAAAGAATCAATCATGTTCGTGGACAATAGGTCCTTTCATTTTTTGCACGCTCTCCCCAAAAAGTAAAGAAAAGGATGATATTTCATTTTCATCGACGAAGGTCAAAAAAAAAATTAATTGACGATTGGAATAATCAAAGTCTGACCTCTGGGTGAAAATGAAAAGAAAACACAGAATGAATTTAAAAGTTTCACACAAAAGGGTTTCATTTTCATTTTAAAAGACAAACGACATTTCATAATTAAAACCGCGATGACAAACCAAGATGGAAGCTTTGTTATGTCCTTTTTATCTGCTGCAATCATAATCAAATGAAGACGGTTAGGACGACCATACTAGGTATGTTCTGTGTTCTGAATGTAAAGTGTTTAATTAAGATATGCGCTAATTGCATTAGCTATAATTAGCATGGGACTTGAATGCACTAGAGATCTAAAGTGGAATGCGATGTGGATTCTCAAGTGTTCATAGGCCACTAGTTCCGACGTGCTTTCAGCGGCGAGAGCTTAGACGCCATGACAGTTGGACAGGCGGATTACACAAAGCACGACGATGTACGATGTACATAATTATGATCTACCTAACAACTCAGCAAACCACACATAAATATTGTTTCTCGGAAAGAAATAACTTAAAATTGAACACTGTAGGATTTATAAAAATCATTTTCCATAATGACATTTCCATACAACACCGTGGAAATGGGGGAATAAATTCTTTTGTTCGTATGAATACGAATTATTGTAGATACCTAATTGGCACAATTCCAACTCCACAAATAACGGCACAATGCCTACACAATAGTAGTAAAAAGTCATCATATAGACGAAGATCTGACATTAATTTTCATATGAAATTACGCAGGACACATGAAAACCTTTAAAATAAGTCGGCGTTTTAATTGCTTTGTCAGTTCTATGTCATAAAACAATAAAGAAAAGGTTTAGTTATTTGTGACGGTTATTTATCAACTTATGCGAAGTTTCAGTTGCATTCGAATTGTTGTCTTAAGTGGTGCCAATAACAAATAAGCCAGTTCGACTATAACTACCACTGTATCAGTATATTAAGCTTTGTTCAAATATGAAAATGCTTTACATCAAAGAACATCCAGCTTTGGGTTAATTAACTTTGAAATTCTATTGAGAGACTTTGTCTAACCTTTCATTGAGAAGTTATATACATATGGATAGCGCGCACAGCGAGTCCCAGCGTGCCAAGATGGAGGAGGTCAACACCAATGTAGAGTTGCGGTGTTGTATCGAAGAAAGCGTTCTGCTGCAAACAAGGGGCGTGACCAGGGTGCTAAGGGGTCTGTCCTGGAACTCTAAATATCTAGTACGACATCACTGCAGACATTTGGAATTTCTTGTTGAATCCAGCGGCGCAATATGTCGCGATTTGAAACTCACCGTCGGTACGCGAGACATCTGCATAATGAAGGCAAAATTCTAAGCTCTTACCGGAACTTGTGTTAGTTTTGTTGTAAACTCTTACGCGGCAACCTCATGTGGCCTTGTAAGGCTTAAGCAGACACATTTCTGTGGTAAAGTGCCCCTTTAGCGTAATGTAAACGATATCGTTTATTTAAGACGTGGGCTGGCTCGTAATTACGTATTTAGTAGCCAATGTTTGTCCAAGTTAACACAATGGGAACCTTACAAATAAGGGTTTGGTGAAGACTGCGAATCCATTCAGAGATTGAGTATTTCTAGATCAAATATTTAAAGCATGTCAAAATGAAAAATGGTCTTCAGGTTGATGCGTAAGTTAGATTATTGTGTAGAATTTTCTAAGTACATTAAACAAGAGTCATTTTATATGAATCTACATTCAAGACGAGCAAATGTACACATAATATTAAAAGTATTACTGTATCACGTGTAATATAAAGCGTTATAATACGCAAATGGCAATACTGTGCAAGTAGTAAATATACGAAACGAGTACCACATCAGACACAAATAAAACGACCACGAAATATGACGTAGAACAAAAATTAAGTAGCAATGAGAGAGTCCCTATGTTCAAATGACGTTATAGATATAATTCACAGAATTATTGACTAGTGCGGCAAAAGCTGAAACAGTTGGAATTGAATTGAAGACATTCGCGTTCCGATGATATTATTACAGGTTTTGATTTATAGTAAGTAACGCTTCTCGGATTCAATGTGGGAGGGCCATTATCGAGAGTACCTAGTAGCTAGTGGCTACTATTTCCAGTACGGATAATAATGTATCTATTTTTACCCCGTTTGTTAGAATAATGCTGATCAACATATACAAAGGTCAAATATTTCATTCATAAGTGCGGTGTAGACGTTCATAATGGTGTGAATTTTAACAAGGATGTTTTTGTGTAATAAGCAGTTTCTGGGCTACGAGAATATGCTCCAGACCTGGGTGACCTATAATTTTAAAACTTTCTACTTTATGGCTAGGCAGTTGGGTGTTTTGGCAAAAGTTTTTGTTGGAGGTTATGCAAGTTTTATGTACTAGGAAAGAACTTGGGTTCGAAATCTATTGAGAGATTTCCAAGTCAGCCACGGTAAACGTATGCCTAAATGGAAGGCATGCCCTGTCACCTATGCAATTAAAACTCTTATGTCTGTGAAGTGACCGGATATTACGTTACTGAATTTTAGGCTGAACTATTTGAATTTTATTGTCATGACGAAGAAGTAGGCGAAGGAAGGAAGGTTCGTTCGAATCAGGGGCGAATCGGTAGTTCATCTGAAATCTAATAAATCAATCACCAAACGTACTCAACATGACCTGAGGTATTTCCTCCAGTCCCGGGGCTGCGGGACTATTCGCCGGGGCTGCGGGACTATTCGAAAAAGATACCGTGGCCCCGGAACACAAAGGACGATGAAGGAACATGGATGGACTTTAGTCAGTAAAAGTCTGTCACTCCCTCCTGCTCCGCTCAGAGTGGGATGGGAATTTATCAAATGATTCCTTCATTTGATAAATTCCCATCCGAAAAAAAAAAGGTATGTCCTCCAAATCTCGAGTTGCGAGTAGACAATAAGAGCAGTCTGTAGATCGTAGGTACATCTGCTGTTGAATACAAGATACCGCCTACCTATTGAGAACGTCATAAATATCAGTCACATTTGGTTAGGTAACAACGCCTCGTAAATTAATTACCGACAATGATTCTAAAATTAACAGCACAGACGTAAGACGACGTCACGGCGTCGACGTCATCGTAAGGGCACCCTCTCACAGAACGATAATATCACGTTAACATCGAACAATAGGGTTAAAACTCAAACATCGTTTTGTTATTAATTTACTGTACCTATTGTTTTAGGTTTATTTCCATTTCCAGTATTTTTTTCAAGGTACCTTTGTAACAATTTTAGCATTCAGAATGAATTCACTTTAAAAAAACTAAATGGGAGAATGAAAAGCTTTGTTTCTGTTAATATTTATTTTTGAGGTTAAAACTTTATGAGTTAAGCTTCATTAACTGACCACTTTAAAACAATGCTTTATAAATGCCCAGAGAACGTAGGAATACTGAAAAATCACAGAAAAGAAAAAAATGCTGTAAACCGTTTTTTTTCGTTACAGAAAGCTAAATTAGCTATTGTAAAATTTATCACTGATACTTGGTACATACAAATTACTGGTGAAATATGGGTGTACTGAATACTGCCTAATCCCTACTGAGAGGACAGGCGTGATGCGATCTGTGTGTGTATAGCACCACCTTATGACCGAATAAAGTCACATTCTAACAGTGAGAACGATAATCGAAAAGAAGAAATTTTCATATTCATATTCCCTAAAAAGAATATGCATATTCCCTATTAGAACATTTGATTTAAAACTGTCTATCGATATAATTAATGAATCCATCATACCCCTCTTTATTTTTCATCATGGTTGCGCTCTGAGGAATAAGTACGTAATATTTTAAATTTGAATTTCTGAGCGCAACTTATGGTTGCGCTTAGAGGAATAATTTAGTTGCGCTCAGAAGGTAACGTTTAAAAATAGGTGCGCTCTGAGGAATACCTCCTTTTCAATCCCGGTAGTACGCTCAATATCTTGCCTAGCCTTTTTCCAATTTCTGTGTTAGAGTCGGCTTCCAGTCTAACCGGATGCAGTTTAATACTAAGATTTTACATGGAGCGACTGCCTATCTGACCTACACAATCCAATTACGGGTAATACGATACCCCTTGGTAAGAGTGGTTGGCACACTTTCGGGCTTCTGACCATTCGTAACGACTGTCAAAGGTCTACTTACTTACTTACTTAACACCACCCATCCACGGACCAACTTAGGCAAGGAGTGCTTAACCTTGGAGATCGACCCGTGTACCTGTAATTATTTATCCATAAGGTCTTCTTGTAAAGGCCCTTTGGACTAATTTAATTTCGAACCAAATCAGGAGAAAAATACCAATTACTTTAGCGGAGGCTTGTTAATCAAAACAAAAACAAGAGCAACGTTATTTTTTTAATTCCAATAAAGAGAGTAAAATCCTGAGATTGGGAGACTTCCTCGAGGGAATCGCCTTAAGAGAATTACTTGTGTATTAAATTTAAGGAAGGAAAAAGATCAAAGGCGGCTTTTCTTACATACTTTATATGATTAAAAGTACGAAAATATGAAAAGTATATTTTGTTCGAGGGTTTCCTATAAATATCTTTATATTTTTTATTACCTATTTACCGAAATGGTCGGACAGGTTACTCAACGATAATTAAATATATATGTAAGAATGTAAGTATCTGGAGGCACGGTAGTGCCCCCGCCAAGACGAGCCAAGCGAAGCGCAAGGGCACTACCTACCTTTTCTCGAAGCGCTTCGTCATTTTTTTGAACCCTTATAACTCGGGATATACCAGATAAACAAAATTCTAGGGATATGTTGTTAATAGCGGAGTTATTAAACATATAAAAGCTCTTATACTTTAGATTTTATTGATATCTAAAAACCCCTGATTACGTCACTGACAGATGATCATCAAAATTCTTAGGGTATTTCCTAATATCCTAGCTAGCTATATGTAGCTATTATTAGTACACAAACAACAAAAAAATATAAAAACTTTTAACTTTTATCCCCCAACCCCTTAAACTAGGGATGGAAGTTTGTATGAGACTTCCGTAATTTTGACGCTCGAGGTCTGAAAGAAGCAAAGATAGAGAGTGGGCTGTAAAAAAAGGCGCCTCTGATGTGCGAGAAATACACCCTAAAAATGAAAAAAAAAATGTCACAAGCAACTTACAAAAAGAAATGAAACCCCACCAAAAATATTTTCATGTAAAATGTTGCCAAGACGAGACCATAATTATGACTCGCACTGAAGAAGCTTGGCTCTACATGAGATGTGATAACTTTTTAACCGACTTCAAAAAGGAGGAGGTTCTCAATTCGTTGGAGCCTTCTTTTATGTATGTTCCCGATTACTCGAAGATGGCTGAACCGATTTGGATTTTTTTGTTTTGTTTGAAAGCGTATACTTCCCAGGTGGTCCCATGATCATCAAGTAAGGATCTGATGATGGGATCCTGGAGAAATAGAGAGAACTCTCAAATTTTATAGGCACACTCGAAGCGATTTGGATAGTTTTTGGAAGAATACTTTCTCGGAGTGGTTCCATTTCAATTTGGTGAAGATCTGATGAAGAACTTAGGAGATAGGCAACGTAACTCCTCAATAAATGATAGCAAATGGACTGGGATTGCTGAAATCTCATGTTTACACCAGTTCATAACATAACATCACGCCAGTACGCTGTGAAGGGGTAAGCACGAAGGGGTAAGCACATGTGAACCACTAAAAAGTAAAAAATAAACTTTTTTGCAAAAAATAAAACCGACTTCAAAAAACACAAAAAAGTGAAAAATAACTTTAGCATCAGAAGTCGGTGACAAAAAAACTAAATCAATCAAACAAAGGTCACCGACTTTAGGTGACCTTTGTTTGATTGATTTATTTATTCGGTTTTATTTTTTGCAAAAAAGTTTATTTGGCAGTGCGAGTCATATGGTCTCCTCTTTGCAACATTTTACATGACAATGTTTTTGGGGGGATTTTTAATTCTCTTCCACAAATAAAGACAATCAAAACTTATGATGTAACATAAATTCCAGGAAACTAAGCCGAGGGTGTATTTTTGGGCACCAAATAGGTTCTGATATAGCAAGTTATAAGGATACCTAGTCAGTAATAGCATAGATATCCTGAAAACTAAAAGGTTATTCTTTGACGTATGTAATAGACACATGAAACTGTCGCTGGCTGGCGTGTTAGTGACGATAAAATAGTCCTAAGATCAGTTTAAATTATCAAGAAATTTTTACAATAGACAATTCACTAGTCGTAATTTTGATCTGAGAGCCTACTATTACAGACATGTTAACAGGTAAATGAAACAGCCAACTTGTTTTGGGTTGGCCTAAGTTACAAAATCGTAAATCCTGTGAAAATTCCTTGCATAAATACGAAACATTTTGAATGTTATTATGCCACTTGTGTACATTGTCTACCAAGGATCGACAAGGCACACACAAGGAAGATCAGGTTAAATCAAGTAAGTAATGTATAAGTATTTACCTGTTATTCGCGGAACAAGGTTACACCACCTTTATATTGTACCTTATGTATGTACCTAAGAAAAAAAGCAGGGACTTGTCTTCTTACTTCTTACTATATCCATACTAATATTATAATGAAAGTTACTCTGTCTGTTAGAATTTCACGGCTAAACGGCTGATCGGATCGTAATGTGACAAGGAGATAGACTATTTCGCGGGGAAGAACAAAGGCTATCTTTTTTTTAACCGACTTCGAAAAGGAGGAGGTTCTCAATTCGGTAGGTATTTTTTTTTAAATGTATATACACCGATAATGCTGAGATTTATGATCCGATTTACGTGATTCTTCTTCAGTTTGATGTGAAATAGTTGCCATTTGGTCCCATAAAAAGTTTGGCCCAGTAGTTTTCATTTTATGAACATTTTTACTTCAGTCGTGTGGTCTTATTTTATGTATGTTCATCGATTTCTCCCCCATTTGTGGAGCGATTCTCAAAATTCTTTTTTTATTTGAAAGAATATACTCCTGAGGTGGTCTCATTATAATTTGGTGAAGATCTGATGCTGATCTTCGGAGATATACAAGGGAACTCTTCAAAAATAGATGGTAAATCGGTCGTGATTCCTGCAATCGCTTGGATGTTAATTGTTTCAACATCTTGACGTAACATCACGCCTGTATGCTCTGAGAGATACGCAGATGTGTATCACACACCCAGATTTCGACAGTTTAGGTATGTTAAGTTCCATTTATTGGGGATAAGCCTATTACTATGAAATGTATTGTTAACAAAGTAAAATAAATGCATAGCAAATATTTGTATTGGATATTACAACTGAAAATGGTGACAAAAAAACAAAATAAATCAAACAAAGTTCACCGACTTCTAAAGCTAAAGTTATGTTTCACTTTTTTGTGGTTTTTGAAGTCGGTTTTATTTTTTGCAAAAAAGTTTTTTTTCTCACACGTACACATCAAAAGTTGCGGGCAACAGCGAGTACTATAACTATTATAAATGCGAAAGTTTGCATGGACTAATGTGTTTGTTACTCAATCACGCCAGAACACCTGAACGGATCTGGATGAAATTTGGCACAGAGATAGATTACAGTCTGGAATAACACAAAGGCTACTATTTTTTCACTCACACGTACCTATACCTATATAAAAATTTCCACGCAAACGAAGTCGCTGGCACTAGCTTGTAAGTAAATATAAATTAATAACATGACATGTTCATTAACCGAGTTACGTAGGCTTGCTTTTTTACCGAATTTCGTCTGTATTTCTGATACAAAGGAAAGTAGGTTTAACGAGAGTGAAAATGTTTTGTGAAAGGAAAGCTTTTCGTGTCTCCAAAAACATGTGTAATGGCTTTGCTTTCAACTGCATTCGTATTCTTTAATAAAGCAAAGGATTTAAATTATTCGTTTTAAAATAGGGTTTTGAAGACTCCAATCCTGTAATATCCATTCGGAAGAAACGTTTAAGCCACTAGTTAAAAAGTTAAACTGCGAAATAATTCAATGCTGGCAACATTGAATGGATTTGGAAAGTTTGCAGCCACAGAATTGATAAGTCTGGAAGTCACAAACGATTCCAAAGTGTTCGAAACTTAAAACTCTAGATTGTGAGGCGCGGGGGGGGGGGGAGATGAGAATGAACGAATTGGAGTGGTCCCAGGTGACTTGCAAAATTTAGTGCTCTGCTAGAAATGTTAATTAGGTAACAATGCCAGTTTGGAAACCCTCCAGACTAGCCTTCTCAGAACTCTAGAGAATCACTGGAACTAAACTACATTTAGTATTAGGATTTACGTATTTTAACCTTTAATATGCAGTTAGTGTTTAGCTAGTTGACAATTTTAAGTTTAAGATATCATTTTAGTGTTGCTGGATTTTATGCTGGAGTATCTATTTTAATTCTGTTTTAATACAAACTATGTCGGAGTTGAGCTATTTGTTGCACATTAAAGCGGGTGTACTAAGTGAATCCTAAAAACACCAGTTCGATAATATTTAAGATTTTTTTAATGGACTAGCTTTGGCCTCTGAATCTGGCCTCTGGATCTTCCATTATGGACAGCGAAACGAGGTGGAAACTTGCGCAAACCAGGGAAGACTGGCACGACATGGAGGAAACCTATACTCATCAGTGACAGGAACCAGACTGCTAATGATGATGATGTATGACTGAATACCAACCCTGGATTGGACTTGTTTGCTGATGAATGGAAGACGATAATGTTGGAATGTTTGTGGTTCTGCGAGAAGACCGAATAATAGGATTAGGTATTTAATTTAGTGTTAATGGTTTTAAATGCGGTAGGTACTACATAAATAAATAAATAAATGACTATTTAAGCGTGCTTTGAACGCTAACGAAGAAATTCCAAATGGAAAAACTTTTTTTCTTTTTTAGATAAATATTTTCTTCATACCTGATTTAGTGGCATTAGGCCCAAGTCTAACATGAATAAACATTGAAATGGTCGTGACTTGTTAGTATGCGCATGCGCAGTTGTAAGTCTTATGTGCTGCGTGTGCGACAGTGTGTTCACTAACAAGTACAATTGCACGACTATTGCCATTCTATAATTGAAACAAGTGAATCTTTTCCTTGTAAATCAAACGGATTTGCCTTGAAAAATTAGAATTTACAATAAAACAGATTTGTTGAACTTGTAAGTAGAATTTGTTAAGAATATGAGCAGAATTTAGGGCGGTATTAAGCTGCATCCGGTTATACTGGAAGTGGAAAACATAGTTGGAAAAAGGTAAAGCTAGACAGGTGATGGGCAGAATTAATTTGGGGATTATGGTAAAAATTGCTTTTGGAAATCAGAAGTTATACCACGGGACCGTACTACTGGGATTAAAAGTACAAAGGGTGTAAAACACCTCTTAACGAAGGCGGAAGGCACTTGCTCTCCTCATCATTGTGATCATTTTTTTGTTCTACACCATACCTGGGAACCTTCTAGTTACGGAGATACAGATACAGAATGCTTGGTTGACGGCTTCGTGATGAGGTGGTTTACACCCTGTATTATGTCTTAGCCCAGGGCATGGTTTTCTATCTCTCTCTTTCATAACCATTCAGTAGTTAATACGTGAAAAGGAAACAAATAAACAGAGTGAGTTACTTTCGCATTTATATTAGTGTTTGAGACGCCCTTTTTGAAATCCTTTATCAGGAAGGTTATAGTATAATCAACACATATAATAAAAAATGTAGGTAGCGTGCCTATAGTGTGATGAACTCCCATTGTATTAGGACATTATATTACATTGAATATGATAATTTTTCTCATGCATAAAAAATGTTGAAGAACGCCAACTTCGCAATATTCCGCCGCTTTTATTAAACACCATAAGCTTCAATGTGTAGCGGTATAAAATTTTCGATTGGATCCATCTTTTTATCTGAGGGTCTAGACAAGTGGAAAACACTTTCAAAGTGTTTCATGCTTCAATAACAACTCTCTACATTATTTACTTATGTCAATTTAATACATTTTAGTGTTTCCGCCGTCGTTATCGCTGGATAGTCACTTAGTACGGGTCTTCTGAATTAGGTATGTTTTATTAAATTCGGTAGGTAATGTAGGTATCGTACGATGAAAATTTATGAAGCTGACAATCCGACACATATGTCAAAAATGACAAAATTGTAGAAATATCGCGCTTAGGCTGTTTTATAAACGTGACAAATATTATGTCAAAAAGCGACAGGAGAAATATCTTGATATAATTGTCATATAAGAACGCGTTTTATAAAACTCGACATAATTATGTCAAAAACCCACAGTCGAATTATTCCTGACAATTGTCGGTGACATAATATTATGTCGGATTGTCGGATTGTCGTGACAATTATGTCGAATTTTGACATATATTTGCAATTAATTTTGTTTATGAAGCTAAATGAGGGTAAAATAGAAAATATATTAGCAAAGTAAAATAATTAATCAATCAGTAGTGCAACTTCGATTCAACCTCTTCTCCGAGTAATTCAGCATTCACGGCTCTACATACCCTTCTTGCAAAGATGTGCGGTTAAATTATAAATGATGTTTATTTTGCAAGTAGGTTTTTGCAAACACTTTTACATGTCATTTGTTAAAACTAGATGGGGCCGGTGTTTCGTACCTGACTACTCTGAGAAGTAACAGCCGAAACAAACTCAGAGGTCATAGTCTCTTTGGAAGTCCAGACATAATCTTGCTCAAAACACACGAGGACTATGCAGGTTAGTGTCTGAGATGGTCTTCGTAGAAATAACCACACAGATTTGAGTGGACCTGTCCAGTCACTGCAAGCATTTGTCAGTTAATTTGGGTTGATTTACTTATCTCATGTCCATCACCAATAACGTGAACCACAACCCATCCAATGCAAAGCGCATCAAATTTATTTATCGGGTGCAAGTTCTAAGTTTCTGCTTGTATCATGGTGAAGTCGTTGACAAATTTTATCAATTAAAATATTCTACGGTCGTTTTACATACCCGAAATTTTCCTTTAAATCAAAAATCTGTGATTGAGAAGGAGAAATTTATTCTGCTTTTAATTGATCGTAGTTGCCTCCTCGTTTGTATTTATGTTCCAAATATTCGTCATCACTACTCTCAATGCTCGGTGTAAGTAACATTTTTTTTGTAATAATCATTTTAAAAACACTTTCTTATACCTTCAACATTCATGATTTCGCGACAGGGGGCAACGCTCCTGTCAGACTTGTCGGACAATTCTACATATATGTCATGCCTTCATGACAATTGTGTGTTTTATAAAACCGATTTGATAAGTTTTTCACGACAAATTGTCACCTGTCACCTGTTGCTCAAAAAGTTTCGTAAAAAAGAAAAATGTCGACTTGTCGCGACAATCCGACATATTATTTGTGAATTTTCCACCATGACAATTATGTCACCTGTCTGCTTTCTAAAACAGAAAAAAAAAATACAATTGTCACTTTTTGACATGGTGTCGACTTGTCGGATTGTCAGCTTCATAAAACAGGGTCCAGAAGGCGCCGCTGCTGGCACGACCGCGCGACGTCGAAGAAAAAACCGGCTAAGTGCGAGTCGGACTCGCGCACGAAGGGTTCCGTACCATTATCTGTACAACTTTAGAACAAAACGGCAAAAAAAATCACGTTTTTTGTATGGGAGCCCCCTTAAATAATTATTTTATTGTAATTTAATTATTTATTTTTAAAGTCAATTTATAACTATATGTAAATATTCTGTGAATACTTCAAGCGTCTCCCTGTTGCCGTTATTAATATCGAGCAAAAAACGTCAATCACGTTTGTCGTAAGGAAGCCCCTTAAATATTTATTTAATCTGTTTTTAGTATTAGTTGATATAGCGACAACTGAAATACACATTCTGTGAAAAATTTAACTGTCTATTAGCTACCACGATTCATGAGGTACAGCCTGGTGACAGACAGACGGACAGTGGAGTCTTAGTAATAGGGTCCCGTGTTTACCTTTGGGTGCGGAACCCTAAAAAAGTGGTATCCGTGTGTCGGGATCGCTTTAGTTAGGACGGGGCCAATCTAGGATGAGAGCTAAAAAGAAAGGGCTGTGCTGCTAAGATAGAACTAGGTGTAAAAGCACAAACGATATCCTCATTGATGCTCTATTAACAAAAAGAGCATACATATATTGGCCAATGCTTAATTTAAGTCCTTCTTGTCTTCAATTTACCTAATCACGAGAAAATGTTCGTAACTGCAGTTAAACTTGTGCTAAACTAGTTGATCAAGTGCCGTTCGCACCTCTCTCGATTTAGTTCCACGTGGTTAGGTACGTCGAGTGCACGTCGTTTTAAAAACTTGGGGATCTTGGACTATCTACGGATTTTGAATAGAATACAAGGTCCGTTTATTCTGGTTTTGTTAATACGTAAGTGAGGACGAATATAGAATGCCGGGGCTGCGGGACTATTCGAAAGAGATACCGTGGCCCCGGAACACAAAGGGCGAGGAAGGAACATGGATGGGTTTTAGTCAGTAAAAGTCTGACACTCCCTCCTGCTCCGCCCAGAGCGGGAGAAGTCATTTGATGATTTCCCATCCTAAAAAAAAAAAAAAAGGACGACTATAGAAGCCAGACTGGTAACTTCTGCAGTCTAAACTGGGCTTTAAATGTTAGGTTATCACTACATATTATAAAACAAAGTCCCCCGCCGCGTCTTCTGTCCCTATGTATGCTTAGATCTTTAAAACTTCGCAACGGATTTTGATGCGGGTTTTTTTAATAGATAGAGTGATTCACGAGGAAGGTATTAGTAAATAATTTGTCAAACGGGCGAAACCGCGGGCATCAGCTAGTATATAATAATAGCGTGTTACATTGTTTGCCAATTAAGAAACTAAGAGGCCGTACATTCCGTATGTTGTTCATTGATTTAAAAAGGAGATTTACTAATGAAGGGTTTCGTTAATAAGAGGAGAGAATTAATGAAAGGATTTAACTGAAGGAGTTCCGTCCGATAGTTGTAGGGTTAGGTAGTTTAAGTAGGTACTTCACCACAAAGTAAAGTCATTCTTAATCATTGGCGAAATACAACACATCGTTATGACGAGAGACTTAGAAACTTTGATTTTAATGAGAGAGAGTGAGTTTTTTAATGTGTCCGGGTTTTTCCTCATAAAGAAAAAAGTGAAATCTACATTTTGATGATTTTAAACGTTGGATTTATTCACCTATGTGAAAATGTGTTTATTGGTTCCATCAGCTTAAAATAAAAAGCGTTTTCATAAAAGAAACTAATTGCAGTTACAAAAGGCGACATGTACCTATATACTCGTATGTCCACGCCTACACGGTGAATAAATCCAACGTTTAAAATCCCAAATAACGAAGTTTCGTCCAATTTGCTTTAAATAATATCTATCACTCAATTTCGGTTTACGTTTGCGATTGTGAATCGTTGGTCGAAATGGCAAGTATTCTTTTATCGATAGTCTTACATTATGTTACTAAAAATAAATTGATAGTTATTTAGTTACCTGGGATGATCGTTTGCCTTCCTTCCTTGGTGGTGGCGGCAACAACTCCAGATGCTTGGGTCTTTCCTCTCGACCTCCCACTGCTCCCTCCTCAACGATCGCCTTGGTAGTAGACGAAGCTGCCTCAGAGGCACCGCACTCAGAAGCCGCTTCTGTTGATCAGACATCACTCACTTCTAGTAACAGTTCCTGGAGCTGAATCCCATTTTCCGGAGCCAGCCGTGCATGACCATATCATTTTAATTGACTAAGTAAACGGCAGACGGTTATACGAAATATTATTTCGTTAGCGGTTTACGTTTATTGGACCATAATGGTATGATTTATTAAAAGACTGTTTACTGAATGATAGATTTTCTGCATACTTGTAAGTCAACATTCTTTTCTTGGCACTTTGGTGCGACACGCTACTAGTGTGTGTCTGTTTGTTCGTGTGTTTGCATGCAAGAAGTGACAATGTGGGGAAAAAACTACGAGACGAATGTTTACGATAGCTGCATGAAACCACAAATTACGTGCAGCGAATGAAACGACACGGTTGTCATGGAATCGTAAAAGTAGATTCACACGATGAAGTTAGACAGAGTAGCGTGAAACTATAAATAGCCGAAGAAAATTAAAAGAAAAATTAACTTTGTATTTGAGATGGGACGTAATGTCCGACAATTTCTATAAACCGCCGATGACCAGCACGGGGTAAGTACAACTTTATGTAGATTAAGGTAAAGGCAGTAAAATTATGACGTTGCTCGTCAGACCAGCTGTTACCTACCCGTTACGTCGGATGTTATAAAACGACACATTAAATCTAATTATAAGCGACCCGCAGAAACAGCGAAAAAAGAAAAGGTGACGTCATCTACTGTGATACAAGTTGAGTTGTCAAATTACGATGTGCTCACACTAGCGTGACGAGAGCAAGAAAATATTATTACTATGTACTATAAGATTCATGAAAAAAGGGCATAAGTAATGCGTCGCTCTATGTAATTACGGCTATTTTCTTTGTCTGTGTATTTATTTAGTATTACTTTCAGACATGTCATGAATGAATGAATAGTTGCGTCAAACTTGTGATGAAATGACAAATATTGTAAATAAAATTAAATTTAAGCCCGCCCACTGGGAAATAATATAATAACGTCAACTGATGCCTTGGCACAAACCTCTCGCCTTTACGACTTCCCGCTTATAAGCAACGTTTCAGCGCTGCGGGATCGAAACCTAACTGTACTCTACCACACCATGTTTTATTTGTTACCTTCAAGTTCAACAAATTATACAAAATATGGATGCTTTGCGAAATCAATAACATGCTGTAATCACATCGGTTTATTCTCGTTGTTATGTTCATGTCACTATGGGAATGGCTTGATTTAACCACTAGCGGACGTCACGCGGTTTCACCGGGATAAAATATAGCCATACACGCGTGCGTTTACTTGGTGAACGTAGCTATCAATATTGCTGAAAGAATTTTTTAAATTGGTCGAGTAGTTTTAGAGTTAAATCGTAACAAACACACAAACAAACAAACAAACAAAAAATCACAGCTTTCCTCTTTATAATACTATTAGTAAAGATAAACTATGTACATAATTAATTACAATTATCGAATAAACTAAAATAAATAAACTAACAACAAACTATAACATACAACGTGGCAACCCGGCCAGTCTCTTGGGCACATAACCTGCTGACAGCGTTGAGGAGGAGTTTTTTGATGCCCTTTTATAGTTTGTTGTTTGTCACTAATAAATAAAGTTACTTATAAACAGTAATTTACCATCCAGTAAATATTTTATAATTTACTTCTTTTTTATAATAAATAGCTGAATTTTAAAGTATATAATTCCGTCTGACGTCTTTATAATCCTTATAAAATATGTACACTCACATAAATAAACATTCTGGACGCGTAATTTATTTAAGTGACACATTATATTTTATTCGCTTTGCAAAAAAATGTGTGTACATCGATGAAGTCGCTATACTGGCTAAGAAAAATTAACTCGCCAAGATTAAATCGCGAGGCAGAGATTATGAATGGGAAGACAATCTGTCGCGAGCAGAGAAAACATCAGAAGATCAACCCTCTTGGTTGATCTTCTGTCGTTTACCTAGATTTCATGTGAATCACTGCTCACATGAAATGTCAAGTAATTTAATTTGATTGCACGCCAGTGTAAAGGGGTCACCGTGTCATATGTTTTCGTGTATTGTTTTACAGTTCAGTGTAAAATTAGTGGGTAATTTTGTTGGTTTGTCAAGATGAGGCCTTTAGTTGTCGTTGGTATATCAAACCTTTGGAGGCGGCCATGTCGCTGCCGCTGGCTACTGGCTCGTCCGGGGCGGTGGACGTTGAGGGAGCAGGCTGCTCCGGAGAGTTGATCTGCATCTTGTGGCACACCTCGAAAGCCTGACCCACGGTGCGCACGATCCTCATCGCCTGACTCTGCAGAACAAAAGATTTATTAAGTTTTTTTCTCATGAATCTTATATTCCTATTGAATGGGCAGTACATTTTGCAGTTACGTGGCAACCTAACAAGTGTTGTAAGCGTGTATTATATTTTGTTGAAGACGTAATTATCCTTCTCTGAAAATTGAGGTAGGCTTGCCTGCTTCACCTTGAGACGAATACGGTCAAAGAAAAACGACCTCTGCTATCCACTGAAGCTTTTATATTATTTTAAGTCCTTGCTTTACAATAATTCAAAATGTAGGTACCACCAAGCTTAATTCTGAACATCAAGTACCATTGGTATCGACTTGTTTAAGTACTATTTAGCAGTGTGGATGGTTTCCACTTGAATGGTAATCAAGTACCGAATGTGTGTGCTTATCGAATAAGTATTCCCCTTAAATACGTTTACACATTAAGGGTATGATAGGACTGTGATCCCCAGATTGATATTGTGTATTTTCGTAGTAATGTACACAATACACATTGTCTCATCACTTAATTAGATTGTAACGAAGAGCGAACAGATGGCTCAACGTAATGAAGAATAGGAAAAGAGTCGTGTTACTGAAAGAAAGGAAAACAACACGAAGAAGAGCACTCTCTTCATAATGAGATATGTTTGAATAAGATACAACAATGCTGTCGTTTTCCTAATATATGAACTGTTGCAAGTAGCCGTTTATTTTTCGTTTCAATGATCCATTACGTTTAGCTTTCAGCCCTATCATAGTTTGCTCAGTTGTTTTTCATCGTAAAGGGCAACTTTGTCTTGGCATCATTTTCCTTCGTGTCAGCTATGTGTCTTATAGTTTATCATTCTTTTTCAGGAATCTGTGTGAGTTTAGAGCAAAAGAACCCAAAATTATTATTGGCTTTATTAGGGATCTCTGCAGCTAAATATGGAGCCCTTCCATTGTTAATAAAGTTTACTGTTAGTAGTTATTGCTTCCCCAAAACGTAAAGGTCATCGATTGGTTTATAGTCATTTTAACTATTTCTGGGTCCTAATTTTTGCTACAGAATGTGTGCTTATTTACAAGCTTTCTCTCTTTTCTGCCGCAGTGGTCTTTAATTTTTATTAAAGTAAGCTGCTCGTTGGTCGCGGACGTGATATTCTGGCGTTTAGGAGTTTCCGCAACATTGTCGTTCATGTTTTACAGCTGTCGGAGCCGACGACAAACAATTTAATCAATGTCAAGGTATTAATAATAGAGGGTTCCGCTACTACAAATTTAGTGTAGTTCAAGTTTGTCTAGAATATTACAAGCTGTATGTCCAAACCTATTAACTAATAGTTTAAGCGCCAGACAGAAGTGTGCCAGTAAGTTTGTGTAGCTTTCCTAAGTGTTTGCTTTCAAAATATGTAGGACAGCGTCTTTTACTTGTATTGTATTTTATTCGGGTGAAAAGGCGAAGGAATACATATAAGTAGTTTCCAGAACTGAAAGTAATTCTGCGTTTTAGAGCGTTGAACCCTAGAGTACAAACAGAATGGTCGGTATAACTTCACAATGGAAATAAAATGGTACAACTGCGAATGATATTTTACAAAAGGGGGATAAAAGGTCTGGGCGTGGAGCCCGCGTGGGAGATGACATGTGTTTAATTAATGCTTCTCTCATTCAGCCGACGTAACGGATGGAACAGATTATTCAGGTTCAACGCTTATGTTGGAAAACAAAGAGTCGCCGGGAAATTGAAACAAAATTTGTTACTCGGCAAACATCGATGTGAGGCGATGTATCAAACCACCCCGTAGGAGATATTATTCATAACGCAATCATCCGAGCTAAATGAAAAACAGGTAGGCAGAAAGAAACCATATCTGCTTATCTGCGATTCATATTCATGAGTGAACATTATTTACAACTGACATGAAAGCATAGGGGACAATATTTGAGTCGGAATAAATATCTAGTGTGCGGTGCTGAGACGCTAAAATAATCAGGTTCTACAAAACAAACAATGTAAAAATAAAACCACGTAATGTTTTCATATTCATTTTCAATTCAATTTAAATGTGGACATCACATTGGAGTAAACAAATTGTTAACTGAGAGCAGATCTTTTTATCTTCTTTCTTTTTTAACATGTAACAGTAATTGAACATTGTTTGAAATAATGGCAATTAGGTTGTTCAATTAGGAATTTTCATTTCCTCTCGCAACGTGTTTCGAAGTTAGTTAGGATGCAGGTGTTGGTAGAAAGCAATCAGAAATTTGGAAGTAAATACCATCCGGTCTCAACGGCTGAAGGAAATATTACTATCACAAATGAGCATACACGTTTTTAAGAGTACGTATAATTATAATGAACGAATGGATCCAGACAATATTGTTTAACAATTGCATAACGTTGAACCACTATTTCTGTTCCAAAGCATGAAGTCATGTTTTGAAACGTTTATCGCGCCTTAGCTATCTAATGCTGTAGTACTTACATCAAACGTTGATAACTCTATCTCATCTAATAATATTAAATTACGCCTGAAATTTTAGCATAGGTATCTAACGTGAATGCGCTAATGAAGTGGAATCTTTATAAGTAATAAGTGTAATGGAATGGATACTAGACAGAGTTCAGCGACAGCGCCTGGCGCGCGGCCAGCCATCGACACGATATTACGCTTCCCGTGCATTTCAAGAAAAAGATACGACACCACTATTTGTCATGCCTCGTGATTCTACATAAATTGACGCTAATATGACAGTGCGTACAGGGAAACAAAAAACATGCTCGTTTTTACACAGTAACTAATTAATTTAGTTTGAACGTCTAAAAAGCTTTACGAGCTTTTCTTGATTCTGTGGCCGAATCTCGGCACGTTGTCCTTTTTTATAAAACTTCGTAAATACACCTTTGTGAGCGAAAAATATAAAAACCTCTGCAAAGAAAAATAAATCTGTTTCGCGAGAACTTTTTCATGTTACCTTTAATACGCACGCACGGCCTGCCTGTGAAACCTCCACTGGGCCTGGAAGGCCGATAGAAACTAATAATTCAAGTTCCTTAATATCCATAATAAAATAAATAGCCGTTCAAGGCCCGTTTGTGTGAATAATGGCAAAGTTTGACACTGATCGATGATTGAAACGCCCAATATTTGTACGCGGATTACTGATGGATCACTAAAACGGGGATTAGCTACCTGCTCTGAAACATTAAGCTACGCACTCATAAGATATGCTTTAAAAATATTATTATAGGTCTTGAGACTCCATTTAAAATTACAAAGCTGAATTTTGAATGAACTTTTTCAGCAAGTCTGTATTTGGTAATCGTACGTCCAATATTGAACTCAAATGTTATGATAAGTAATTACATTTCGGTTGACCGATGTGGAGACACAACTGGTTTTATACCTTGTGTCAAATATTTATAAGATCCTATTTATGGCTTTAAGGACATCGGCTGTGTCGCGAAACTTTCCTCGACCGATCCTCTTAAAATTATAACTTTTGTGTACAGAATATCAATAAAGTGTCACCGGACCATGATGGATCAGGTAAGATATACATACATATAGGTTAGCTGGAAATAAATGGAGAAAAAACGAGTCATGGCAAAAGACGCGAACGGTGGCATTTGCTCCAGAAAAAAGGTATTTCATGGTTATAAAGTAAAATGTAGGTATTCACTAATGGTACGACACATATTGATACAATAAATTAAAAAAGGGAGACGATTCCACCTCCACGACGTTTAGCCAGCTGTGCCGTGTATGAACTATTTTTAGAAAAATTGGGACAAAAATTGGTGAGGCCAAGACAATGACCTTTATGCCGATCATAATTTTTGGCTACCTCATTGCCATGTATTCGTCAGTGGTCTATTTTCGCTGGCGTCGTCACTATCGCTGGAGTGAGGTCGAAGAAATGCGGTTGGTTTAGGATAAAAGCTTGTGTACGTGCCGGAGCCGCCTCGGACGGCGCTCGCTCTCAATAAAAACGCAGCCCTGTGTTTACGACTCCTGCATCACACTCCTACAAAATAACCTAATACCATTTTCATAAAGAATAATAAAACTAGAAGGGAAGGGAAGATGTGCCACTAGGTAAGGGTCGTCCAGTTAGGTACCTAATATTGGCAAGAATGTGTGTAGGTACCGAATATCGTAAACGCCAGTCAACACCAACTGCTACAAAATTATGTTATTTCCCTACACCTGACGTCAAGGGCGACGTAGTTGTATTAATCTTGCATTATATAATATTCTTATAACGATAGACGACGCATAAAATAGTATAAATGTGCCAATCCAACATGATTTTCATAAAGGTCATATTCTACGCGAATATTTAACGTTTATGCTATGAGCCAATTACTTATCTCTTGTCGCTTAGATGTTTTTTCTTTGATTTAAAACTGAATTTAGTAAATTCTCTGTTTTAATAAAAATGCTGATGTTCAGTGTACAGTTCATGGCTATTGATGTTATTTCATGCATATTAATAAATGGCTTCATTAAAATTGGCTCAACATTAACAAGAGATAATAAACTAACTTCGGAGTAAACATTTGCCTTTTGTTTCTAACTATAATTTCGTATGAATTTGTTTGGTAAACATCATTATTATAATGTAACGTTAACCATTTATTGACCTTACACCAGAGAGCAGACGTGTACTTACCTAGTTGTAATGAGTATCTCGATGAACTATGACGAGTGAATGATAACGACATTCAATAGGCCGATAGACCATTCCGATATTTTATGACGTCATTACCGTCATTACAGAAACGATGACGTAACACCGAAGAACCTTCTACTGCGGTTAGAGAGAGGGCTAGAGGGCTGATTAAATAGATTACATCCATTAGAGACAAGGAAGAGTAACGGACGTGACATTCTTGCAGACTTTATTTTTTTCACGAAAACGAGCACCACTATAGTTTATTTTAAATAGAGAACACGCTTCACTTAAAAGACTTGATAGCTAATTCGTCTATACCACATTATGTATATTACTCATGTTTTAGTACGGGTAACTGAAGCATACAATTTACTAAGATTTGTTAATTGTAATATAATTAACAAATCTCGGTACATTCTATGCTTCATTTCACTCCATTAGCAATTGTATGTTGATTTAGAACGTAAACTAAACGCACCGAGAGAATTAATGATAGCAAGATTATGTTTCAGTAACTACTCCAGTGCGTAATTCACACGTTGGTGGCAGCAGTTCCAAAATATCTCCGGTGCAAACATAACCAGTTTACTAAAGTTTTCTAAATAATAAATGGAGTCGACGACGGAAGTATCGCCCTTGACGTAAGCCCACGCCATAGCAAAATAATACGCAGATAAATGTCACTGGAGACTTCGATTTATAAGAAATCGGCGCTTCCGTGAACGCCGGTCCTTGGCCACGGCCGGCGGCGGCCGACGTTATCAAAATAAACATCAAACAGTTGCGCTGACACATCACAGTCGCCGCCGCCCGTGCCCGCGCCCGCTCCGCTATTGTTGCAGATTTCGCGCGTTACACCATCGCTTGTGTTTCTAGGCCATCAACATAAGTGTACCAATTAACCTGGGTTGACGTTGCACTGCTTGTACCAAGAAACTATTTCTAATTAACTATCATCCACACAGCGTACCCACTGATCTAACATCGTGAAGTCATCGGACGTTCCTAATTCCGAGTTAACAACCGCCTTGACAAGCGGACGTCTTTACTCAGTTTTTACCAAAGCCCGAATGCAACGGAAAGTTTTCATATTTCTTGTTTTTGACATCTGACGGTATAAATAAACCTAATTTATTTCTCAGAAGGTGGGTTCTAGATAATAATCAAAACTGAGCCATATTTCAAATAGATGGACGTATGCCATTCTTGGCTTTTACAAACAAACATGTTTTTTAAATTAACTTATCAAAGTAAAGTTCACGTACCTCTAAATCCGAGTCTAATCCTTCCAAACTCGAAGAATGTGGTTCAGTTCTTAATGATAGCCTATTGGGTCGTCTGGAAAGACTGTTGACACCCATCAGCTTATGAGACCTGCCCAAGGTGGCGCTGCCACTGCTGATGATCTCTGGTTCACGGAATGACAGTTTCTTCCTAGGTCTTTCATTAACATCCTGCATTTGGACATCTGGATTCAGTCTTTCAGTAACGGGTATCACTAGACGTGACTGCACACAAACTTCTTCCGTGGACTCAAATTGCCTATGCAGTGGTGACGGTTCTTTCAGAAAGCCACCACTGTGGTAGTCCTCTAATTCCTTCTCATATCGCTTATTAGCTCCTACTGATAACGGTCTAGGTCTCAAACTACTCGTGTATGCATCTCGAGTATGAACATCCTCAATCCTACTTCTGTGTTTGTTCTTTCGAACTTCACTAAACTCCGGCTCAGAGCGGCTGGGCTTGAGCCTGTCGTGACTCTTTTTGTCTTTGGGCTCTAGTTTGGGTAACTTTGGTCGCTGCTGCTGCTGCGGCTCATGTTTTGATTTGAGTGCACCTCCTAACGAGAAGAGAGTGCTTCGCGCTTTTAGTAACACTTCAGTTGGCAAGTTTTTCAATAGATGCTCGTTTTTCCTTTGTTTACTATGGTCCCTGTCCCTGTGGTTGGACATTGTAACGGTATCACTGTTAATCAGGTACACTTGTATTTGGTTTTAATCACGACACACACACATTTTTTATCATAATGCGCGCGTCCGTGCGCCTTGGTACGAAACAACTGAAGTGGCAAAGGCATGGCTTGCGCGTGCGTCGCGCCGGTCGCGCGTCGCTCCAAGTACCACAAATAAACATATTCGCGTGTTTCTAAGCGCTAAACAGCTAAACTCCTCGGTGCGAGAGTGATCGGGAAAACTTTTGTTGATAACACTCTTGACATTTCCAAAAAGTTTTATTTCTTTTGATTTCACACATTCGTATTTAAATTAGACGGAAAATATAAATCACATCCCTAAATTGTGAAGTGGCAGGTTACGACGTAAGGAATGGACCTGATAAAATTTATAAAGACTTTAGTTCGGCACAACTTGTTATTAATAGCAGCACCATATTATTTTATTACTCTCGAGCTACCTACTTTATCGTTGGCAAATGTTATTCGACTGAGTGTTAATGTAATGTATGACAAATGGTGTATTGAAAATCGATGAAACGAGAACTCGTCGGGGGTTTTCATTTTATGATCATATCCACGTTCGTTAGAGGGAAGTTATAATATGATCTTTTTACATTTTACATTAGGGAAAGTTTCCGTCCCTCAAGATTCTATATCATCTATTGAACAGATTTAGAGGAAATTTATTGGAACTCAGGGGTACTTTAATAATTCGGTTTTTCTTTAAGATCAAATGGCACACAATTTTATTATAACGTAAAATTGACGTGATTTTATTTAGATCCGAAGTGGATTCATAAATCATAAACAAGAAATGTAATTTTAGTCCCCTTTTCATTATTTTCGTTTCATTTGCCAAATGAGGGGTTTGGGGGAAGTTTACACGAGGATACATCAAATTGTGCTTCGTGCTTCTGCTCCGGGGATCAAACATGGACCGTAACATTATTAAACTTGTTTGTTTGAGTTTACACAGCACTAGGAGTAGATGCATGTGCGGGTTTATGTGTACTATTCTGTTACTGAACGTATAACTGAGCCATAATCGTAATGCGGGCTATAATAAAATACTCTCCATCAATTGGTGTAATTAAAAAGCGGCCGCAAACGATTCGGCGCAAACAACTTAGTTACTTCTTGAATATTTATGGACTTCGGGAGTGATCGGCGACGGTAATTGATTATAAAAGTCGAGTAGCTGGTGGACGCGAAGATTTATACTCCCTATAAAACGTAGGTTTGCGTACAATATCCAGAATTAGATAGTAATACTAGCAATAACTTATTACGATTGGAAATGCCGTCTGTTTTGCAAAGCACGATGTGTTATAAGACATATTGGCCTTTCGTATTAGCTATTAATAAGACAAGTACAAATGGGGGATTGGTTAATAGTTTACTACAAGTTTCTTCACGATTCTTGGTAAAGTGTTGACGTGGAGGCGTTCGGTTAATTGATTGATTTAAAGAAAGAAAATAAACTCATGCCACGATAGATCGTCGATGTGTATTGTTTGTTCACACGTGTGAGCCAGACTTTTGATGTAGAGATTTTTACGTCACTACACTATAATTTAGAATGGAAGGTCGTTTTTAAATACAGGATGGAAACGGACCCTTCACGAAGCGAACAATCAAGCATTCTGTACATTAAACCAAGTAACTCTACGCAAAAATGTATTGCTGGGGAACGGCTTTTGTTTTGGGGTGAAAAATCACGTTTTACTGCAAAACTCAATGTGACGCACTCAAAACATTGTACTGATGGACGCATTTAATAGTAAACGGGTAATGGAGGTATTTAAAGTAAAGTTATGACCTTAAAAACTAGTATTTGAAAAGAAACTTGTGAAAAAGTTGGAACTTTGAAAAAATCTAGTCCAGAACAAAAAAATGATCGCATTGACGGGAAGAAAAAGTGCCTTTCGACTTTGTTAAGGGTCTATTTACACCCTTTATTAAAAAAACCTTTAGTAAAAAATACCTTATCTTAGAAAGGTGTGTAGGTACAACGTCTTAGCCGCCTTAGATCGCTTTCACGTTAATTTACCATTCGAAAATAAAAATTAGGATCAAAGAAATCAAAATTATAAGAGAACAGCTACAGCGTTAAATAATGTTTTAAACATAACGATTTAAATAATTATCAAAGAATCCCGTATGTTTATAGCCTATTTTATGGCCAGTTTCAAATGTTACAAAAGTAAAACAATAAAAGAAAACCATATCTTCCGTATCAAAATAACTCTTGGCAAACAATGAATCATTTTATTTTTAGCCGATTATTACAGTCACTGGTTCTTTTTTAATCAATGAACGAGCGAATTTCAAGCAAGATTAATCTTTTGAAGTTGTATACCCCTTATAAATGTCGTGGGTAGTTAATCAAAAAGAATGATTGTGCTGACGTCAGCCTAGGGGGACGTAAAACTTAAATTGTGGGATTTCCATCCAGCTGTATTTTATGCATTTTTGATAAACGTTTCGATACAATTGTTCGAGCTATGCCAAACTGGTGTAGAAAAATTGAGGACTGGCTGCAGAATAACCGGACACGAACTTTAAGTATCACCAATATTAAGAAAAGCAGTAACAATGCATCCTATTTTTGTTTTTTTTTGACAATCTTGTATATTTAGGATTGGTAAAATTTTTCTCTTTTTACGGCGTATCAAAATGTCCTTTCTTTTGTGTTGTTCGTCGAGTCGTAAAGGTCCCTAATATGTTCTCAGTTGCGTTACACGATTACTGACACATGCGTGCAGTCGTGCATAGATTGGACATGTTCATTCAAATCTGTGAGGATCTTTCCACAAAATACCATCTCGGCATGGTCCTCACATCATGACCTGACCAAGACCAAGCTTGGGCCTTTAAATCATGATCTGTCAAATGACCAATTTGGTCGAGACGCCATTGTTTAACTATTGTGTCTACTTCGTGGACAGATCATGGGTTATGACTTTGCTCTGAGTTTGTTTCGGTGTTTCTTTCTCAGTGTGCTCTGATAGGAAACCACGACCTCTTATGGGTTTTACTGACGGGTAAAAGTTTTTGTCAAAACTAATTCCCAAAAAAGTGTGTTACAAACTGCTTAAACCTTTTCAAAAGACGAAAAGGTATTCGCAGTTTGTAACCTTTCATTTAACAAGGTGAAGTTACGACAATGTATTTTCAGAACAGCGCATCTCTCCGTCGTTGCAAACATCCAGTTTTAGCCCTACTTACACCCCGGACACGTAAACTTCAACTTGTTCTATATTTGTAGGTACTACGCTATCCGATTTTCAAATGAAAAAAAAAGACGAGTGAAAAAGGTTCACAAAGCAAAGAAACTTTTATTACAGACCAAAAGAATAAACCTTCCTGAATTACCTCGAAACTCTAATTACTAGGTATTTCTAACGTACAGTCGTGGTCTTTTCCGCCTGATCATAGTTAATTTTTTTTTCACTTAAATCATGCGGAGGCGCCGAGCCACGGTCCCTTAAAGTTTAGGCCTATTAGGAAAGCGTCAACTTTGGTGCGCCAAATAACAATAACTCTCGTTTGGCGTGCGTCGTAAGTGCGCTCGGCCGATTGATATCTTTTCATTCGTTATTTTCTATAAAAAGTCAACGAGGCGAAAGAAAAAGAGCGTTTCTATGTTGTAAGTGCAAGCAAAAATAAGCTTAGTGGTGATCAGGCGGGAGTGTCCTCGATAGTACCTTTCGAATCATTTTCTTTATATCTTTTTCTGGTTAGTTTTATTCGGGTCATATGTTAGTGTCAGTTTCGGCAGGGATTTAGCAGAATTACGTTTCGTGTACATTCCCGTCAATGTGTGGAAGAGGAAAAGATATGTGATGCCTAGCCTACCATTTTGTTAGAAGGTAATAGATGATTTGGTATTAAAGGTATATATTACACACACACACACACAAGTTAGTACTTAGTACTACCTACTGGGAAACTGCTAGATGTGCAATTCGTAATATTATGTTCCTTTGGTAAACTTTAGACTGCTTCTGAGAGATCGAATATCAAAGATACTTGATGTTGCCTATCATACATTGCAATGGCATACCCAAAGGTATCTATCCCCTTTCTGGAAATTATCTATAGATACAGATATCTAGTTATAGATAATTTGCAAAAAGGGAGATATACCTGTTCAGTCGCTGATACGTGTGAACTCAAATCTCAAAGGTTTTCACTGTCCGCTGCACACAGGACAAATGAGCGACCTAGACCAAATTACTTTGTATCAACGATCGACGCTAGAAAACTCAAAAGTGTATTGCATTGATGCTGAAGCTACCGAAAAGTTTGTGATAATCTTGTTGTAAATTATTGCACAAATATGAAACGACTTGAAAGCTTTGCTACTTGAAGTAAGAGAAAACTCATCCATAGTTAAATCCGGTACGGTAAACGTCGTGAAAGCATGACGAGCTCTTGGCAATTTTTTTTCTTGTACTTTATCACAGGTATGACAGTATTATACCTTCATGCAACATTGTAATCTAGCTTTGAAGCTGCGGCTAAGTACGCTGATGTGGCGCTTGCGACGCAAAGGGAAATGAATTTTACCGAGAAGATGACATGAGGCGAATATTGTATTATTAAGCTGAAAGCGTCAGGGTAGTCCGCGAAATTTAAATTTTCTTACGTTTTTTGCAATTTGCAGGCCAGTGCTAGGTTGTATGTTGATTAAAATATTCCTCGCGACTGTAAGACGTATGTAGTTACAGAATTATAATCATCAAAATCATCAATACAACCCTCCAGGCGCATAAAGGTACAGGAATGACTTTGACCTTGAAAAAGTCATTCTTGCACCTGTAAAACGTGAGAAAATTTGAATTTCGCGGGCTGGTTGGAGCATCCACCTTAACGTTATGCATTTGGTGCAAAGGCTGCTTTTAAAACATTCCGTGGGGTTTTTCTAATCACACGCGCCTCAAAAAGAGAATAGGGAAGGGGTCCGCAAGGGCCGAAGCCTGCCGGGGCTGCGGGACTATTCGAAAGAGATACCGTGGCCCCGGAACACAAAGGGCGATGAAGGGACATGGATGGGTTTTAGTCAGTAAAAGTCTGACACTCCCTGCTGCTCCGCCCAGAGCGGGAGGAGTTAAAAAAAAAAGGCTGTTACTGAGAAATTCCTGAAGGAAAAATTTAATAACACCTTACCTGACCTGAGAATCGAATCCAGGACCTCGTGCACATCCGTCGCGCTTGCGACCACTACACCGATTATATCAGATCGATTTCTAGCCATAAAGTATGCACACCAAGGCAATATTGAGTTTTCATTGGTAAGGGACCGAATCCGGAGAGGTTAATTTTATTGGTCACGGTACGGATTTTCTGAACCCATATTTTTTCTTTCAAATGGAACGGCCCCGCAAACACTTAACCCTCTTCCTTATTGAATACGAGACGTCTGAGTACCTCACCTTTATGAAAAGTAAGATTTGTATCTTTGAAAATATTTCGGTTAAGGTACTTCAACAGCTGGTTACGAAATTAGTCCCTTCCTTAATGTGTAAACCGTTTTATTACGTACGGAGATATTCGCAATTTTGTTGCTACACCCGGTGTACATTATAATGTTTCTTCCTGTAATTTGTACCTTTAAAATTTCAAAAAAGAGAAACATTTTTCTTCTCCGCACGATTTTAGAGCTAGAGAAAAAAGCCGTCAAATGCCTTCTTAATTATTCTATTTCGAAACAGTCTTTGGTGGTTTTTTTCCTCATTGTATTGATTTAGCCTAAGTACAATAACACACTTTCCTGTATTTATACCGTTAATATTCGTTTTTCTTTAAAAAAAGCCTACATTTGTGACTACTGAAGATGTTATTGGATATTACAATTTCGAAAGTTATTTTTAATTTATAAGAAAATAATGCTTACCTAAAAACGTCGTTGGTCAAAAGATTGTCCCGTAATAACAATTTAATTTGAGGTTATTGTACACTTATGATATTATAATATCAATCCAATGCTTTCATAAGAAGGCTCAAAATTTACTATTGAGCTATAGCTTAGTTGGCGGAACAGCAATACGTTTATTTGTTTGGGAAATACTTGAGGAGTAATGCTCTTGTCGTCGAAGTTATATATGTTCGGTATCCAAACCGCAGCGGCATTGTCGTTTGCGCGGTTATTATCCACCGCATTACATAGTTTAGTTTAATTGACAGATAGGTACTTAGCAAAAGCTTTCCTCCTAGTCCGGTTTCGATTAAAGTCCATCAGTATAAGTGTAACGTTTGCTCAGTGGAGTGGTAATTTCCACATATTGTACGGACGAGTGATACGCAGCTGCGGTTTATGGCTGGGCCCGTTTACGAGCTCGTGCGATCTTAATAAACAGCACGCTTGGCTCTGGAGCACTCTCGGAGCCGACGACTACGGGTCGCTCTTCGGTCGTTAAGGCACCTTTACTCCTCTCTTCGGATCGTACGTTTTAAAGTGGATTATCTAGGAAGACTGCGACGAAATGTGGCGTGGTTTACCTTAAAAGGGCGGTCAAGTGATTCCTGTTTTTGTAGTCGCTATGGACTTGGGGTGAAGTATTTATTGCGATGTTTCTTTGAAAATTGTATTGACTTCTGAAACGACATGATGACACGTAAGTCAGTTAGACTAAGGAAAACGAACATTGAATAAAATACCTACCTATGTATAGTTTTCTTTACTGTCTAACTAAATAATAACATCACAATGAAACCCTAACAATTTGGATATTCGAAACCGTTCTTCAGACCACAAAATAGATTTAATAGTCCTGTAAATTACGAAACCTTTCGAAATTGTGAATGAATGAGAAATATTTTCTCAAGAAGAGGGTGCGGGCGAATCTTTGATATTTATTAATCTTTCACTTTGGGAGTCCTCTCCATCTCAAATTGGAGTTGAGGCTATTTATTAACTGTTGATCTTTAGGCGGGAAGCCAATTTGTATTATTGTTACGAAACACTGCTTTCTGCTTTTGATAAATATTGCTATTTCTATGGATTTATTTTGAATACTTATAATTTTTGTCGCTTTCTATGCAGTACCGGGCGACGTTGTTTTGGGAATAAAAATAAACAGAATAATTAGGGAGAAAATAATTATAATTATTCTGTGTATATGTTTTTTTTAATTATCCCTACGCGCTGTGTTAAGCGCTAATTAACGTAGGCCCCTAAGGGGTAGATCGACGACTTATTCCCGGGGATCAACTGTTAGTGAAATCCAGGAAACGCAAGAGAGGTCGTGACTTCTTTATGTCCGGTATACCATGACTAGCATCATTGCTAGTCATATGCCTCCAATTGACGCGACGCCAGCACTTTATCAGTGCTAATATAAAAAGCTGAAGAATTTGTTTTTTAACACGCTTTTACTAGCGTCACCTTTAAGTAACTATCTTTAGAACTGACTATATAAAATCTTTGAAGTTTTTGACCCACTTCCCGGTTTCCGATTGTGCTGATTTTTCGCATACGTAGGTATGCATTTTTTTTAGTTTTGTTTGACTAAGATCGATCATGTTAGATAAGAGACGTCATTCTAAATCCAATGTGGTGAACTCTAAAAGATGGCGGACTTGGATTTTTTTTATGCATTCCTTTGATAAGGGTATCGAATGGATGGGTTTGCTGAGAAGTATACGAGAAATAAAATGAAGTCATTTTAAAAAAACTGTTTTTTTTTTCTAAACTAAAATATTATTTTGCTTAAATGCGCTAATCTCGGGTAAGTACTACCAGTAGGAATCTAGAAAATCTGTTTGCGTTGGTAGCCCGATTCTTGAAGAAGGTTAAAGGCTATTTAACATCATGCTACGACTCTTAGAAGCAAGTGATAATAATAATGATAAGATAAGTACTAACCTTGCGGTTGCTTTTAAAGACGTTGCACTTGAAGACGTTAGTGGCGCCATCTCTAGCGATGTAAGAGAAGATCTTCAAGTCAGAGCTGTCGTGGGAGACATAGAAGATGCGGTAGATGGGATGGTGCATGATCTCCGCAGTGTCCGTGGTGACACTCGTCTTTGACTTGCTGCCGCGGCCAAATAGCTTGCTTGAAGTCTTCTGAAACAACTTTTGCAATCAAATACACTTGATAGCATTCAAAACCCCGTTAATCTTGTGGTCGTAACGTAAGTGCCACTGCTGAGTTTGGAGTCCTGGTGCAGTAGGATTTCTTCAGTATCAGCCGGATTTTAGTAGTTGGACCATCGGCCTATGACAGTGAGGGTAAAGTTCACCTGTGTTTGTGCACATACTTGCGTACTATTTCGTACGGCAATTGCTAGTCTTCGCTATTAGTTTTAAAGCTCAGTGACAACGTATAGAAACGGTTGTGAAACTTCAGAGGGATTTAATTCAAATTGTACTGTTAGTTGTGGCGCTGTTTCGAAATCTGGTTATTTCTGCTGTTACAACGTGGCTATGAAATGTATTTTATGAATCTCAGAGTGTTATGTTATGATTATGATTCAAGATTTAGAATTCTGACCGGAACATCATGGAAATTTAAACTAAATTTTTGGAAGATACAACTAATTATAGGTAGATGCGTATTATACCCTAAGAAGTAAATAAGTTGAACCAACCAATAAAAAAATAATAACAGTAAAAAACTTGAAAGACCTAATTTTAAATTACTTCCAATATGAAATTATATTAAAAAGGCACCGATTTTTTTAAAGTAATTCAAATAATGAAGAGTGGACCAAGATTATTCTTCAGGGGTAACAATGGGTCGATGCTACAATAGACGCTGAAGGCGGCGCTTCCAAGACAGCAGGTTGACAGACGTCCATTATACCCCGACATGATTTACGAGCCCCGAGAAAAAATCAGTGTCACCAGTTACTCCCGTCTAACAGATAATTTAGTAATATGTGGTTATATCAGCCAATGTGTGGAGAACGATAATGTCTTTCACATTATATGTTACATTAAATCTCGAAATCTCCTGGAAAATAAAACCAAATAAAGTAGCTTTTAGTATTTTTTTGTCCACCCTACAGTACACAATGCTTTGTTTATCCGAATGGCTACCGAACAAATCCCTCCGGGAATTCCAACAATAGTGCCCCAATTAGAAAATGACTCAATTAACGAGAACAAAACTACGTTTTCTAAAAAAAATGGGCTCAATCCTAAATTCGCAAAACAAGCAAAAGTATTAGAAAATGAATATATGAAACACGCATTAAAGACGATTTCATTTCTGATTTGAACTAACATTTTCACTCAAACTTCGTGAGAGATTTATGAACCAACGAAGATGAATATTGGTGGATGGATCTAATAGAATCACATAAAAGAGAGTATGAATATATGTTTGGGTAACTTGATCAGAATATGAAAATTCCAAACACTAGAATGATTTGATGATTTTGTCGTGAAATGAATCAAAATTTTTAACTGAGTCGTCGAAGTTTTCAATTTAACTTGACATCGCGTTCAAGCGAGCAGATGTAAATTATCGAGATTTCATGAATAAAAAGCCAAAACATTAAGACAAGTATTGAATAATATTTTTGAAAGCCTAAATAAAGGCTCTTTCGACTTTTTGGAATGCGGATAACTTATAGATTATTTTGATACAAAAGAATGTCATCATTATCATCTTCCTTCCTTCATCTCATGTTACTTGGGGTCGGAGAACACGTTTTTTGTTTTGTTCAAACCAGTACCCTGTCTGTTGGTGAGCAAATGGACTGTAGTTATTTGGAATGAATAGGCGAGACGACAAAAAAATCTAAATAGTCCGTCAGTTAGATTATCAAAAAATATTTGACCCGTGTTTTTTCTTTTGTTACGTAAACTAAAATTGACGAAGATACGACGCTTTTAAAATTCTCAATACGTCACGCCATGGTATAATTTTTAGCTAGTTCTGACGTCACGAGCCCCCACTCCCGAGTTTTGATGCGTTTTATCTTATATATATCAAGACAATATTCATTGATTTACAAAGACAAAAAATACGTGTCCATTAATTTCCAATACTCTAACTGACGGACTAAATAGATTTGCAATTTTTTGATACTGTCGTCATGCCTATTGGAGGATGATGGAAACACTGTAGAAATGAGTAATTGCTATTTATTAATGGAAAAGCAGGACAAAAACTATGTACAAGGCAATGACACTAGACAACTACGGCCGTACACGAACTGCTCGAGCAGTTAACGGCTGAGCGACGTACACGGACCGCTCGAGAGGTAGGCGTCGACTGCTTGAGCGGTCGACGGCACGATGTAATTTCGTCATGCAGTTGACGGCTTGAAGCAGTCGCGACTGCTCGAGCAGTCGTGTGTACGGCGGCGAATGAATGACTATAGTTCACCGCGCGGTCGCGGATTTAAGCAGTCGGTCTCAACTGCTTGAAGCTGTCCGTGTACGGCAGGCCTTACTCAACATTTTTTCTGTTCCAAAAGTCATTTTAAAAATATAGTTTTTAAAGAAAAGGTGGCATCCCAGCCAGTCGCCAACAATGTCATTTATTTATTTGGTCGTACATTTGGCCTTCCCAGATAGCCATACCCGTCCAGAGTGATCTACATTTGTTAGTAAAATTGTATTAACACCCTTACCGTAAATGTGACATTAAGTGGGGTTAAAACATTCCGGGGGCGGCTGAGGGTCACATTTAGCAACAAAACTCGTTTGTTTAGTAAATATGACCTACTTCGCATACATTATCACTAGTTGTTATTGTGGTGTTGTTAGTGTCTTTTGCTGTTCAATAACTTTCAGAAATCTTTGCAACATAGGTTGTACAGATATCTGAAAGTTATTATAAGTTCCATGCATCTATATGCTCTAGCTTCCCTGTTTATGCCAATTTATTACTAGTTATTGTTATTAGTTTTGATGATTCTTCCCCATTAACAAGAATTTGCCTCGTTACTCTTCAAATGAAGCATCGACATATTTTTTATTTTAATAACCTGCACTGGGCACGGTTGGTGGATTATAGCTTAGAGCATAATTCATACATGATAGGAATGATGACTGACTAAAAAAAAATCTGTTTAGTACGTCAGTTAGATTATCGAAAAATATTGGATACGTGTTTTTTGTTTTATCAAATTTATAAAAATTGACGAAGATAAAACGTGTCAAAGATTATGAGTGGGGGCTTTTGACGTCACGTTTGAGTAAAAAATGTACTCAAATGTCACGTCACACGAGTTTTCGACGCACTGTATGGTCTTAATTTTATGTTTACGTGAAAAAGAAATGTGCTTTCTTAACGCTACAAAAGTGGCGAAGCTAGTCTAGTAGAGCCCTGTATATTTTTTTTGGGCAACCTTTGTACCCGAGTGCGGCAAAGTGGAAAGATAATTAGTGTTAAACAATTGATTTTTGGAAAACAAAGATAAAAGCATGTATGATCAGCAAGCATAGTGAGATAAGTGTGTAACTGCGATTATGGTTCGCTTCGAAAACAGGAGCTTTCTGGACAGCGATTTTAGTAGTACTCATGAAACTCACCTTGGTCTTCCTAGCCGTGATGTTAGTCCTTGTGGTCACCCGGACCCCGTCAGTGGACACGTCCACAGTCACCTTACGCTTCTTCACACCCCTCGCCTTGAATTCGTACTGCGGAAATAAAGCTTAATTAGATGAAGACAATATAAAGGAATAAAGGGCAGGGACTGAATAACCGTCTTTACAAATGATGGGTTAGGGGTCAATTTCCGTGCTGGATTTCCGGTTGGGACCAAAGCAACCCTTTGATGAAGCGTCAAATCTTTCTGGTGTAAATTGTATTATTGTACCTACATAGCTACCCTATGATTTTTTACATTTTTTTTGTACAATGCCAATAGTGATGTTACTTTTTTCAGTTAAGGTACTAACCTTAACTGAAGAAAGTAACATCGCTATAGGCGAGACGACAAAAAGAAAGTAATTAGTCCGTTAGTTAGATAATCAAAAAATATTTGACCCGTGTTTTTTCTTTTGTTACGTAAACCAAAATTGACGAAGATATGACGCTTTTAAAATTCTCAATTCGTCACGCCTAGGTATAATTTTTAGCTAGTTCTGACGTCACGAGCCCCCACTCCCGATCAATATTCATTGATTTACAAAAACAAAAAATACGTGTCCATTAATTTCCAATACTCTAACTGACGGAATAAATAAATTTGCAATTTTTTGATACTGTCGTCATGCCTATTGGTACCTACTACAGATTTTCTGTAATTCTATGACTTCATTAAAATAAACTTATAATCGTGGATTGACTGTCAACCTGCGGTCATGGCACTTGCAACAGCGTCGAAATATCGGGAGCTCAAAATAAATTACTAATCACAGAAGATAAGTGACAGTAGACATACGTTTAGTAATAAACCGAGAAAGCTTAAAACATTACGTTTAATTAAAATACAGGGTGTAAACCACCTCCTCACGAAGCCGTCAACTAAGCATACTGTACATTAAACTAAGTAACTTTACGCAAAAATTATTGCTGAGAAACGACTTTTTTTTTTTTTGTGAAAAATCATGTTTTGCGGTAGAACTCAATGTAACGCACTCAAAACAATGTGCTGATGGATGGATTGAATAGTACGGGGGTCGTGGAGGTGTTTAAAGTAAATACTACATTAAAAACTTGTATTAAAAAAGAAAAGTTGACAAAAAGTTGGAACTTTGACCCCCAATATCTCCGTAACTAGAAGGTATGGTGTAGAACAAAAAAATGATCGCAGTGACGAGGAGAACAAGTGCCTTTCGGCTTCATTAAGAGGTGTTTTACACCCTTTATATTATTTTATGTAGGTACTTACTATAGAGAGAAGAAGATTTTCAACGTATTATTTTTAAAAGCTCTTTTTTTCTTTTCCGCATTTATCATGTGTGTTTGTCGTTATGTCACCATAAGTTTGTGACGAGGGTTCGCTGGTTTGTTAGCTGGCGAAAATAAAAGGAAGTCCCAAGATCATACCAGTCTCGGGAGTGATTTTAAATCATAAACATACTTCGTCGAATTAGCAGATTTATATCTTCATGTACATTGTACAAAATCCATGTTTTGATATTATTTAATTTAATTCGAAGATGAAAAATTCTTCCGTAAGCGGCTATATTACAGAGCCACTATTTCAATGCAAATTCTCAAGAAATCGTCATCTGACGCCGAGGGGACCAAAAATAACTAATCCCGCACCGGATCTCCGCCTCACTTAAACCAACTTTAGAATTTCTTGGAAGTTTGGAGTGAAATAGCTCGAAAATAGCGACAATTATATTCATCCACTTTTCCGCTGCGCACCTGTGCACCAAGCTTAGTAATATGTAATGGAAGCACCTTATTACTTAGGAACATGCATCATAATATAGTGAAAGTGCGAGCTGCGAACATTACGTGGACGAGATGTAATTAGCAAAGAGGCTCTTATCAAGAGGTCTAAGTGGCACATGCTTTAACATTGTCATCTTTTTTCTTTTTCGGATGGGAAATCATCAAATGACTCCTCCCGCTCTGGGCGGAGCAGGAGGGAGTGTCAGACTTTTACTGACTAAAACCCATCCATGTTCCTTCATCGCCCTTTGTGTTCCAGGGCCACGGTATCAGGCTTCGGCCCTTGCGGACCCCTTCCTCATTGCTGACTCTTTGAGGCGCGCGTGGAACACGAACGCCCCGTGGACACGGCCTGTCGTCATGAGACGGACGGACGGCGAGCTAGCCCATAGCTCCCCGTCCACAGGCCCGCGCCTCGATGGCCGGAAGCCACCACGTGGCCAAGTTATCGTTGTTCAATGGGGCGAATTATTTGAGTCCTTATATCAGATAGAATTCACGACTAAAATTAATTAAACCATGAAATAAAAATAATGGTTGAGTATCAACTAGTGGGTACACTCATACCACTAAAAAGTAAACGAATGTTTATGGAGTCTATGACTTAATCGAATCAACGGTTTACGAGGACATGACTACCGTTTTTATGATTACAGCGTCTGACGTCATGGAAGGAAATTACGGCGCGTATTCCAATCTTATAATTACTTTGAACGTTGATGAGTTAATCAATAGAGTCCGTTTTATAATTCTATTTGTATCACATCTTTTAATACGCTAAAACAAATAAACAGCAGAATTGCAAATGTCTGTAACAGTTGAACTAGTCGGAGTATGTGCAATTGTTGTTGAGTTAGGTACTCAGCTGCTGGTCAAACCGCAGTTACGGAAGAGTTAACTTTGCATAGTTTAAGCTACAATTTAGTTTGTGTTCATAAAACTGAGTTTGTTTGTTGATAAATGGTTTTGATTAATTGTCGTATGAGAGTTTATGGCAATTAAAGTTACAATGTTAGTCTTGTCATATGCACCTACGAAGTAAAAATTTGATGGTATAGCAGCGGAAGAAAAGAAAAGATACTGTATTCCTAAAGTGTTACGCGAAAAGAGAAAATATTGCCTTGAATGGCATTTTAACCGCAAAATATGGAAGCAGGGAAAGGTAACAGTTTGCGGATACTTATGAATAAATATGTATACCCCAGTACAGGTGCGCCTTATAAGGGTGTCGTCACGATTTTTTCAGCGGTTTATAAACAAGTTCATTTATATTCAGATGCTACGTTCTCCCGGTGGCGGTTGTGTCGTATCTTCGCCTCGTATATCCATATTTCAATGTAACGCGATCACTCACACCACGCTGATGCGAGGATAATGTGTATCTAGTACCTTCCAATATCCTTATAAAATATTTGTGAATTGAAAACGACATATTGGTGTATGTAACATGTAGTAAATAAACACTTAGCAAAATTCAAAAGCAATTTTCTCGTTGAACGGCCAATGCGACTTAGAGATAAAGTCTATTTCATATAGTATGGGTTCCATAATACTATATTTGCAACCACATAATATTACAGTCATCACAGTTAGAGTAAATCTCTTCTTAAAGTTGCTATGTGATAATTAGTGTTTTATGACTGTACAGGCCTTACACTTTATTTAAACCACTGATTTTTTTTCAGCAAAGCATTTTTAAGAAACAAATTCTTTCAACTCGAAGCTACTTCCAGGTTTATTTCGCGGTAAATCGGGTTTTTCACAGACGATATAACAGAGCCCGCCGATAATATCACTCATATTTTTCATCTGAAATGGAGTCAGTTCAACGAAAAATTACTGACAAATTACTGAGAAAATTATAGCTAAGGTTGTACAGTTGCCATAATTTTTTAACACCTGTTTTATCTTCTAGGTACTAGTGAAAGATAAATGGATAAGAACAACGTCAATTTTAGTAGGAAAGATCCATCAATCAGTTTACCAAATGTTGTGATGACGGCAATGCAGGAACCTATTATTACACATCATTGAAATGATCAATCAGTTAATCGCAAATAAATACACATAGGAATGACATTGGGAGTCTTCAAAAACTACCGGTTCAAACGTTCGTACTAGACTTTATTTGAACAGTTTATTTTCTCGATGAAAAGTTTGAGCACACTTTCAGTCGTTTTGTTAAGTTCAGGCGATGGTCATGAAAGCGGAATTGCAAAAACTGTTTGGAGAATCTCAGTACAAGTTTGCTCGTCTGGGATATTTGCAAGTTATCGGTTCTTTTTATTTGTGTTTCGTGCACTAGTGCAGTGGTTTGACTTGTAAATCGAACTTTAGAAATAAAATCCACGAACTAAAACATTTCGAGCTATTTCGCAGTCGTTTTTTATTTTTACTGTAACGTAATCCTGTACTCTTCTTTTACAAACATAAATTAGGCAATTCTTCAACATACCTTAATTTCGAATAATATCCTAATTGTAAAACGATTATAACAAAAGACGAAATAAGCAAGAATACTTTACATTTCGAAATAGATCGCAAACAACATGAAGTTGAGAAGTAATATTAAAGTTACGAATTGTTCAAACCATTATGCCTACTTATGAAGAAAAGAAATGAGAACGCAATATTGAAAAACATTTTTTTGTTGTTATTAAATTCGTAACTAAGAGAGGAGAAATATGTGACTAAGTGGAAGGAAACGGGAAACCAATTGTGGGGAATAAGGGGCGACAAATTACGCAAGGGTAAGAACAAAATACTGTTGCCTATGTATACTCGCCCCTTTTCTACATGAGGAGAATGCCAAAATGTACCACCATCTTGCAAAAATAATGTAAAGACAACACGGAACCATAGGTTTAGATATTGTAAGATCTGTATGGAACTTTGAAGACTAACTTAAGACCATATATAATTTATTCGCGTTTTAATTAATCTAATGTCTGCTGATATAGACTGTATAGTTATACAGATAAATATAAATGAAATATAAATCTTCGGAAATGGTATCTAACTGACTGCAACACATCAATGTCTCAAATATTACAAAATGCCATGGAACTTGAAAAAACCCGTAATAAATACGCACTAAAGTAACAAACAATCGATACAATCAATTGTGTATCGGAGAACTTTTTTCAACGAAACACCTAAATATTCAGAAAGCTACAACTTGATGTTTCCCGATTTTGTTTACGAGGAAAAAATGAGCTTTTCTCCTACAGCGGACAGGCTTAGGAAGATCCATTCAGTCCCGCATGGATTATGTTACAAATCACTTTGTCTGCCCAAATTATTTTTTGAGTTCGCCACAAAAATATACCCTCTCATTTTTACCCGACTGACCCCAGTGGCAGTCGGGTCAAAATGGGATACTTGGAGGCTTATGTTTTTAAAGAAATTATCTTGAGTTTAAGTAGATTACTTTGCATATATTATTTTTAGTGTTGGGGCACATGGCCGCCTTTCTGGAAGGGTGAGTGAGCCATAACCTACCACGCCTCGCCGATGCGGTTTGAATTTTTGGTAGTAGGACTTGTAGGTTTTGCAAGTTGGTGCTAATACCACTCAGATGAGCTAATTCAGTTCGTTTTACCCATTTTCTTCTTTATTAGTTTTCTATCATATTGCTTCTTTTATTTTAGAGGCACCAATGAAAGTTATTTTAATTAATTATTGTGTCATACGTTCTTGATTTACGCTTATTATTTTAGTGAAAAACAAGCTTTTATGCCTGAAGCTTTGAGAGGGTACTTAAGCACTTATTTAGTTTACGAGCAATAAAGTTCTAACGGTTGGAATAGCTTGCCCGTTTGCGAAGGTTACCTGTTTTCTTTAATTCAGCATGTAACAAAACATCATACTAATCCCCTAAGCTTACTGAAGGCAGAGGAATAATTTTGAAGTCTGCTTTTTAACAGACGTGCAGAAACCGTACTAATTGACAGCCTATCTATACTGCTATACCAATACTATAAAGAAAGTATTCGGATTTTGTGAGTTTGTATATGTATAAGCGGAGTATAAATTCCAGAACCACGGAAATTATTTGTTTTTTTTTTCGCACACACATTATTACCAATACCAATACTATTATTACTAATTACCAATACTATAAAGAAATTGTTCGGATTTTGTGAGTTTGTATATGCGGAGTATAATTTCCAGAACCACGGAAATTATTTGATTTTGTTTTTCGCACACACATTATTTACACACTAACTCTATAGCAGAAATAAAAATATTTACAAGTATCAAAAAGGGTTACAGGGCGTCGAAATATTCTTAAACATCGCTGTCAACAAGAAAAGTGCCCAGAGGGCTGACAGCATTGCCACGTTGGATGGCAATGCTGATTCTTTAACAAAAAAATAGGCCAGCCGTCTGGTCACATGAAGAGTCGACCAACCGTTTGGCGATTTTCCGAAATACTAGGTGGGCACTCGGACTCCATGGCCCTAGTGTTTCAACCCCAAAAGGCTCAAACACATAATTTTTCACCATTTGAAAGGTACATTGTTCCGGATGGACGTAGGCTACTTTTTAGCCGTGTACCACGCGGGTGAAGCCGCGCACAGAAGCTAATGAACTAATAAAACAAAACAGGTGCCCTAATAGAGCTACAAACTGAAGGTAGGTACGCAAATTCTGTATCATAAGCCTACGCTCGTGAAGGCTCTGTTTTATTGTTCGTGAACAATGTAAAATTACCAACCAAGCTATCAATTTTATGGGCAAACGGTGGGTAGCTTCTTGTTCTGTTTTGTTAATTATGCTACCGGGGCCAATTAGGTAGTTAGAAATTAGACTAACCTAATCTTTTGTTACAGATTGAAAATCAAAGCATTTATTTCAAGTAGGTCTTTTACAAGCACTTTTGAATTGTCAAAAAAAAACCGACTTCAAAGACACAAAAAAGTGAAAATAAGTTTAGCTTCTGAAGTCGGTGACAAAAATACTGAATCAAACTAACAAGTCACCGAATTCTGAAGCTAAAGTTATTTTTCACTTTTTGTGTGTTTTGAAGTCGGTTTTAATAATAATAATACCAGCCTAATACGGACAGTATTAGGCTGGTATACTTAAACTGCTGGGCAAAGGCCTCTTCTCATCAGAGAAGGCACGAGCATTGATTGGTTTTATTTTTTGCAAAGAAGCTTTTTTTTATTATTCCATTTTAAGTTGTAATATCATACAAATATTTGCTATGCATTGATTTTGCATTGTTAACATGTCATGGTATTAGGCTTATCCCCAATAAACGGAACTTAACATATCTAACTATTTTGAGAATCGGTCCAGAAAAGGTGATCTGGAAATCGGTGAAAATATATTTTAAAAAATACAAACAGTCGAACATAGAACCTCCTTTTTTGAAGTCGTTTAAAAAGGAAGCTATATGTTCCAGTCGCAAGTCATAACTGTGAAAGTACAGTAATTGCCCAGTCCAAAGCGTAGGTATCAGTGAAGACGAAGGGCCAAGAAATTCTATGGACACTCTTTTGATTATGTCAGGAATTTAATTAGTTTACTTTTTTATACAAAAAATGAGCCATGTGTGTAATGTGATTTGTTGGAAAAAAATAGGAATTTCCAATTTCGTGTTGTACTTAACCCAAGGGAGTGGAAATTTATTAACAGCTTCTTATCGTTCGGTTTTTTTTTACAAAAGAAGCCTTTGTGCACTCATGTTAATAGAGCCTTCGTTTTGGGCTGTGCTTTGAGCCAGTGCATTTCAGATTTTTATTGAGTTGATACTATCAAATTAAAATTAGTGTAAGACGTCAGCTTTGAAAAAAGTGTTGGGAAATGGATTTAAAAATAATAATCCAAATCTAAATACTTAGAAATAAAGACGTTGAGTATTGAGAGTCGGAGGTCATCATGCTGCAATGCTTAGTTAGTGTGGAAACTTGTGAACGTGCCACCATGCAGTGCAGGGAGCTTCGGCGTGTGGTACCTCCTATATGCCGTGTTCAGCGTTTCTAGTTCAATGTTTCTGTCGGTAACATTATAAAAGCATACTCACACGAACGCGGCGCATCGCAGCGACGATCTCAACCCGGCTGGTCGGGCGCGGCACGTCCATTGTCCCGATGTACTGCAACAAAACAACAAAATAAAACTTATTACATTTCGATTCAAAGAACAGCGCTCAAGAAGTTATAGATATTTTCTATTAGGATTCTGTCCCAGAATGAAACTGAGACTTCAGTGCGCTTTGACTTCTACAGTACACAGGATGTTCCAAGAACTTCGACCGTTCTACTAAGAAACTGCAGAATTTTGCTATTTACATTTTCAACACCTAAAAGTCACAGTGTTCAATATAAATAGCAATAAAACTAACGACAAAAGCACAGGTGCGCTTTAAAATGCGCTCAGCTAATGTCAACAGCAGCTTATACAAGAATAACAAAGCGCAGCTAGGTTCCTCCGAAAAAATAAACAAATAGTTCAATCTTTAAAACTGAATTTCTTGAACAAAACATACAAAACACCTGGCGAACGTTACGCCGAAGGATCACTTAAATCTTTTATGTCATAGTGAGGTCGCGTCACGTGCGCAAGTCGCGTGTGGAGGGAGCATTATAATAAGATTATATCTGTGTCAAAGACCCTAACTAATTTATTTAAATAGAATGCTGAATACTCAGATGAGATGCATTTAATATCTACTGAAATTTCTCCATCCTCTTTCTCATATATTATCTCAAATTGAATATGTAATTTGCAATAAAAATAGAAAAGGGTACGGTTCATACTTATTCCATTTTTTTGTACTTCGCCGAATGTGATTGTCCCGAATTTAATCCTAGTTAGGACCGAAGAAGGGATATGTTATTTTTACTCCGGAAAATTTTATTGGAAGTAGGTGGAATAAATCAATAAAATTATAGCAGTAAAAAAGATCAATTCTGAATTTTTGGATTGAATAGCCATAATTTCCACTTATAAAGGCAAAGCTATACAGGGTGTTAAAGTAGTCGCGTGCCATAGCTTAGGGGTGAGTTCAGTATCGATAAAGGAAATGCAAAAAAAAAAAGAATAAAATATTTCCTAAAAAAAAAAACAAAAAAAAAATATTGCAAGAACCTAATTTAGTATCTACTAACTTCAAATAGCAATATAAAATAATTTTAATTCTAAACGATTGCTGTTTTAAGTTAGTAGGTACTAAATGCCGCAAAAAAACTATATTTATTAAGTGTTTACATTATTTACAATTTACAAATTTATTAAAATAAACTAAACTAACTTAAACTAAAAACTTAAAAAATGGCGTCAAAAACCTCCTCCTCAACGCTGTCAACTGGTCTGGTATCCCCAAGAGACTGGCGGCGTTACCACGCTGTATGGCAACGCTAAGCCTTTGGCCAAAAGCCAGGTAAATTAGGTTGATCTTGCAATATGTTTTTTTTTGGTTTTATTTTTACTTATTTTTTTTTTTGGAATCGTTTATATTTTTTACGGGTGCCTTTTTCGATACTGAACTCACCCATAAGCTATGGCACGCGACTACTTTAACACCCTGTATATATGGTTAAGGGTAGAAAACGGTTAATCTCGATTTCCGGTAAAACTACAAGTCATATGAAAAAAAGTAGATTGGAAAAGTTGTAGGTAATAAAAAGATCTACAACTTTTGTATTTACACTTTTTTCACATAACCTCAAAATTAATGTGAAAAATTCAAATAACCAAGTTGTTGGTTTTTATTTTTTACAAAACATTTTTTTTTCACGAAATTTAGTGGAAACTTGTTTTAGTCCCAAACACACTGTATTTATTTTTTTCACCTTATTTTGACTTAATATCGAAAAAGCACCCTAATTTTCAATTGAAAATTCTCACGTCAAAATATCTGCTTTTTAAAAGTGGGTTTTTAATTATTTTTCCTTTCATTTTTGTTATATTCTCTTTCATTTCCAATGGGTTTCATCCTACTATGTTTTTTTTCGTTTTTTGACCATTTTCAGAGGTAGAGTCCTACAACATAACCACTTCCTACAAATAATGATGATTAACTACCAAAAGATCAGTACGCTTGACTCCAAAATGCTCTACATAATCCCAGTATTTTCTAAATTCACCGTGAAGTTCCGTGTTATTTTGCATATTTGATTATGTATGCAAATAACGCCTTAATTCGTAAGTATACATTAAAACATTCATGATTAATGAGGAGGGGATCAAAGTTGTCGGTACATTAAGCCCCGAACATAAAATAATCTGTCTGAGCTTCTGAGGGCAAATCGCGTTTTATGTTCACACAGTTTTTACGAAGCAAAAAAAAAACCAAGAAATCTCTGGAGAACTATTTCGATCTAAGTGATTAAAGTGATAAATTTTATTAAAAAGCTGCGCCGTTTAAAAGTGGGTAGTCGGGATAAAAATTAAGACCCAATTACATCGTTCAGGGAATCCAATATTCTAGGTTCTAGTGGCATGTCCACGAGGCACAGCTAAGTTAATTGAGAGAATAATTAGATTGCTATAAAATTATAGAGGAAAAAGAGAACTGTTTGTAACTTTCATAGCTTACAACTTACAAAAAGCTAAGTTCTTTCATTGCAGACATTAAATACTAATTTTACACACTTACAACTCGTATGACATTAAGGCCGCGTTCTCACTTTGTAGTGACGGCTGATAATCGTGTAGTTTTAATTGTCGTGGCTTGTGTATTTAAATGGAGGTGTTCACATATAGGATGACGCGATTACTGTCGTCCACGACTTTTGCCAAGTAAAAACCAACGATAAATTAATCGTCACGACATAGTGAGAACGCGGCCTAAGGATGGTGAAGTAAACCTGTCTGTATACTATTTTCCATTACAAACTAAGCCTCCCAAAGCTGTGAAGATATTCTGGGCGACTCAGCAATCCGCCGAAAGGTTGCATCAAGCTTGACCTCTTTGGCAGTAGGATACCTTTGTGAGGGAAGCCTTTCACGTGGCGGGGCTCGAGTATAACCCCAATGACTTTGAAACTGGGGCTGGTGACTGAAAACGTTACTCTTAAATATTGCCAGGAACTATCTTGCTTCCTTGTTATTTGTAGGCTAAGTTTGCTCTGAACTTGAAACTTAGTTTCATTCGCGTGATGCACATATATCGATACCTAACGCCACACGAAGTTATAAAGTTCTGCATTCTCTTACTTTACTTAAGTGAAACTGAAAGTGACAGGTAACTTGATACTTTACGTTACTTCTGTCCACGAAGTAGACACAATAGTTAAACAATGGTGTCTCGAACAAATTGGTCCTTTGACAGATCATGATATTGTTTGACGGAAATTGATGTTTACGAGGGTTTTTTTTAAACTTTGCAAAAGTAAAATGGACTTGTTTCCTTATTCTGTTTAGTTTAGTTAATTAACTTGTGTAAATGTTATAAATTAGAATATTGAACTTGGTTTAAATAAACAGTAGGAACGGAGTCGTTGCTCTGCTGCCAAATTCAATAAGTGTTAGTGGGTAAGCAGGTTACGTCAAAGACGTGTAAATGACTTTGACGTAAGCCGCTACTATCACGGCGGCCGCGGTAATTATTTCGACACACATAGCTATGTCAGTACCTACATAATCCACTGTTAATCTTAGGGCTAAAACCTTCTTCTTCTTCCAAAAACTAAGCATGATGTCGATTTATTTCGTCATTATTTAGTATTAGTGTAAATCAGAATAGTTACTTTCTCATACGGGGCTTGGTAAAATAGCAAGCATTTTTGGTCAAGTTTGACAGATTGGCAGGCGCACTATCAAGCCAAACCTACAAAAAACCTGCACATTTTATTACTTTGGCACCTAACATCGGGTTTTCTTCGTCTACATTTCATCTACATAATTCCGGAGGTGATTTGTTATGTGTTTTCAGCCTGCTAATTTGCTTCCTTGCGAACAAGATAAAAGAAAACAATTATTTTTCGGTTACATTAAGACGGTTTTTACGAGCGCCTGAATAATTTTCAGCGGCAAAAAGTCGAGTGTTATCGCTAACGAAAAATAATAGTAGGCGTTGTGTTGACACCAAGTAATCTTTTGCTAATAAAAATGTAAAAGATTTTATTATAATCTGCCAACTTGTTTTTCAATTTGTTTTCAACTATCTATGTTTTTACGATACGTATCCCCAACGTTTTGTCACCAATTTTGTTGTTTGTTTTTTCATCCAAAATTGTAGCCGTCTAGTTGTTGATGGTCCCATAATAACCTGCAGCGTATTTGTCTTTGCCTTTTCCCAACTATGTTCGGGACGTCTTTCAGTGAAACCGGACGCAGCTGTGTACCTGTATTTTACATGGAGCGACTGCCTCCACAATCATTGGATTGTGCAGGTCAGAGAGACAGTCGCTCCATGTGCCTAGTACTAATTTGTAGTACTAGGTAATACGATTTCCCTTGGCATGATTGGCTCTCACTTTCGGGACACTCTTCCTGTACCTAACGACTATCAAAGACTAATGGACAATGGTTTTACGTGCTTTCCGAGACACAGAGGAAACTCGGTTAGCAGTCGATGGCCAGCCATCCACGGAGCGATCTTAGCAAGCCCTGCTTAACTTTAAAGATCGACCCGTGCAGGTAGTACCTATTATTTAGCTAGGAGCTCCTCTCTAATTGCGTAACACACTTTGAATGAAAATAATTTACATACATTTCGCTTTATTTACGTTGTTGAGCCGACGAATTTTCCGGTAATTATGGCAAATCATTCGTATTGTGATAGAAAAGGGTGTCACGAAATAATTGGATTGCTGTTATGATACGATATTCCATTGACAGTCGGTGTCGACGTCGGGAACTACTTTTTTTTTTAGCCTATTCTATACCCACTGCTGGGTAAAGGCCTCCCCTAATTCCTTCCATGTGCTCTTATCCAGGGAAATACTTATCTATCTACAGTTCAAAAATACTCTAACATCCCAGAATTGTTATGACGATAAGTAGGAAAATGGAAATGCAAAATAATTCGCCAAAGGAGGTCATAAACTCCCCAAAAAGGAAACGAATTTGCGATTGTACAATAAACGCCGTACATGAGCAATTCTCTTCGATTTCCGGCCAGGGCAGCCTCGTCCATTTGTGAACTAATTTTGTTTTGACAGGAGGAAGATTTCAGGCTTTGTCATCATAGAGTATCTGATATTTCGCATTTAGGTAGTCATTTTTGGGTAGTTTCCCTGAAATAGTTTTTTCGTTTTAATTTGAAGTTTTGGCATATTTCACATTGTTGATTGCCGATATTCTTTGAGATTTTACGCTATCGCTATTCTTGATAATTTCTTGATTATTTGAGCAGTGTAATAATGAATTGCAGTGTACCTAATGCTACCGACCTTAGGTAGGAGCGGTACGGTACCTACCAGTGTAATTGTTTTCAGATGGCGAAGAAACACTGGCAGACCGGCAACCGTTCTAGAATTAGTACCAAAAAAATCGAGGACATGCGACATCTACAGTCCGCCCCCTATAGCAGAGAGGAAGCCGGTATCCCAGATCCCAGTGATGGAAACATTGCAGACTGATTATTAATAATAACCTATGTTGATAAATTAATTATTACCGAAACGTGTAATGTATAATTACTTTGCTTTTAAGTTGGTAGAAACAGAGATGAAAGAGATTCCTTACACGTGTTACATTATTCAATGTTTGTCGTAGAAAGGGATAATAATCGTTTACTATGGATATAGATACCTTTGAGCTTGCTCGAGTAAACTATCTAGTAACATTGTAAAGTACTGCGAAGCGCTGTCTGTTTGTGACTTTCTGTTTGCCACTGGTCGACGTAGATACTATATAACACGGTAGTAGATAGGTGTCAACGTTTCCCTAGAATAATTTCCGTCAACAAAACTCCAGGTAGAAGCTAGTTAACAGTAAGTACATACGCACTTAAATGCTTACCTGTCAAATCTAAATTCAATGAATATCTTCACTAAAGGACTAACTAAGTTTCACACTCGCTCTTGCCGACCTCAAAACGAAGCTGTTCAAACTTCGACCTTATTTACATTGTGATATGTTTCAGCAACAAAGTGCTGAACACACGTGCCGAAGACGGAGCACTCGGGGGAAGTTCCGCGCGATGCGGTCTCACGTACTAAAAGAAATAGCAATGACTTTGTAACATGAGAACGAAATGAAATGGAAAACTTGAACAGGCATGCGACAAAGAAGAGGATATGAAGAGAAAACACGTGTTTCCGGGTATGGACAAAGTTTGATAAGGTTGGAGATGATATTCAAGTTTAATAACTTTCTTGTCTACATCTTACTTTTCATAAAACTTGATACTGTTTGACCAGCGAAAAATGGGCAACCTATAGCTTTTGTCTTAATACAATTGTTCACAAAACCTGTAAACTTCTTCCTCTGTATATCTACCTATAATTAATAAACAGACTCTGAATCTCAATCAGCCATGCGAACAATCTCGTATGATCTTCTTAGCAAGCGAAATTTCCGCCCCAACTAACATTGCTGTGAAAGCACATTGACAATATCCTTTATGCGCCCAATCTATGTTACAAATTAATGACGCACGAACAAGAGGGGTCTTACGACGAGACGACCAACGGTTAAATGTTTTGAAAATTCAATTGTCAAACTGTCTGAATTGAATTATGAGGACTTTCACAGTTTATTTTGGCCAGCTATTATGTCGGCTAACAGTAATGCCCCGTTTCGGATTTGACTATTTGATTTTAGAACTACGGGTACTTGAACCATCATTATGGTTGCATGCCTTCAATACAATGTAGCACCCGAAATTAAAAGTGTAAAACTTAAGTAGGTAAGTCCTATTACTCAATTAAAGAACCTGCAGAATGTCTAAATGTCAAAACTTAACAGGAGCTTTTAAACGTACGCACGTACTAAAGTTTTAAATAGATAAATAGAATACTCGCAAGTTATAGCTAGACTACTCGTAAGGGGCCGTCTCCACGAGCGAGAGAATCGCGGCGATATTTTCGTATAGAAATACGTTGAATCGCCGCGATTCGCTCGCTCGTGGAGACGGCCCCTTAGTATAAATAACCGCGATAATAAACAAGTATAAAAAATTACACACCGAGACGCAATGGGCGGTCTTTTCAAGACAACGTTTAGATTCTCGTCTGCTTAGACTATTGCTCTTACTCCTTAGGCTAGATTCCCAACCTAAGTGTGAACACGTTATTTATAGAAAAGATACATAGACGTCTAAAAGTGTGTACCTATATATGTATGTCTGAGTGCACCCTGGCCAGTAACCCTAGCAGTCTGGTAAATTTTTAACGACGCCGCGCCGTAGTGAGAAAAATGAACTGAAAAGCGGTCATGCCTTTTTATTCATTTAATCGATGGTATAGACACGCCATGAGCCTATTATAACGCTCCCATTGCTGGGAACGTTAGGCCCCTTCTGAGTGTGAGTCACATTCTACTACTGGTATCATCAAAGGTTTTGAAAGCAAAATAATCCACCCAAAAGTTCATGTCGTTAATTAAGAAAGAAATTCGATCCTAACTCTTGAGCTCTTAATCGAAACGTTTTTTGCCAATACTGTGTTCTAATTATTCACAAAGTCACAAGACGTTTTAGTCGAAAATCTGCGTTAATTGCCTAAATTTGTGAACCTATGTGAGAGTGCAGCTGTGGTGCAGATAAGCCAGTCAGCCTAACCCCACCTTTCAGTTTGGTTAATTTTTAACGTCGCGTCGCCGCAGTGAGCAAAAATTACCTAGAAACTTGTCAATTTGTATTAATTTATAATATAACACGCCATGAGTCTATAACCTTCCCACAGCTGGGTCACCAGACCTATTTCCGTGAAAGAGACAGGGCCATAATCCACCACGCTGTCCCAGTGGCATCAGCATAACTCATCATTTAATAGTTGATACCAACTATCAACTATGGTAATGACACCGAACCTTTTAAAAGCAAGATCAAAATAATCGAGCTATAAGTCCGAACCTTTAAAAAGAAAAGAAAATCGGGCCTAACTCTTGAGCTCTTAATCGAACCGTTTTTCGCCAACACTTTGTTCCAATTATTCTAACTCAGAAGTCATTTTAGTCGAAAATCTGCGTTACTCATACTGCACACTCTCATTCGTAACAATTTGTCGTAAATGTGAATAAAGCACGAGCGTCTCTCTACCCGTGAATAATGTCTCTGTTCAAACCCATTATTTATTTGGTGTTATTTCAAAACTACTATGTTAGTGAAAATATATTTATTTACTGTGTTATTCCTTGCAAAGAAGAACGCCGTTATTTCTGTAAGAATTAAAGGAGCAGAAAAATCGCAGAACCCCTAGCATGTAACGTTCAATGGCCATATTATGCGAAAAGGCACGATTTAGGTACTCTATAGGTAAATCATGCCTTTTAAAAAAAAGTTCTAACATGTTCTAATTTTACTATACAGAATATTTTATTACACTCTTTCGGAAAAAGCCCACCATAAACTCGGAATAGACAATGCATAAAATCTTAATAAATATTTATTAGTAATCATAAAGAAAACTAGCAATCTATTGTTCTTGAGAACACACGAACTTATGAAAACACATTGCACTTTGCACCGTATTCCTAAAAGCTGATAAAACGCTGTGAAAATTCAGCAGTTGTTACATTTGAAAGCTCTTCGCGCGTCGTTATTTAACATTTGCAATTCCACATGAAAAGGATGCTGAATACATAATATAAGTACATCGCGACACAATGCACGAGGAAGCCGAATTTAATGTTGTATCGGACCTTTTCGCTTGCCGACAGCTTTGCTATTCATTTTGATGTAGGTTCCTACTTCCTAATTTTCCATATTTTTTACTGATATTTGTTACTTTACTGACCGGAAAATACGTGTATGTTTACGTAGTTCAAAAAGTTGAGCAGGAATCATATGGATTTTACATAAACCAATTTGTTTTAATGGAAGAGACTGTATGAATGCTGATTTTGAATGTCAAAGGAACCGCCTAGCGTCTCCGCTAATTAACTAATTGACAACTCCGGTATGAATAAGATCATAGTTACTTAGGGAGGTACTTATTTTGTTTACTAGAGGCCTACGGTGGACGTTTTGCCAGACTCTGGTTGTTAAGGGAGCTTGGGCCAAACTTAAAATTAGTTAACTAACTTAACTCTAATTAACAATTTTGAACTATGAAAATTAAGAAGTTCAAGTTTTACCGCATGGCTACGAGCTACACACGGAGAAAGCTACTTGCCAGCCAGGGTCGGTCCGTGGATGGGGACCGAGTTGCATCCGTGCCGCGGAAAGAACTTTTAGCCGTTGGTTTAAGATCTTTGACAGCTGTCTCAGGTAGTCAGAGGAAACGTCTGACAGCCAGTCTTACCCAGTGGTAACGTTAACCAGTACTAACTGGGTTGTGCAGGTTAAATGGGCATGTAAACTACTGGTATTCACCTTCATCCGGTTAGACTGGAAGCCGACCTCAACATAGTTGCCAAATATGTTGAAGCCGACTTCTACATAGTTAGTAACTATGTTGGAGTCGGCTAGTATCTATAGGCACATGGACTTAAAGACTTATTGCTAGAGAACGGGGCGATATTTTTTAAATGGAGTGCATTATTTATTTTAGCCAATTTTTTTTAGAGTATACTATTAGTAATACTTTTTTCAATACACTTCCTCGAAAACGGGTCCTTATCGCACTACGATTAGGTTCAACATGACATGTATTTCACACACGTGGATTGTTTCATTTTCCATCACCGCGTGCTGTGCCGCATGCAGAAAGGAGCCTATTTCGCACGTGGCAGAGCACGCGAGTGTTGGAAAATTGCCACAGATAAAACTAAACCTATACTTAGTACAAATTGGTGCAATGCCTATAGTCGGCGGTGATTGTTTTTTTTTCGTTATTTTATTTTATTTCTTCAAAAGTGTATTGAAAAACGTCGTTAGATACACGTGGACATTTGTTATTGCAGTTCTCGGCTCAAAAACACCCTCGCTTACGGCTTGGGAGTTAATTCCGCCTCGGATGCAATAACAAACTTTCTCCACTTGTATCAAAATGTACTATTGTCTGTTCTAGATCTGCAACTTATTTCGATGTCATTCACATTATGTCGTGTCAATATGAGATGTGAGTTCTGGATTGACCTCACCGCAGACTACTATTACTGATTGTGGGGTGCACCTTTGAGGGCTTCATGCCCATTTGACCTACAATACCAATTAGCTAGCTGTAGTCGGCACTAGAGCTAGCTAATTGGAATGTAGTTAAGTATCAATACCTATATTTGAACTGTAACACAGATTTTTTCTACAAAAACCTTTTTTTTCTATATCAGGCACCATGGTAGACGATGTAGCATTGGTTACAAAAACTGTTAATTTCTAAGGAAACCAATTGTGAAGAGAGAATGAATGATTTTCTTATTATTATTTAAGTTTGCTTTTAACCGACTACGAAGGCAAGGAGGGTTATGTTTTATCAAAACTTGATATTATGTTCCAACTTTCCACTTTCTTGGGATCATAATTATTTACATAAACATTATATTCAGAAGAAAGTTATTAAATAAGGCTCTATGACCGGATAAAATAATTTAAATATACACCAAGTTGTTGAGGATCTCTGTTTATCTTCTTAAATCATATTTTAAAACTTCAAAGTGCGCCATCTAACTTTTGGGATTAATCTTGATTAAGTATCGTTGTTTAAGATATTGCTTTAAACATTTTTTTTTTGGGACAATCTTTTTTTTCTTTTTATCGTAATAATTTAATTTTGGAGAAAGTAATAAAATTGTCTGAGTACCTGATTATTAGAATTTGAAGTACCTTGTGGTTACAATTTTTTGGCCTCGATAAGAACTTTTGCCATGCCTTCTTTGCCAATTCATGCATGCTTGCCGTGTTTCAGTTATGATATCGTTCTCTTGCTAGTATCCCATTAGCAATGTAATGTTATTTTTGATGTTGTAGTCAGCAGTGGGTGTCGTTAAAGGCAGTTAATTAGCTACCTATAGAATTTTTTTTCCATTAAACTGTAGCATCTTCCTTTGGTAGAAGTATTAACCCTAAAAGTGTGTTGGTACCAAAATACAGTAAAAACTTACAATAGTACTCACACAGTACTTTCCCCAACAAGTAATGCATCAACACCCAGAAAACAATACACAAACATCTTATATTATGAAGTACCTACCATGCGTTTATATACATGCATCGCTGTTATTGCACTTTACGGAATTTAATGTAGTGTGAATCGTTCCTTGCAGTTTGAAGCGAGACGCGGCGGCATGCATACTCACATAGTGAGAACTGAGGTCACATCTAGACATGACCATCACGCTTTGACCTGGCTGGGTTAGGCAGAGAAGTGTTTGCGAGGCGTGTTGGGCTCGTGTTCATTCCCATGTTTTGAGTTATGTGGTATTTGTATTTACGTGTGGTAAACATGGTTGGTACATTACGGCTACAATGAATCTATTCATCTATGTATGTAAGTACATAGTATAAAACGAAGTATTTTCATGTGTGTTTCGGTGACTATGTTGTTCTGTTAAAAGAATATATTATATATACATTAATCTTTAAACTAAATATTTATAGTAAAAGAAAACTCGATATTTTAACTAGTTGTGAAAACCGTGCGAAGCCTGGGCGCGTCTCCAGAGGTGCAATACAACCTGATCTCTTGTTGTATAGACTTTTCTACCAGTTGGTTCCATAGAATAGCACCAGTAAACTAACATCGGTATATGGAGATAGGCGCCATGTATCTGAAAGCTGACCCATACAAATCTTCAATACCTACTCGACCCAATGTATGTATGGGACAGCATAATATTTTCACACAATTAAGATGTTGGTCCCAGAGCTATAGCTGTTGCCATACAAATCTTCAATACTTACTCGACCCAATGTATGTATGGGACAGCAAAATATTTTCACGCGATTAAGATGTTGGTCCCAGAGCTATAGTTGTTCAGTTCAATTGTTTAAATAACACCCTTAAAATTATACTACCACACGCCATTCAGATACATGCTGTACTTGCGACATTGTTTATAGTGTGAACTAAAACGTAGAACTTTTCGTGGGCAGTCAGCAATTTTCTTCACACAGGTTTTTGAGGCTGTAGGCAAAGTGGCACCCGGGAAGTGTAATAAAAACAGTGGGATGATATCATCAGGGAACTGGAGCGTATAATCATGTTAAGAGATACACTTCTAAGTAGGGTTGCCTATCATTTTATAATTTAAAGTAGACGCTTTAGTTTAATGGGGAATTTTCCAGTGCTTTTTATGAACAAACTAGAAAAACGAGCCATTTTGCGCCATCTAGTTAATTGTTCATTACAAACTAGATGGCGCAAAATGGCTCGTTTTTATGTCCACAAAGCCTTAACTTCAGTTAAAGCTTTGTGTACATAAAAACGTCATTGCGTCTTAGCGTCGAGTCGAGTTTAGGTTCGACACGACGCAGCAGGAGTTTAGACGTAACGCAAAAATACTTAGAAGAACAATAGCAAAAACCATGCCAAAACTTGTAGTTCAGTTCAGTGATGCAAAAGAACAGTAGACTTGTTAGGTTAAAATTTTGCCAGAAAAAAGGTTCTTTACAGTTCTCACTTTATACAGGTACAACAATGTATGAGGAAATGTTACCATACAATAAGTTTGACATGTGTTTATGAGAGTTTTTTTTTTTGCCCTGATAAAAGATTTTACCATTGACCTTTAATCTATTACGTAGTAAATTCTTTTTTTATTGGATTTTACTAGAACGACGCTTAAAACAATATTCCCATAGCTGATCAGCGCCATCAATTGATATATAACGAAGCGTTGTGACAAACGTCAGTGGAAAATTCCCCATTTAAGATCTGACAAAAAGCCCGCTATCTTCGAATATAAATTTGAATAAAAGTCTGGAAATTTTACTTTTTAACTACTCGCGGTAATTATAGAAACAATTAAAAAAAACATTGTGTCTCGTGTAGATCTACGTTAAAGGGTTAAGACAAAAGCGCCAGGGTAGCCCGCGGAATTCAGATTTTTTATAACATATATAATTTGCAGGTTGTATGTTGAACAAAATATATTTTTTTAATTTTAATTATGGATCCATACTTAGGTGGAAAAGTCTAGAGACATGACAGTGGAAAAAAGAGCGGACGGAGGACCAAAAATTCAGGCATGTCCGAATAAAATCGCACTGACGGTAACCCTACTCTCAAGTCCTCGAGTGGACAGCAGCTATCGTCGCGGAAATCAGGTTAAAACTTAAAAGCATACCTACATAAACAGGCTTTTTTTTTCAAGATTATACATGGAGCTCGTGGCTAAATAATAACAGCCCCTTGGGTCGGGGTTAAGCCGTGTTTGCCTAGGTTGGTCTGTGGATGGGTGACCACCCTTACCGAGTTTCCTCCGTGACTCGGAAAGCGCGTTAAGCTGTTGGTCCTGGCTGTAATTTGTAGATCTTTGACAGTCGTTACAGATTAGTCAGTGGCCCAAAATATCTCACAAACACCAAGAGGTATCGTATTACCCGGTACTAACTGGGTTGTGGAGGTCAGATAGGCAGTCGCTCCATGTATTCAGCTGCATCCGGTTAGACTGGAAGCCGACCCCAACATAGTTGGGAAAAGGCTAGGCAAATGATGTTGACATGTGGCTTGATACAAATCACAATTAGCATTAGGTATTTCCTGGGTAAACACAAGTCTATAAACCGGACTTTACATAATATAAAGGAGTTCAAGTTAGCTGCAGTTTTATCTATATATATAAAAGGCAAAAGTGATTGACTGATGTATCAACGCACAGGCCGAACCCTTAGGGCTAGAATCTTAAAATTTCTCACACGTATTCCTCTTATGACGTAGGCATCCACTAAGGAAGGATTTTTCGAAATTCAACCCCCAAGGGGGTGAAATGATAAAAGTTTGTATAAAACTTTTTATCCCTTGGACATATTTGCATGAAATTTCGTATGAATTGAGTGCGGCAAAAATAATGAGTTACGTATTTCAGCGGGTAAATTAAATTTTGCACACAGGTAGTTTATAACCTCGATTGACACACATGAGTAGAATACTTCTCATCCAATTATCCAACTCCACGTGGGCGAAGCCGCGGGCAACAGCTAGTTTACAATATATTTATTATCACATTTCTTTGTTGCTTACATTTATCTTTATTTTATGTAACGCTAAATATTCTATCAAACAAGCCAAGAATCACTCCTCTTGAAACTAGATTCGTTTTAGCCTCCAATACCTTATAAATAGCCGAAATACCATTTCATTTACATAATAAACTTAGATCTAGACTAAATAAATATATCCTTTTTGAAAAAGCTACCGAAATAGCGCAGTGTGGGTGGTTTTTTGAAGATAGATTGGTCTTGATAAATGTCTAGGCTGTATACTTAGCTATAAGTCCACATTCTGCGATGTAGGATGGTGAACCGGTCTAGTCAAGGACGAGGCGAGTCACGAAACGCACGGAGGTCCCGCTCTAGACAGAACGATACTGTCGAGTTGTCGATAGACGCCGTAGTATTGCACGACCCGAATGGCGCAGCGGTAGTGAGGCTGCCTGACGTTCTTAGGGTCCCGGGTTCGAATCCCGGTAGGAGCAAATGTTTGTGTGATGAGCATGGACATTTGTTTCCTAGTCATGGATGTTTCTATGTATAATAAGTATGTATTTACAAACAAAAAAAAGTATCTATGTAGTATATCAACTATCTGGTGTCCACGACACAAGCCTCGTTGCTTAGTGTGGCACTAGATGGCGCTGTGTGTAATGTCCAGAGATATTTATTTATTTATATTTATTTATTTACTGTCTCAACATATTTTTATTCATAGTTACTACAACATTGCTTAGGCTAGGAGGTATAGGCATAGTTCTCGTTGTCAAAGCATACCTTGTTATTATAATGTGGGTAAACCATAAAACCACTAATCATAAGATTGCTTAGGTGTATGTTGTGTAACTTTGTGGCTAGCTCACAATCACTGCACAAACAGAGCTTTGCATTTACTGTATAAAACTCCTCTTAGACTACCTATTCAATTTGCCGTCGCAAGCAGAATACATTCTTGAGGGTACTCGGCTATTGTCCCTTTGTCTGCCGAAGAACAGCCCGGCTCGACTCGTGTCGACGTAATCGACAGTGAAATTGTACTACCCACAGCTCCGGATGAACCGAATGCTTTCGATGTCACTTATTCCTATTCCCGGTACGCCTGACTTCCAATAAATACAGGTGTCCCGCTGTGCCGTCAAACGTATTGTCACTGTACGAACACGCTCTTTAAGTATTTATGTAGCAAAATACAATCTGAACATGCCGAACGTGTTTATTGAGTTCCTTGTAATTGTTTACAAGGAACCTTGGCACAAAATACAATAAAAGAACACGAACGAAGGACGTAATTGCTGACACTCTCCGCATTTAAACCAAAGGTTTACAAGATCTGTCGGGAATGTGTAAAAATGTAACCATCCGCGAGCGGCGCACCGATGTTCATTTCACGAAAGTTGAACAATTGTAAGCCGAGTAATTGTCTTTGGAAAATAATCGGACTGTAAAGTTTCACTGAGTTAAATCACGTAAAAGACTTTAACACACCCAGAACGTGACAAATTTTATAAGTTTGGGTAAAGGTGATCGAATAGAAAATGTTGTACCAACGTATTTTTACTCTAACGTTGACATACTAAAGAATGATGATGTATTCCATTCAGACGCGCTAGTCTTTTATTCTCGCTAGTAAATATATGTTTCTCTTTTATCCGAGGAATGTCCTGGAGGATATTCAAAGAACGTATGCATAATTCAGAGTACATTATGGTTTCATCTCTCAGATTGCAATGAATACCTGCGTGAAAAACGGATGTAAAAGCGGGTCGACGGTACACAGCCTATTTATGTACATAGAGTGTGTAATGTAGGACGTACAGTAGCACAAGCCAAAACTCACAAAAGTCGAAACTATATTTGTTTAACCCACAGAATGGGAAATGAAACACACCTACGCAGCCGCCACTGGCAGCGTTTTCATTCGAAGGGAGAATATTTTAGAAATCCAATTACGTACTCGTCTATCTTTATAATTTATGTCGGGTGGTCTTTTGGGTGATTAAACATTTTTCTGAGCAATTTGGATTCTGTGTCGGCAATTTAAGTACCTGTGCGTATCAGCGAATTTACGGAAGCTCCACTGAATGGGTAAATGGGAAATGAAAGAACATTGAAGTTAAGTGAAAACGGATTTTTTGTTTTATCTGCTGGATATTACCTTTTCAACAGGAAGAGACGTCTGTTTAACAAAAAAAGGCAGAACACTTCTAGTATACTACAAAGTGTTGTTCAGAATCAAAAGAATCAATTTTGTTGAACGATATAAAAGTTCCTATTAGTAATGCGAGACTGGTTGCTAAATATTTATTAAAATTCCTAAGTAACATATCGTCGAGTTCGAAGTATTTTCAATTAAAACCTTAATGAGGAGAACATCGCCTATTAGGAAGCCGAGTTGGACTGAACAAAAATAATGGCTTATGAGAATTTGTGAAAGTAATTAAATGAAAATAATCTGCGTTATAACCTTGTACCTAAATTAAATTATTGAATAGGCCGTACTGTAATAAGTTTTCCTCTATTAACCAAGAGGCAAAATGAGATGAATCCATCCTCAGAAACACATTTGTTACAGTATGTAGGCGTTCCTCTTACTGTTAGCGGAGCGGATGAGCAGATCATTGGCAATTCAAAGAAACAGGACCAGATACATAAGATGACCAATATAATCAGCAGGGAAAGAAAAAGAATTGTAAAAGATTAATGTCATGTTTTATGAAAAATCTCAACGAAAGAATAGGCCTAGTCTTGTAAATTATGCAGTTCTCTGGTAAATCAGTACATCTAAGTAGCTGAATAATCCCACTTTTTTATCAGGTGGTATTCAGTTTTTTGTGTAGTGATGTTTCTTTTCACGTGAAAACGTCTTTAAAATCGGTACCATACACGAGGTACCATGTCAGAAAACCCGACCGTAACGTAACGAATTGATGAGTGTTGGCCAAAACGCGTAAGTGGCGAGTATTCCATGGCGTTTACGACCTTTGGGTTGCGAAGTTTTAAGCTTACACCGCTTCCCAGTGCTATAAGAATTCCATCGCTTTATTCTACTTGGCACCGCTAGACGCCGCATGCTTGGTGCTCCGATGAAAGCGCTTTATTATCTTAAGCTGTTTGAATTGTACTGACAAAAATGTCAACAAAAAAAGTTGTACGGGTTGTTTGAATGATTTGAATGCCAAAGAAATGAATTGTTATTAGACGATGATAAGGAATCGGGCTGGACTACAGTTGGTAACAAAAAACTTAACCGGCAACATAAAGATGTAAGAGTAGGCACAAATATAGATGTTTCACGTTAAAACCAATGGCGTGTGCACTGTCGGTGCACACGCCGTTGGTTTTCCAGCCCCACTCGATTTTGTTTCGTAGAACACTAATGGTGATGGACGTCTGCTTTCTACATATGTAACAATATCCCAATCTAGTAACAACAACAATGCATCAGAGGTTGATAGTTTATTGCTACGCCATACAGACTTTCATTCCCACCTGCTTAAAGTGAGGAATACAACTACACTTCTGGAATTTTCCTTAGCTAGACTACATGCTATGCAGTTTTGTTAGTGTTGCAGTTAATAGATACATACATAGATAGATAGTTTAGTGTACGGTGGGCTGCATCAATTGGGTACCCCAGTTGGGTACCCCAGTTGGGTACCCCGGGCCCCGGGTTCAAACGTAGGTGCTTTAAAGGGGGGTACAACATCGTGAAGCTGACTGTACATCTAAATTCACAGTTATTTTAGAATACTAATAATTATATGGGCTAGTACATACAATGGCTGTCTTATCGCCAGTCTCAATAATGTAAACCATTTTATTTGACGGAGGGAAAATACTATAATATTCGAGAGTTGTTGAGAGATTAATAACGTTAAAAATATAACAAGCGGAAAATAACGTGTAAATGACTCTTTAAAATTTTTCGAATTTCCACAACGTTATAATTCTTTCACTTTTGCTACCGAACCATATTTCAATCGTGTAAGATAAACAATTTAATAAACTGTAACTGTTTCGTTTAATTTCAACATAGCAAGTCTTGGTTTGCATGATATAGAAAATTACAGGTTGCTGCTTGTACCATTGCATTGCATTGAGAGTATGCATGCATATACCTCTTAAAAACTAGCTCTTGCCTGTAATTTTGTTCGTATAGAAACTTCAAGCCACAGTCCGATATTCGGGACTGGGGTGGACTTTGAAAATCTAATCTGCACATGTTGATCTTAGAGATTAAAGATCTTCGAAATTTATTCTCTTTACCGATGTTTTCAGTATTGTGTTGATCTGTGTTGACTGTTCATTATCCAAGGAAATGAAGATGCCATTGTAGCATAACAGCCGTGAGTGATGATTGGACAACAGTACCAAACTAACCAACTTTTTCTAGGTTACATGCTCCAACGTAACTATTACCAATCTTCGACGCAGCCTCATGATACCCCGACACCGTTACAACTGAACAGCACGATTGCAGAATTACTCTGTAACTAGCTGACTCATCGCTGACTACAGCCAGCTACGAACAGTTCGACCAGACCACTTACTAATCTAACAACAAATGCCAACAATACACCAGTGTTTTACGCGCAACTAGCTACGATTCGCAACTAAGCGTTAACGGTAAATACGAGAGGAGACAATGTTGCGGATTCCATTTCACAGCCGATTGCTTTAGTTTCATGGTCATCATAAATGCGATGTTATCGGAACGACGACGTAAAACATTGCACAGCCTCCAGATTTGACGCTCTGCAGTACTTACGCGTTCAGTCACTATGTTTTCTGCGTACGTGCATGGTCTGTCTGTCCGTAACCACCGGGTTGACCTGATTTTCTTTTGCGTGCCTTAAATAACAAACATTGAGTCTAATACAACTGAAAACCAACGGCACAAAGTTCACCGAAACTCGAAATATGAACAATAAGAACGTGATCGGATTCTCCAAGGTTTATATTGACATTGACAATCAAAGTGCATTGTTTGTTCATTATGATGCTCAAAGTAGATCCCCTTTCTCGTTAAGGTGGTGTATAATTGTGTTTAATAGAGTTGACATGACCAGGGGATCACGTGCGGCAGAACACGCGTAGTGAGTCGCACTCCTCAATGCTGAAGATCGTGACTTGCAACTCAAGCTGGAGTGTTGGTAGTCTTCGGCAAATTGTGCGACTTTGGTTTGTTTCGATTACTCCTAGCGTGTCGACGGGGCTGAGTTTAGCGTCACATTATACCGAAGCGAGCCGCGTGCTCCAAGTAATGAACATGTTTAATTAGAATAGCATCACGTTTCAATCAATGCGGTTTATTTGTTTCACACGGTCGGGTGAATTCTGAAAATAGGGTTATTCTATGAATTTCCGAAGTTCGATGTCGACGGGTGTCGATGTGTGACTAAGCAATGATACTTTTATAAACAAAAAGTCGAATTCACATTCATTTCAAATTGTGTGCGCTCAGTCGAGCGAGCTTCGAAGTGAATGTTGCAGAATAGGTGTCAGTATTGCTTGTATCGATATTCGGTACGAAAGGAAAAAACGTCAATATTTGTTTTAGGTGCCAATAGCGATGCCTTCACACTTATGTGAAAAACAGTTTTAAGTGATATTTACTCTCTGCGAGAAAAAAAAAAGAATTTGCCGAGTGATTTTCGGCTGTGAATTGGCAACCCCCGCTTTCTTCGAGTCACCTTCAGCCATCATTTGGCAAGAAAGATTATTTAAAGTAACCTTTTTTACATAAGTTATCGGAGTGCCATTGTAGGCATCTATAGGTAGGTTTACCAATGGAATTATTCGCCGAAAATAACTGAAATGCGAAACTATTTTTCGAACTTCTTTCTCATAAGGCTAACTAAAGGTACCAGGACGTGCAATAGGTTATATGTTTACCTAAGGTTAACTACGATATCGGTAGCTTGGCATACCGACTACCGATGTTATTATAGGGATACTAGCTGTGCCCGCGTCTTCATTCGCGTGGAAATTTTGATGTGTTTGTGTGAGACTAAAAAATAGCCTATGACCTATTCTCAGATCTACCAAATATACACAAAAAAAAAACGGTCAAGCCATTTCGGAAAAGTTCGATAACAAACACTGTGACACGAGATTTTTACATATTAAAAAGAAGATAATTAGGCGACTATAACCTAACCTAATAATTACACAAATCTCTAGCGATCTGGTTCCATTTCAATTATTGCAGGATTTAGATCACATCTCGCTTTTCATCGTGTTTCGTGGTTTACGAAGACGATACACAATCAAGTTGCTGATTGAGTTTGATCCACGTTCAGCCTGTAAACCGACTGTTGATTTAATAATAATATGATGTGACATACCTATTCCTATTTTCACTTACACTAGGCAATACCTAATTTATTGCTCAAATAAAAGCACTTTGAATTTTCAAGACTTGCGAAGCTGCTCCGAAAATGCAAAACCCATTACTTTATTTGAGCACTCATTCTGGTATCACTAACTAGTGCTAGTGAAAACGGGCAACTTTTTAAACCTATATCACGACATGTGATGACGTCGTAAATAATTCATGTGACGTGTCATTGTGCTGGCGGTACAATAAAATGATACCTAGGGATAGTTTTAGAATCCTTACCTAGGACAACGAATGTATGTACTTGAGTAGAGCAACGGCGTCACGGTAACGTACTCGTGGGAAGTCGGGTGGTGCTGGCAGCGGCAATACAACAATATTTTAGAAAAAAACCTTAAAGGCGGATCCCCGAGCAAGATTAGCAACTCTATTTGTGGTGGTTCAAACTTCGTTTGAAATATTGTTTGAATAAAGTTCTAATCAGCTTGCACTACAAAGTGGTTGTTACGTCGCGCGTCGGTCGGTATAGTGCGAAATGAGTGGTTTTATTCTTTATAAAATCAAATATACGTCTTTTGAAAAAAAAAACGACAATTATGTTAATTATTAAATTGCCTGTCCATTAGCGATCAAAATAATGGTTACTTTACGAGGAGTAGCATGTTATAAATCATTATTTCTCATTTCTGTGGTTGTGGTCGTTGTGAGGGGATTTATTAAACAATAGGCTACTTAAAAAAAAAAAAAACGCCAATTTTGGAGTCAAGAATATTATGTAGAAATTTAATGTATTTTTTAGTAGTTCGTTTTTCTTTTGGATAAAGAGGAGTAGGCTCCAAAAAACTGCTCGCTCAAGGTCAGTTCCTCGGGGAGGCGCCACAAAGGTTCTATGTAGAATTTAAGAGCTGGGTCATGGTGCTGTTACCCTGAAACTTTTCATGATATGACTGTTCATCCGAATGCGAATACATCAACAAGCTCGCGAACACTTCCATAAGAAGTTGGCAGACTGGTCCCACAATTAAGTTGTTAGTTCTCTTCATCTATGTTTTTTTTTGTTTTTATCTCTCCTCACTTTATATAAGTTGTTGTATGCATATGTGTATTTATTATTATATTGTATTCTTTAAAATTGTCTGTACTATTGCACCTCCTGTTTTGTCTCTGCATCACCCTAAGGTAGACTGGTAGAAAATGCCCAAGGCATTAAGTCCGCCTTTGTACATTCTGTGCATAAAGTTTTAATAAATAAAAATAAATAAATACATTACATAGTTATGTTAATTTTTAATATAAGTTATAGGAAACTGAAAAATTAAAGTGCCACTCTAATATCTGCAAGTGTAACACATGGCAATGATATCGGATTCAATTTCTAACCGTTTACTGATATATCCATAATGTACACTTTAAAAAAATAGAAACAATGCGGGCACAACTATTTTATTAAATAAGTAGAGAGAGGAAGAGCGCTTTTTTACTTTTCTTTTTTTAATGCAAGTTTATCTATTCATTTATTATTTATTTTTAAAATTATGTATTATTAATGAATTTATCCGTTAGATATCTGTGGACTGCATAGTAGCTTTTTTAATTAAGTAATGCTTTAATTTTTTTTTTTATTGTTTTCTCTGTCTTCTGGTCATTTATTATAATTTTTATTGGCATGCAATATGGACTGATTAGTTTAGCTTCATTTGTTTTTGACAATAAGGTAGTTAGAAGTGTACATTATTTTATGTGTGAAATAATTGTTTTAAAATTTGGAAAATCATTAAAATATAATGCAAATGTATAGGTACCTACTTCTAAATAAATGATTGCACAATAATAATCACATTTATTTTTCTTTTCCATTGTAAGCAACCTCTGCACAAAGCGTGCGACAGCGTGAGCAACAAAGCGCAAGGGTGGTATCGCCCGACATCAAAGCCGTTGTGATACTGAAACATACACTGTGACCTAGGTTAATGCTGGTGACAGAATGCTGGCACGGCAGTGTACACGTGATATTGCTGAAAACGACACACTTACATTGAACTACACTGGCCTGCAAAACTAGGTCTATAACGCTTTAAAAAATTTAAATTTTTCTAAACTATAGAAGTTAGAGATTTAAAATAAAAAACGTTTTCGTTAAAAGAAGGTTACCGACTATGAAGTTTTTATGTACAAATTTAAACTCTTTTTCGAGTCCTTTTTGTTTCGAAAGTATCTCTTGTGAACCTACTTAAAAAGTTATTGCAGTTATAAAAGTGTGATACTTAGTTTTGCAGGCCAGTGTATATGCAGTAGCTATAGGCCGTTATTTGAATGACCATTAGTCTGATAAATAGAGCTCTTCTTGTGAGTTTTTTTCTTAGCTTGTGAAATGGGAATTTAAGTTTCAAATCGACAACTGTGTTTATGAAATGCTGGTTCTAGTGCTGGTGTTATTTGTATGAGAAGAAACCATTGTGGTGATTACAGTAATATAGGATAGTCTTGGACCCGATGGGTGGCCGTGCGAAGCAGGGGCGGGTCGAGTATTCCAATACCTAAGCCTAGTTTATGCTTCAGCATACTTTTCTATACAAATTTGCGATACAAATACAAAGTACCACGCTGTCGTTAGCATGTTGTCAAAAATGTCACAAATAAATTAGGTATGTACATTTTTGTGACATTCCTTAACTTTACCTTATTTCTTTAAAATTATAAATATTTTTGCAGCATTGTTTTAAATTTTATTAATAAAAGGAAAATTCCTTTTTGATATTTAATAATAACTACTAACATTGAGCTGAGGAATATTTTAGTATCTACCTAGTTCAAATTTAATATTTAACACCCCCGCAGTCTCGAAAATTAACAAAACTCATAAAACTAGAAGTTCAATGTAAGAAGCAAGTATAGAAAATGTTCTTTTGTTGAAACAATAAATCGATCGGCACGTTTTACTGTTAGTGTAGCACGAGCGTAACCAGTCAATAATGTTCCCACTGCTGGGACAAATGCCTCCCCTCCGTGTACCTACATACACATAGGCCACCACAACTCTATTGAGGACATTCTTATACTTTTATCTCGCGTCACCCCACTGCTGGGCGAAGGCGTTAATGATCATTACGAGTCAAATATAAAAGAGCTTAATAAATAACAATGCTTATAAGGTACATTATTCAGCTGCATCCGGTTAGACTGGAAGCCGACCCCAACATAGGTGGGAAAAAGCTAGGCCAATGATGATTTAAGGTACATAATATTATATTGATAATGTTTCTTTCCCATAACGTTACTTCAAATGATAAACAGGGGTGGACGTGACTCATCGACGCACAAAAGGTTACACCGTATTCAGTACACAATTCTGACCTCCTCAACATCCTTGAATTTTTTTTTTATTACAAAAAAAAATGGCTGTTTTATACATTGTGGTCAAAATGTATAAGTCAGCGATAAGACCGCCGTTGTAGCCATACAATTAGTAAAACAGTTGTGTTTCTATTTTGATGTACAACCAAGTATTTTCTATTCTATTTAGCATATACTATGGGTTTAACAGTATATTGAAAGTACTACTTTTCTGTAATAAGTAGTAGTCTGTTTCTTAAAAAGTGATAATCGAGAAAAATCATTTTCTTTGCTTAGCTTAGCTGCTCGTTATTTTCTCACCATAAACGTCTTATAAATTAATCCTATTGTAAGAAAAAAAAATATTTTACAGACCATACTCTTAAAAATAGTACTTACAATGGTACTTACAATGTACCTTATAATGGTAATTACCCAGCAAGTAATTATTATCCACACAAGCAATAACTTTCCATTTAATTAAACAAGAAATAAATCTGAGGTTTTCTAATAATATAACTAATTAGCTCTAGAGTTATAGGCTTTCGCTTTGCTCATGATTAATCTTTGGTTATAAAAGATGCCAATTATATATTACTAGCACTTCGCCCGCGACTTCGTCCCCGAAAATTGTGATAGCTCGTCTAATTTGCATGATATCAATATAATTTATAACCTATGTTACTCAGTGATAATGCAGCTTTCTAACGGCACAAGAATTTTAGAAATCGGTCCAGAATTTTTTAAGTTTATTCGTTACATACAAAAATACAAATCTTTTCTCTTTATAATATTAGTGTAATGTAGATTTATTCATATTAACTAGTGACAACTTTATTATTATTGGAACAAACCAACGAGTACTATCACTGAGAAAAACCATCGAGAGAAACCAATGATTATTTTAATTAGTTATTCTATTCTATTTTCAGAACTAATTTCTATGGAAAGCTAATGCCATGTTGACGACCCGAATGGCAAGAAAAACATGTTATTAAAAAAAAAAGTAACACTCTCAAATGTATTCTTCCTTCTTAAATAACTCATAATCAATTCAACCCGAAGATTAAGACAGGAATCAATAAAGAGTTTAAATAAATATACAAGAGTATTAGCTAGTAGCTTACAACATTAACCAAGCGCTTTTCCAAGAACAAATCCTTTTCTCAGGGGGATTAAAGTAGACCGTAACTACTAAATATTGTAAGCTTGGGTACACAAGACAACATTGTTAGATAAGCTTTCTGACATAAGACGATTAATTTTAATAACAACGCTGCCCCAAATTTGGGTCTTAAAGTTTCGTCTTCGCAGACCTGCAACTGAATTCATACAATTTGCATGAATAGTGGAGGAACTATGAAATATGCTGAGCGAGCCATCGGCCGTTAAATATTTAATGAAACTCGAGCCGATGGCCGGAGAGCTGTTGTCTTGGAGACATTTTTAATTTACATATAACGTACCCAGAACTCCCGGGACGCAGGCCTCCTCTCTCTAAAAAGAGGAAGAGAAACAAAATTCTTAATTGAGGTAGTAAACAATATATCCGAAAGTATCATCAAGCAACATATTGTACGGAACGCTTAATTGTTCAACAAACATCGTTCTCTAACATAACAGCGGCACTTATTTGAGAGTTTCTGCACACACAATGTTTAATGACAGACAATTAAACATTTGTCATAAAACAGCCGGGAACAAAATATATTCCTATAACTCACTGAATTAATTGTGACACACGTTTCATCGTTCTTGCTGAGGTGTCAGACTGCCAGTAATTAAGCATCTTTATTCTCACATACGCGGCAAATTCGTAAAAGCGACATCACACGTAATTATTGAATAAGCGGCAATTTTCTGTGCGTCGTTAATTAAAAGGATTCCTGTGCTGAGTTTGCTAAATTCTCACACAGGTAGGTCGTCTGGGACTAACTTAATGATGTCACATTAATTATTAATTATGCGAGTTTAGATGACGTATGAGACTTGTGAACTCATAGATCACCTACGTCGATTGTCACTTGTCAAGTATGTTCGGAATTTAGTGCCTTGGGGAACTACACTGGCCTGCAAAACTAAGTATCACACTTTTAAAATTGCAATAACTTTTTAAGTACACAAGATATACTTTCGAAACAAAAATGACTCGAAAAATAGTTTAAAAAAAAACTGATACAAATTGGTATAAAACGTTTTTTATTTTATTTTAAATCTCTAACTTCTATAGTTTAGAAAAATTGAAATTTTAAAAGTGTAGTACTTATTTTTGCAGGCCAATGTAGTTAGTGCAACTTTGTAACTCTAGTTACAAACTAGCAGCTAAGTTACAAACAATTTACAATTCTAACAAAATTCTCCACTTCCTCAATTAAATTGAAGTGGTAGATCAAACAAGTGAGCAGTGAGAACTGAGCATTGTTCGTACTGTCGTCTAAGGGATTCGCAGTTCGGTTCCAAATGTCTATGGCAGGATGAGTGGAATCTAAATATCTGTATCACTTAATTAATAATAAATGAAAGGACAGGATATTAGTTACCTATTTCTATAAGACATTTAATGTATGTACCAATAAATGTCTTATCTATACTATACTTACCTCTCATCCCTTTTACATCAAAACTAAAATAAGTTTGCGAAGCAATTTAAGTGTCAAATAATTGTAAAGAATTAGTGGGCAATACTGATAAGATATAAATGTAAAGTAATGTTCTTTCATAGAACCATTAATTTATTAGAAACTGAATCATCATGTATTGTCTACAGTAACAATTGCAGTCGAAAGTCAACTTGAAAATTAATTAATTATATAGACAAAAGGACAATGAAAACTAAAACAGCAAAAAGCAACGCCGGATTCTAAATGAAATTAGGTACACACGTAACGCCACGCCTCACATACTCGCACATTTTGCCAGTTATGTATCAATTCCCATGTAATGGGAGCGAGCCTAATGCCGTCAATCGGGCACAAATCCAGACTTCGTGGCTGCTACTGAGAAATTCCTGATCTAAAAACCCAATAACACTTTGCCCGACCCGGGAATCGAACCCAGAAATGCTAATGTTTTCCATGTTTTCAGATGCACTGCTGAGAATGTGGCAGCTTGACCAACGGGGGATTTTGAATTCATACGCGGCGCTTGAACAGCGCAGCCTGCATTCATTATTCATCTGAACTTATTTCTGGCCACTGTTCTTTTTTAATCTGCATGATAAATAATTCTAAAGCAAATAACTTTTTTTTTAATAAAGGAGTTTTTAATAAACACATTGTTTGGAGCACGTTTCAGGAATTATTAATAAAGTCTTTCTGATAATGCAGTCGGTACTCGTCGTTAATTTCTAGACTAACACAATTTAGAGTTCTTTGAAGAAGAAGAGAAATGGCATTATTAAATTCCTTTGACCTGAACTATAAAAAATTGGATCTATTAAGAAGCATTAAATAAAACTTTCAAAATGAAAAATTAAATTATTGCCTGTGAAATGATGAGGAGAAAAGCAACATTTTTCAAAGCACTCATATCTGCGGTTGCTCTTTCTTTGAAGGAATCAAAGAAGTGTTGGATCGCTAGTCCGTCCCTCGAGAGGATTTGTGCTATTCACCTTTTATGGCTTCATCCCTCCCTCGCTACGCCGCTGTAATAGTTTAACTCTCTGTGCTGCAACTTTAAATCCCCTTTTTGAGGTCGACTTCATAATTTTCAGTTTATTTTACCAGCAGTTTTAGGTTTATTCGTAACAAAATGATTGAATTTTTAAAGAAATTGATAAATGTTTAGTCACCGGATTTTTTCTCGTGTATTATCTCAGATTACGCTACGTATACGTTTCGTCCGAGTGTGCTCTACGAAATGTCTACAAGAGGCCAACGACATGTCTACGAGTTGTCTACGAGGGATCTACGCTGGGTCTACGATAGGTCTACGCTGGGTCTACGATAGGTCTACGCTGGGTCTACGATAGGTCTACGACGCGACGTCGTCGCTAGCGCTACGCCTGCACAAGTGCAGTTTATATTTTGGTAGTTTAAAGTTTATTTAAACTTATATATTTATCATTGTAGCTTATATATTTCTGTTGTTAAATATGCAAACACCCTAAATTCTAAAATTAAGGAATTATGTAGATAAAGCACATAATAGTGTAATTTCGAAGATTTATTCCGAACTACGAATGCGGTTGTAAGTGTTCACATACTAATTCGAGGCACGTATGCCATGACTCGGCGGAAATTAAACTACAGGAGGTTCTGCCGGCTGGAATCTCAACCGTACAAGAGACATGGAAGAAAAATTCAAATTCTAACACGAATTCGATAGTTCTTCTTCTTTTTTAAATGGCCCAATGTGTTTCGGAACCTGGATATATCTGTTCGAAATGGTCAGTCGAATAGTGAATTTATTGTTTGTGGGAAAAATGGGAAAATGGGAGACTGTCTCTAAATCTTATTGTAAAAGAAGTAAATAAATAAATATTACAGTCTGAGGGATTTAAGTCGTTTTTAAGTAAAATGTAATTTTAGTGGTTTAGGTTGAGACGGGAGACAAAACGGGATAACGATTTCCAAAACAAATAATAACAGCCAATTTCAAGAATATATGCGTATAAAATCTCAGTGCACCTCTATTTTTTATCGACTACATACTCGTAATTATCTCCCAAGTCGCAAAGTAGTTTTAGGCAGCCTTCAGGCAGTAAGTTACAAATAGTCCCGCCGAACTTTCATTAGGTAAAACCAACAAAGTAAGTTGATATGACTGGTGTATGTTATACCCTTATCCTCAGACCAAATAAAAAACCAAGACACAACGCTGCGAACAATAAAGTGATGCCGGTTTCGTACACATGTGTGCAATTTTGAGCTTGTTTTAATAGTAGTGTGATGTAAATGTGTGCGTGTGAGCGTGTAGGTATGCACAGAGTGGAGCTTAGTTTTGAGTTGGCTTCACTATATTGTTCACAGCGCTATGTCTTGGTTTTTTATTTGGTCTGAGCCCTTATCATAATTACAAAATTTACTTTATTTAAGTGAATATTTGTTCTATGATTTTTATGTGTATTGAGTGATTTTGTATGAAAAAGCTCGCCATTACTTTAGTGATATGTTTATTACCAGCAAACCATTAAACAGTCAATCCTAATTAACGTAGTGGTCGATTGCGTGTGATCAATTTTGTAATTATGAAATAATATATTAATATAGCTTCCTTTAGTATTTAACTGTTTGAGTGTATGTTAATGTTTTTACTGATTGGAAATTGACTACCTCCTCCGTATACATGTATAATACGCACGGAATTTGATAACAATAAATAAAAAAAAACACATTTTGATAGTGAGAAAAGGTAACTAACTGCTTACATAAGAGATTATTAAAAAGAAGAAGGCGATATACCTTAGTCGCATGGCCTGTATGAATTGATGCTTAACCACCGCCCGTGCGCGCGGACGAGCGGCGCTCATAACCTATCCGCGCGGCGCACCGCCACAAAATCCGCTTCGCCGCTTCCTCCCGGACGCGCCAACGAGCGCTGTTGTATGAGAATCGCTTTAGACTATGGCTAGAAGCTTTAATTTAGCTACAAACCTCCTTATTTAAAATAGGTGAGAAAGTGGTTTAAAGTTTATATGGATTTTCATCGTTGGAAAATGCCACCAGGTGCTCGGATAATCCTGTAGTAAATAAGATTAAAATGCCAAACTAATAATAGGTTGAACTGAATTAGCTCTGCTCTTTCTGAACTGCAAACACAAATATACTTGCAAGCAGCACCCACCTTCCAGTTACCCATCTTATCTGCGTAGGTGAAGCTTCTAACTAAGAAACTTACAAACTCCTTAACAACATCAACAAGATGAGGAAGTTAGATGCGGAGCTCAAAATACTTGAGCTGAAAATAACTCAGGTAAATACTCGTACGTAATAAGACTTTCTTCGAAACACACGACATTCGAAATCCGACGCACGGAGAAAACTACATAGTATTCAATAATGAGACAAGAGATGTTGAAGCATTGTTTAACCTTAAAGATCGACCCGTGCGGCTGTTATTATTTAGCCACAAGCTCCTCAAAAGGTTGTTTTTTTTCTGTATAATCTATACATATACAGGGTGTAAACCACCTCATCACGAAGCCGTCAACCAAGCATTCTGTTCATCAAATTATGTAACTTTACGCAAAAATTATTGCTCTGGGAAAGGACTTTTAATTTTGGGGTGAAAAATCATGTTTTGTTGTAGAACTCAATTTTACGCACTCAAAACATTGTGCTGATGGATGGATTGAATAGTACCGGGGTCGTAGAGGTGTTTAAAGTAAAAATCTTACATTAAAAACTGTATGTATTTAAAAAAAAGTTGGAACATTGACCGCCAATACCTCCGTAAAAGATCGCAATGACGAGGAGAACAAGCGCCTTTCGGCTTCGTTAAGAGGTGTTTCCGACTATTTATGCACCATTATGAGAACTTTCGACCTAGCTGGAGTATGACTGTCATCAATTTGTCTAAGGATGATAACGTAAGGCTGTCGAGCCCCGCTGACGCAGAGTCTCCGGCCTCAGCTCGTGGAGGACGTGGTGAGCGCTCTGTTCCCCTCGCGAGGGGAACACCCGCCCCCGCCTATGGCTCTGCCGGCTGCGGTGCCGGAAGCGGACCACGAAAGCGACGACGACGACGCTCCGGAAGTGACCGGGGTAGAATTGAGAGTGGCGGTACGCAGGCTCAGTGCCAAAAATACCGCCCCGGGACCCGACGGCTTGCCTGGCAAAGCCTGGGTCCTGGCCTCGGAGGCTCTCGGTCCCCGACTAGAGGGGTTCTTAAGCGCATGCTTGGAAAGGGGCCAGTTCCCGCTTCGCTGGAAGACGGGGAAGCTGGTCCTCATCCGGAAGCCGGGGCGCCCGGCGGACTCTCCGTCCGCCTACCGGCCCGTGGTGTTGCTCGACGAGGTGGGCAAGCTCTTTGAAAGAGTCATTGCAAACCGCCTCGCCGAGCACCTTGCGGAGACGGGGCCGGACCTTGCGGAACACCAATATGGTTTCCGCAAGGGGCGCTCTACGGTGGACGCCATCATGCGCGTGAGAGCCCTCACGACGAGGGATGCGGTGTCCAGGGGTGGGGTGGTCTTGGCGGTGTCTCTCGACATCGCCAACGCCTTCAACTCCATGCCCTGGAGCTGCATAAGGGAGGCACTCCGGTATCACCGGGTGCCGACCTACCTTCGTCGTGTGGTCGGGGACTACCTGACGGATAGGGCCGTCATTTACCCCGGTCGCAGCGGAGACTGGAACCGGCGAGAGATGTCGTGCGGTGTTCCACAGGGATCGGTTCTGGGGCCGTCCTTGTGGAACATCGGGTACGACTGGGTGCTGCGCGCCGACCTCCCTAGCGGTGTCAGCGTAGTTTGCTACGCTGACGACACGCTGGTACTGGCACAGGGGAGGTCGCACGAGGCGGCGGCCGACACTATGACACGCGGGGTTGCGATAGTCGTTGAGAGGATCCGGCAACTGGGTCTCGAGGTGGCATTGCACAAGTCCGAGGCCATGTGCTTTCATGGGCCTCGGAATGCGCCACCTCCGGGATCCTCAGTGATGGCAGGAGGGGTTTCCATCGGCGTCGAGTCGACGTTGAAGTACCTGGGACTTGTCCTCGACAGCCGATGGAACTTCGTGGAGCATTTCCGACGTTTGGCCCCCAAACTGGAGCGGACAGGGGCTGCCTTCAGGCGGCTCCTGCCCAACCTGGGGGGGCCGAACGCCTCCTGCCGGAGGCTCTACGCGGGAGTCGTGCGGTCCATGGCCCTTTACGGGGCCCCGGTGTGGGCGCGTTCATTGAGGCAGCGAGCCGCCAACTATTTGAACGCGCCCCAAAAGGTGGTGGCCGTAAGGCTAATCCGGGGGTACCGCACGATCTCCCGCGAGGCGGCGAACCTCCTTGCCGGATTGCCGCCATGGGATCTGGAGGCAATAGTCCTCGCGCGCCTACATGAGTGGCGCGCGGAGGCGCTACGCCGGGGGGAAACTCCGCTGCCGCGGCAAATTGTCGCTCAGCGGAGGGACCTCCGGCGTGATCTCATGGCGACATGGAGAGAGCGACTTTCGCAACCCCGTGCAGGGCACGCCACAATAGTGGCGGTAAGTCCCCTCTTTGAGGAGTGGCTGGAGAGACGCCACGGCGTCCTCACCTTCCGCCTGACGCAGGTTCTTACCGGACACGGCTGTTTCGGTAAGTTCCTGCACCGAATCGGGCGGGAGGAAACGTCCGGGTGTCACCATTGTGACGATCGACCGGAGGACACGGTGGAGCACACGGTGGAGGTGTGTCCCGCTTGGGCGGAGCACCGCCGTGTCCTCGTAACGGCGATTGGCGGCGGCGACCTCTCGCTCCCGGCCTTGGTTCAATCCATGGTCCGGAGCGAGACGGAATGGGACGCCGTCACCTCCTTCTGCGAAGCAGTCATGCTAGCGAAGGAGGTGGCGGAACAGGACAGGGAGAGATCCTCACGTCCCGGCCGCCGCGGGAGACGCCCTGGGCGTCGGGGGCCACGTGGTGGCTTCCGGCCACCGTAGGCGCGGGCCTGTGGACGGGGAGCTATGGGCTAGCTCGCCGTCCGTCCGTCTCATGACGACAGGCCGTGTCGACGGCGCGTTCGTGTTCCACGCGCGCCTCAAAGAGAGTCAGCAACAGTGAAGGGGTCCGCAAGGGCCGAAGCCTGCCGGGGCTGCGGGACTATTCGAAAGAGATACCGTGGCCCCGGAACACAAAGGGCGATGAAGGAACATGGATGGGTTTTAGTCAGTAAAAGTCTGACACTCCCTCCTGCTCAGCCCAGAGCGGGAGAAGTCATTTGATGATTTCCCATCCTAAAAAAAAAAAAAAAAAAAAAAAAAAAGGCTGTCGAGGGAAGCCCTAATTTAGAAAAACAATATTTTAGCGATTAATGCAAATATTTCAGAGAAATTAAATTGTTACCTACTTGAATCTATACTATACCTAATATTATAAAGCTGAAGAGTTTGTTTAGTTGGTTGAACGCGCAATTTCAGGAACTACTGGTTCGAGTTGAAAGTATCTATTAGTATTGGATAGCCCATTTATCAAGGAAGGCAACAACTTTACAACGTTTATATAACATCATGCTACAATCAATAGGAACAGAGCATCAATGAAAAATGTTGCAAAAAAAGGAAAAAAATATTCCTTTTGAGATCTTTCGTTGCGTGCGCTGCGTAAACGGTTAAAGGTACGCAACAATCGTGTATGACGGAATTATTCCTCTTAAAAAGTTCTATAAAAAGTCCGCGATTGCATTATTATGTCTATCTTCTAAAGGTGTCTCACACTCTCTCTAACCATCTCTTCTCTCTTATATGACGCAGACGAAGTTGCGCGGGTCAGTTAGTTCTGTCTATCTTTAAAGTTCACTCACAAAGACACAGTTTTATCAGTATCTCAATAAATCCGAGCCTCTTGTTATGCAGGACGCCAAGACCAGAATATTTCGTTTGCCCCTTCAAAAACATGGTCTTTATTGTACTAGGCCCGATTTACATTCAGCGCATCAGCTCAACAAACGTCGGAGTTGATAGGTTCCCATTGCTTAAATAAATCTTTAAATTATTCAATGAGATTAGGCTGATCGATTTCCGACACTTTTTGGTACCGAAAGACGGTATACCTCGTGACGGCTGAGGAATCTTTTAAAGGTGTTTTGGAGTAGTTATTTTGTCAATAAAATTAGCCATTAGCTTCTGTCTTATTTTTAATGGCCTCACAGTTTGAAGGAACTTACAAGTTAGAAGTTTTGTAATTCGTATACTATCTGTAGTCTGTCTCCAAAGAGCTTTTAATGAGTACGTTCGCCTGAAAAACGTGACTAAATCCGATTTCATTTAACACTATACAAGAATAAATTAATTCACCCCTTTAAAAAAAAAGCTTTTCGTCTTTCATAAGTTATCCCTGTACCCACCCAGTCTGAACCGTGAAAACGTGTTATATCAAAGATTTGTTTAGATATCGATGAGATAACTTTTTCTTTTAAAGACAGTTTTATTCCTTAACGACGATTGCTTACCCTTAAGAAAATAAGGCCTATTGTGAGATGGGACCTTCCCGGCTACCATCGAACTTTGCAGTGAGCGGTACTACTTTCAACATTACAAAACACGTAAACTGGCCGTGTGTCCGAGAAGATGTAATAGAGTGCACGAACTAGAGCGGAACGACACGAGCTATCATCCTTGCATACAAAAGATGAGTAGGTACACGTGGGGTTTCGAAGGTTTTACAAAGTCTCATGGGGAAAGAGTGTGAGTATGGAATTTACCCTTTGAAAGATCTTCTATTTGAGTTCATTTTGGCATGAAGCACTAAAAACACGTTTTATGTCGAACGACCGTTACGATAATCACCCTTTAATAGTAGATTATAAACCAAGGGGATAAAGCAGTGTCTTCTGTCGCGGGTGACGATTTAAATCGCGAGCGCAACGAAGGTCTCGAGGTTTACTCCCGAGCGTAGCGAGGGTGTTAAAAACTTAAATTACGAGCGAAGCGAGGGATTTAAGACGAGTCCTGAGTGTAGCGAGGGATTTAAGTTCACCCAAGACTAAGACAGCTTTATCACCGAGGAAAATACTCTACTTTTCGTACTATTTGCGAAAACATTAACACAATAATAATATGAGATAAGCATTTTACAACATTAACTTATTTATAAAAATAAATTAAAATAAACTAAACGTTTAAGTATTTGAAGAAAACAAAAACGGGGCAAATTCCTAGACAATTTTTTTTTTGTCGGAAAAACATAGGCATCAAGCTCATATGGCCTCGTCGGTTTTCGTAATTTTATTTGATAATCATAATCATAACTGCATAATAAATGCGTATTCCTTTTTCAAAAAGATGTATAATGCTTTATATACAAACTCAATGGTGTAAACACAGATGTAGTTCAGTATAAATTTCGGTAAGTATTCCAAATTTAAATCACATTCTCCCCCTAGAGGATGAATGAAATTCAGTACAATTTTCTTTCCCTGTTTTTAACAGATTAAAAATGACTATTGTTATGTTCGCATTTTGTGGCATAGAATGTCACTTTTTTGAGCAAGTGGTACAAAAAAAAATACATAAGGTCTACCTATTCAAACACGAAATATTTTCAGAAAATCCTCTAACGGCTTTATTTAAGCTATAGTAACGAAAAAAAAATGTATCAAGTTGTTTGTTTTTATGAAATTATTATAATTCCAAAATTTCTTGAGACATTATGCATAAAACCTTGTACGTTCTACGATGTACGTACGAGACGCGCACAATGCACGCGTCGCGAACAAACCACGACAAACGTCTGGACGCGCACGCTCACCGTGGGATGGCAAGAGAAAAAACAAAAGGCCCTTTTCAGGGCTACAAATATGTTCATGTGATTAGTATTACGTATACGACGCGGCGACGTAGTAAACTAGCGTAATGGATGTTTAAAAATAAAGAGCCAGTATTTATTTAGGGTCAAGTAATTTTTTTTTAATGATATACTCAAATAACTTTTTTTTTTCCTTAAAATATGAATAGATACACCTTATATAATAACTTTTTCAGTTCTCATGCTCTAAAAGTACTCCAATATAGCCCTACGAAGCGGGACTAAAGTGACCACTTTAATCCCTAGGGAGTAATAGTACATTGTTACCCTAGGGGTGAAAGTAACTTATTTAGTCCCGAGACGGGGTTTGGTGCCCGAGCGCAGCGAGGGCGCTAATAGTTCGTGGGACTAAATAAGTCTTTAACCCGAGGTAAACACTGTGCTTTTCATTACGAATACAAGGAAAGTAAAAATAAAACACGAATCAACTCGAAAAAAAAATTAAGATCGGATTGCCGCTTTGCCGGCTATTTTGTTTTTTTATATACGCCAACTTAATGTACCCTCGGTTTCATTGACTCCCTCGCACGCTCGGGAGTCAAACCACCTCCGGTATATAATGGCTTCGTTTAGTCCCTCGATATAAAATATAGGTACTATTAATATCATGAATGTCTGTAATCTATCACTTAGGTAATTATAAAACTTACGATGCCACTGAAAATTATAATAATATAACTTCATCTGAAACTAAAAGGGTCATAACTCCAACGAACTTGCCGTTAGTTGCCAATTTGAATTCACGAATTCAAATCGGAAACGCACTAAAATGCAATATTAATAAACAAATAAATCAATAAATAAACAATTTTATTGAAACCGGAATCTACGGCTAGCCGCCAGCGCGCTAACTACGCGCCGGCCACGAGGTGTAAGCGTGCTGCCACCGCGAACACAATTGTTATACGAGTATGGCATTTTTGATCGACGTTGTTTCGCTGGTGACTCGGAGTCGGCGCGCTGTAAGCACGCTGTCAGCGCGCTGTAAGCATGTGGTCGCGGGCTGCGAGTCGATGTGTATAGTAGCGGCAAGCACGCTTGACGTTGACTGCTCGCCGTGAGCTTTTTCAAAATGACATTATGAAATATAATAAACGACACACGCTTTAATGCTATAATTTGAATGGCAAGTTAATTGTTGGGTTGAAGCAGTGCCAGTATAATTTGCCATGACCTTAAGGCTGGGGTAAGCCTCTTTGATGAGTGAATATAAATGTACAAAAAAATATATGTTGCTTATTATACTCTAAACTTTAATTTGTACACTTGAAATAATTCTAACTTTATTTTTACTTGAAAAAAAAATATTCAAAGTGAAGCATTATTTCTTTGAAATTTCACAACTACTCCTAAATGGCATTATGTTTTAGTTCTTTTTTTTTTCACACAAATATTTGTCACTTTTTTCTTCACAAAGTGTACAATTGGCATTTTGATGTAATGATCTATTAGGGTACAATTAAATAAAAACCACTCATTTCGCACTATTCGGCCCGCAGTGACTGACGAAACAACCACTCTGTGCAAGCTGATTAGAACTTTATTCTAATAGTGTTTCAAACGAAGTATGAACCACCACAAATAGAGTTGCTAATTTTAGCAGATACCCCAGCCTTAACACATCAAACAAAGCATTAATTTAATTTTTCCCATCAAAATGATATCACCCATAATCCAGGTGATTATTGAGTTTTTAATTGAAAACGTGTGGATGTCAACTGCCCGCATATCGCCAGGCTAGTGTCATCCGGGTATAACTGGGTCGGTCTACCCAGATTTATTGTTTAATACAATCGAGCTATTTTTGGAAAGTTATTGAAATACAAAATCACATTTGGCAAAAATTATGAATAATACGTACTAACTTTCATGCCCCAAATAACACGAATTACAAAAAAATACTTGTATAATGTTAGGAAGGAAATATATGCAAAATGAAATTTTTGCAGACCCAGCGGCATAGGCTGTGTGTTGCCTGTCAGTGAATTAATTATGATGAATTATAGTTTTTTTACCAGCGGAAATCATGAAAACTTAGGACGATGGTGAACAAAGTTACTGTGATCACAAAGGTGTTTTCGAAACTTTGAGCCACAAATTACCAACTCTCATCATCTTTTGCTTTTCTTCTTTTTTAATTTGAGAATGATAGATAGCAGTTGTGTAAATTTAGTCAGATATAAGTAACTAAAAGTTTATATTCCAATGCGTGATTGATGTCTACATGAACTTCGAGAAAAAAGCTTTAGCTACAGAGTTTTGCGAGTTTTTGTACGTCACATATCTGCATGCAGCATGTACACTTGAACTTTTCAAAGGTTCAACGAAGAGAATTCTTGAGCTCAAAGTTAAAGTAAAGAAAACTACGATAAATCATCACAAAAAATTACAAACTTAACTTGAAATATTATAAGTTAGTGTTAGTTTTAAAATAAATTGAGAAACATGGTTTTTGACACTCCTTTGTGCATACTTGTTGAAGAAAAGTTATCTCGTAAACACGTTGCTTAAGATATCTTTTCTGACCAAATGATCAAAGATATTGTTTGTAAACACAAACAATATCTTTGATCATAGAAAATTACAAAGGTAGTGTGATAGAAACTAATATCGATGAGACCGTATACACTGAATATTCCTGTCTTTTTACAAACTTTTATTTAACTTGTTGTTGTGACAATGTTTGTAATGTAAGTTTATTTCAATTCGAAAGAGATACCGTGGCCCCGGAACACAAAGGGCGATGAAGGAACATGGATGGGTTTTAGTCAGTAAAAGTCTGACACTCCCTCCTGCTCCGCCCAGAGCCCCCGGAGTCATTTTACGATTTCCCATCCGAAAAAAAAAATGGTTACACTTGCAACTGAATTTTAAAACAGTCATCCCCAACCGATTGAGTTTCTTTTTTGTACCCCCATGATATGGGTATCAATTAAAAGGGTTTGTTACGAAGAAAATGAATAAAAAAAAAACACTACGTCACACCAGTATTTAATAGCTTGTTTTTATGAATGTTTTTATTTTCAATAAGCTTGTTTTAATAAGCTTCCTTTAAATGTTAGTAGACAATATGGCTTTATATTCTTACCATGTAGGTTTTCAAGCGCTCTAATTTCGATGCGTAATCTAGCTGGAATGTTCCCACTGTTGGGACACAGGCCTCCTCTCTGCGAAAGGGAATGCTATAATTCACCACGCTGGCCAACCGCGGGTTGGTAGATGACACGTTTTTAGTCGATGTTTGGTCTTAGAATATTCTGGTTTGTCTCTCGATGTTTTCCTTCACTGTTTTAATTTTGAAGACTCACCAAATATTCAATAATATTTACTTAGTTTTGTCTTCTTTTCGAGCTACTCTATCACACGAAACCTACGGTTTGACGTAGGTAGGTTACAAGTGAAAGAATGTGAACAGCTTATTCAAGCAGTTTTTGCAGTAGAACTTGGAAATATCGCAGCCAGACAGTCTGCAGTTTTTACTGTAATTTTACCAAATGTCCTCTAGCAGGAAGTTGCGGTAAAATGCACTACTGCTGAGCCCTATTAATTGTTGACGATCGTGTAATTTTACTGGTAGCTTGTGGAGAAGGTAGCCGTAGCTTGTTTTTTGTGGGACTAAATTGTGCTACGAAATCAGGTTTTTAGCAATTATTTAGACACAAAATCCCACGTTTGTTTCGATTTCTGCTGACTTTTCACTGCCAGCTTGTTAGGGTTCTTCTGCAGTCGTCTGCCTGATTAGGTAGGGGTCAAGCTTTGATATACGATAGTAGATAATTTTACATTCTCAGGCCTGCTGATCATATAAGGTAAAAAGGGCCGTCCGATTTAGAATTTTTCAATGCCACCTGGAAGGAAAGAACTCGAAATACTGGAGATAACAAATTTCACTCAAAGAAAACATTCCTTTAATTTTTAAAAGAAACAAATCTGCATTCACAGATTTTCGGAAATATGGAACGAGACACTCCAACAAGACATGGAATATTTCTACAAAAGCAAAGAAGAATGGATTCAGCTAGCAGCAGATAGAGAAAAATTTAAGTCGGCCATCCAGGAAATATTTCACGTCAGCGAAACTGACAGTGAAACAAATATATATAACATCCTGTACTTTTTACATCAATCGATAGGGGTCGATTTACATCAAATCTCTCTAACAAACATGATAAATTAAATGAAGGGTAAACCATGAAATCTAAAGAACAGTTATAAATTCAATAAGATAAATTCAAAAAGATAAATTCAAAAAGCTATAGCACTTTTATTCATGGTTTTCCTTTCATTTAATTTATCATGTTTATTGGAGAGATTTGATATGTATCAGATCTCTCTAACAAACATGATTGACCCTATCGATAGATGTCAAAAAGGTACAGAATGTAATTTTTTTGAAATTTAATCAATCCATCCCGGGTTCGATGCCCGAATGTGGCAATCGAATTTTCGAAAAAAGTAGTTGTAGTAAATTTGTTTCTTTTTAAAAATAAAGGAAAGTTTCCTTTGAGTAAAATTTGCTATCTCCAATATTTAGAGTACTTTCCCTATAGGTGGCATTGAAAAATTCCGCCCTGTATACCATCAAGACCTCCATCAAGACGGCTTTCAAGCTGAACCTCGGCAGATCAATGACGTTTTTCGGTTTTAGGTTGTAGTTACTCCAATTTAAATTTAACTTTGCTAGTCAAGTCAAGTCATCGAGTGTTCCACCTCAAATAGGAATCAAGTATAATTATGCACAACATTTCACTCTGTCAATCATCTAATAAAAGAGTACAGTTGTTCAATTTACAATATTTTTGTATGTGAAGGTGTTTTAGAAATATCTACCACGCCTAAATATATTATTCTGTGGTGGTATTACATTTATTTATTGCATAACAATTTCTAATTTACGGCTGTGGTAGCAATAATTTTTATGTAGATAACTGGCGAAATATGGGTGTACTAGTAGGTACACCTCTGACTTACCCTTCGGAGACTACAGGCGTGATGATGTTATGTTATGTTATGTTTTATGTAGACACTCAGTATCACACGACGTATTCAATCAACGTGCGGTCCCAAGTTGGTACGTCCATTCGTCCAAATACTGCGGTGAACCTAGCTAGCTTACGTGTGTTTAGATCAGTTTGCTCGTTACCGGACTTGCAAAATGAGGCAAACTGCAACACGTTTTCATTAAAACTTGCAGCGGTTTCTGACAAGCTGAATAAAATCATCTAATTACATGGCTTTGGACGTCAAAGGGATATTACCACGAAGTTAACTGGTTTTAGCACCCCCGAAATTACATTTATTACGCTTGTGTGAGAAGATACACATTTTAGGCAACACTAATCTCTTGGTATGGACAACTGCAAGTTGTTGTATTAGAAATTTAACGTGGATATCAAATTAGGTACTTTAGAAAATTATTTAAGTAGATATCTGTTGAACCAAACTGATTTGTTTTTACCTTTTCAGGTAAAAACGGTTCCTATTGAGTGATGCGCTAGCAACCTGAAAGTAGATCAACAACAAAAAGAAAAAAAAACGCAACTCGCATATAAGACTGAGGAAATCTTTTATAATTAGAGACCTAAGTATTTCCCACCCGAACACATTTGTTAACATCTTTCCAAACATATAAGTTTTGTACTAAACCCTTATTTGAAACAACACCCTCGGGAACCCACGCATTGTACGCCTATACAACTAACTCACTCAAATAAATACTGGTTACAACTTTAACCATACCCGGTTTAAATCTCCCTCGGGTCTTCCTAATAACTAACGAGAAGCTAGACGCCATTTTGACAAATCTCGCGTTGACTGTATTGTTAACGATTACGCTGAAAATTCAATATGAATTGACATTTGAAGGATTCTTTTATCATAAAAATGACAGCTTTTGAAATAACAGACCTCTCTATACAACAAAGTAACTGCTCTCTTGCGCGCGAGATTTTACCATTAATTATTAACTGCAAGGTTTTATTAAATGCAAAACACTTGAATCAACGTCATCGAAGCGAATGTACGTGCTCAGCACAATGAATAATACCGACGGTATTCATTGAATTGCAAAAAATGCATCCCCAGAGTAAAACAAATAACACAAGCTTTCGCTTGGCAGAACTAGTGCTACGTTACCTTCCACCGGCTGCAGCGCTTAAATCAAAACTCGTATTACCTGACAAAAGAAAAAAAAATGTTAATCGACGAGATAATGTTTTGCAGTTAGGATTATTACAGGCGGTAAAACATGAGTGTAATTATTTGTTAGCGATGTGGTGTAAGTGAAACGAGCGTGCGTTAACCGCGCTGGTTAGCGAGAGGGCTTCCACAAGGCAGCCTCATTTGCCCGCGGGCTCCCACAAAGCGCTCTCTGACTCACCAGCTTGGAATTTATTCGTGCCCGAGCGGCTCTTTTTGACCGTGTTTGCAATAAACCTAGTCAAGTATCCGGATGCTACAGATAAAAACACGTCCACAGCATCGATATACCTACACGATTCTGATCGGTTGCGGTTCTAAATTCAATTAAGACTTCTTAACGAGTTTGTGGCTTCGATCGAGCGAATCTCATTAATGTTTAGAACACAAATATTTAGGCAAGTAGAAAGCTAAGTAGGTAAGACGTTTGACAAAACGTCGCCACTTGGGCCGAGAGGGTACTTGCGACGCGTAAACGGATTACAAGGGTTCGCGGACCCCTTGTTAAAATCAAAGTGTTGACGGCGAGGCTAATGGGTCCCCGAACAGTGCGACGTCGGCGACGACGCCCCGGGCGACACGAGAGCGACATGTGGTCCTTCACGACGTCGTCAGTAAAAGCTTCCTTTAACTAGGAGAACTAACACTATACCACAACAACACCCTAAACAAAGGGTAATATTATAAACGCAAGACCTCGCAAGAATAAAAAAAAAGGACTAATTGTAGAAATTTACGCGATCAGCTGATCAACATTTATTGATTTATTTATTTAATTACATCGGTTGTATTTCTAAACCAATTACAGTAACTAAAACATGTTTCGTGAAACAAAAAAAAAAGTTAATTACCAAAAAGTCATTAAACAAAAAATTATCTGTTTCATAGTCTGAGTCACCAAAAAGGAAGGTCCTTGTATATGTCCTGAAACCTAAATTTCACAATTTTTTTAGGTTTCACTTTGAAAGAATATAATGTACCGAAAAATGATGCGTTAAATTGTAAGCAGTATGTTCGGTTGACAATCTTTCGAGAGCTTACAATCTCGCTAGATAGATTACAATCTAACGGTTTTTGTAATTTTACGCTGACATAATATAAACTGATTCGACCAAGCATCTCTGAATATTGCTTCAAAGTTAACCTCAGCTTGCAAAGCTTTCATTACGAAAATGTGCGTTACATTTGCGTAATGAAAACTTTGCAAGCTGTCCCATTGCAACTATGTTTAAAGGTATGCCAATGGAATTAGACTACAGCAACGAGGTAAGGAATTACTAATAATGTATTTATCGTCTCTAAATACAGATACACAAAATATCGTTATTACCTGTTGAGATTAATTTTCAATTCATAAGTTATGACTAAGTGATTTTGTCTATGTAAAGATAGTAAGGCATAAATCTTTCCGAAAGTGCTTAACAGTTTTTCACTCAGTACGATTTAGTTTATTTTCTTTGGAAACTCTATTCCAAAGTAAGCGCCAACTGCGATTACGTCAATCCAATGTCTCCGTTGAATAGTTTTTAATGAATGAGCTTAAACCTAAAGTCTGCCAGCGATCGTGGTCCTAATTCTAACTTAAACTGCAGTCCTTAGATTAGCATTTGGAGCGAATGTAGATTCTGGCTCTTTATTGCGGTGCAGGTAGATCTGCAGATAAAGGCTTGGATAAAGTTCAAAATGAATTTCTTCATCCTATTCTTACCGAGTTCTTGGAAACGTTTTCTAACAAATTCATTCTTTCTTCGCTCGCTGCAAGGTGAGTTCGCTGTGGTAATTTTAATTTTATCAGAAGCAGCTTTCTATTCAGTTAGGAGAGATGTAATTGTCACCAGATCGTGCAGCCCCGGGCTGATTGTTACAGTGGAAACAACTGAGTCGACTTAATTTGTTGGATGTAGTTTAATAAGTAGGTACTTCATTTAACACTTCGTCTTACTGTTTGTCTTCGGAATCCTTCGCTTTATTAACTGTGTGATATTAATTGAGAATGTTAACTTTGCTCACATGTTAAAATGTATGTCTTCAATATAGACGAGATTGTCTCGAATAATTGTGAATGACAGTTTGGCAACGTGATCAACATTATTTTCAGCTTTGATTTCGGGGTACTATTACAATAATAATAATCCAGAAATGTATTTCATTTCTATTGGGCCATCAAATCTTAAAAGTGTTAGTGGTATGAAACTGCAGCTCGTTACCCTGAATCTAACGAGGTTACGACTACGAACCCTTTAGCAACACTTCGAAGTTTCATCAAAACGTGAAAAATACTTTCATTTGAAACCTGTACTTGTACGTAAACTGCCAAATATATGCGAGATTGACGTCAGAGCTAAAAGACGACCACTTCGGGGTCTTTGGCTTATATGAAAGTAATAAATGAGGCTTGGCATCAGATAGCCCTCCAGCGGATTGGATTTTGAATTGGAGTGACAGCATGATGAAGAAAGGGTCAGGTTTAGTTACGGCGGCGGGAAACCGCTGCCAACGGTTACGATCACTTTATACTATCGAATTTATAAGATGGCAGTAAAGCTGAACTATCTGAAGTGTGAACCTATATTTTACACGGTTTTTTATCAACGAGAATACAGGTTTTTGATCGGATGTGCAAAAAACCAAATCAGTTGTTTCATACAAAAGTATATTAAGAAAATGTATGGAACAGCTAAGAAACAAAAAATAGTAATTATTAAGAAAGATCTGAGGGATCTAGAATCATATTTAAATTCACAATAACTGTGAGGGCATCGATGCGCTTTACATCCAGTATTTTTATGAACACTATGTCAATGTTTTCTGGCACATGCAGATTCCGCAGAGATATTTTTAGAACGCCAGTTCAAACTTTGTACTTTAAATACGTGCGCAAAAATAAATAAAATAGTCGTAGCGTTATACAGAAAAGGCTAACTGGTAGCCTATCATCATTTTGATTTCTGCCTAAAAATTCACTGTCTTCATTTTGAAGTAGGTACAGTTGGTACTGTAGTATAATAGATGTTGAGGCTATAATCTACTTTAAATAATAGTGCTTTCAGCGTCGTTAGCTGATTATTTTAAATAATGGACCACACTTTTACAAGGATAAAATTCAATTGTCACTTCCGTGAAAATACAAAATATATTCTACTAACTGTTGTCCGCGACTTCGTCCGCGTAGAAGTCGAAAATGGTTCTAATGTGATTTTTAATTGGTTTTTTACGTTATTAATTTTGTAATACATAACATATACAATACATTATTATGTTAAAATGTCTTTTGAAACATGGAATGAGTCGTATATTTTATAACCAAAATGTTCTAGTCCTTACCATTTCAAATTTCGAACTCTACGTCCTTAGGAGGCCGTGTTCTAAAAGTGCATAACCTCTCTAAAGCTTAGTGGTGTGACCGTCGGACTGCCAAGTTATAGTTCGAACCCAAGGCACGCACCTCTGATTTTTCGGATTCATGTGCGTATTGTATAATTATCACTTGCTTCGGTGAAGGAAAACATCGTGAGGAAAGCAGCATGCCTGAGACATATTTCTCGATGGCATGTTAAGCCAAGTCAGAGGCCCATGGGCGGCTTAAAAACTCTCGACACCAGGTTAGGCACTAACCATACGATAAAGAAGTAGCTTAGAAACCTTCAAATGCGGTACTAATATAGTACGGTGACTTTCAAGAAATTACAATTTTAAAGAGTATTTGCATTGCACCAAGCGTTTATGTGAGTTCAACCTTTTTTGAATAAAATCGGATTGAGTTTTCAAACATGTGTCAAAATAAAATGTAACTTAAATCAAAAGCAATAAGGAGTATTGATATCAACTTCGAAGCAAATCACCCCCAAAATAACTTTCTACCCTTCTTTAACCCCGTTAAGTTATGAATTTCAATAAAATACGAAACACGTCTTCCATCAATTCTGTTAAAAATGTTTATGCAAAATTTGAAGTAGATTGGACCAAGGAATCACGTTGTTCCATACAAACTTGGCCCCCCATTTTAGAAACGATTCGGGTTCCGTATAAACCTATAGATATTTTGTTATTATACTACATATTGAATGTGCTGTAAGACATTATTAATTTCAGCTTGATACCTCCACGCGTTCCTGAGAAAAAGGGTATTGACAGACGGACAACAAAGTGATCCTTTAGGGGTCCCGTTTTGCCGGCTGAGGTACGGAACCCTAAAATGTGCCTACCAACCTAAACAAACCCGAATATCTAAGTTCAGAACTTTACAATTTCGTTTAAAAGTTACTAATCCAGATGATAGACATTTTTATAATAATATGTTTAAAACTATTGTTTTTAAGACTTTCGTAATAAAATCGCTTAGTAATAAAGTTTCTTACTTTTAGGCAAGGTTTAGCTTCTTATTCATGAAGTAGATTCTTTGACATTTATTTTGGCTACTACTGAAGCAGTGCCACTCAATTTATATGGGTTATCAATTTATTTCAGTATAAAGGGTGTAAAAAACCTCTTAACGAAACCGAAAGGCACTTGTTCTCCCCATCATTGCGGTCACTTTTTTGTTCTACACCATACCTGGGAACCTTTATAGTTACGGAAATATTTGGGGTCAAAGTTACAACTTTTTGACAAGTTTTGTTTTAAATACAAGTTTTTCATGTAAGATTTTTACTTGTAACACCTCCACGACCCCCGTATTATTTAATGCATCCACCAGCACAATGTTTTGAGTGAGTTTTACCACAAAACATGATTTTTCACCCCAAAAAAAAAACGTATTCCAGCAATAATTTTTGCGTAAGTTACTTAATTTGATGTACAGAATGCTTGGTTGACGGTTTTGTGATGAGGTTGTTTACACCCTGTGTAAGTTTTCAATTTATTTTGAACCAAGGTGTTCGGGTAATGGAATGATAATTATAAAATATTTAAAAAAAAACAGATTTTACATTCTTATTTAAAGAGTTTAAACTTTGAATGAGTGAAATATTTCTGAAGTTAAAATATTTTAGAAAACATTTGAACTCTGAAAATATTATGAAGTCCTTTTTGTATAATGTAGGTAACTTAAATATTTGCCTCGTTCAGTCTCGGTTACGTCTAAACTTATTAAATTAATATTACTTTGCTTATTGTTGGCATCTGTTGAATTCTCCGCTAAAATGATAATAACTAGGGCCCAAAACAGTTACTTTCAGCAGGTTAGCCATTTTTTTTTCGGTTAACTGCTTATGTTTGTTTTACTTGTTACACAGACTCACTTTGTAGATATTGTTTCAATTCGTTGTTAATATTTTGACTAGGAAAATCTTTAATCGTGGTTCTGCCTAAATCGTACAGAAAACTTAGCTTTCAACCATATTGCTTTATTTTATCCTACTAATATTATAGATAGAGAGGATGGATGGATGTTTGTTATAGCTCTTTCACGCAAAAAATACAGAACGGATTTGGATGAAATTTAGCACACAGGTAGTTTATAACCTGGATGAACACAGAATACTACTACTGATAGTAGCAGGATCCTGTGGGACAATCGGCTTGTGTCCTGAAAAAATCTAATTAGTCCGTCAGTTAGATTATCAAAAAATATTTGACCGTATTTTTTCTTTTGTGACGTAAACCAAAATTGGCGAAGATACGATGCTTTCAAATTCTCAATACGTCACACCGTGGTATAATTTTTAGTGCGTCACGAGCCCCCACTCCCGAATTTCGATTCGTTTTATCTTTGTCAATATTCATTTATATACAAAAACAAAAATACGTGTCCATTATTTTCCAAAGCTCCAACTGACGGACTAAATAGATTTGCAATTGATTGATGGTGGAAACTAGCCTATTATCGAACTTCACGCGGGCGAAGCCGCTGGCATAAGCTATTGTTTTATAATGTTTAGAGGAAATATATCAAGGAGTGCTATAATGATACAATGGTGTCGATTCTGTTGTGCACAAACTAAACATTATTTAGGCTTTTGCTTTCTTTTACTAAAAGGCAGTGCGAGAAAAGGACGGCTATACCTATGAACTAAGTTAGAGATGAAAAACTAGTTTATGCCTTGTGCTTCACCGTGTTTTTAGTCGACATGTAATTACGTGCACCCTTCATTTCTATGGAAATATTAGTTCCAATTAAAATTAACAGCTCTAAATTACGTCCGTCTCTTTCTTGTTTTATTATAGAGAAAAAGATAGCAATATCCTAAATTAAGTTTAGTTTGTGCACAACAGAATCGACACCACTAGCTTTGGTTCGCGACTTGGTCTGCGTGGACTTCAGAATTGTGTCCAGCCAGGTGCCGAGACAAAATGTGTTCATCCAGTTTATAAAATTACTGTGTGCCATATTTTTAGTGACAAGATTTTGCGTGATTGAGAAAACATCGACGACGAACTCTCACATTTAAATAGGAATGATGACTGACTAAAAAAAAATGATTCTTAGTTTAGTTAGATTATCGAAAAATATTGGGTACGTATTTTTTGTTTTATCAAATTAATAAAAATTGACGAAGATAAAACGTTTCAAAGAAGAAAGTGGGGGGCTTGTGACGTCACATTTGAGTAAAAAAATTACTCTAATGTGACGCCACACGAGTTTTCGACGCACTGTATCGTCTTCATTTCTTGTTTACAAGAAAATATGTATCCAATATTTTTTGGAAATCTATCTGACGGACTAATTAGATTTTTTTGTCATCTACCCTATTATTAGAAGGGTAAATATCGAGATGATTATAGCAGCCTTTGACCACTAAGTTAATTCCGAAGACTTAGTACTTAACATAACATCACGCCTGTAACCCACGAAGGGCTAGGAAGAGGTGTTGGGTACACCCACATTTCGCCAGTTAGGTTTAAGCCTAGCCTAATTGCCATCAACTGAGTACAAAATTAGACTCCAAGGTTGCTTCTTAAAAATTTCCGATGTTAAAACCCAAGAACTAGCAGTCGGTCACTCTATGTAAAACACTGGTATTCAGCTGTATCCGGTTAGACTGGAAGCCGACCCCAACATAGTTGGGAAAATACTAGGTAGAAGATGATGGTGACTCTTTTTTATAAAGCTTATTTTAGGTACTTAGGTACAATATGTAGATCACATGTAATTATGTAGAATGTTATAAATTGTTTGTTCACACAAAGCAAAACAATTGTATACTAAGTTAAATTATATTCGAAATACAGTGAGCCGAGTTTCTCATTTCGAAAATGTTAAGCCGAAAATGGCCTGTACCTTACACGGGTACCAAGTAATGCCGAAGGCTGTTTGTTCATAAGACTAATAGAGAAAATTAATATAACGCTGCTGTGTACTAATTTAAAGCCTTTGAGAGCAAAGCTTATTTACTCATTAATAAAAAACCGGCCAAGAGCGAGTCGGACTCGCGCACCGAGGGTTCCGTACAAACTTTTTAAAGGACAAACTTAAATTTGTTTTCGATCCGATGAAACAGCTATTGCACCTACCGCAGATAATAAGTATGTAATATCGTTTGTAAACTCGCTTTTTTTGTTAGCTACATATTTACGGTTTTCTGATTTTTCTCTTTACATGTGCTGTAAGACTTTGCTTCTCGCCAAATTTCGTTATTCTAGGTCAACGGGAACTACTATAGGTTTTCGACCCAAAACCTATAGGGTAAATAAAAAATTGGTGGACCTTGATTTTTATACACCTAATAGGGACTATAGACCTTAGTATCGAGTATAAATTTCAGCTTGCTAGGTCCACCCGTTCCTGAGAAAATCGGTGGTGACAGACGGACAGACAGACGGACAAGAAAGTGATCTTATAAGGGTTCCTTTTGTTACCTTTTGAGGAACCCTAAAAATGATAAAATTATATGTATTGCTTAACCCCTTGGCCCTTTATTTAAAACAAAATCAGGTCTTCTTAAGTACCTAAGTAAATAGAGGAAGACGTCCACATTAGGCATTATGTGACGATGTCTTACATTAAGCGGCAGCCATCTGACCATTACCAACCAACTAATTATATCGATATTCTCACCAGCCACCATCAGCACAATCTTTTGAGTGCGTTACATTGAGTTTTCACAGCATTCATTTTTGCGTAGGGTTACTTAGTTTGATGTACAGAATGCTTGATTAGCTTCGTAAAGGGTTCGTTTACACGCCGTGTCGACGGCGCGTTCGTGTTCCACGTGCGCCTCAAAGAGAGTCAGTAAAAAAGAAGGGGTCCGCAAGGGCCGATGCCTGCCGGGGCTGCGGGACTATTCGAAAGAGATACCGTGGCCCCGGAACACAAAGGGCGAGGAAGGAACATGGATGGGTTGTAGTCAGTAAAAGTCTGACACTCCCTCCTGCTCCGCCCTGGGGGTCTAAAATGGCCGCTTTAGCAGAATCTTAATATGAATCATGTTAATAAATTAAAATTCTTAAAATGGACCTTATGGTTATGGCCATTAAGTCAATTTTGAGAATAAGATTTTTAACGTGATTCTTATTAAGATTCTGCTAAAGCGGTCATTTTAGGCCCCCAGAGCGGGAGGAGTCATTTTATGATTTCCCAGACGAAAAAAAAATCGTTTTTTCGGGTTCGTTTTCACCTTCTACATTTAGTCGTTTAAAATTATTAACTTAATATATTTGGTCAACATCATAATATTTGTTTCCTAAACAAATATAATAGTCATAATACAAAATTATTGGTTAGTGAGGACGATTTATTAGGGCACCTCGACCGAATCAGTTAGTTTTGGTTAGAACTGTGACCAAACAGGAAATTTATCCCAATAACTAGTATAGGGCTGCCCAAATTATGACATTATTATAGTTGATCAAATATATTATTCTATTTGGCCACTAGTACCGTCTAAACTTGCTGAGCGAAAACATTTTGAAGCTGACCAAAACTAATTAAATTACTTTAAATCATATATAGATAATCGAGAGAAACGGTGGCGCCCCCGACTTACGAACAGTAAGTCGTGGGTTCGAACCCAGGCAGGCGCATTACTTTGTGTAATTTTTTTCATCACCACTGCTCTCAAAACGGTGAAGTAAAACATCGTGAGGAACCGGCATGTCCTAGAACCAAAAATTCGAAGGCATGTGACATCTACCAACCCGCACTGGGTGGGTGTCATAGAGAGGAGGCCTGTGTCCCAGCAGTGGGAACGTTATAGGCTGATGTTGAAATCATATTCATTTTAAATGTAAACGCAGTGCTAATACAGCTTAGTTTTGTCTAACACAAACCAATATCTTTGTTTAAAATCACAGAACAAGCTGAAGAATAGCAATACCTGGTTCATTAATATCCCAGTTGACCCTAAAACGATGTAGTCGTTCGTAAGTATAATTAAACTAGGGCCGGCTTTTTTCATTAACACTTAGATTAATTAAAATAAATGAACATTTTCTAAAGATTGTATAATTAAGGCGAAAGACAATTTACGATTGTAAGCAGTTACAATTAATTCCACTGTCCAAGAAATTCGATTAAGTTAACGTCATTATGTAGTAGAAGACATTTTAAATACCGAAATATCAAATTGTAGCATAAACGATCCGAATATTTCAACATTTCTGTAAGTTAGTTACATAGAATTAATTGTTTTCGTAGCAAATAGTAAGTAAAGTCCTATATTATTTACTTGTACAATGAAAAGCTGAAATAATGTTTGTTGGTTGCCTCGGGGCTACCTTTGAACGACCTACAAATGTTAATTATAACTGCTTTTCATTCGTGTATTTGTGTAAGACAACTCCTTGACGCGTTTGGACAATGTAAACAAGAAATGGTATATTTCTGAAATGAACTTTAACATTTAATTTTAATGTATAAAGGTTTGGAAAGAAAATTTAAATAGCAACTTACTGATGCTTAATTACTAACGGTTTCAATAAAACTGCCCATTTTGTGGAAAAGCCTGAGGCATAAAAAAAATACTTTAATTAATGAAATAGTATCGAAAGTAATTGTATATAATAACAACGTAAAATTTTGTTTCTTTAAGTCACAGTAAATCAATTACGAAAATTAATTAAAATCGAAAGCAGGATTTCAACGCAAACAATTTCAATGTTATTAATTACTCGGTACATTCTGAGTGTCACCTCAACCCTGAAAATGGCGTTGCCCGAATATAAATTTGAACTAAGCGGTATGAGAAAAACGAAAAACAATATCAATAAAAATAGACGACTCAGGTAGTGTATTGTGAATATTTTGTTTGTAAAGTGTTAGGAGGGGGATAAGGTAAACTTAGGGGCTTGAGATCAGACGAGGACGAATGGAACCGAAGTGGCTCTTAAAAGAGAGAAAGGTATTCGATAATTCAGGGGCGACGTGCCGTATCAGAGAACGGGATAAAATCTTGAGAGCTTTTTAATTTGAATCGGGGAAATTTAGGACATGTCGCTACAAGAGGCGGAAATTTTTAATTCACTGTGAATTTCTAAATAAGATATCGTTTTTGTGATACTTTTTTTTTGGGGATCGCTACCGCAGAATTGAACAGCGGATTCTTTTATTGGGTACGCTTTTGTGTCTGTTTCTTTTTATAACTCTCGATGATGTTCAATAGACATTTCATTTAGACCTGTATCTTCACTTTTGAGTACACATTTAGGAGTATATAGAAGCGGGTGTAAAGTCCCTCAATACTCCAAAGAAAAGGGAGGCCCTCTGACCAGACGAATTTTGTGTTTGGTGGGCCAGTGCCAATTTCGATGTTCTTCAGTTGCATACATGATACATGGCATTGTAGTACTTTTTGTACTATGCCGCTACACAGTACACACACGATAGGTTCATATCATCATACTTATAACGTTAATAGTGCCCATCAACCATTTTTTTTGCGCACTTAGTATATCAAAGTTTTACAGATTCAGCAACCGTAACATCAACAAAAATTAAACTACACAAAATATGTATTAACTCAGGAAGCAATATATTTGTCAATAACCGTAGCTGACCCAGTAATGGGAAAGATAATATTAATTTATGTTAATCTTTGTAAATTGTGTGCTCTGGCCAGCGGACCCCTTTGTGGCGGTTCTAATCGCTTCGAGAAAATATTGCTTTTAGAATGTGGTACGTTTTAACGACGAGGAAATCTGATTTGCGCTACGTTTATGAAGACGATGTGTTGTATTTTTAGTCCCTTTTTTTAATACTATCTAAGATGTTTTTTCTAACTATTCTCAAAATTCTCTTGTTGCATTACAAGGTCTGTTACGGTATTTTGTAACACATGAGATTTTAGGCAAAAGACGCTTAAAAGCTTTACACTGAGTTTTTTTTACTGTAAAATCACCATAAGCTCGTCAGGGAAAAATATGCGCTGGCTTTCCGCAAAATTGTGTGTGTTAGGTAAATTTTGTTTCCAGGGACCATCATTCTAGCTCTCTCTACCCAGTTTTTTTTTTTCGATGCAAACTTAAAAAGATTTACACCACAGATCCTAATTAAACTCGTGTGCAATTTAAATCATTCAAATACAGTGCCGTTTCGACTAAAATAGTATTTAAATTAAAATGTTTAAAGTTCATTTGGTCGTTATTCAATTTTCGCACAAATAATGCATTACGGCTTCGCAGCCCTTTTTACGTTTAACAAGCAAACACAAAAAAGAATCAGCGATTACAGCCGCGTAACACATCCACAACAAAATAATCCAATAAATAAATAAGCGAAATCCCTTGTTTTATAAATAAATAAAACAGAATGTTATTGAATTCGTACGTAACAAAAAATAAATGTACAGCAAAGAGTTCCCTAGAAATCGGAAATAGACATCTATTGAGTGTACCATGGAGTATTTGTTATGCGCCGCGAACTGCGAACTGTACGGCATTTAAATGCGAAGATCACGAGGCATGCCAACGTCCTTCGTTGTTCTGAACCCCTGGTACACTATTTGCTCGGGCGCTCAGTATTCTGATCTCGCTTCGCCCACACGTAATCCTGTATCGAAAGGATGTTTCGCATTGACGCCGCTAAAATTAACTAGATAGTATACGTGATGGTTATGGGACTTACTGGATTAGAATAAGTTAATCGAGTACAGATTTTGTATTATGTCGCGTGTCAAAAATGATCCTCCAGCCAGTTTAGAACTTTGAACTCGGAGTTTTTGAGATTTCAAATGAAAATTAAAAAGAAAATAGACAGTGGGAAGTAAGCGTAAACCTTTTTCGACTAACGTTTTCATCCTCAAGTATGTTTTTTTTTTGGGGTTTTCTCCTTACTTAAGGCGACTACAGGAGCTATAATTGAGCTCCTGTAGTCGCCTAACGCCGCGCAACTCTATTTGTAGTGGTTCAAACTTCGTTTGAAATACTGTTAGAATAAAGTTCTAATCAGCTTGCACTACAAAGTGGTTGTTACGTCAGTCACTGCGGGCCGAATAGTGCGAAATGAGTGGTTTTTTGCGATTTACAAAAAATCTATTGATTGGACTATAAAAATAAAACACTATCATACTAATATGTTGCTTGTAGAATTATTTGCCAAAAACTCAGAATGATCGCATGTATTTTAGTATGTATTTTACTCGTTAAAAGATTTTTTTAGAGATAAGTTCGCGTTTCTTTTCTAGCGAGTCAAATTAGTTGTATTATGTTTTCAAAACACTATCATAGCAGATATCCTGAAAAATATCATATATTTTTCTGGTTTTGTTTATTGCAGTGAATCATATACTTTTTTGCATTATAAAACTCGCGATTAGCTCCTATAGTCCCCTAATACTGCACCACTGCTCAGAATATTCTAAACATAAACCATTTTACGTTAGAAAATAATGCAAAGTCAACCACATTCATTGCATAACAATATAATCGATATGAAATCACTAACAAAATAGCGTTAGGTTTCTGGCTTTACCTCGAGTACTGTTTACAATAACCTTTCCAACCTGTATGGCAGTGCATGCAGATCGTAGACAGCACCTAGTTTCATTTACCAAAGTATTGTTCGTATTTCACTTACTTTAAAAGTTAACACAACAACACGCCTGTAATCATCGTAGGGTTGGGCAGAGGTGTACCTACCTACAGACACCCATGTTTGCTCGATGAGTCATAGTGGGGCTAGCTTATTACCATTGAACAGGTATATATCCTGACTTCAAACTGATACTGAGAAATTCGTAACATAATAAAACTTACTAACACTTACTTGGAAACGAACCCGTTTTTTCGGATGGGAAATCATCAAATGACTCCTCCCGCTCTGGGCGGAGCAGGAGGGAGTGTCAGACTTTTACTGACTAAAACCCATCCATGTTCCTTCATCGCCCTTTGTGTTCCGGGGCCACGGTATCTCTTTCGAATAGTCCCGCAGCCCTGGAACCCAGGATCTCAAGTTCAGCTGTGGCGCTTGCGACTACTTGACTAACGAAGCGATCGATTTTAAAACATGTAATTAAGAACCTTGCTGTGCCGTCCGCTCCTATTACGTAGACTAATGCAACTAAAACCTAATCTAGGAAAAAAAAACAAAAGATGCATTCTAAATCGTATGAAAAGTCTAAAGATGGCGGTACACTGTCGCCGGGACTCTCAGAGACAGGGCGAGCGCGAGAGTTTACAGCCAAGCGCACATGAGCGCTCCTATACAGAATGTAAACGGGCCCTTCACCAAGCCGTCAACCACACGTCAACCAAGCATACGCAAAAACGCAAACAACAACGCAAAAATTATGGCTGGGAAACGTCTTTTTTTTTTGAACGAAATATTATAACAATCAAAACTAGTATTTAAAAAAAAAAACTTGTGTAAAGTCTCCGTAACTAGAAGATTCCCAGGTATGGTCTAAAACAAAAAAAAAATAGTGGCAATGACAGAGAGAACAAGTACCTTTCGGCGTCAATTAAGGTACTTTTAAATCCTTTACTATATACATATACAGTATACTTTCGTATTCACCTTGCTTCGGTCTGTCTTGGCGAGACTCGAGAGTGTACAGCAACTATAAGAGACGTGCGTTTTGTTATGCAACAGGTACTAGACAAGGCAAGTTAAAGGGCAGTTCCACTGCAGTCATGTTTGTTTGAACAGATGCATGACACATCCAGCATTATAATGTACATTTAAGACCGATTAATACATAGATTTATTGCACGTTCGATCGATAAAAGCAGTGACAACGTGGGAACACAGGACCTTATTATGATCAAGCATAACATTTTCACAATATAAAAAATATGACGCAAATACATAGGTAGTTGTGACACATATCCCAGGTGCAAGATTTACGTAATTATTTACTACTGATATGGCGATTTATTTTATTGTAAGTAGATAATATAAGGTGACGGATGCAGGTGCAAGGATTGCTGCAAAACGCTTGTAATTGGGTTCCTAAGATGGCATTTTGTTATGCCGATTGTTATTCGTAATAGCAAGTTAATGACTCATTTATAGAATATTTTCTGCTGCAGTCATTGCGTCTGATAGGATATACTTAGTTGGTACAGTCACGATCATAATTATCGCATACTTACTTGTAGTTCAAAAATTAGAATGTAATCATCAGTTTTGTGCAGCCATAGTTTGTAAAACTATATTCTTATTTCTATATAGACTCTGGATTTGTGCACTAACTTTTGCTTTTGCAGCTGGCTACCTGTGTATGTAGTGGCAAGCTACGAGCGAGTGAGCTCCAGTATACCTGCCTAAACTTTCGGGGAGAACAGATATACGAGTATGCGTATTTTCGCATCCATAGGTTTCAAATGTATATTTAACTAAAAATTTCCAGTATAACATGGCCTGGGCCTCGCTGTGTATAGATTTCCCGTACAATGAGAGATCCGCATTAACTGGTTTTGTATAGCTTGATTGGTCGTCGTGCGTATTTTACGCGAAAATACTCTAAAGGCCGTTTTCTATAACTTACTAACGTATAACTGTCAGTTAATATGCCTACGTCTCGTAGCTATCGGTGTTTCTATAAGCGAAGTTAGCTAAAAATATTCTATCCGCGTCACTTACCTGTCACTTGATTTATAGAAAATCAAAAAAAGGTTTTCTGTGACGTTTTGTTTTTAACCGTCCGTAAGCTAAAATGTCAAAAAGACAGAGATAGCAACCTACCGATACCTGTGAGTAAGTTATTAAAAATGGCCGTAGGTGGTCGTGCTATTCATGAATGTACATCAATCTACCCGAAACTGACAAATTTTACCAATCAACGTTGAACCCAATGCTTTAGAGATAAAGTTGAAAAATCTATTCAAGTTTAACAGATTGTAGCAGCTTGATGTGCTGGCTGTACCTAGATACTAAACGAAAGACAAAGTACACTATGACAAAACAGCCAATGACATAGTTAATCATGCTTAGTTATTCAGTACCATAAAACCTCTCGCGGTTCGAAGGCCTTTAAACTTGGATGTTGGTTATCATTGCTATGCAAAACACGCATGCTTTGTCCGTTTTAAAATTTGCGATTGACTTCCTCTTGGCAATTGGAATTATTGCTTCGGTTGAAGGTATGAATAGATTTTAGTTAGTATTTTTCATTCAGAATTGGAAGTGGCAAAATATTGTAATGATATCATCGGCCAAAAAAAGATTGGCAGAGATTGAGAGATTGATTTAGAGAGAGAGATTGTCTGAGAAAGGGCAGATGATAATGGTATCCCCAAGCATCATTTATGTATACTACTATTATAAAAAGTAGTTGTTTGTAAGTTTGTATGTCCTTGGAGTTTGTCTTTGGAACTACTGATCCGATTCCAACATTTTAACACTAACGGAACATTACACCCCACCTAACCCTATATTATAACCAAGTGTGGTAGGCAGTACCTACATTTTAAACGTTCCCGTGAGTTCATAACTTAAAAAGAAAATATGTATTTTCAGTAAGCCACAAACAAAATATGTAGGTCTAAATCAAAGCATGCTTGCTTTTCAAAGCTCGACTCAGAGCTAAAAGAAGAAAATTCAATAGTGCAATCATATTTTACGTGTTACCTAATAAAGACAGGTTTATCTCCTACACGTAGCTACTAACTACATCGATCTCCAACTCTCGAAGCTACTCGTACGTATCATATGATAGACCAACATTCCCCTTGGCAGGATAAGCCTCGTTCCAACAATCTCAGCCAACACTCCACGATTGAGCCAGGGGACCATTGTTAGCCGTAACAAAAGGCTATCTAACTAGCTAGCTTGTCGATGGGACAGACCAGTGCTAAAAGGCTAAGGTGCAGTGTACAGTTCTCGATAAAATTATAGAGAACTGTACATTGCACCTTAAGCGGGAGCTCGTGGCTCAATAATAACTTGATGTTTCGTTTTTGTGAACTGTAAGGTTAAGCTGCGCTTGCCAAGTTTAGTCCGTGGATGGGTCCATTACATACCGTGTTTCTTCTGTGCCTTAATTGGAAAGCATGTTAAACCGTTGGGCCTGGCTGCGATTTGTAAGTCTTTGGCAGTCGTTACAGGTAGTCACCAGTCTTACCAACGGGTATTGTATAAACAAGTACTAACTGGGCTGTGGAAGTCAGATAGCCAGTCGCTCCATGTAAAATACTGGTATTCAGCTGCATCTGGTTAAACATTGAACCTAATCCCAACATAGTTGGGAAAAGGCAAGCAGATGATGACAGTGCTGCGAGGATTTTCTGGCGCTCCAATGACGTCAACAAGGGGCGCAGTTGGTTAACATTTGAGAAAGGTATAAAATCAAGATGGCGCCGTGAGTAGGCTCGCGCCAAAATATCTCTGTACAGCTTTAACTTAAAATGTTTTCTGTCTGTAACTGCAACGGATTTAAAGATTAGTTACAGAAAAGGGACGTGACTAAAGAAGCTACGATGTTACCTAACACAACCATAATAATGGCCTTTTCACCCTTGGTAATAATAATACAAACCTTTTAAAGTACGATTAAGGAAAACGCTGAAAAAACATTTCCTTTTTTTTTCTTTCGCTTGGACTTTTCATAATCCGCTTGTACTTTAATAATAATTAATAATTTCTAATTGAAAATAAACGAATTACAAAGTTCTGAAACTCAATTAATGTTTAACAAACAGGAGGATCAGAACAATATTTGTTTTCAATTAATAACATGTCTACAATTCTGTATTGTAAACGTGTTTTTCTTTCCGCTTCTCATAATTTTAGTAATTGTAATGTTTTTAGATCAAAACAGAAACCGACGATAGACAGGAACTCACCTAATGGTATTGTAAAAAAAAAACCAAATTTCTATGAAAAACTGACCCAAGATTATGTTAATAGTAATTGGACATTTTATTTGACCCGAAATTTAGGGGTTGTAGTGTTTTCGTGTGAAATACAAATACGGCACAGAACTACCTAAGAATATTATCTAATTTGCTAATACGTACATAACCCTTTGTTACTTACAACGATTATTAGTTTCAGAATGTACCACAATTTTTTTGAAGTTTACAGGCCTAACTTTACTCCACGTTTATTGATAAGGGAGAGGAAGGGGGGGGGGGTGCAGAGCCATAACAAAAAAATTTTTAAAGGCCTTCGCAGACGACAAAACAAGAGTTTCAGAACATTATTTGTATTACTTTCAAATTTTGATCTGCCTAAAAGGCAGGATAAGCGATCATGATCATACGAAAGTAAACACTGATAACACTGTAGGTACATGCATGCTCTATCAATCATGTTATCCTAATGATATTCAGAGGCAGCCACGTGTAAAAGCTTATCTATATAGCGACTGTGGGAGCTAGGCAATGATGTGATTTGCATAATACATTGAATAGCTCAATCGTGCCGAATTAGCTTAAATAATTGATTCACTGACTGATAGTCGCAATCAACTTACTGAAATCTAATTTTAGTATACAAACCTAATTTTAGCATTGCCACGCCGACATTGTTTTTGATAATTAACATGATTAGATGAGGTTAACGCTGTTGCTGGGATTGTATATTCTGTCATATCTATTTTAGATAAATAGGCATGGTACATACGAGCTCGTGGCCATATAATATCTGCCGCTCGGGACGATCTTTAGGTTAAGCGCGCCAACCTAGGTTGGGCCGTGGATGGGTGACCGAGTTTTCTTCGTGCCTCGGAAAGCAGGTTAAGCCGCTGGTCCCGGCTGTCAATTGTAGATCTTTGACAGTCGTTACAGGTAGTCAGTGGCCCGAAAGACTGATAACCAGTCTTACCAAAGGGTATCGTATACCCAGTACTAACTGGATTGTGGAGGTCAAATAAGCAGTTGCTCCATGTAAAATACTAGTATTCAGCTGCATCCGGTAAGACTGGAAGCCGACCCCAACATAGTTGGGAAAAGGCTAGGCAGTTGATAATCGTTGCGGAAAACAGTTGGGTATAGATATATCGAAAATAATTATACCAATTTATTATATTATTAACTAGCTTACGCGACTGACGTTGTACTGTCCAAATTATATCCTTAACCCTCGAATACTGAAACGTCACTCAAAATTTAAGGGCTGCTTAACTATTGAGCAGCTCCAAAACTTTGAATTTCGTATGGCCAAACATCACTTTTGAGTATCTGTTAAATATAAGTGCTACTCAAAATTTGAGTAACGTTTCAGTATTCGGGGGTAAGATTAAGAATTAAGAATATTTTAAGATTAAGAATAATATAGATGACCGTTACCTAGAATAAGTTTATTGCATTATGTTATCATAAGTTCTCATGTATGTGGCTCTTTTGTCTTTTTGAGAATAAAGTATAGGTATATAATAAATAAAAAACCTTAACCTAAATACTTAATGGCGAAATAGCCCTCTAAAATTAGTTTTTAGATTAAGAGAATACGAGAAATCTTGACTCAAAACTGTTCTCTTTTTTCTGGGTTCAAGGTGGGCGGGGCTGCGGCTGTACCTAAGGTCAACCGACCCCCAAACCGTAGCCCAGCGGCATACCTCAGGAATGTCTTGATTGAATTTAACTAGAACCAATGCTACCTACCGCATATCTCCAGCGGTATTCAATGACATTTGCGGGATTATTCCCAAGTTTTATCGGACTCCAATTTAATAAGGGTCGTCATTTTAGAAGTTTTTAGGTTAGAAAGAAAAGAATGAAAGTACATTTATTTGTGCTAAACATGACGCTTATCAGAAAAAAGCTAAGCGTTTGTTTTATCTGTAGGTATTAGTACGAGTATGTACCTATTTATGTGTATCGGTTTATGTTGACAAAATGGTACGTTTCTTATTTATTTTGTTGAACTCTATCATAATGCTCTCCTATTTGAGGTTGACTGGAAGAGAATGCCTTGTGACATTAAGGCCGCCAATGTACCACTCTTGTACATGAAGTTTTAATAAATAAAAGCTTTATAAGAATAAGTAGAGATAAATAGATAAACATTTTTATTTTGGTACAGGCTGTAAACAGGCAAGGGGATTATAATCCGCTTAAAGATATGGGAAATCCTAAACTTAGACCAACGACAGTGAACATTTTAAGTTGTTTTAATACTGAACCACATAATGTGAATGTTTAATGGATCATCACAAAAGAATCTCAAACAAACACACTATCTGATTATGGCAATACAGCCGATCGCAGATAAAAGGAGAACGCAAAAAAGACACAAATACTTAGTAGTTCTCCAAAGTCCTTTCTGTATTTGCCAAACGGGAAGTTTACCAAACGGGAATGAATATACACGCCTGCTATCCGTATCTATCCATGGTGCTAGGCAACTAGGCTTGTCCCAGTTGTGTCGTCCCTTTGTGCCTATTGGCCTTGCTTCGTTCTGTCTCCTGCTGATATGGAGGGAAGTGGAAATTATGGTTTTCCTACACACACACACACACACACGCACAGATTACACAGTTAAATTCTTTCTCTGGGACTTCGTCGAGCTTCATTGTCTCTTAATTTTCTGGTGGTTTGGGAATAGTGTGGCGGGATTTAACAACCCGACTGACGCAGCGGTAGTGAGGCTGCCTTACGTTCTTAGCATCCCGGTAGGAGCAAATGTTTGTGTGATGAGCATGGACGTTTGTTTCCGAGTCATGGATGTTTATATGTATAATAAGTATGTATTTACAAACAAAAAGTATCTATGTAGTATATCAACTATCTGGTGTCCACGACACAAGCCTCGTGTGGCACTAGATGGCGCCGTGTGTAATGTCCAGCGATATTTATTTATTTATTATTATTTATTGTTAAAAAAAACACGCATAGGTGCTCAATAGTTGGCGAAACGAGAGTCAATGTATGAAGATCAAAATAGTTAGTGATGGTATTATGTTTAGTTGGCGAATCGGAAAAAAGACTTAGTAGTTATTAATCACTATCATTTATAATCACAATGATTAATATAATATGCTTAAGCCTTCAGAAAACAAGATTCCTTTTATTTTTAATTGACTGTAGGTTTAGCCTTCTCGTAGTTACTGCAAACAAAGGAAATTCAAAGGATTTGTTATTTTTTCCTTTACAAACAAAAGTGTGTCTTTTTAATATAACAGGATTCGTTTCTCCCCTGGGGCAGTGGGACTGACCTTTTACAAAATACACATTATTGTCAAGTAAAAAATTTTTGTTAAATTAACATAACTCGCCCGGGGCTTTTAATTTTATGGTTATATTGTTGATCAATCCCTAGTCGAGTACAAAGTATCTTTTTAGACTGACGTAAAAGTTTTATATTGACTGGCTCCGGTCTTTATGTCCAATTTATATAGGTACATAAACTCACGCCTTTTCCACATAGGGGTGGGTTAGAGACTAGAGCATGCGGCCTTCTACGAACCTTACCGCTAATGACCTTTATGAAGAACATGTTCTATTTTAATTTGCGATTTTATTTTAATAAATAAATGAAACCATGTAGTATACATTAATATTATAAAGAGGTAAACTTTGTAAGTTTGGATATAAGGGGTAATCATTGGAACGACTGATCTGATTCCAAAAATTCTTTTAGTTAATTGAAGTAACAATGTCTGACCAAGACGCGAGTGAAGCCGCGAGCAAAGGCTAATAATATATACTATTTACTTATAATATTATAAAGAGAAAAGACTTTTTTAATTGTTTGTTTGTTTGTACTGAAAAGCTCCAAAACGACTGGACTCGATCTTAACCAATTTTTCACTAATAGAAACTTAAATTATTACGAAGTAACATAGGCTATCATTTATTTATAAAAAAATAGAGATCCTTAAGAAAATTAGAATAATGTAACAAAGTAGCAAAATGAAACTTACGCGGGTGAAAATGCGGGTCGCAGTTAGTAGTTAATAAAATCTAAGCTTATTTGTAACATCATGTATTGATTAAATACTTCAAAATGTAAACCTATTTTATTTTATTCAAGTACCTATTGTTCATAACATTGGACTTATTTCCACATACTGCATCTTAAATATTTATGGCGAATTTTAAAATAGGTGACATGGAGCTGACAAGGCTCATATCAAAAATGTACGTAATGAACTTGGAGCAACAAGGGTCCATGTACCTACCCTATTAAGAACTACTGAATAATTAATCCACTGTACGAATGTTATCTTAAAATAGTTCGTGACAATGCCTAAAACAGGGATAAGTGAACTTGACATAAAAGCCAAAGCAAATTCTGAACCTATCATTGCCTAGCTGTTGCCCGCGGCTTTGCCCGCGTGAAGTTCGGTAACTTTCCCACGAGATTATACTACCGGGATAAAAAGTATCCTATATGTTAATCCAGGTTATAAACTATCTATGAGCAAAATTTCATCCAAATCCGTTCAGTAGTTTACGCGTGAAAGAGTAACAAACATCCAGACATCCTCACAAACTTTCGCATTTATGTACTAGTAAGATAAGATAGGATTATATTAGGTTTCAAGTCTTGATAACGATACAATTTCCACTTAGTTACACAGATTTTCAGTGCATTGATTGATTTGATTATTTATATTTTTATTTTAAAATCGTCATAAAAAGGTAATAAATTGTAAAGTCCTGTTTCAAGTTAGCCAGTTGTTTCTCAGATACGGGGGTCCTTGATCAAATTACTTTCGTTAAATTAATTTGATAATTAACCCCCGATATCAAACAACACAACCTATCAACCTGAATTTTCTTGACCTTTAGAATCGTCTAAAGGTCAAGAAAATTCAGGTTGTAACTTGATCTAAATATATCTCTGGTTCTAAATAATATATTCTGTATCTAAATATAGTATCTTTACGAACACATACCGACATGCATATAGATCACACACACTTATAACGCTTTTATCGGAAAACTATCTGAAATCGTCTTTGAAATGCAACCTCAAAATCTAGAACAACATGCATTATGTTCCTGTGGATTCAGGTGCGTATTGTATAATTATCACTTGCTTCGGTGAAGGAAAACATCGTGAGGAAAGCAGCATGCCTGAGAGATCTTCTCGACAGCATGTAAAGCCAAGTCAGAGGACCATGGGCGGCATAAAATCTCTGAAACCGGTTAGGCACTAACCACACGATAAAGAAAGAAGAACAAAGTATCTTGAATAAAAATCTTAATCCATTGCTACTTAAGCTTGCAAAGTTCGACAGCACGTCAAGATAAATATCGCAATGAATGTTGTGTGTGTTTGATATTGTCTATCAATTCGTCAATGAGAATTGACAAAATGATAGACAATACCATTGAAGGCTGCATTCAATTACCCAGCTGCATCCGTGCATGGAATTCTGCGAAAACGAGCTCTAATCAATCAGCTTTGGGAACATTTCATAGAACAGTGATGTAATACGAGTATTTATCGCTAGTGAACCGAATTACATCAACGTTATTAGATTACAATCATTGTCCGTCTACGGTAATTTTGGTATGGATTTCCAACAGATTATGTGGTTGTTAATCAGTATAATTATGATACTATTATTATACTCTGGAACTGCCCCGTGGACCTTCACGAGACTAGATCTTTTTTCTTAAAAAAAATATCGCTGGACATTAACACACAGCGCCATCTAGTGCCACACTAAGCAACGAGACTTGTGTCGTGGACACCAGATAGTTGATGTACTAAATAGATACTTTTTGTTTGTAAATACATACTTATTATACATATAAACATCCACGACTCGGAAACAAATGTCCGTGCTCATCACACAAACATTTGCTCCAACCAGGAGTCGAACCGGGGACCCTAAGAACGTAAGGCAGCCTCACTACCGCTGCGCTATTCGGGTCGTCAAAAAACAGTAGCCATATCCTCTTCTTAAAGCCATATCCTAATCAGCACGGTCATGCGGCCATAGAGTTAATTTTGAACGAGTATTCGCACATGACGGACTTTTCCGAAGAAATGACATTATTATAAATGCAACGATCTTGTTTGCACAACCGATTGCTTTGATTATGACACGGAGTCCGTCCTTAAGGAAAGTCTGTCGCAAGAACCGCAGTTTCTACTTGTTATAATTTGAGTACTCAGGTATTATTAATTCAAGTCTTTATTTCATTATTGCACCAAATTGTTAGTGTGTTAATGGTGTCGATTCTGTTGTGCACGAACTAAACTTAATTTAGGCTATTGCTATCTTTTACTAAAAGGCTTTGCAAGAAAAGGACGGCTATAGCTATGAACTAAGTTAGAGATGTCAAACTAGTTTATGCCTTGCGCTTTACCGTGTTTTAGTCGTCATGTTTTACGTGCACCCTTCATTTGTATGGAAATATTAGTTCGAATTAAATTTGACAGCTCTAAATTACGTCCGTCTCTTTCTCGTTTTATTAGAGAGAAAAAGATAGCAATAGCCTAAATTAAGTTTAGTTTGTGCACAACAGAATTGACACCATTGTCTCTTTATTTAGTTAGCAATTCATTGTATTTGTTCCACCTACATTTAATGATCTACTATTATTGTACTTGATAGCAACATCCACCATTATGTTCATACATTGATATAATTAACGACTCATGTAAATGTCAGTAAAATTATTTCGCAAATACATATGGACAAATTAAACACCGCAAATATTATTGTGTGGCCGTAAGTGAGAAAACACATAATGTAACATTAAAATTTCCGCAAGAAATTCTCAATTGATGGTAAAAAACGCAAGAAAATCCATTTAGAAACACCACGCGGTTCCTCAGACAGATAAAAAAAGCATACTTAAATATGGAGTTAAAGACATAGATTAGCAGTAGGTTTGGTCAACGTCTCCTGCTTTGTATGTGACTGGTTCCACGCGCTGTAAACTTTTCCCAAGTTCCTTAGCCCAACGGAAAACTAGTTTTACCAACCTTCCAATGTAAAACTAAAGAAGTAGGATTTATGCGAGCGTAGCATCCTGAATAATATTACGAGTGAGCCCGACTATAATAGGAATTTATTACTCTCTGCCTATTCCACCTTTAAATTTTCCCGGGTTAAATGTCTCTGAGACTCCTGTACCTACCTGACAGTTAAGTATACAGAATACTTTGAAATTATAATCGAAATACAGGGTTTTTGCCTAGTTCGGCCACAGATGTTAAATTCTTTTGTATAGTGAAAAATATAGCCGATGAAGATGTTTTGTATGATTCTATGACATTTATTGAATAAACATATATTATTATTTAAAAAAACAACGCTGTTTTTGCTGGATTTATATAGACCTAAAGAAACATTATTATAAAACTTACTTCACTAAGTATGTTAGGAAGAATCCGCAGTGTCACGACATTTTCTGTCCCTGGCTCACGAAATAAATTGAGCAGTTAGTTCAAATATGTGTAAAATTTATGTAAATACATGTGATTCTAACGATTGGCGAATTGTTTGCGAACCCTCGTCCCTCGAGACTGCCAGATAACAATGTGACGGGGAAAAATGAAAATAGTTGACACTGAATTTTCCGGCAAAATAAGAAACATCTCGTATTATTTGGCTGTCTTTGTTATCCGTGAAAGGGAATGAGAAACTGGCTTAGTACCCTCGTAAGGGACACGTTTTGTTGAACATTTATTCAGTCAATTTTCGCATTATGAAAGCGGATATATGGAAATGTGAAGGAGGATGAAGGTAGTTAAGGCATGAAACAGAATTAATTTTGGACCGGAATCTTTGCATGTAAGAAAAAAAAAATGTTTTGATCATTACTACAAAGGTTAATGTTTTTTTAATAGCTTTAGTTTTCTTTTATGTTCCGGTGCTTTCCTTTCTATTTCCATGCAGTGTATTCAATTTCTCTACCTACAAAGCGTTGCAGTTCTGACATTTGTGACATTTTACATTCAAGTTTGTGTAGTGGGGGCTATCTGTTGCGTCTAGGCATTATCATGGCACAGTTTGCATTGCACCCGTTGAAGTAAATAGGTTACCTAGATAGGTAGGTATGACGTAGATGTATCTTTATTAAACTTCCAGTGTAACGGAAGCTGTTATCCCCTTACAGTGTCAGCTGTAACACTTCATGGATAAAAGTGTTAACGACATGAACTCTTGGTTTATATAACTGACGGAACAGATAACCCTGATGCTCGACGTTAGTTCACGCTCGTAAAACTGTTTATGTGTGTGCAGCAAATACAGGGTGTGTTACGTAGATAAGGGTGAAGAGTGTACTGTGTGTAAGAAGCGTTTCCGCGCGAGGGTGACTGGTCACGGGTGGGTGACCACCGGATTGTATCGAACACCGACGGGTGTTCACGACGCGACGGCATCGCCCTCCACTATTAAAGTGCACGGGTACGTACGAGCATATCGCCCTATTGAGCTCGTTATCGGAGCAATTTATTGCTCCGTTGGAACTCTCATACAATGTTTTGTGACCCCGGATTCACCTCATTGTAACGAACAATTCCTGCCACTACTTATAAGAGTGGTTTTTATTTTTGTGAACACAGAAATACACATTCGACATTCGTAATCCAAAACAACGCAACGTCGAGATTCGCCTTTTCGGAATTGGATGTATTGTCACGGACGGAGCATATCACATACCGCAACGAGTTTTATTTAGAAAAACCTTTCCAATTTAACTGAAAAAAAAAGTGAATAGGCACTCGGAAAAGTCAAGTTTTCAATTCAATTCCATTCCAGGTTTCGCTGAATAAACGTACAATCAAAACCGGATGAAAAAATAGTGGCGTGCCGTAACAACGGTGGTTAGAAAGTTTTCTCGTCATCTAATATAAAAGTTTCGGAGGTTGGGGCTAAGTGAAAAACTACCGCGGAGGGGATTTCACGAAGCGTAGCTTTTGCGAAGTGAAAAACTTAGGCCGTAGTTCACTCAAAAAGTGGGATATTGAATGTCGATTATTATAAATAAATATCGGAAGGCATACATAAGGGTCGAACCATTTATCTTTAGAACATGAGAATTGAATTTCTGTATCATGAATCAGTAACATCGTTTGACGTGTTGGCTCAAGATATTTATAGTCATGGCCGTCCCAAAACGGTAAAGACTAGAATCCTTAAGATGGAAGAGTGACATCACATTACAATGTCATAATTAACTTGTAGTTATTTCAAACATTTTCATTAGGTCTTGGAACAGGATTTTCTTAAGGTGCACATCCACCTTAAGGAAGGAAGCTAGCTCAGCTAGGTAGCTAGTTAGCTTCAGGCAGTTAGCTTATACTTAGTCCTTACTCATATCGCTGCTTACCAACACTTATCTGAAGCGTGAGTTTTGTCGTTCCACGTGCAATTTAAATTTTTGTTCAATCAATAGGTATTTTTAACTCAGTCTCGACGTCTCATTAACTGAAAGGCACGTTGTATCAACTGCGCAGAAGCAATACAAAATCTACGTCACGAAGAGCGGTTCCTCTTCCACACTCCATATTGAAGTTATTGCTAATTAGTTAATTGCGACGCTTAAGCATACTTGGTGACACTTCGACCTATATTTTACCACTATAAGCTGACCTCGTAGGTGACAGTTTTTCCGTGAATTGAGAGGTCAGTTTATATTGTGTATAGCTTGTCGTTGTGTGTATTAGCACGTTACCTAGCTCCAAGGGTAGTAAGTGCATAAACAGCTAAGTGATATTGTAAAATGAGCATCGGGAATGCACATAGGGCAACTGCGATCACCATCTTCGTTTAAAGGAGCGGCCATGTTGTTTACTTGTCTTTGACTAAAGGCTTTCCCTCACAATTCGGAGCATTCGTTTGAAATGTAACAGTTCTAATTCGAGCAGTACATTACTGATTGATGAGAACCGAGCATCAGGCCTGAATTACTGCTAGCTGATGTCGGTCGCGTACGTCGGTCGCGCTGACATTGTGTTCTATATAGCGCCATACTGCGACGCTGACGGCAGCGGCGCGTATGTTGCTACTGTATTTCTTGCTGACGTACGCGACCGACCGTCCGCGACCGACATCAGCGTAGCAGGAATTCAGGCCTTACAGTGTGCAACCTGTAACGATATTTGTAACAATTACCTGTTTCTATATAAAACTGAATCTTCTTCTGAAGCCACTACGTTGACTTAGTGCGGGTTGCTCAGACATGTCTGTGTTCCTGTGAGGGCAAGGTGATTAATAAAATTAAACACCATAAAGTGCCCGGATTCAAAACCACTACTTACATCTCCCAATTTATGTCTTTTTCCATTTCATCACGCACTACCTACGCATAGTTATTACAGTACATTTGATCCTCAATACGAAAACTTTCTTGACAGTAATATCATTGATATTGAAGACGTACACGTAAACATTTATACAATAGAAAGGGATTTATCGATAACTTCGGTTTGATAGCCCGTAGTATATTGTGGTCTTACGAGCCGAATTGTATCGCCATTATCTGGAGAAACTGATACGAAAATTCTTAGGACAGTATTATATTTCTCAAGACTCCGCACTGAAGATGACTGGAGAGCACTTTATCTTACGCGACATTTACGTTCCGAAACTATGCCCAAAGTTTCAAGTATGTGTACTTATTTTGCGGTATAAGGGAACTCCGTTATACCGCAAATTAAGTACACATACTACAGCGGAACTCCACTATGAAGTGGTGTTTTGTAATAGGTAAGTAGGTTTTGTAATCGGAAGACTATAATGGACCTTTCGATTGGGAATTTTAGTGCCCGAAGTCTGAATTTTGCATGTTGCAGGCTCACCCCGTTTTACATGGGATTTAATCTCGTTTGACAAAATGTATAGGTGCAGCTCTGTCTAATCTTCTGGGGTATACATGCGTGGCGTTGCAGGAATGCTTTCAGTTGAACAGCTCACTAACTTTGACAGCGCCTGGTACAACCATTAGTGTGTATCCAACACGAATGTCCAATTCGCTTAGTAATTTGATGTTTCATGAATTGGGACATTGCTTGTCGAAGCCACAAATCACGTTCAAACGGAGACCTAGACTGTTCCTAAATTACCCTAGGCTGATAAAATCTTCGTTTTTCCAAATACATGTTAATATTAGTGTTAAGGTCAGTTTTCCCCCTAAACTATGAACCTTTATTCGCCACTTCGCCCGCGTTAAAAACACATCCTATGGCAGGCGGCCATAGTGAAGCTTTCCATCGGTGAAAGTATTTTTTTAATCGATTGAGTGGTTTCATAGATTTCCCACAACATCCAAACTTAAAACTTTAACTCTTTATAATATTTTTTATGGATAAGCTTCTGTAGCATTAGTTTATATTTAAAAATAGTACATTTTGATACAAGTGGAGAAAGTTTGTTAATGCATTTGAGGCGGAATTAACACCCGAACCACAGGCGAGGGTGTTTTTGAGCCGAGAACTGAATAAAAAATGTCCACGTGTATCACACGACGTTTTTCAATACACTTTTGAAGAAATAAAATAACGAAGAATATTTTTGTCAGGAAACTATGATTTTAATTTTCTTTTATTTCCGCGCTTTGCTTTCGCCAGGTTAAAGGAGAGGCAAAGGTAAGAAGCCGTTAAACAGCCTAATATAAAAAAGGTTTTTTTAATTATAATGAATTCAGAACTCAAATAAATGTTAATTAGTTAAAAAGTAGGTAAATATTGGTTTTAAATAATCATGTTTATCTATAATATTCTATTTATAAACACAATTTGAATAATCAAAAAATATTTACGCCGTAAAGACGCATACTGGTTTGCCGAAATTAAAAAAAAAACATTCACCTCCGACTATAGGCATTGAACCGGTTTGAACTTCGTATAAGTATAGTTATCTGTGGATTTTATTTCACGCACACGTGCGGGAAAACGAAAAAAAAAAACGCACGCGTGTGTAATACATAGCATGTTGAACCTAATCGTAGTGCGACTAGAACCCGTTTTCGAGGAAGTGTATTGAAAAAAATATATAATACAAGCAACCATATTGCAATACGTATAAAACGACTAAAAAGAATAATAAAAACTCAGTAAATGTAATAGTTTGTTATTACAAGCAAACAAAAAGGAAATGTAATCCCATGATGTGAGAAAAGTATTATTTTCCATTTTCTAAAATACCACATATGGTGGAGGTGCTGCGTCCGTTCGATTGCAGTTCTTTGTTGCAAGCTCAGTTATTAGATATGAGGGATTTCATTTTTACAAAAGCCTTACAGATGTTACAAAGTTGCGCAAATAAATGTTATAGAACGTCATAGAACTCCATTACAGAATTATTTCCTAGATTCCTGCACTGAATTCGCGAATTTTCATTCAAAACTTACTGCTGAAAACTTTGTTAAATTAATCACTAATTTTTGGTATGCGTGGGAAAATAACCTCTAAATTCGCTAAAATAAACTACTGGATGGACGAGTAGGTAATGTGTAAATTCGTGTGGTCGACAGTCTTGCGAGAACATACCACACGTTCTCGTTATTCAAAATTCATGAAACATTTGCATTAAACCTCCTATTATATTACTGCACAAGTGGGCTTCCAATGAAAGCAACAGTCAGCCTAATATGTAGTTGTCTCTCAGATAGATTACTCTACAATTTGTAGTTCTTCTGTACACCGGTTTTACGAAACACAGAATTTTTGCTGGAAGACAGAGCAGAGAGACAACATCTGGGGCCACGGGAGTGCCCCCGCCAAGACGAGCCAAGCGAATCGCAAGGGCACTACCTACCTTTTCGCGAAGCGCTTCGTCGTATTTTTGAACCCGTAAAACTTGAGTTTGGATTATACCAGATAAATGAAATTCTCGGGATATGTTGTCAATATTCTTATTAACTTATTAAACGTATACAGTTTTAATTGCATAGCTCTTATACTTTAGATTTTATTGATATCTAAAAACCTTGATTTCGTCACTGATCATCAAAATACTTAGGGTAGTTCCTAATGTCCTAGAAAGCTGAAATTTGATAAGCAAGCTATTATTAGTACACAAATAACAAAAATATAAATATAAAACGTGTAACTTTTATCCCCCAACCCCCTTAAACTAGGGGATGGAAGTTTGTATGAGACTTCCGCAATTGTTACGCTGGAGACCAGAAAATTAATAAGAAAGAGGTCTGAAAATTGATATAGGGACTCCTGGCGTCTCAGATGTACAAGGAATACACCCAAAAAAAAAAGTCACAAGCAACTTACAAAAAGAAATGAAATCCCACCAAAAACATTTTCATGTAAAATGTTGCCAAGACGAGACCATAGGACTCGCACTGTCAAAAAGTTATCAGATGTCATGTAGAGCCAAGCTTCTAACTCTACACGCCCTAACTCTACAAGGTCTAACTTCGCAAACTCTACACCTTATTCAAAATATGTGGCTTGGCCGTTTTCATGGGATTTTATTTTTGTGAGAAATGCCAACTATCTGCGGTATGCTAGGGTGCTGGAATGCAATATGAGTCTCCAACTGTCTAAACCATTGCGGTGGCCGGCTTGAAGAGGCAGCTCCAAAATCCTAAGAAAGCTTACGAAGGTCTTTGGTAAATATCAGAGTTGCTGTTTGTATAAAAAACCCACTGTAATATTGGTTTAATTCCCATGAGAAACACTTAATTAGTTTTTATTCTCCCTAAGTAAGGCCAACGTCTCTTTTTGTGACTTTTGTGACTACCTAAGGCTGCGCGCAGTCATTTCAACTGCATGTAGTTGTAGGTACGTTCGACTTCGTTCAGTCATGATATCAACTTCACTCGGTCGGCAGCAGTCGTGTGCAGCAACCGCAGCAGCTAGTGAGCAGTTGCAACTGTATGCGGTTCCTCTAGCTTCGTTTTACATGCCGTCGAGAAATATCTCTCAGGCACGCTGGTTTTCTCACGAAGTTTTCCTCCACCGAAGCAAGTGATAATTATACAATACGCACAAGAATCCGAAAAATCAGAGGTGCGTGCCTTGGAATCGAATTCGAGACCTATGACTTGCCCCTCGTAACTAAAAAACACAGTAAAACTTCAATACACAATGGTAATTTCAGTTGTTGTGTTTTATTTTAGGATTGCGGTGTTGTGGTATATTGGAAATAGTAACATTTCTACGAATTCACGGCTGTTGTCTTCGAAGGGTTAGGCAGATCAATACACTTTATAGTATCTTCATGTTTCAGACACTCTTTACTTATGAGGAAATATAGTATCTAAATGCTATAGGTACTTACACTTTTACTATCAATCATACTCATTGTTTATAAGATGTCCTTTTACATCTTATGTCGCGCCTTGGCGACAACTACTTTTGTTGGTAGTCTTACAATCGATCTTATTCGATTTATTATCTTTGATTTTGCTGAAATTAAATATAAAATCTAATAATTTCAATGTTTACTTTTCTTTTGACATTACGTCAGTTGTCAAGCTGTCAATTACTTTTTCTCGAATTTTGTGTCATAGGTTTTCTTAGTGGTTAGGACTAAGAAGGTCACATTTGATTTCTGTAATTTATTTTTATTTTTATTAATATGTTAGCTCAAATAAGTAATCTATTGTTAATTACTATTGTTTACTAGATAACAGTATGTTATCTTAAGTTTATATAATTAATTAACACGCTCACAGAATTCTTCTAGGAAGTTTTTAACAAACTGTCGTATTACTTGTCCATATTCAGTAAAAAAAGGAGTAATTAATTAACAATTTAATTTTACGAGGTAGAAAATACAATAATAATTATAAAAAACCTATCTATCGCACGCTTAAACAGTGTAAATTTGGATGCTGAACTAGAGCCATCTGGTCTCTCTAAAGAGCCAGAAGTCTTCAAACAGGTCACGTTGATCACGGGCGCAGAGGGTTCATGAGAGGACATGAACCCTCTGCGCCCGTGATCAACGTGACCCGACTTCGACGTGTCTCCAGGAGCTCTACAAGCCCTGGAGACACGTCGAAATTCATACTTGGTACTGAGGGCCTCCCAAAAGGACTCGCCCGTGTTCTTTTCGCCATACTTCCAGAGGACGCCGCAACCTGACCTGGGAGTTGTTCTCCACACTTTATTTCAAGAGCTGAGGGCCTCCCCAAAGGACTCGCCCGTGTTCTTCTCGCCATACTTCCAGAGGACGCCGCAACCTGACCTGGGAGTTGTTTCTTCACACTTTACTTCAAGACCTGAAACTTCTTTGAAGCCTGACTCTGAAAGTCTCGAATCCAAGTACTGTAAACCCAAACTTCCTCTGTTGAGCGTGCGATAGATATGTTTTTTTATAATTATTATTGTATTTTCTACCTCGTTAAATTAAATTGTTAATTACTTACTCCTTTCTTACAGAATAGGGACAAGTAATACGACAACTTACGTATACACGTAACTATAAACTATTAACAAGAGCGACCATTGCATTACTAAGTCTAACTAATGAACCGTTTGGTAATGAGCCCAGCCCAGTCCAGATAGAACGATGAAACCACATCACCATATAAAACAGATGTAATGTGGTGTATGATTTGCGGTCATATTGTGCAACTCGTTCCCTCGCCCGCTATTCAGTATTCAACCATTATAATGTAATTTTGAGATCTTTCGATGTTATTTTAGCAATTCAGTAAACTGGATGGAGCTGGATTTGAAATTAATAAAGGACCTAAAATATTGTTTGTAGAGTGGCTTCATTAATCATGTCCAAATCAAATATTTGGACTAAAATATCCAATAAGTACAGATATCGAAAAGCAAAGCGTTGTTGGATTGCATTGTAAGTAGACGCAAAGTAAACCCTCATGAAAATTGTTCCAGAACGTTCTTCAAAATAAATAAACATAACATCACGTCATCATGCCTGTATTTCCCTGAAACGTTAGACATCAAAACCATTAAATCCATTACATCCATTTAAGCCCCATGCAAAAGAAGGCCTATGCAAGCAACCGATCACAAATGCTAACTACTCTTTAGTTAGCATTTGTGATCGCTTTTATATCAAAATTTAATAGAAATACATAAATCAGAAAAGAAATCCAAGACCCAGTTTCTAGCAATTAACTTGAACTTTAAGATTCCAAAGTATTTTCGGCTGCAACCGATTGAATAATAAAATAAAAATAAAAATAAAAACTGGCAGAAAGACTTTCACTTCGAGGTATTTTTAAAAACTTTAACGTTTCATTTTAAGTTTAAAATTTTAGCGACTTTATTCGGAAAAGACGTACGACCGAATAAAGTCGCTAAAATGGTTTTTACTTTCAAACGTGGAACAAGATTTGCTGAAATAGTAACTATCTCAATATAAAAATCACGTGTCACTATGTTCGTACACGCTAATCTCCAAAACCACCCAACCGATTTCAATAAAACTTAGTGAATGACGGCTGGTTCTAGCTTGAAAGATAGGATAGTTTTGGTCCCAATAAGTAGCGCTGTTGTTATTTTTCACCCGTGTGAAGCCGGAGTGGGTTCACTTCAACAAGAATACCTTTTAGAGATGCAGCAATCAGCCAGTCTGAAGTACTGTTTTATTCATTTTATATGATACTCAATGATAAAATAGATTCTGGATAGTTATCGGTATTATTGTAAATTGTGAGTACAACTTTTAAAAAGTTTTTAATTGAGGAAACGCACGATTTTCTTTCTGAAATTGTTATGTTACGGAAAAGAGAGAGGTATACGGAAACCCAGAGTCCAGGCTGTTTCTGAGAAATTCCTGTTGGTAACCAAAAATACTAATAAATGGTAATTGAACCCAGGATCTCATGATGAATGGTAGTACTAGCAACCACGTGACCAACGAAAACAGCATGTTTTTTTTTGGGTTCATTTAAAATAATAAAGATTCTTATATTATAATATATTCTCGTGGAGCTCGTGTCTAAATAATAACAGCCGCTGAAGTCGATCTTTAGATTAAGCTTGCGTAGGTTGGTCTATGGATGGGTGACCACCCATTACCTACCGAGTTTCCTCTGTGCCTCGGAAAGCGGGTCCCGGCTGTCATTTGTAGATCTTTGACAGTCGTGACAGGTAGTCAGTGACTCAAAAGTCTGACAACCCGTATTACCCACTTATTTTGACTGGAAGCCGACCCCAACATAGTATAAGAAATGGGCGTGTAGAAAAACTGCAGCAGTTTGATTTTAAATATACGTAAACTTGTTTATTACTCAAATTTTAAAGACTCACAAGGAAGGTTATAATATCTGCCTCCTAGCGCAGTGTAGATAGAAGTAAGATGGTGACTAAAGGCAACCAACGCTTTTATAACATTCGTTTAGTGACAGTACTGATAGTGTTGCCAGTATAAAGAAGATTAAAGATTAATTTTTGCCTAAATACCAACACATAGTGGGGAAAAGGCTAGGCACTTATGATGAACATTCATTAATAGAGAGATACTACTACTAGAGAATACTGGAGTAAACATTTCAACGTTTGCAAGAAATTTAATTCGGGCCAGCAGATACACTAGTGAACTAGCAGAGGTAAATGGAACAAGTTGACAATAACTTTTAGTCGTAGTATCGATGCAAAATGGTTTTCCAATAATGACGCTGTCTATCATGTGGACAAATTGACCAATCTGTCACTTTCCACGCTCTCTCGTTTTTCACTGAGCATATGAACATAAGTATTTGTTCAACGTGTATATATATCCAATATTTTCTGTCTTACACCAGGAAAATATAAAATCTATTCAAAATACTCCTCCCACTGATAATAATCCAAGGATAAAAGGTAAAAATATTTATTTTTCTCATGGGAATAATCTACAGGATTCAGAACGCGTACCAGATAATTTACGAGTGCCTTACCTCCGTTGGCTACCTGCTGAAATTTGTAAACTTCGCTCAGAAACAATTTGTTTCAAAAACCCAATTTATAAGGTCTTTATTTACAAACAACAATTGGGAGGCCCGAAGGTAAAAATATACAAAAAAAAACAATACCGATCACTGTAAAGTGCTATCTGAATTCGAAATGCAAACTTTTCTGTTTACGGACAACTGTTGTGTTGGCTATAAGTCAATATTATGGAGCAAAAGTCTTTGTACCTCATTAAAAAGTAGTAAGCGCTCAGAGATTAAATTCGTGCACTATTTTTATGGGTAGTATTTAAACAAGCGAAAACAAATTAATAAGATGGTCAATTATTTTGAGTACCCGTAAAATTGGTCCAAATACTTTTGATGAATATTGAGATCATTTCCGGTAACACAGCCTCTACAATATTTCAAGAGGTTCAGTCATATTAACTGAATGAATTGCTTGTACATCATGTGTGAAATTGAGGCATCAATAGGCAGTAGGTAATCGAACAGCGATCGCCAGCATACCATAAACAGCCATAAATAATAATCAACATCGCAAAATAAATAAGTCCGTTACACAAAAATCTATTTACTTAAAAAGAGATCTCATTTCAGCTCCGAAATTGTTTTTATATTGGACGTTTCAATGTAACAGAAACTCTGATTACACGCGAACAACTTCTAACCTACTCTTGTTATAATCTCACTGAAAAATGAGACATGGCAGGTAAATCAGTTAGAAATACCCACCTATGGGCTAGTCTAAGTATTTCAGAGCTACCTGAAAAGATAAATGTGCGACGTTCGTGATTTTATAAGCAAAAGAAAAAGGTTTATCCATCCAGTTCAGTAATGCGGTCGTAAGAAACTTGTAAGTTTTGTAAAAGTTTCGTGAGTCCCTCTAACCCTGAGCTGTAGGAAGCACTAAGTTCAACAGATTCGTCGGACGCGTTCTTGTAAGCGCAATTCAATGAATAGGCTCTTAGTGTCTGGCTTATTGTGTTGTCTCTCTTGAATGGAAAATGTCCTCAGTGCTGAGAACCTCGTTACACAAGATGAAAATGCTATACATCCAACGTTTTATCGTCATCTTATGTAAACTAGGTAAAAACCAGGTACAGTACGTGACAACCACTTTTTATTAAATAGGGGAATAGCTAGTAACCGAAGTGAGATTGTATCAAGATAACCTTTTGTCGTGTAAAGAAGACATAGAGAGGCAAGGGAACAACTCGGTAAAGCCAGGGTAATCCGGTCTTAGGAAGCCGCTTCGGCGGCGGTCCGACCGGGTGCGGATACGTTACCTCCTTACAAACTATAAGTCACTGTAGTTACCTGAAGAATATTGCCAGAACAGAAATAGTCGCTTTTTTATTGTGTTCATCTTGTTTAATAAGTTCGAAACTTCCTACGCATTTTCGGGTAAAACTGGAATATATTTGTACAACAATTACCGTAATTGTATTACAAATACACTCTACTTTTGTGAACATAAATAATGGAATTATTTTAAGAAACAAGTGGGACTCATAACACAACGGTATTAATCAAATATTTTATTTCCCTACCTGCAAGTATATCTAGGCAAGTTCAATAATTCGCTTTTCAAGCATTCGTTACGTTGGATATCTCGTTTCTTTTTATTGAGATTCTTCAAATGTTTACCCAATCTTGTTATACCCCTTTTATATATTTATTGCTTCGAAATTAAATAATGTTCAGCTCATGGATTCTGGAATTTTCCTTTGTGCTTTTTTGGTGTTGAGTTCAACATGACATAAACACCTACATATATATGTATATCTGATACATTAATTAGACCCACGCCTACCAGCAAAAAAGTTACCTAAATAACATTTTCAGACTGTCGGATGCTAAAATGGTAAAAGGGTATCGACACCGACAATAATTTTCCTCTACAATTGATCAAAATTGCCCGATCGTCACAAATAACAAAGGTGCTCATTGGACCAGCAGAAATTTATTGTTCTCTGTTCAGAATTTCAAGAGAACCAAAAACAAAATTTAGCAACTCGTTGGAGTGGAAATATTAAGGATCCTGACTGACGATTCAGTTTTATTTACAGACTAATGTCTGTATAAAAACTATAATTAGTTAAGGAGGAATAAGCGACAGGGTAGCCCGCGATTTTTTCAAAGTTTTTTGCAATTTGCAGTTCAGTGCTAGTAGGTAGTTACAGAATAAAAATAGTATAATCATTAAAATCATTCCGTAACTACATACGTGTTACTTGCGCGACTCCATTTTCATCAACGTACAACATGTCACTGATCTCCAAATTGCAAAATGAGAAAGAAAAGATAAGAAAGAAAGAGGAGGAGAAGGAAGAAAATTTGAATTTCACGGGATACCCTGTCGGTTCCACCATAAGATGACGTGTGTCGATGGAACTTCCCATTAAATGACATGACGTACCTACTGCTTAATAGTATTATTACTTAATTATCACCTTATGGCTCACTGTTACTACTTCTGTAAGAAACTATTGTGCATTCATGACTTTAGCCAGACCCATCGGTTTAGGCGGTGCGATGTCTATCAGTGATTTTAAGATTGTTTAGATTTTGAATAAATAAATAAATAAAATAAATAAATATCGCTGGACATTACACACAGCGCCATCTAGTGCCACACGAGGCTTGTGTCGTGGACACCAGATAGTTGATATACTAAGATACTTTTTGTTTGTAAATACATACTTATTATACATATAAACATCCATGAGTCGGAAACAAATATCCATGCTCATCACACAAACATTTGCTCCTACCAGGATTCGAACCCGGGACCCTAAGAACGTAAGGCAGCCTCAGTACCGCTGCGCCATTTGGGTCGTCAAATACTTGGATTTTTTATTACTTTTGTTCGGTGCTTGTGGTTTTTTTATTCATAGGTTTTAAAACCGTACGAGTTTTCTTTTACGATTGGACACCATCAGCATTGTTACTGCTCAATATGATACAAAAACTCAGACTTTGTATATTAGTGCTTTCATAAGTACCTATACTGAATTTTTGGTCCCACTATTTCTATGATTTTGTAACACCTTGAATCGTAGGACTACCGGGAAACAATATTCAATTCTCGTTAGTTCTATTCTAGAACTGGTTAGTAGAACTAGTGGGAATGAACCATCGGTTTCGAAACTTCGACGTTCCCGAGAATTTCTCAAATTAACTTTACCTTTATTATTTGATGACGACACAGAAGCAGTCAAATGGTTAAATTCCAATGATTATTTAGTGCAGATTTTGCTTAAGTGGCTTTACTACAAATTCTATACGTCGGCTAAAGCAGGGGTTTTGCTGTTATGATAGAATTTTGACTAAAGTTTATTATTCAATAATGTACGTGCGTAGAATACTTGAATTACATACATATAAATGGTGTATTTGTGTGTGCAATGCTCTTTTTAGCACTGTTCTTTTAAGGATTGTGATGTTAACAGAAGAAAATACAAGTATTTTTATCTGTTAACATCATGTATCTACCCATCCACATTATCACTAACTTAGTAGAGGACCATGTGCGAAGGCTTTTATTAATTTACAGGTATGCTCTGCCCCAAATATCGTGACATTTAGGTTCCCTATAAAGTTGTTCCCAACATAAATTGGGTCCGAATCCCTCTTTGAATATGAAAGGGATCCATCGTCACCTATTACCATTCCAATGTTAGTGAATTTCGCTACCGTGAAAATTTTATTCATGTGTTTTATGCATTGCATATTTTAATAAATGATGAATATACAATTTTTTTTGTCAATTCATGAATTGTGTGTTCAATTTACAAGTTGTAATAACTTTTTCACCACTCCCGCACGAAAGAAGTGTCTTTCCTCTACGGAAACAGTGAGGAAAGTTGGTTTTTCCTCACTGTTTGAACAGTGAGGAAAGTAATGATCCCGTTCAGAAACTAACCTTGCCTGATTTTTTATGTTAAGTTTTAAAGATATTTAAAAAAATATAAATATAATGTTATGCTTAGAATAGAAATATGTATAAGTTAAGATGTGGTTATGATTAATGTTTTTTTTATAAAATTTATCAAATTATTGTAAGTGTATAAGTTCAGAAACATTAAAAAAGTTTAATAAAATATTGAAAAAATTACATCGTCAAATTTAGGATTATAATTTTTGAACGCACTCAAAGAAAGAAGCCTGTGAAAGAAACCTGTGAAAGAAGTACATTAGAAGCGCAAAAATTCTAAGTTTTGTTTACGTGCGATTTTGATTACTAAAAAAAAATGTTACTTTTAACTTGAAAAATTGCAGTAATTTTACATTTCATTTTTAAATTATTTTCATGAATAACATCTCTTTTTATTTTATAATAAAGAATTATTTTGATTTGCTTTGTGACTATTCAATTTATTTACCTATGATGACTGAATACTTTCTTGCTGGGAGTGGTGAAAAGTTTTGTATGCAACATGTGAGCAAGTTCATTTGCTATTCGTTTTGTTGAGTCTTTCGCTTACTCAGGATTAAAATTTATAATCACTCGCTGCGCTCGTGATTCTATTTTTCAATCCTTCGCTCGCTCAAGACTCAAAATCAAAACTCATAGGAAAAACGAACTTTCCTCACTTGTTGGATAAATAACTATTGTTTTATTGTGCACCGCATTTAGTAACATTTCAGTGCAGTTAAACGAAAAAAAGTTATATCTCGACAGATTGCACGCGAAGTTATTTTTTATTTCGGAAACTGAATTTGAGTTGATTGTAATGACGTGTGAGTGCACGATTTAACATATTGCCTTTTCAGTAGAAGAGCAATTCATGAAATTTTAAAACGTATTGAAAGCATGACATGAAAAATATAGGTGCCAATATTTTTACTTTAACATTCAGGATGTTTCCATTGAATGAAATATATTTTCAACGACAGACGCATTTCGTTGATATATAGTATTTCCAATCCGATTGGTTGGACGATTTATATTCAGAATTTTAAAACTTCGGTATTATCCATTAGTACCGCTGAATATTTCACAACTTTTTGAGGACCATCCAGTGACCATCCACTTTCTATTAATAGCTGGAACTCGGCCATCATTTCAGTTTTCAACGTTGCTGTTAAATAATTAATTCTCTTTTAATAACATTATTGAAAATTCGAGCTTAAAACATAATTAGTACAGTTTTCTCAGTGCCTAACAAATTGGCTTTTCATGAAATAACCTTAAAAGCTTCTTCATCATTCACTTCGAACCGCATCAGCAATCATTTCAGGCACATCAGGCTTTTAAGATAAAAGCGGAATACCAAGTACTTAACACGTGAGTGCACTGGTTAATTAATTTTCTTTGAAAGCCAATATGGCCGCAGCGAGCTTAAAAATATTATTAATAGCAAGCGTGGTGATCAAAGCTCGTGCCTTCTCTGTATGAGAAGAGGCCTTTGAACAGCAGTGGGACAGTAATAGGCTGGTATTATTAATATTATTATTTTAATAGACTCGTACACAAGTCCATAACCAGTATAACCTGACCCCACGTTCTATGAGCTTCCCGTACAATGAGAGATCAGCTTAATTTGGTTTTGCATAGCTTGATCGTTGGTCGTCGTGCGTACGTATATTTTCGTAACTAGATTCTGCCAGCGGTTTCGCCCGCGTGTGGATTGATAATTGACCCATGGGATCTTAATACCTGGATAAAAATTCTATGTTTTAATCCAGGTTATAAACTTTCTGTGTGCAAAATGTCATCCAAATCCATTTTGTAGTTTTTGCGTAAAAGAGTAACAAACATACAGACATCCATACATCCTCACAAACTTTCGCATTTATAATTAAGATTATAATTTTACTTTTTTGTTATAAATAGATACTAGGACTTCGCCCGCGACTTCGTCCGCGAAAATTGTGATATCTCGGCTAATTTGCAAGAAATCATTCTAATTCACAGCCTATGTTACTCGGGTTTAAAATCGGTAAAGACGTAGCTTTCGAATGGTGAAAGAATTTTTAAAATCGGCCTTGTAGTTTTAGAGTTAAATCGTAACAAACACACAAACAAACATAAATCAAATCTTTCCTCTTTATAATATTAGTGTAGATATATTATATAGTATAGAATAATTTACTTTTAGTGGGAATATCTGTACTAAGATTGACTTACTTTAACTTAATTACTTTTTCTGTTCAATAAAAAAACGAAGCAACAGCGATATCTAAAGGTAACACTGCATTTTGTACTTAAATACATTTCGATTTAATGTTAACTAAACTTAGATCGTCCAAATTTGTAGTAATAACCAAAACAAAAGATCTAAGGACACCTTGTTACACCCGTGTAAAATCGGTACGCCTACATATTCGCGAGTGACTAATACGTTTCCAATGCCGTTTCACCTCTATATCTCATTCTTCCTCGAACCTCAAAGTAATCTGTTACGTTGGCGTCAATCCCGCGATCCATTCCGCCCCGTCCTCACTATCAGTTAAACAGTTTAAAATGTGCAGTTTGTCTTACCTTAGCTTGGAAAGTGATGCCGTAGGTGAAGGCTTCGTCGGGGTGCAACGGGATTCTGGTGTCGTATTCATCGTTTGGCACGAGGTTGTACTGCTTTGAGGAAGGCATCTTTCTACCCCACTTTAAGATCTTCATCGGCACACGCTTCCAGGTCCTAGCCTTAAGTACCACTCGGAAGTAACGGGTCTTGTAGCCTCTCCTAAACATTTAGGAGGTTTAATGCGCCGCCACCATTATAAACTGTGCCCGAACGAGAATGAAGTCGCGTCACCTAGAACAAAAGATACGTGGTTAAAGCAAGAGATAAATAAATAAAATATCCAACACTCATCTTTATACATTCGTAAATAGTTTGGGTCAAAAACATAGTAGCATAGTGATACAAGAGACGCCGTAAAGTAGGTACCGTTTGTTACAACTTGCTAACTAAATCAACTGCGAAATCACGTTGACATAACACAGTAACACACGGACTACTAATCGCTTTGTGTTTTTTCACAAAGCTACTACCTAATGGCCACTACGAGGGTCAACGATGTGGACGAGGCTTCAGCGAGCCAATCAATGCTAACTGACGACTGGGACCACTTCACCAACTCCGCCCCTCGGCAAACTTCAAGTTGAATCACTACACTCCACACTCCACACGTTCCTCTATGGCTAAATGGACACAAATGTACAATATTTGCACGACTAATCCGCCATTGATGTAGACAGAGAATGGAATGTAACCACCGAACCAACCTGGATTTCTGGTTAACAATTCCAACAAATCTACGACAGCACCCAATTATTTGTGTGCTATCTAGCTAGCTGACTATTGAAAGGCTAACGAAGTGTGACGACATTGTTCGCTAGTTATGATTAGGGTTCTCTCTCATGGATAAACACTGCTTAGTCACCTGAACGTGGTCATTGTGCTGCACGGGAAACTGCACCATACTGCACAACTGCGATTATAAGAGACCAGGTTGAAAATTCTTTGAGTCTTTTTTGAAGAATTTTTATAGTACCAAACACGCAAGAATAAAATGTATCTATTTTTTTTTACTATTCTGTAGCAGGTGACTTAAAATTAAAATTTTGCTTCGAGAAAAGTGCTTAAAACGTCAGAGTTCTTTTTCAATTAGAATATGTTAGCCTGTCTCATCCAGAACGAAGTTATTGATAATAGAAAAAAAAGTTTTTAATTCTTCATAAGTTTTTATTGAGCTTGCTAAAATGTCTACTGGCTACATAATGTTAATATTAAATAGTCCGCCCATCAATCCAAGTCGAGAGCTTTTGGGATGAGTTTGTAATTCGCTTTGGATTGACTTGTGGACAGAGTGAGAACATATTATATGCAGTTCGGTGGTTTGAATAATATTAGCCCATTACACAATCTAAAGTTTAATTAGCACGCGTTAATTAGATTAATTAATCGTGATTACACGGGATATTGTTTAACTAACAATGCTGTGATAATGATGATCTCGCTATGGTTTCGTTACCGCCGTTAGTATAAGTAGTATAAGACTTGTTCAATGATGATTTACAATAATTAGCGGATAATTTCGCGATAAGGAAGCTTCAACATCATATATAGTTACTAAAACTCATTATGTAAGTTAAGTTCTAACATAATATCTTAATGCTCGGACAACAACGCTAAACTGCAACAAACTTTCTCAGTCTTCGTATTGAAAAATTAAGCGAGCTTATTCCGTCATAAGGGAACTCCCCACGTCAATTAAAACAGACTATACAAGCTTATGGTAAAAAAAACATTTTTAAAAACAAGCTTTTAATTTTATGTAGTTTTGTCATCATTTTTTTGTATTCTTCTCAGCAAACCCTTTTAATTGATAAGTTTATTATGGGCAAGAGAATAATGATTATGGAGGTGCTTAATAAATAATCAGTCCGCCATCTTTGGAGTCCGCCATATTGGATTTAGAATGACGTCACTTAGCTAGCCATGCATTGTCATTCAAACGAGTGTATGCAAGTTTTTTTTTGGTTGGGGTAAAAAGTTTTAAAATTCAGTTTTAATAATTGACCTAAAAAACAAAATCATTGCAAAATGACACTGTTCGCGTCTATCGTAATTAAAGGCCAAACACCCCAAAAACCAGGCCTAAACCACTAAACTTTTCAGTGTCCCTAATAATTGTCAATTACATCTAAAACAGCGAAAGATAGGTCCTTAATTGTGCCATCTGCGCGTCAATAAATTGAAGTTGTTACCAAGTTAAGTGTCGAACGTTTAACCGACCGGAACGATCGGGAAGTTACAGCCAGCGTCTTAATTATGGCACAGAATAATAATGAGTTTAGCTTCGGTTTGCTATTTGTAAATTGAGTCCCGACTATCACAAGTGTTGGCGAGTCAGATACATTTATTGAAGAGATGAACGTAACAAGTGGGTAGTATTTCATATATTATGTTTTGCAAGATTTAGTACCTTCGAATGTATGTGTTGACTTTAAGTGTTGAGATTTAATCTAGGTTAAGGTGGATGCTCCAGGGTAGCCCGCGAAATTCATGTCATCATTCATTCATTAAAATCATCAATACAACCCTCTAAGTTCATGTAACAGTCAAGAATTACTTTTTTATAAAAAAGTCATTCTTGACAGTTACATGAACTGAATATGAATGTGATTTTAATGATTATAATTCTGTAACTACATACGTCTTACAGCCGCGAATCATATTTTAATCAACATACAACCTGCAAATTGCAAAAAACGTAAGAAAATTTAAATTTCGCGGGCTACCGTGGACCTTCCACCTTAAGGAAAATCGTTGGGACTGTGACTTAAGAACCAATAAACTGTAATTAAAATCTGGGTTAGTGATTTGGGGAAAATAGTCCACATAGAGAACCACAACGCTTGATTTTCTAACATGTTTAGGTATTGTCGATATTTCCAACTAACAACTACCTACCACTCAATTTCAAAACAAAATATTAGTTTTCAAAAACTTTCTTTGTTCTCAAGGAAACTTGAAAGAGTTTAATTTATTTTACTGTTACGTATTATTGTGAAAATTCACCATTTAAATGATTGTAAAATTAAAAAGGTTTCATTTCTTTTTCTTCAATTAAGTGACGTTTTAACGGTTACAGAAACAGTTAGTTTTTTTCTGCTTTACCAGATAAGGTGGATGCTCCAGGGTAGCCCGCGAAATTCAAATTTTCTTACGTTTTTTGCAATTTGTAGACCAGTGCTAGGTTGTACGTTGATTAAAATATGGTTCGCGACTGTAAGTCGTATGTAGTTACAGAATTATAATCATCAAAATCATCAATACAACCCTCCGAGTTCATAAAGGTCGAGGAATGATTTTGACCTTGCAAAAGTCGCTCGCTAGCACTGGTCTACAAATTGCAAAAAACGTAAGAAAATTTGAATTTCGCGGGCTAGCCTGACGCTTTCACCATAATCTAATATCAACTTCTCGGTGCCAAGCTTTTGGGTACGTGTCAAGATGATAAAAAGTAGATTGAAGGAGTACTTCGGTACTTCGACGCCAAAAGTCAGGCGTTTAGATGGTGACCGGTTTTGGTTCATCCTTGGTGAAATAATAAATGAAGCGCACATGAAATGATCGCGTTCATATTCATTAGTGAACTCCTGCTTTAGCGTCATTTTGTTTATTGTTAATATGGTTAGTTAATTATTCAACTTAATATTTATTTAACACTTCAAGAACAAAGCACTGAGGTGGACTTAATTCCATAGGCATTTTCTTCATTACCAGTCAATCTTTACTAATCGTTGTTCATTTCCAATAGTTACCTAATAATAAAGGTAGCATATCGATAAACTAGACTGACTGTAAATCTGTTGAGTCCAGTCGTTAGAGTGACCAAGCGACTCTTATATATCTTAAAGAAATATGAGCAAAATCGTTCCCTATAGAAAATAACTTCATGTCTTTCGAAGATATTTCCCATTATTTTTGCTAGATAGTCTAGGAGTTGCGTCAGTAGGAATTTATTTTCATTTGTATCATGCAATTGTGGTAGTAGTGGTGTTTTTGTGCTATGCTTTGTTTAGGTCTGAACACTCGACTGTCTGTTTTGTGACTGCTCGATCAAAGATTTAATTAATATTTTTCTTTATACCAAATTGTAATTCTTATTTAGATAAAACAATACTTTTAGAAATTCAGACATCTTTTGTCATTTTTTGTTTGACTTCGCCTATAAAAATAGGTAAACGTATTAGGTACCTATAATTGTATTCCATTGAGATATAACAAGTAATATCTCAAAGAAAATAAGTATCTAAGCTATTATCTAAGAATAACTTATTTAACGAGTGATAACAAAATCAGATACTGTACATATATAATGCCACAGCCATTTAGGGAGAAGAGGCATTATAATTTAGATGAAAAACAAAATTGTAAGTTTTTTTCTTCCTATCGCCCCATTTCCAAATTCTGTAGACGAAATGATACAAAACTATATTTTACCAATATTTATTCTCAGGCCTTACGTATGTAACTACAAGAGGTGCACTCTATTTCTAACGTTAAGTGTATATATACTAAGGCGATTCTCACACGAGACCACGCCAGGGCAGTTCGCCGCGCGGTCACGCGGTATCGTTTGAAAACCGCCAAACTGTGAAGGTATTAATTTCTTCGTACAAGAACATCAAAGGTTAGCAATTTTTAATCCAACAAAAAGAAAATAAATATTACCACAAGCCAAAGTTTCAGTTGCAATTTGTCTCCTTACACTAAGCCGAGAAGCTTCACTTGACTTCAAATAAAACTTTAATTGCGCTTCTTTAGCGTCGCCTTATTGCAAAAACTTTACTTGCAATGCTCAAGGCAAGTAATGGCAATGCAAGGCTCACTTTAAACTACGTACATACATTATGCAGTTGGAGTATTAACTTTGTAGAATAACTATACAGATTTGTAAGTTTCATACACATAAATACTCTCTGTGCACAACAAATATTTTGTGTTGGTAAACATTTTTAATTACGGTCGAACGGCCCGAGATCCATACATTTTGGGCCGTTCAGACTAAATACCCTAAATAATATCCGTGCTTACTTTTGTTTCGTATGTACGAACGTCTGCAGTTCTTAGCTACATCACCACTTTTTAGAGCGCGTCAAAAAACACTATCTGGCGACCTGGCACAGCCAGAAAGCATCGCGACAGACCTATTAGTAGAAGACGGCGGGACGAGCTGACCAAAAGCAGTGGCCCACATTAACCCTGCATCGAAAGAACTGGATGACAGGGGGACAGGCCTTGGCCCAGTACTGGTAACAGGTACAGTGTTCCTACATTCTTTTCTCTTCAACAGCAGACCTCTTCAAAAGTAAGGAGTGGAACAGAGCGCCTATAGTTGGTGCCAGTTAAGATCGCAATAGCGGTCCTTGCCCTTTCCCTAATATCTCTTCCTCCGAAACAAAACAATTGAACCATGTATCGTTTTACATTTGAAAAAATGTTGAAGATAGATGACGATTCAAGAATACAGGCTTATTTTTTTGGACTTCAAAGTTAAGAACTTTAAATGTAGGTGGGTCAATGACCACTTTTGCGATCTTAACTGGCACCAACTATATACACCTGGCCATCGCTTTCAAAGTGATTCGTGCCTTCAACGACTGGAGACTTCCAAGGAAGGATTATTGACATGTGTTTGAAGTTTTCATCATCTTTATCGCTGATTTGTGAGTGAGGTAAAGCCACGTCCTAACTCCTAACCAAAGTGAATACACGGCTGCAGTTTTGATTTTTCATTTGGAAAACGCTGCATCTGCTCCCTGTCGGGGCTAGGAAAAATGGCACGGAAAATAGTTTTTTCACCTCAGCACCTCAAACAAGCAGGTTTTGCTGTTTACAGACAGTGAGCAAAATTCGATTTTGCTGCGAGCGTGAGACAAAGTAACTTTTTAATTATTTTTTTTAAATACCGACAACTGTGCAGGTCTACTCACAAAATTCGAAAGATTTCAATTTCACTTTGTTCTGTCACTTTCATTTCAATACGAAAAAAGCGAGAGATAGAAACAAGTCGATTCGAAATTCGATTTTCAAATTCCATATCTAGTAGGCCCAAAAAAGAAACAAACAATAAAACGTTCGGATACCGATATTGTAAATCGATAAACGTAATATTGCGTGTTTAGGTTGTAAATGAAAAAATGTTATATTTCGAATAATCGAATTATATTTTTTATATCAAGATCAAGAATGTTGAGGAAAAAAATACGAAGTTTATCATGTATCTACTTATTTATTTTTAGTAATAACAATATTGAGTATTGAGACAGAATACCGCGAGTGTAGTTTCAGAACGCATTTTAAAAAAATTGCGAGTTTTAAATTTTTATTGTTTTGTACGCTAGCAATGATTAAGTCAATGTACGCTAGCTACAAAGTACAATCAAATTTGGATAATAAAGTAATAATAACAAATAAATATCAGTGAGTCCAGTGAAGAAGTCTGCTATTTAACTCCCGAGGAATTGAAGCATAATGTAAAAAATGCAGAATTAAGTTTCCTACCTGAAAAGTCTCGCGAAAAATATCTAAAAACTTATGATATTTTTAAGCAATGGAAGTCTCCAGTGTTACTTTTTATTTGCAAAACTGCAACCATTATACTTTTAGTTTTTGATTTTTTGATATTATTTAAATGTGGTCATCATCATCAGCCTAATAACGTTCCCACTGCTGGGACACGGCCTCCTCTTAATGAGAGGGAATGGGCTATAATCCACCACGCAGGCCCAGTGCGGATTGGTAGATGTCACATGTCTTCGAATTTTTGGTTCTAGGACATGCCGGTTTCCTCACGATGTTTTCCTTTACCGTTTTGAGAGCAGTGGTGATGAAATAAATTACACAAAGTCATACGCCTGCCTAGGTTCGAACCCACGACTTACTATTCGTAAATCGGGGGCGCCACCACTGGGCCACCGCCTGTCTCATGTGTCTCTTAATGTGGTGTGCTGATTTAATTTTTACCATGTTTTTTTTTTACCTTTAGGTATATGTTCTCGCTGCTGAGGTGAAAAGTTGTATGTGTTACACGAGACCAAAGTTATTTGCACCTCGTGTCTTTGAATCCCTCGCTACGCTCAGGATTCTAACCTAGAATCACTCGCTACGCTCGTGATTCAACTATAGAATCTTTCGCTTACTCGGGATTCAAAATCAACACTCGCAGCAAAAACCCACTTTGCTCTCTTGTTGCACAAATAACTATTTTTTTTTGTAGCTTAAAATACATTATCGAAAAATATTGAGATAATATTCTCACACTACATAATTATCCTCGTGCCTCGTACTTTAATGAAGTGAACGTTAAGTGTCGTTCCGTAAATGAAGTAACAATTTTCTTGCCATTTTACCATAAAACACATTTACTTTATATTTTTACTTACTGATCCTTGTTATTACCTAAACATACAACAGTGCTGCATCTCAGTGTTTGCATGTAAGATACTCCGCTAGGAACTCGGTTAGTTTCGCAAAATCAGCAAACATAGAGAAGCACGTACAACTATAACATTTTGAATTAAATTTACAGTATCGCACACAAAGTTTCAACTCGACGCTTTTCATTATAGTCGTAGTGACCCAAACTGAAACTATTTTAACGACTACACTACACTTGTTTTTATTTCATACAATATAAACAATGTTAGTCGTTAAAATTGTTAGTAAAAGTTGTTGTATTCAATAAATTACACTGATTAAGCGAAATTACGCTTTATAGGTTGGTTAAAAATTGGCACTATTTCCGGGGTTGAAACTACGCGTGCATTCTAGCATGGGTGATACTCGTATGAATAAATATTGGTAGGTATGTATGTGACTTACGACCTTTTTAATAAGTTACTGTTCTGTTTCGGTAGGTTGCTATCTCTGTCTGTTTGACATTTTGCTAAGCGTCGGTTAGAAACAAAACGTCACAGAAAATCTTTCTTTGATTTTTCTATGAATCAAATGATAAGTAGGCGACGCGGATAGGATATTTCAAGCTAACTTTGTTTATAGAAACACCGATAGCTGCGAGACGTGACATATAACTGACAGTGAGTAAGGTATACAAAACGGGCCTTACTGAACAACAGAAGTCTGAACTCAAGATTTGCCAGTGGGCAACGAAGCGGCGCATAATAGCCGTTAAGCAAACAGATCGTGTCAGAAGTACCAGTACCACCCTGTGCTCTCTAAGACAGGTTGAAGATGTTGGGGAAAAATAACCAATTTAAAGTGAGCTGGCCACGTAGCACGTATGCACCCGGGTACGAATAGTCACTCACTGGACACCTGAACCCGCGCCGCGGAAGTAGTCCACGGAGAAGGTAGTGTGACTTTCCAGGGGCCCTACTCTCTAACGCTTCGTCCGTATATTCGGATCCATCCGTCTCTCTCGCGCACGGCTGCAGATGAGTGCGAGTGAGAGAGAGGGATAGATCCGAATATACGGACGAAAAGTTAGGGAGTAGGGCCCACAAGAAGAGCGTTAGGGGTAGAGATCGCACAAGATAGAGAGGTTTGGAAGAAGAAAGAAGATTCCTTTGCCCAGCAGTGGGACATTTGACAGCTGCACACAATTTAAAAAAAAAGTTTATATGACCAACGGTAGGTCCGTTGGTCACATAGGTACACTTTTTTTTTATTAATAAAATGTGCGAAAAATGTTTGACAATACATTTTTTTTCGTATCCAATGAAAATGCGTAGTCTGTTTTTTTTTCATTTGTATCTATTACCATTACACTATCACTATTATCAACGAATATAATGCAAGAAAAAAAAGTGTATGAAAAGATATAGCTCTACTTATACATAAACTACTAATTTTTTACCCAAGCTATGATAGAGTTATCCTTTTGATATTGTAAAGACAGCCATTGAAAGGAAAATGTTTGAAACCTGTAGATAAAACTTCAGAAGCCTGTACTGTATAAGTTTCTGGTTGGTTTTTTCCACAAAAATGCACTGTTTATTTAGACAATGTCGTTGATGTCTTTTACCTGAATAACTTGGTCTCGTGTCCTTGGACCAATAAAACTTAGGTACAGTAACGTTTCATATTCTCTAGTTTACAGCTACCTAAAACCAAGGAATCACAAAATCTACCCGCCTAATAAATTCAATGCCTAAACAAAAGAGCTCGGTTTTTAACGCTAAAGGTCAATTCACACCGAGACGCGACGTTGCGTGCAAATTTTTACAGAGCGACTCAAAATATAACTTTATTTACTACACGAAAACATACACATTTCATTGCGATGCATCTCGCGGCGGCGCGCGCCTCAACGCGGAATCACTGGCCTCTTGGAGTACCGTCGCGTCCAGTACCGTCGCGTCTCGAACTGACGCTAAAGGTATTTGGTTCCGAGAATTGAAAATCCATCCTACCAACACATTTACATGTGTTGTTGCCTATTATTTGTGAACACAGGTATTATTTGCCGATGAGTTTGTTTTTCTTTGATCTAGTGGACGCAAGCGTGACTGCTCAGCACGAGGTCTTGAGTACGATTCCCAAGTAGGGCAAACTGTTATTTGGTCTTTGCATCAGGAATACGCAGTACTTATAGAATTGTGCCCAGTTGATGGCAATAGGCTGGCTCCAATTACATGTGATTAAAACATAACAGGCGAATTGTTAGCGTATTATTACTCACACCTCTGTCTAACCCTTCGGGTATTACAGGCGTGAGGATTATTTTTTCTTTAAAACGTTAGTATATCCTTGATCAAAGCTAACTGATGATGCGAGTAGCAAAGCGCATGCGCAATCATTCGCATTCGATGATTATCTCAGAGCGCGGGTCAATGTTAGGTGACTCACTGGCTTGGCTCGTGATGCAACTTCATACATAAGTACTTACACATAAGATTCAAATCTCCAGGAAACAATAATAAGGGATATTAATTGTTAAGGAAATTAACTACCAACTTAATTACGTAATATAACGTCACGTCTATACGCCGCGAAGGGTTTGGCAGAGCTGTATCTAATAGTACCGTACAGTAGACCAACGAGACTGACTACCAACTTAAATAGTCTGTATAGCCAAATGACAACTTTAATTCCTTGACAGTAGTATCAATTGGCTCTGACACGACAAGTTGAGGTACATAAAAGTCTCAGCTAATAGTTCTTGACTTAACTTTTAAGTCGAAACACAATTTACTTGAGTACTTTGTTTTCTGGAGATTTGTATCTTCAGGATATTACACTGTACCTGAAGGATGTAGTGACAATACTTCCTAAAATAATTATGCAAGAAAACAAATAACCTACCGTTAGCTTCTCTGTAGGAAGAACTGCAGGCCTAGCCAAGTTACAAACGATTCGTATCGATTCTCTTTCTACAATCGTAAACGTTAAGTCACGTGGTCAAAACAAGCGAATATAAACTTTCGTAGACAAGTTTACATCGATCAAGATGATAGAATGAAATGTATTCGTTTCTACAATCGTGATCCCTACATCCCATATAAATCGTAGCCAACTTACAGTTTTGAATAAACTTTAAAGTTTCCATTCGTTTATTTTGACCATTTGACTTATCGTTGATAGATGTCATTCTCATACATTTGGTTAGTTTTCTAATAGCGTTAACGATTGTAGATTGTCAACTTGGCTAAGCCTACTGTTTTCGTGTAGGAAAACAAGAACACGTGGTCTGTAGTTGAACAGGGTTTTTTGAAGTTAAAGTTTTCCCAAAACGTTTCCACTACCAAAAGTTTCCGATGTTCGATTAAAAACTGTCTAGAGAGGAAATTAGAAAAATCGAAGTATACCACCTTTTAAGCTAAATAACATTCCAAAATATTGAATTATATCTTTTTGAATCGGTTACTTTCAAAACTGCAGTCTCAACTGAGCGAGCAATTCACTTTTACTTCACATTAATAACATAAAAAAATCCTCATCATTTCAGCCGAAAGACGTTCACTGCTGGACATTGGCCTGCCCCAAATTGGTTTGCCATAAACGCCACGATTGGCAGGCGAATATGGCAAATAGTTCATGACAATTCAATTTCACAAGCTAACATTTTCTAGGAAAACCACTTTGGCAAACAGAACGTTCTTTTAGTGAAGATTAAGCATGTGATTGCAGAACAAGCTCGGCGAAGCCAGATTTTTCTTCATTTTTGCTTCTCAAACTATCTCGCACCTTTTCCTAAATGATAATGTAGGTAGGTACTTTGTTTTTCTATTTTTTTTTGTTTATCTTCTCGCCCTTTCCACGTAGCCTAAACCGCTGAATCTGGAAACATTTCATTGCCAAACAGTTCCATTATTACGAACTAAGTTAACCAAGTCAAGACTTTTAAATGCATCTCCTACTGGGGGTCTACTACTCTATTGAGTCATAAGGGGGATGGTGATATCGGGAAATACCATCGACAAACACGGCTGGTTTCAAATAACTATTCATTGGCATTTGAAATAACATTAATTAACAAGTCTTGCTCGATTGAGCTAGCGTGGTGTTCAATGCTCGTGCCTTCTCTGTATGAGAAGAGGCCTTTGCCCAGCAGTGGGACAGTAATAGGCTGGTATTATTATTCCTATTTAATTAATTGAACAATAAATCTGTTCCAAATTCAAACTATATTCATTAAAGTCCATAGACAAGATAACTGTTCGTGGGTTTCACATTTATCTACAGAACTAACTTCTGAAGCGAAACAACAATTAAATTGAGTATATGTTCAGTTTATGTCAAAAGGCAGTCTTTGAGGCGAATTCGTACATTAATGTTAAGTGATTAGTTTCTGGCTGACTTGAGATAAGAACGCTCTGTTATCAGCCAATTGTACCACAATAGCTCTATATAATTAGATCAATGATAATTAACTAAGTCGGTAAATCACGTTGTATTTATAATAAAAAGAAATACTCCAATCAAAAAGCACATGCTTAAATAAAACCAGACTCAAACCATCTTAAACAAAAAGCAAAAATTCGTTTTTAAAATTATTTGGAAAATAAATAATAAATAATTATCGCTGGACATTACACACAGCGCCATCTAGTGCCACACTAAGCAACGAGACTTGTGTCGTGGACACCAGATAGTTGATATACTACTTAGATATTTTTTGTTTGTAAATACATTCAGTTTACTAAACATATAAACAGCCATGACTCTGAAACAAATGTCCATGCTCATCACACAAACATTTGCTCCTACCGGGATTCGAACCCGGTACCCTAAGAACGTAAGGCAGCCTCACTACCGCTGCGCCATTCGGGTCGTCAATAAAAGCGGATAAGCAACACTGCTAGCTAGTAAGTCATGATAACAGCTACTGTGTGCTTACAGGAGTTATGGCAAACAACTTGTTAACGACTTCGAGAAGTACATTAAATAAATTCTCCGCATCCCATACAAAGTTACTATAGTCACTTTATAGCCGGCAGTTTACGAGTTAAAAAGGAAAGATTCTTCTCAGTCTTATTTCCAAAAATCTTTGTTTTATAGTGATTGGAAACAGGATTAATCACTTTTATAAGTTAAACAGCCCACTAAAATACAGGTGTATAAAGTAGAAAGATTTTTGTCCAACAACATAACATAGAGCTACATAATGCTTTCATGTGTGTGTATGGACATTTACAACGAACTAAAATCGACTTCCACCAAAAAGAGGAATCACTTCATGTCCTACAGACCCAGTGCTTTTATGTTACAAAAATTTCGTGATTTATGCGCGATAAAAGCCTGCATGCGCGACCGAGCCGCGGCCCTTTCCTAATAATTTTTACAACTTTTCCCCTTTGAAAGGCAAACGACCAATCTGAAAGAATCCCGCATAATACGTACCCGGAACCAGTTTGTCGACGCTTCAGTTCTTTCGGTCGAATTGTTTCCACAAAACTAAGTTTGTAAAACAAAGTTTTCACATCGACGTAAATTGTTAGGAGCATTTGATAGTTTATCTGTAATTGAGACTTGTTGTATTTGTACGTAACACTTTTATTTGTTTTTCTTTTTAACCGACTTCAAAAAGGAGGAGTTTCTCAATTCGTCGGAAACCTTTACTTTTTATTTTTTTATGTGTGTTCCCCGATTACTCGAAAACGGCTGGACCGATTTGGATTTTTTTTTGTTTTGTTTTAATGGGTATACTTCCCAGGTGGTCCCATGATCATCAAGTCAGGATCTGGTGATGGGATCCTGGAGAAATAGAGCGAACTCTTTAAGTTTTAAAGGCACACTGAAGCGATTTGGGCAGTTTTTGAAAGAATACTTTCTCGGAGTGGTCCCATTTCAATTTGGTGGAGATCTGATGAAGAACTTCGGAGATAGGCAACGGAACTCCTCAATAAATTATAGCAAATGGACTGGGTTTGCTGAAATCTCATGTCTGTCTATTGTTTACACCAGTTCATAACATAACATCACGCCGGTACGCTGTGAAGGGGTAAGTACATGTGAACCATTAAAAAGTGAAAAATAAAAACTTTTTTGCAAAAAATAAAACCGCCTTCAAAAAACACAAAGTAGTAGAAGTGAGTGAGGGAATGCGAGGCTTTGTGGATACAGCTAACACGTTTAAAACATCTGTGAATATAAACAAGTGCAGAAACGAACTCGTTGCGACACGTAACTTATCCTAAAAGTTACTCAACTCGGTGGAGCAGAGGTTGAGACGGTGTGATGGCCCATTATTGTGGAATTGGCCAAGCTTTTAACGAGACTACGGCACATAATACAACTCGGTGCACTAACTAACAAGCGCCCTCGCCCCCATACTGAAGAAAACGCGATCAGTGTCAGTTCAGACAATATACTCGAAGGGACCATCACAAACCACGCTCAGATTAATTAACTTTAGGTAGTTTGTAAAGTAATTAACGTTTGTTGTGTAATATTAGTCGGAAAGTTGTTAGATATTGTGTTGTAAGCTATAATAATACACTTTACGTCTTACAACCCGCAAGACAGAATAGACTAAATAAAAAACATATTTGTTATATCATTCCATCTGTTATCTTCAAACGATTGGCAAAAACGGAACGAAGTTTTGTATTAAACGTGATCAACGTGGCAGTGGACCTAAAAATATAGATAATCTCTTAGGTGTTTAAAGCGGAGCACGCCGTGCCGATCGGCGGCGGCGACCTCTCGCTTCCGGCCCTGGTTCTATCCATGGTCCGGAGCGAGACGGAATGGGACGCCGTCACCTCCTTCTGCGAAGCAGTCATGCTAGCGAGGAGGTGGCGGAACGTGAGAGGGAGAGATCCTTACGTCCCAGCCGCCGCGGGAGACGCCCCGGGCGTCGGAGGCCACCGTAGGCGCGGGCCTGTGGACGGGGAGCTATGGGCTAGCTCGCCGTCCGTCCGTCTCATGACGACAGGCCGTGTCGACGGCGCGTTCGTGTTCCACGCGCGACTCAAAGAGAGTCAGCAAAAAAGAAGGGGTCCGCAAGGGCCGGTGCCTGCCGGGGCTGCGGGACTATTCGAAAGAGATACCGTGGCCCCGGAACACAAAGGGCGATGAAGGAACATGGATGGGCTTTAGTCAGTAAAAGTCTCCTCATAGTCCCTCCTGCGCCGCCCAGAGGGGGAGGAGTCAATTGATGATTTCCCATCCCAAAAAAAAAGGTGTTTTAAAAAATCCATATACGGGTCTCTATCAGGCGGTATGTGATATGTAGTGCATGAGTTACTTTCATCTTCTAAGTTAAATTAAAAGCAATTATTCTATAAAAAATATATAATAGAATATACATACAATGGAACTCCTTTTTATTGTCAATGTAGGAAGTCAATTATCACAACACAGATTGTATAAACTTGCACTTACTTAATCAAGTAACATAAACCTACGGACCAAAAGACAAAAAGATAATAGGACATAACTTTATCGATGTGCTTCATTAGATATCGTCTAGAATAAGTGGCTACTTTCAGATTACGATCCAGAATTTATGTCATATTTAAGTATTGGACTTAACTGCCGATCGTACACTTGGTCACAAAAAGACTACTCGTGCTAGCAATTAAAATCGATTATTTCGTTCGATGGTAACACTTCGAGACTCCTGAACTTTGCCATTCATTCGCGTCCCGAACATGCTTCTGGCTAGGATAGCGACCACTTCAGCCACAAGTCTTACTAATATTATAAAGGCGAAAGTTTGTGAGGATGGATGGATGGTACTCTTTCACGCAAAAATTACTGGACGGATTTGAATGAAATTTGCACACAGATAGTTTATAGCCTAGATTAACACATAGGACTTTTTATCCTGGTAGTAAGATCCCTTTTTTTTTTTTCGGATGGGAAATCATCAAATGACTTCTCCCGCTCTGGGCGGAGCAGGAGGGAGTGTCAGACTTTTACTGACTATAACCCATCCATGTTCCTTCATCGCCCTTTGTGTTCCGGGGCCACGGTATCTCTTTCGAATAGTCCTGCAGCCCCGGCAGGCTTCGGCCCTTGCGGACCCCTTCCCTATTGCTGACTCTCTTAGTAAGATCCCCTGGGACAATAATCGAACTTCACGCGGGCGAAGCCACAAAATAAGGTAGTTACTTTATAAAATCTCACCTTGACACTAACCACGAAACAAGATATAAAGCTAACAATCGTTTTTACATTGACTAAGGTTCTGCCCGATATAATAACTGTCGAGACATTTTAGCATTTAGCGTCTCGTGAACTCAGAGCAAGTTCGAAACGAGCGCAGTCCATAATGGATTTCGAAACATTTTCTCGAGTCAATTTGCATTTGGAGAAGATTTTCGTAAATTACTATTCAAATTATTTTCTTTCGTTTCAGTAACCTTTGAGTCATTCCTTTTTATTTTATTTTGTAAATAGAATGCCGTAGTTTGATGTTACTTTTTAAAAATAATTCGAGAACCAAATTTATAAACTTAACAACTTTCAACTTTGATATACCGACACTTTATGATCATTTTAACGCAGATATTAAAACAGTGTTTTGAGCTCGAAACTTTAAAATTAGTCCAACACTGTCATACACGAATTCTACCGTAATAAAATTAAATGAGGGCTGTCTGTTTCGCGTGTTTAATTGTGTACATCGATGTGTATACTTATTATTCTGTAAATAAATACCCGGAAAATCGTTGGTTTTATTTTTTAACAATGCGACCTAGATCTTCGGCAACTTATAAAACGTCTATGTATTTTTTTTTCCTTTTGTATCTCAAGGAGAATTGACTGTGAATTCTAAAACTTATTATTAAAAATCTGGTTGCTCAAAGGAAATTACGATAACGCACCAAATATTGTCGTCATTTTAATTTAGTGATGTTTTAATGTTCACATTGTATGTTAATTCAGGCTGTATGGCTCTATGAGCTTGCCTGGTAATGGATTTTAAAAACCTTATGAATATACTATTATGTAATACGATGTCAATGTGTCATTTAACAGGCCGATAGGTGTTTTGTATGCACATATAAAGCGGCTTCTGAGCCGGCGCTGACCTTCAACTTGGCTGGTTTGGATTCAACGGACGGAAGGCGGCCTTAATGTCTCGAGACATTATAGCTAGCTCGTGTCGCTAGGTACCGACGTTATTTTTAGATCTAAGTTTTATTTTAGATTTAGATTTGCAATTTTTTATAAACACGACATCACGCCTGTAATCCCTGAAGGGTTAGGTAGAGGTGTACCTAATTGTACATTCATTCACCAGTTATGTTTAAGTCGCATGTAATAGGGATCGACCGGGCACAAATCTACACATCCAACTCCGTGGCTGCTGCCCAATAACAGTTTACCCGACCTGGAAATGGAACCCAGGACCAACGAGGCAGTCATAATTTAATATCATAATAATTAGATACGTTTTCGCACTGAAGAAGCCGTTCACTGTATTTAGAAGATCATGGAAGGGGTCGGAAAAAAAAAGTAAGCAATAAGTAACAATCGTCTTCTTTGGGGAGACTGCCCAGCAGTGGGAAGCAACACGCTGAATAGAAAGCAACTCCATAATCTATAAAGGAAATTCTCTCAAATTCTATCAGCCGCCCAATTGTAAGAAGCACGAGTATGAAAGCTCACAACAAAAATAAAACACAGCAACTGTTCCCCGGACTGGATTCGCTTGTTTTAACTTTTATTAACTTTGTAAACAAAAGATTGGTTTTGTGTTAACGTGTCAAGCGGAATTGGCGTACTTACACGTCCTAGTTCTAATGAAAAGGTGAGCATCAGTTCCAAAAGTTTAATCAGAAAACATGCTTTAATAATCTCATACTGCCCATTGGTCTAGTGGTCACGAGAGCGACTGCCGAGCAAGAGGTCCTGGGATCGATTCCCAGGTTAGGCAAAGTGTTATTGGGTATAGTTCTATTAGAAATTTCTCAGTAACAGCCACAGAGTCTGAATCTGTGTCCGGTTGATGGCAATGGGTCTTTAACATAACTGGCGAAATATGGGTGTACAGTCGTGGTCTTTTCCGCCTGATCAGTCAATCGTTTAAGATCAATTTTTCGCTTAAATCATTGGGAGGCGCCGAGCCAAACTCCCTAAAAGTTTAGGCCTATTAGGAAAGCATCAATTTGGCGCGCAAAATAACAATAACTCTCGTTTGGCGTGCGTCGTCAGTGCGCTCGGCCGATCGGTATTGTCTTTCATTTATTATTTCTATACAAAGTCAACGGGGCGGGGCCGGGGCTAGAGAACGTTTCTATGTTGCAAGTGCAAGTAAAAATTAGCATAGTGGTGATTAGGCGGGAGTGCCTCGATAGTACTATTAGGTACCTACACTTTCGCCTAACCCTTCAGGGATTACAGGAAATGATGTTATATAAACTCATACCTTATTCTCATGGATAGACAAAAACTACAGAACGAAAAAATAAAGCAAATACTAGCTATCAATCTTGATGCCGCTTAAATAAAATGCTCTTTTGACAAAACCAGAAAACAAACACTCAAAATAGCGGTCTTTATATATGTAAAAGAAACATAGATTTTTCAACAGATATAGAATTATAGATACGAGAAATTACCTTATTTGTTACGCTATAATCATTTCAAGCAATGCGCATACGCGTTCAAGGAATTCTCATTAAGTATTCTTACAATAACGTATCAGCTAATGTTTGACTTCTTATTAGTAACAAAGTAGGCTTTGTTATAGGGAACAGTCAGTAAACGCACTTGCGCAAGAGCCGGGCAGTGGCCACGAGCGGGCTGCGCGCGCGCACGGGATCGCCCACAAAATTACACCAAGCACCCGCTTTCACCACGTATGAGCAATTATTTCAGCTACCTACATGTTGTAATGAATGTTGTTCATTAACATACACTTAATAAAAGACCAGAAAACTAGTTTTGCTACATTTCCGCTACATTTCGTACAAAAACATGTCCGAGAATTGTTTTTATTTCCAATTTCTATACGATCTCCATTTTAATCATTTTGTGGAATGACATTGTATAATAAAACCAAAAACTTGTCCATCGAGATGACAAGCGTTAAAAAATGCATTTCGCGAACCAAATTACTATGCCATCATTCCGAAAAATTTGCTCCGTAATAACATCCGATGAGCTATGTCAAAAAAGCTCGGAGTTTTTTGTTTTAAAGGAGGCAGAGCGGAGATAGCAGGTGTCTGCCTCGCGAGGTCGTTCACCTTAAACATCGAAGGTCAAACATGAAAGTGCGCTACGATGCTGCACCATTCAAGAATTGACATCTTAATGTTATTACTGGCACATTACTTCACACACACATACAACTCATATTTTATTCACTAGCGACCCGCCCTAACATCGCACGGTTTTTTACGATTTGATAAAACATCGTAATTTTTGCTTTTTGTTAAATATTATGTATCATACTTTATTGTATAACAAATTAATTTTAAATTAACACATTCATTAATATAAACCTTCCGGAGTACATTACGGTATCTGGGTCCAAATTGTTTGTATACTTTAGAAGTCCAACGCGGTCATACAGACATACACTTTATGGGATTTTTTAGAATATATTATGTAAAATATAGATTCTATTATAGCTATTATATAGCTATTATATATATATATATATATATATATTCTATTATATTATATTGTAGCAGTCAGTGTGTGCATGTGTTCTTATTTTAATTGCAAATTTTTTCATAAAGACTAACCCAGTTATGTTAATAAATTTTGACGACCCGAACAGCGCAGCGGTACTGAGGCTGCCTTACGTTCTTAGGGTCCCGCAAGGGTTTGAATCCCGGTAGGAGCAAATGTTTATGTGATGAGCATGGACATTTGTTTCCGAGTCATGAATGTTTATATGTATAATAAGTATGTATTTACAAACAAAAAGTAAGTATCTATGTAGTATATCAACTATCTGGTGTCCACGAAACAAGACTCGTTGCATAGTGTGGCACTAGATGGCGCTGTGTGTAATGTCCAGCGATATTTATTATTTATTTATATTAAATATGTATGTGTGTTCATTATTTTAGCTTTATTTTGTATATACTGTTTGGATATCTGTAATGTTTGGACTAGGTTTAGATTACTTTTTAGATTTAGATGTGTTTTTATGGACATCCCTGCCTAACCCCTCAGGAATTACAGGCGTGGTGTTATGCTATGGAGACATTCACTTCAATAAGGAAATTCAAGCCACATCTCATTTCTTAGTTATCCTAAGAAATGAGACATTTCAGTAATGTATGGAGATGTATGAACGCCCAAGATGTTACGCATGGTAATGTTATCAGGCGATATCATGGGCATCTTATTGTGATTCATGTAATACTTGGGTTCATTATGAAAACTTATATCTCGGAAACGTGACGCTTTAGAATACGGTGTCTCACACAATTCTTGTTTGTATTGATACGAGCTATAGATACAGGCTGTATGCGAGGCTGTTAATTAAAATAAAAGGCAGTCGAGGCGTAATACAAAAATATTGCAACACCTTTTACCATATTTTAGAGAATTTCTTAAATGTGCTAAAATAAAATATTGCTCTATTGACCTCAACATCTTCCTAGCCTTGTCCCAACTATGTTGGGGTCGGCTTCCAGTCTAACCGGATGCAGCTGAATACCAGTATTTTACATGGAACGACTGCCTATCTGACCTCCACAACCCAGTTAGTACTGGTAAGACTAGCTTTCGGGCCACTGACTTATACCTGTAACGACTGTCAAAGATCTACAATTGACATCCGGGACCAACGGCTTTACTTGCTTTCTGAGGCACCCATCCATAGACAATCCTAGGCAAGCACGGCTTAACTTGAAGATTGATCCGATCGGATGTAATTATTTAGCCACGAGCTCTTCCAATGCCTCCAATGCTCCTTTGACCTATAGTATGTTATATAGGTACACCTCATGACCTCAGTTCGCCAGTTGGTATAGCAGGAATCCCGGGTCCCGCGCCAAGCAATGAAAACTTGATATAGTGCTAAAAAACCATCTGTGATAATTAATTATATCAATGACTGGGCATCTAATATCGCATAAGGTTACATTAAAAAGCAACCCATTGTTTGTTGTTAACATAAAGTTTTATTTTTAGCGAGACTATGGTTTGTAGACGGAAGTAAAAATAACCCAGACAGACTACATTTATCTTGTAACATATAGTCTGCATCACCCAAGATAAGAGGCCCAAGGCATTTGTCTCTGCAAAATTTACGAAAAAGATTGGTCGATTAGTGAAAACCTGTAACCTGTAATCCCCGAAGGGTTAGGCAGCGTTGTATATACCTAATAGAACACCCACATTTCGCCAGTTATGTTTTAAATCCCATGTAATAGGGGGCGAGCCTATTGCCATCAACCGGGCGCAAATCGAAACCCCGTGGCTACTTCTGAAAAATTCCTGATGGAAAACCCAACAACACTTAGCCTGATCTGGGAATCGAACCCGGGACCTCAGCAGTCGCGCTTGTCACCACTAGACCATTGAGACACAAAAATAGATATCGTAAAGTTTTAAATTATTTCCAAAAAAGATAAAACCGTTTCATTTTTAGATGTTACGTTATTTTCATATCGCACACCAATCTCATATTTCAATAGCCCTGTAGTAAGTTAATTTTAATCGTAGATTTGCATGAAAGGGTCCATTGGATTCCACTGGGCAATTTACTTTACAAAAACAAACCCAATTAATTGTAACGGTTTTCGGCCTTGATCGCCAATTAATTCCCTAAATCATTTCATTATTTTATGCCTGTGAGGAAGCCGTAACCATTTCAGTTCAATTAATTTACATCATGTCAATTAAATGTCGAATGAAACATTTATTTTACGTTGGTATTTATATCTGCCTACAATACATGGGTATCACTGGCTAGGCACTGAACAACATCATTCTCCTGCCCGTATCTCAATTAATTTTGGGGTCGGCGCAGCTTCTTCTTCCAACATTCTCCATTACTCATCATCCCATCAGACACCTCCTCTCTTGCCATAATGATCCTTCACACAGTCCATTCATTGTGTCTTAGGTCTTCCTCTACTCTTATACCCATCCACATTCATACTTAAAACTTTCCTCATTCTATACCACGGCAACCGATTACCACATAACTTTTCAAAATAATAAAATTGCATCCACCTAACCTTAAATAAGTACAGGCCTACCGAAGAAAACCGGACTCATTCTTACAAGCAGAAAATTAGAAAACAATCTTTTTTATTTGTCTATTGTGCTCTGATATTATTATCTACTACAAGTTTTTTTAATTAACCTTTGATTGTAAATCTAATCTCTGAGCACAAATAAATGAAACTAGAATCGTACAGAGCTCTCTCGCTAATTACGTCTAGCACGATTATTTTCATTACATTAATTTTTCATAAGTTTAATTAATGGAGTGGGATTACTTAAGCGACAGAAAGACGAATCAACTTAGCTAAAAGCAGCTGGTACGTTGCATAAGTTAATTTAAAATTTCGGAGATTTATTAACCTAAATTCTCCATTGACCAGGAGTTACTAAGCTATAATAAATCATTTCAGGGCGGTGACGGTGGCGGAGGATTTTATTCTGATGAAGGAAGTTCGGTTGATTAGCAGCAGTCGGCTGCTGACTCTCTGTGGAGGACCCGCTTTCGTACAGGAAATTAATCGATAGACCAACGAACGTGCCATCAACTTTACGTGCAGATTAATGCAAACTAGACTTAGTTCTGCAGATTATGGAGGACTCAGTGACCTACATACTTTCGCTCAGCATCTCCTTATAAATTATTGGTAAAGTTAGTATTGCCTTGGATAAAAACTCGTTGCACTGTGCTCGTAGATTAATTTACGATTAAAGAAACTTTCAATAATACAAAACATTTTTCCGAGAACAATCCAAACAAATAACGGAAACTAGATAAGGCATGATAGACAATAGAAGTAGAGAAGTAGAAGATAAGTCACTTTGGAGAAATTCCTGTTTTGACACAAGCCCTCACCGCATGTAAACGTTTTCGAAAGAATCCAGAAATATTACAGGAAGAAGGTGCTACCTACAAGGCTACGCTACGATTCGGTATAAAAAATGTCGAGATATCTCGAGATTTCTCGGGTGCGAGCACCGCTTCCCTTGTCAATTAAGCCTGTCGTACCAAAAGAGAACAAGCAATAAATAAGTCATCCCTGTCAGGACACGTACTAAGTGAAATTATTTTTGAAGCGACGCGATCTTCAGACGTTTTAACAAGATAAATATTTAGAATTCCTTTGAAAAGAAAATGTAAACGTTATGAAAATCAAGTGCTTTGCAATTTATTCCTTGCGCTATTATTTCCCTTTGCACATCAAACAAATTGTGTTGCTGAGATAGAAAACAGCTGAAACAAACTGCAATATTTGTCGCAATTTTTTTTTTTTTTTCAGTAATAGCTTGAATATATGCAGATTATATTTTTCTATTAAGTGCCGTTACTCTCGTTACGTTAATTATGCCTGATTCTATTCTTTCATAATCAACATGATGTTAATTGTCTGATCGAAATTGAAGTTTCTAATTAAAAAAAAACTAAACCATTTCCTCTAATGACTCCTTACAAATGCCGCAGCACTCGTAGTGGAAGCCAACGTAGTGCAACGCTCTTTCGCACTCGAATACGGCTGTCAAGGCGTGCTCAATATCGGTCACATGATAAAGCGTGTTCACTTCCTCAATGCCAAGAATGAACGTATACGGTTGGTTCGTGTTAGGTAAGCGCGTGCTAAGCGCCACGCCGCGCCGCCGCCGCCGCCGACGACAACCGACTACCGGCGACCCAAAGCGATACGGCACGTGGGACCCCACCTTTATAAGCACAAGCACCCACTCCCAAATACAATGGCCTGCCATTGAACCGACTCCAATTTAACGGCCACTGTTTCTATTATTCGGTACACCTTCAATTATTTATTAGCTGTAATTAAGTACTACCTAATTATTCTTGTTTTAAGCACATTTGTATGCGTAGTCAACATAATTTGATTTTAATACAGTTTTGGTTAGTGTTAAAATAACTATGATTTCATATCGTAAGTTTATTCCTTTTTAGTTGTATAAAGGTACTTTGTCTGTATCTTGAGCACTTTGGTAAGCGCCACTACATCTTCGGTAAGATTTCCCAGCGTGTCATATTGTAAATGGAAAAGTCTTGCTTCAAATAAATAAGGCGTTTGGGAGGTCCAGAGAGAGACCCTACGGTGTACAGATACTAAGGACTTTACAAGTTTTAATGTAAAACACGTTTTTTTGTACGCCTACATTAACACGAAGTCGTCTTTACAAATGTAAGAAACTTTTTAACGATATCGTTAAGCTTTAGGACATCGAGCTCACGATATTGCCGCGCTTAGGCCAGTCTATATAAATCATGACTTAACATTTTAGAATCTCATTATAGAAGGAACGCAAGCCCAATAAATTATTTATAATTTATGGATATAGTAGGAAGAGGCTTCGGCTGCATTATACACCTTCATTGCTTACTGATAAGCTTATTATAATCACAAAGGGGAGCCATCTACTGCAAGCCTCTTTGAGGGTACTGCAATTAGAATGTTATAACTCGTTATTTTTAGCATCACTCACCAGCTGTTGTGGTGAACCACAAGAAGTCCAAAAAGTAAACTCAAAAAATGCTTATTATGTTAACCTTAGCCTGGCACTTTAATGTAGACCCTTACGAATTTTTTTTTATTTTTTACGTAGATTTTTTTGCAGTTCGGTTCCAAAACACATTGTAACATCTTGTAATACTGTTAAACAAAGCTTATTTCTCTGTAAAAGTACTTATTATAGCAGCTATTATTCGATAACCTGCGTAATGGACTTAACAAACTAAGACCACCAATTTCGCTTTCAAAATACAACTTCGCTAACAAAATCTGAAGCAAACACTTGTTTCATTCTTGTTCGGAGCTAAATTACACATAAAGAAAACATTTATTTAAGAAGTATTTCCTTTTGGGAAGTGGGAACAATCTCGAAATAGACGGAGAAAATTGCGCTAACAAGGTTCTAATCCTACTAATCCCAGAAGAGCGCGCGAGGGGAAATGATGCTTTGTGGGACTGAATAAAATATGAAAACCAGTTCACAAAGACAGATACGTTCATGAAACTGGGCAGGATGTATGTTAACTACCCTTGTGTAACTATACTGGTGTAATTCAAAGGAAGTTGAAGGCATTCTGCCCCCTTAAGGACACCCCTGCTATAAAAACCCATTTTACCTGTCCCTCCCTTCTCCTCGGCTTGCCAATTCGTCTGCCAGAAATAAGGCCATGTTTACTTCTCTCAAAGCAAACTTTACTGTCACAAGTGTGTGTGGACTCTGTTCAAATAATCTTTTGTAAATCAAGTAAACCTCGTCTGAATTGTGTGGTTTAAGTCGCGAATTGATATTGGGGAAATAAGAAAGAAATAGGCTGAAAACGTTGCCACGTAGGTTTGTAGTTGAGTTTTGGCGTAACTACACCTATGTATTTTACGCGTATTGGGGCAGACAGCTAGTCATTCAAACAGATATTTCGAATTAGAGCGAGCTTTATTATTATCTGGCAGGTTTTAACACAATTCCGTACCTACATAATAAACCTATAATCTTCATTGTTGCTAACTAAGAAAGCGTAAAAATAAAAAGCTGTCAATACATTTTTTGTATAATAACATAGCTACATTCCACCCAGCCAATCGATTAATAAGTATTGGCCACACAATTGTTCGAGAAGCCATAACAATAGTTTATGTACCCGCAGCCGCTTTTAACCATTATTTCCTTTAATAAATTACTGCTTTACACCTGAACACGACACGGTGTAAGGTTTCGCATTCCTTCAATTTCCTGGTAAATACGATGGCGTTACTGCAAACAAAGACATTTAAGATTGTAACAAGAATCCCCACAATATGCAATAGTAAGAATCAGGAGTGAGGCTTTTTTTCCACCAAAGATGAGCAAGGATGTAAACTAACCAACAATATCGCTTCTTTTTCACAGCTTCAGGTATTCTCGCTGTGTGATTGGTTAGTTTTACACAAATCTCTCGCTACGCATCGCCGCTCATTTAAAGCGGCTGCAACACAACTCTTGCATTAAAATAAAAGATTCCCTCTTCTCTCGACCGTAATTGTTGACAGGCTAAATTGCTTAGTTAAGTTATAAGTGAAAATCGAAGGCGATTCAGTTTTATACTTAAGCTTAGATATAAAATGGCGTCACGTAGTGTATAAGCTCGTAGCTGTGAGCTTGGGACAGCACTCGATATGGCGAGGCGTGGCGGATTTGCGCTGCCAGCGATAAATGATCGCCTGATCGGTTATACTCGCCAACATGAATGGCAAGGTTACACGACAACACTTACCAGATCGCATATCATAATTCTGGGCTCCCATGGAAATATTTCTGCTTTAAAATAAACTGGATTTAAATCAACGGTAAGCGGTGTAGTAATTCAGTGCAATTTAAATGTAATTCATGTATTTAAATGCGGCTCACGTCGTTATTTAACCGCTGTCGGTTTCCGTATAGATTGTGAAGCTAGTATACATGTATTTAAGCTTTATAAATGGATTTATTAATGTTATAGCTAGAGGAACGTTGATTAAAAGCCACATCATTTTAAATAAATTATTCGAAAAATGAATGCTCATTTCTTAAATAGATCGATATGTGAGTAACAAATAGGTAATGCGATTTAAACAGGCTGTATGAATGAAATAATTTATTTAAATCAGATGGATGGTATTTCAGTACTTTAATCCAGCCATGCGGAGCGTGCACTTTGGCAACAGGCTTATTACCATGATAATTTAGGAATTCTATAAATGTTGAATAAGTATATGCGTTCTATAAAATAACGCCTATAATCCCTGAAGGGTTAGACAGAGGTATACCTAATAGGACACCCAAATTTCACGAGTTGTTGCTGTTACCATCAACCGGGCACAAATCCAGACACCATGGCTGCTACCGAGAAATTCCTGATGGGAAAACCGAATAACACTTTGCCCGAATCGAAAATCGAACTCCGGACCACATGCTCCGCTATCGCAGTTGCAACTACTAGACCAACGAGGCAGTGTGTTAATCATATCTTCATTAATTAAAAAGCGATGCTCTTTCGTAAGGTGGACGCACACTTATCAGAGCCGAAGGAAGCGAAAGAGCCGAAAGAATCAAATTTTAGAATCTTCTTCTTCTTCTTCCGCGTCGAATCGGACGAATAGATAACGTTATACGAATGAGAAAACGTTTCTTTCGGCGCGGTCGGTTCTTTCGGCACAGATAAGTGTGCGTTCACCTTTTTAAGTAATTATGTTAAAAACGGTAATTCTATAAATCAATCGAGAATAAAAAAAAAGCATTTTGATTGCGGTTATTGTCAAGAGACGCCGCCGCCGCCGCTGACGTCTGCGGTACGCGGTTATGATTAAAACCTTCACCTTTCAAACTAATTGTACAGCATTTAAAAATAAATGGAACATGTCATTTGTGTAATGGTCTAACAATTATGTCAATAATTATAGTTTTCTATAATGCTTCAAATTATAAAGTATATAACTTTCAAACCTAAAATACTTACACCTTTGGTGATACAATATTCCAAAGGGTATACAACAGGTAAAAGCTGTCCAGCTTTGGATGCGAAGAAAGCCGTTGAAGCTACAGGTGGAGTTTGCCCGAAATCATTGCTTGATGGAAGCAAGGGTAAGGACGACGGAGGAACAGGTTTGAGAAGAGCCGAAGTGCCTGGAAAAGTTCGCATGGGTTTCATACCAGACGAATGGTTTCTTTTCCTCCAGCCAATGACTGGCGTAAGTGGGCCTTACATATTAATGATAGGTCTCGCCAATTATCTAGTGAGCAAAGAAATCTTAGTAATGGAACATGAATATTATTTGGGCATATCAGTCCTCATAGTGCTATATATGGTCACCACAAAATTTGGATCAACTATTGGTTCTGCTCTAGATAAGGGGGTAGATGAAGTAGCCAATGAATTAGAACAAGGTAGAATCAATGAGATTGCTGCTTATCAGAAACAAATTCAAGATGCTAAATCCGCCATCTGGAGAGCGGCAGGACAGAAAGATTTGATAGAGGCTAAAAAAGAAAATGTGAAGATACAGTTGGAAGCAATATTCAGGGAGCGGCAGATGGTTGTGCATAGAACTGTCAGAAGACGAATGGAATATCACCTAAAGCAGCACTGGGTAACGACACGTATAAGACACAAATGGATGGTAAGATGGATCTTGAAACAGGTTCAAGCAGGGATAACCCCAGATTTTAAAAAAAAGGTAATGGACCATGCTATAAGAGATTTGACAGCTTTAGCAGACAAATATCAAGCTGGAGCCGGCAAGAAATAACTTCTCAGTCTTCGCTTACTTTGCCTTGTGATTTTGGCCGATGAAGATATAACAGTTTTATGTATTAACCAATCAAGATACCCAGTAGTTTTTACGACACTGTATTATTCAGATTTCACGCTATGGTGACCATATCATTTTCAATATTGGGATCGTCATACCTAACCTAGCACTATGTGTGGAACATGTATTAACCGTGGTAACCGAAACATGTTTTCAAATTTTAATTTATTTTATATTTTTTTGTTTGTGCGTATTTTAGAGCTACCCAAAGTGGTGTACCTTGATGATTCGGGTAAGTTCATGATTTCATTGATGACTGCAATATTGTCAATGTTTAATAATAAACTAAATTGTAAAATAAGGTTTATCGTGCTTAGAGAATTACAGGTTTTATTTCAGCCAAACAACTGTTTATTAATTTAACAGTCTTAATATCTACGCAGATGAACGCACATACACATATCTAAAAACTGATATCGGTGGTCGGACATATTCTTTTATAAAAAGAGCAAAATATTAAGCAATTTTCAAACAAATTCCTTTCTCACACAACGGGCTCACGTTGGAAATTTGATAAACTAGATAGTGCAAGTAAAAATAACCTTCCATTTTCATTATTTTACTGTACCTACATAAATGAGACATGGTCAATGTTAACAAATGTTTGCAGTTAAGTGGTACAAGTTAATTTTCAATGGAAGTTATGAGAAATTGCACTTGGAAACACATTTAATCTAATGTAGTAACACTTTTGTGGTCCAAATTTTGTTTTAGTTGGGTTATATGAGACTGGCTGGGATGTGCGCTGCAAATTTCAGTCAAACTCCTATAATTGTTTCCACAACAAGCGGGATGTTAAACACAGGTACGTGTACGGAACTAAAATAGTTATATCACCCGTAGATCTATGACAGGACACATGGATCGTTTGGTGTGTTGCCTAAAGCGCAGGCCACACCGCCATCGAGCGAGCGACACGGCGAGCATCATTTTTCCTCTTTTCATACTTCGATTCCGACACTTTCGGTAGTTCGCGGTGTGGATCCAAGTATGGATAGAGGTGAAACGTTGCGCGCCCGCTCGCTCGCTAACTGGCGATGGCGGTGTGGCCTGCGCTTTAATCAGAACGAACGCCAAAGAGTAGAATACTTATACACAAACAGACTAATCCCGCCATAATGTTTTTCAACACAATTTCCGTGGACGATTTCACAAATGCGCCCTCCTTCCTTTCTATGACTTTTAAGAACTAAAAGAAGCATAGAGCACTGTTTCACACATGATCAAATCGGACATAAGAATTTTCGGTCAAAAGGTGTCTCAGTTTTGTTTTAATTAAAAAAATAAGGACTAGAATCATTAAAACACAATAAAAATTAAAACAAGATGCTCGAATAATGAGTGCGTTAATAAATAATAGTTACCCCTTACCTATTGGTCGATTCTCGGTACACTCACTATACTGAATTTATTATATTTTAATACATACGATATACGATTATTAATTTTACCCTTTTTTGTCATAGATTTTATTACGACCTTAAAATGCAAGCGTGCAAAACATTCCAGTACGGTGGCTGCTCTTTAAGTTTGAATAGTTTTACTAAGCTTTCGCAGTGTAGTCATTTTTGTAGTGGTAAGTAGTTTAAAAATATCTGTTCCGTCCGGTTTGTGGTCGCCTTTTTTCAGTGCTATTACAAAACAAACAAATTTTTACCAACAGCGAGCCGCTCTCAACGTCATACGCGTGCCCAGACATCCATGCAGCACTACGAGAACATTGACTGACTATCAAACTAAAGTCTCCTTAAATTCATTTTGCAACCTCGTATCACAGTGGCGGTTACCGGCAAATAATCATGAGTAAATCTGCACAGAACCCAAGTGGCTGTACCATATCTCACAACTAATAAGCCAAAAAAAAATTACATTGTATTGTACCAACAGTATTTTCATCGGAAGAACTGAAAGTCATGGCTTTGCCCAGCTGTGGGCGATGCAAGCTGACATCAGTAACATTATTTTATAGGTGTTGGGAACCAGAATATACCTCCTCAGGAAATGGACTCTTTAGCAGCGGATGTTATTTGTCGTTTTCAACCAGAGTTTGGGTCGTGCTTTGGTTATCAACCAATGTAAGTTTGATTACAAAATATACAGGGTGTAAACCACCTCATTACGAAGCCGTCAACCAAGCATTCTGTACATCAAAATAAGTAACTTTACGCAAAAATTATTGCTGGGAAACGACTTTTTTTTTAGGGTGAAAAATCATGTTTTGTTATAGAACCCAATGTAACGCACTCAAAACATTGCGCTGCTGGATGGATTGAATAGTACGGGGTCGTGGAGGTGTTTAAAGTAAAAATTTCTTACATTAAAAACTTGTTTTTACAAAAAAAGTTGTCAAAAAGTTGGAACTTTGACCCCCCAATATCTCCGTAACTAGAAGGTTCCCTGTATGGTAAAGTACAAAAAAATGACGAGGAGAAAAGTGCATTTCGGCTTCGTTAAGAGGTGTTTTACAACCTTTATTTTAAAAAAAAAACCTATAGCTGCTAAGGGTGCAACTAGATAACGATCATCATTCGCCTACCCTTTTCCAACTATGTTGGGGTCCGCTTCCAGTCTCACCGGACGCAGATTAGTATTTTACATGAAGCAACTACCTATCTAACCTCCATAACCCAGTGACTGGGTAATACCCTTGCCCCATGTCTTACTCTTGGTAATAGGTACTGGTAAGGTTGTCAGACGGGCCACTGACTAACTGTGACGACTGTCAAAGATCTACTAATGACAGCCAGGACCAACACCTAAACGTGCTTTCGAAGGCACGAAGGAAACAAATCGACAGACTGTTATTATTTACCGACGAGCTCCTCTAAAAGCCGTTTTCGATAACTTACTTACGTATAACTGTCAGTTAATATGTCCTACTCTCGTGGCAATGTTTGTGGCGTGGCGGTGTTTCTATAAACAAAGTTATTTTGAAATATCCTATCCGCGTCACCTACCTGTCACTTGATTCATAGAAAAATCAAAGAAAGCTTTTCTGTGATGTTTTGTTTCTATCGGTCTGTAAGCAAAATGTCAAACAGACAGACCTACCGATACTGGTTATTAAGTTATTGAAAATGGCCGTTAGATAATGATCCAACGACTTACTAGTAGATAGGTATATCTTGTTTCAATGCAACGTAGATCGAGTCGAAGTGATGCCATCACCACAATATTATGTCACTATTCTAGATATTCAGCTCTTATTGATCAGAAAACCTCGGTCAGTATTTACCATAAGTACTATTACTATCAGTTCAGGTTGACGAGCTTAGCCGACCGGCTTTTTCCCGAACGTATATTAACTTATAGGTAGGTCCTTGATTTCGAAGAACGGCTGTACCGAACCTTAAGAGGACACAAAAAGGGCGAGAGAATTGAGAAATAGGTATTTGTAAAATGTATTGTTGTCGCGCAGTGCTCAAACGACCGCTCGCAGAGCGCGAAAGAGACAACAGCAGAAAATACCAATTAAAAATACTCAAAAACAACGTTTCGTAGTCCCCTGATAACTTCTACAAAAACTCTAAAAGAAAACATAGGGACATGCCAATTATAGTGGTCATCGATTTTTTGGAAATAAATTATTGCTCTACCGGCTTATCCAGGGAGGAAACAGGGGACTACGTTTGTATGGAAAAACGGCCGTTGTGTTTCCTCTTAACATGATTATATTAATCTGTAGGTTCTACTACGACATTTCTATTCGAACGTGCAAAGGCTTCGCTTACAGCGGCTGCGGCGGCAATCGTAACAGATTCCAGAACCATTTCTCATGCATAGATATCTGCGAAGGTGCCGTAGAACATAAGTTGGATAATACAAGTAAATTAAAATATTAAGTTTATTCCTCTACTTTTTTATTTGTGAATTATATTTATTACTAGCTGCTGCCCGCGACCATTTAACAAAATCCGATTTATATATGGAAGTAAATATTACTTCCCTATTACAATTTCATTTAAAACAATTTCATGGGTTTTATTATTTTTGTCCTAATCCTATAGGAATTTAATGGAATCATAATCCTTTTTCTAAAATAATAGTAGCCCAAGTCACTCCTTATAACATCAGCTATCTGCTAGTAAAGTCCCATAAAAATCGGCCCAGTCATTTAGGAGATTGGATTTTTTGTGTCTTTCTTAAGAATTTGGTAACTGCACGCAAAATACGCGCTATGGACGTAGAGTTGCGGACATCAGTCCGTCGTACAATACAATATATTCAGTAAAAAGCTATTATTTTGAAATTACGGATAGACACTTCAATTGTATTTATTTATCTAAGTACCTACTGATTCATCAGTTTTTCATCTATAGTTCCCATGCTAGGTCACAGGTGTCCCCTCTATATAAGGGGCATAATCCACCACGCGTCCACCAGTCTTCGAATTTTTGGGTCTGGAACATGCCGGTTTCCTCACAATGTTTTCCTTAACCGTTTCAAGAGCCGTGATGATGAAATACGTTACAAGGAGGAATGTGACTTTGAGGGTTCGAACCGACGACCTACCTATGGAGCGTAGTAAGGTCGGTGACGTCACGTCTGGAGTACATCTAAGGGTTCATGTTTCAACACCATGTGAGGTGGCAAGGAAGCATCAATTAATTGATATCATGTAATAAGTCATAAAACCTACAAGTCTTTTCTAGTCATAAAAGAAAAAACCTAAAGAAATGGAAAGCGATACTGCGAAAAGCGAGTGGATGATCAATTGCGGTCTACAATGATTGACCTGAACGAGTTGCTTGGCCGGTCTACAATGATTGACCTGTTGGCCGGTCTTCGTCGTACCGAGTCACGATTCAATGAAAGTATCATTTGGCCCTAGGCTTCATCCTCTTAAATGATAGTTGATGCACTGCCCCCCACTAACATTAGACAGGTTATAACTTTACAAGCATGACGAGACTTTAGGCGACACTATAATGCCGAAGATTACAGGCCTTAATAATATAATTGTCGTACCTACTTTTGCCTTAACTAACCGAAACACTAAAAGCTCAACAAAAGGAATTCATGAACATTTCAAATTATTTAATTTTCCTCTTCATAAAATTAACAAACCACCGCGTCCCAGCCACACTTACAACTTACATTAAATCCTTATCGTCCTCATCTTACGGAGCTGTAATTAAATAATCCCGTTAAGGTCACGCCGACTGAAGGGTGGCCTGGACGCGAGAGAGAACGCAAGTCTGACTTGTGAGCAAGGTCGTTCGAACGCGACGATGCGCGGGCGCAAGATGCGACGAGCGCCGCTCAGCTGTGGCTACCTACAATAATTACATTGGGCCATCGCCCTCAATTGGAGACGCTCACGTTCGAATGACTAGCTCCGAGCGTTCCAGCTAAGCAACTGAGTTCGCCCGCACTAAACACTTTGTATACGTTCTCGTGCACTCATGAAACCGGTTCGGCGGGCGAGCCGGTTGGAATCCTAAGAAGAGGCGCACTCGGACCCAATAAGTATGTGGACTCACCTTTGATGACTAAGCATGCTGTTATATCCGATATAATGCAGCCCCAGAACCCAGTCTCGGCATTTTTCATTGAAGAAAAGATAAAAAGCAGTCGGACATACGCCTGTGCGCATGGCAGATCTCTGCTATAAGATAGTGGAAGTAAACACGCAAAAGCCAGTAAAATAAAAGTAACTTAAGGAGACAACGACAATTCTACAGATATTATTGTGCTGAGCAGCAGGTACCTAATGAATGTAAGGCCAGAGAGCTTGATTGTTGAGTTGAGACAAATTCCGTCATAAGAACTTGTGTTGTAACCATATAATACGATTGATAAAGACTGACAGATGTGTAAAAGACTATTTAATGTCCTGGATGCCAGCGTCATTCCTGACTATAATCACGCGACAAAGATTGATGCTTGGGCTGCAGAAATGGTATTAAAATGACGTTTAAATCTTTATAACACATTTGCTCGTAAAGGGTCTCTTATTTCACCAATTTCAATATCGTATTGTATCTCATTACGTACTTGTGCTGTAAAGTAAAATGCACGGTTTATACTTTTTTAAATCTTAGAAAAGAGTTTTATGTCAGAAAAGTGGTCAATATTTTATTAATAAAATTTACTTTGGGAGATGAAATATAATAAATAGACATTTACTTCTTTAATTTAATTAATTTTGACAATAAATTACAACCATTTATCTGTAACAAAAACACAAATATAATACTGGCTGTTTTTTGTGTCTTTGCCTTAAAAAGAAGCGCTGATGCGCGCGTATCGCTAATTTGTGAACAAGTAAAAATTATTCCGCGCGATTTTTCTTTTCGCTGTATTGTTTTTATTTCTTTTATTTCTTTCCTCGCCATTAATATGTTATAAAACGTCGTATGACATACGTGCGCTTTGATAATTACAGCCTCTGCTTTTTTATCGCCCTCGCCTTCGGCTCGGGCTAGCAATATCGCCTCGGCTGTAATTTTCAACTTACCGCACTTATATCATAATGTACTATTATGTAGTATAGGTATGACGCTGGCATCCAGAAGGTTAAGCTGATAAACAATTTCCTGATGACTGAATCAAGCTGAATTGACATGACGAAGAAGAGTTAAATTACATGAAATATTTAAAAAAAAACTAAGTCCAGTTAAAATATTACTTAGGTTCCTAGTAAAATCCATCAGAGAGTCACTATGCGTTAGAAATTCCATTCCCTTCAATCTTAGGAAACTTTAGGTATACTTGGCAAACTTTCATTTACAAATGATTTAAACTTGAATTTTGCTGCCGAAAATAAATTACAAAAATATTCCAGATCCTGAACAAATTATTTGACAACAGATGGATAAATAAGTCTATTAACATGGAGCTCTCTCCACATCTAATTACCTAAGTGTCATTACCACTGGGCCTGGGAACATAGATCTTTGCATGGTAATGAAAGATGAGTCGACCGTAATTATATACGTTTGCACGAGTCAGGAGTGCTAAGTAATCGGGTTAGTGGTAATCTGGGGGCGCGAAAAAAGCCTGACATAGCGGCTACCCGAAATAAATTAAATTAACACGGCCCCTTTCTATTTGTCGCCAAGTCTGCGAATGTTGACTGCTAATCTTACAGGAGTTTCTTCCTAAAATACCTGAGAATCTTAATGGTTCTCATCGAATTTCACAATTAAATACAAGCTCTAAGGCAGGAGCAATTATAGCTTAAGGCTCTTCAGATTCTCGGCTCAATAACACCCTCGCCTACGGCTCGTGTGTTAATTCTGCCTCGAATGCAATAACATATGTCCACGTGTATCAAACGACGTTTTTCAATACACTTTTGAAGAAATAAAATAAAAGAATGAAAAATATTTTTGGGTCAAAATCATAATAATTGCTCATTTCAGAAAATTTACTTGTCCATCATCTTTCCTTAATTTGTACTAAAACACTGTCTGGGAAATATTAGTAAAAAACTGAATATTACAAATAAGCCCTTCTTTACATTGTATTATAAATGTCATTGTTGGTAGTTGATACCTCGTTTTTTAAATATTGCGGCATTTTTAAAGGCGTGTCTTCTGGTCTTCCTACAAAAAACGTCTGTCCAACTTCCAGCACTGATACTTGAAAAAACATTAAAAGTATTATATTTATTATTAAACAAAATTGGCTATCCTCTCAAATAACACTGTAAAATGTCCGTAGAATCCTTGAAAATTCATTTGAAATATAAATTATAGTTTTAAATAAAAAATAAAACTGGTCTCAAAATTACTTCATCGATGTTATTTCATTTATGTAACGCATTATTTAGTCGCGAAAAAGGTATTTTTTAAAACTTTAATACTGGTAACATTAGCTGTCACTGTCTGAACCTCAGGCGACCAATCATAGGGCAGCAGCCATTTTGTTCTCGGCAAAAAGTTGATTGTATGGTGTGCGTCGAAAAAAAAACAGAAGACTGGTTTATCTTTGATAAATTGAAAAAATACGTCAGGTAAGTAACTTTAAGCTATTTCGTATTGTCAGGAAACTATTATGTTAGTGCTATTCTGTCGCTAATTAGCTGCAACGATCGAGTTAATTATGTTCTGTGATTTGAGGTTAGTCTGTAGAAAAACATGCTTATTTCTTCCTTTATGTCACACTTATGTAACATTTTTTTATGTTACGTTACATAAAATTGGGTTAAGGCGTGTCCACAGCATGCTTTTAAAATATTAAACAAATAGTGTACCTAATAAAAAATAAACATGTTTTTTTGGTCGTAGTCAGTGTTTTGAGTGATACAAACTTAAAATCATCAATCATTGCTGTGTTTTAATTATTAAGTTTTAATTTAATTTTATATATATTTTAAGTTTTAATTATTAAGTTTCAATTATTACAGTATAAAAGACTAAAAAATTGTTTTTATTTACAACTCAAAAACAACAAATTTATTTTTATGTTATTGTGACATAAAAGTAACATTTATGAAATGAGAAATTATTTTGATTTTGACCCTTTTGTCATGAATTATTAGGAGACTATGTTTTGAATTTCTTTTTTTTTCCACGCTTTGCTTTCGCCAGGTTGAAGGAGAGGCAAAGGTATGAAGCCGTTAAACAGCCTAATATAAAAAATAGGTTTTTTTTTGTATTTTTAAATTTAGAACACAAATTAATGTTAATTTGTTTATGAAAGTAAATATTGGTTTTAAATAATCATGTTCTCAATTCCAAATTCAATTCAATTCAAAATAATTTATTATCTCTTCACAAACATGACAAATTATGTATAATTATGTATAGAACTTAAAATTACGGTAGATAAGTTTGTGAGAGACTGGTCTCTGCACTACGAAAACCTGTATAGCAGATCACTAGGGTCCCACCACACGGTATTTCGATTATTTCATTATATTCGTTTATTATATTATATTAGGTATTTCATTTTAAATGTGAAGGGAAAGTGCGTGAACTAGAAAAAAATATAAATAAAAACAATTATAAACTATTACTTAAAAATTAAATTACAATTATAAATTAATTTACAATTTAAATTAAATACGCTAAATCAAAATTCATCTATGGTATTCTATTTATAAACACATCGAAAAATATCTTGAATATTCAAAAAAAATAAACGCCGTAAAGACGCATAATGCTTTGCCGAAACGTCAAAAAAAATATTTAAAACTTGTTTCTAGATATGTTTTTTTTTTACAATAAGCTTTTTATAGTTATTCTGTCATACAGAATCTTGAGAAGTGACTATTATAAGCATAATCAGCCTATGATGTTCTCACTGCTGGAACACAGTTCTCCTCTCCATGAGAGGACGAAAACCGTCACGTGATAGTAGGTAGATGTCACATGTCTCCGGTTTTATTTTTCACTACAGTTCATGTAATAATAATCTTCGATATCACACATGCCAGATTCGAGAAGGAAGCGGACGAAAGATGATTGATGATTTTGAGATTTTTATTATTGTGGAAAAAAGATTTCGAATTAATATGAAAGACGGCAGGTGGCTATAACAGCATTGGTATACCGTTAAGCAATCAGTTTGGCTCATTCCGGGCCCTTAGGAAACTACCTGCGAAGCCGTGGATATTCTTGAACTCGCCATAATCTTTACTACCTACCATTATATAATACTAAACTATTTATGAATGTTATCGCTTTATCGTAGGAAATAGGTACTTGGTTTTTATTTCCAGGATGATAGGTGAGCGCACCCACACTTGAGGTAAACTCAAGGAAGTCAATTACTTTGTATGTATATGTATAATTAGTTACCAACTTAAATTGTCTGTATATTTGAATCACAGGACTTTAATTTTTTGACAGTTGTTTAAAAATAGCTATAACTCGGCTAATTGTCTGTTAGATAAGCAATTATGTTCCTTGACTGTCAAAGTATTTATTAGCGTAAAACAACAAATATTTAATACATTACCAAGGCATGGAAACACCACAGATATACTTGGGGTCATGCCTTGGTCTCTATCCTTTCAATAAAATCTGAAAATCAATTCTTAGTCGATTCATAGTCGATGAAACTTTAATTTGTTTTATGGATTGTGGATTATAGCCCATTCCCTCTCATTGAGAGGAGGCCTGTGTCCCAGCAGTGGGAACATTAATAGGCAGATGATGATGATGATGTTCTTTATATCAATGCCAAAATAAATACCATTTGTCAACATCGTTTATCCCAGGGGAGTATGACGGAAAAAAATGGTTGCCCTGCAAAGTTTCGAAGCCAAGAAACTCAAGCCTTGTTGACCGCGCACTTAATACAAGGATATTATATACAAGTAAACTTCTGACGCTCGAACAAGACCCAAGAGCATACCAAGAAATTAACCCAACATACATTTATCAAGTTTCTAGTTCAACAGATAGGTATTGGTCACACTAAACTACCGACATGGTTTTTTTTTAAGATGACTAAATGCTTCAATGTAGTCCCCAAAACTCAAATATCTTACGTTTTATAGCGCAATTAGAAATTCTATAAAATCATTACCAAATTAAAGCCATTTAAAACATAGGTCTCGAAATTATACTATCTATCTACACTGGCCTGCAAAAATAAGTATCACACTTTTAAAATTGCCATAACTTTTTAAGTACACAAGATATACTTTCGAAACAAAAAGGTCTCGAAAAATAGTTTAATTTGGTCTATAGTTTCAAAGAAAGCTGAAAAACATTACTATAAAACGTTTTTTTATTTTATTTTAAATCTCTAACTTCTATAGTTTAAAATTGAAATTTTAAAAGTATAGTACTTATTTTTGCAGGCCAGTATATTATATGCTTGAAATTTTCATTAATTCTCACGAAATAAAGGTTAATAATTTTTGAGGCATAAAGTCCGCCTGTGGCAAAAAAACCTAAAATCTAAAACTGAACTTACAGCAAACAAACTACACGTTCAGTAACATTCCACACAAGCATAGACTAAAGACATCACACGCCCACGGCGGCGGCGAGAGGTCACCCTAGTTGCCGGTTGACGCTACCGATCAGCTGGCGTGACGTTGAATGAACGATAACTGTTCGTAGGTACCTCCGGTAAGTACCCAGCCGTAGATAAGCACTTCTTAGGAAAAGTTCAGCTTTGTATAGCGTCGTCTCTCTCACTCATGTATGCCTGAGAGGCAGGCTCTTTCTAAAGCTTCATGTGTCAGTCATAGCGAATAAAGAGTGTTAAATTGTTTATAACAACTATCGCTATCTCTGAAAATGACTGTAATGTAGTTCGTTTATATTTTTATTGAAATCCTACCTTGACAGCTGGTGAAAAGTCAACCGTTTTCTTGGGTCCTAGTATGGGGCCGGACAAAAAGTTCGCATACGTAAAGGAGATAGAGGAAACTGAGGCCCTACTCTCCCTAACGCTTCGTCCGTGTATTCGGGTCTCTCTCACTCGCACTCATCTGAAGACGTGCGCGAGAGAGACGGACTTTTCCATTTGTTGTATTTATTTACTGACTATGAGGTTTTCTGGGTAATCTCTTTCTAAAGCTATTCTCACACGACACCGCTCGTCCGCGCGGTCGGCCGGTGAAGCGGAACTCACATAATAATTGGTTTGTATCATTGTATGAAACCCGTTGATGTAGGCATCAACACACGTACACCGCAAGACCGCGCGGACCAGCGGCGCTCTCCGCTTCCCGCGTACAAAACCCGCTTCGCCGCGTCCTCGATGTGTCAAAGTTACCCCTAAGTTCAGTGGTGTAGTTATTACAGAAGCTAAGTAGGAACGTCACAACACTCGTAGCCTCGTACCACGCAGTTCGATCAAAACTTGACGAGTTAGTTCAATTGACAATAGTTCCATTTCATGAGATGGAGATAAAGCTCACAACCCAATTCAGGTCAGAGCTGTTGGTTGAACGTGACCTCGTCAAAGATTCAGAAGCCATTTGGCTATATCTGCACCAGTGCACAAAAAAATAGTGGAGATGGAGCAAACACGAAATTTAAGGAGGTTAATTCTTTTTTTCGACGTGATATTTTTTACCATAGGACAAAAATCAACCGTCGTTGTGAAAATCCATTAAATATGTGCGTCAGTAAACTTTGGTACGGGTAATTACTTGTTATAAAAAAAAACATTATTTGAATACCATTAATTAACGCGCTAGACCTCGCAGGAGATGGCGAGGTCCACATTGGCAGATTGGCAGATTTGGAGGTCATGGGAGCCTGGGCCTCCTCCCAGGCTCCTTTGCCTAGCAGTGGGATGACACAGGCTAAAGAAGGTAGGTAACCAAAAGTATGTTTAACAAACGACAATACTGGAACAAACAAAGGCAAAGCCGCATAATCTATGAACTCCTTGCTGACATACATTTATATACTTAATTATAACTTTTCTATATAAAGGAACTACCCGTCTGTATTCTAGATTCTGTCTTTATTAAAAAGCCATTACACAAGCAGAACTAGATAGTTTATTTTCAAAGAGTTTGTGTAAAAGAGAATTGTAAATGGGACTTGCGACATACGAACACTTGCTCAGAAAGAGGACAATTTATTTAACTTAGCAGAGCTGACGTATCTGTTTTGTCCCGTATTAAATCAAACCTGATAATATATTTATAATTTAATTACTAAAATTTGATATAATATGAAAATAGACTAAAGTACACCTTTTACATTTTACCATTTATGTTTAAGTCTCATGCACCAGTGGGCAAGCCTTTTGCCATCCACTGAGTACCCGATATTTAGGGCAAAGTCTGATTGGGTATTCCTAATAAGACTTTGCCCGACCTAATCCGATCCTAAAACCTTACTCTCTGCAGTACCACTTGCGACCTATGAAACAACGAGACAAAATTAAATTAGTGCAGCACTACAATGTACTATACCAATTGAAATATTTTTAAAGCGACCTTAACATTCAAACCAGCATAACTTCACATGAACATTTCTGTTCTATTAATTTACGTTTAGTGGGAACCTTCCGTGCCCTCCGGTTTCTTAATTGAATGGATTCCTCTCCCGAACGGTTTCTTATTGGTATATATTGTGTAATAACCAAAAGCGGTTGACTGCGTTTATATCCTCAATTTACTGTTACGACTCCCTAATTGTTCCTTGTTCATATTTAACTGGTTACCATCCGCTTTTATTTTGTCTGTACCTAATCGTAATGTTAGGTTTAATAGATGCGCAATTGAATTAAATGACTATGGACCTTATGATAATGACCTTAAGATATTATGTTCAGACCTGCTGTTGCTTTAAGAAATATTCAGCATACGCCCGAAATTTTGATTCGTGCCCTGTTGATGGCCCAAACTCTGACAGCCAGTCTTACCAAGGGTTGTCAATGCAGTCGCTTCATGTAAAATATACTAGTATTCAGATTCATTCAGTTAGACTGGAAGCTGACCCCAGCTTAGTTAGGACAAGGTTAGGCACATTATGATGCTGATGTGACGCCCAATTGATGGCAATAGGCTCGGTACATGGAAATTTAACCAGTACTGGCGAAATGTGGGTATGCAACAGGTACACGTCTGTCTAAACCTTTCGAGATCACAGGCGTGATATAATAGATATATAATGACTTATATATTTTATCAAACAATCTACAAAAATAAATAGATGTATCACATAGGAAAAAGAACTGAAAAGATCTCTCTCGGTCTATATATATCTGGAGTTCTCCAGGTCATAATATTGTCAGGTACAATATTGCAATTTACTCGTATGATCTAAATTTATGAATATAGATCTGTCAAAGACTCTAATAGAGCAAGATTCTCTTGAATCCGTGAAGGATGCATTAAAGCATCTCATAAACGCAAAGGTATTCTCGGAAATATCCAATTTCAAATCTTATATTATAAATGCGAAATAACTCTGCGTGTCAGTCAGTTTATAACATTTTCAAGCGTTAACTGTACCGTAGAGTAGTCGCATAACCTGGCTATGGAATGATTTTTAAACGCAGTAGTATAGGTTCCCGTGACGCAATATCCGACGTCCAGGCAGGCGAAAACACAGTAGATTGTTTGATAATAATCAAAACAATTATTCATGTAGGTATCATTGAATTTGTGGTATACGTTGCACTTAAGGCCTTTTTCACGATGCACGCCCGAATAACCACGACGAATACATTCAAAAACCGGCCAAGTGAGTGTCAGGCCACGCGCAGTATAGGGTTCCGTAGCAACCCGTTATATTCAAGCAACTTCTTCATCTTAGTCACTTTAAAGGATTTATTCTAAGGATTTTGTATTGGGTACAAAATTATCCAACACCCAAGTTTAACGACTATTACTGGTAAGGGTAAGTAATAAAGTCATTTTAAAAGACCTATTCAACTATCCCCACACGATGGGGTAGACGACGAAAAAAAATGCATCCCCACTTCACATGTAGGGGTGCTACCCTAAAAAAATATTTTCCAAAATTTTATTTTAACACTTTCTCGACGTTATTGATATACACACCTCTACAATTACAGCTTTCTAGTACTAACGGTCTCTTATCAAATCCTCGGACAGACAGACAGACAGACGGACATGACAAAACTATAAGGGTTCCTTGACTACGGAACCCTAAAAATGGAACAAAATTTGTGAAAATAAAAAAAAACATGATTTGTGACAAATGTCACAACTCATGATTTTGACACTACTTGTTAGAGGAAATTGTGCACCGAAATCCTGAATACGGAATATCCACCAGATTTGCTCTCAGCGATTACCAAATCAAACAGTTAGATTGACAATCACAATATTGGCAAACTGATCTCTTGTCGGCCGGCGTTAGCCAGTTTATAGGCAAAGGCACCTAATTTATTTCCAACGAAAGTGCTCGTTGAAAAAAGTGATCACACTCTTCGATCACACTTTGAACGAAATTGATTTTTATTGAACCGTTAGGAAAATTCACGACTGTTAATCGGATTTTTTTATTTTCACGTTGATTAGAACTAACGCTTAGCTTAGGTTTAGATTTCAACGATTTTAAAACTGCAGAGTAAAGTTTTGCAACTGGAAACGTATCAAAATCAATCGACATTTTAGTAGAGTTTACACTAGTTCAGTGCGAGTTTTTGATAGTAAATGTGCATGTTTTTCCTGCATCATTTAACTTCTCAATCAAATATTTATAATCAAATGCTCAATTGCTTATCCTATGCAAGGTTTGTAGTTAAAGAAGCTATCTAGCTAGTATTTAACTGTTTTTTTTTTAAATAAAGATTAGGATTAGAATAAAAGATCAAGATAAGACCAACTTTTGACTCAAGTATTGTTCACGCGTTAAAACCGGTTTTAGAAAAAAAAGGTATTCGATACGCTGTCCCACATGCCTAGTTATTAGTTTTAAGAACATGGGTTTTTTAAATCTATTTTTACAGCTAATAAATATAATTACCTACATTTTTTCATTTTTTTTCATATATCTTTGCATAAAGTATCTTCGTATGATTTTGGTAATGATAACCGATTAAGAGTTTGGTCTGTCGTTGGCGAAGCAAATTTAACGTGGTTTTCATTTATCCACCCAAATAATTTGTTTACTCCGATATCTTCAGGCAAAAACCACCAGCCTCAAGGAAAATGAATGAAAACAAAAACTTAAGAATTTACTTATTCACTTACAATTACGAAAGCACTTCAAAGAAACAATACCTACTCTCTTTGAAAGTCACGACCGATTTATTTCCGTAAGATGAAGTAAAACAATTTGTAATAAACGAATTCCTTTTGATTTGATATCTTAACGAAACAAAACAAAATACCGAAGCGTAGATACGTTTGTCAAAACACTGGCTTCGAGATTTTAAACTGATAAAACCGAGGGCAAAAAAAGCTAGAAATGTTTTTCGGAGCCATTTCCAGGAATCCGTTTATATTATCTACGTTCGTTAGGTGAATAATGCGAGGTTTGATGTCATTGTTTATGTGGCGAGCGCAGTCATAGCTACTAAACACCGTAAATAATGAGAACAATCGATTCTACGTCATCCCGGAAGTACTCCATTGAATGGTTCCCTAGTAAACCGCTGCACCGAGGGACCCTGGACACAATACCGGACATAATTGCATAGTAATTTAATCAAGACGAAGTTGAATTTTGCTCGTTTCTACGGGATCTATCTTGCAGATAACCACAATATAATAACTTGTCTAACATAATAACATCTCTATTATCCCGATATATCTAGTTCAGATATTCGATCAACCATTCACTAGTCGCGCTTATTAATTACGTCAATACCCACAAAGAGCTTTCGTACCGAAGTAAAGGAACGCGTTCAATATAATCCGTCAATGGATAAGGAAAGGTGGAAGAAGGGAACCAAAGTTCATTTGCCTTTTGGTTGTGGTAACGGTACCCATCCGCTCATTACGTATTCACAACCCACACGTAAAAATGCATACGACGGAACTGCAGGTCAAACAGACAATCATTAATATTGTAGTAAAGAAACGAGACACAAAGCAATAATAATATAAAACAGTCGAGTTATGATTGAAAACTTTACTCAATACAAAGTTTGAGCGAGGTTCGTATTACCAATTCAATTTATGATTACTCAAAGAAAGCCCTAACCAAACAAATCTCAGGTATGTTTGCTTAACTCTTCTTCAATGTCACAGGATCATCCTGACTCAAGAATAACTAAAGTCTATTTTAGCTCCATAAAAAGTTCAAGTTCGGTCAGCGTAGAATCAATTCTGTGAATCCTTGCGACCGAAGAATCGACAGATTGTAACCCATGTAAATTCCTTACGGTCCATTCCGAAGGAACTGAATTGTATCAGATTTCACATTTAAAAAGGGCACGCGCCTTTTAACGTTTTCTGGAAGTCAACGTGGCCCGTTTCGTTCTGCCTACTTCTGTTCAGAAATATGAAGCCATACGTTGTTATTGACATTCAACTTTTTGCGGTTGAACGTGATATTACGTACATTTAAATTTTTTGGTATCTATATTTTTAATCGACATCAAAAAAGGAGGAAGTTTTCAATATGTTTGTATTTTTTTATGTTTGTTACCTCGCTTATCTCCGTCATTTATGAACCGATTTCAAAAGTTCTTTTTTAATGTGAAAGGATATACTTTCCGAATTCGATCGGTCCCACAGAAATTTTTATTAAAATTAGTTCTTGTTTTTTTCTTCTTTGCTTATTGTTGACAAGTATGTAGTATGTTGAGAAGAATGTAAAACAAGTACGTGTTGGGCCACGCACAATGTAGGGTTCCGTAGTAGCCCGCTATCACAATATAGAACGAACCCGTCGGTATAGCGTCATCTAGCGGCAGCTTTATGAAACTTATGATGATTTATTATGGTTTTTTAGTTTTTTTATTTTCGATTTTGTTTTTCGTCTTTACTCGTTATAAACAAGCAACTACTTCATCTTAGTCACTTTATAGGATTTATTCTAAGGATTTTATATTTGGTACAAAAATTATCCAACATCCTAGTTCAAGTTCAACAACAATTACTGCTAAACTAATAATGTTATCTTAACCGCTATAGTTTTCCATGAAATGCACTATCATCATGAATTTCAGCCCGCAGTTTAGCTTTTAGAGGGGGGTACGACGCCCTACTGGATAAAAAAATTGCACTTTAAAGTTTAATATTTCGTAAATGGAGCATTAAATCGAAAAGTAGAATTAACAACCCCTAAGTCATTTTAGAGACCTATTCAAATCGTTGAATAGGTCTTTACCCCAATTCACTGGTGGGGAGCTACACGAAAAAAAAAATTTTTACAAAATTTTATTTTACCATTTTGTCGGCGTAATTGATATACACACCCCTACAAAATTACAGCTTTCTAGTACTAACGGTCTCTTAGCGGACATGACAAAACTTAGGGTTCCTTGTCAGGACTACGGAACCCTAAAAATGTTTAGTGACAAGAATTTGTGTGGAAACTACAACTAAAAAGGGTAAAATAAAAAACTTATTTTGCAGAAAAACTGACTTCATTTTTTGCAATTTTTTTTAATGTACACACCCATTCAACGTACGTTCTCTCTTCTAACCACACAAACTATTTCATGCTGCACACCGTTTACAAGATATTCGTCCAAAACACATTTGTCAGAATCGATTATTTTAATGGTTCTCTTTGTTTCTGGCAGCTACATGAATGTTAGTTAGACAGACAGGTAAAAGTGTGATTTTACATGCACATGTCTTTAGGTCATTTATTAAGTGTGTCGAGAAAGTTCTCAAGCGAATGCAAGTTTGTTTGCAATGTGTGCCAGAATATCCGTCCAAATTAAAAGTGTGTTTTACTTTATTGTGAATATCTTTAACATCTGCTATACAGCTGCGGTTTAGGTCGCTTTGTTTCGAACATTATCTTAGCCTAATCAACGAGTTACGATTTATACCTGTTATCTAGTGGAACAGATACAATTGCACACCTATTCGAAGGCCGATATCTTGTACCGTGCAAAAGCGTTAGTAGAAAATAGTTTCTCGCGGCTATTCCTTTATCTAAGTAACCGATTGAAAATTTATTTCCACAATTGCAGTTGATGCATTTACTTAGATAAAGCTCTCCATTCTTAGATTAGAATAAACGGCAACTATTTACATTTCGTGAGCAAATTTTAGAGGTATGGAAGATGGACCATAATGTTCACGTTTACGGTAACACCAAGACGTGAAATTAATTCAAATTAAAACTAACCTCAACAGGAGGAATTAAAGCCACACCGCCTGCTAGTGAGCGAGCGAACGAGCCGGGCGAGGCATCGTTTCACCTCTTTTCATAAGTTGGTTCACACCTCGAACTACCGAAAGATCCGAAACGAAGTAGAAGCTCGCCAGGGTCGCTCGTGGCCTAAGCTTCAAAAGCACACGAACGCTATATATTCCATGACATCTAAAGATGTAATGGGATTGCTTATCCGTTATTATGTATGCAATTTGTTTAAAAGTTTTAGAATTGTTTGTTCAAACAAGTAAATGCACTTTGGGAAATAACTCCAGGCTCACACAGCGGGAGGGTGAAGCAGGGAAAAATGTCGGTTCAGATGATATCACATTTACATATTCTTTACAGTAAATTACACGTGAACCACAACAAACAAGTTAACAACAGAGTCAATTGTTGGCCTTTAATCACACAAACAATGTAAAAACAACACGGATAATTACAAACTATCGAAGTGCATGACTGTAGTGCAGATAGATACCTGGCTTTCTTGCGACTAACTATTCTTATTAGCAAGCCTGAAAGAGCTCTTAGAAGTTGCGAATATATTGCTATTTCTAGCGAAACTATCATCACAGTCCTTACTCAAGTTGTCTGTAACACATGTGGCTGACGTTTTTACGTTTATAATGTCACTCGACGAGAACGATATTATGAATTCATCATATTCATGACCGAATAAAGGGTGAGCAAGCAATCAGTATACTATTATAACTTCCATAGTTTAAACTCCCGTTAATTGCTTATCCTAAAGTAGCCACGGCGTATCAAAATGAACTTGGGGAGCTTATGACGAGGGATGACAGCCGACCGAAAATTCTAAATCATCAAAGTAACTTTATTTGTAGTAATATTCTTAAACAGAGATTTAAAAAGAACGAAGTATAATGTAGGTAGGTATGTGAAGTTATAAGTTATATGCAAATAAATAAAATTGAAGTCTCTGATTGTTTTTTTTTTTTTTAATAATGGCTTTTTACTGAAAGCATTTGTAAAAACATTTAGGATTTTTTTCTTTGTCTGTCTGTCTGTTTGTTCCGGCTAATTTCCGAAACAGCTGGATCGATTTTGACGGGGCCTTTAATGGCAGATAGCTAATATTATGAGGTCTACTTTTGTTTAAAAAATAGGGTTCCGTGCAAAAAAAATAAAAACCTTTAGACGGCTCTTCTCCGAAACGGCTGAACTGATTTTGGCGGGACTTTTACTAGCAGATAGCTGATGTTATAAGGTCTTACTTACAGACAAGGTCTGAACCCGTGTGCACAATTTTGTGCTTCTGGACATTATGAGAACTATGAATTAATGCCCTTATAGAGTCACACGGCTACCTAACTGTAACTATAAAGATATTGAGCACTTTTAATTCCTTACTAAGAACTTCAAAACGAACTGTGTGTCAATGGGATCTGCGCTGGCCAATTTTCACAAGCTTTTATTTGACTTGCACTGTTCGTATGTATGTACGAGTAAGTTATCCGCCAAATATTCTTCGACCACTTGTTGGTATCCGATCGAGCTGAAATTTTGCACACACCTTTGTTTCTGATGGCAATACATTTCATGACAGATGACTTGACCCTGCAGCTAGGATCGTTTCCTCGCGAAAGAACTCCTTAACGGTTAACACGGACACGAAACTTTATAAACGCGTTCAATGTGGATAATCCTAATTTAAGATCAACCTAATTTTTTTATTTTCACGTCAATAAAAGCTTGTTTGTAGTGACCTCTAACGAAGCCAACGAAAATAAAAGCATTCCATTACATTGTGCTCCGAGTACACACGGCGCAAGTTTAAGGTCAACGTAACGAAACGAAAAGTTTATAAACGTTATGTAAGACTGTACAGTAAGCTACTACTAGACAGCGAATGATTTTAATCTACAAGTTGCAGCTCTGACTTCATTAGTAGTTTTGACTACCCGTCATAACTTGGCGTTATTTAAACCAGGTTTAACATGTTACCAGAGTTAAAACTATTGCTGACATTTATCCTATTTGTCCACATTTATCTCGTTCGTCCAGGCTTGTCATCCATTATTACACAGCTAAAGTCTCACATACGGAAAGAGCAGGATTGTTTTCCGGCGAGATGCAAATGGGAAACGCCGGTCGAGAGGCTAAGTAGCCAGCAAAATGAGGGTACACAAAGACAAAAAGTCTATTCAATGCAACGGAAAAGGATTTTTGCGGATTCACTAAAATGTATGCAGTTTTAAGCTTCTTTTTGGCCTTTAGACGAATAGACTTTAAAAGAGTTTTGTGTACTGTTTTGTAGATAAGGACATTACAGTAGGCATGTTGACTAGATTTATTTTAAAACAATTAATTAAAACAAAATAAAGTTGGTAGGTTTAGAAATCTGTACAAACACGTCAGAAAAACGTATCATCATCAGCATTTCAGCCGAAAGAACATAGGCAAGTGTCGCCACATTGTCCCGTCCCGTGCGACTCGCATCCAGCGGATCTCCGCAACCTTCACCAAGTCATCGGTCAACCTAGTGGGAGGCCTTCCAAAGCAACGTCTTCCGGTTCAAAAAAAATTCAAGACTATATTTTATTCAAAGTTTTTTATATTTAAAGTGCAGGCAGTTTTTGACCCCACACTCAAATCCCCAGGGTTATGGTTTCCAGTCTTTTAGATTTTTTTATTAGGTACCTCTACCTATACTCATTTTGTAGGTAATTAGTTAAGCGTTGGTGTAGAGGTCGCAATATGTGGGTGTACTATTAGGTTCACATCTGCCTGATCCTTCGGGCGTATAGGCGTGATGTTATGTAGTTAAGGCTTTATTAGCAATAGACTTATCTTTTAACTACAAGTCACTGACGGATAATTTAAGGTCGATAATACTATAACGAATCAAGAAAAAAAAACAAACATGAATTAATAAATTCATGTTTTTCAACCTCCTCAATATTATTAATGAAACTGCTTTGCTGCCTTTTTGTTGAAATTCAAAATATGGTTTAGCTCATTAGGTACCTCATGTTACTGAGCTTACCTACTTACTCTCTCTGACTTCTGACAACTTTTTTACTATTCCCCAAGGGGCTCTTGGGAAGAACATTCTGGGTTTTACATAATAATAGTTTATTTTATCGTCTGCCAATTTGTCTGCTAAAATTGGAGACAGGGGAACTTTTACTAGAGAATAAATCCGTGAAAAGAAATTAACATTTTACCGAAGTTTGTTGAAGGTTACCGTAGAGACGGATCAAAATATCCGAATAATATCTCCAATATTGATTCTCACGTAAAAATATCCGCACAGGCAAAAATCGGTGAGCTTATACATAGATTGTGAGTGGAAGAAGATAGCGAAAATATTATTTATTGTCTTAGTGGATGTAATATGGTATCGATAGCGATCCATCACAATATTGAGGGAAGGCAAATAAACTGAGTTATCCGCTTGTGTAGGTGCGGGCCACTGCTGCGAAGGTTTAGTGGTTGCAATGCTGGTCGACGCTAAAAAATCTGCCCACTAGCAATTTATATTGGATTATCAAATATTGGTTTGCAGGAATTTTGGCCCGCATGAAGTTGGGCGAAGTGTCAATTAGTCAACATGGACTATTGCGATCGATCTCGGTCCGACAGTGATATAATACTTTTTTCAGAAAAGTGAAGTTAAAACTGGCTAGGAATTTCGGCAAGTGAATGAGTGTCCACAGAAAGATGAGTAGAAAATTGTTTGTCAGCAGAAATTGTTGTTGTTAAATCCTTCTATGTGATGTGGCTGTATTTGGATTTCTGGAAACTTCACAGATTCCATAAGCAGTGCAATCTAAATTGTATAGAGACCAGTGAGATAGACTCTTTGTGGAATGATAATGAAACCGTATAAGTGGATGGTGGCCCAACCATTGTTCATCATAGCCCGAATCAGAGCCTTTTAAAACGTCACAGAGCCTATTTTTAGCGGACCACAAGGCGTAAAGCTCAAAAGCTTTTGAGCATTGTCCCGAAAATCGGATTTTCAACGTTAATTTTGGGCACCAATATTACTTATTCTTGAATGTAGGCCTCTGAGTCTACTGAACAAATGGAATTTTAAGATGAAATGCCCAGGTGTCGTTAATTTCCACTTGCTTTCGTCAAATTAACAATTAACATTTTATGAAATGGAAAGAATTACTGTAAATATTGATAATCCTTCCAAGTTTTGGTATGATTTGAATGATTAATTTAGTTTTATCAGAGGTTCCTTTAGGCAGTTTCTCCCGCACCGCATCTCAAAGTGTCGAGGGATTAGTGAAATCTTAATTATGGCTTATCTTCACTAAGATAGATAAATTGGATCATCACTACAAGCTCAGTGGAACCAAGTGGATAAATAATGGCCGTATTATAAACACAACTTCCTGAATATCATCTCTATTCTCATAAGTTACTTGTTGAGTGTCAGATAAAAGTAGAGACTCAAATCATCGAACAACTCATGCATAACTGCAGTCGTTTCAATTCCAATGGGCATAAATAGCCAATCAGAGACCGAGTCAACTAATCATTGTTTGCTCTTAATATCTTATTAGCACTCAATCAGAAAAACTGACTCTTTGTCTAAACTGATGAAACGAACTTGTTGTAACTTGTAATTTTATTGATGACTAATCTTATTGACTTTATCTGCTGCATGTCTCAAGTTCTACATTACCAAATACAACAAAAAGTGACGAAATGGCCTGACTACCTTTATTTCCATGTTGTTTGACTGCTCTTACAAAGCCATTGTCAGCAACTTGATACTAAGAAAACAGCGGCGGACAATAAGTGGAGCTGGTTATCAAACAGTGAAACACTTCGTGGAAATGATGACTTGTAAACAAAACCTTTGTGGAGGCATGCACTGAGTCTTTGTGTACCAGCGGGAATGCAGTTCGACTAGGTGACTTGACAGCCCGACGCCCACAGTATGGTAGTTCCCCAACGTGCACTCGTACACCGGACACTGATTAGCATTTACCACGCACTACAAACAGACAAATCCCAACGACATGCTTTGTAGAAACGCATTGCTTACGCGCGATATCATACTTTGCTTGGTGCGTTCAAATTCAAATACATGTTTCCAGTAAAGTTCGTTTTACTTACCGGTTTAGTGAGAACTACGTCCAGCCATGACTTTACAGCTTACACATGCACACCGCAGCCAATCGCCAGCTTCAAAACAAACTTTATAAAGTTTTTCAAAGTTGCCGCACGTAGATGCGTTAAAGTTCACTTAAAAGTATGATGGAATTTATTAATGGAGTCGGGAGTGAATATAGTGTGGTGGTTATGCTGTAACAAGAGGTTTTTGTAGACGAAACAGGTTTCCGGCGGCGGAAAGTGAGTTTGTAAGTTTGTTTGAGCAGGCGACGCGGAGCGAGCGCGGCTCGGACACGGACGCTCGGTCGAAGGTACCACGCGGTATGAGCCGCCGCGAGCGAGGCGCAAGGCGCGAGGCAGCGCTGCAGGCCGCGCGGAGCGGAGCGGCAACGTCGCGCAGACCTACCCCGCGCGGGGGGTTTAATGCCTCCATGGCCCACCTAACATGATGGCGTCATTGTTTCATCATTTGTTATCTCACAGCTCCCGAAGGCATAAGAATTTTCTGTTTAGCAGTCTCCGCCGTTATTAAAACAGGTGCTGGACTTACGACGAAACTTTACGCGTCTTGCAAAGTTTCAAATGCCGTGCCTTCCTAAATCAGTTTGATGCTGGCAAGCAGATAGGTCCTTATTTAAATAATTTGAAACCCTAACCAACAATTTTAAACACGTTTAGGTCTATAACAATTTGAAAAAAAAATGTTTATCAAGAAAGTGTTTAAAAAATTCCAACTTACATCAATAACTTCGTTTCAGAGTTACCTACCTAAAACGTGCCAAATATGCAATTAAGCCCAATCTATGGTGCAGTATATTACGCACAGCAACAAAAGCTTTAAAATGGCTAGTTAAGTGCTTTGGTCATTAAACTGGGAAGCCAGAACCCAACACTATAATATTCACGAACGCATTCACTATTCACTAAAGTTCCGGTGACTCACGCGCAGATAATGCAATGCACGCATGTTGGTCACTGGTCAGCCAATAGATCGAGTCAGTAGGTGACAGGTGAGAAATCTAATAATCACTACCTCTGCCCCGTCCCAACATACCAAATATTTGTGTGAATATGGGAAATAGGTTAATTATTACGCTGCTTTAATAATAAATGTAGATAGAACTACACTACCATGGATTGTTATGATTTTTAACATAGCTTAATCATTGTTAGATCTATACGGGGAGAAATCCTTTTTCCACAAGAAGAGGACATTACTTACAGGGTAGTTAAGAAATGAAGATTTGCCAACGTCAAAAATTACATAAAACCTACCCTGATCTTTTTGTTTACTGTTACAAATCTTCGATTCTAATGTCAAATCGAAAAGGAAACGGCTAACAAAAGAAAATATGTATTAATATTCGAATATTAAATTTAAAAAAAGAAATCGTTAGAAAATAAGTGAAAATAGACGAAGGATGGTGTAGATGTATTAAAGAAAACCACGTTACTAAGCTACTTACTCTAAAAGTCTACGACCACCCCCTACTAAAGGAATAGGTTACGGGTTCCTCCTAAGATTCCGAAATCAGACTCAAAATCCGAACCGAATTTTTGATATCACAAGTCACTAGCACTAGCAATACAACTAATATAAAGTATGTGACAAACACATTACACATTGTTTGAGCTATATGAGCAAAGATGCCAATAGCTCCTATAAAATAAAACATTTGCCATCAAAATGGTGATTGGTAAGTATGTAGTTGCCAGTCTCGAAAATGTGCCGACATGCCTAAACAAATCTAGGCTCAAAAACTCTATTTTCTCTTTACAACTACGCAATATGACCTGAATACACAAGCAATTTATTTAAAATCTATAAGAGTATATTGCTAGATCGGCTAAACAAATAACAAAAGTACATTTCGCGGCGAATCTCAGTATACACATTTTTGTAATCGACTTGCCACGTTACGTTAGCTTATGCTTTGCATATTACAGTATTATTTTGTATCGAAGATTCCAAGTTACTTCAAAGTTTTTCTTCGTTGTATAAGTAAGAGCCCTCTTTAACTTTTTTGTCCTTTTTTGCTTTTTTAGAGGTAAATTGCTTTACTGAAGGTCAAACAGCCCAATAACAGTGAACGTTAGTTTCAGGAGTACCTATATTTAACCGACTTCTTAAAAAGCAGGAGGTTCTCAATTCGGCTGGTTTCTTTTTTTCATTTGGTAGAGGAAGCTCGCGCGATGGTCCCTTATAATTCATTCACATTGCTTGGGTAGTTTATGAGTTAAGTATCTTCTAAACAATATATTTTTTCTTCTTTGTCTATATAAATTGAAAAATCAGTACTCATTGTGTGAGATACCACAACTAAAAAGGCTGAATTGTTTTTTTCTTTGCAAATATATTTAATGAAAAAAATGAAAAAGTTAATGAACAAAAGTCAGACTTCCGGAAGTAAAGTTCTATTTAATTATTTTCTTTAAGACGAGACATTAAAAGCATACTGAAAAAGGTTGTTAATAAATTTGATTATCGCATTCAAGCTTCTAGGATACGACACTAACATTGAATGTTGAAACGTTAACGAGTCTAAGAAATTATGACAAAAGCGATTTGGTTGAATTCATCGATCTTACCTTTAGAGGAGATTATCTATTGTTTCCATCCTTATCGAGTCTAATCAAACCTTTTTCTTTATTTTGTGAATCAATGATTGAGACAAATTGTAGTATTCAGTAGTGTCAATGTCCGGAGCCAAATCTTAATATCTGTATAATGGAGTCGATGTCCGAAGTCGCTTCCTCAATTTTTGCGTTCAACCCTTTAAAGATAACGTAACCTAAAGAACAAATATTCACAAAAACTTCAGGTACTTATTAAGAAAAAAGGAATTCTGAATTTAGTTGTCGCACTTAACTAACATTATCTAATTTATATTAGGATAGGATAGTACGTAGATTATTTTATTGGCACATGTAGAGGTACTTGTATCTCGAACGTGACTATTCCACTAAAATTACCACTAATGATGATTGCCAGGAGTTGGATTCTTTTATCGCTGGCTATGGACCGAAATAATTTTGTATTTATAGAAAATAAATAAAATTAGCAGCATTATCAGAGTAGCGGTGTCCCAGTGGTGGCGGCCCCGACTTACGAACAGTAAGTCGTGGGTTCGAACCCAGGCAGGCGCATTACTTTGTGTAATTTATTTCATCACCACTGCGCTCAAAACGGTGAACATCGTGAGGAAACCGGCATGTCCTAGAACCAAAAAATTCGAAGACATGTGTTATCTACCAATCCGCACCGGGCCCGCGTGGTGGATTATAGCCCATTCCCTCTCATAGAGAGGAGGCCTGTGTCCCAGCAGTGGGAACATTAATAGGCTGATGATGATGAAAGATATTAAACATTTTTTTTTACTTTCCAAACTTATTTATTTACTAGCTCTTTCCTCTCGACTTCGTTCCGATGTGTATGTGTGAGACAAAAAATTAGCCTGCGACCTATTCTCAGAGCTATCAAATATAAACAAAGACATTCATAAAAATCGGTATCGATACAAACATTGTGACTAGAGATTTTTATATTTAGAAGAAGAAGATTAGTTAAGGTTTACTAACCACTTTTGTAGTTACGTAGTATGTCGTAGTTGCTGGATAAAATTAGCCTTCGATAATCTTTAGAAAAGAAAAGAAAAGTTAAGAATGTCGTAAGCCTGGCCTTATCCCTACTAACTATGCTGGGGGCTGTCGGCTTACAGTCTAACCGGAAGCAGCTGAATATCTCCAGAACTTTACATGGAGCGACTGTATATCTGACTTCCACGACCCAGATAGTACTGGGCCGTACGATTCTCCTTGGTAAGACCTTAGTTGCCAGATTTTCGGGCCACTGGCTACCTATAACGACGGTTCAAGGTTTACTAATGTGCAACCAACGCCAAAGCGCCGAGGCACGGAGAAAATTCGAAATGTAATGTAATGGGTGGTCATTTTTAAGACTGTCGTTTTTAAAAGCACTTTTAGGGTGCTAGAAGAAAATTTGATATAATAATATACGCTTTGACGTAAACGTATTTCTTTTACAAAATCGACACAGCCGTGTCTGAAATTAGTATATAATGTAGGGTCTAGACTAGATAAACTTAGAATAGATAGATACCTTACAATCAGTATCTACTTATGGTACGTTACCCCGGTACTGAAAAGTTAATCATAACTGAAATTATGCTATTCAAGGTCTTGTCTGAGGGTAACTGAATATTCGACTTTTTTTGTGTGGTGAAAAATCATGTATTGTGGTAGAACTCAATGTAACGCACTTAAAACATTGTGCTGATGGATGGATTGAATAGTAAGGCGGTCGTGGAGGTGTTTAAAGATCTACATCTTAAAATCTTACATTAAAAACTTATGTTTAAAAAAAACTTGTCAAAAAATGGATTGGATTTGACCCCCAATATCTGCGTAACTAGAAGGTTCCCAGGTGTGGTGTAGAACAAAAAAAATATCGTACCTTTCGGCTTCGTTTAGAGATGTTTAACACCCTTTATTCACCTTTTTTTTTCGGATGGGAAATCATCAAATGACTCCTCCCGCTCTGGGCGGAGCAGGAGGGAGTGTCAGACTTTTACTGACTAAAACACATCCATGTTCCTTCATCGCCCTTTGTGTTGCGGGACCACGGTATCTCTTTCGAATAGTCCCATAGCCCCGGCAGGCTCCCTTTATTCACCCTGAGAACTCTTTTATTTAGATTCCAATTGGTCTATTGCTTATTTAATTCACTTGGTTTTTAATGTTAATGGTATTATAATGTTTAAAAAAGAACACTAACAAATTATCGCGTATTCTAACCTCAATAGAAATTAAGAGATCAAGTGTTGTGTGTAACCAGCCATAGCAAAATACTAATTCTAACTGAAAATGAGGTAAATACGTACTGCGATAAAGGCTAATAGGGATGTACGAATGGAAGTAAAAGAGATGCTACAGCGATCTTAAACGAGTCAGGATGATGGCAGCAGGATTAAAGACTAAAACCCCCACTAGAGGGTCAATTTTCGTAGCTCAATCTTAAGTTGCTCACATTCGTTATAATTATATCTCTTGAGCAATATTTCAAGCTTTTGTCCCATTGGTCTAGACCAGAAGTCCCCAAACATTTTTTTTTCTGGTAGACCACTTTCAATATTTTCTGGTTTCGGACCCCATTGCATTTTTTTTAAGCCCGTACCTAGACCAAAAGAATAACAAGAAAATTACAATATTATTTTTTCGCGCTATCTGTTAGGATTGCATGAGGACCGTAGCTCCTCGGGTTTTTTTTTGGCAAAAAATCGGAAAATTAGATTCTTATAGCTTTTAAATGCTTTTTTTTAAGTCTCAACACGACCATTTTCACCGAAATATAACCTGTCATCAACGGAACAATTGTTTTAATTTACTTTTTCGAATAGCTTAATTATCTGCCTACATTGATAGATAAAGCCAAGCCAAGATTTTTGTTCTTTTAAATTCTATTTTCCAGATAAATTTTCGTGGACACTTACAACTTGTGAACCCCCATTTTTTTTACGCCAAGTAGACCCCCGACGGGTCTCCCGTGGACCCCTGGGGGTCCACCTGGACCACTTTGGGAATCACTGGTCTAGACTGTGCGTTGTTTGTCACTGAGTAAATTTATATTTCATTAGGTAGATTGTTCTACCCAGCTGATTTACACAATTCTGACGACGCAGCAGTACTTGAACACCAGCACATTTGCTAGCTTACTGAATATCAACAACTAACAACTGTAGATCGTAACAAATTTTGTAAGTTGCCAGTTTCACCACTCGAAAGTAATTCTTGTAATTTGCCAATTTACTTAACATAACATCACGCCTGTAATCCCCGAAGGGTTAGGCAGAGGAGACCCTTATCTATTTAAGTCCCATGTAATGGGGGCGAGCCTATTGCCATCAACCGGGCGCAAATCTCTGGATTCTCCGTGGCTGCTAATAATCCTGATGGAAAAACCCAACAACATTTTGCCCGACCTGGGAATCCTCAGACCTCATGCTCAGCAGTCGTTCTTGCGACCACTAGACCAACGAGGCATTTACCAACATTATTATTTTCACTGACACAAAAGATAAGAAATAAGAAAAAAGTCACTGTAAGTATGTCACTGCCGGGGCTGCGGGACTATTGCCGGGGCTACGGGACTATTGCCGGGGCTGCGGAACTATTCGAAAGAGATACCATGGCCCCGGAACACAAAGGGCGATGAAGGAACATGGATGGGTTTTAGTCAGTAAAAGTCTGACACTCCCTCCTACTCCGCCCAGAGCGGGAGGAGTCATTTGATGATTTCCCATCCGAAAAAAAAAAAAGTATGTCACCAACGAATCTTTCACGCGGTCCCAATTGCTATATTGAAGTTACCAATAACATACGATCTTTCTCATAGATTGAAGACGAATAAATGGGGCTTTAGATATACGATCGAAGTTTTATTACTGCCGTCGTCGCCGATGCTTCAGACTAATCCAGCTGGATTAGCTGGGCTGCCTCACTGATGCTGTGGTGACAATTTAACTTAACAAGCCTTGATTTTGTGTTTATTTTTATGTCTGAGCAAGAAAATAACAGATGCAAACGTAATTGCATTTAAGTAGTATCTTCAGATCATTCAGATATGTCTGTAGTAAAATCTATTAGCTAAGTAGGTATTAGATCAGTCACTAAGTTTATTATTCATGAGTCTTTTCAGTTCGGTTTGGTGTTGTTTTACCTATTCAACGCTATTTTCGTGCGTCGCCTAAATCCGCAAAAATCTAGAATACAACTCAAAGATTGAGCAATAGTCAAAATGCAAGAAAAGACAATAATTACGTTATTTTAGTAGAGAAAATAAACAGAAAATTGGGTGCAGAAGTGAAAGAAACCTTATCGTTTTAACAGACAACAAATATCCGGAAAATATATTTCAAAGTAAATCATTTGATTGAGCAGCCAAGCATAATTTAAAACAGTTCACAAAATATATTTCCCGAGTCACAGCAGATTCCTATCCATCGGAAGTAGGTCCCGGAGATGACAAATGCTAGCAAATTGTGTATTGAAAGCCGGGAGAGCAAAACGAAATATCATAAAGGTGAATAGGAACTTCCTTTTGTCTATTGGTTCCTGTTTGTACTATTCAAAGGAGAGTCTATTTTTATACAAAATATTCACGTAAAAGCTACAGAAAATATAGGTAAATTACCGTTTGTAAATGCAATGTTCAGGCAACAGAATTGGATGTAATGTGAAAAAATCATTTATCGCTACAATTTTTCATGTTTTTCATAGATATCTGTATAGTTTTTGCGTTATTTATCTTCGGTTTTAGTAAGATTTCGTAAACGATCATTTTTTCTTTTTTCTTTTATATAAATATTATTCAATTACACATGCAAAGCACTTGCCACTCTCGTTTGTTTTCTTTTTACATCTTTGAGAAACGTGCAGCAAAACTTAGAGTAAGAAGGTATAATTTATTTATTTTTGCGTAAAAGTAACACATGGTTGCAAAAACTCACTTACGTACGAAAAGTAGAAAGTATTTAAGTGTTAAATATACAAAGCTGATAAAGAATTCTCTATTAACTCTGAAATTGAATCCGAAACCCAATCCTAAAAAGTATTTCCAAATACCGAATAAACGCTGGTCAATCAGCGAAGAATACTGAAATTCAATCGATTGTGAGCTCCAGCGCGGTCCGAGCCATCGGCGTTCGATTCCCCGGCTGGAACAAATCACGTACTCACTCGAGTTTGTATTGTAGAGACGACACGCCATTCGTCGCGCAGAATGACACAGAACTTTTGCTGGTCCTTTTCTCCTACCTATTTTATATTATACCGCCGGCAACAAAGAACGACCGCAATCTCGAAAACCGCTGATCCCAACTGAGCTTTAATTTCAGCTGAAGTGAAATCGACTGAAGTGTACACGCTTTCGCTCTTATTCCCTCGACCCTTCTTGCTTACGAACAAAATATACGCTTTGAAAAAGTTCATCTTATACTTGGAGAAGTTCCAAGCATGAATATTTATCTATCGAAGCACCTGAGAAATGAATATCCAGGTTGGTTTGGAGATCAAATGATCTTTTACAGACTATTGGCATTTGTAAAGCAAAACTGGAATAGACCCATTGTTCGCGCTATCCTTAAGATTTATTTTGAGGAGAATATCTGGAACGAAACACGTTGATAAATGTACGGGCAAAATCAGATATAAAACGTAGCTTCACAAAGTAGAATGCGAACGACATCTTGTCCTTTCTTTCCAATCATAAAAAGACATGTAATGAGAAAGTCGGGAATTCAAAAGTCAAGTCGTAATGCGGTGCCGTGAATACAATCGGAAGTCAGCACCTAGCGCACCCGGGGCGCACAAATTCCATTGTCCCCCCCCCCCCTCGCTACAGAAGTAGGTAGACGACAGCATTAAAAACCGGCCTGGAGCTCAATTTCAATTAAGTTTATGAAAACTACGAGTATACTGTTCTATAGTCGCGATAAACAACACGACACGTACACGGGAACAAGAGCGTACTTCATTATAATGCGAGTACAAACGCCCAAAAGTCGGATGTTCCTGAACAGATCTTTGATCCTCTTTGTAGAGCGCCGAAACCTCTGGCAAATTGGCGAGAAAAAGATCGTATTTAATGAAGCCATGTCTACACCGTGCCCCATTAAGGGAAATGAAAAAGTTCAACAATATTAGGTATCTTTATATGGGGTATATCATGTTTGAGAACATGGTAGGCAACGTAAGTAAATGGTAAATGTTCGTTTTGGGACCTTTCATTTTTTTGTCTTCCGAAATGAATATCAATTCAGTAATGAGGCGTTCAAGCATGGTGTTAAAATAAAAAAATAAAAATTCTTCGTACGATACGAAGCTTGCAAATGCAGCAAGCATTTTAAAATTGTTATTCAACCACATTTCACAGAGTTACGCGAATAAAATATCATGCTCTCGCCCGCAGTCGAGCGCAGAAAATACCAAATATAGACACGTACGGGTTATAAAAGGATTGCACAGATTTTCGGGGCATCCCAAAATTTATTAGTGGATTAATGTGGTGTGCTGACCATTGACCAACCACGATATAATGCGTAGGTTTTTAGAATCATTTTTGTTGAAAGTGGACTCACACTCGTGGACTAAGAATACGGGTCAGTACGTAAACTAAATTCTAAAATTACTCTTAAAATAATAGAGTATGTACCTATGCATGAATAAAACTGTATGTTGTAGATAATTTACCAGTTAATAAAGCAAAAAATAATGGTTGGTACCTCACATACAACACAAAAACCGGCCAAGAGCGAGTCGGACTCACGCACCGAGGGTTCTGTACAAACTTTTTAAAGGACAAACTTAACATTGCTGTTCGATCCCTAGAAACGGCTATTGCACCAACCGCAAAAAATAAGTTTGTAATAGTAAAATCGCTTTTTTTTTTGTTTACATATTTACGGTTTTCAGATTTTTCACTTTACATGTGCTGTAAGACCTTGCGTTTTGCTAAATTTCGTGATTCTAGGTCACGGGAACTACCATTTAAGTTTTCGACCCAAAACCTGTTGGGTACTTCCGGTTGACCTAGGATTGTCAATTTTGGTTAAAAGGAAGGTCTTACAGCACAAGTAAAGGGAAAATTCCAAATAATAAAGAAGTTAAAAATTAAGATAAATTTTGGAACTTACAAGTTTTCGCAAATCTAAATTTGCACATATCTTTTTATCGTGTTGGCTCAGGACCTTGATTTTTATACACTTAGTAGGGACTATAGACCTCAGTATCTGACATAAATTTTTACCTTTTGAGGTACGTACCCTAAAAACCAACTTATAACAAAATTATTACCTACTTTGTGGTCTTTTCTCAGCTGTCAGGCGATTGGGCATGCGGTATATTAAGTTTCTTATGCGATGCTACGGGATATTTGTCCATTCTTCCAATAACGCATTTTTCAGGTCTCAAAGTGTAGCTGGGGCTGGGTTTTAATACCCAATACAAACCACCTCGCAAGCTCGTCCCAAGCGTGTTCAATTGGATTCAGGTCCGTGCCAACCGCGAATGGAATTTATCTCCATATTCAAAATTTTAACTTCTTTAAATTACGTTGTAGCTCATTTAAGTTTTTTCATACGATATTAAAAAAAATGAGGTTATCAAATTATCTATATACATAATTAATGAAAAACTAAAATAAATAAAATGAGAACAAACTATAAAAGGGCATCGAAAAACTCCTCCTCAACGCTGTCAGCTGGTAATGTGTCCAAGAGACTGGCGGCGTGGCCACGTTGTACGGCAACACTTAGCCTCTAACCAAGGTGAAAGCCAGCCCTTGCCCAGGTCACGGGAAGCGTCAACTAGGCGTTTAAAAAGTTCTTTGAACAGGCTATGGGCACTCGGACCCCACGGCCTCAGAGTTTCAACCCCAAACGGCTCGAAAATATAGTTACCACAAAGATTTCTATATTTACGCCGTTTGAGGTTCTCTGCAGCCGCAGCGGCAGCGCCAGCACAGCACGACGAGCTTGGAAGATGAGAAGGCGCAAGAGTATCGACCCAAGTTGCGTCCCATACTAAAGGCCTACCCATCTTCCAAGGAAAGACATGTCGTCCGGTCTCTTGCCATCGTCGCGTGCCATGCCATTAAAAAATATATATTATAATAAATTAAAATAAATATATTTAATATATTAAGATTCTCTGTAATATAAAGTTAGTTTCATGTATGTACCATTATTAATTTGCAAGTTACAGGGATTTTCGTCATGGACCCGTATTATTTGACCGCGAGTGTAGTAACATATTATAAGGGCTACGAGAAAAACCTTTTATGCTAGCTGGACTCTGGCTTAATGGATATTTTAGAGTTGTATACATATTTAGTGCATAGTGGGCTGGTTTAAGTGTTACCCGTTAAATTTAATTATGAGATAAAATAAAACCCAAGTCTGTCACTCATTACTCACCCCTATTCTTAATTCTGTAAGTATTTGCACATTTTTAGAATTCCCTCAACAGTTGATTCAGTTGAATTTTCGAAACCCTTTCTTTATTTCGTGAGGGATAACTTCGGTTGGTAATTTATTTCTAAAATCACGGAAAAATTGCGTGCAAAAATCTAATCGGTAAACGTGTAGGAATTAATCCTATTTCAAAACCAATTACTCACGTACCGTAAACATTGAATACATATTCTACGAAATAGCGCCATCTTAGCTTACTTCGAATCATATAAGTAAGTTTAGTTTTGATTGCTACACAGTTTACATTAAAGTTGGCTACATATTGTAGGTAAACATTATTAGTGCTTTATATCACTCACTGGCTTGTTGGTCTAATGGTCGCCTGCGTGACTGATAAGCATGCGGTCCCGGGTTCGATTTCCAGGTCGTGCAAAGTATTATTGTCACTCAGGATATTATTTTCCTTCAGGAATTTCTCAGTAGCAGCCACGAAGTCTAGATTTTTGTACTATTGTACTCGCCCCCTATTACATTTGGACTAACCCTTCGGTGATTACAGGCGTGATGTCTTGTATGTATGGATGTTATGGGTACCTATCACTGACTTTAAAATATTATTATTCGTGTCTACAGGGTGTAAACAACCTCATCACAAAGCCGTCAACCAAGCGTTATGTAGGTACATCAAACTAAGTAACTTTATGTTATGTTTTGTGGTAGAACTCAATGTAACGCACTTATAACATTGTGCTGATGGATGGATTGAATAGTAAGGGGGTCGTAGAGGTGTTTAAAGTAAAAATCTTACATTAAAAACTTGTATTAAAAAAAAACCTAAACCTGTCAAAAAGTTGGAACTTTCAACGCCAATATCTCTGTATCTAGAAGGTTCCTAGGTATGGTGTAGAACAAAAAAATGATCGCAATGACGGGGATAACAAGTGCCTTTCGACTTCGTTAAGCGGTTTTTTACACCCTTTATATAGCCGCACTGGTCCATCTGCAAGATTAATCAACGTTTGCTGAGTTCGTTCCGATGGGTTATTAGGTACATTATACCAAGTTCTCCCTAAAGTCTGACAAGCAGTCCAGTCAGACCGGCAGTCACTTCAAGTACTGGTATTCAGCAGTGAATTCGAAAACTTCATGTGTCCATAATCAATTTTAAAGAATACTCGTAAGTTACCTTAAAATCAGTTTAAGCAACATGAAAATAAGTTTAAAGCTTTATTGTACATTAAATAATGTTAGATACTTCGGTACGATTTGACTAAGTTATTTGAAAAAAGATCAAATTGGGTTGATGACAAAAAAAAACGAATTAGTCCATCAGATAGATTTCCAAAAAATATTGGACACATATTTTTTCTTTTTTCACGTAAACAAAAACTGAAGACGACGACGACGTTTGACGTCACATTTGAGTACATTTTTTACTCAAATATGACGACACAAGCCCACACTCTTTATCTTTTTTTTGACACGTTTATCTTCGTAATTTTTTAACTAGTTTTTTAATAATTTGATAAAACAAAAAACACGTATCCAATATTTTTCAATAATCTAACTGACGGACTAAACAGAATCATATTTTTTTTAATCAGTCATCATCCTTATTAAGTTTGGCTTACTTAAAAACTTAACTTCCCTAAATCGGCCAGCTAAGTTAAACAAAAGAGGTTTTTATTTACTTAGGTATAAAGAGGAGAAAATAATCTTTTGCACGACCTAGTTAGCTATAGACCTACCCTATTTTTTACACAATGATATAATTTTTCAAATAATTTTAAACGAGGTTTTTTTATTTCCTTTATTCATCATGTGGTTGCCTTGGCTTCCTGGCTAACCGAATGCAATAAAATATGAATATTTTACAAGGAGCGACTGTTGATCTACCTCTTCAACTCAGTTTCTGGGTAATACGATACTCCTTGGCCCTTGGTAAGAGTGGTCATCAAACTTTGGAGTTTCTGACTACTTGTAACGACTGTGAAAGATCTACTCATGATACTCGGGACCAATGGCTTTACTTACTTCATTACTTGCTTTCCAAGTCACGGAGGAATTTCCGTATGAATTGAATAGTCATCCATCCGCGGACTGACTTGAGCTAGCGGTGCTCAACCTGAAAGATCGACCCGTACGGCTCCTATAACATAACATAACATCACGCCTGTAATCTCCAACGAGTTAAGCAGAGGTGTACCTAATAGTACCTACACCCACATTTCGTCAGTTATGTAAAAGGAGCGAACCTTTTGCCATCAACCGGGCGCAAATCCAGACTCCGTGGCGGCTACCTCCAGATTGAAAAACCCAATCACACTGCCCGACCTGGGTATCGAACCCAGGATCTCTTGCGACCAGTGGGGCATACTATTTTTTTATTAAGCTATAAACACACTACTCCTACTTCCTATTTTTATTCAATGAAAAATAAATCATGATCAATGGCTCAATAACAGTATTAATCCCATGTAAGCTATGTTATATAAAACTAAACTAAAAAAGCTTCGATGCAACAGTCGGCAGTAAAAATAGCGGCTGTGGATATTCTAAAAACGGAAGCCGGTGTTACAATGAAAATGTTTGAAATAAAAGTCTCTGTGTAACAATAAGTATTGCTTTCATTGCTATTGGTTTTATGTAAAGCTGTACGGTTCTATGTATCTGGTTTTTGGATGTAGACACTGTGGTGTTTAATAAATGAGTTATGCGTGCTGTGGTGGGGATGCACGCTAGAGGGAGCGCGGGCCAATGTACCGAGCTCTGTCTAGTCTGAACGGTCGTAGCGACAGCACGTCTAACGCCGTAATATTGGAAACAGTGTTTTATTTGTACAACCCTGAACAAAGACACCACACTGATATATGGTGGTTTTACTCTAAACCCTAACTAGTGTACGCAGAACACCACAATGGCGACGAGGATAAAACTACAAAAGTGAACGTGTAAAGTGTAAATACAGAGTTTGTGTTTTTAAGTGTAAAAGTGAAAGTGTTTAGTGAAAGTGTGTTTAGTGAAAAAAAAAGGAAAACCCGTAGTGAGATAGTGAAATAATAGTGTTATAATAACTAAAGGAATACTAAAGTGCGCGCCACAATCAGTGTAGTTCTTTAGCTATGATAAAACAGCTCACGTAAGTCTAATCACCATATTTAAATCATTGTGTTATTACAATTACCAAACAGATGTTATGATTCAAGTAACCAAAACAATTTAAAATGTAACGGAGGCGACATCGACAACAGCCTATAGAATTTCTCATTTGTTTACGATGGAATGTGCTATGACTTATTAGATCGGAACACAGCTGTACTGCTAACAGTTTTTAGAAACGATTAACTTGGTTATTTTATTAGTAGTGATTCAAAACATAATGAAGCAAGTAAGCTGGCGTAATGCCTGGTCATTTACTGACACAAAAGAAATAACAAAGCTATTTTTTTTTGGTTTTGTATAGCAGTACCTATATACAGATAAACTGATCATTAAGACATCATCATTGTAATGATACGGAAGCAGCATAGCTGGTGATTTAATTGATACTGTTTAACAATATTCAGGGGAATTATATCCTCAACAGCATTATTGGTGATTAAATTGACGTGATAAATGTGAGCAATGTAAAGTAAATCACACACATTCATTGGCTGAATTGAAGCTTTTAAGCAGTGATTTGAAATTATGTGAGGTACAGTTTCAAAAATAATAACGGTCGATCTTTGGGTTGAGCCGTGCTTGCCTGGGTTGGTCTGTGGGTGACTGCCCATTACATGGTTTCCTCCGTGCCTCGGAAGGCACCTTGAGCGTTGGTCTCGCTGTCATTAATGATCATTGGATCTTTGACAGTCGTTAAAGGTAGTCAGTGGCACGAAAGCACAATAACAAAACAATCACCAACCAGGCGAACACGGGTCTAAACTAAAAGTGAGTCGTTGTCAAACTGTCGGCCTGTGCTCGCCAGCGTACGGTGGTACGCTGGCGAGTCAACTAGTGTTGTTAAATGTGCATATTTCAACATTTCGCTAGTTATGTTTAACCAAGTCCCAAGAACATAATAAGGGGACCTGCAAAAATTTAGTATTAATCGTGATTTGTTTTTTTTTATTTCCGTAATTTTGTTTATTTTGTAACTATTTAACTAAATAATTACATAAGTCTTGAAAAGATCGCTTTTAGTGATAAGACCGCCCATTTTATCACCCTGTGTAAAATGTTACTTGTATGGTGTACATAAACCGATATTATTATGTAAACACGTGATTGTACTCAGGAAAACAAACAACTTTTACCATGGCACCAAACATGGAAAAAAAAAAAAAAAAAAAAAACTACTGTTCAGTACATGAATATTCCATTCTGTTCTATGAAGCATGTACCTAATCATTCTAAAATACATTATTACGTACAATACAAATCAGTATTTAATTCATTAACTGTTAGCGAAGTTAGTCGAATACTGTTCATTGTGTTATATTTCGATCCACAATTTGTTATTAATATATGAGATAGGTATTGTTACATAAATAATATCGCATATGCGATCGTCTGCGATAAGCTGAGGAATGTGATTGTGCAGCATGGATCGATGAACTGAGTAAAAAAAAAAAAAAAACTAGTACTTACGCCACTTACTCAAACGACTGAATGTCGGAACGTAGTTACGAAATTTAGTTGTTTGATTCGACATTAATAATAAAATATTATATAAAAAAAAAAAAAAAAAAAAAGATGAAATACGTCGCACCTACAAAAAAAATATATATATTTCGAAAGAAATTCAGAAAAACAAAAAATAATTAAAAAGTAAAACATTTGCCTAGATCAATTTCTATAATTTAATCAAAAATTATTTTCGATCAAAACCTGATGTATCACATGAAAATTTTGACCAAAAACTAACGTGCCCTACGAAAACATTCCTCGTAAATTCCAGTTTTAACCAAGTACCCCTTCGATAATTTCGAAGCAATGGAGGTAATTATTACCTCACCTATTGTTAAAACTGAACAAGTGTCATGAAATCCATTAGGGCTAATGATAATTTTTGACGAAATGCATTTTGTGGTGTCATCAAAAACAAATTAAGGAATAAATACGATGCAAGTACCTATCGTATATTCCCTAGCTCCGACGTGTATCATTTCAAGTGGCCGTATTGCTTAGTTTACACTTGACAGGCACTTATAATAGAACCCTTGGTGAAACTTTCAAACTGCAGTTTATTTAAGTGCCACGTTATCGGTACCCACAGAACTCTTTGCTATTGGCTGGATACGACCAATGCATTGTCAAAACTTGGTACCTGTAGGATTCTTTTGGAAAAAAAAATACTTAAGGAGCACTAACGTCTTGAAGAAAATAATTTAACCTAATACGAATTCGACGAGACAAGTTTTAAATGTTTGCTATCGTTCAACTGGTTTAAGAAAGAATATATTGATTCTCGTGATACAACAATAATATAAAACCATAACAGGAGTAATCTAAAACCGTAAAAAGGCCGTTAAAATGCCTAAATATGGCACCAAAAATCACAAAGGTGATAAAATGCCTAAACGTGGCAGCAAAAAATCACAAAGGTGATAAAGTGCCTAAATGAGGCAGCAAAAAATCACAAAGGTGATAAAGTGCCTAAATGAGGCAGCAAAAAATCACAAAGGTGATAAAGTGCCTAAATGTGGCAGCAAAAAATCACAAAGGTGATAAAGTGCCTAAATGAGGCAGCAAAAATCACAAAGGTGATAAAATGCCTAAATATGGCACCAAAAATCACAAAGGTGATACTAGTCCCGGCCCTGCAATCAATGCAGATTGCATAAAATGTAGTTTCAATGGTATTACTAAAAGTACTGCAGAACAAGAGAAAAAAGCAATACATAGATGATTGTGTATATGTATAATATTTATGCATATACATAGACATCTGTGTCGAAAAATATATATGTAAATGTGTGTGGAAAATAATTTGGACATATTAAAATGCTAATATTTAGCAGCCGAGTACTAAATTGCACAACAGTAACAAAATTTAAAATAACCACAGTTTCTTCTTTCTCAATAGATTTGAGTGCTAATCTTGCAAAACAACAAGCACAGTCAAATTAGAGAAGCCCAAACAAGAAAACCAAAGCCAAAGAGCCTACATCTTGGGTCATTTATTTAATTCTCGAGTAAAAGTGGGTCTCAAGTCAATATTACAAATTGAGTTAAGCCGAGCTACACGATAATTGACAAATGCTTGCACTGACTGGACAGGTCCACTCAAAACTGTGTGGTTCTTTCTTCAAAATACCATATCAGACACTAATATGCATAGTCCTCGTGTGAATTGAGCAATGTCTGTAGTGTAGTTAAAAGAGACTATGACCTCTGAGTTTGTTTCGGCTGTTTCTTCTCAGAGTAGTCAGGTACGAAACACCGGCTCCATCTAGTTTAAAAAAAAATGCCGTGCTAAAGTGTTTATAAAAACCTACTTGCAAAATAAACATCATCAATCCATCAAAACTAAAAATTCAAAGATATTAAATTAAAATCACTATTTCATTTTATGGTTTTATGGAACAATTCTTCTACTTGTCAGTTATAAATGAGTTCCATTTCATTGGGAATCAAAGAAAATAATAAATAAGACGAACTGGAAAAAATAACCTCATTTAAACCACTCGAGAAGTTCAAAATTTACTATAACTTGATTATGAGCAAATAAGTTAAGATTAAATCAGCCATTTATTTTATAAGCAAATAAATAAATAAATCAATTTATTAAAACACAAGTTACAAATTATACAAACAAGCAAACAAAAGCAGTGAATTATAATTAACTAAACAATTTGCACATTTGTCAATAAAGACCCATATTATTGTGTGTTCATATGTTATTAGCAGTTTAATCTTTTGTAAGCTTTGAAAGGCGAACTGCTAGCCTAACAAAAAGTCTTTATTTTAGTGTGTTAATGTATCTTAGGATAAGTGAATTTTGTTAGTGTTAATGAACATTAAAAAAAAAAAAAAAAAAAAAAGTGATGAAAAGATGAACATGCGTAATTCAAATAATTCACATTAAAATCATCAGTGAGTGATGGCAATTAAACAAAAGTCATAAATCATTCAGAAATAAAATAACAATAACAACCAATAAAATGAATATTAAAAACAAAAGAACCAAAATCAATCAATCATTCAGATAGTAAAAATAAGATAAAATATCTTATTATTATTTCTTTATATTTTGTAAAGAAGAGATGTGGTGTTTAATAAATGAGTTATGCGTGCTGTGGTGGGGATGCACGCTAGAGGGAGCGCGGGCCAATGTACCGAGCTCTGTCTAGTCTGAACGGTCGTAGCGACAGCACGTCTAACGCCGTAATATTGGAAACAGTGTTTTATTTGTACAACCCTGAACAAAGACACCACACTGATATATGGTGGTTTTACTCTAAACCCTAACTAGTGTACGCAGAACACCACAGACACCACACATAATAAAACATCACGCCTGACATCCTTGAAGGGTTAGGCAGTAGTTTACCTACCATTAATACACCCACATTACACCAGTCACAGCCATGAGGTTCAAACTGGATGTAAGCAACATTTCATCAGTTACTTTTAAACATACTTAAAATGTCACTTACGGGATATCTTCCGTGATTATAAATTGTTCTGAGCTCCCGATATTTCGACGCTGTTGCAAGCGCCATTATCGCGGGTTAACTAGAGAATGCGGGTGGATGGACAACCCACAAAACCTGGTGATACTGCAGTGAGTGTGTTTTGCCGTGACTTAGTGTCGAGTTCCAGTAGTGCGCGTAGCAAAACACAAAGAAAGAGGGTAGACAGATTTGTCTGCTCCTAACAATTTTTTCCATCCACCCGCATTCTCCAGTTAACCCGCCATCATGGTGCTTGCAACAGCGTCGAAATATCGAGAGCTTAAAACAATGGATAACCACGGAAGATATCCCGTAAGTGACATTTGAAGTATAGTTATGAACCGTGAAAGCTTAAAACAGTTACTTTTAAGTCCCATGGCTAGGGGCGAGCCCATTGCCATCGCCCGGACACAAAGCCGAACTCCAATTTTTCAAGAGCAGCCACGCTACTGAAAAATTCTTGATAGAACAAAAATTTCTGTGGTACAACTAAACTACTGAAAAATCACGCTTGAATTAAATTCGGGGTTTACAAGGTAAAATCGACTCCTGTTAGGTATGGTTGAAGTCGGTTAAAATATAGCCTATGTTACGGGCCATAACAATCAATTGATTGACACCTTATTCAAAATTGGATGATGATGGTGATGGCGCTACGGATGAACATACGTAAATTCAAACGTAGATACATAGACTAAACTACTACCACTACTATTCTTTATAAATATGTATGTTAGTCTGTAACAAAAGACCCATATCATATATACTGTTACCTGAATTAAATGATTTATTATTATTATCGTCGTTATTTACTTTACCATCGTATTTATGAACGTTTTTAAATATTTCTTTAAGAAACCCATTTAAAAAAAAACATTTAAAAATATAAAAAAACAGTGATCCGCCGCTGTTGGGAGCAGGGGCCCTACTCTCTAACGTTTTGTCTGTATATTCGGATCTATCCGTCTGTCTTGCGCACGTCTGCAGATCATTGCGAGTGAGAGAGACGGCGGACGAAGCGTTAGAGAGTAGGGCCAGAGACAGGAACCTCCTCACAATGCGAGCCGTATCGAGGATTATTATTATTATTGACCGCTAAAATCATAACCCTTCCTTTTGGCTTCGCCATAGTCGGGTAATAACCAATCAACGATGATGGCAAAATGTGAGCGTCTGCCTAACTCTTCAGTGCTTACAGGCGTGATGTTATTATGTAACTATTCATTAAGTCCACCAAAATTTCATGTCAGCAAGGTATCGTCGGCGCCAGAGACTTATATTCTCCTCGACGTGGAGATTAGCGCAATATTTGGCGCATTTGGCTCTACCTTCCGACTATGCGGAAATAGAGAGAGCGATTGAGTGCCAAGATAACCCACGTAGATTGGCACTTCATTAAGGACTGCCGGTTTGCTGTAGGCTTCGGATTTATTGACAAGACACATAAGTGGGTAACGGTTGTAGACATAAATGGGTTAATTGTTTTTTTTTATTATCTGGGAAGATAGTCTATCGTAGAACTTATGAACTTATAGATGTCTATGTCGCGGCAAGAGTATCTTATCTACTAAGATTATTATTTAAGAGGCCTGCGACACATCAATTTTCCATTCATAAACGTCGTTGATGGTCCTGGGTGCGATTTTCGACACGGGAAAAGTTTTGTTGAGTTTTTCCATCGGGAATTTCTCTGTAGCAGCCACGGAGTCTGCATTTGTGCCCAGTTGATGGCAATAGGGTCGCCCCCAATTACATGGGATTTGAACATAACTGCCGGAATGAAGGAGTTCTATTAGGTTCACCTCTGCCTAACCCTTCGGGAATTACAGGCGTTATGTTTATTAGGTTCTTTCACAATTTGCTTTTCCTCAGTAGTAAAACGAATACATGTTTTTCGCGGTGAAAGTTTGCTTTTCCAAGTTTTCTTAAGTTGAAGAAGAAACCTACAAGTTTCTTGTAGAACACATAAGTATGTGCTACTAGCTTGTGTTTTATGAAAGTTTTCAAATAGTGTGCTAGAATATTTTTCTTCATCTCTCTGCAGACATCATCATCATCCATCATCATCAACCGTCGTCCCATGTTGTTTGGGGTCGGCGCAACACGTTTTTTTTATTTTCCATTCTAAGATTTCTCTCTCATTCATTCTCTTCTCTATTCTTCATTCTCCCCTGTCAATCGTCGCACTATCATTTACTTCTTTTCCCTTCATATCACTCCTCACAAAATCCATCCATCTTTTTCTCTGCAGACATCTAAAAATGAAATAAAGAGAAGCACTCCCATTAAATTAAAAATAAGTTCTTTTCGCTATCAGAAGAACAAAGAACCAAGAGAAGGTAATGATTCGCTTACAAAACAAGGCTTCTTTGAATATTCATACAGGACAAAACATCTTTGCTTTGAAATAAGCTTTCAAGAGAGATTTCAATATCTGATGTATCTATTGTATACTTCTTAAGTATACAAACTTACCACTTTTAATTACTTTGATAATGTGTCTATACTTCTGTTATAAAGAGGTATTTGTTTGTAAGTTTGTACGTACGGGGTAATCTCCGGAACTAATGATCCAATTCTAAAAATTCTTTTACTGGCAGAAAGCTACATTATTCGTGGCTGCTAAGCTCGAGCTCAATTTTTGCGGACGAAGTCACTGGCGAAGTGCTAGTCTAAGCATAATTCAGGATACCTACTTATTTATCTATTAGTGTCCCTGAATCTACAATTTCATCGAGACTGACCGATCCAGTATTTTTGCACATTTTCGCCTTTAAGTTCCAACTTACTTGTTTCCTTTCAAATCCTTCCTTGAACTTTGTAATATTAAATATTTTTATATTTGCTAACCATAATGTTTTATTTAATATTTCAAATCTTTTTTTTTACCCATAAATCTTTATCGAAATAAAAACGTAGAATACAACAAACGTTTGTGTGATGACTTAGATCTTCGAACTGCGAATGATTTTCTTACAGATTCGTCCTGTCTGTCTGTCTATCCGTCCATACTATGTCATAGCTTTTCTCCGAGACTATGCGCACCACACAATTGAAAAGAGAATAATTGTCTTCTGTGATCCGCTCCACAAAAGCGATGCGAAATTACGAATAGACCTAATAGACCTCCATATATGGAACAAAATATGTATAAGGCTTGTACAACTTAAAAAAATAATTAAAGACTTGACGTCTTTAATTATTTTCAAACACGAAAAAAGTGAAAAATAACGAGCTATAAAAGTCGGTGACTTTTGTTTCTATTTTGTATTTCTCGCTATTTGGCGTTACGTCATGATGTTGTATAAACAATAAACATCCAAGCGATTGCAGGAATCACGACAAATTTGCCGTCTATTATTGAAGAGTTCCCTTTTAGAGTATATCTCCGAAAATCAGCGTCAGATCTTCACCAAACTTAAAAGGGACCACCGCGAAATAATATTCTTCCAAACAAAAAAAGAACCATCAAAATCGGTTCACAATTAGCGAAGATATCGCTGAACATCACACATCAAAAAAACCGCATCCTCCTTTTGGAAGTCGGTTAAAAAGAACTTTCAATGAAAATTGGTTTAAATAAGATTTGATATTATTTAGCTTTCGAGCTATGAGACTTTCGTGATACTGCAGCAGTAACGTTGTTTTTCATTAATCTACTATGAAAAACAAATTTAAGTTTTGCTGTTGAGTGCAAATCTATGAAGGAGTCTTAAAAATATTGTTATTATATTGTTTGGTGTTACAGAATCCTTTGTGTGCGAATGCGACGCACTTTTATAATTTATTTCGAAAGGTTTCTAAAACATTTAAAATTATAAATTCTAAATACAAATGTACAGAAATCTACATTTATAGTGACCACTAGTCTGAATTAAGCCCCAAAATGGCAATCTAAGACAAATCACGCATCTACAAATAGATCTCCCATCTACATAGCCTCTGCTAATCCCACTACAGCCATGAGCGCTACAGTTGTGCCGTTCAGGCGTTCTGGGGATAAACATGAATGACAAGGGTTGAGCCTTAAGGCCTGGGAGCATAGCTCATGTCTACTGACCTGTCAAATCCTCCGACCGACGTAACACTCGACCAGAGACAAGGAATTCGTTCGTTATAAAGAATTAGGAACAATTGGTTTCCATCGTGAAAGTTTATTCAACCTTTGTGGTACGATGTTAAGTGGATTCAGGTTGAATTTTGTTTTATGGCTTCTGGCTTAGCAGGATCGTTTACTGCTCCTGTTTTTGGCGTTTTTTATTTTAATTACTTGTGTTTGTTGAAAGCACATTAAAATCTTGGACTTTCATTGAGTTCCTGGCTTATATTTTCCTCTCAGCTTGTAACCTAGGCAAAGAAAGTTCATTTCGTGGGATCAGGTCCGCACGACAAAAAGACTTCTCTGACCAACTGAAAACCCCAATGTGTGCTTTCGCTTGCCTGGGTGTGAGTGGGTGGTTTTTATTGCTCTTTTTAGAGTTCCGTAGTCAATGAAAACCTTTTAATTTCGTGCAATCCGTCTATCCGGATATCACGCAGCCTTTTCAACCGGAAACTATATGGATTAAAATATAAAGAAGGTGTACACCATGCTTAAATTGTGGTGACAAAAATGTAAAGACTTAATATGCTGATAAAACACGCAGTTAATTGGAGATGAGTATTCATCAGTATACCATTAGGTGACCAGTGTCGATCCGATCCTAAAGCCCATTTACCCGTCGGTTTCAATTACCGTATACGGAGACTAAGGAATAAGAGCTAGAACATCTGTCCGTTTTCTAAATCCTGTTAACATATTAACTGGAGGTAATTCAAAGGAACATGTTGAGAGGAAATCCTCTATTAGAGCCAATACGGAGAAGGCACTAAGCCTCTTTGACGATCATCTCTCAAGACGTAATACAAGGCCAATCTAAGTAATTGCTACCCGTATTACTGTCAAAATCAATAGATCCTGAAATGCGGTTTATACCTATTACTCATTGAATACTTGTCTTTACAGTACAACAAAGATCTATCGGCGCTTGATTAAAAAACAAGCCTCAAGCCGATCTCAATATTCAAAATTATTTTATTGCAACTGTCAAAAACCGGTACAAGGAAATAAATGGAGTCCCAGCTAATAAAATTCGTCAAAACATACGTCTGCATCACTGTCAACGGGAATAGTGCCTAGGAAGCTAGCAGCATCACGTAGCCCGCTACTCACAGGAAGAGTCGACCAACCGTACAACCGCTTGGCGAAGTCCCGAAAAACTAATTGGGCACCTATTGATCATTCCCAAAACTGCTCAAACACAGTTAGGTACAGTCATTTTCAATTGTTATTCTTCTTTTTAAGGTGTCATTTTGAAGTTAAAGTCAGTTTTTGGATTTAATTTTTAGGGTTCCGTAGTCTTGACAAGGGCAAAATATAACGGGCTACTACAGAATCCTACACTGCGCGTGGCCCGACACGCACTTGGCCGGTTTTTTTACACTTAACTAAATGTCAATAGGAATTCACTAAAGGAACCATTTTTTGTGGATTTGTTTTTTCTATGATTTTGTAATAGGGTTATTCTGGTGATTCTCTTTATGGTCGTTTTCTTTAAATGTATATGTTGATCACTATAATAACTATCGCCACACAAAAAAACATTAAACAACAAACCCAGGATTTCGGAAATATTACATTTTAAAGGAGACAATTTTTTTCAGGCCCACTTGGAGGTTGCTTTTATTATTCATATTACACCAAAAATAAGTAACAGTTATATCATAGTAACAAACGAAAGATTACATAGAAACGAAACCGGAATCTTAAAATCATAATAAAAAGTTATATTATGATATTTTTTTGCGAGTCAAATCATTCCTGTTGTGGTCAATGTCATTTGACAGAAAATACTTACGTGGAAAGGGACGTTTTTTCCGTTTACAAAAAAAAGTACGGCACCCAGTTTTAATCATATCTGCTTTAATTAAAACATAATGGAATATAAAAAGAAATATTATTAAACTGTGAGCATTTTAATGCTATTTTTAAAGGTTTACGCTAAAATCGCGTAGATGGTTTAAACAAGCAACGTGTTACGGAGAGTTGTAAATCCGCCTTTTTAGTGGTAGACAGGCAACTTCATTATTTTGACATTTACTCTTTCTGTTTATTCCAATTTTCGTAAAAGTGTTTTTGCAGTTTTCGCATTTATTCCGGTTAGACAAGGCTTAGCTAATATAACCACTGTAATCTAGATATTTTAGGGAAGAAATCAATGTACGTTTCATTTTAAACGCTACAATTTATGTGGGTGGCCTAATCTCCAAACAAAAAAAAAATATCTCCAAATGTTGGTTAGGGTTGTCAATCAACCCTGTGTGCAACATAATACTTACTTCATACAAACATTACTCAATAAGATTAATTACTTATGACGTGCAAAGTTTACATAGTTTATGTTTTTATGGAAAAATTGCCTATTCCAATTTCCATAGAAATAAAAAAGAAATACTTAGAAACGTAATGTCTCCGAGATGTCGCAAAATACATACCTATTTAGAATTTTCTCAAGTTAAAGGTAACGCGTGGCACAGATAATATCGTGTGGTTAAGTATACTATGCAAACAATAAAAATGGGACCAATAAATAGTAAAGGAGATCCCCCGTTATGGGCCTACCCGTTACACGAATCAGATATATGTACCAAAGTCAATAATCATAATCAAATAATCTACTATTTTGGTTAATTAACCCATTTAAATCTTAGCCTCAATTACAATCAAATGACCAAGAAAATAATACTTATTCTTCGTCGTGCCATCAACGACTTGACCAAGCAGTTTTGAACTTAGGACCGGGGACTCAGATGATCGATTGTCAAGAGTAACACTTCTGCAAATTCCTTAAACTACTTTCGGTACTCTACTGGGTAAAGCCGGTTCTCCGGACCTATTTAATCTGTTTATCCATGGTCTAATCGAGGAATTCAGGAGAACCGGAGTCGGCTGTCACCTGGGCAATGTCTGTGTGTGAATAGCTTGAGCTATGCTGATGACATGGTTCTTTTGAGTCCCTCGATCAAAGGCTTGAGGAAGTTTTTTTCTGTCTGTGAGCATTATGCTGATGCTTATGGACTAAAATACAACGTCCTTAAGACCGAATCCATGGTATTCAGGTATGGGACAGGTCCGGGAACACACCCAGTTTGTTTTTGAATGGTGCGACCATAAAGTTCGTAAAACAGTTTAAATACTTGGGGCTCGTTTTAACGGATAGACTTCAGGACGACTGCGATATAGAAAGAGAGCGTAGGGCCCTCTCAGTGAGGAGTAACATTCTCGCACGCAAATTTGTGAAGTGCACCAAAGACGTCAAGAACACTCTATACAGAGCTTATTGTCTGTCAATGTACACCTGCCAACTATGGTGCAACTTCACAAAAAAGATGTACAACTCATTAAGGGTTCAGTACAATGACGTTTATTGAACCCTTATGAAACTGCCAAGGTACTGTAGTGCTTTGAGAATGTTTGCTGAAGCGAGGGTATCTGATTTTTACGCCATTATGAGGTCGAGGGTCGCGTCCTTTTGGCAAAGTTTGAGACGCTCCAGTAATAGCATTTTGAGGGTTGTCTCGTGTAGCCTTGTAAGCCCTATATTTGCGCACTGGATTTCTGTTCACGAGGGAACAAAAAATGACGAAAACATGATTGTTATTTTTGAAGACAGTGGACCTATACATACCTCCGTGTTTTAATTTTTTTTTATAAAAAAAAAAAAAAACAAAAATATCATTCAATTCATTAAAAAATATCAATAAAAAATTGATAGACTCACTATTGGTTCAACTGGTACAATTACTAAGGAAATGTGAAAACTAGATTTTTATGGAAAGAACATAATATTTATATGGACAACATGGCACGATAATACCAGCGTGCATGTATGGCTAGATGTTTGAACATAGGCGGTAGTAGTTTCTGCCAACAAGCTAAAAGCGTGACTTTACGTATGTATGTATGTGGAAACATTTTTTATTTGTGACTGAGCCACCACATACATATCCAATAACAGGATAGAATAGAAAAACCTAACAAATAACTGTCAATTTTTCAAAGTGTACAACGATCCGATACCGATTTTGTGTATAAAACTCTGAACACAAAAACTGCTAGGTATCGGAACGTAATAAAAATATTTGTACTCTAATAAAAACATTTTACAACCAGACAACACAAAGATCCTCTTAGAACAATGGACTACAGCTTACAAAACTGTTCACGACAATAGACGCGAATCGCGATACTTCGGCAGTATCGCGTCTGGTAGGGACGTTATCGTGTTGGCGTATGATCTGCACCTATCGATAAAAGTTAGGTATTCACTGCCACTCCATCCATAACTGAACTGAACCTTTAAGCATTAAAAGCATTGTTCTCTTAGTTTTAATGTGTTTTCTTTTTTTCTTCCCATCTATTTTTTGCAATCTATTTATTTTATTTATAACCAACTTATAATATATTGCACATACAAGTTATTAGTTGAACATAAAAATCAAGAAAAATAAACATTTACTCACAGTCGGTCAACAAAAAGGGAGTCAATGATGCCGTGACGTCTGACAGGGGGAAATAGAAGAAGAAAACGTGTTGCGCAAACCCCAAATAGAATGATGATGATGACTGTCAAACAACAAAATCTAAGCAAAGCACTTCATTTTACAAAAAATTGAGCGCCAAGGAAGGGCATTTAGAATTCGGCTCTTAAAGCGGCGAAGGTAAGTATGTAAGGAAATTGGTCATTTCTACCGCTGAGACGTTTCATTGATCGCACGACAAGTTTTCAAAGTGACAAAGCCCACAAACAATTGCTTAACTCTCATTCCTGATGATGACTATGACGTAGAATTGTGTGTTCCAGCTTATGTGGATCCATGTTCGGCTAAGGTACTATCGAGGACACTCCCGCCTGATCACTACTAAGACAATTTTTGCTTGCACTTACAACAGAAACGCTCTCTAGCCCCGCCCCGTTGACTTTGTATAGAAATAATGAATGAAAAGATACCGATCGGCCGAGCGCACTGACGACGCACGCCAAACGAGAGTTATTGTTATTTTGCGCACTGCAACTGATCAGGCGGAAAAGACCACGACTGTACCTAGTACCTACCTAATTGGCCACCTTAAGTAAATGTATCTGCTCGACCGCTATAAGAGTGTGCACCTATGTAGGTAAGTGTAAGTAGCACTACTAAATATGTTCGAAGCATCTGTATAGCAAGCATCGAGAATATTCGGGTATCGATAGTTTGGAATCCCTACCGTATACAACCTCAAACTGAAGTGGATAGATGGAGGATTGCACAATTGCACTACATCATACTTATATTGACCTCCAGTGCCATTAGCGTTATTACTTAAATCACACAATTCTACTTTCATTTAGGAAATTCTGTGAAAGAGTACTGGAGATCTTCCTTGTAAGATTCTTGTCGAGAATTTGTTGTTATAAGCTTTTATTTAATTGGCTTCTCAGTAGTAGCCCCGACATTTGTGACATTTTGATGGCAATAGGCTCACCCCCATGGCACTTCTACATATTTATTTACTTGCGAAATATGGATGTAGGTTACCTCTGAACAATTATTCGGGTAAAACAGGCTAGGTCTAAAAGCAAGCGCCATGATCGCGGGTCAACTGGAGAAGGTTGCAACAACGTCGAAATATCGGGAGCTCAAAACAATTGATAATCACGGAAGATATCCCGTAAGTGACATTTTAAGTATAGTTATGAACCGTGAAAGCTTAAAACAGTGCATAATAATGTTTCTTAACAAGGTTTTCTTACAAAGCATTCTGCATTCGAAGTAAACCCTTGAGTGTTTTTTTCATTCTGTAATAATAACGGTTGATATCATACAACGTATAAATCCCTTCAGAATAGTACATTAATTATGAAAGCTTTTCAAAGAAATAACATGATGAAAACTAACGTAATGTACAAAGTGACTACATAGTCACTTTGTACATCATGTTAGTTTGTGCATTACTTCGAAGAGAACGCTTTTGCAAGCAGAATAATAAGATAATTAGTTCCAACCGAGTAAACACACAACCTTTATAAACTTTCATTTACGATAAATACAGAATTTTTTACGGCGAAGAAGCAATAACATGCAACAAAGAGAAAATATTGCCTCTTGTTAAGAAAACTAACGAAGAGCTTGCTTTGATCTCTTAGACCTGAATTCCTGTTAAACTGATGTCGGTCGCGTACGGTCGGTCGTGACGTCACCGAGAACAAAATATGGCTGTCTAACGCGTCATAAGGTGGATGCTCCTGGGTAGCCCGCGAAATTCAGCAGGAATGACTTTGACCTTGTAAAAGTAAATTCATACACCTTTATGAGCTTGGAGGGTTGTATTGAACATTTTGATGATTATAATTCTGTAACTACATACGTCTTACAACCGCGATTCATAGTTTAATCAACATACAACCTGACACTGACCTGCACATTGCAAAAAACGTAAGAAAATTTGAATATCGCGGTCCACCCTGGCGCATTCACCATAAGTCGGCGTCGCAGTATGGTGCTACATAGAACACAATGTATACTCGTACGCGCGACCGACGTACGCGACCGACGTCAGCGTAGTAGGAATTCAGGCCTTAAAGGGGGAATTGGAAAGCTGGAAGACACTGAAACTCTCATGACAAGATGTTGTTTTAAAGGTTCTGCAAGCATAACTGACCCTGATATTTTTTAGACCTATCTTTAGCTCTCAGCTGCTGTTTACATTTATATAGTTACTAGCTTTTGCCGAGGCTTCGCTCGCGTTAATTTAGAATTTAATCATCAATTCAGGTTGTACTCTACTTGTACTAATATAATTCAATCATGATTCGTAAGACACGTGGCTCCATCTATTAGAGATTATAAGAACGTTATTGTTGTTACTTTTTCAGGATGAAACGTAGGTACCCTATGTTTGTTTCTGTACACCTGACAAAGCATATTCCAGTACCGTTGGCTTGAAATAGTACATTGTTACCCTAGGGGTGAAACTAACTTATTTAGTCCCGAGACGGGGTTTGGTGGCCGAGCGAAGCGAGGGCGCTAATAGTTCGAGGGACTAAATAAGTCTTTAACCCGAGGTAAACACTGTGCTTTTCATTACGAATACAAGGAAAGTAAAAATAAAAACATGACTCAACTCGAAAAAAAAATGAAGATCGGATTGCAGCTTCCCGCCTATTTTGTTTTTTTTTTCTATGGCCGACCAGCTATTCAGCCATTACCTATTTTTCATTTTCATCATCGAAAAAATGGTAAATATTTGCCCAAATCTATGTTATTTTAAAGAAATAGTTGAAACTTAATTATTATAAAGTTATTTAAAAAATATCTATTCTTTAATTAATACTTAACTTTGTTATTTCAATTTTACATCGTGGCTGTATAGAAAGTTGGAACATGGTTCAATAGTAAAATGAACAATTTTTTTTCAATACACTTCCTCGAAAACTGGTTCATAACGCACTATGATTAGGTTCAACATGCAATGTATTTCACACACGTGCGATTTTTTTCATTTTCCAACACGTGTGTGGGCATGCAAATTGCCACAGATAACTATACCTATACTGCCTATACTTAGTTCAAATTGGTTCAATGCATTAAGTCGGAGGTGAATGTTTTTTTTAATTTTGGCAAAGCAATAATGCGTCTTTACCGCCTAAATATTTTTTAAATATTCAAATTGTGTTTATAAATAGAATATCATAGATAAACATGATTATTTAAAACTAATATTTACTTTTATAAACAAATTAACATTTATTTGTGTTCTAAATTCAAAAATATAAAAGAAAATATAAATATATTAGGCTGTTTAGCGGCTTCATACCTTTGCTTCTCCTTCAACCTGGCGAAAGCAAAGCGCGGAAAAAAAGAAAATTAAAATCATAGTTTCTTATTAATTTATGACAAAAATATTTTTCGTTATTTTATTTTATTTCTTCAGAAGTGTATTGAAAAACGTCGTTTGATACACGTGGACATTTGTTATTGCAGTTCTCAGCTCAAAAACACCTCGCCTACGGCTCGGGAGTTAATTCCGCCTCGAATGCAATAACAAACTTTCTCCACTTGCATCAAAATGTACTATTTTTATAATTTGACAGTTGTCAGTTGAAAACGATTCTCCCTAGGTCTGAAAAGTATTACTTTCAGCCCGCTCCTCAGGCAACTTCAGACCTACTTTCAGAGTATGAGTAATGAAAAGGTACTTACTATCACTTTTTTAATATTAAGTACGGATTTAAACTGGCTCTATTGAAATATTTTTTATTTTAAAACCATCTTCTTGTCAGTTAATCCAAGAAAAAGTTGTTTTCTCAGCAGTTGTTAAAAATCTAAGAGAGAGAGAATTAATGTCTCTATTTGTAGAACGAACCGTTTAAAAAGTTTTTAATGAAGATCGACCGAGTCAGGAACAACATGTCCCCTGGCTCATACTTTAGATCGTTGTAACTTTAGATGTTTTCCTTGAATGTTGGGTAGAGATTTTATTTTATGTTCATGTTGGGTTGCTAACAACGATGATTTACTACTTCTAATGAAACTAGCTGATGCCCGTGGCTTTCCCCGCCCGCAAATTATATAATAAAACCATCCTCTTGAATCACGCTTTCTATTAAAAAAAACCCGCATCAAAATCCGTTGCGCAGTTTTAAAGATCTAAGCATACATAAGGGACAGACGCGGCGGGTGGCTTTGTTTTATAATATGTAGTGACATTTTCTTAAAGATTTTCTATGACTGCCCCATGAGGTCCTGGGTTCGATTCCTGGGTCGGGCAAAGTGTTATTGGGTTTTTCTATCAGAATTTTCTTAGTAGCAGCCACGGAGTCTGGATATGTGCCCGCTTGATGGAAATAGGCTCGCTCCCAATTACATGGGACTTAAACATAACTGGCGAAATGTGGGTGTCATAAATATTCAGTCTTAGAACGGATAGTAAGTAGGCTTTGAATTTCAAAGAACACGAAAGGAAACTCACTTTAACTTAGCGTCCACTTAAGTTACAAACAGGCTGAAACGTTATACGCGAGGGGTATGGTTACGTAAACTTATTAAATACTTGATCGATTTTCCGATCGCCTTTGAAGAGCTTATTGTTAATTAAGTTAGCAAAGGATTAACTAGTCCAATCGTGATACTAAAACGTTATGATAAAAACATGGAGGGACTACTTATCTGACCTCCACAAACCAGTTTCTGGGGTTTTATGGGTAACACGATACCCTTTGGGATGACAGCTGTCAGACTTTCGGACTTCTGCAGTGATGCAAGCATCTTTTGACAGATTGTTATTGGTGAAGATTTTGTGTGTTTTTGGACAAAAGTATTGAATTAACAAAATAGCGACCTTATTTTCTAAAACAAGGATCGATAATCGAAACAATACACTCTTTGGATGTAGAGTGGCGGTCACCAGCCCGATATACGATTCCTAAAATAGCACACACCCCCAAAAGATACTTGCACAGCCATACCCATAGCGACCTTCTTCAACTGACAGCCGGGAACAGCAATGGCTTAATCGAATTCGGAGATTGAAGTTCAACTCCATGACCTAAATTCCTAGTTTTAAATATCCTCGATAATGCCAAGTGCATGTACTTCTTGGAGCTTCAGTAAACTTTCGTTTTCAGGTACGTCGAATTCGAAACTGACAACGAATTCGTGACTTGGACTTGCTGCAGTATGTACCGAGCATACAAACTATACTGCCGGTTAAGAGGTAATTCATTATAATGGTTGTAATGGTTAATTTGTTATTTTAGGTTAGTTAGGACAGGTTTAATAGTTCAGTACTGAAATATTAAACCCGACAGCGATGGTACAAAGGCTGAAGAGGAGCCACCTTCTATAAGTGGGAGGCGCAGCAATGGCTGCTCCAGCACAACGCCATGTATACTACAACAAATTCGCTTATGGTCTCACGACTGATTGCAAATATAACAAAAAAATAAAATAGTTAGGACAGGTGCGTAGTACTCGCATAAATGTACAGATGTATGAACGTGGACGACGCGAGAGGAGGGTGTAAGGGTCGTCGCAGGCGGTGTGGTTTCTGCCTACCCTCATGGGAAAAAGCCTTAAGTTATAAACTCTGGTATACTTACCTACAGACGATCTTTCAGAGAGAAAGTGTGTCTTAAATTTATTTTAGGAAAAGGTGTCTAAAAATTATTGAACCAAGTTACACAACTATTCCTTGATTGAACATGTTACTTAAGATTTTGTTGTGATTGGATTTTGACCAGAACCGATTAATTCCTGGTCAAATCCAATCCAATCAAATCCAAAGAATGTTTAATTGAATAAATTAAAGATGGGAAATGCGGTCATCGATTTTCGAGCGGGGAAGAGTTAGCCTTTTCATGAACAGATTGGCTTACTTTAATTTCATGGCTCTCATGGGTCACTTATTTTAGAATAGAGAGTTAACTGCTCCAGAAAGAATGAAAACCAAGGAATGTTCAACTATGTATGCTGCCCGTACCAAGGTACAAACATGTTAATGAGAGCAAAATGGAGTTCTAAATTAATGTAGATAGGTCTCATATTAGAATCTGGAACGATATCTTCCACATTTAAAGTAAAAAGTAAAGTTACATTAGTACTCCGTAATGTAATGAGCTACGTTGTAATCCGATCCATTACAACGTAGCTGATTAAGTGCAACCCGTTCAGTTTTGTATAATTTTATCATCAATATAAAAATATTGTATAACAGCACTAAATCTAAAATATTTCAGTTAGTTTTGAATCTGAAAACATCAAAGCACTCTCTTGTGTACTTTAATCCGTCAAATGGATTTATTTGAACATCGCATGCATAACGGATAAGCTGGATTTAACTGGCTGTAACAAATGTTGTATCTATTTTTAGATAAATATTGTTTTGGTATTCGGTACTCAGCTACGGATGATTTTCAAACGAATACAAGTACTAGCGATCCGCCCTGATTCGTACAGTTTTTAGGACTATATAAACAATCAAGATTTCCTTATAAAATTAAGTACCTAAATTATACCTACTCGTATGCAAAATACTGATATTCAGCTGCACCTGCATCCGGTTAGACTGGAAACCGACCCCAACATAGTTAGGAAAAATCTAGGCCGATGACTGACTCGTATGTTAGTTAAATAGACTCAAAATCCATTGCAGCATAGACAAACACGAAAAATAACTTTTTAAACCTATTATCGAGTGGATATAGAGGTTTCAAAGCTGCTGTGAGGGCAAAAATAAATCTCTAGCCGAGTTGCTGGATCTAAGCGGCTTTCAGGCTTGAGGTTTATTAGCATACTAATGAATGGTGCAGCTACCCTAGAGTTGTTGACCTTTTATTTTCAATAAACTATGGTTATACACTGTTTTTATACCTAGTACATACTATAGAGGTTTGGTTGGCTTTGCCAACTGACCTCCACGAATTCTACTGAGTTTGTGAGGATGTATAGAAGTCTGGATGTATGAACGTTTGTTGTGAATGTTGTTTTACTCTTTCACGCAAAAACTAGTTAACGGATTTGGATGAAATTAAGCACACAGATAGTTTATAAGCTGGATTAACACATAGAATATTTTTTATCCCGGTAGTATGATTCCGTGGGACAATTATCGAACTCCAGGTGGGCGAAGTCGCAGGTATAATAAGCTAGTATTAAATAAGGACTTATGACTGTCGTTTTCGTGTAAAGAATGGGAAAATGTGTAGTAGACAGACAGTCTGGCCCCGACATCTGAAAGCGGTGAACAAAAGTGCTTGATGCCAAAATTATGATAATCTTTCTCGGACTTTGTTTTAGAAATATGGAGCCCGCTGACCTTGCGCAGACTCTTTATGACTCCTACAGTAGATAAGGAAGGTAACCTATCTTGAAAAAAAAACATAAAATAATGCACGTGTTACTTAATTACATTTAAGTTCCATGAAATAGGGGGTGACCCAATTGCGTCGGAAAATATAATAGATTTATAATAGAGTATGAAACCTAAACTTATAATGCTCTTAGCAACTACATTAGATACCTTCAGTCTCTCTCTAGGAATTTTTCTCTCATCTGTAGCTTTTTAAACTCAAACAATTTAAATGAAAATAATAATCTTTTTATTTATCTTTTCTCTTAGCAATTACATTTATCCTGTTTAAATTACAATTACATTGAAAATATAAAAAAATATATGGTACATCGGCCTCAGGAACCGGTTTCAGAAAGCCGGTGCTCAGGGCTTCAGAGAGAGGAACCTGCTCACTATGCGTGCCATGTCCAGGAGTATCTCCTACTGCTTTCTGAATCAACATCTAGACCCAGCCACGGAATGTGAGCCTCCCAAGGAGTTGGTCGAGGCTCTTTGCTATTAGTCCATTAAAGTGGATGCTCCAGGGTAGCCCGCGAAAAGGTGCAGGAATTACTTTTTCAAAAAGTAATTCCTGCACCTTTGTGAGCTTGGAGGGTTGTATTGATGATTTTGATGATTTTCTTTCTATAATTACATATGTCTTACAGTCGCGAGCAATATTTTAATCAACATACAACCTAGCACTGGCCTGCAAATTGCAAAAACGTTAGAAAATTTGAATTTTGCGGGCTACGCTGGAGCATCCACCTTAACCGTAACGACTATCGGTACAATGATTGTAGAGTCCCCGTCCCACGTCATACTTGTTTTACTTTAAAAAAAAAACAAACGTATACATCACCTTCTTTCAACAGTTCATATTCCTCGAAAAATCGAAAATATAACAGACACTATAACAAAAAAAATACTTAAAGCAAAAATGTTCAGAACAGTGAGGATATCGGATTTAAATAAAATAGACGTTACGTGCGAAACCCTTATGAAAATAAAAACGTATGGATAAGAAAGAATAACGCATTAGATTTAATGAGGGAAGGGCGCTGGTAGGTACATTTTACATACATGTAAGAATAAATGAGTATTAAATAACATGAGTAACTTTCTGCAAGACCTTGTAAAGTGTATGTTTGTAATAGGTGAGCACATGTTTCAGTTTAATGATAATAATTAATACCTTTCTAGATAAAATTGTAAACCACCGGCTGTTTTTTTTATTTGATTATCGATGAAAAGGGGCCTTCAGAATAACGTACAGAACACGTGGTAACCAAACTTAAAATGCCACATAAATCATGATCTGTCAAATGACCAATTTGTTAGAGACACCATTGTTTAACTATTGTGTCTACTTCGTGGACAGATCAAGGGGAGATATCTTCCGTGGTTAATATTATTTTTGAACTCCCGATATTTCGACGCTGTTGCAAGCGCCTTGCTCGCGGGTCATGGTGACTGGAAAATGCGATTGGATGGAAAAAATTGTTAGAAGCAGACAAACATCGGGAGCTCAAAAATAATATTAATCACGGAAGATATCCCGTAAATGACATTTTAAATTTAGTTATAAAACGTGAAAGCTTACCGTACTGGCATTCTGTTTAGTCAAGATAAAAGTAGTCTCATAAGTTCCGGTACAGTTAAATCAGATGTGAGTATATTACGTTAGAATGCTTAATATTTTTAATTTTTTTAGTATTATTAACAAAAACGTTACTAAGCATGCTTTAATTTTTCATATTCTACCTGTACTTATGAGAACTGCGGACGATTCTTCTCTAAGAAATGTGGTACAGTAATTTCTCCACTGAGAAGTGTCGTTTGCGATTTTTTTGAAAGTTATATACTTACGGTATTTACAACTTTTTTTAAACAAATGAACTGAGATACCGAAACGGAAGTCAGAGCAGGCTGGGAGGAGCGCGCCATCTAGCGCTATGGCTCCTGAACTGGAGAGACCGCCAATCGAGAGATGGCGCTGTAAGTTGACGTCACCTTTCTGAATCGCGGTGCTCTCACACGGGCTGCGGGACTATTCGTAAGAGATACCGTGGCCCCGGAACACAAAGGGCGATGAAGGAACATGGATGGGTTTTAGTTTTAGTCAGTAAAAGTCTGACACTCCCTCCTGCTCCGCCCAGAGCGGGAGGAGTCATTTGACAATTTCCCATCCGAAAAAAAAAAAAGGTTTTCCTCACACGGGCCATTTTTTGACCAATACTTTCTTGGGAACACTAATGGATCAATTATGTGAAGCAATCTGGAGCAACAACAATAAATTAAAATTAAGTATTGCTTCTAATTGCTCCACATATTTCACATTTCTCAATGTCGCCAATATGAGTTGCCGAATATCCAATCGGTTTCGAAATTTTAGTAAATTTTCTTTCTACGTTTCGTTTTTGCGAAAGGAACCGGCCAGCGCAGCGGCTAGTTTTTTAAGTTGCTCCATATTGCATGGTATTGTGTGGCCGTATCTCTGGCAACAGGTTGCTACATATTGCCATCGCCTTAAATTGCTGGACGTAGTCGTGACGTCATGGTTGACGAGAATTGACCAGGATTGAGCAATTTTAGTTGCCCGTGTCTTACTAGCGGAGAATCTTAAAGGTACCTTTAAGATTCTCCGCGATTGAATGACGACCCCGGTTTTACAAATACGAACTTATCTTTTTTTTCACTTCATTTGTATTTTTTGTATAGTTGTATAGATTCATATTTTTGGTTGAACTTGTGCAGAAAAGGAAATATAAAACGCTAAAAGTATTAATTATTAGCTATTACCTTGCGTATTTCAGACTTTGTTTGACATGAGTCATTTTTAACTTTAATTCGGCGTAAGAACTAAAGTTCTTTCCTGCCGAAGAAACCTAGACTTTAGGTGATGTGACTTGCGACACGACTTGTGCGCTTTCGTCGCTTGTGGTGAGCATCTCGAGTAGGTAGGTACCTATCGCAAATCGCATCGTGGTCACTCTCACTCATTGCTTGTTCTAAGCATTTTTTTCTTTTCTTTTATCGACAGCCGCTGTTGCAACATGCTTGAGGATTCAGCTTGTGGCCATCTGGTAGCGGTTATAATCACTCCTATTCCGACGTCCTTAGGGTGAGTCCAGATTAAGCAATATTTCACATAAAAAATCGGCCAACAGCGAGTCGGAGTCGCGCACCGCGATCGGATCCCATGAAACGGCTATTGCACCAACCGCAAATAATAAGTTTGTAATAGTAAAATCGTCTTTTTTTTTTGTTATTAAACTACATATTTACGGTTTTCAGATCTTTCCCTTTACATTGCTTTTCGCCAAATTTCGTTATTCTAGGTCAACGGGAACTACCATATAGGTTTTCGACCCAAAACCTATAGGGTACTTCTGCTTGACCTAGAATTCTCACGGCACAAGTAAAGGGAAAATTCCGAAAAAATAAAAAAAAGTTGATAATTAAGGTGAACTTTGGTACATTTCGCGAATATCTAAATTTGCCTATATCTTTTTATCGTGTTGACTCAGGACCTTGATTTTTATACACCTACAAACTTTAGGGCACCCTCAATACAACAACTAACAAGGTAAGTTCTAAAACGTAACTCGATAATGTTGTAACTTTGTATATTCGTTGCAATATTTCAGCAGCTAGTGCATTGTGTCCTTACGCTGCGCTGGGTGCTCTTTGTCGCAATATGTATTTGAGTGACGTCGTTATCGCGGCATACAAATGTATCTCAATGGAAACTGGGACAGTAGCTGACGGTCTGGTTGTGGAACTAGTGGAACTTCAGAAGTCTGGTATTGTATACTGGTAACAATACTTTTGTTACAACGTAAATAAAGCAATCAAGCAAGCTTCAGGCAGCTGACTTCACCTGTTCCTAAAATCTAACCAATTTTGATTTTCCCAGAGCTTTCTTTTCTATCTCAATTATTGGTTTTCCTGTCTCTCTGACGTTTGATTTTGTTTTAAATATCAGTGCTTACTACAGTGCTGCATTATTCTTTCAGTGCCTGGTCATTGTTCTAAATAAAGCCGCCATCTGGTTGTTTTAATACAAATACCACAGACAATTTAAAAAATGTTTGCCAACAGCGCCCCCCTGATTTGATTTAAGCGCCAAAAATCTCGGAGAACACTGTTAACTTTATTTTTGAGTCATGGACACTCAAAAAAAGATATTACAGGTATAAATAGATTTTGATATTGTAGGTTAAAAAAAAATATACATACATAATATGTATAAATATATTTTTTAATTGTCCTACATAATTATTAGCATTGATTTGTATCTTCTAAAAGTTTTTGTCAAACCAATACCGTTTAATTTTACAAGTCGTTTTTTAAAGTGACTTTGTTTTTAATAATGCCGAATAAACACAATATTTCTTTATTTTTCGTATTTTATGCTGTTTATCCATTGTCAAATTATCCAGTATGTAGATATTATAATAATTACTTATACTTCTTCTTCTTCTTAGCGTGTCGATGGCAATCTGAGTTGGCCCAGAACTGAGCTACTAGTTTGGCGCTTTCGGTAGCGTCCATCAGTTCCTGTGGGAACAAACAACAGGACACGCAGGACACGATAGTTAGTGTCCCATCGTTTTTGGAACAGCACCACATTTACACTCCTGGGCAGAGTCATTAATGAATCTCCACCTGAGCAGGTTTTCCTTGCTACGGCCAACCTGGCTCCGGAGTCTATTTAAAGACTTCCAGGTCAGCCATGGCAACTCATGTCCAGGTGGGAGATTTTCAGCAGGTGGAACGAATGTGATTGGTAAGGATGCACTGCCTTGCCACAGATTTAGTCTTTTTGTAGAGCGCTCGCCACTTAGTGTGGTGACACACTTCAGAAAGCTGTTTCGGCTTTTCAGCCTTTGCGACACGAGGGTATTCAGATTCAAAGGGTGTCGTGTATCTGAAACCATTTTGGCTCTTTCGCTAGAGCTTGCCACTGTTCTGCGAACTTCTGGTGGCGCAATTCCTGCCAGTAGGTACAGCATCTGTACCGGGGTCGGTTTAAGGCTACCAGTGATTATCGCACCTTTCATTCAGAGCTGTATCCACTAATTTAGCATGGGCTGAACGGCTCCAATAATTACTTATTGACACGAAGCTTGTCAGTTGTCAACTGATTGCCTGCGTTCTGTCATTTGCAAGAGTTTGGATAGACATCACGATAATTGCCGGTTATCTGTCGCTTGGAGCGACTGTGGTTCCTGAGGCATCGTCCTAATAGAAAGCGAATGCGCGACCATCGCAGATTCGCGCGAATTTTACTCGTACGAACGCGCGATTAAACATATTGAACTCGAATAGGTGTCCTAACTGACAATCGCACGATATTGCGCTGCACTGCGCTGCCCGCATTCATTTCCATCTAAACCCGCACAATATGTCATCCAAATATTTCCCGACAGCAAAAATTGAGCGTCTCTGACATCCATGGTTGTTGGTATCGACCGTGCCACTGCCCTAGTCCACGGTCGCTCGCTCGCTCGCGTCGTCAATTCGCGCGATGATAGGACAACCAGTTATTGCCATCGCGCGAACACACGATGGTCGCATCGCTTACGAGTCGCGCGATAATCGCGCATTCGCGTTCTATTAGGACGATCTAGATCAGTGATCGCCAGCATGGCCGGTGGCACATTGCATTTCACTTTTGTGCCTAAACCCTAAGTGCCGATACGATTACCACTGAGCGAATGAGGCTCCACGAAAAAGCACTTCTTTCGTCGCTACCTAAAGTAAAAGGTGAGAAGCGTATTAGTTGGTGTTGACGGTGTAATATGGCAGACATCCATTGGCTGCGGTGACTATTCACCATCCATCCATTTTTTTGCTAGTATGCTGCCAAAGAAAATAAAAAAGCTAATACTATAAGATGCACTATAAGATGCACCCACCAAAGACGTAAAGCTAACTCCTTCGCGTCGCATTTACTAGCAGAATATACTATCCCATTGCTAGGTCACAGGCCAATTTATTTCATATATTTTCTCCAGATTCGCTGTTGTGGTGTGTAACTCGTGGCCAATCTGTACCTTGGTGCAATAACTATTCTTAAAAATAATTAAGATCGCTTCACGTAGCCAAGAAATGTTGCATAAGAATCTCGTAAAATCTAATTAATATACCTACATACTTATATCTTGATGGTAGCGGAGGCAATTTCAATTCGCCATAAAAATCGTCATTTTGATTTCAATCTTAGTAGATAAGTAACAATACTCGTACTAATTAAAATGTTCTGCAGCTATTTTTTTAATCCGCTTGTCACCATATTTGTTCTCAGTTTTGTTCAAGTGATCGATTTATATAAACTTAGTAAAGGTCAAACAAATAAGACGGAAGGTATGTTATTTCGAAAACCATCTTATCGGGTAGTTTTTGCACATTGTGGGTGTTGGTAACAGTTAATTGCTATTTTAAATTACTAGGACACTCAGTAATACCTAAATCAGACGTTTCAGTTAAGCACACATTCATTTTGGTTCAATTTCATTTCATTTTTGAGTTTTGGTTCATTTTGTGTTCAGACATTTGATATACTTTCAGTGTAAGATGCTGAAATCATCATCATCATCCTATTAATGTTCCCACTGCTGGGACAAAGGCCTCCTCTCTAAGAGAGGGAATGGGCTAAAATCTACCACACGGGCCCAGTGCGGATTGGTAGATGTCACATGTCTTCGAATTTTTTATGCTGAAATAAAGACAAAAATTAAGGACGTTTACACGTCTAATTCGGTTTTACGAAGACCAAACCTTGTGATGAGCAGGCACTCTTCTTCATATGTTTCAGATGATATGAGTTCTATGGATTCGGATACTTACTGTAAGTTTCAAGCAAACTCTTTCAGATGTTCAAAAAACCATAAATTCAGGTAAGTGTTATTAATACATAAATGGGTCAAAAATACTGAATATGGGCTACTGAAATACTAAGGGGGTGAGAAACAGTGACTTGAATATACAAATTTGAGTTAGGTACTGATTGTTCAATACAATCAGTGTGATAATTCAAGGAGTCTGAAAAAAAACTAAAATAAGCTTATTAACCATTAGATTAAGGTAAGGATAAGGTGTAGTTTACTTGCAGGGTTCAAAATAACCCAACACGAAGGGGATGGCGGGGTCTAGTGAGCGAACTAAAACCCTTCTACTAACTAAGTGAAGACTAAGGCCTTCGAACCTCACGTGTCCGTGTCGGAGTGCCACAAGGTCCGAGCTCGATTCGCTCGCTCTTGCTTCCTATGTTCTCCTTTCTGCAAATACCGGATAAAGAGTTACCCAAGTAAGTAACTCTTTACCCAGTATAATAGTCGCCCATTCAGTATATTAGTCGCTAATTAAATTTCTATTTGCTCGCTTTATAATCTCCCTTAATAAATTACTTTGCATTTAAGTTTAATAGTATAATCTCTGCTTTTGTAATTCCTATACTTTTTTACGCACATGCACCTACTAGTCTTCTGTCAACACCTAAAAGTCACATTAATTTGTTTCAGTTTTTACTACAACGTGGAAAGAAATGAGTGCGAGTCTTTTAGGTTCGGACAATGCCTTCATCCCTACAATGTGTTCAATTCCTTAAGTTCATGCAGATCGGAATGTAGAGGTTAGGATCAATCCAAAAGCTGCATATTTTATTTCTAACTAGATATTGGCATATATTATTTATAGATATGGAGGACACTTGGGGTAATCTAGCTACCCAATTGTGAAAAAGTTTTCGTGCCACTGAGAAATTCCTGGTTGAAAAATCTAATGTCACTATGCCCAATCTGTAAATCTAATCCTAAGACCAACGAGCCTAGCCAACAAAGAGACCTTCAGACGAAACAATGTTTGGGGCTGCGGGACTATTCGAAAGAGATACCGTGGCCCCGGAACACAAAGGGCGATCAAGGAACATGGATGGGTTTTAGTCAGTAAAAGTCTGACATTCCCTCCTGCTCCGCCCAGAGCGGGAGGAGTCATTTAATAATTTCCCATCCGAAAAAAAAAATAATTAAAAAGACGAAACAATGTTCTAATGTAACTTTTTGTTTCAGATTCGTATCGGTATCCGGTAAAGAAAAATGTAACAGCAAACGTTTTTTGCCGGTTCCAGCCTCAATTCGGAAACTGTAACTCGTATTATCCTAAGTAAAGTCCCTAATTCCTATTAACTTTAATAAAATTTTGTAAGTTTCATAAAGAACTAAACTTGTGAGCAACAGTATTTCTTCATTGTTTTTACAACAGCTTTGCATACTTTTGACTAGAATCAAAATTTTCTAACTTCATATACAAATGTGTTAGGGAGTTTGGTCCGCCACTTCTTCTTCTTTCCAGCTAAAGCAGTAGGACATTTCATACTGTTTTAGCTGGAAACAGTTTATATTGACTTTAAAAATATGCTGATCCGCACTTCGATTTTATTTAGTTTTATCCGTTATTACAGACTTAGTCATAAAGTGATCTCTCTTTTGTTAACTTGTTCACAATTTTTCGACAGTTTATAATCTCACGATAGATTTATAGAATAACAGTGTTCACAATCGGACGGTGACAATAATCCCACTACGCATTAAGTACGCGCTGTGAAACAATTATAATTAGACCCGGCGGTCTTTAGTTCAACTAATGATATAGTACATTTTGATACAAGTGTTTTTGAGCCGAGAACTGCAATAACAAATGTCCACGTGTATCAGACGACGTTTTTCAATACACTTTTGAAGAAATCAAATAAAAGAACAAAAAATATTTTTGTCATGAATTATTAGGAAACTATGATTTTCTTTTCTTTTTTCCGCGCTTTGCTTTCGACAGGTTGAAGGAGAAGCGTTAAACAGCCTAATATAAAAAATAGTATTTTTTTTGTATTTTTGAATTTAGAACACAAATAAAATGTTAATTTGTTTAAAAAAGTAAATATTAGTTTTAAAATAATCATGTTTATCTATGATATTCTATTTATAAACACAATTTGAACATTCAAAAAATATTTACGCCGTGAAGATGCATTATTACTTTGCCGAAATAAAAAAAACATTCACCTCCGACTATAGGCATTGAACCAATTTGGACTAAGTATAGTTATCTGTGGCAATTTTCATTCCCGCACATGTGTTGGAAAATGAAAAAAATCGCACGCGTGTGAAATACAGTGCATGTTGAACCTAATCATAGTGCGTTAAGAACCAGTTTTCGAGGAAGTGTATTGAATAATAATTATTTATCCCTTTCTGCCTTCTTACAGGTGGTTCTTTGACATTACAGAAATGAAGTGCCGAGGGTTTTCATTCAGCGGCTGTGGAGGCAATGCCAATAGGTTTGACACTGTGAACCAATGTATGGACATCTGTGGATATACAATAACACACTGTATTGATTGTAGTCGATTTCATCATTATTAATTAATTACGTCGTAGCGAAATCTAAATTGTTTATTGAATTGATAAAAAGCAATTGTTACGAGATGTGAGATGAATAAAACTCTATCAAACTAGCTTACTAGCTTTATAATAAAACAGTAAAAAAAAAAAAAAAAAACCAAGTCATTTCATTTCTCGTGTTCTTCTTAGCAATTTAATACCCATAATTATCATGGAATGCCTCACATAAAAAATAACTACAGTTTGGCCGCTGAGAGATTGCGTTCCTGACGTCTATCAGTTGGTACATAATTTTAGCGCGAAATTATAACATTTATTGTTACTTGATTTAATGATATCCTTTTTAATAATATTATTTGTTAATAAGGCAAAAATAGTAATAAAAGGTAGGTAAGTTATATAAGTTATATTAGGTATAACATCACCAATAATACTAATACACGCGACCTGTCAGGAACGCATTCTCTCAGCGGCCAAACTGTAGTCCGCCATTTTTGGAAGTACGCCATATTGGATTTAGAATGAAGTCACTATGATAACCATGAATTGTCATCGAAACTAAACAATGTGTACAATACCTATGTTACTTGGTTTGATGTACAGAATGCTTGGTTGACGGCTTCGTTTTGAGGTGGTTTACATCCTGTATGTGCCACAAAATTTCAGCTCAATCGGAAACCGGGAAGTGGGTCTAATTCTAAGATTTTGTTTCATTGTTACAGGTTAACCTAGTAAAAGCAGGTTAACAATGATGATACTATAGTAGACAAGATGCCAGACTGACTAACTTGCTAATTTAGCACTCTTTTGCTATCTAAGCTTCGAAAACTAGCCACGTTCAGTTAAAGATTCGCAGTATTTTATCAATACTTTAGTTGTAAAGCAATAATTACAAATTGGTATCAAATCCTACGACCGATTCTTCGCTAACCCTACTTTTATTGTTTTACCCTGTCCCGGCTCAAGACAAGGGGTGAAACAATAAAACGAATGGCTTTTTGATATTGCTAATTTTCTTGGCTTTTATCTAGTCCTTTCCTTTCTGTGAAAAAGGGATCGTTCGTCGTCAATACATTTTTATTTCTTGTTGGACCTTCTTTCGCTTTTGCATTTGATTTTGTTTTACTGTTATTGTTACTATCTTCTAAAGTTATCTCAGAAAACTAGTTTCGATACTGTCCATTAGGTACGTCTTTTTTACAACTTCTGATTTAATTTCAAACTAACTGTGCTCGTATCAAATAAGCTGTGGGCCAAAATAATCACTTTCTGGAACTCTGACACAGCCAGGAGGCGTCGCAGCAAACCTCGTAGAAGATGGCGGGACGAGCTGGACAAAACAACCGACCAGTGGTCCACATTAGCTCAGGATAGAAACAACTGGAAGTCATAGGGCCTTTGCCCAGTCATGGGATGACGCAGGCCAACAGATTTTGTATTTTTTTCTTATTGCTTTTGTTCTTTTTATGTTTAAGGCCAAATGCCTATAACCTTTCTTAAGGTGGATTCTCCAATCAGCCCGCGAAATTCAAATTGTCTTAAGTTTTTTTGCAATTTGCAGGCCAGTGCTAGGTTGTATGGTGATTAAAATATTGCTCGCGACTGTAAAACGTATGTAGTTACAGAATTATAATCATCAAAATCATCAATACAATGAATGTTTTTTTCAAGGTCAAAGTTATTCCTGCACCTTTATACGCTTAGAGGGTTGTATTGATGATTTTGATGTTTATAATTTTGTAGCATCCACCTTAAGAATCATTGGGCCTACCTAATTTATTAAATCAGTTGAAAAAACAAATTCTTCAGCTATATTATATTAGTATATGTAGCTATAGAAAAGCAAATATTCTTGCTATGAATCAGATAATAGGTCCGACCGCAATCTTTTGAACTCAATGGCACAACTGAACTGTCACCGGCACACAGTACGGCTAATTAGTATCACTGCTGATCGCTGCCCGATAATCAACAGACGATTAAGGATTCAATAGTACGTACGAATAGAATTCATAATATAAAGGGAGCAGATTCAAAGAGATGAGCGTCTCTTTCTTCCTCAGGTGGACGGTTTTCTTCATCAACATACGGTTCGATTTCGGTTCGATTTTCGATTCGGTACGGTCTTCGGTTTTCTTCATATTTATCATAGCTATGTGTACCAAGCTACTGCAAAACTCGCATAGTATTATAAGGCGCACGTACACAAGTATCATCATTTCATCAATGAACAGTGCAAAGTGGAGAGGCTCGTGGCTAAATAATAACAGCGGCACAGGTTGATCTTCCAGGTTAAGCCGCGCTTGTCTAGGTCAGTCTGTGGATGGGTGACCATCATAACATACCAAGTTTCCTCCATGCCTCAGAAAGGTCGTTAAGCCGTTGGTTCCGGTTGTAATTTGTAGAAGTGGCCCGAGACCCTGAAATCCTTTCTTACCAAGGGGTTTGGTATTACCCAGTACTAACTGGGTTGTGAAGGTCAGATAGGCAGTCGTTCCATGTAAAATACTGGTTGTACTGGATGTATTCAGCTGCATCCGGTAAGACTGGAAGCCGACCCCAATATAGTTGAGAAAATGCAGATGATGAAATTATACATCAGCACGTAACTTAGCATTCATATAGTCCACTACATATAACTTTAAGATTGTTGTGAATCAGTATGATTGGCAGAAGTATGTGGTGACTAACATACATTCATAAACTCACGCCTTTTTCCCATGGGGATGAGTAGAAACCACAGAACGCCACCAGTTACGATCTTTACATACTCCAAGTGAGCACAGAATTGAATAACAAATCTAATAGATAGAGCGTACTATTATTGATCGAAGGATAGAGCACTCACATAAAAGTAGTACCTATGCAAAATTTCATCCATTCATCCTCAGTAAGTATAATAAGTTTGTATTACAATAATAATATAAAAAGACAACTTAACTTCTACTTTGTACATTAACAATTTAAACGTTTTCTGAAATTCTAAAATAACTGCTAATTATTTCGGAAACTCCCGGAAAATTGATTAATCTTTGATATTAAAATTAACTTTAACTTTCGAAAAATATTTCCGGCATCTTTTGAATGAATTACAAGCTTTGTAATTAAAAAAAGTCTTTTCATTTATAATTACGTTCTCAGTTAAGCAAAATAAGTAATTAAGATGGAAAAATAAGTTTCCTTTCATGGGGTAATTTATTGTAAGTAAAGCTGACATTGTAAAAATCGTTTTAGGTGACATCTTTAACAACAATCTAAATAAATTTAAACATCACTCATGCTCAACATTATCTCCATAGCCTTTTCATGTTGGGGTCGGCTTCCAGTCTTACCGGATACAGCTGAAAACCAGTATTTTACATGGAACGACTGCCTATCTGACCACATCCCAGTGACTTTGGAATAGGAAATATGGATGAAATACAAAACTCTTTCTATTTATGAAAAATGCCTTGTATTGGCGCATAAAAACATTGTGGTACACTTTTTTAAGTTTCTAATACATTACTTATTTTACAATTTACTGTTTTATGTGGCATGTTTTTGGTGAAACGGAACGCACTGTCAAAAGACACCGTCCTCGATAACGCCGGTATTGTCGTCAAAGTTCATTATGTCAAAAAAACACTTTTATTTGAAAAGTGCTAAAAGTTTCACCACACATACAATTGGTAATAGTTATTTGTTATACAAGAGTGCAAAGTTGCTTTTTAACCGCGTGTTCAATTTTGATGACCGAGCAAGCGAAGGATTCTAAAATTGAATCACGAGCGCAGCGAGTGATTCAAAGCAAATTGAAAAAAGAACACCAAGAAGGTTCCGAGTCTGAGTATTTAACAAATTAAAAAAAAGTTGTATGATATATTCGGCACCATAGAGGTAGCAGTAAATAGGTTTAATGTTTTTTTTAATTCACAAACTTAGTGCACACGATGTTCTAAATTCAATTTACTTTATCCTCTAGAGAATAAAAACGGCTTTTCCACTCAGATATTGAAGATTAAAAATACTCTTTCCGAGGTGGTGGGATGAAAAATAATTTAAAACACAGTTGCTCGTAAAGGGCCTCTTATTTCACCAACTTCAATATCGTAATGTATCTCATTACGTACTTGTGCTGTAAAGTAAAATGCACAGTTTATACTTTTTTAAATCTTAGCAATGAGTTTTTATGTCAGAAAAGTGGTCAACATTTTATGAAAAAAAAATAACTTTGGGAGATTAAATATAATAGATAAACGTTTAATTCTTTAATTTAATTAATTTTGACACTAAATTACAACCGATTTATGTGTAACAAAACACCAAAAATATTAATTTACTTTATTAGTAATACTGGCTGTTTTTTTTTTGTCTTTGCCGTAAAAAAAGCGCTGATGCGCGCGCCTCGCTAATTTGTGAACAAGTAAAAATTATTCCGCGCGCTTTTTCTTTTCACTGTATTGTTTTATTTGTTTTATTTTTTTATTTCCTCGCAAATATGTTATAAAACGTCGTATGACATACGTGCGCTTTGATAATTACAGCCTCTGCTTTTTTATCGCCCTCGCCTACGGCTCGGGCTAGCTATATCGCCTCGGCTGTAATTTTCAACTTACCGCAATTATATCATAATGTACTATTATTAAGGCCAAAAAAATTATATATAAACAAGGCAGATTGTGGATAATGACGTCACATCATGGCCGCGACAGCTACGGACGTATGAACTGTCGTAGAAAATTGCAGGAGTCTAATATTATTTTTGTGCGACAAGCAGTAGTTGAACTTAACTTTTAATACTTTTCTTGGGTTGATAGTACTGTATTTTATTGATTTAAGTGAAGAAAAATTTACGTGCATATTCCCTATTGTTGTTATTAGACTTTCGATTCACTACGCGTCCTACAGCTTGACGTGCTTTCAGAGACACGAAAAGGCGATGAAGAAACATGGACAGAATTTGGTATGTAATGGGTGGTCTGCCATCCTGGAACCGACCTTGTTAAAAAAATTAAACTTCACTATTTCTCTTTTCTTTTATCTCGTACTCGCTTATGCCGGCGGCTTCGCCCGCGTGAATTTTGGAAATTGCTCACGGGATCTTACTTCTGGGATAGTAAGTAATCTTTGTGCTATAACGCGGTAACGCAACTAATGCACCAAATCTAGTCCGGTGCGTTACCGCGCCGGCGCCGTCGCGTCGCCCCGCTTTCTGCCCGTTTAACTCCCTTAGGGGTTGAATTTCTATAAATCCTTCGTCCTTGTCTACATTCAAAAGGGAACCTATGTGCAAAAGAAGAAGGGAATGACTCCATATATTCCTGGCTACATACTAGCCTTATTTGTAAGAGGATATAATAACAAGGCCTCACTGAAAAATTTGTGAAATTTGGCTATCCAGGAATCAAGTTATATGAAGTATTGTAAATTGAGGTTATGTAACAACGTTGTAGTTTTTTTACGAAATACTTTTGAATGGCTTCGGTTTTGTTATGTTTTTATGCATGGAGCGTGTGTGACGTGTCGAAGATCTGACACGTTTGGCTCTCCAAGCAAGAAAAGCAAGATCCGTCAAACGTCCTATGTAAAGCCGAGGTCGTGGGGTTAAACAATAAAACATGGAAATACGAGCGCACTCAGAACGAAAGACAACGAACGATTGCCATCTGTCAGTCGGTGACCGACTGATGTCAGGCAGAGTGTTGCCAGAAGAAAAACTAAAGGAATTCGATTCGCTATGAATCGATTACACGAAAAAACATTTGTCATCACTCGATATTTAGTTTCATAATTTAATTTAAGTTTTCTCGCTTCCTAGATAGAAACATGGTACCATAATTTGTGATTTCCTTTAGACAAATATAACGGTTTTTTTAATACACATTTCAACTAGTTAACTGCTGGGCCCAGAAGTCCCCTTCTCCTTTCAGCTTTCTAGGTCCAAGGGTTTGGGGTGGGCCGGAATGGGACGCCGTCACCTCCTTCTGCGAAGCAGTCATGCTAGCGAAGGAGGTGGCGGAACGTGAGAGGGAGATATCCTCACGTCCCGGCCGCCGCGGGAGAAGCCCCGGGCGTCGGGGGCCACGTGGTGGCTTCCGGCCACCGTAGGCGCGGGCCTGTGGACGGGGAGCTATGGGCTAGCTCGCCGTCAGTCCGTCTCATGACGACAGGCCGTGTCGACGGCGCGTTCGTGTTCCACGCGCGCAAGGGCTGAAGCCTGCCGGGGCTGCGGGACTATTCGAAAGAGATACCTTGGCCCCGGAACACAAAGGGCGAAGAAGGAACATGGATGGGTTTTAGTAAGTAAAAGTCTGACATTCCCTCCTGCTCCGCCCAGAGCGGGAGGAGTCATTTGATGATTTCCCATCCTAAAAAAAAAAAATTAAAAAAAAAATGGGTTTGGGGTGGGCGTTGATGAGTCAGTCAGTCAGGGCTTTTGTTTTTATTTTTATAATATAGATAGATAATAGATATATTATTTGTAGTGGTGATTGTAATTATTTCATATAGGGCCTGTAGTTGTTTGATATTAAAATTTATTTATTTATTTATCACAAACACTACTAACATTACAGGGAAATCCTAATGCGTCAGCGTGGTCCTTAATTAAACTATCTTATATGTAACTATTTTAAAGAACATAACACATACAACATTGTTTTTGTGAATTCATTCAGAGAGCAGGTAAATAGATCGATCCTTTCAGCAGTGTCATTCAGTGCGTGCAAGGCGCGCGTCAGTGGCGCTTTGCTGAGCAAGTTGGTTCGTGCGTGAGGCACCGCACCGTTCGGCGCCGCAATACAAAATTGTCAGGCACATTTAGACATATCTCTTTCAAAACAACGGAATTGTAGGTCTTACCACGTAATTGTTTAAATACGTATGTGGTTATCGCTAGGTCCCTCCTTGTCTCGAGTTTGTTGTACCCGACCATACCGATAACGAATAAGGTCGGGTACATCAGCGGATAGAAGTTACAGACACCGTAAAGTTTCATATACAAAAATCGGATGAATTTGTTTTGTATACGCTCCAGCATGAGACTATATTTAGTCTCATGCGGAGCCCATATGACGGCATTATACTCAAGCTGAGATCTTATAAGCGCATTATACAATGCTGCAACTGTATGTATATTTGTAAAACCCGATGCCCGTCGAAGAACGAAACCCAGACTTCTGTATGATTTCTTACAAACATTTACAACATGGTCACGAAATGTTAGCTCAGTGTTCAGGTGTACACCCAAGTCGCGTACCTCTTCTACCCGCTCAATTGATGTGCCCTCTAGCTTGTAGTCGTGATGATGCGGTTCTCTCATTCTACTGAAAGTTATGACTGAGCATTTTTTAACGTTAAACCGCAGTTTATTTTTCCTACTCCACTCAGCTACAGAGTCTAGGTATATCCTGCTGCAATCGTGCACAGTCACTTTTATCTTTAATGGCCATGAGTAACTTAAGATCATCCGCGAATAATAGACAAGTGGCAAATTAAAATATTGTATATTATATTTTCTTGTAATAATATTAATTCTGTCTTGGCTTGCCTCTGTATTTATTTATTGTTAAGTACCAGTATTACTTTCGAACACAATAAAATACTTATTACTTACATTTTTCTTTATCCGAACTCGTACCTACATACACATTTCATTAGTTTACTCGATATCTGTTTTTTGTAACCATTTATTTGTTTATTTGTTTTATTATGACCCGAATGGCGCAGCGGTAGTGAGACTGCCTTACGTTCTTAGGATCCCGGGTTTGAATCCCGGTAGGAGCAAATGTGTGATGAGCATGGACATTTGTTTCCGAGTCATGGATGTTTATATGTACCTATTATAAGTATGTATTTACAAATAAAAAGTATCTATGTAGTATATCAACTATTTAGTGTTCACGACACAAGCCTCGTTGCTTAGTGTGGCACTGGATGGCGTTGTGTGTAATGTCCAGCGATATTTATTTATATATTATGTTTGAAACTGTCACTTCGGTCTGTCACTTACCCCCCCCCCCCCCCCTCAAGGTTTATTGGAAGACCAGCGTCAGACAGCATCACCTGTCTGTCTGGCATGAATGCTGAAATGGTCCTTTTTGGCGCAGCCGTGAGGCACACAGTACAGTCATACTACGTATTTTCTCTTTTGTTGTAACTTTTTTAATATTACTGTGTGTAGCATAATGAACTGACGTCAAATAAACATGTTTCTTTATTCCTTTCTTATTTTATTTAAATGTCATTTTATATACAGGGTGTAAACGGACCCTTCACAAAGCCGTTAACCAAGCATTATGTACATCAAACTAGTAACTTAACGCAAAAAATATTGCTGGGAAACGACTCTTTTTTGGGGGCGAAAAATCACGTGTTACGGTAGGATTCAAAGTACGAATACTGGAACAAATATTTGCACTTTTAATTTTAGTATTTTGTAAATGGAGCATTAAATCGAAAAATATTAGCTACCCCTTTTTTTTTTTCGGATCGGAAATCATCAAATGACTTCTCCCGCTCTGGGCTGAGCAGGAGGGAGTGTCAGACTTTTACTGACTAAAACCCATCCATGTTCCATCATCGCCCTTTGTGTTCCGGGGCCACGGTATCTCTTTCGAATAGTCCCGCAGCCCCGGATATTAGCTACCCCTAAGTCATTTTAAAAAGACCTATTCAACGATACCCCACACGATGGGACAGACGATGAAAAAAAAATCATCCCCACTTCACATGTAGGAGAGCTACCCTAAAAAATATATTTTTCAATACACTTCCTCGAAAACTAGTACTTACCGCACTACGATTAGGTTCAACATGCAATGTATTTCACACGTGTACGATTTTTTTCATTTTCCAACACGTGTGCGTGAATGAAAATTGCCACAGATAACTTACCTATACCTAGTCCAAATTGTTTCGATGCCTATAGACGGAGGTGAGTGTTTTTTTTTTAATTTCGTCAAAGCAATAATGCGTCTTTACGGCGTTAATATTTTTGAATATTCAAATAGTGTTTATAAATAGAATATCATAGATAAACATGATTATTTTAAACTAATATTTACTTTTACAAACAAATTAACATTTATTTGTGTTCTAAATAAAATAATATATATATATATATATTAGGCTGTTTATCGGCTTCATACCTTTGCCTCCTCCTACTGCTCCTTCAACCTGGCGAAAGCAAAGCGCTAAAAAAAAGAAAATCAAAATCATAGTTTCATAATAATTTATGGCAAAAATATTTTTCGTACTTTTATTTTATTTCTTCAAAAGTGTATTGAAAAACGTCGTTTGATACACGTGGACATTTGTTATTGCAGTTCTCGGCTCAAAAACACCCTCGCCTACGGCTCGGGAGTTAATTCCGCCTCGGATGCAATAACAAACTTTCTCCACTTGTATCAAAATGGACACACACACACACTATTCCTAAATTTTACTTTACCATTTTGTCGTCGTAATTGATATACACACCTCTACAAAATTACAGCTTTCTAAGACATGACCAAAACTATAAGGGTTCCTTGTCAGGACTACGGAGCCCTAAAAACAACAACAACATCATAAATACAGACAAACCCGCGGACGGAAGGTAGTTTATAATAATAGATTAGCCGTTGACCGTAAGCCGTACTTTGTTAACTGTTGCGGACTGCTTTTTATCGATGGCACTTAAAATCCCAGACTCATACTGCGGGAATTTATTTGACCTCTTTTTGACTCACGCCAGTGTTATTTACAGGAAACTGAGATAAGTGGGTAGTGAGCTAAGATGTTGTTATCTGGTACTTGTGCGCGAAATATAGGTGTGGTTTTTTAGAATTTTGTTTTTGTCGTTCCAATTAGTAGGCCCATGATCCACTGTTGGTAAATATAGAGTACACATAATCACCCAATAATGTTCCAGCTTCAGGGTTTCAGTGCAGGTCATTATCAGATCAGGGTTATTTTATCCAGTGCCCATACATGACCCGAGCAGCAAGCCCAGCAACTTACGGTCACTATGACCAACTATGCGTATTTGACTTAAAATGTATGTTCTTTTACTATCAGCTCATGCAGACCGTCTATTATGAAAGGTTTCTTATCATCAAAAACGTTTTTCGATTCGAGAGGAATGGCTCACTGCAACTAATAACGATGGGCAAAGATGCTGGATAAAGCGATGTTGCCCGAGAGAAACTCTTGAAGCAACATTCTCGGATGGACTGGAGTTACGAATGCTGCTTGGCTGGGTAGACCCCCAGCCAAGCAGCATTCGTAACTCCAGTCGCGTTAAAATTACGAATCACGTTAAAATTCTTAAAAACTCACCAACGCAATTGTTTGCGCAATTTGCCAATTTGTGACCATTTCACGAATTGTAACGTAATTCATGTTATGGTTCTGCTAAAGCAGCCAATCCCTATTCTATCTCGCACAGGACACTGACAAATGGAGTTGATGTTGATTTTGACGACCCGAATGGCGCAGCGGTAGTGATGCTGCCTTACGTTCTTAGGGTCCCGGGTTCGAATCCCGGTAGGAGCAAAAGTTTGTCTAATGAGCATGGACATTTGTTTCCGAGTCATGAATATATGTTTAGTAAGTATGTATTTACAAACAAAAAGTATGTATGTAGTATATCAACTATCTGGTGTCCACGACACCAGCCTCGTTGCTTAGTGTGGCACTAGATGGCGCTGTGTGTAATGTCCAGCGATATTTTTTTATTTATTAAAAAAAAGAAGTTTTTTTTTCTGCTATCTATTTTTTACTCCTTACAATACCATTTATGTGAATTATGTATTTATTGTACACCAGAACTTGTTGCTCTTTTGCAACCGACACCATAAAACGAGACAAGAAAACATGTTGACATGAAAAAAATCCGACGCATCCCAAATGGAATCCACGTTGATAGAATGTTTTCGCAAGGCAGTTACTTGAATGCTTGATTTTGGAGCCAACGAGCCACGAGCTCCTCACTCGTAATAAGAACACACACAGCAAAAAACTGTTTCATGTCTGTCACATCAGAATCTCAGTTCCAGTTGAAAACCAGCGTCGAGCACTAGCTGATCGGCAGTTTGAAAAACTGGGCCTATTTGGCGCAGCCGTGAGACACAATATTCTTTTATTTGTTATGTTTAGTTTGAAGTTTTTTTTATTTCATTCTTATTTTTGTTTTTAGCCGACTTCAAAAAGGAGGAGGTTCTCAATTCGTCGGAACCTTTTTTTTATGTATGTTCCCCGATTACTCGAAGACTTGGATTGGATTTTTTTTGTTTGTTTGAAAGGGTATACTTCCCAGGTGGTCCGATGATCACCAAGTCAGGATCTAATGAAGGGTTCCTGTTGAAATAGAGAGAACTCTTCAAATTTTATAGGCACACTCGAAGCGATTTGGGTAGTTTCTGGAAAAGTACTTTTTCGGAGTGGTCCCATTTCAATTTGGTGAAGCTCTGATGAAGAACTTCGGAGATAGGCAACAGAACTCCTCAATAAATGATAGCAAATGGACTGGGATTGCTTAAATCTCATGTCTGTCTATTGTTTACACCAGTTCATAACATAACATCACGCCAGTACGCTGTGAAGGGGTAAGCACATGTGAACCACTAAAAAGTGAAAAATAGAAACTTTTTTGCAAAAAATAAAACCGACTTCAAAAAACACAAAAAAGTGAAAAATAACTTCAGCTTCAGAAGTCGGTGACAAAAAAACTAAATAGATCAAACAAAGGTCACCGACTTCTGAAGCTGAAGTTATTTTTGTGTTTTTTGAAGTCAGTTTTATTTTTGTTGTGTGCATTTGCGGCATGTGCCAGTAATTATGTTTTCTTTCTTTATTACTTCGCTTTCGCAGTTATTAATAATACAGCCCAACTATGAGATTGGCCATATGAGACTCCACCATTGGTTAGTGGTGAGGTGATCGTGTCAATTTAGCGGAAATTTTTCTTTACAGCACACAGAATAGAAACAACTTGAATTTTCTAAAGAGCTCTTACATGAGATCCAAACAATTCAAGCGTCATGCAAATCCTACAACAAAGAAGCCAAGTTATCCGCTAGATTAGGTTTTACTATACTATATTTAGACGACCACGACCACGACTGGTCGTAGTCGTGGCCTCAACCTTGGTCGCAGAAGGTACGGTTGGGCTGCGATCAAGTTTGCGGCCACGACCACGACTAGTCTTAAAGCGGCCATTTGTAGAGCTGCTGCAGTTGTTGTTCTGACCTCGAACAGGATGGACATCGATATTGTGTGCCTATACTTGATGTGGAAAAAACGTAACAACAAAAGACGTTATTCAAAATATTTTATTATATGGTCTGTCTGGCTCTTTTACTGGTCGTGGTCGTGGCCGTCTAGTGCGCGAGGTGCCTTAAAGTAACGTCAACAGCCCGACAACAACCATTGGGAAGTAGTCTACCAAACAGCACCCGTCTGGTCAGGTGGTAGGTGTCACGTGTCATCGAATGTTTGGTTCTAGGATATGCTTATTTACGATGTTTTAATTCACCATTTCAAGAGCAGTGGTGATGAAATAAATTATACAAATTAGTGCGCCTATCTGGGACTGAACCCACGAGCTAACACTGAAAGTCGTGGCCGCTACAATTGGGCCACAACTGTTCTGAACGCGCCGGCCGCAGGCTCTTCAGAATTAGTGCATGCATGTCCGCACCAGCGGGACCATCGTGCTTGAGTAGTCAATCGCTTAACCAGTCCACCATCAGGACTTGAGCAACAGGCCTGCAGGAAAAAGTAACCGAAGGATTTCAGTAATAGCCACCAAAAGGATTCGCGATATTATATATCTATATATATTATATATGTCGCCGCAAGAGTCTCTATCTGCTAAGATTTAATTGATTGATTTAAGATTGATGAACCTGCCATCTCTGCTGGGCAGTATGATTATTACAAAAATCGTTATCGATTAACAGAAAAGTTAAGCGCCATCTATTGGCCTTTGTATTAACTTGTACTTAGATATCCAAGTGACAATTTAGAGAATAATTTATTAAACAAGTCTTTATCTAGAGCTACAGTTAAAATTAAGATAAGCAATTATTTTATGACAATTGGGATTTTACCAATATGTTATTGCTCTTTTGGCACTATGATTTTTTTGTTTGTATGGCAACATTCCACAGTGTTGTGGAAAGTGGCGCGAAGTACGATTTTAATGGTCAATAACTCAATTTATAATTTGAAACTACAACTAAATCAGTTTTTGTTAGTGAAAGACCTGTTCTTAGTATCAATTAGACCTGCCCTCGATCTGCCGGAAATGGTTTTAAAAACAAATGTAAAAAGTAATGACGCGAGTAATTTAGCTTAAACTTAATAACACCTTTGCATTTGTGAATATTAGTATTGTTTAAGTATTACAATAATTAATTGTGAAGTATTCTGGTATTGTTTGTAAGTTATAATGAACTTACGATGTAATGAATCACTGCACTAGGTGGGTGTGTCACTTCCGCCGACTCAAGATGGACGCGCGTAGGCAACGAGGGGTCTCGTTAGCTTATGATTAGCAAAACAATTGAAATACTAAGTAATTATAAGTGTTTATTGAAGTGAACGAACTGTAATACGATTTAAAATTGTGTGAGAAGTTTCTTTGTCCATTCTTCTCCTCAACCATAATACTTTGCGAATGGACGACTGAACTCTATAAAGTTTATAAGTTTCTGTACCTAAATGGTATAATAGAAATAAACGTTTGCAAGTGCTGTGTGTGATTTCAACTACCCACCTACCTATCTACCAACAATGAAGAATTGTATCGCACGGCGATGTGATGGCTAGGGAAATGAAAGATAATATGGCGGCGGATGGCGCCAATATTTGGAGTCAGTGTTTCTCTTTCCCTGTCGTGATATATATAATATTTGATCCTTAAACTAATTAGCCTGTTAAAATACTAAAGTTACTCCGTCTGTATGTTACCTTTTCACGCCCTACTAGCTGAACAGATTTCGATGAATTTTGGTACACAGGTAGACCATGACCTAGCTTAGGACATAGGGTACTATACCCTACGTTCTAGCAATCCTAAGTCTCATACAACCGACCAACCCTAATTATGACAGTAAACGACGAGTTGGTAATGAGAAATGGCCTTTCTCATTACCAACTCGTCGTTTTAGCAGTGAAGAAGGTATGCGAGGTTAGGCCATTAAACTAATTAATTTCTCCTCTTAACAAAGAGGCGTGGAATATGCCTTTGCTAAGAGATCATTAAGATTATGAGTGCTGTTTGGGCTCGCTCATCGTTTATTCAGATAGACGAAATTATCTTACCTAGGCTTTTCAAATCTATTTTGCGGTTGTCTTACAGTCTGAATATTTGAAATATTTAGTAGACTGGTGTAGGCTGACGATGACGGTGTCAATCAAGAATCATTTGCTTGCGTAAAATGTAGGTGTTACCAGATGTACAAATGGTGGTTTAGGCACAAACCGTATTTTGCCTTTTTAGGGCATTCAAACATAATAAATATCTAATGCGTATTTCAGTGAAATAATACCCAATACGGTTCTAAAGCTAATTGTAAAAGTTTTACTTAAAATATGTTACACATAGATTAAATTCCCATAGACTTTAAAATTAAAGTTCCTGTAGGTTTTAGAAGCTGGATGATTTGTATTACTGAAGGTTATGGACACGTGATTTTTAGGGTTCCTCACCCGAAGGGTAACCAACGGGATCCTATTACTAAGACTCCGCTGTCCGTTGAAATTTTCACAGAATGTGTATTTCTGTTAGTAGTAGATAGTACGGAACCCTTCATGCGCGAGTCCGACTAGCATTTGGCCGGTTTTTTCGTTAATTGGCATTGACTTTCTGTGACCTATTACTAAACAAAAACCGACCAAGAGCGAGTCGGACTCGCATACCGAGGGTTCCGTACAAACTTTTTAAAGGACAAACTTAACTTTGATGTTCGATCCCTAGAAACGGATATTGCTCCAACCGCAAATAATAAGTTTGTAATAGTAAGATCGCTTATTTTTTGTTATTAAACTACATATTTACGGTTTTCAGATTTTTCCCTTTACATGGTTTGTAAGACCTTTAAGACTTTTAAGACCGTTACTGGAATCAGTCGGACTCCACATTAATGAAACGAAAACAAAACTAGTAACGAAAACAACACAGCACCGAAACCCGAAATTATTAGAATAATTATTAGAATTTAAGGAACCAGTATTTGACCGGCAGACGAAATTAAGTACTTATGCACGTATATAACATCGACACTTAATCGAAACAACACAGTTAACGCCAGATGCAAACAAGCGATGCGTAACTCTAAGGCCTTAATATCCTTCATAAAAAGCCAGAAAATGGAGTGGAAAATCGTGTGTCTTGTCTATAAACTGGTCATAGAACCTGCAATGACTTACGGTCTTAAGGCAGCGGCACTCACAAAGGCAAACCGATCGAAACTCAGTAAATACGAAAGACTCATGCTTAAAGATATGATAAAGAGTACGCGAAACGAACAGTACCGAACAAGGAAACACGTGAAATTCTTATGGGAAAAACAATTACCAAAAAAATTAAATGCCTACGCTACTACGGGCACATCCTCCGTTGACCAGAGCCTCACTTACTACACGCAGCTATTAGATACAAGGCGAAACGACTAAAAGTTGGAAGACCAATATATGCATGGAACGAGGCACTTTAACAAGACATGGAATATTTCGATAAAAGCAAAGACGAATGGATCCAGCTAGCAGCAGATAGAGAAAAATCAAATCAGCCACCCAGGTAATATATCACCTTAGCGAAACTGACAGCGACACAAATACCACTGACGATAAAACATCACAACCACAAGAAACAAACACGATTCTCTAATGTTAGAAAAGACCAATCAAACGAAGGTCAAGGTCTTTACCCTTATTCCTATATTGGCTCTAGGCTGCATAGTCGGCTGATTGTGCCCGACTGGCTGCGTTTGGTCGGGCTTCCTCTCCCATCCCAGAGCATGTCTTTCCTTACAAAACAGTGCCCCCTGGTGTATCCGTGTTGTCCGGGTCAGGCTTGCTCCTGGCTGGGTGTGGTGCTCAATCATCATCATTTTACATGTTTTGTAAGACCTTGATTTTTGCCAAATTTCATGATTCTAGATCAACGGGAACTACCATTTTGGTTTTCGACCCAAAACCTATAGGGTACTTCCGGTTGACCTACAATTGACAATTTAGGTTAAAAGCAAGGTCTTATAGCACAAGTAAAGGGAAAAGTCCGAAAAATAAAAAACTTGAAAGTTAAGGTAAATGATTTAGGTATACACCTAATAGGGACTATAGAACTCAGTATATGGTATAAATTTCAACTTTCTAGGTCCACCCGTTCCTGAGAAAATCGGTGGTGACAGACGGACAGACAGACGGATAAGAAAGTGATCTTATAAGGGTTCCGTTTTTTCCTTTTGAGATACCTACGGAACCCTAAAAATATACAAAAGTATGAAATATTACACTGAAGTTCTATATTTAACGAAGGTGATCACAAATAAAGGATTTTTGACAATTTATCCCGTGTTGGGTTACATAGGGGGAGAAATTTTAAGGGTAGATTGTCAAACGTAAAATTCTAAGATAAGATTTTCTTAGTCAGATAGGATATTACATTATTAACGACCATTTAAAACCTAGATAATAATTGATTATTGTTAACAACATGAACATTTTCGTTTTCATGCAGCCAGAGTTTTGATGAAGACGGGCAAGAATCTTTAGTCTCGTACTTCTCTTATACCGCTGCGTATGTAAATCTTCCACCACCGCGTTGTTTCCGTCGTTTGTGGATGCAATTAAGAAACCAATTATACTCGCTTATGGAGCCATTTGTAGAATCCTAACAACAGCCTGTATGACGTACTCATTGTTTACTCAATTTGCGGCGGCGAAATATAATTTATATGTTTGGCTAAACACTTTGAGATAGGTAAACTGGCTGAACCCATGTCACAGACTGGAGAAAAAATGTGTAGTTTTAGATTTATGAGAATAAAATACTATCTCAACAAGACACTACTCATTCTAGGTGAATAATTGTTTTTGCTTTTGGCCGATGACCTCAAAAAGGCGGCTTGGTTGCTAGGACAGTTATGGCGAAACTCAGGAGCCACGTATGTCCAGCAGTGGACTTGCCATGGTCTGACTTCATCACAGTTGATATGCTGACATGTCGATGTCTTACAGGTTTAATCATACAGATATGAATCGCACTCGGAATAACATTGGAATCAAATCCAGAGCGTCCCTAGTTGAAAACTTCAAATGCAAGTCTAAGCTAAAATGCAGGATAGGATGGTAGCTAAAACTAGCTGGCTTAAATTAATTCAAAGTGCCAAGCGAATGTAAACCTTATCACATAATAGACACTTACATTTTATGTTCATTGCAAATTAACTCTAGTGTTTATGAATGAAAACAAAGGACAACCGCTCGGTTACTGGTTTCTAAAGCACAAAATCCCCTGAAACGTGAGTATAAATTGCTTTCATTAACGAATTTACAATCGTGACCTTTGTAAGTTTCACTATTGTTAATTATTGTACAGGTGCAGAATTAATTACGTGTTGCTTTTAGAGTTAAGACATTAAATACATGTTGGGTTACGTAAACCCGTATTTTTTGCAATAATGTTCTACATAATCTAATGAAGACAAATATATATTTGAATTTTGTGTGTATATTTTTTAATTTTGTGTGCAATAAAGAATATGAATATATGAATATGAATATATGAAGACACTAGATTTTAATTTTCAACTCGTGACATAAAAGAATCTTAGCGGCCTTTCAGCGACTGTTTTTAAATTTTAACTGCGGGTGCAATCGACTAAAGTGGGACCAGTTGACTAAAGAGCCACACTAGAAGGTGCGACTACACGAATGATACTCAGTGCTTTCGCGGGTGCTACGTCGTTGATACGCTGCTGTAAGCGCAACGCATTCGCGTTCCAATTTAAGATAGGTAGCTTGTTATTGGATTGCTTATGCTACACTAGAGCTTTAGACTTAGACTTGCACGGAGCTCGTGGCTAAAAAATAACAACAACACGGTTATCTTCAAGGTTAAGCCGCGCTTGTCGAGGTCAGTCTGTGCACTGGTGACCATCATTACATGCCTGATTTCCTCCGTGCCTCGGAAAGCGCGCTGAGCTGTTGGTCCCAACCGTCATTTGTAGATCTTTGACATTCGTTACAGGTAGTCAATGGCCTGAAAGTCTGACAACCTGTCTTTCCAAGGGGTGTCGTGTTACCCTGTACCAACTGGGTTGTGGAGGTCAAATAGACAGTTGCTCCATGTAAAATACTATTGCTAAGCTACATCTGGCTAGACTGGAAACCGACCCCAACATAGTTAGGAAAAGGCTAGGCAAATGATAATGAAGCTAGACTAGATCATAATGGTGGGCCTCGTGACTAAGCTTAGTACCTAAACAATATGCTAGAAATGATAGACGTAGAACAATATCAAACCAACAGTAAAATATTTTATTAATTTTTAACTTCTCTATGTCTAACAGCAGGTTCACAGATATCTGCACACTTCATCATGGAAGTGAACCGATTTCCATTTCCTCCACAACCGCTGTACGCGAAACCTTTGCACTTCCGTACCAAAATGTCGAAGTAAAACCTGCAAAAAAAATAAGATCATTCTTGTCCTCAAGCGTCAGCACCATCGAAAGAATATCAAGGTAGCTCAAACCATTTAAAAGATTTGCCAGAATTTGTAGAAATATACGTACGAGTATTTGGAAAAATTAACTATTTCTTACTGGGAATGTCCAAAGCACAGTGTTTCTAAGACATTCTGGTGATTGTTACCAGCCACCAAGCTCGGTGGTGAATGACCGTAATTTATTATTTTCTTGACGATTTGGGTCACTCACCGAAATCGGTGAATTATCATTAGGAGCAAAATTATGATGGCGTTCGTGATTTAGATCGTTACCTCCAAGTTGGTCGCAGTTGCTAGGCTAGGGCACTTCACAACATCTCTTAAGCAGGCCATAGACGATAGGTTATGCATCATGACAGTTTTAAACGTGCGTGCATAACCTTCATGCAAAACCGTGGGAACATACTGCCGGCCCTCTAGAATCTTGTAGACCTTTATTTAAAAGACTTAAGCTTTTGACGCTGACCGGCATGTATTTGTTTGAGGTATCGGTATTTGTAAGGAAACATAGTGAATTTTTTAAATTCAAAGGTGACAATTACACTAAGCAGAGGCCAAGAGATCCAACAAAAATTATGATCCCATTTTGCAATACAAAATTGATTAAAAACAATGTGTTTCATATGTGTATTTCCATCTTTAATAAATTACCAAGAAATATTAGAGAACTCCCTTTTAAATATTTTAAAAATAAATTGCGCAAATGGTTGACAGAAAATTGTTTTTACAGTTTGCAAGAATTTCTGCAAAACAAAATTTAATTTTAAGATATAGGTATTAGTTTAGTGTGCAATACGTGTTATTTTTTATTTAATAATTTATTTTACTTTACTTACTTAATACATCTTGTTAAATTTCATATAGATACACATTAGACAATAATGTAATGTAAAATTAAATTTGCATGCCCTAAAAAGGCAAAATATGGTTTGTGCCTAAACCACCAACTTTAACATCTGGTAACACCTGTATTTTAAGCAAATAAATTATTCTTATTCTTATTCTTATTCTAAGCCTGTCGGTTGGCTCATTTGCAAGAATGGCATCACTGGCAACACATGTCAAAATGGTTGCTTTATTAGGTTTATTACTTGTTTTAAAAAAATGATAATAACTGAGAGCTGTGCATGCGTCCTGCAACACACGGTCGGTCAAGCCTGCGCACTCGTCTCGTGCAAGCATATAACCAAGCGAGAAATATAACCTATTTCGATATTCTCTAGATTGCATGCATTCTCTAGGTCAGGATAACTGTACCTACAGTTTTGTCCTACACACGTTCATGCATGCCTGCATAGTTTGACTGTAATAGTACAGTCAAAACTGCACTTGCTTAACATATCGTATGGCCGGCTTTAGTTACTGCAACCATGTCGACTCGCACATGGTTGGTCATGTTTATAACCTACCCAGTTTGGTATTACAGAATGTCATTATGAGTCGCCAGTAATTTTTTTGAGCCATATCCCATTGAAATTTTGCATTTATATTAATGTCTGACTTACACCATCGAATTTGATGACTATCGACAAACACCGGTACCTCTTACCATATACTAACTTCGGACATTACATAATCACTACGATAATAATTTCAAAAAGTTTAGCAAACGCCCGTAGCTGGCGGTTACTACTAGAGTACCATCAGGACCTATACGTGCCTACATACTCGTATATCACTACCACATAAAATCTGCATTACTTTGTGGGAGAGAGGTGGGTTATACAAGGTGGCGCACCCTATCGGAAGATGTTATAATTTTTGCAAATGGCGTCGTACCTCAATCATATTTGATATTTGTGAACTAGACAACTGCAGAATACAAACAGACAAGCAATGGAGCGCTATACTCCGCAAGAGCGTGGAATAATTGTGAAGGAAGCGTTTCCTGGTCGCGTAATCTCCCATTTTGGCGATCTGGGTTGGCCAGCAAGATCGCCCGATTTAACCATAGTCTTCTTTCTTTGGGGCTACTTGAAGTTGCGGGTTTATGCCAACAAGCCAATCGCGGAGAATATTCGACAGGAATGCAAACAGTTCATCACCGAAAATCTTGCGGAAAAATTTTAAAATGCGATAAAACGGGCACAATGTGTATCAACACTGGCGGCAGCCACTTGCCGGATATCATCTTTTCCACTTAACAGACAAAAATCTAAAGGTCCAAATAAAGATTTCTATCACTCAAAATATTTTTTTTATTTAGTAAAAAATATTCAAAAAGGAAATTGGATGATTAATTTTGCGCCACCTTTTATATACATATATTATTATACAGTATGTTTGGCTACCGGTTACTGACATTTTAAGGGCTTATTATACAGGGTGGAATTTTTCAATGCAACCTGGAGGGAAAGTACTCTAAATACTGGAGATAGCAAATTTTACTCCAAGGAAACATTCCTTGATGTTTAAAAAGAAACAATACTGCATTCACAGATTTTCGAAAATTCGCAACTCGGGAACCGAACCGACAACAAATAGAAAAAATAACATTCTGTACTTTTTGACATCAATCGATAGGGTCAATCATATGGATCAAATCTCTCTAACAAACAAGATAAATATTTTTTTTTTTTTAAGAAATTTAATTTAATTTATAAGATTGTTTCCTTTGAGTAAATTTTGCTATCTCCAGTATTTAGAGTACTTTCCCTAAAATGATGTCAAAATATTGACTCAACACCAATTATTTTAAGAGTTTAATAGCCATTTGTACATCCCTGTCCCAGCGCAGTCTCCGGAATGTCGCAGGTACCCCAGCAGCAAATAGATCACGTACATACATATAATATTAGACTTGCGATGAATTGGTCTAAAACCCAGCTAATGAACAATAGCACTAAGCAAGCGTAGGGTTGAGGTCTTGAGTTACTTGAGCAAGAAATACGAAACACGAGACAAGAATTCGCGTGGTGTGTGTTGTCGCGTGGCATAAAAACTCATGGAAGGACTAGAGGACGCCTCTGCGCCGAATTGGGGCAGTAAGAATAGGCCATAAAATAATGTGGTTATGGTTGCTACTCTATGAAGAGAAACCACTCACGAAGGTTGGTACGAGTTACAATCTCCGAAGTCCGGTTGGTACCGGCAGTAAACGTTTGCTGTAGCGTTTCCTGAAACTGGTGCGGCCGCCTCATCTGAAACACAATGTCACTAGTAAGCACGTTTGATAGAAGGAGTTATCGGTTTCAAAACTATGTCAATCTAAGTTTTGCTGATTGTACTTTTATTTTGGTATTAATTCTGCAGAAGTTACAATATATTCTCGGAAGCGGAAACTAAAACATCTGTTTCCTACAAAACAGCAATATTTTATTACCCACACGGTCAAAATGTACGGAACAGCTGATTGAAAAAAAAATACCGATGAAACATTTAAATGTGGTGTATGTGTTACAGTTAAAACCTGTTTTTAGTTAAAACGCGTTTTTCCTAGTTAAAACTAGTTTTTACTAACTGCCTTTATTAGAACTAGTATTAATTACAGCCGTTCAAAAATGAATATCAATGAAAACTAGTTCTAACTAGACAAAACGCGTTTTGTCGAAATGATTCAGTTAAAACTGTTTCATTTCATTGTATGTCTATGTTTCTTATTAAGTTGTTTTGAATTTTCTTTGTTTGATTTTTAATTACTTGAAATTAATATTTTCGCCCTGTCGCACTTAAAACTGGTATTGGAGAAACTTGTTGGGGATTGAAAATATCGAAATTGTTTAATAAAATATTTATTCATAATAGGGAATATGCATGAAATACAAAACTCTTTTTATTTACGAAAAATGCCTTGTTTTGGCGCATAAAAACATTGTGGTACACTTGTTTAAGTTTCTAATACATCACTTATTTTACAATTTACTGTTTTATGTAGCATGTTTTTGGTGAAACGGAACGCACTGTCAAAACACACCGTCTTCGATAACGCCGGTATTACCGCCAAAGTTCATTGTGTCAAAAAATTGGTTGTTTGTAAAGTAGGTTTACGATCGAGATGTTTACGTGATAACGTCTTATTGGTGAGAGAGACGGAAGATCGGTCCACTCACTCGAACGCTATGCCAGCCTCCGCTCGTGAGGATTCCGCGTGACAAGTTTCACGGAATGACTGGCAGCGCTCGAGATGAGACGGGAGATCGGTCCGTCTCTCTCTCGTTATACCTGCGATCGCGCTCGTGAGGTTTTGGTGTGACACAAGTTTCTGAACATGTCACCCGACTAAAACGATTTTAAAGACGTTATCACGTCAAAAAACACTTTTATTTGAAAAGTGCTAAAAGTTTCACTAAAATTTTATTATAATATTGTTATTGTAATTTTCACTTGAATAGAGCACATACAATTGGTAAAATTATTTTATTAAGGCCCAAAAAATTAGATGTGAACAAGGCAGATTGTGGATAATGATGTCACATCATGGCCGCGACAGCTACGGACGTTTGAACTGTCGTAGAAAATTGCAGGAGTTTAATATTATTTTTGTGCGACAAGCAGAGTTGAACTTAACTTTTAATACTTTTCTTGGGTTGATAGTACTGTATTTTATCTACTTAAGTGAACAAAAAAATTAGGTGCATATTCCCTATTCTAAGTAAATGTTAAACAAAAATAATCATCTCAGTTTTATAATAATTATAAGCTTATTGCTCCACTGAAGTAGGAGTAGGCTGGCTACGTAGCACAAATGCGCCGGGCGAGATGGACAACGATCGTCACTGGTAGACCGCGGCGAAGGAGGAGTGACGATCTGATCTCGTTTGCGGGGCGAACATGACTAGATATTGCACAGGACAGAGAGGTTGGGAAGGATAAAGGGGAAGCCTTTGCCCAGCAGTGAGACACTCAAAAAGGCTAACAAAACCACTGCAGGGTTAAGGCCTCCCTTCCCTCCTTCCACATTTCGCGATCTAGTGCAATTGTAGGCCAATTCTTTAAGAAAGAGTCTAGCTCATGCCATCATCTCCTTCTGGACCTGTCGCGTTGTCGCGTTGTCGTTGTGTAAATGTTTCATCGACCAGTAGCTCTTCAAGGCATTGTCGATGCGCCGAGCTACTTTTGATTGTCTTGGTAAGACTGATTGTCAGTCTTTTTGGGCCATCACAGCCGGGAACCACAGAACGGAGAATCATCTTACTTATAGGAACATTATTAAGGAACATCAACGTATAACAATTATGCTATGGCGACAATTTGAAATTAAAATTGTAATTAAATTAAGAAAAGTCAAAGAAAAGCTTAATATGAAGCGTACATAATAGTACATTTTGATACAAGTGGAGAAAGTTTGTTATTGCATTCGAGGCGGAATTAATTCCCGAGCCGTAGGCGAGGGTGTTTTTGAGCCGAGAACTGCAATAACAAATGTCCACGTGTATCAAATGACGTTGTTCAATACACTTTTCAAGAAATTAAATAAAAGAAAGAAATATATTTTTGTCATGAATTATTAGGAAACTATGATTTTCTTTTCTTTTTTTCCGCGCTTTGCTTTCGCCAGGTTGAAGGAGAAGCAAAGGTATGAAGCTTTTTTATATTTTTGAATTTAGAACACAAATAAACGTTAATTTGTTTATAAAAGTAAATATTAGTTTTAAAAAATCATGTTTATCTATGATATTCTATTTATAAACACAATTTGAATATTCAAAAAATATTTACGCCGTAAAGACGCATTATTGCTTTGCCATAATTTAAAAAAAAAACATCACCTCCGACTTTATGCATTGAACCAATTTGGACTAAGTATAGGTATAGTTATCTGTGGCAATTTTCCTTTCCGCACACGTGTTGGAAAATGAAAAAAATCACATGCGTGTGAAATACATTGCATGTTGAACCTAATCGTAGTGCGTTATGAACCAGTTTTCGAGGAAGTGTATTGAAAAATAAATTGAAACAATTTTAACTGAATCATTTCGATAAAACACGTTTTCCCTAGTTAGTGTTTTCACTGATATTCATTTTTGAACAGCAGTTAATACTAGTTCTAACTAAGCCAGTTAGTAAAAACTAGTTTTAACTAGGGAAAACGCGTTTTAACTAAAAACGGGTTTGAACTATAACAAGCACCGAAGTACGGGTCCTGTGCCTCAAGACCCATTAGATAAACAAAACTACTTTTTTTGTTCATCTACGGGACCTTTCATTGTGCGTGTCCCGCTCTCGCACGCTCTTGGATTGTTTTTTTTTTTTGTTTAGGCTGACTGTACTATCAGCAAACCATTGCCTAGCCCTTCGGGAAAACAGCCGTAATGCTATGTTTTGCTGTGATTCCAACGTCAAGGGATCCTATTAGCTGCTACTTTTTTTTAAATTATCCTGTACTGTCCCACTCCTGGGCCTCCCCGCATTCCTAAGTGGTTCACCCTTGTTTGGTTTAACAAAAGTTCCGTCATTCTGCTACTTAGTATTGAAAAAATGAATTTACCTCGACACGAATCCATACATATATGTTTGTCTTCGAACATATTGTAGCTGTGGTCACAGTGTCCATAATCGAACGCTCGGCATTTTTGTAGCTTTATATCGTAGAAAAATCTGAAAGATATACGCAGGTACCTAGAGCCCGTACCTAGAGCCCGTGCCTAGACTCCGACTGGGGAGCTGTAGGTCGTGGGTTCTGACCCAGGCAGGCGCATTACTTCGAAAACGGTGAAGGAAAACATCGTGAGGAAACTGGCATGATGTCCTAAATCCAAAAATTCGAAGACATGTGACATCTGAGGAGGCCTGTGTCCGAGGACCATGCATAGTACGCTGATTATTATAGGTAACTACTTCCATCACTTCAAAAAGAAATAAGTAGAACTTTTGGCTTTGATAATACTAAAAATATTTTTTTTAACGTAAACGTAGTGGTAGCTTATTGATTCCCATTTTGAAAAAGTCTGCTGGACGGGAGGTAACAAATTCTTCAAAGGCATTTTGAACTGCCTCTCGGTTATTGATTTTTTTCCCAGCCAAGAAGATAAAAAGTAGAAGTCTGTAGGGGCAAGGGCTGGTGAATAAGGTGGATGACGGAGAACTTCCAACCCCAGCTCTTGTAACTTGAAGACCGTCAGTATGAGGTCGCGCGTTGACGTGCAGGAGCAGCGAAGCCGAACGATTGACCAAAGCTGGTTAGAGATGTATGAGCCTCTCCATCATTATGTTCAGTTCTTCACAGTACACATCTGCAGTAATGCTCATCCCGTTTGGTAAGAAGCAGTGATGAATGACACCGGCGCTAGACCACCAAACAGTGACTGTCACTTTTTTAGGAGTCAGTTTTCGTTTGGGGCATTGTTTAGGTGCTGAACCAGGATCTTACCAACTTGCTGAGCGATTGCGATTGTCGAACAGAATCCATTTTTCGTCGCAAGTAACAATGCGATTCATCATCATTCATTTTTATGCCTTCGTTTGTGTGCCTGTTGAGCAGTGCTTGGCTCGACTCGACGCATGCTTCGCGCTGGCGATCATTCAACTTGTGGGGCACCCATTTGTCAAGCTTTTTTATCTTGCCAATTCGACGCAAATGGACCAATATTGTTTTGATGCTAACATTGAAAGCTGCTGCTAATTCAGCTGTAGATTGAGAATCATCAGCTTCCAAAATCGCCTTTAATTCGTCATTGTCGATTAAAGTTTTCGGTCGACCACGCGGTTCATTTTTTAGGTCGGAATTTCCAGAACGGAAGCGGGCAAACCAATAACGGGTGATGCGATCGTTAGGTAGTGTTCGCTCCGTATACGTCGTTGATGTTGCTTCCCGATTCTGCCGCTTTGCTGCCACGACGGTACTCATACACCATAATCACTCGAATTTTTAACGTATCCATGATGACGAAAAACGTACAAATGCGAGGAAAACAGAACGTTAACCATTAAACAAAAGACATTTTTTTTTTTAAGATTTCCATATTTTAAAAATAAAAATAATTTGGACTTAGAATTCTTAGCGATAAAAGAAAAACTTGGATTTGAAATAGCCAGTACGCAAAACGGCAATTTCATAAGTAAACACCTATTATAACGTTTGGGCGTTTGGTCTTAGGGCTACCGCACACTATAGACAAGACTGTCTTTAGACAGACAATTACCCTACTAGTGGGAGCAGGACAGACTATGTATTCTCGCTCGCAATAATAGGATAATTGTCTGTCTAAAGAGAGTCTTGTCTATAGTGTGCGGTAGCCTTAAGCTTGAATAATGTATTGAATAACGTGTTTAACACACACTTGCTGCTTTTCCTGCGGTCACTACAGACGTAGTCATTTACTTGAAACTTGCAATAGTAACTCATGTTGAGATTCTGCAGCTTATCTGGAAGCAAGGATAAGTTTTCATTTACAATACCTCATATGTCTCGTGGTCGCAAGTGCTTTGTGCGCACGAGCTGAGCACGAGATCGTGGGTTCCATTCCCGGTCGGGCAAGGTGTTATTCTATCAGGAATTTCGCAGTAGCATCCCGAAGTCTGCATTTGCACCCGGTTCGTGTCAAAAAGCCAGGCATAATAAACGAAATGTGGGTGTGCTTTAAATTTAACTACATATTTTTGACGAAGAGGGTTTTCCGACTCATGGTTATCAAAAATAAAAAAAATAAAAAATATTGTATAACGTACCCATAACATGTATTGGCTTTGGTGATTTCACGACTTCTTTCGAAAAGGTAGTTTCGTCATCATCAGCATTACATTGCTTTTTTAACAAAATTAATGCAAATAAAGTGAAAACTGCGTGTTTACCGATAATAAACATTTTCAGTAAAAATGATTGTACTTTCTTCTCTGTCACGATTGTCGAATCAATGAAGCGTAATAAAATAATGTAAACTGTTTTCATACAGTTATATTGCGAATAAAAATGGCCATAATTCAACATAAAATTTAAAACAATAAGGGCCAGACTCCACCGAAGCGGATACGATACGAGAGGAGAGATGTGTTGTACACCAACAATAGAATTTATTTATAAACTTCTCGTCTCAACGGATATTTCGGAAACTTGACTCTTTAGAACATTTTGTGTCAGACAAAACTTGTTTGTATTGATGCCAGCTATCGATTGTTATAAGTTTTATGCGTGTCCGATCAAATCCAAGTTGTGCTGAAAATGCCATCAGTGAATGGACTTAAACCTTGATAGCTCATATCTCGAAAACGTGACACCTTAGAACATTTTGCCTCATACAAAACTTGTTTGTAATGATACCAGCTATCGATTAATATAGGTCTTATGCGTGGCCGCTTTTTGAAAAAAAATCACCTACGCACACATACACAAAGGTGCGGTCTTTTACCTAAACTAGAGCGTTGAAATTTTGTGAAATGGCTCTTAATAGGCAAACTGTATGAGGGGTCAAAACTATTTTAACTTAACCGGTCGTGCAACTTAGATTATCAAAAATTGCAAATATTTGTTGTCAAAGTAATTCCTATTTCTAAATGAAGGGTTCCAAGGAAAGCTGGTTAGCTTTCTTTGGGACCCTTCACTTAGAAATAGGAATTACTTTGTTAACAAATAGGTGCAATTTTTACCCGAGGCGGCTTTGAGCTCACTTCGCTGGCGCTTGCAGCCTTGGCTCTTTTATTTCCTAATTTTTTCTAGCTTATGTCGACTCATTAACATCTATCTATCTATATAAATAAAAAGGAACGTTTGTGTGCTGCTAACTACTGATCCGATTGTGATGAAACTTTGGTGGGTTCTTCTGTGTACGCTCGCGAAGGTTCCTGGCCCAAGAAATCATACAACCTCAAAAATGAAAAAGTTAAATACTTTAATTACTATGTATTTAACTTTTTCATTTTTGATGGCATTTCAACGCATCTTAGTACAGCTAGATTTTGAATAAAAGGTCACAAGAAACGTTGAGTTAGTCGAAATTGTTCCTAAAGTTTTCGAATTTACTTGGTGAATGCAGCACAGTTTCCTCTTATTCTTTGACTTTTGAACCAATGAAAAACGCAGACAGGGCTAGACGACAGCACCGAGGCTTAGCTGTACACTCTCGTCCTCGCCCTGCCTTGGGGTATCTCGGCGAGACTCGAGAGTGTGCAGCTACCTTTACAGAATGGTTCGATATAAATGATTGTTTTTTGTTGGAGGAATAGGAGTCCTATGGAACTAGCTTTCTAGGACAGGGAGAGATCCTCACGTCCCGGCCGCCACGGGAGACGCCCCGGGCGTCGGGGGCCACGTGGTGGCTTCCGGCCACCGTAGGCGCGGGCCTGTGGACGGGGAGCTATGGGCTAGCTCGCCGTCCGTACGTCTCATGACGACAGGCCGTGTCGACGGCGCGTTCGTGTTCCACGCGCGCCTCAAAGAGAGTCAGCAACTGTGAAGGGGTCCGCAAGGGCCGAAGCCTGCCGGGGCTGCGGGACTATTCGAAAGAGATACCGTGCTCCCGGAACACAAAGGGCGAGGAAGGAACATGGATGGGTTTTAGTCAGTAAAAGTCTGACACTCCCTCCTGCTCCGCCCAGAGCGGGAGAAGTCATTTGATGATTTCCCATCATAAAAAAAAAAAAAAAAAAAAGGTATACAACTCGAAGTTGGATCACCGCTTGGCTGTACTCTCTCGTACTCGTACCTGTCTCGGAGTGTCTCGGCGAGAGTTTAAGTACAGCCACCAAAAGGGTAGGTTTTACCTACTGAATTTTCAATGGTGAAGCAATTTTGTTAAAATTCTGCAATAATATAAAGTTTTGATCATAATTCGACAGAATTTAGACCTGGTGTTTGCTCGAGGTCTATCTTCATCTCCCTAACTCTTTCCCAACTATGTTGGGGCCGGCTTCTAGTGGAACCGGATGCAGTTGAATACTGGTATTTTACATGAAGCGAATGCCTATCTGACCTCCACAACCTAGTTAGTACGGGGTACTAACTAGGCTGATACCCCTGTCTGACTCTGTCAAATTATATTTAATTCGTTAAAGGAAACTAAAAACCTAAAAATAAAAAAACAAGTCTGTACGTAACAAATTAACTTGAAAAATAAAAGCTTATAATAAAAATATTCTTTAGGAACAATGTAAAGAAAATGTTACCAAACCGAGGTACTCGCTTTTTGAGATCTTGAATTTTAGATCCTTCGTATAACTACAGTTGCATCCGCTGCCGCAAAAGCTCTCGACGCCCTTCGATGTCCCATTGATTATCATGCCCTTGACGATTCCTTGAAGCTCTCTTGGGGACTGAGACGGCATCGCCGCAGGCTTCTTCGCACATATGTTGGGTCAGGAATTTGTTGCCATTACCTCCGCACCCGCTGTACGAGAAACCTCTGCATTGGCGTTTTGAAATATCGAAATAAAACCTGTCGGAAACAAAATAAATACGAGCAATATGAAATAAAACAAATACGTATTTATACAGTCAATTATTTAAGGTGTTTTCAAACAGGTGCAAACTCCACTGCACCTGCTCGAACAGAACAAAACCATAATTCCATTCTAATATATATCAGACTAGCTTAGGCCTGCTGCTTCAACCGGGTTAAGTTCGATAATTGTCCCACGGGAACATACTACCGGGATAAAAAGTGTGTTAATCCAAAAATGTGTTAACCCAGGTTATAAACTATTTGTGTTCAAAATTTCGTTCAAATCCGTTCAGTAGTTTTTGCGTGAAAGAGTAACAAACCTCCCTGTTGACGGTAGTTATGTCGCCTTTATAATATTAGTAGGAAGTAGAAGAACAATACTAAACTAGTTTTCAGCCACATTGTCATCCTCGTGAAGATGGGAGGGAGATCGCTTCAGGGAACTTGGAAAATAACTGTGTCTGTCTGTTTTGCACCTTTAACGCCGAACTATATGAACCAACGAACCGATAGTTGTAAAATTTGCATCCTGGATATTTGTTTTTTTTTTTGTTAGCCTGTTTGAATGTCCCACTGCTGGGCAAAGGCCTCCCCTTTCACCTTCCAAACCTCTCTGTCCTGTGCAATATCTGGCCATGTTCGCCCCGCAAACGAGATCAGATCGTCACACCACCTTCGTAGTGGTCTGCCGCGACGGCGATTTCCTCCGACAGGCGTCCAGTAAGTGACGATCGTTGCCCATCTCTCTGGGCGCATTCGTGCGACGTGGCCAGCCCACTCCCACTTCAGCTTGGCTGTTTTTACTCCAACATCTGCAACTTGAGTAATAGAGCGCAGGGTAGTGTTCCTTACGCGATCTGTCCGCTTGACATCTATTATGCTGCGCTCCATTGCCCGCTGGCAAATCTTGAGTTTGGACTTCTGTTGTTCAGTAAGTGACCAACTTTGCGCACCGTAGGTTAGAACGGGCAGGATGCACATGTCGATGAGCTTTTCAGCGTTATTGGAAAGCTACCCTTCATGTGTTCTTTTAGGGCCCAGAAGGACTTCCAAGCATTTTGGACTCTTCTTTCTATTTATTTGTCCTGCCTATTTTTAAAAGACACAATCTGTCCCAAGTAAGTATACTCATCGACATATTTTAACACATGCCCGTCTACCTTGACCCCGTTTCGTGCCCTGGGTTTTGGATCTGTTCATAGAAAGTCCAACCTCAAGACTTGCTGTGCTCAGATCTTGAAGCATTTCTTGAAGTTCTGAAGCTGATGTAGAGAATAACACAATGTCATCAGCAAAGCGGAAGTTTGTTAGCTGATGGCCGTTAACGATTACGCCTCGTGAGTGCCATGACTCAGGCATTTTGTTAAAAACCTCCTGCAGTGCGCTTGTGAACAGCTTTGGTGAGAGTGGGTCGCCTTGTTTGACACCTTTTTGTATGTGGAAATTAGGACCAGAAATATGTAATTTGATGTTGGCAGAGCTGTTTCGATAGATAGTGTCGATTGATATTTGTATTAACAAACAATATATTGACCACATAGGAAAAACGCGCAGATTCAGGCAACAGCTAGTATTATAATGAACTCTAACTCACATCGGGATGTATTTTTGGCAATTCCCAAATTCTGGTTGCAAACGACAGAGCAAATTGTTTGTGATATTTTTTATCAAACTGGTATCGTGTTGCGAAGAATCTGCAAAACAAATAATCAATCGAATTTCAAATCATAATCCTGGCTAGTGGTTGAGTGACATTGAAATGTAAAACTGTACTTGTAGAGGTAGGTTCGTGGATAAGTGACCACCCATTTTATACTGAATCTTCTCGGACACTGCTGGTCTTTCGTAAAATTTGGCAGTAGTTACGGGTAGTCTGAAGCCAGCTGTGTGGATCTTCTTGACTCCAACGACAGAAATGTTTTATTTTATACAAAACTTAACTCCAAATAGTTATATTTATCTTAAATTACAAACCATAAGTTTTCACGTCGCCAAAAATTACCAATTTAGAATAATGTAATCATTGTTATTACAATAAAATTCATTTGTTTTCGGAAATGGATTTTCCAAAAATCTTTCTTTTGTGCAATTTTCATGTCATTTACTTTTAGCCCCATTAGTATTTAGCCCCAGCGGTTGAGGTTGTACGTTGTCTGTCAGCGAATGAATAATTAATTAAAAGATCTCATCCAACGCTACCAGATCATCACTCCACCTAGCCTGAGGGCCGACGGACCCACCTTACGCTTGCGCTTACGCCGATAATTATGAATCAGATAAGCATCAGCAAGTGTGCAATCAGAGAGGTCTATAGACTGCTGTAGGTTGATGATAATGATGGTCTATTTTAATGTAACTTACCGAAGCACTTCGAATTACATTCGTCAAGAGTATTGAACTTATTATGACTGAAGTCACAGTTCCCGTGCCAGAATGTCATACAAGTTTTCATAGTTGTGTCATAATAAAATCTGTAACAGTCGAACTGATTAGTTTAGTTTTAATTTTAGTTTAGCTGCTCCTTGCTCTTTACTGCTGCCTTGCTTTAGTATTCTGTGCCTAGGGTTCGGAAACTTAGCTCAACCCCGAACGCCGCCTGGTCAGCAGTGGCGATTGCGACACCAGCAAGGCACTCCAAGAAGTTGTAAGTAATATCTCTTGTACCTAAACAATACAGTATACTAGTAGTCTGTTTTTGTCAGGGGGGGTTAAAAATGTTCAAAATATAGATGGGTCATTGACTTGGACAACATTAGTTTTAGTATATGCGAAACCCGAAACACGTGTCCAGTATTTTTATGTAAAGAATCTATGTACAAAACTTCAAAACTGTATCATGAAAAATTACAAAGTTATAAGCTTGTTCTGTCACCTGGTTGTCCGTAAAAAAACGTGGTCACCACGCGGCGAGCGCCCCCGCGCCGCCCGCGATTTGCGCCCGAGCCTAGTGCCACTAAATATATTCTGTGGCTATGACCTGTCATTTGTGCGCGTATGATAGCAGATAGGTACTTAGTGTCGCTCGGTGTCTAACTTACCTATAAATAAATAAAATAAAATAAAAATAGCTTTATTGATTCCTCACACCGTATATACAGCTATCAATTATTTGCATTAATTGGTTTTGGTAATTCAACCAAATTAATATTATGCCCAGTTGGCTGTTTAGTTTGCATTAATTTATTACATATTTTATTACAACACAATTACTTAGTTATTTACATTAGAATTAATTATTACTTTATTAACAGTTAAAATTATTTAAAACAACATAGGTATGTACATAAATATTAATTTCTTCATGCAATTTTTTATGTAATTTATTATTATTAACAATTTAACATTATTTTATAAGATTTTATTTATTCAAAATTATTATAGTATACATTATTTATTGTCACTTTAATATTATTAATTATTTAAATGTAAGGACCGTCTATAGCGGTTAAAGCCTCCTCCATTATTTTCCATCTCGCTCTGATTCTGGCCAGCCTGCTCCATATTTTTCCTGCTACTTTGACTATGTCATCGTTCCACCTTTTGCAAGGTCTACCTCGGCGGCGTTTTTTGTTAGGCGGGTACCAGTTTGTGGTTATTTTTGTCCATCTCTCATCACTCATTCTTTGGATGTGTCCTGCCCCTTTTCCATTTTAGCTTAAGAGCTTGCCTAACTACGTCCTCGGCTTTGGTCTTCTCTCTAATTAGCGTGTTTTTAACTTTATCCCTTAGTTTTATTCCCATGTAGCTCCTTTTTCACTTACCTATATCCTTTTTTTAATTATTTTTGAGACAAGATATAACACGGTGTAAAAATTATTGGAATCGATTCAGTTGCTTATTCCGAACAAACTATATTCAAGTTTCGCATATACTAAAAATAATGTTGTATATTGTTAGTTTAGCGTTGAACAAGCACCTACAAATAAAACAACAAATAACGGAAAATTGTATGCATCAGCCACAAAAGAGCTCCCCAAACAACCTACGACGCAAACCGCTAACGTCGAAGATGACAACCAAAAAACCAACGAACTCAAAGCCATCACAGAGACACTTGTTGCCCTGATGAACCAAATGCTAATTATGACCCAAACGTTAACCGATCTAATCTCAAAAATGTCATTACATTCACAGCACTAAAAATAGGTGTATGGAATGCTAATGGCTTGTCAAATCACTCGGAAGAGTTAAAAATATTCCTTAAAATTCACCACATAGATGTTTTACTAATCTCGGAAACTCACTTCACATCCAAAAGCTACTTCAGGATACCTGGATACAATATGTACCACACTAACCACCCTGACAACAAAGCACATGGAGGATCTGCTGTACTCATCAGGTCTAACATCAAGCATCATGTTCTACAAGACTACTGTAAAAACTACATCCAAGCAACAAACGTCGTAATAACGGACTGGATCAGTGACATTACAGTATCGGCCCTCTACTGTCCGCCGAGATTTACTATCAAGGAAACGGAATTTAATGACTTTTTTCAATCCCTTGGAGACAGATTTATTGCGGGAGGTGACTATAATGCCAAGCACACGTTTTGGGGTTCTAGACTTGTTCTACCCAGAGGGCGAGAACTCTTTAAATGCATCCAAACAGGAAATATGAACGTGATATCGTCTGGTCAACCCACTTACTGGCCAACAGACAAAAGAAAAATCCCGGATGTTATCGATTTTTGTGTCAGCAAAGGAATCGTAAATAAGAATATATCGTGTCGGAGTTGCTGGGATCTGTCCTCAGACCACTCTCCAATCATAGTAGAACTACACACTACCGCCCAAGAATGCGCCAAAAAATGCGTTCTGCATAACAAAAGAACTAACTGGCTCCTATTTCGAGAGCTCATCGACAAAGCATTCCAGGAACCAGTTAGTCTAAAAACTGAAGACGAAATAACAGAAGCTGTTCTGTACTTCAACAACAGTGTGCAGGATGCAGCCTGGTCTTCAACCCCACCACTACCACATAGAAGCACGGACAACTATGTAGCGAAACATATATTAGATAAAATAATCCAAAAAAGGAGTATGAGGAAGCATTGGCAGCAAAGCAGAGACCCTGGTGTGAAAAAACAACTCAATCACATCAACAGACAGCTGAAACACATTTTAGACAAGGATCGTAATGACGGATTTCATAATTATCTCACTGGCCTGGATGCTACTGCTTCCTCAGATTATTCATTATGGAAAGCCACCAGAAGACTGAAACGGCCTGTTAATGTTTCTCCTCCTATAAGAAAATCTGACGGTTCCTGGGCACGGACGGACCAAGAGAAAGCCAAAACCTTCTCAGAACATCTCTCAAAAGTCTTTATTCCTCACCCATATGAAGGCTCTCCAGTAGATGCCGCAGAAATTACTGATTATTTGAACACTCCTAAAAATACGGAGGAAATGCCCTTAAAATTTACAAAGACAGAAGTTGCCCGAATCATAAAAAAATCGGACCCAAAAAAGTCACCAGGATACGACCTTATTACAAACCGCATATTACAAGAACTACCAGAATCTGGCATAACTTTTCTGACGTCATTATTTAACGCCATGACAAGACTGCAGTTCTTTCCCCTGGAGTGGAAGGTTGCGCAAATTATAATGCTACTGAAACCAGACAAACAACCAGAAGAAGCGAAATCATATAGACCCATAAGCCTGCTACCTATCCCATCCAAAATATTTGAATCTCTACTGCTGCAACGAATTCTACCTATACTCAAAGAAAAAGGACTAATTCCTGACCATCAGTTTGGGTTCCGCATTAAACATGCCACTGTCGACCAAGTGCACAGACTAGCAAATAAGATCATGGAATCACTGGAGGCAAAGGCTTACTGTACTAGTGCTTTTTTGGACATATCTCAAGCGTTTGACCGCGTTTGGCATGCAGGTTTGCTTTTTAAATTAAAAAACGCCCTACCAGATCACCTGTACGGAATACTAAAATCATTCCTACAACAGCGCCAATTCATAGTACAAAGTGGGGAAGCACTATCTGATCTTTGTCCCATACAGGCAGGAGTGCCACAGGGTAGCGTATTGGGTCCCATACTCTACTTACTGTTCACTGCAGACTTGCCGACATCCGTATCACTAACTACTGGAACCTTTGCTGACGATACCGCCATACTAGCTGCACATAGTGACCCAAAAATTGCCTCACAAATACTCCAAGAAGGACTAAATGACATATCAGACTGGCTTAAAAAGTGGCGGATAAAAGCCAACGAAACCAAATCAGTCAATGTTACGTTTACATTAAGAAGAGGATCCTGTCCTCCAGTCACACTAAACAACATTGAAGTCCCACAAGCAGATCATGTGAGATATCTTGGATTGCATTTAGACAAAAGACTTACCTGGCAAAAACATATTTTCACTAAGAGGAAGCAACTTGGTATCCAAACACGAAAACTTTACTGGCTCATAGGGCGAAAGTCTCAACTATCTCTCGAAAACAAAATACTTTTGTACAAGGCAATACTGAAGCCCATCTGGACGTACGGGATCCAATTATGGGGCACCGCTTCTCACTCAAACATAGAAATCATACAGAGGTTTCAAAATAAGGTCTGCGTATGATAACCAACGCGCCCTGGTTTGTACCCAACGAACTACTACACCGTGACCTACGAATGCCCACTGTGGAGCAGGAAATCGTACGCCATACCAAGACCTATAAAGAACGGATCCAACAACACCCAAATACTCTGGCTCGGCCACTAATGGAGAATCACAACAAAGTGCGACGATTAAAGCGCAAAATACCTCAAGACCTAATCCAATCACAGTAAATATAACTACTGTCCAAACAATGAGGATGTGACACAGGTCACATACTGAGCGAGCCAGCGATAGCACCAACCAACTAACTGCTGAATGTCCCATGAAGGAGCCAGATTGTAGTAAATAAAGAATTATAAAAAAAAAAAAAAAAAATTGTTAGTTAAGTATATGTTTATAATTACTACGTACTTTGATCTCGTCTTGTCCTCTGTATCACAACTGTAACCGTTTGGCTGTAGTTTGCAGATAAGATTGTAATTATAGCTTCTCAAATGACCTAAAATAAAACTATTGTTATTAGGGTACCTAGATTATATTTTATGGCAACATAGAAGTCGGTTGGTACCTATGAAGATTAAAATAGTTACGAATTGGGACTTTTCCACTTGTTTTGCCCGTCTTTTGCGATAAAAATTCTGAAATTTTCGCGGTCAGTTTTTTCTTCTAAACCAGTCACAGATTAACAATTTAAAACGCATGGCGCCACCTTCCTTGCCGAAAAACCATGGAACTAAAACTCTTAACATTTTCGCAATGAAGATGGTCCACACTCCACAGATAATAGTAGTATATTAACTGGCTGTTTGAGTTTGTCTAGGTCACATGAAGGAAATTAAAAACTAATTACTTTTCACTCCCTAAGTCCCGCTTCGTAGGGCTATATTGGCGTACTTTTAGAGCAAGCGAAGTGAAAACACAATTATATTACGAGACCATTAAGCGACCAATGATCGACCATTATGAATTTAGCAGAATACGAACTTTTTTGCAAAATGACAATGGGATAAGAATGGGATCGTGTTGGAATGACGAATTTATGAAAATAGCAGACTTGGCCCCCTGTAAGACTATACCTAAAAGAGAACAATAATAATTCTCGATGGATTCATAGGTACAGAATGCGCTTTTTAAAGCTTAAAGTGTTACTATTTCATACAACACTTAAAGTTCTTAAAGAACTTATTATTACTACTAGCGGCCCGTCCCGGCTTCGCACGGGTTTGGTAATTATTATTTTTTTTGTTTTATTGTAAATCCTTTAGTCCACCAAATATAATCTGCCGACATATGTACCTATTCATATTTTTTTACTAATAATAACAGACAAATAATTAGCTGAATTATACGGTATTTCGTTCACTACAAAATAAATTTAATTAATTTTATAGCGTCACGCGTCAACAACACGTGGTAATTATGCTGTTAAAATGTAGCTTATATTACACTTTCGTAGATTTACCATAGCAGCGCCATCTATTGATTGACTTAATCAACCCAGTCGAAAGGTATCGACATCTGTTAGAATCATTTGGAGTTAACAGATAATTGTGACTGTCAAATAATAACAGACAAATAATTATCAATAAATTAAAATTGCGACTACAATTTGAGATTTAAACTATCCTATCTCTCAAGTTGGATCGAACTGCACATGGTGTGCGAATTTTATTATAATCGGTTAAGTGGTTTAGGAGTTTATTGAGGACAAACATTGTGACACGAGATTTATATGTATTAAGAAAATAATTATCAATAATAAATTAAAATTGCGACTATAATTTGAGATTTAAACTATCCTATCTCTCAAGTTGGATCGAACTGCACATGGTGTGCGAATTTTATTATAATCGGTTAAGTGGTTTAGGAGTTTATTGAGGACAAACATTGTGACACGAGATTTATATATATTAAGATTTCACACAACTAGAATCCACTGAAATGTGCTTCATTCAAAGTGTTAACAGAATTTTACGGTAAACATAACATCACGACTTTTCCCTTAAACGGGTATGCCCTCTTATGTCATAATGTTTTAATAACAAAGAATAAAATTAGCGCGAAAAAGGCACGCGCGAGAGCAGCTCATTAGCAGTGTCATTACATATGTTAATTTTACGCCGTAAGGATGTTACACCAGCCGCGGCAAATTGTCGCTCAGCGGACGGACTTCCGGCGTGATCTCATGGCGACATGGAGAGAGCGACTTTCGCAACCCCGTGCAGGGCACGCCACAATAGTGGCGGTAAGTCCCCTCTTTGAGGAGTGGCTGGAGAGACGCCACGGCGTCCTCACCTTCCGCCTGACGCAGGTTCTTACCGGACACGGCTGTTTCGGTAAGTTCCTGCACCGAATCGGGCGGGAGGAAACGTCCGGGTGTCACCATTGTGACGATCGACCGGAGGACACGGTGGAGCACACGGTGGAGGTGTGCCCCGCTTGGGCGGAGCACCGCCGTGTCCTCGTAACGGCGATTGGCGGCGGCGACCTCTCGCTCCCGGCCTTGGTTCAATCCATGGTCCGGAGCGAGACGGAATGGGACGCCGTCACCTCCTTCTGCGAAGCAGTCATGCTAGCGAAGGAGGTGGCGGAACAGGACAGGGAGAGATCCTCACGTCCCGGCCGCCGCGGGAGACGTCCCGGGCGTCGGGGGCCACGTGGTGGCTTCCGGCCACCGTAGGCGCGGGCCTGTGGACGGGGAGCTATGGGCTAGCTCGCCGTCCGTCCGTCTCATGACGACAGGCCGTGTCGACGGCGCGTTCGTGTTCCACGCGCGCCTCAAAGAGAGTCAGCAACAGTGAAGGGGTCCGCAAGGGCCGAAGCCTGCCGGGGCTGCGGGACTATTCGAAAGAGATACCGTGGCCCCGGAACACAAAGGGCGATGAAGGAACATGGATGGGTTTTAGTCAGTAAAAGTCTGACACTCCCTCCTGCTCAGCCCAGAGCGGGAGAAGTCATTTGATGATTTCCCATCCTAAAAAAAAAAAAAAAAAAAAAAGATGTTACACCAAACATTATTAAATACAAACACTGTTTTAAGCTTTCACGGTTCATAACTTTACCTAAAATGTCACTTACGGGATATCTTCCGTGATTATCAATTGTTTTGAGCTCCCGCTTCTGTAGCAAACGACAAAGAAAGAGGGTTGACAGAGCATTCTACAGTCAACCCGCGATCATGGCGCTTGCAACAGCGTCGAAATATCGGGAGCTCCAAACAATAATTGATAATCACGGAAGATATCCCGTAGGTGACATTTTGAGTATAATTATTGAATACATTTTAATACTTGGGGACAGGGCCAATATGCAATTTTTCTCAAGTATTTTAATATTTATTTATCAATACTCATGACTGGCTCGTTAGTCTGTGGTCGCAAGCGCGACTGCTAAGCACGAGGTCCTGTGTTCGATTCCCGGTTAGGGCAAACTATTATACTTACCTACGATTTTTCCATAAGGAATTTCTCAGTAGCAGCGTAGACTCAAATCTCCCGCTAATTATTTAAAACTGTCTTAAACCGTTATGGCACGTTCGAGGACTAGTTAGTTAGTTAATAATAATTCTTCCCGAAGACTGAAGGCTTCATGCTCGCAATACAGGACCAAATAATTGAGACTAAAAATTATAGGAAGCACATTATTAATAACCTAAGCACTGATATGTGCCGAAAATGCAATAGTTCACCAGAAACCATCCAGCATATCACAGGCGCGTGTAAATCAATAGCCCAGACAGACTATAAACATAGACACGACCAAGTCGCTAACGTAATACATCAGAAACTAGCACACCAATACAAACTAGTAGACTCCATCGTGCCCTAAAACAAATACGTCCCCGAACCTGTGCTGGAAAACCCTTCGACTAAATTATATTTTGATCGAGGTATTTTTACAGACCGTACCATACACTTTAATAGACCAGACTATCTCATCGACATAGCTGTACCAAATACACACAACTTACAAACTACGATTGCAGAAAAATTATCGAAGTATATAGAATTAAAAGACGAAATAACCCGTCTCTGGCATCTGCAAAAAGTAATAATAGTCCCGATAGTGCTGTCCACAACAGGAGTAATACCAAAACAACTCCACCGGTCCCTTACTTCTCTAAACCTGCACTCGTAACACCTACCACCTGCAACAGAAGGCAGTGATACTAAACACGTGTAGACTAGTGAGAAAGTTCCTACAATGTGAATCAGATAGCCCTCACCAACATATCCAAGTGGATATGTTGGTGCGGGTTGTCTGATTCACATTGAAAGAGAGATGAGAGTATAATTAAGTAAACATACCCTCATCTCTCTTTCAAGCTACAACCAGTTCATTTAACCCAGCTGATAATCACTTGGCTTAGGCCCGTGCTATCAGAAATTTCCGGCTACCCGGTTAGCCGAGCAAAATAAACGAATAGATCATAATAATAATAATAATAGTTAGTAATAATAATACTTCACTGCCTTTTTTTGAGTTTATACCAATAGAAACATTTATAGACGTCATCAAACGCACACACAACTGGTAATCGCCTGGCACTGACAACATCCACAACTACTGGTATAAGAAATTCTCGAGCAACAACATTCCCTTTCCTATATAATCATTTAAATACATTCATCCAATCACCACATTTACTTCCTCAATACATAACACACGAAGTTACTTACATGATACCTAAAGACACGAATGACACCAAAAACCCTGCGAAATACCGGCCAATCACTTGCCTACAAACTTTATACAAAAATCTAACAGCCTGCGTAAGCGAAATAGTACATGAGCATTTAACTAAAAATAACATTCTAGCAGAACAGCAAAAGGGTTGTCGTAAGAATAGCCTAGGATGTGAGGAGCAACTAACCATTGACGCCATTACTATGAACAGCGCTATGAAAAGCAGAAAGGATATTTACACAATGTTTATAGACTATCAAAAAGCCTTTGATTCAGTTCCGCACAGCTGGTTGCTACACGTATTAAATCTTTATAAAATTCACCCTACACTTAAACATTTTTTAGGAACTTCTATGCAGAATTGGAAAACTGTTCTTAAAATCAATTCCTCCTCCTCAACTGTAGCTACTGAACCAATATGTATAAGACGCGGAATTTTTCAAGGAGATGCCCTAAGTCCCCTGTGGTTTTGCATGGCACTCAATCCACTCTCACACTTGTTAGATCAAACAGGCACGGGATTCACGCTGAACAGCAATAACACACAATACACGTTAACACACGTTATGTACATGGATGACATAAAGTTATATGCAGCTGACAAAGAAGTGCTTTATCAACTAGCTGATGCCACTCAACAATTTTCTGATGATATTTGTATGTCATTCGGAGTAGATAAATGTAAAATTTTGTCCATTAAAAAAGGAAAATTTCAAAATAATAGTTACACACTTCTGTCAGGAGCATCAATCGAGCCAATGGATGAACAGAGTACATACAAATACCTAGGTTTCAAACAGTCCAGACAAATACAACAAAAGATGTCTAAACAAGAACTGCTCAAAAAATTTACACACCGCCTCAACCTTATCTTAAAAAGCAACCTCAACTCAAGAAATACAATGAAAGCCATCAACACCTTTGCAATACCCATTCTCACATACTCTTTCTGAATTATACGATGGTCAAAGACCGATATTAAAAAACTACAGCGCACTATCCATACACTCCTAACCAAACATAGGAAACACCATCCAAAATCCTGCATACAAGGACTTACACTAACACGCCAAGAAGGAGGGAGAGGATTAATAGACATACACAATTTATACAACAAACAGATACTTTCGCTCAGAGCATACTTCCATAACAAATCAGAAACCTCATTACTACACAAGCAAGTAACGGAGACCGATAACAAACTAACACCACTAAACCTACAAAACCGAAACACACAAATAAATGAACACAACATCTTAAGTACACAACAAAAAATTGCAGCATGGTCTGAAAAAGCCTTACACGGAAGACATCGAGCTTGCCTGAGCCAGCCACACGTCGATAAAATAAAGTCGAACGAATGGCTCAAACGAGGCGAATTGTTTCCCGAGACCGAGGGTTTTATGTTGGCCATACAAGATCAAATAATAGCTACCCGTAATTACAGAAAATACATTATAAAAGATCCAAACCAACCGACTGACTTGTGCAGACATTGCAACAATGCCTCCGAAACTATACAACATATAACAGGAGCATGCAAATCACTTGCACAAACCGATTACAAACACCGCCATGACCAAGTCGCTGCAATCATACACCAACAGTTAGCATTTAAATATAAATTAGTTTCTGAAATGATACCGTATTATAAATATAAACCAGAAGTAGCATTAGAGAATAACGATCAAAAAATTTAATGGGACCGAACTATAATAACCGATAAAACCATTCATTACAATAGACCCGACATTACCGTTCACGACAAAACCAATAAAACAGTTTATCTGATAGACATAGCAATACCTAACTCACATAATATTCAAGCCACAATATCCGAAAAGCTCAGTAAATACCAAGATCTTGCCATTGAAATTAAAACCCAATGGAAAGTACAAACTGTTCATATAGTCCCCATTGTTCTCTCATCTACTGGTATTATACCAAAATCTCTCACACAAAGCCTCAACACTCTACAGATCCCTAATCACACACTTTACATGCTGCAAAAAGCCACCATTCTCAACACCTGTCGAATCACCCGAAAGTTTCTGACTTCATCCACACTATCATCCACTTTCGCTATTTAAATTTCACCTTACATCCATGGTTCCGACCCGCGTGTAAGGTTTCTTATGCTCTCTTAAATGAGAAGAAACATAAAGAACAACAAAATAATAATAATAATTTATTTATTGGCGTAAACAAGACATTACAAGGTCGTGAATCACTGGTGCCTGTGGTAGGTAGACTATTGGCAAATATAATAGACCAAACCATGGGTGGTTCAAAGACTCATTTTAGTTCAGCTAATTCAATGGCTCGGTATTGTGGGTTGGCGACTCTTCTTTTTCGTGTCGCCAGCGACAAAAGGCTACCAATTAAAAGTGATTAAGGGTGTAAATACACCCATAACGAAGCCGAAAGGCACTTGTTCTCCCCATCATTGCGACTGTCATTGGGTTAAAGTTCCAACTTATTCACAAGTTTTTTTTTTAATACAAGTTTTTAATGTAAGATTTTTGCAATTTCAATCCATCGATCAGCACAATGTTTTGAGTGCGTTACATTGAGTTCTACCACAAAACATGATATTTCACCCCAAAAAAAGAGTCGTTTCCCAGCAATAATTTTTGCGTAGGTTACTTAGTTTGATGTACAGAATGCTTGGTTGACGGCTTCGTGAAGGGTCTATTTACACCCTGTATACTTACGTGGTATGGCATCCTTTCTCTTTTCGCCTGAGTCTTCGTCGAATACCGACTCTAAACTCTTGTTAGTTCTTGATTCTATAAAAGAATCAAGAACTAACAAGATATAAACAAAAAGGATTTTTGAATACATATTTATGCCACAATCGTAATTTCACAAAGTATAATAAATTATTAGCTATGCTTGCAATATCAAGGCTGATATTGTACCGTATATCGTAATTTCACGGTGAGCAACGCGTGGAAATTTAATATTACTCATATCGTAAAAAAGTATAGTTTTCTATTCAACCTTATCGATACCACTATAATTTTATTTTTTAGACAGGACCGACGAGGGACAAAGTAAACCGAAACCACTTCGAATGATAAAAAGTTTTATCCGCTACATTTTTGCTTTTAATCAGGTAAGTCCATAAATTACGCCTATTTCCAAAATCTCTGGACACCATAGACTCCTTTTAGGTAATCCCTGCGTATTTCGTGACCTAATAAGGTAGGCCTATCTACCCAAACTTTCTGATTTTAGGGAGCGATTGATGATTTCTGGTGTGTGATTCCGCAATGTTGATGGATCGTGAGGGAGAGGAATACCAAAAGGAAACGATGAATGGATTGTGTGAGGAATGATATACAAAAACCGGCCAAGTGCGTGTCGGGCCACGCGCAGTGTAGGGTTCCGTAGTAGCCCGTCATATTTTGGATTTTGTTTTTCAATGAAAGTCTTCACCCGTTCTATACAAGCAACTACTTTATCTTAGTCACTTTATAGGATTTATTCTACGGATTTTGTATTTGGTACAAAATTATCCAACACCCTAGTTCAACGATTATTACTGCTAAACTAATAAAGTTATCTTAACCGCTTAACCGATATGTTTCCTTTAGAGTTCATGAAATGCACTATCATCATTAATTTTTCCAGATTTTTCAAGCCAGCAGTTTAGCTTTTAGAGGGGGAAGGCGCCCTACTGGAACAAAAATTAGCACTTTAAAGTTTAATATTTCGTAAATGGAGTATTAAATCGAAAAGAAATATTAGCAACCCCTAAGTCATTTTAAAAGACCTATTCAACGATACCCCACACAATGGGGTACACGACGAAAAAAAAATCATCCCCACTTCACATGTAGGGGAGCTACCCTAAAAAAAATGTTTTCTAAAACGTTATTTTACCACTTTGTCGACGTTATTGATATATACACCTCTACAATATTACAGCATTCTAGTACTAACGGTCTCTTAGCAAAACCTCGGACAGACAGACGGACATGGCGAAACTACAAGGGTTCCTTGTCAGGACTACGGAACCCTAAAAAGGAGTAAACTATAGTGTAAGTGCCGGCGCACAAATGGCGGAGCGCAGCGCAGAGCATTTTCACTGTCAAACTATTATCGACATTGTCCTCATTGAAATAATATCTAAAATGAATGAATCCGAGAATGCGCGTATCCGCGCGGAGACACGCGCAATCTGCTAACTGATTTGAGATATTATTTAAATGAGGACAATGTCGATAATAGTTTGACAGTGAAAAATGATCTACGCCGCCATACGTGCGCCGGCCCTTATATACGGTTGGCAGAGAAGAATGGAAGAAAGAAAACGCCGGCCCCAATTAACTGGGACATGGGCAGAAAGATGACCATGATTCCGCAATGGATATATCTCACTGAAAACTCTTGAGTTTATTCTGCATTATTCTAATGTTCCCTCGCATGTCAGCAGTGTCAGTGCCAGGCCAGTGCAGGGAGGGCCAGCCGCTCCCCGTTGGCCTCGAATTTTCGACAGTGCTTGTGATGAAATATACCATTTATCTATTACTCCCTGGGTTCGTATCCATGACCTAGGACTTGTAAGCCTCGGCCGTTACAGCTTGACCACTACTGCGTTGTTGCCTTTATTCATCAGTCTTATTTTTCTTCATGCTTACCGCGTAATACGCAATAGGAAAATGTAGCAAAATCTAAATAAAACACTTTCATAGCACAGAAAATAACATTGTTCTTTTAATATAAAAATGATCTTACTTTACTGTGGCTTATATAATTATTACATAGCAATAATGACCAGCAATTTGGCCACGATTTGTTTTTAAAAGGTGCATGAAATAAAATTGATTACAAAAATATATAAAGTTTATTAGGCGGCTATAGACACAGGGTACGTGAAAGACATTACCTATACTTGCGCCGCCATTTAAAGATTACAAGTATTTAAGATACTGAAGAAAACATAGTTTATTTATGAGTTATTTAAAGACGGTATTTAGCAGCCCTAAGGATGGGGTACTTGTCTCCAGTGCAGAGCCCGCGGAAGTCATCCATGGACAGATCAATGATGGATACACCTCCAAGGTTCTTAGCCCTGAAAAAGTATGAATTATCTTTATTGTATTTTTTTCTTTTATCTTTACAAATCTATAAAAATAAACTAAACTAAAAACTTAAAAAAATGGCGTCAAAAACTATTCATCAACGCAGTCGATTGGTAATGTCACCAAGAGACTGGCGGCGTTACCTCGCTGTATGGCAGCGCTAAGTCTTTGGCCAAGGTAAAAGCCAGCGCTAGGGTCACGAGAAGTGTCAACTAAGCGTTTTGAAATTTCCTTGAAAAGGCTGTGAGCGCTCGGACCCCACGGTCCTAGAGTTTCAACCCCAACCGGTTCGAAAATATAATTACCAATAAGGTTACTATATTTTCGTCGCTTGAGGTTTTCTGCTGCCCGCAGCGGCAGCCCCTGCACAGCACGATGAACTAGGAAGATGGGAAGGCGCAAGAGAATCTATACATGTAGCATCCCACACTAAAGGCCTACCCATCTTCCATGGAAACAAAGACATGCCGTCCGATCTCTTGAAAGTATTAGATTTTAATCAACATACATAAACTCACGGCTTTCTCCGATGGAGGTAGACAGAATCTATACTAACAAAAGGACTAGCAGTATATGTTGGTGTGGTAGGTGGTGATGCGGGCGTTTTAATATTTCTGCATATTGTTTTAACACACATTGTCACCCTATGGATAGTTGTAAAGCTGGTCAAATCTCAAAAACAGAAGCACAGCTCGACCGACTCGCTGTACATACATAAAAAGTTGCAAACCAATTCATTACAAGAACTATTTAGCAACTTACAAATAAAAAACAACCACTGACTAAAATATAACGTCAAAATATTCCTCCTCAACAATGTCAACGCTGCGATTGCCACGTTGTATGGCAATGCTAAGCCTATGGCCAAGATTAAAGCCAGCCCTTGGGCCACGGGAAGTGTCAACTAACCGATTTTTTCCACTTTGACAATAAATAAAACTTGAACTTACTTGACGTAAGCAGCCCGTTGTCCAGCGGTGTCAGGGTCCTCATAGGTCACCCACAGACCTGGGTCACCATTTTCGTCGGGTAGGCGGAAAGCGTAGGTTCCTGCAGGATATATTATGTTAATATCTATTACTCTTTTACCTAATACTAACCATTTTAAACTGTATATGATGCGTGTACATAGATATTTGTATAGGTTGTATAATATTGTATGTGACCGTATAACGTTATCTAAGGGCTAATACAGACCTAGTCTGCCCTAGAAGTATGGGAAAAAGGTCGAAACCGCTTTTAAGCAAAGACGATATTGACCCAGAATATACTTAACGTAACCCATACGCGTCTATAAGAAGATGAAGTCTTGAATCATAATAGGTAAATAAAAAGCAGACGACAAAATATAGTATTAAAATATATGCAAACGTGAGAAATATTGCAAGAGGCATGTTATTGACACTTTTCTTTTACAGTCAAAGCCATGTAGCATTTAGTAGTGTGTGTTATATGAAGCTATAAGCCTACTAAGAATGAGTACCAACCAAAAAGAGGGGATAAGTCTTGTTCCTTTGTTAAGCCCTTCTCTGAAAAGTCAAATTGGCTAGCTAATACTAAGCCCCCTCGTACACAACACAACGCAAGCTTCTCCTACGTTTATACCAATGCTATAGTCGGCCGCCAAGTGAATATATTCAGTCTGTAATATTTCCACCGAGTGGACACGGGCTACCTATCTGACAGAAGAACTGTACCGTAATCCACCACCTTTTTGCTTCTAAGAAATGTCGGTTTCGTCACGAAATCCACCAACGACTATTTTTTTATACACTTTCATAGTCAGCTAGCAATGGCCTATAATAGAAAAATATAAATAGTTTGTACACCAAGGTTATTACCTTGATGTACAAACTATTTGAGATATAAATGTGAGGTTTTGCGTCGCCCTGTGTACCGTGGGCCTATAGCCACTAATTCCTCATTGATGCTAATATTTGTAGCAAAAACTATTATTAAAACAACGATATAGCACCAAAAAGGAATATTCGTAATACCCAAAGCAATTTATACAGCAATGCAACCATCGGCAATGGACCAACTCCTTTTTCGCTACAGATAGAACATTTTCTATATATACTCACAAAATGATCATACTTTTTGATCATAAATATTCCACTGCCGATGGTTATTCAGTAAGTGAATAGTAATGCTACGTAAACACGTAAGGTCAGCAACATAATTTAGGTTAACACGGATATTTCTATAAAGTACACTAGCTTTAGCGATCGGCTACGTCTGCGTCGGAAATTATCCTACTGGAATATAGTACCAGAATGAAAACCCAGGTCATCATGTACCTTGCCGGATGATCTTATGTCCAACCTACAGACACATCAAGTCAATCATTTTTATTCTAACTGATTGCTAATACTTCCAAACTATGTTTTGTGTACAAACGCTTTTGCTTTCACGATTATTCACATACCGAAGCGCTTGCTGGGGTCGGTGACCTTCCTAAGGTGGGGACGCATTCCCTTCTGGTGGTTGGGGTTGATCAGCTTGGCGCAGACCTCAGGGTAGCTCAAGATACCCTCTGTCTTTGTGTAGGGTCCTAGAAACAAAAACAAAAGAATTAGCTCTCAAGGAATCATTTTTAAAAGCATGTGGTGGCTTTTGCAGGCTGGTTCATAATGTATAATGCACTACATTTTCACAATTACAGGGAAGCCAGTCGTGTCCCCTAATGTCTCCAGCATAGCTATTCGCAACGCTTAGCTTCGATTTTCGATTCGGTAAGTCGTATGTCTATCTCGCTCGATTTCGTAATGTCAAAAAAAGATAGACATACGACTTTCCGAATCGAAAATCGAATCGAAGCGTTGTGAATAAGGGGCCCTGGTTATACTTCGAAATACCATTTTTCTACTGTCTTTCATCGTGCTATGTCAGTTAAAGAAGTCATTTATTTATTATCTGTCACCAAAACCCCAAAAGACATAAGAAATTACAATAAGCAACAAATAGAGATGTCACTACAACCTGAATGTAATAAATAAGACATGGTTGGCAAATCTTGCTACTAACTAACATTATAAATATTCATAATTTCTGCGATGAATATTTACGAGTTCACAATTTTATTGTTTGCAAGTCGGAAGGAATCATTTCTCTAAAAATGGTAACGAGGCATTCATTTGTCATGACTAATCATGACACGGCAAAAACCATGCAAAAACGCGACAGACAGTAGTGCTAAATGCGTACTATGGTTGCGCTGCTTGCACAAGGCATTTAATTGTTTAAAAAATAATATTGTTTGACTGCCTTGTTGCTGTGCCCAGGTAGAGCGCCTGTTGGGTTTTTCCATCAGGAATTGCTCATTAGTCACCATGTAGTCTGACATATTTGTTCCCGGTTGTAGCAGGCTCGCCTCCCTATTACTTGGGACTTAAACACAACAGGCGTGAAATGAATTATGTAATATTGATATTATTTATACATAGTTTACATAACAATTTTACGAGAGATTTCAAGAAGTACGAGTTTCTATTTATGATTATTTGTATCGTTCACGATGCGAAACGGTCCTGTGTTACGAACCGAGTGAAAGGCTTCAGTAAATGTTAATCACTCAAACACATAAGAGGTAATTTTGAGTTTCAAAATAAAACGAGAAACTTGAGATACTGCAATCATACCAGTGAGGTAAACGTATATTATTGCATCTATAGACCTGTATTTTGAAAATTTTATTGAATGACGTACTTACCATTTGGGAGACTAAAAATACAATCCAACATGCTTATAGTGTTGGTTAAAACCAACACTATAAGGAATGCCGCATTTTACAGCGTTACTTCTTTAAACTCACACCCTTTTATAATATTTCCCAAGAGTAAAATACTAATGAAAACGACATACCAGCTTCGCCAGGACCATCAGCGTGTAGGGGAGGAACTCCAGCGATCTCACTGTCAGCATCCAGCTTCCATGTGCGGGCGGCAGTCGGGATGGCAAGGATCAGCTTCTGGGCAGGGGCACCACCTTGGAGCCTATTCAAACATAATAAAATTGATCTTAGCGACTATCTGACTGATCCCATAATACTTTATAAATTGATTTACTTTTGAGGCATTCCGCACCAACCAAAACCATGCAGGTGCAGTGTTTATTATATTATTAGCCGATAACGTTGCATCTAAGGCGTCCCTGTGAAAGGGAGCGGACAGCAGTCTACCACGCAGGCAGTATCTTGGTGGATGTCGCATGTCTTCTAAGTTATGGTTCTAGGACTCTCTTCTCTCGATATTTTCCTTCTCCCAGTTTGAGAACAGTGTTGATGAAATAAATTACACAAATAAATCGCCTGCCAAGTTTTTAACCTAGTTTTTTTATTAACAGAGGTAACAAAAGAAGTTACTTAAAGTACTGACCAGTAATTGACGACAGCATCAGCGTTGAGCAGGGGGTTGCGGTTCTGGGGCGTGTACAAGGGGGTGGCGTAGTCAGCCTCCTTGGGGTTACGTTCGGGAGTCTCGAAGTCGTAGGCGCCAATGTTCACGATGTCAACCAAGTTGATGATGGCAGGGACGTCGAAGTAAACTAGAAGAAAAAACAACAAGTTAATAAGATTGGGGACTGTACGATTATTGTCTGAACTTGGTGCACACGTATAGGCACATCACTAGAACAGCAACGAATTAACTGAAGCGGATCAGATTTCCTTCTATGAAACCCCATACTGAAACGCACAAAAGCATGACCTCCTGATGATATAATCAACAGCGTAGAAATAAGTGACTCCGATCTGATGAATTGCTTGAAGTATCTAAGCTTGGGAGAGCGTGAAGTAAATAACCCGGGATCATGAACTACGGCACTAAAATATATAAAGGTGACTTTCAGGTCATGTGATTCACAAACGGATAATACTGTGGGTGTACATAATAGAATAATCGCGATAAAGGCCGTGTGATCACTACAGTACGACGAGGTCGTATTGATATCCTTATAAACACTCATCACTGTATCCATACCTATTCCAATGTTATCCTATGACACATCTTCTTTTTTTACCTAACGTATAAGGAAGATTTGTTGGAAAAAAATATAATTATGAAAGAATTGAAGCATACAAACACAAGGTAAGACAGGATTGTTTGAATAAATTGTGGACATTGAAGATTATTATTATTAAATGTTTAGAAGAAACTGTAGCTATTGCAAAGCAAAGTTTTTACATAAATCACATCGCCTATTATGTACCCACCGCCGGGACAAAGGCCTCAGCTCTGTAAATGGGAGTGGATTGTGCACGATAGAAGTCAGAAATGTCTTTGATTTTTGTTCTAGGACATGCCCGTTGCCTCACGATGTTTTACTTCACAGTTTTGCGAGCAGTGGTAATGAATTTTTTACTAAGTAAGGCGCCTTCCTCTTTGAGAGGCCGTGTCCCAGCAGTGGGAACATTATAGGCTGATGATAAGTACTTACCGGTAGAGTTAACATTGGGAAGGACGGTGATGGAAAGCTGCATGTTAGGCTTGACGTTCAAAGCCTGCTTCATCTCACGCACCAAGGCGGTGAAACCTTCGCGGTGCTCGGCCTCTTTCTCATCGACAGGGGTGGTGCCGAAGGTCTTCTTGATGCCGTGCCAGATGGATCCTGGACGAAGAATACATTGGTTGAGTTAGTGCTAAGAAGAACCTAAAACTACGGTAACTTTTAGTTGTAGGGCAGATACTAAACCAAGGCTAAGATAAACACGGTATCTCGAGAAAATCCTCTGTGGTAAACGGACAAGAAAGGGAGATTATAATAATATATAAAAATCTCGTGTCACAGTGTTTGTTATCGAACTCCTCCGAAACGACTAGACAGATTTTTATGATTTTTTTGTGTATATTTGGTAGGTCTGACAATAGGTCGTAGGTTATTTTTAGTCTCACACATACACATCAAAATTTCCACGTGAACGAAGTCGCAAGCAACAGTTAGAATGTATATAATGTTCTCTTTTGTCTTGAAACTTACGTCTTTAATTCCTACTAATTCTAAATCGCATTACCAGCACTAAAAGATACATAAAAACTTTCAGTCATTGTTGATAATGCACATCATCTGCCTAGACTTTTCCCAACTATGTTGGGGTCGGTTTCCAGTCTAACCGGATGCAGCTGAATACCAGTATTTTACATGGAGCGACTGCCTATCTGACCTCAACAACCCAGTTAGTACTGGGCAATACAATACCACTTGGTAAGACTGGTTATCAGACTTTTTGGGCCACTGACTACCTGTAACGACTGAAAAAGATCTACAAATGACAGCCGGGACCAACAGCTTAACGTGCTCTCCGAGACACGAAGGAAACTCGGTATGTAAGGGTGGTCACCCGAAGAAGAACCCATCCACAGACCAACCTAGGCAACCTTTGTGAACAAGTAAAAATTATTCCGCGCGCTTTTTCTTTTCGGTGTATTGTTTTTATTTGTTTTATTTATTTCCTCGCAAATATGTTATAAAACGTCGTATGACATACGTGCGCTTTGATAATTACAGCCTCTGCTTTCTTATAGCCCTCGCCTACGGCTCGGACTAGCAATATCGCCTCAGCTGTAATTTTCAACTTACCGCACTTATATCATAATGTACTATTCCTGTCATACCTACTGTATTTCCTGTAAATACATAGGTAATAATTTTACCTAAACGACTAAAAGTTTTTATGTATTTACAATAAATTGTACTCTGAAACCTTTGCTCGCTCGCCTTGCTTACTCAAGCCGATAAAAGAACACAATTTATTAAAGAAAACGTGGAAGGTCCTTACCCCAGGTGGAGCGGATCTTCTTAGGCTTGTACTTGGCGAACTGCCAAGCAAGGTCGATGCCGTCGAAACCGTGCTGATCAGCCAGTAACACTCCGGAGTTGACAAACGCAGTACGGGCTTGTGGGGACTCCAGCTATGACAGAGCAATATACACATACATTAATCTAAGTAGTAAAGTACAGAAATATCGTGAAAAGCGCAACCTTTGCTGTCGCGCAGTCGGGTAAAAAGATTGGAAGTTTTGATGAAAGAGATAGGCAATGTCCGGAACTACTCATCCAATTTCAAAATTCTTTTTACAGATAGAAAATACACGGACGAAGTTGCAGACAGAAGCTAGTTTACTCTAACTTGCTAAGTAGGTATGTAAAAAGAAGCAGTGGCCAGCGCCTTTTCGATGACTCATAATAACGGCTTCTAATTCTTCGACTTCTTACAGTGGTTGTTCAAATTAATAATTAAAATTTCAATTGATTTTTAATTTTAATTTGTATGCTAATCAAGTAAACACAATGTTGTTTCTATTATAACGTCTAGTTTTAATAAGATGAATTAATTTCTGCTTGAATCATCGGATATTATAACACAATTTCAGAATACAGACTCGTCTAAATAATGTTAATTTGCATTATCTGTGCCCGATTCAATGCCTCCTACAAAACTCAATCATGTATGTGCGTTTGATATCAAATGTAATATTGAAAACATAACAACAAAATTAGGTATATTATAATAATTTCGTTGTCGTCGTACTGTTTCACTGAATACAGATTTGGCGAATCGCCATATTAATGGCTAGCGAAAATTTTGACACCGTATGGATGGTGCTAAAAAACTGTCTTGAACCTTGAAAATATTAATCACAGTATCTAAATAATATCTACAGTCATGTGAGGCCATACGAAATACGAGCAATTATATTGCTATTAGGTACTATATCATAATGAACGTTAGTTGGAGTACTGACAAAAAAGTGAAAAAAAAAATACAAAATAAGTAGATGGACACAGGGAACCGAGAATTATGGCAGAAGAAAGGGGAAACAATGATTCTGGGCTGAGTGATGATGAAGTAATGACGGTGGACTTACCAAGAGGTTGTACTTATTTTCGCCTTCAGTGTCTACATCTCCTCCGACAGAAAGCAGGACCTTCAGACCAGGGTACTTGGACTTGAAGTTAGTGATAGCCCGGTAGTTGGCGTGGGAGCGGTCTACATCCAGGTTCTCGTTGAGCGGCACCATTTTGAAGGTGTCGGGCTGGACTCCGGCGAATCCATACGCCAAGTGGGTGCAGAAGGACAGGGCCGGGTCCAGGTCCAATGGCAGCATGCGCGCTTGAGCTGGATAAATGCATCCTTCGACTGAATTAACATGTTTACGATGTATCTCACGAAAAATTGGGGTCTATGGGTGAACATGGCACTTTTGGCGCGTGACCTGTATCGGAACTAAAGCCGCTATCTTATTTTTTCAATACGATATCACAAACATTTACTAGCAGCGCCCTCCGGTCTACATCATGCAAAAACCAGAAGAACCAGTACAGGATACGTAGACTCCATTTCTTTTGATTCTTCTTTCTTAAAAAAAGAATTGCCTGTAGGTATCCTTTTAAGACGATGACTTTATTCTCGCTTTTGCAAAACCTTTCGCAACATTGTATAAAGGTCAACAAAATATCTGTCCGTACAAAAACATAATTTGCATTTGTTAGTATAATTGTGTATCCTGCCGCGGTGGGCGCGGTGTTTTGAAATTGACTTGTCTGACGACTCAGATTAAATGTGGTTATGTAAGTATGTATTTAGCATGTTGGTAAGAGGCACTATACTAGCTGGCGTTGTCACTGTAACGTAAATACGAACCATTATAAAATTGAAAATAAGTACTCGTTTCTCATTAAGATACATCTTGATTTTTAAGAATTTATTTATAATATCTAACTGTACTTCGACAGTAAAAATCAAGATGCTGTAGGATAGCTGTATTTGCGATTCAAGATCGTTCGTAATCTCTGTAAATTTAATCCGTGTGGCAGTGCTAGTGCCTATGGTCCTAATGCCAACACATCAAGCTATCCGAAACTGTCGAATTTAACCAATCAACCTTGAACCAAATGCTTTAGCGATAAAGTTTAAAATCTATTAAAGAAATTTGACAGATTGTTGTAGCCTTATGTGCTGTCTGTACACAATTTTCGACATGACAAACATACAGACGGTAGTTTCGCAACTCTTCTTCAAAGTTCTATTCGTGTCCGTTACAACACTATGGACTTTATACTGTAAACAACAGGCTATTAATCTATTATCAGCGCGACGTTTCAGCCATAGCCATTATCCGTTATTACCAGAGACCTCAATGAATCCTCAGGGTCACTCCTGAATTGGTCTTTGACTTTACTTTGAACTGTCAACAATCAATTGAATAATCCTTGGGAATATACAGTATGTACCAGAAAGGTGGAGTCATATTTTAGGATGTGGTACACACGGCGACAAATCAAGCTATACATTTCCAGTACAACATGGCCTTGCTTTCTACAGATTTCCCGTACAATGAGAGATCCGCATAAACTGGTTGATTAAACCATCAAACTGAACAACTTTCTGTATGGGATCAATATCGTAAAATAATAACGAGAATAAAATTACGAGAGTAATTTTCGTAAGAACCATAAAGATCCATACACACTGTGTAAGTAAATAGCTGTTTTTTTTACAGGAAAATGTTCTTGGCGTTAACATTTCTTTTATTGTGCAAGTCAATATTGTCTTTTCACAATCATTATTATGCAAATTATAATTAAAATTCGAAGAAGTCATAATGTTTTTGGGTGGTACTGTTGGTAGGCAAACACTAGCAAAACAAATAGTATTATACTAAATGAGCCAACTCGAATTGACGTAAAACACAGAACAAAGTGAATTTGTTCTCTTTTCTCTTTATATATTTGAGACTAGCAACCATTTAGAGGTACAAAAACTTGTTAAAATGATAAGTTATGGAAGTCAAAATCTTACTAAGTCATTAGTCAAGTCATGAATCTACAATATCTATGCAATTACATCATGTTCAAACCATTGTTAAATATTAGACTAATATTATAAATAAAGGCACGCAAAATCGCAGGTGGGCGTCAAGACTTAGGTGGCTATATCTAATATAAACTAAGCACACTCAATTCCATTGTTTCCGGAACATTAACCACTTAACGTCTGGCACGTACCTACTCATACATCGCGATATGACGTCATCAACACACCAACCATGAGGCTTAACACGGTTACAAGGAAAATATAAAGAAGAATTATATCCGAATAGGCACACAGAACAAAGACTCTTTCTTAAGGTGGATGCTCCAGGGTAGACCGCGAAATTCCATTTTTTTTACGTTTTTTGCAATTTGTAGACCAGTGCTAGGTTGTATGTTGATTAAAATCATCAATACAACCCTCCGAGTTCATAAAGGTCGAGGAATGATTTTGACCTTGAAAAAGTCGTTCCTCGACTTTTATGAACTTGGAGGGTTGTATTCATTATTTTGATGATTATAATTCTGTAACTACATACGTCTTACAGTCGCGAACAATATTTTAATCAATTTACAACCTATCACTGGTCTACAAATTGCAAAATACGTAAGAAAATTTGAATTTCGTGGGCTAGCCTGACGCTTTCACCTTAACCCACTTGTTACTATCGAATAAAAATACGGCAAATAACTTTAGTTTTCCGATGTTGGTGATTTTTATTTGTTTCATTGACTTAATTTCCACCGACTTTCAAAAATAAAATTACATTCCACATTTTACAATTTTTTTTTTTAATTTGATAAAAAACCTTTTGCAGAAACGTTTTTAATATTACACACACATTCTTGTCTTGTATTAATTTTACATTGTAACTAGCAGTTATTAAGAGATCATCGTGTCATCAACAAGAAGAAAAATAAACTACTACATATACAATTAATAAAATGTTAATAAAATGTACATGAGGCAATCGCTAGACCTTTCTCTACCGTAAAAAAAGACTCATGTAAATAACCTCCTCCTTTTTAGAAGTCGGTTAAAATTTAAAACTCATAAAAAGGGTATTTCTACCACTGTTAGAAATAGGGGCGCATCTGCGAAAATAAAAAAATAAGCCTTGCCTTACAAAAAAGTTGAAAGATCATTTCTCTACAGTTTTTCTCAAATGCACCCTCTTTACTTTCGGTGGTAGATTTAAGGCTTGATAAAAATAAACAATAATCTGGATTGTTGATCTAGTGATCGCAAGTGTTACTGTTGACCATAAGGTCCTGGTTTCGATTCCCAGGTTGGGCCAAGTGCTATGGGGTGGTTCTATCAGGAATTTTTCTGTAACCGGTCGATGGCAATAGGCTCGCCCAATATTACATGGTACTTAAATATAGGTGTGGAATTAGGTCGTAACGTATACCTAATTACCTATAAGTTACGTTTTATTTTTTAGTAAAACATTGTAAGTAGTTACCTAGTAAAAAGTTTGTTATTAAGTAATTAATATTTTTAACAGTTTGTTTTTATTTTTTTATGCTAGGCATCATAAATAATGTAGAATTAAATCCAATCTTCGTCATGATTAAGCTGTGCAATTCTAAGTAACATAACCCTCTAATTATTTCATAAAATGACACTTTCCTCATTGACTCATGTTACACTCACAAGAACGCAAACATGTATGTACCTACGTACATACATACCTATGTATTGTGCTCAATTACGTTCTGTTTTGTTTGCGTGGTCGTAAGTAAGCATATGAGCAATACTGCACACATACATACATCTCACAATACAGGGTTTTCCTGCCACCAGGTTATATAGCAAGGCCTAAGGTTATAAACAAAGCTAGTTTCTTAGAAATCCTACTTATTTATTCTTCTCTCACAAACTGACAAAAATGTGAAGCAACAACACAAAAACAAAACTGGCTAAAACAGTCGCCGTAGCTAAATCTTAAACTCAGTTCTAAGATGGAAAAGGTCACTAACCGGACAAGCTATAGACATTAATGTTTGACGATTTATTTGTATCGCTAATTTGGGTAACCCCCTTTATGAATTTGATCGAGGAAGACAGATAATTATATGCACAGGGAGAGGACAAGTCAATAGTGGGGTTTGTCTGTACCGATCACGTAATCACGTTAGCCACGGATCACGGCGCGTGTCCAAGCCTCGTGTCACGGCAAATAGGCTAATCACTAATTCATGTTTGAGTAAACGTGAACACGAATCTGTGACCTCATCAAACAATGATATTTAGCCTTTTGTTTAAACTAAAGTCTACATAAACAAGATAAAATAGAGGCAAATTACGACCAGTCATAGCGAAGTTTTGATAGGAGAGATAATAATTATTGATGACGTTTTCCGGGATATAAACAACGGGTTTTTTGGAAAATAAACAGGCATTTAAAGTACTTCTATTTTCATTACAAAGTCAAAAGAAAATAAAAACGTTCGTCAAAATGCTAGCTGTCGGTAATTCTGGAAATGAAAAGAAAAATATGGAATTTTATACATCGAAAGCGACAGCTTTTGTTCTCTCCTGCTAATTGGAAACCCCTAGAAATGCTTTTCAGCGTTTATTTAGCACTAAATCATATCTGGGCTCCAATTTGTTTTAATTTAATGTAACGGCAGTATGTTAGTGTCGTCAGTCGTCACTGATGCGATAAGATTTTTGTTGATTGAAGCAAGAATTAAAATCATAGTTAAAGAAATACGCTGAATAATAGCATTCTTAGCCATGTGATTTAAATTGCTTTTTTTCACGCTTTGCCTTCGCAGTTTGATGGAGCAGTAGAAGCAAAGATATGAAACTCACTTTTGCTGAGATTTCAAAAAAAAACTTTGTCGACTATGGGAATCACGCCATCTAGTGCCACACTAAGCAACGAAGCTTGTGTCGTGCACACCAGATAGTTGATATACTACATAAATACTTTTTGTTTGTAAATACATACTTATTATACATATACCTAGACATCCATGACTCGGAAACAATTGTTCATGCTCATCACACAAACATTTTGCTCCTACCGGGATTCGAACCCGGGACCCTAAGAATGTAAGCTTGTCACTACCGTTGCGCCATTCGGGTCGTCATCATTATTATTTATATCAATTGAACTACTTTGGACTGAGTAGACTAAAGAGCCTTAATAGTGACTGGAAACAAAGCACTAGCAGAAGTAATAATAAAGAAAACCACGAGTGTGAAATACAAGTCTGCATTCTGAACCTAATATTAATGACAACATCAAAACCAAGTCTGATAGTGGCATCTGTTGTCCAATTGTTCATACCATCTTATGAAATCTCAAGACGACTCAATAAAAGAAGTGTCCATTCCCACGAAGAGACCTGTTTGCAATTTAGTATTTTGCTACCTTCCTCAATGATGTCATAAAAAGATCCAGACCATCTCAGTATGCCAACAAGGTAACAAAGCAAGCAACACAAATGATAAATAAATTGATCAGTGCCTACTATAACTCTTTTTATTTGCCGCTCACGTCACAATCACAAGGTTACAACTAAAAGCCAGGCTGAAACAAGACAAAAAAATAAGGAAACTGGCGTGCATTATTATTTATACATTGGTTAGTTCTGTGTCTATTATCTCCAGCTTAATCAAATGTTTGTCTTTTCGGTTCTGAGTATTTCTAGAATAACAATGTTTGCCAAGGATGTTCGTTGGTACCCCCTTACTGCAAGTCTATTTCATTATTCGAGAACCAACATCATTTGGACACCAACAATGGAGTCATTAACACAAAAACATTGAACAGATAATTATGTCGTAGACTTCCACAACAGTAGATTATTTTTTAATCAAAGTGAAATATGGAAACTATATTTCATTATTAGATCATACAATGGTCACTTTTCTGACCAAGATTGCCTATTATTTCCAGCTAAATCAAATGTTTGCCTATTCGATTCTGAGTACCTATTTCTAGAATAACAATGTTTGTCGTGGAAGTTATCACGTGCCCTCTTGTTGATACGCGTGATACTGGGGTCACTGGCGGTGTTGCGTGCTAGTGATTGTCTTCAGTGGTATTATCGTCACTCATTACTTAACTTACTATCTCTTATCGAAAGTTTCATTGAACTAGAAATTATTTTAAAACAAAATTGTGTCTAAGTGTACCTATTATTATTTATCTCTCTATTTTGGGGATCAAAATCATTTGTTCCTGCCTCATTATCACTGCTGTTAATATCTAGTAAAGCTGGTTTTGATACATCTCAATATAAAATTACGATCGAATCATCAGTAGGTACTTAAATCAAAGGTTGAATCGAATATAAATTAACGTTTCCGTTTATACCTAACGAAATCAAGGTTACATAAATACAAAACCAATTTTCTTAGGAAAGGCCTTGTTTGTTCGACCTTCCTCTGTTGTGTGTAGTCGACATCATTATTCCTTTACCACCCTTGACAATAATTCACAGTAAATCAAAACTTGTCTGAGGTAAAAGATCGTACTAAGGTTGTAACTATCCAACTGTAACATAAGTAGACCAATAGCCTTGCTTTTTCATTTTATGACGTGCAAGCTACATTTAATCTTAGGAAGGTAAAGTAAATCTATGGTTGACTAAACCTACAAACATTCAAGTTATTCTAGTTAACCATTTCACTTTGTTATATTAAGCAACCACATGTTTTAAAATAAATCCATTTGCACATTGTAGCTATTTTTTAAAGTTGTTAGATACATATTTCAGCTTAAATTGCATTATTTAACATGTTCCCATTACTTTTAAGTGTATATTACACTATATTCACAGATAATATAGTACTTCGATATTAGGTACTAAAAATATCGCCTAAGTGAGAGTCAGATTCGCACGCGAATGGTTTCGTACTACCTTTATTAAGATCGAGGAAAAACGCCGAAAGAAAGCATGTTTCTGCATGGTTAATTTAAGGTGATACCTGAAAAAAACACCTACATCCAAATTGTGCCCAGTGACGAAATATAAGATTTATTTATCCTACATACTTATTAATGTGTGACCAATTGCATTTGACCCGGATATTATAATCATAATTATTATGTAAACGATTTTGCGCAACAAGGTAAGTGCCTGTAAAAGAACATTTTATATCTAGAATACTAAGAATTCAGCAAGGCGTTAAAATAACAGCGAATCACCTTACTTAAAAGTGTCCGTTATAGCAATTTACTTACACAGGAAAATAATAAAATCAAATGTATCGACAGGGTTCCATTATGTTACATACTCGTAAGTCGGAGTAGGTGCCATTGTATTGTAAGGTTCCTTTTTTTTACAAATGTTGTAATTTGGATCATAATCATCAAACTGCCTTTTAGAAATACTTCAGCAAAAACACGTGGACCTTCATTATTTGTAAACCAACAAAGAACAGTCGCAAATTAACACAAAAACATTGATAAGTTCACTTGACTTGAAAATGTCGTACCAATGCGGGCGTTTTCATTGCCAAAAAAGTCCGATAAAAGTTGCGAAAATACTACAATTACTACATTAACCTATCACGGCTATCACTTCAACTTAATATTTATTACGATTGCGTAGCATTTGCTCTTATTTGCATTATCGTTTTCCCTTTTCGTACACGACTAAATGGAAATTCCGGCACCAGACCCCGATTTTTAATACGTCTAATGGCGTACCTAACCCTTTTTTGTAGGGGACTATTGTCCGCGATCCTTATTTCACATAAGTCTGGCTGAAAATGTAACCAATTATTAATAGGGAATGTGTGCTTTTCAGACGATTGTGTTGTGTAACGTAAACTTATATTGTCACTTACGGGATATATTCCGTGATTATTCAAAAACATGCATTCAAATTTAGTTTTTAACCGTGAAAGCTTTTAAAACAGTGTTTGTATTAACGTAACCTACATTTTAATGTGTTGGATACAATGGTACTATGTTAAGTCTAAAGGTAGGTTCTTTACGGCCCTTGTGCGATAATAAGTCCAGAATAAACACATGTGTGTCACTATGAACCTAAAAATGGTGCTATAAAACCACTTTACGAGAAAATGCATATTATGTAGCGCTAGCGAATAAAAAACATTGTTGAGATATTTACTTAGGTGTTTATCTAGCTAGGTAGTTCCTGAAACGCTTTAGAAATGTTCATGCTCCAGCTGTCAGTGATGAACACATACCGCCCGTAACACTAAGATAAAGCTCTGATTCATTATTGGCCTTTAAAAGTAAATAGTAGACTTTGTACATTTATACACCAGAACAAGAACATCCATATTAAAAGCCTACTCATGACTGGTCGGTAGTTACGGTGGTGCCTTGAATATAGATGGAGCAAGCAATTGTACTTCTAAATAAGTATGTTGTATTGATTTACGTATGGGTAATGTAAATATTACGTGCTACCGTTTTTAAGGAGAATAAAAAAATAATGAAAATAAACAACTTTTACTACGAGACCAATATCGAAATTACGAAAAAAAAACTAGAATTAACGAATGCAGTACATAAGCGAAAAAAATGTAGAAAAAGCTTTTTTTTTTCTTTTTAAGGTGGATGCTCCCGGGTAGCCATAACATTGTATCATCTTATATACAACGATTTGGCGTGATAAATCCTTCTAAAGTTAGAAACGGAATTCTTGAAAACATCGAATAAAATACTATAGGAACAGCTACGATTATTAAAAAAAAATTGGTTCAAACTAATAATAGTACATTTTGATACAAGTGGAGAAAGTTTGTTATTGCATTCGAGGCGGAGTTAACACACGAGCCGTAGGCGAGGGTGTTTTTGAGCCGAGAACTGCAATAACAAATGTCCACGCGTATCAAACGACGTTTTTCAATACACTTTTGAAGAAATAAAATAAAAGAATGAATTTTTTTTTTGTCATGAAACCAATAACAGATTTTAATTTTCTTTTTTTCCGCGCTTTGTTTTCGCCAGGTTGAAGGAGAAGCAAAGGTATGAAGCCGTTAAACAGCCTAATATACAAAGCAATTTTTTTTGGTTTTTTGAATTTAGAACACAAATACCTGTTAATTTGTATGTACTTATACAAAAGTAAATATTAGTTTTAAATAATCATTTTTATCTATGATATTCTATTTATAAACACAATTGAAATACTTATTACTGCTTTACCGAAATTTAAAAAAAAAACATTCGTCTCTGACTATAGGCATTGAACCGATTTGAACTACGTATAAGTAAATGTTACCTGAGGAAATTCTTCCGGCACACGTGCGGGAATAATAAAGGAAAAGCACGCGTCTGAAATACTGTTATGTACCTACGTATGATGTACTGTATGTTCAACCTAATTTATTGTAGTGCGATAAGAGTTTTCGAAGAAGTGTATTGAAAAAATATTACCTAGTCAACATTATAGCTGAAGAAAGGTAGGTCCCTTTTTCTATTTAAATTAGAGCCGGCTTGGAACAGTCCTGTACCTACCTACTTAATAAAAATATTATTTTATCAACCAGCGAATATTAATTGTTATTATTACTCGCTGGTTGGTTATGTTATTACATATGAAACATACCTAATTATTAGAATAAGAACGTACCTACTTATAAGTATATTACCCGTTATCATTTGAGGTTAAAGGTTGATAACAAAACGACTTGATTACACCAACACATCAATAAATCAATAGATAGGTATTTTTCAAAGACATAGGTACATAAGATCATTATTTTAATAGGTACTTTCTGTAGGTTTCGCTGATTTAATTGTAAAATCGTAGCTTCCTTTAAATAAAATAACGTCACGCCTATATTTCCCCCAAGGGTAAAGTTGAAGGGATGATACCTGTAGTATTTCACATTTCACCGAACCGACGCGATTTTGATGATGTACTGGATAATTGTGGTAGTATGTATGTGGTTTTTGTGCGTCAGTGTCACTCCCCCTGTATGTCTAATATTCTAGCATTATTCTTTTTATTTTCCTTCACAAATTCCAGCACAATCGAAAATAATATGTATTTAAAGTAGATATCGCACAGAATACTAATAATTTTAAGACAATGCAGTATATCTTCAGCCTGTTTAATTTTAAGCGGTTTGTTTTCCTCAAAACATTGATGAAGCAAGGCCAGGGCCTTTGTGTGATCTGTCAGATTTGTACCTACATCGCATCAAATCGGCCATATCAATGGGTTATGACCTCATATTCAGTGACAAGGTTTTTTGTACGAATCTGAAAATGACTACCAAGAAATAAATGAATTATGCAGTACTATTTTTTCTGTGTCACAAAATAATGTTACCTACCTAAGAAAAAAGTGATGGGTATTTCAACTTAAACATAATATGGAAAATTTATCCAATTGAGTTAAATGTTAAGCATCTTCATGCAAGAAAAATTATCTTGTTTTTGACCTTTGTCTTTTAAAATCTTGCACTTGCATAATAACGAATCCTGATTGAACAGGTCGCAGCCAGATTGTATAATTTTATTTTTCCTACTACCCACTTATGAATAACACATAAAGTGCTCGGTAAAGTGCGAATCGGCCTTTAAATAAGGTAATTGCATCCGCCGTGCCTACTTAGTCAGATGAAACTGAATAACGATAAAAGATTCAACTAATTGGTATTAATAATATCAATTACAAAGTTTGTCTTGGACATCATTGACATCGGCGGTAGAAAACAGGACTTGATCATTTACATAAGTTTTAAATCGTCAACCCGCCTTGAGCAAGCGTGGTGATCAATGCTCGTGCCTTCTCTGTACGAGAAGAGGCCTCTGCCCAGCAATGGGAAAGTAATAGGCTGGTATCAATACGTAATCTACGAATACAAACCATGTCTGGTTTAATGGTACAAAACAAACGTAACCTGTATTGAGACTATGATTAAAAAAATAAATTAAAAAAACCGAACTGTGTAATATGAGAGTAAAATGTAGCTCAGTTAACGATGTTGTTATCCTTATCGAGGTTTATATAACTCTTACAGTAACCACTGTAAATTGTAATGTTACAGATTTGCTAACTGCTGATTGTAGATTTCATTTCTTGTAAACAAATGAGCCCCAGTTAGCTCGTATTTTTTTCAAGTTCAGAGCAAAAATTGGATTGACAAGTAAAATTATTCCTGAGGTCCATTATATAGGTGCAAATATGATTGGTAGATAGAAAACAATTCCAAATTATTTGATTGAACGAAAATTAAACAATAATTAAGGCTGGGATTAAAATTAAAAAAAAAAGAACGGGTAGCTCAGGTTTAGTAAAAACTATCGCTTCTTTAGATTGTTTTTTTTTTGATTGATTGTTACTTTGCATTAAAGAAATCGGATAAATTAGTAAGAACCCTTTTCTCCAAACCCATACTAATTTAAGTTCGAAAAAAAACTTAAATAAAAGAGTTGCGAACCGTCAATAAAAAATTAAAAAAATCGCTTATACATAAAAAAAATATATCGCTCAGCAAAAAAAATCATACTTACATTCCCTGACATAGCTCTTGCTGTTGTAGTAGCAAACGACTTTGCTGGTCGCAGGGCCAACGGCGCCGGCTATAGCCAGAAACCCGGCTAAGACGATTAAAATATTCATGATTAAATAAATTACTATACTAAATGACTGATCACCACGGCGAGTATGTGGCGAATGAGTCTCGGTCAGGCTCCGCTGTCGAGCTCCACCGCGCTTACGAGATGTTGAAAGGTCAAAGATTAAGATGACCGCATCGGTCTTCGCCGAATTTATCTGTTGTTGTTTTTAACCTCTTTTGCTCGAGGAAAAGATAAACATGCTGCCTACACATTTTTCTATAATACCTTTATTAGTTAAAAATATATACATTGGTGTACTTAGACTTTTCGTATTATTTCCTTTATCCAAAAAGTTGAATCACGAAGTTGTTTATCTACTGAAACCTTCTTATAAAACACGTTGAAATCTCTATCCTCTCTCTTCTATTAATAGAAATATTTTATCTCATCTAACAACATGTTAAGTTAATAGATAGAAACTGTCAACGTAAAAGGAACTGTATAATTATATGTATACAGGGTTACTTGTAAAACACCGACAACTTCTCAGGACTGTGTTTCTAACATCATAATCAACAACTTTTGTTCTATGACTTTTAAAAATTCATCATATTTTAGTTAATCAAATTTTAATTAAAAAAATTAAAATATTTAAATTGAACGCTTTTACGGACCCTCGCCGCCATGACCCCGCTCCCCTCACTATTATACTATCGCTTTCTTTTGCTTCGCATAGATTTCTTAACATTTAAATCAATCATCAGAATAAAAATATTTAAATTGAACGCTCTAAGCGTTCAATTTAAATATTTTTATTTTTGTAATCTTTGAAAATTTGATGAACTAAAATATGATGAATTTTTAAAAGTCATAGAACAAAAGTTGTTGATTATGATGTTAGTAACACAGTCCTGAGAGGTTGTCGGTGTTTTACAAATAACCCTGTATAATTCTGTATAATTATAACGGTCTCATTGGGCTACAGGTGGCCTACCATGACGTCATAAAGCAGAATCGTTTTAATCGCGTTCCAGTGTGGGTAAGAGACGGAGCTATAGAGGATGTCTAGCGCCATCTCTTTCCCTCACTGACACGCAATTAAAACGATCCTGCTTTAAGACGTCATGGTAGGCCCGCTGGTCGCAGGCACTAGTGCTGAGCGTGAGGTCCGGAACTCCTGAAGCCGTTTCTCAGGTCGGGTGAGTGTAATCGTGTTTTCCACCAACAATTTATCTGTAGCAGCCCGAATGAAGGATTTGTGCCCGGTTGATAGCAATAGGCATTTTCCCAATTACTTAGGAAATATATCTAGCATAATGGGAGTGGATATACTATATGTATAATGCTAGCTATATTGAGGAACCTCTACCAAAACCCTTTGGGGAATTACAGGTCTGGTGTTATGTGTACGTTATTTTATATATGTAGGTACTTAATTTATACTTGTTTCAAAATAAACTGGTGGAGGTAAAATACTGTCACATAATCTATGACTGGCCAAGCTTGATGATGTCATCGTGCTAGTAAAAAAGATTTCATGTACCTACATAACGTAATATACATAATGGACGGTACTCGTCGGCTGCAAGCCTCAGCAGCAGCTGCTGTCAAACTGGTAGTTTCACATATTACCAAATTCATGTTCTACGAGTTTTTTTTTTTTATATCTAAATCATAACAAGAACAATGGGCACTCGTGAGTTAAGATTGCTTCATTTGATTTAACTCGTTACCTACCGGTAAATACTTAATGTAAAACATATTAGGATTTTAAACTATTTTCTGACACTTAGTTTTTTCATTTCTCTTCGTAGGTACTTTACAGCCAGATTCCATAAAAAATGTCAATTTTCCTTATTTTTAGGTTTTAATTTGTGCTTATTTATTGACATGTGTAGGTACCTACATCAACACGTCCGCGCCCTATTTTTGATAAAAGTTATTACTACGAACGATTACGATTAGTTGTTTACTATGAACAAAACAAAGAGGTCAGTGGTGTCGATACGCTGGGTAGGTAAATATGTGCTGCAACAGAGACTGTGGAAAATTTAGACCTCGGGAGATCCCAATTTCCAGTGTATTCTACTTTTTAATCGTTAAGATTATCGTTCAACTTCGAAAACAAACTTTCTTCTTATCTTACTTAACTACTATTGTTAATGTGAAAATTTGTGAGGATGGATGGATGGATATGTTACTCTTTCACGCAAAACTTCTAAACGGAATTGGACGTTTCAGATGTTAGGCACACAGTTAGTTCATAAACCTGGATGTTGTGGATAGGTACTTTTTATCCCGGTAGTACGATCCCCAGGAACTCAAACACAAAGCATTTATTACATTATTAGACCATTTCAATCACTTTAGGGTTCTTACAGACGAGCGGCACGTTGCCAACTGCAGATAAACTGCAGCCGTCGCCACCCATCGACGGCTGCCGTCGACGCTTGCAGTTGTGGTGTCGGCGGCTGCCGCCGGCGCGTCGACGGCAGCCGTCGACACACATTTACGCGGCATGCCACAACTGCAAGCGTCGCGACCCGCCGACGGCAGTCGTCGACGCTTCGGCGGCTGCCGCCCGGCGCGTCGACGGCAGCCGTCGACGCGTGGCGACGGCTGCAGGGTGTAGCTAACTTAGTACAACCATATTTCGCCTTATGTAAGTATGTGTAAAAACAATAAGTATCTCCCTTCTAAAAAGAGAAAGTCCCAGTAGGTAGAACAATAAACCTTTGCTATGTTGTTTTTGGATATTTAGCCTGCCATAGTAAAACTCGGTACTTGTATTTTGGGGTTTACTATGGGACTCAAAACCGGGTTCCGCACGCCCTAATTCTGGAGTCTGCTCGTCCTAGCTAGCTAAGTAGGTACCAACTAGCTAAAACTACTATTATAAGTATTACGGAAGTTTCAATTATTAACGTAATGTAGGTAGTGTAGGTACCCTTTGTATGTAGATGGGCCTACCGCTCCTACGCATAGCTTAGAACATAATATCTACTATGTTTTTCAACACCTAGCACGGCTAGGCTAAGTGGTGTTAACAATACGTCTTACTCATGCTTCTAGATCGCTACTGATCAAATTCTAGATATAACTATTGTGTAATTTAACAAACCCAGGAATGTTCCATTGGCAAAAATGACGCGAACTATCATAGGCAGGTTCGAAACTCTTATTTAATTTCTCTATAAAAAAGGAACATTTGAAGACCCAGTAGATTATGTTGTGCCTTGAATGTCAATGAGTGAAGTAAGTAGAAATTAACACCGCCGTAAATCATAAAAACTCCGTAGGCACCTAAGTGTTTGATTATATTGGGTGTAGGGTTACCATTTTGGAATTTGAAAAGAAAGTCCTGACAAAAAGCCGGACATTTCGATAAAAGTCCGGACTTTCAGGTCACAAAATGGAAACATTACCGTTTTAGTTACAGCGGTTTGATTTGATTGATTGATTTAATATTAGCTAATTTAATATGTAGTTTTATTACTCATATTCCATCTAATTTTAAAAAATCCGGACAAATGAAAGGGCCGGACAAAGTCCGGACAAGACTCTAAAAGTCCGGACATGTCCGGGTAATCCGGACGGATGGTAACCCTAATTGGGTGCAAAAAGACCGTTCCCGAAGCCGAAGGCACTTGTTCTCACCGTCATTCGGTATCTACCTTCGAGTTACCTACGGAGAGTTTGGAAGTTGGAAGTTAAACTTCCAACTTTTTCACACGTGAAAAGAAGGTACCTATTAAAAATAATAGAAACATACTTTTTAATGATCTAGGTACTACCTTTACATTAAATACCTCTATGACTACTGAACCATTCAATACATCCATCAGCACAATGTTTTCAGGGGGCCTAAAATGGCCGCTCTAACAGAATATTATAATGAGTCACGTTAAAAATGTAAAATTCTTAAAATGGACTTTAAAAAATCATAAACATAATAGCAGACTTTGTCACTCATATTCTCTCTCTCACTCATATTTATTTGTTATTATTACTTTATTATTCAAATTTTATTGTACCTTGTAGCTAGCGTACATTGACCAAATCATTGCTAGCGTACTTATCAGAAAATAAAACAATAAAAATTTGTATCCCGCTATTTTTTTAAAATGCGTTTTGAAACTACACTCGCGGTGTTCTGTCTCAATAATAAAGATGTTTATAAGTACCTAACTGTAAATAAATAAGTGATACATGATAAACTTCGTATTTTTTTCTTCAACATTCTTCATCTTGATTTATAAAATATAATTCGATTATTTGAAATATAACAATTTTTCATTTAAAAAGCTAAACACGTGATTTACAATATTACGGTTATCGATTTACAATATCGGTATCCGAACGTTTTATTGTTTGTTTCTTTTTGGGCCTACTAGATATGGAATTTGAAAATCGAATTACGAATCGACTTGTTTCTATCTCTCGTTTTTTTCATATCGAAGTGGAAGTGACAGAACAAAGTGAAGTTGAAATCTTTCGAATTTTGTGAGTAGACCTACACAGTTCTCGGTATTTTAAAATAGTTATTTGTTATACAAGAGTGCAAAGTTGCTTTTTAACCGCGTGCTCAATTTTGATAACCGAGCAAGCGAAGGATTCTAAAATTGAGTCACGAGCGCAGCGAGTGATTCAAAAATTAGAATCCTGAGCGTTAGCGAGGGAATCAAAAGAGCACGAGGTGAAAAATCTTTGCACTCGAGTGCAACACGTAACTTTTCATCCCACCTCAGCGAGGAAATGACTAAATGCAAAAAAAAAACATTTACAATCAAAAAAGATACTTTTATTTCAGTTTAGGTGTTAACTACTACATTATGATAGGTAAGTATTACAGAATAATCTTTAAATTATAACAAATAATACTTAGGTACAATTAAGAAAAATTTAAAGTACCGTTGCTACAGTTAGTTAAGTTGAGTGTAATATTTATTTATTTATTTATTAAAACTTTATGCACAAGTAAAAACTGTACAAAGGCGGACTTAATGCCTTGGGCATTTTCTACCTATTTTTTTTCATTTTTTTTAATATCGTACTGTTTCAAATCCTTCTCGCGTGATTGTTGAGGGAGAAAGCTCATTTGCGCATTATTAACAGTTTCAGTCAATTCTGTTGGCGTCAAATAAACTTCTTCGTCGCCAAAACCACTTATTTTACGTTTTTCACTTGTTTTTAACCTAAGGTTTTAACAATTGACCTGACAAGAAAATGGCGCGCGCAAAGCAAATTATACAAGTACACCAAGAAGGTTCCGAGTCTGAGTTTTTAACAAATTAAAAAAGGTTGTACCTATGCTAAATTCGGCACCATGGAGGTAGAAGTAAATAGGTTTAATGATGTTTTGAATTCACAAACTTAGTGCACACGATGTTCTAAATTCAATTTACTTTATCCTCTAGAGGATAAAAACGACTTTTGCACTCAGATATCGAAGAGCAAAAATACTCTTTCCGAGATGGGGGGATGAAAAAATAATTAAATAGTTACTTTGTCTCACGCTCGCAGCAAAATCGAATTTTGCTCACTGTCTGTAAATAGCAAAACCTGCTTGTTTGAGGTGCTGAGGTGAAAAGTCTTTTCCTAGCAATGATTTTTGCGTAGAGTTACTTAGTTTGATGGTTGTCGGATTCGTGAAGCGTCCGTTTACGCCTAGTAATTTCGTAGATTAGTTTACTTAATTATTTATTGGTTATCTAGGTACCTACCTTCACAAAACAGAAAAAGAAACAACATCATGAAAAAAGTTGGAATATAAAGGTACCTACCTACCTACAGTTACAAGTACCTACGGCCTTCGGTAATCTTCGTGTTTCGTTTAATAAATAATGGTTTAGTAACCTTATTATTTATTAAAGACCATCAACTATTGACTAAAAACAAAAAAACATCATCATCTATTCAATTATAGAATCTAAGAATACCTACCTAAGCCCTGTCCTCCAGCCAGACGTACCTATAGATATGTAGGTATGTGCGCATATTTTTTTTCATCGCTTGGTTTATGTGTCAAAATTCCATTACATCATGGTGTACGGAATACCTACCTACATCTTCTTTCTAATTTTAAGATTACGACTAAAAATGAAAATCGGAGCCATTGCCCTACATTATAATCTCAGTATCGTGGCCGTCGGTCACAGGGGATTTTCCATCAACGTAAGTAATGCCAAGAGTCTCTGAGTACAATTATAGCTGTGTGACTTCCGGACGGACAAACACAGAAGCACCAACGAACAGACAGGTAGGTGCAGTGCCGAATTAACATTTAGTAGCAAATGCAACGGGCCCCGCGGATCCGTAATAACAGAATATGCGGCCTTGGTAACATTGGAGGTAAGCTAATCCTCGACACACAAGGCACAGACAAACCACGAACCTGTGCCTATATACCCAAGGATGTACCCACCACCACACTCACGCAATTATGTTCCAGAGATTTAACAGCCGTCAGGCTCAAACTGAAGGCGATGCACCCGACATTGTCCTGGGCTCGGTATACATGCCAGGCGAGGATGAAGACTGCCCACCAAAAGAGATGGCCGACCTGGTAAGGTACTGTGAGGGCGCCAACCTGGACCTGGCCATCTGCACGGACTCGAACGCCCATCACCCGCTTTGGGGTTGCAACAAAGCCAACACTACAGGGGAGGTACTATGCACATATCTGTCTCCACTAACCTTAACATCTTAAACCGCGGCTCGGAACCCACTTGGGTCACATCTCGCGGACAAACAATCATTGACCTCACGCTCGCTTCGGAAAGCGCGACAAAACTTATCTCTAACTGGCACGTATCCAACGAGCCTTCCTGCTCTGACCATAGAAGGATTCGCTTCTCACTAGTAGCTAACATGAAAAAACCCGAACCTAGGCGCAACCCACGCCGTACTAATGTACCCGGCTACAAACGGCTGTTGGCCTCCCTACTAACACAGCACCAAACCCCCCAAATTCTGACGGACCCCAAAATACTTGAGGACACTGTAACAAAACTCTCGGAATTTATAATCGAAGCCTACCACGCCTGCTGCAAACTAAAAGATCAAAACACCAAGAGCAAGGGCAACTCCTGGTGGAATGCGGAACTTAGTAAGCTCAGGCAAACCATGCGCAAGCAATTCAACAGAGCCAAAAACTCCAGACTACCAGAAGACTGGGACTCATACAAGAAAACACAGTACACCTTCAAAAAACAAGTCAGGTATGCCAGCAGGGCAGCCTGGCGGAAATTCCGTGAAGAAATTGAATCAAACAGCGAAGCCGCGCGTGTCTGAAAAATCCTATCCACCGATCAGGATCGCACCCTCGGGTCACTGAAAACCCCTGACAACACTTACACTAAATCGGACCACGAAACAAGTAAAGTTCTTCTGGAAACCCACTTCCCAGACTGCAATCTCTCCGAGGACAGTACCTGGGCAAGTGAGCCAATGCACACACCAAATGACCAAGACTGGGCCAGAGCCCACATCATAGTAACCGCAGAGAGAATAAAATGGGCAATCAAGACTTTTAAACCATATAACTAGACAAATAACACCCAGAAATTTAGAAAAGTTTAATAATAATTTAATTAGCAAGTTAAATATACCAGGCCATATTACAAACAATATAAATGAATTGTATGATGAATTCTTTTCGGTAGTGCACACCGAGTTCAATAGTACGTTAAAAAAGAAAACTAAAACTATTGGCCCAAAGTTTATTTTCAGCGACTGGGCAACACAGGGTATTAGGAAAAGTAGGGAACGATTGTTTGAGCTGTACGGCCTTAAGCCTTACATAAACACAGAAACTTTTAGTAAATATGTAGCTACTTACTCGAAATTTTTTAAACATCATGCAAGGTAGCCAAATCTCTCTTCATTAGCAACAAGATTAAATCAGCCGAAAACAAAATAAAGACTGTATGGAAAATTATCAACAGTGAAACAAATAGGAATAAAAAACAAAGTAATGACATAACACTAGAGACCTCAAGTAGCCTCGTGAGCTCTAATAATGAAGTTGCTCAAGAATTTGTAAATTTCTTTACCTGCATCCCACTTAAAACTACAGAAACCTTAAATTCCTCTCCCTTGCTCTCCATTGATTTATTGAAGGCGAACGTTTCAGTCTGTTCAAATGAATTTAAATTTCAACATATAAACCCCATAACAATCATAAAAGCCTTTAAGCAAATCAAGATCAAATTAACCGAAGATCTATGGGGTATGTCTATCAAAGCTTGTACCTCAATTATTGAGACTGTAGCACCGTATTTAGCCTTAATATTTAATTTGTGCGTAGATCAAGGGGTCTTCCCGGATCTAATGAAATTCAGTAAGGTAATACCGCTTTTTAAATCTGGGGATAGTAAAGACACCAATAACTATAGGCCCGTATCCGTTTTGCCGGTTTTCAGCAAGGTGTTTGAAAAGATAATGCTCAATCAAATGCTTAACCATTTTAACACCAATAAAATATTGCACGAGCAACAGTATGGTTTCACCAAAGGACGTTGTACAACTGACGCCGGTGTCACCTTATTAAAACACATATTTACTGCGTGGGAAGAGGCACAAGATGCCATAGGAATCTTCTGTGACGAAGGCATTTGATTGCGTAAATCACGAAACCCTGATCTTGAAACTTGAGTATTACGGTTTAGGTAAACTTGCGCTTAGTTTAGTAAAATCGTATTTGAATGATAGACAGCAGCAGGTACAAATAAATGGTGTCAATTCAATGTGTTTAAAAGTAAATATGGGTGTACCACAAGGTTCGATATTGGGTCCCTTCCTCTTTTTAGTATATATTAATGACCTACCCCGTTTATTTAACAACCATCCGCATATGGTGTTGTTTGCTGACGATACTTCTTTAATATTTAGGATAAACAGACGTGCCACTGATCTTGACGACGTAAATAACGCCCTACTGCAGGTCCATAAATGGTTTACCGCTAATAATTTAGTACTAAATGGGAAAAAAACTAAGTGCATTAGATTTGCTCTACCAAATGTCAAAAGTAGTGATTGTGACATAATATTGAATCAAGAGAAACTAGAATTTGTCGATAAAATGGTTTTCTTGGGAATCACGCTCGACTCAAGGTTACAATGGGGTCCTCATTTAACATCTCTTGCAGGACGGCTGAGTTCAGCTGCATATGCTGTTAGAAAAATCCGTCAATTTACTGATATTGATACCGCGAGGCTAGTCTATTTTAGTTATTTTCATAGTATTATGTCATACGGTATTTTACTATGGGGACGGGCTGCAGACATCGAGTCTATATTTATTCTGCAGAAAAGAGCCATCAGAGCCATATATGAATTACGTAGACGCGATTCTCTAAGAGAACTGTTTAAGGAAATTAATATCATGACAGTACCTTGTCAATACATCTATGAAAACATCATGTACGTTAGGAAAAATCTGCATTTATTCAGTAAAAGAGGTGACAGACACCACTATAACACTAAAAAATAGGGACCAACTAGTTCAGCCAGGTTTCAGGCTTGCTAAAGTAGATTCATCTTTCATGGGGTACTGTTTGAAATGTTACAATTAAATACCTCCCCACATTCTTCAACTGAATGAGACGAAATTGAAATCTTGTATAAAACGCACACTATGTAGGCAAGCATATTTTAAGTTGGGGGATTACATTGATGATAAAAATGCTTGGCTAAATGCTGGTCCTGCTCCACAACCATAGGGGCAAACTAATTGATTTTACTGGTCGGGCATTATTTGAGTCTATCGACACGCAAAGAAGAAGAATTGATTCCCATGTTAATGTATTGTGGAAGCTGCAGAAGATTGTAAAAATATACCTACTTGCATTGTATAGATTCCGGTTTTTAGTATTATATAATTGCATAGCACATGTGTGAGTACTTTGTACTGTTCAGCCACCACTTACATTTAGTTATCTTTCATTGACTTGAATATGCCTTGGTGGCTGAGAGAATGTCATGCTCACTCAAATGTCTCGCTGATGGTGGCGGGTGTGTCGGGTCATTTGGTTCCCTTAAATATGGTCGAGTTGAATGGCGCCGATACATGCGTCATGTTCGTGAACGGGCGCTGTCAGTTGGGACAGGAGTCTCTTAGCTGCCACGGTTCGTTCATTTTAATTACTTTATTTTTTAATTTTTGATTTATTATTTTACTCTGGACGCTCTTAATGTGCACGTCTTTCTACATCGTTCTCACACATATGTATAATCTCAACATGAATGATGTAACCAAGATTTTGTAACAATATTTTGATTTAAAAGAGTGTCCATGGAGTTTCTTGCCCGTTCTTCTCCATAGAGATCTACGTTAGGGAATGGGCAACTACAGTACTTTCTCAAGTTATTATGCCTTGTGACTGTGACTGTAGCTTTGCTTTTTTGTATTTTCGACATTCAAAAGTGCCGTAATGGTCTAATTGAAATAAATGATTTGAGTTTGAGTTTGATAAATCCGCACGTACCAAGCCTGCATAGCACACAAATACATACCACTTGCATGGCGAGAGGTGAAAGTCATTTTCATCCCTAAACCAGGCAAACCTGACTACACACAACCCAAGGCATACAGACCAATAAGCCTGACATCTTTCCTACTGAAAACTCTTGAGAGACTCTGTGATCGACACATTCGGGACTGACCTCTTCGGGAGCGGCCACTTCACAAACAACAACACGCATACTCCACAGGAAAATCAACAGAATCTGCACTACATAATGTCATCTCCAAGATCGAATGTGCAGTGGACCACAAATGCTCTTCACTAGCTGTCTTCATCGACATAGAAGGCGCTTTTGACAAAACCATCTTCCATAGCATCAACGCAGCCCTCGAGGAACACGGCGTGGACCCGACCCTGCGTGGATGGATCACAAATATGCTCAGACTGAGAGCCGTACAAATTACGGTAAACGACACCACCAGAGCCATAGTGGCGAAGGGCTGCCCCCAAGGTGGCGTCCTCTCACCGCTGCTATGGAACCTTGTAGTAGACAGCCTCATTAAGCGTCTCAATAGCAGAGGCTACTACACGGTGGGTTACGCTGATGACCTGGCTATAATAATAAACGGCACACACGAAAACACACTATGCAACCTTATGCGCCAAGCCTTGAGGATAGTAGAAGACTGGTGCAAGGAATACAAACTAGCAGTGAACCCTACTAAAACCGAACTCGTCCTCTTCACAAAGAAAAGGAAGTTGGCAACTTTACAACTACCAAGCTTCTTTGGGACCACCCTAAGCCTATCGACTGAAACCAAATACCTGGGTATATTTTTGGACAAACAGCTGAACTGGGCAAAAAACACTGATTACATCACCACAAAAGCCAGTATAGCCCTATGGCAATGTAAGAGACTGCTCGGGAGAAATTGGGGCATAAGCCCCAAAATCACCTACTGGCTATACACCACAGTTATCCGACCAATCATCACATACGGTTCTTTAGTTTGGTGGCCCAGGACCAACCTAAGCACGACCCAAAAGGACCTCGAGAAATTACAAAGATTTGCCTGCGTAGCAATCACCGGCAGCATGAGAACTTCCCCCACTGCTGCCTTACACGTGATGCTGGGGCTACCACCTCTACACCTTGTCGTAAGAGAGGAGGCGGCCATAGCGACCTTCAGACTCGAAGTATCTGGCACCCTAAGTAACGATACCAGAATTAAACACACACGCATCAGAGAAAATGCAATTAAACAACAGTCCATGATGGCATCACCCTGCGACAGAACCCTGAAGACCCACTGCTTCCAAAAACACTATAACATAGAGCTCACAGCGGAGTTGTGTGACTACTCAGGTACAAAAGAGCTAAGAATCTACACTGATGGATCTAAAAACGACGACGGGACAGGTTTCGGGGTGTTCTCCAACGACCTAAACATCAAAATATCCAAACCTCTTGGAATACTAAACTCTGTTTACCAAGCAGAGTGTGTAGGTATTATCCTAGCGGCACACGCTATAGAGGCCAGGGAGGTTACGGATACCGATATTCGAAAACTCTCCGACAGTGCCTCAGTCCTTCAATCCTTAAAGAGATATCAGATAACGTCAAGACTAATACTAGAATGCCATAATGCCCTAGAACGAATCACAGTACTAAACCACAATAAGGTAACACTACAATGGATCAAAGGACACAGTGGATCACTCGGGAACGATGCGGCTGATGAACTTGCCAGGAGAGGATCCAGCACAAAACCCTGCGGTCCCGAGCCCATTGTGCCCATTCCATTCAAGCAACTAAGAAGCTGGTTAAAGGAACACACTCGAATACAAGCAGAGAAATGGTGGACCTCGACACCAGGGTGTAGGCAATCCAAAGAAGCTATGCCATCCCTGGACACAAAGCTGACCAGGCGCCTTCTGCGCCTGGACAGAGATAGCCTACGGCTGGTGGCGGGGACCATCACTGGACACTGTTCACTAAATAAAAACTTCCACACCCTAGGAATCACAGACAGTCCCCTGTGCAGAGCATGCATGGAGGCGGAGGAAACGGTGGCGCATGTGCTCCTCGAGTGCACCGGCGTTACCAAAATTCGCGAGGAGACCCTGGGAGCACCAAGATCCATTGCGGATGCCCTGAGAAGACCGGGAAGTTTAATCTGCTTCTGGAGGGAGGTGGGCTGGTTGGAGTAAACGGCCACCATGGCTCACGCACAATGGTCCACCTTAAGGACTAAGTGCGGAAACCAAAAACCCCATGATAGATAGAACGGGCCCCGCGCATTCGTGGGCCTTGCGTATTCACACAGGCCGACCGCCGCCGTTGGGGTTCATCATCCTTCTTTTGTCCTTATCCCCGAAATCTCGAACAACTATAGAGAAACTAACTAATCCCACGAGAAATACTACTATTTTCGAGCTCGCTTCGCTCGCTAATAATACATCCTATACTTAGGTACTCATTTTAATTTAAGTTGACTAAATTTACTACAATTCTCATTTTTTTATAGACTCGACAATACTACGTATTTACTTCCCAGGGCTCCGCTAAGAGACTCGCCCGAGATCTCCACCCCACCTGGTGGCCTACCATGATCATTGATCATGAAGTCTTACAGCAGGATTGTTTTAATTTTATTCCAGAGTGAGAAAGAGATGGCGCTAGACTTCTTCTATAGCTCCGTCTCTTTCCCACACTGGAATGACATTAAAACAATCCTGCTTTAAGATGTCATGGTAACCATGCTGTACTTCAGAGCTGGCCCGTCACCTGCACTGCGCAGCTGAACAGACGCCTATACTGCGGACCTTGACCTGACACCTGTATCTTGGAGCAAATAGCTACTGTAAACCTTACATTTTCTTACTCTCGTCTCCCGATACTAATACCTTGAGTTTGTGATAGGTAGGTCTGTTTTTTATAAATTATAACTGTATTTCATACCTCCTAGCCGAGTGCAATTAGACAAAAAATACTTAAAAGGTGGAACGAAGTTTATAGTGGTTGGATTTTCATGGATCTTTTTTTATTAAGTTTCTAAAGGAGTGGAGAATAAATTTAAAAAAATAAAAAAAATTCGCCGCTCGCGGCTTTTCTTTTTTTTTTTATTTCCTTTGGAATATTTTTTTGTTTGTTTATGAATAACTTCAAATCCGACGAATTCATATTGTAGCGTAATAGTGTGGCCTGCGTGCATCCATTAAACGCTAATTGGCTTTGGTCTGTTTCTTTGCTCATAATTGACGATGTAATGCATATTTCAAGTATTTTTTGTAAATTACCTATTTTCTGCAATTATTTCTAAATTATCGAATTTTAAGACCAAGATATCTTGTGCAATTTTTAACTGATCCTTTTTACAGATAACTGGATGTAAAAAATATTTAAGAAAACTATTTTTACGAGTGAAGTGACTTAAATTTATTCACAATTATCAGGATTCGTCTATGTAAAAGTTAAAGAAGGACATTTTCTCAAACTATTTCTATGACGGTCAACGTAAATATTATCCTGAAAATATCCTTATTTTATCTGCTATTCACATATAACAAAAACTAAAAAAAAAAAAAATGTGGTACTCGATAAATATTGATTATTGCTGACGAAGGTTTAATGGGGCCGCTTGTAATTTACAAAAAATATTGTAATTTTATCGTAACCATTTCTCACTATTTCTATCTAAGATAAGTTGCAGGTTGAGTCTCTGCGCGCAATTTAATATCAATACCGATACCGATACCACTCCCACTTCTTAGCGATAAACGCCTTTTGATATGTTTTACTTTTTCAGCAGTAACCAATATTTAACAAGTATCCTTAAATATTTTTCTAGTTATTATACCTCATTAGATAACTAATAAAATGTGGATATAGACAATAATTGCACATTGAGTTTCATAGCAGTATTTGGAAAAAAAAAATGCTTTCATTAACATAGACGATTTTCTGACATTTCCGAATGAATTTTCAGTCATCAGTTACCAATTTCAAAAGAAATTTTAGTGTTCAAATTCGATATTTTAGAAATAATTGCAGAAAATATCAAATTTTCAAAAAATACTTGAAATATGCATTACACAATGAACAAAGAAACGGAACAAATCTGCGTTTAATGGATACACGTAGGTCACACTATTACGCTACAATATGAATTCGTCGGATTTGAAGTTATTCATAAACAAAAAAAAATTATTCGAAAGGAAATTTAAAAAAAAGAAAAGTCGCGAGCGGCGAAATTGTTTTTTTTTTAACTTCTTTCTCCACTCCTTTAGAAACTTAATAAAAAAAGTTCCATGAAAATCCAACCACTATAAACTTCGTTCCACCTTATTGTCTAATTGCACTCGACTATCCCTTCAATTTGTTTTTAATAAATTCAATTGTTCAGTCTTATCCTAGTATACAAGGTTATTTGTAAAACACCGACAACCTCTCAGGACTGTGTTACTAACATCATAATCAACAACTTTTGTTCTATGACTTTTAACAGATTCATCATATTTTAGTTCATCAAATTAAAAAAAAAAAAAATTATTTAAATTGAACGCTTTTACGGGCCCTCGCCGCCCTGACCCCGCTCCCCTAACTATCATACTATCGCTTTCTTTTGCTTCGCATAGATTTCTTAACATTTAGAGCGTTCAATTTACCTATTTTTATTTTTGTACGATAATTTGATGAACTAAAATATGATGAATTTTTAAAAGTCATAGAACAAAAGTTGTTGATTATGATGTTAGTAACACAGTCCTGAGAGGTTTTACAAATAACCCTGTATACCTAACTTACCCAGGTGGAGTTTAAAAAATTTTGTACATTCTGCAGTCGCGAGATTTTTAAATAAATTTTCAGATTTCCTTCTATTTTTGTATTACCTAATAGGTAAAAGAAAACTCATCAAATTCGAGGTGAATGCTGAAATTTTGAAGTTCGCTGCGCTCGCTCTTCAATCCTACGTTTTCTCAATTGGTGAGCTTTTCTGTCTAAGTCGACAAAGTTAGTAATAGTAGTCCTTATAATTGATACTAATTTGTCAGCGTTAACATTTTTATGTGATAAAAAATATGCCAGAGGCATTATCCAATTGGCATAAATGCCTCTGGCAACAAATACCAAAGCATATTTTGCTTCCATAGGGGAACGCTCACCATCACCAAAATCTTCAAACCCCTCAATCAAATCATATTTTTTTGAATATTCCAAATCAGCCATTATACTCATTTCGTCTAAGCAAACACCACATGCCCTATAATTTATTGGTTGATCACAAAACTTTTTTTTTATATTTTGTAAAACATCCTCACTAACGCCTGGCAGACAACTAGATGATTGGAGCCAGTGTTGAATAGTAGTTGGTGATGCTAGCACTATGCCTGTATTTATTCAATGGTTATAGGCAGCAGGCGACTTATAATATAGGGACATGCAAAAACCCTTTTCTGCTTCACTCCACTGTCTTTTAGTTTTTTTTTAATAGCATAACTGTCAAAATTTTTGAAGCATTACTTTTGAAGTGATGTTTTTCTAAATTTATTATGGTATTAGTTTTGCTACACATTTTTTTTTTCAGTCTGTTATATTTGTTTATACTACACCTGCTTGGAAAGTACCTTGATACTTTATCAAATTTACGGTAGAAAGTACGTCATTGCATATCGAACAAATATGCGGGGAGAAAACGCATCTGAGCGGGAGAGAAAAGTGTATGAAAATCCATTTCTTACGTGGTTTTTCTTTTTTAATTTTGGGTAAGACTATGCGCCGGTAACCTAAATATTAAAAGCCAAAAAGTTTTTACAGTGAGTTTTTATCTCCAAGTTCGCAAAATGACACTGGCCACTAGCTGTGTGTTGGATGGTGTCGGGCTGTGCTGTGCGACCCTGCGGCGGCAGGATAAACAATTTTAAAAAAGAACATGTGAAAATTGCAGACGCCATTGGCGCCATTTTCAATTTGTGTGTTTTTTGAGGATTCAGTTTTCGTAGAAAGTAAAATAAAACTATCAAAATGATAAGTAGTGATAGTGATGATGAAGATTTTTTAACTGCGCCGCAGTTGAAGGAAACAACAAAAATACTGATTGATAACCTTTTACCACAGAAATCAATTAAAAAATATAATAAAACTTATGACGATTTTTTGCAATGGAAAAGTGAAAAAAATGCGGCATCTTTTTCTGAAACTGTTTTGCTAGCTTATTTCAGTGAAAAAGCGCAAAAATACAAACCAAGTACGTTATGGTCTATGTACTCAATGTTGAAAAGTACTATATTGACAAGAAACGACATAAATATTCAAGAATACAAAAAACTTACAGCATTTCTGATAAGAAAGTCGGAGGGATTCCGTAGTAAGAAATCAAAAGTACTTACTACAAAGGATGTTTATTCCTTTTTGTAGAATGCTCCAGATGACAAATACTTGTTGATGAAGGTAAGTTTATGAACAAAATGCACTGGTTTATGATTTATTACGTACCTATTTATGAGTAGAAATCTACTAGGTTTTCATGTTTGATATTTTTGTTTACAGGTTATTTTGATTTTAGGAGTAAATGGGGCCTGTCGTTCGCAAGAACTTGTGGATATGACAACAGACGATATCGAAATCCTCGAAAATGGAATAATTGTCAATATTCCTAACACAAAAACCAAAATTCAGCGATCATTTGTTATATCGGGCTTATTTTATGAGATAATGAAGAAATATAACGAAATTCGCCCCAGTGACCCCAAAACCAATCGGTTTTTACTACAATATAAAAACAAAAAATGTACGAAACAAGTAATTGGGAAAAACAAAATAAGTACTGTGCCAAGAGAAATAACTTCCTACCTTAATTTACTCAATCCACTAGAATACACTGGCCACTGCTTTCGCAGAACTTCAGCGACTATTCTTGCCGATACTGGTGCTGATTTAACCACAATAAAACGCCACGGTGGTTGGAAATCGTCCGCTGTTGCAGAAGGTTACATAGAGAATTCCGTAGAAAACAAAACACGAATGAATAACCAAATATCGGGATCGAATAATGTGCATCAAGACTCATCTCCTCAACCATCAATAAGCGCGGCGATGCCAAATGCCCCTCAGCAGCCAGTTGCCCCTTTGGCACCACAGCCTTCTACGAGCGCAGTGCCAACAGCACAGCCAGTTATTCCTCCTACATTGTCGCAAACATCTCAAACAAACATTAATGGAAAAAGTGTTACGTGTAAGCTTCACTAACTGCAACAATTTCAATATAAATTTCAATTAGTAAAGATTTAGTTTTTTATTTTCCTCGTAGGTGTAGTTTAAAGCACTATGTATCACTCGAGAGAAAGTGCGATTCCCGATCTCGGATGTTTTAAAGCCCTCGCCTACGGCTCGGGCTTCAAACGACACCCTCGACGGCAATCGGTCACTTTCTCCTCTCGGTGAACAATGTACTATTTTTTCTCTTTTGATCAACTTGGAGGACATTTGAAGGCTCATTTTTAACCTCTTACACTTTGGAGTATCAGTTGATTTCCTTTTCTTTGGTGCATCAAAACATAGAGGTGTACTAGATTCAAAAGGTTCTTCAACATTTGGACTGTTAGAAGTCGGTTGTCTCTTGTACACTTTGGTTGGAGTCAAAACTTTCAGTGGAGGTGAAGTTTCTTGAGCTAAAAAAAACAGGTATAAAGGTAAGCTAAACTCTATGTATCAAAACGAGCTGTAAGAACAGCTTGTCATGCTTTCTTGGCATTCTTAAAAACTTACACACAGATTCCCATAAATGAGGTTAGGTACAATGGTGATTATCTCAAAAAATACCTTGTGATGTTGATGGACGTGGTGAATGTGGAGTCATGACCGAGAATTCTTCATCGTTGTGGTTTCGAGGCACTGCTATTTTTAATAATCTTTTCCTTTTGCCAGTTTTATTCTGAATGAACTTATCATCGAAATGTGTAATACATAGGTATCTGTTCCGCAGTTCCTGATGATTAAGGTGAGCTATCGTCATGTTTTCTAAAATCACAAACAATATATTATGGCCACATTTTAGAGCATTATCAAGATAGCATAGAGCATTTATCAAGTACCTAATTATTATTATGGTTAACGAGAAAAATAAAACCGATTTAAAAAAAAAAACAAAAAAAAACACAAAAAACTGAAAAATAACTTTATCTTCAGAAGCCGGTGACAAAAACACCAAATCAATCAAACAAAGGTCAAGCTTCAGAAGCCAGTGACAAAAACACCAAATCAATCATCACAATCGGTGACCTTTGTTTGATTGATTTAGTGTTTTTGTCACCGACTTCTGAAGCTTGACCTTTGTTTGTTTGTTTGGTGTTTTTGTCACTGGCTTCTGAAGCTTGACCTTTGTTTGATTGATTTGGTGTTTTTGTCACCGGCTTCTGAAGATAAAGTTATTTTTCACTTTTTTGTGTTTTTTTTGAAGTCGGTTTTATTTTTTGCAAAAAAGTTTTTTATTTTTACATTTTTAGTTCCCAAACAAATATTTGCCATGAATTTATTTTTCATTGTTAACAATACATGTCATGTAATAGGCTTATCCCCAATAAATGGAACTTAACATACCTAACTATCGAAATCTGGGTGTATTGTACACCTCTGCGTACCCCCTCAGAGCATACAGGCGTGATGTTACGTCATGATGTTGTATAAACAATAAATATCAAAGTGATTGCAGCGATCACCTCAGATTTGCCGTCTATTTTTGAAGAGTTCCATTGTATATCTCCGAAGATCAGCATCAGATCTTCACCAAATTTAAATGGGACCACCTCAGGAGTATACTTTTTCGAATAATTTTTTTTTTTGAGAATCGGTCCACAAATGGGGAAGAAATCATGTAACATAAATGGGTGGGGCTCAAAAAAGATGTACTTCTTGAAAAAATTTCGCGGTCACCTGTTTGTCCCTAAATTTTAGTATGTCTAAAAAAGTTTTAAAACATTACAAAGGGATGGGTGTAAATAAAGTACACAAAACTTCAATATTTACAAAATTATAGTTCATCAAACTTTTGATATTTTTTTTGCTCCATACAAAACATAAATGTCCCAGCGCCGTCCGTCAACAATGTTTGATTTTTTATTTTTTTATTTCGTTGTTAATGTTATTTCTTTTTGTCTTTATTGTTAGTATGGGAGTTAATTTAAAGTACTTTGTCAGAAAATCTAGCAAAATATTACAATTACTTAAAATACAACAAATTTAAAAAATGTCCGTTAAAATCTTCTAGTGTGTTACAAGTAATGTGTTGCTCGGTAACTTTCGTATTTTAGTCATAATCCCACCAGAACTTGTTTTGTAGGGTGGCAGCACCATTTAGCAACAGCTATCAAATGTCAATTTATTGTCAACCATTTTAGTCTACCCACAAAAGTGAGGTGACTTGTTGGGGTGTTTTTGGTCATCAAAATTATTGGAAATTAAACAAAGAATTTTCAAGAGATGTGTTTATTTTTCACTATAATGAAGTACAGATACTAAATAAATACCTTTGTATGTCGTCTATTATGTATTTCATTCCTAAATTTCTTTGAAATTGCGGCTGCTATAATCAAATAAACACTAAAAAATTCTCGTGTGTTCGCTCCGGTGTGTTATGGTGTGTTACATGGTGTGTTACGTAACACACTGGATAGCATTAAGCTTGGTTTACATTGTCTTTAACCGACTGCGGTGGAGTCCAAAAAGGGGATATCATTTTTGCTTGCGTGTGCATAAACGAGTATAAGAATCTCACATTTTGACCTAGAAGAGCAAATATTACTCAGAAGACAATGGAGATAAAAACGATCCACATAAGAACTAATACAGAGCTGCAATTTGCAACTTAGGAAAATTAATTTTCACGGGCTAGGTCAATGGCGTGACCGTTTAGATAACATTAATGTTTGTTTTTGATTGTAATAATATTTCTAACGTTAACAAAAGCAAGTTCGTCTTTAATTTAAACTATAAACATAATTAAGTTTTTCAATTTCCATTTGAGAAAAGAATAATAAAAACGGAGTGCAAAAAGCTTACTTAGGGTTTAAAAACCTAACAGTGACTTATGTTTTTGTAATTGTCTCCTCAAGCCCTTTATTATGATATCCCACACATGGTCATCATTACTCGTAAATGTGGTAAGCTTTTTTAGTAAATGTTCGTACTGTAATCCTGCCTTTATAGAGTTCTAGCGTGTTACAATATTTCCCGTGTGTTGCATACGAACATGTGTGTTACAATTTCTAGTGCGTTATGGTACAAATTTTGTGAGCCCCACCCAAATATAAAAACAAAAAAAAAATACATACAGACGAACATATAACCTCCTCCTTTTTTGAAGTCGGTTAACAAAAGATCTGGGGCTGACCTTAGATGCGAACTTGACATTTAACCTGCACATCATTCATATCTGTGGCAAGGCTTTCCAAACACTTCGTTTCGTTATGGAGCAGGCAAATAAATTCAAAGACAGGAAAGCAATAATTACAATTTGTCATTCCTTTGTAAGTAGCAAACTGGAGTACAATAATGCGCTGGTATGGAATCCGAATCAGCAATAGTACATTGTTACCCTAGGGGTGAAAGTAACTTATTTAGTCCCGAGACGGGGTTTGGTGCCCGAGCGAAGCGAGGGCGCTAATAGTTCGAGGGAGTAAATAAGTCTTTAACCCGAGGTAAACACTGTGCTTTTCATTACGAATACAAGGAAAGTAAAAATAAAAACATGACTCAACTCGAAAAAAAAATGAAGATCAGATTGCCGCTTTCCCGCCTATTTTGTTTTTTTTTTTTCTATGGCCGACCAGCTATTCAGCCATAACCTATTTTTCATTTTCATCATCGAAAAAATGGTAAATATTTGCCCAAATCTATGATAGTTTAAAGAAATAGTTGAAACTTAATTAGTATAAAGTTATTAAAAAATATCTATTCTTTAATTAAAACTTAACTTTGTTATTTCAATTTTACATCGTGGCTGTATAGAAAGTTGGAACATGGTTCAATAGAAAAATTAACAATTTTTTTTTTATAATTTGACAGTTGTCAGTTGAAAACGATTCTCCCTAGGGCTGAAAAGTATTACTTTCAACCCGCTCCTCAGGCAACTTCAGACCTACTTTCAGAGTATGAGTAATGAAAAAATATAAACTCATGTTAGAACGAGTTTAACGGAACCAATATTACCGTGACGGAACTTTACTCGGTACATAAGTAAGTAACTCTAACCTTTGCCACAGAATAGATAATAGTACTAGCGTACAGAAGTTGCACTCCTTTGATCTTGAAGAAAGCCGACATTTTAAATACCTACCTAAACTGGGCGCGCTCGATCTAAATTGTACCTTGATGCCACGCGTTAGCGTATGTTATTCGGCGTCTCGCTGCTTAAATGATCAATCGGTAGGGTTGCCACAAGTACTAAAAATAAAATACTACCAACATTTTTGTATTTTAATGTATTATTATTTAAATGTTAATTAAAACCTAAATAATTACAATTGTTTTAATAATGTCTTATATATTTCTTGTCTTCTCTAAAATAACGATTAAGTATTTAATAGCAGCATCCATACACGAAACAGTTTATCCGGCTTGTCAATTTCCCTAACAATGATTAACAATAAATCAGTGAAGTACGAGTAGGTACGCGACGCAAGCGACCAGTCGAAAGAGCGCGAAAAATTAACGCGGCATACGTCCGCAGTTACGCACGGCTGGAGCGCGACAGCCCTAGAGACCTTGCATATTCAATATGAGCGAAGCTGTAGGTAAGTATCTCATGCCTACACACGGAGTGATAGAGCCCTGCCTTTGCTTTGATTAGATCCTGAAAGGAGTGGTTGTGCAGGATGGACAAGACAGGTGGTGGGGCATGTCCTGCAAAGGGGCTCCACACTGGCATGCACTGTCGAGTTGCAGATAACAATAATCTCAAAGTAAATAAATACAAACTCCTAATATTTTGTAGCTCTACTAACGCCATCTTAAGTATAATGGTGGAACTAGAAGCCTTTTGCGTCATCTATTGAATAAAAGATGGCGTTACTGTTAACATAAAGCGTGAATAAATAAAATCACAAATATCTGTACCTACCGTCATGATTTCCCTACAGAATGACTATTTCACATCTCAATCATTTTGACAGTTAACCGAATCCTGTATTTTCATACTTAGATAGACGATTGTAGCTGACTGGTACTCGACTAATTCCGCTAGAACCACAGATAAAGAAACACAAAAACCACAAACATGGCGGATCTGTCAATGTCAAAGAAGAAAAACAAACAACAACATTGCATTGGGTCGGTGTTATCGTTACTAGCTTGGACAAAATGATTATGTGCCCTCAAAACTGTCAAAATATGAAATGCATTCAGTGCAATATTCCTGAATCCAGAGAAGCCCTGTAACAATTCGAACTAGTTTATTGATTCGGGCGCATATATATCTCGGGCTCTAGTTCTAGTTGGTTGTTAGCAAAAGTTGGTTGGAGAATGTCTCATTCAGCCACAAAGTAAAGAATATCGTGGTCGCCGTCGCCAACAAGGACACTATACCATTGTTGTGTGCAGGCAATGCGATATGATGTTAACCACGCGAATTTATTTAATGTTGCTGTGAAAGATTTGTTTATTTGTGCATACATAACCTCACTACAAATCTGCTATCAGTTAGCCAGCTTACTCGAAACGAGGACAAAGTTAGTTTCGAAGAAGGAATTTGCTTAATAATTATACAATCGACAGAAAGAACTGGTAAAAGCAAAATAAGAGAATGGAGTTTACTGCTTGAAGGCACGGCTAGAACTTCGACTAACGAGATGTGGCACTGCAGGTTATTAGGAGACTTGAACAGTAATGACATGAACACAGAAGAATGGTGTAGTAGAAGGTCATCATCATCTGCCTAGCCTTAGCCCAACCATGTTGGGGTCGGCTTCCAGTCTAACTGGATTTCATAAGATCCGTGTGCATCCTTTGTGCGAGATCCTAAATAAATATAATAAAATACCTAGCTATAGCTTATAAAGTGAGATACCATAAGCAATAAGTTGCAAAAGGATTTACTCAAAAATAAAGAAACTTTAACTCCAGTATTTTGGTATTCAACTTTAAGACTTTTTTTGCACTGTGTTAGGTATAATTTTAATATTATATAATTTTATAAAATAGAAGCTACAAGGTTTTGAAATTAAAAATGGCAATATTCAAGTGTCTTAAGCATTATTAGCTATGACTCTCATATTTTCAAGTTCATGTGATAAAGTAGAATCTTTAATAAATGAGTTAAGTTTAAAATAAAAGATTTAAGTGAGATAAAATTATGCTTAGGTATGCATGTCAGGGAAAAGAACATTGTGATTACTGTTGATCAAGAACGTTTTGTAAAAATACTAATATGGATATGTGAGTGTATACCAATGGAAGTCTGAAACTAGAAAAGGATAATAATCATTGTACTCAATTATCAACAGTTAATTGGTAGTTTGTGGTATTTATATTGATAAATACTACAAACTAGAGCCAGGCAGATAATATCTTTCTCTGTGTGTTACTTATGGCAATTTAAAAATAACCACCGTGAAGTCCATTGGAGACATATTATGTAAATTGTAAGATTTAAAATTTACCAATGTTTTGGTTTAGTTCGTTAAATAGTTCCGATTGAATGGGTTATGTAGATGCAGATTGCATCTGACTCCTGTTGTGTCAAGGAGTCTAGGAGATACTGGGTATAATATGTTTAAAATGTGTGGAAGTGTAATTTTACTCAAATGTAAAAAACAATTAACAATAACTCTATCCAGCATCAGTGCTGGATATACATGTGGAGTTGAATACAAATACGTGTGAAGCATCTAAATAAGCAATTTATTTAAAAAATATTTGATTTGAGTTAAAGTGGCGGGATCAATTACTATATGTATTGCTGTGTGGTATAAAACTTAGTGAAAATTGTTTATTTCTTAAAAGAACCAAGCAATTATGTACAGTATCATTTTGTTAGAAAATCCGTAACAGATAATGTTGTACTTAACAATTGATTATTTACAAACTACCTACTGATATGCCTGCAGACATTCCTACAAAAAGTTTAGCTTCACCAAAACGTCACATATTTGTAGGTAGACTAATTCATATTTGTAAAACTTGTAAAAAATCTCAAAGGATTTAATTCAATTTGACCATAACATGCACTTTTGAATGTCAGAAAAACAAAGAAGGCAAGCTACAGTCATAGACACAAGGCATTATAATAACTTGTGAAACTACAGTAGCTTTGCCCGTTCCAAAGTGTAGATCTATATGGAAAAGAATGGGCAAGAAAAAGTAGTATTTTTAATATAGGTCCAAATCAAGTGTTTGCTGTTAGTTTATTTTGATAAGTGTTAGTTTATTGTATCAAAATAAATGTAACTGGCCATCTAAACTCTTGGAATGTCAAATGTATTTAAATAAAATTATATTGAGTCAATTGAGTGTATGGCAAACTCTCAAACGTGTTTTCCTAACTTCAATGATTACGTATTGCTAGAATTAACAGTATATCCTTGAATGAATCACCATCATCATTCTCCTGCCCTTATTCCAATTTATTCGGGGTTGGAGGATGTCTTCCATAATTGTCTAATAATCGCCATCTTAGCAGTCACCTCCTTTCCAGCCATACCACAAGTCCTTCACAAATTCCATCAATTGTTTCTTTGCTTGTTTAGTTTCCTAGAATTATTGTACTTACCTAATATATTTGTACTCTTGTTACCTATACCTACTATATGAAGGTAGATAATTTACGGAACACCTTAATTTAACTGTTAATTCACAATAAATTATGATCTTATTAGACCTACTGAATGATAGAACTGATTTATGTATGATCTAAGGGATTTTTAATCCTGACATATTATAGCTATTTGTATTTCATTATCAAGAGACATTATCATTTACACTGTCGTCATTAAGTACTTTGGTACCTACCGTACTCATTATAATTAAAGGAAAAGAAAACGAGAGAAGCATCCTTTGAGAATAGCACCCAATTGCTTTGTCAAACACAAGACAGGTCACACGGAACCATCAATATGTACCTACCTACTTAATTAATTGTTCCCTATTAGAAGATTTTAACCTTTTGAACGCCAGAGTATAAACGCATGCGCGTGCCCTCCACGCCAAGCAACAATTTCACCTACCATTTTGTCACATATTCGTGTCGTTTGGCGTAGGTACGAGACACGCACTTGCTTGTCACGTATATGTGACAATGGCGTTCAAAAGGTTAATAAATAAGCTTTAGAATAATATTGCATTTGTACCATGGGCTCGAACGAAATCTGCTCATATTTAAAATACCGTGCCGACGATGTCCACATCTGTTTACCACCCTTAACGAATCATCGACACGAAGAAGAAGAAGATTGTGCGGACCAATAGTAGTAAAACGACAAAAAATATACGACCCTTTTTTACGTTATCCTTTGTTTTACAAAAATTCTATTCTATTGTTTGACCACCTTTTTTGACTAATAAGAATAAAACAAAAAAAAGGACAAAGGAAGAGAAAGTTTAGCACTTCAATAGCGACCTGATGCTGCAAACAAAAAGAGCCGTATTGGTGGTGAGATTTCGTCCGTTGAGATGGTACCTATCTATGTACATTCATCATGAAAATAACGATGAATTATTATTCTAGGTACTACAGATTTGGTGCCATAACAACCAACTTTTGTTAGGTTAGGTTAGTCCTATCAGTCAAATGCAAGAAATGAGGAACAAGAAGACCTCTCCCGGTAGATCGGGTCCGTAGGATCGTTAATCACCCCACAGATCGCCCGCTTAAATAATAATAAAATCAGCAGGGTAACTGCAGCTGGCAGCAGTTACCCTTGCTGGTTTTATTAATAAGTATACCTACACAGTATCACTGAGCACAGGTGCACAAGGTTTAACCGTTGGCTGCTTTGGAGCAGGGTAGTGCTTCGTGGGGCAAGCAGGGCGACAGTGCTCGAGCGTTGTAAAAAATACAATTACCTACATGGTTTTTCGTCTAATGAGTCGCTAACAAAGCACTATGGTAATTAAAACACACAGTTTATTCATAAGAGAAAAGGTTATATTTAATTCCAAGATCTACAATATTATTGGTACAGATACATTGACCATATTGTATACTTCGAATGTACTACACTATCTTTAAAAAATTTTGAATTTGGCTTTCTTATAATCAGTCCACTTTTCTTCCTGCTTTATTTGTCGCTCCACTGCTCCGTTGGTGACCCTTCCATGCTCCACCCTGTTCGCGCTACCAGCACCATCGTGTCCACACTACTACCAATCCATGGCTTCCTCCACTACAATATCCTCCAGGTTGTTCTAGATCCAAAGTATCTTTCCAACAGACGTTCTCGTCAACTTTATCGAATATTGAGTATTGATATGACCACATAGATAATAAGATATGACATAGATAGATGATAATAGTTAAGATGATTAAAAATAGTAACTTTGCCTTTGTAGGCTACTATGTTACTATTTTGTTGGAATTATGAATGAAATTAGCCAGCTGTTCGGTGCTCGGGATCTTCATTGACTGTCATCTCCCTAAGAGAACGCTCTACAGCATCTTCGACAATGTTCATCAAGTTCTGAACATGTATTTTACCCATTTCATCATTGGGTTCTTCCTCCTGTGTCCTCTTCTTCAGCAAAGCTTGCACCATCTCCTTGGTTACTCCTTGCTTGTTAGTAACCCCAAACATCTTGTTGAAACGCTTATGGATCGATACAGGTATGTCTTCATCTAATACTTCATAGATGTATGCATCCACAAAATCGAGGGATCCATCCACGTACTTGCTTGTTTTTGGATGCATTGAGACGATCTCCTCAGTTACTTTTCCATAGCGGATCAAGTTGTTAACCTTCGCATAGCGATATTTGATGCCGGTCCACTCTTGTGTGCATGCTTTCTCTGAAATAGAAAAAATAATAGGTTACTATAGGTACAAGTACATATTAATAGAATTTGTAGTCAAATAACATGTCAATGTCTTTGTTAGGGAAAAATTTATCCACAGTCAGTTTTGCATACAAAGTACGCAGCCTGGGTACGCACCTAATGAAAGCTTTCGCTTCAGAAAATGATACAAAACAACACAGTGTAATATTAAAAAGTTTGCTTCCTAATAATAAACAATAACAAAGCAGATAAATACTTACGCGGCATGCGAATGTCTCGAGCGATCCTATCCCAGGCGGTGGTCAGCGCCGCCTTGTACTGCGTCGGGGTCATCATGAGGTCCCTGATGTACGTGATCGGATGACGCTGCACCATCTTAATCACGTCCTGTTGGAAGGGCGACCAGTAGTTTTCTTCTGGACCGATCTTCTTCGCCATTTTTGAGTTAGTTATTTCACTTTAGTCGCAAAATTCGGGTTACGTCTTACTTCGGAGAGCGAAACGTGGGGAGTGAGAAGCTTCGATAGCGATCAATACTTGAAAAGCTGCGCAGCATGGGGCGCGGCAGCGGCGCGCGCAACCCCTCATCCCTTCTACGCGTCCTCGGAGGGTGGTATGTAGAAAGTTCGGTGTAAGGGGACTTACTTAGTGGGGAGCGGGCGCGGCTGATCATGGGCTTCGTTTTTTCCTTTTGAGATGCGAACCCCTACAGATAGAAATACAACACATATTTAGTAAATCTTCTACTCGCGACCTGGAACTGACAAGTTGACAACTGTCAAATTATAAAAAAAAATAGTTAATTTTTCTATTGAACCATGTTCTAACTTTCTATACAGCCACGATGTAAAATTGAAATAACTTCTAAACATTAAAGAATATGTTTTTAGATATATTTAAAATAACTTTATTATAATTATGTTTCAACTGTTTTTATAAAAAAAAAAACATAAATTTGGGCAAAATATTTACCATTTTTCGATGATGAAAATGAAAAATAGATAATGGCTGAATAGCTGGCCGGCCACAGAAAAAAAAAACAAAATAGGCGGGAAAGCGGCAATCCTATCTTCATTTGTTTTTTTTCGAGTTGATCCATGTTTTTATTTTTACTTTCCTTGTATTTGCAATGAAAAGCAGTGTTTACCTCGGGTTAAAGACTTATTTAGTCCCCCGAACTATTAGCGCCCTCGCTGCGCTTTGGCACCAAACCCCGTCTCGGGACTAATTATGTTACTTTCACCCCTAGGGTAACAATGTACTATTTCCGCCGGACTAGGACGTTTCCGCGTTTGAGCTTTTTGCAACCCGCTTCCGCCGCTTAATGGAGACCGCTTTAGAACCAGGAGATAGATACCTATATTTAGAAATGCCAATTTACTATTGCTTAGAGGTTACCTACCTACACACAGTATCTGTTTCACGACGCCATCATGGAACGCTACCGCCTACCTTTTCATGTTGTTGCTTGTTTTGGTCATAAAATTACGTAGGTAGTAGTTTTATTGAGTTTTGATACGAAAATTCTACTAAACATAAGGTGTGAACGAGCGAGAGATTATGAAACAAACAACATAACTTGAGCCGTCGCTGTATACAATTCGTGCGCAACCTTAGGTCAACCAATACCTACCATAATAAGGCAACGCCTGGGCTTAGTCAACACCTTGACGTAGTCTACATTACTTAACTAAAATATGAATGAAATTCCACAATTCACAATTCGACCATGGTGGAAGCCGAACAATGGTCTCTTGAATAAATATCATAATATTCAAGGTATGCTAGTAGCCTATGACAGGAACCCGTTTCTTCTTCTCGTTTTATTCAAATGGTATATACCTATATATTATATTTATTTACTTGGCGCGTTCGTGCTAGGCTTCGCAGGTAACTCATGATTCCTGAAGATTTATCTTACTTATATTGTATCTAGTGTCTGTTTGTAATATCAAGTACTAATAGTAAAAAGATGAAGAGTTTTTTTGTTGAACGCGCTAATCTCAGGAACTACAGGTTCGAATTGAAAATTTATCCTAAACAGAATGCTATAAGATAGTTACATATTTAACCCTCGACCAAAAAAGTGGGGTTTTATAAGTTTGAAGTGTCTGTCTCAATCGAGAGTGTTTTTATCTATTTTTCAGGAAAATCTGCTCAGCCGCGCCGTTTGGAGATCATCACCTCTTTTCTAGTTGATGAAGACATTTTAGACAACTTCCACAGGTCTGATCAATTCGACGTTTGAAATCCTGTCAATAATATTACAAAAGTATAATAGTGATAATCATGACTTGATGCGCAGACATCACCAGGATCATCCAGGAAACCCAATCCGCCAGAAGAACTCTTCAACGGTGTACGGCATCCACTTATGTTGTGTGTTTGGGCTCATACGATTGGTTTTAACGGACACACGCTTAAATACAAACTGGGCTTTTTGGGTTAGAAATTAGAATCAAAGTTAATCGTGTTTATTTACTTACAAAACACCAATTAAAAGAAAAAGCCATTATAAAATTTCAGGTTGAATCTCAAACCCACACGCGCTAGGTATATTTTAGTAAAATGTAGATCATCGGGTAAACGGTGGGTCGCTTTTTTAGGGTTCCGTAGTCCTGACAAGGAACTCTTATAGTTTCGCCATGTCCGTCTGTCTGTCTATCGGTCCGAGGTTTTGCTAAGAGACCGTTAGTACTAGAAAGCTGTAATTTTGTAGAGGTGTGTAAATCAATAACGCCGACAAAGTGGTAAAATACTATTTTGGAAAATATTATTATTTATATATATTTTTTAGGGTGTGTGGATTAATTAATTAAGTGGGGATTAATTTTTTTATTCGACGTTTTTTGGCGATCCTGTGGGGTATCGTTGAATAGGTCTTATAAAACGATTTAGGGGTTGCTAATACTACTTTTCGATTTAATGCTCCATTTACGAGATATTAAACTTTAAACTACACACTAAAAGCTAAACTGCTGGCTTGAAAAAACTGAAAAAAATCATGATGATAGTGCATTTCATGAACTTTAAAGAAAAACTATAGCGGTTAAGATAACTTTATTAGTTTAGCAGTAATAGTCGTTGAACTTGGGTGTTGGATAATTTTGAACCAAATACAAAATCCTTAGAATAAATCCTATAAAGTGACTAAGATAAAGTGGTTGCTTGTTTATAACGGGTGAAGACTTGCATTGAAAAACAAAATCTACAACGGGCTACTACGGAACCCTACATTGCGCGTGGCCCGTCACGCACTTGGCCGGTTTCTTGAACTCTCATATCTAAAAACATATCAACCAGAAAAGAAAATCTTTATTTTATCAGGTTTCAGAATCATACAGAGAAAGAGCAGAATTGACCCACTCTGTATACCAAGTCGAAGAACGAATTATTATATTAGGTATCTGTGACCAAGTGGTGAACAATGAATCACCTCCTGGTTAACAGCGGATCAAGGGTTCTTATAGGCTCTTGGCAGTCTTGGCAATTGTCCGTTCGGAGTTATTGACCTAAATTATTGGGCACCGGGGTTAAGATTTCCTGAGTAAATAGCAATAAGATATACCTACACCATTCCAAAGAGCTTTCTATGAGGTTATTTGCTACTATACAACTTTTGCTAATTCGTAGTCTGTTCGGTTTTATTGATCTAACTAGGTAATTGATTGGGCACCGGCGGCGGCTGTAGCTCCTCTCTGACGCTGAATCGAGAAAAGATGTCTCAGCAAAAAATACTCTTCTTGAAGAGATCAATCCATTAATACACATCTTTACGCTATTGGGGGTAGAACTAACGATCTGTCCAACCTACTGTTACTGTAAGGATTTGTTCCTAAAACGGCAAGATGTCAATGTTTTGAAAAGGACGTTAAAATCTAATTATTTTAAAAATGAATTGCTGTTCGTTTGTCGTAAAACTCGAGAACGGCTGGACCGATTTGGCTTATATATTTTGGTTTTGAAATATTTGTGGCAGTCCAGGGAAGGTTTAAACGGTGAGAAATAGGTAGGTAGTCATCCTACTTATATTATAAAACTAGCTGACCTGCGCAACTTCGTCTTCGTCACATAAGAGAGAGAGAGAGATGGTTAGAGAGAGTGTGAGACACTCTTAGAAGATAGACATAATAATGCTATCGCGGATTTTGTATAGAACTTTTTAAGAGGAACTATTCCGTCATAGGTACACGATTGTTGCGAGGAACTATTCCGTCATAGATACACGATTGTTTCCCCGATAAATGGGCTATCCAACACTAACAGATACTTTCAACTCGAACCTGAAATTAGCGCGTTCAACCAACCAAACAAACTCTTCAGCTTTTTATTATTATAGTATAGATTCAAGTAGGTAACAATTTAATTTCTCTGAAATATTTGCATTAATCGCTAAAATATTCTGTTTTTCCAAATAAGGGCTTCTCTCGACAGCCTTACGTTAATATCCTTAGACACTCGATGACAGTCATACTCCAGCTAAGTCGAAAGTTCTAATCAAGGTGCATAAAATGAGCCCAAACACGATATAGATGCTGTAAACTCTTGATGACCTCATGCAACTGCCTTCCGTATCCATTGTCGGTCCTTCGATGAAAGTCATACTCTAGCTAAGTTTAATGTTCTCATCAAGGTCCATGAAATGAGCCCAAACACGATATAGCTGCTGCAAACTTGCGGACCTTTTGCAACTGACTTTTGTCTTCATCGTCAGACCTTCGATGACAGTCCAGGCAGGTTTTAAATTCTCACCAAGGTGCATAAAATGAGGTCACTAACAATGTAGCTGTAAATATAATCTACGTAAACCGAGTATGGATTATTGATTATTGCGAATAGCACAGCACAGTTCTTGCACGGCAAGAACAATTAATAGTACGAGTGCTGGCTGCAAAAATACCTACCTACCTCATCGGGTACCCCAATAGGCTATCTTTAGATCGTTAACGACACTTAAACACGTAAAAAAAATCAGGTCTGCCAGGGCCGATCCTGCCGGGTCATGGAAATAATTCATATTTTTGTGTCGTATTTTTAGTCGAAATTACGTCTTAAGGTACTCGAATTAAAGTGCTGGCAACAGTTAACCATTGATTAATTACGTAAAAAAAAGTGGGTCTGCCAGTGCGCACTCTGCCGGAAGTAGGTACTTGGCAGACCCATAAAAAATGCCCCTGCGGCACCATGAACCTACCTCATCGAGTACCCTGATGAAACATACGCCAAATAATAACCAAGATGCCCTCGATAGAGGATCAAAAGGTCTGCCAGGTCTAATCTTGCCGGAACTTAGTGTTCAAAGCATTTGAAGTTGGTATGGTAGGTAGGTTATTCATGCAAATTTATAATTATTATTGAAACGTTAAATAAAACAAGAATTGTAGCACTCAAGTATGTATATTTTAAATTTAAGAACAATTACTACATGTACAATAACAATGCTTACATTAAATGTATAAAAATCAAAGAAATAAAAAATGTAATGGTTAAGTTGGTTTGCCATTGATTGTAGATCACTAAGTGGGTACAATAATTATTTATCTAGATACAAAATAGTTATTTGTTATACAAGAGTGCAAAGTTGCTTTTTAACCGCGTGTTCAATTTTGATGACCGAGCAAGCGAAGGATTCTAAAATTGAATCACGAGCGCAGCGAGTGATTCAAAATTAGAATCCTGAGCGTTAGCGAGGGAATCAAAAGAGCACGAGGTGAAAAATCTTTGCACTCGAGTGCAACACGTAACTTTTCATTTCACCTCAGCGAGGAAATGACTAAATGCAAAAAAAAACGTTTACAATCACAAGATAGGTACACTTTTATTTCAGTTTAGGTATTAATTACTACATTATGACAGGTAAGTATTACAGATTAATCTTTAAATTATAACAAAATAATACTAAGGTATAATTAAGAAAATTTTAAAGTAACGTTGCTACAGTTATTTAAATTGAGTGTAATATTTTTGTTTGGTACTGTAATATTGGTGTTAGTCACTTGTGTACCTACTGTTTTTCGGTAAACTATCTGTCATACTTAATAGTTGTACCGATTCATCGGATTCCCTTGGCGTGAATGTTGGAGAGAGAGGGAGATGGTTAGGTGTTTCATAACGGCTTATTTTTGTACTTGCTACAAAAATAAGCCGGTACTAGGCTCTTTCAGTGTAATGGCTCCTACGATGCCTTCACATATTTTAGACTTATTTTGGATGGAATCCTCTATGTATCCCTCTACAACTGCATTGGACTTCCAGCCTCCGTGGCGCTTAAGGGACAGGAGATCAGCTCCGGAATCAGCCAAAAGTGTGGCTGAAGTTCGTCGGAAACAATGACCCGTGTACAACAGGGGTTCTGGAAGTTCAAGAAATGTTGCTATTTCTCGTGGGATACTGCCAATTTTATTAGTACCCATAGGCTGTCTAACACACTTTCCATTGCGATACTGTAGAAAAAATCGATTGATTGGAGTGTTAGGCGGGCGTAAGGCTTGATATTTCTCAACAATCGTTACGTATTCCTTGCGAATGACGAAGTTGCGGTCTCTTTTTGTCTTTGTATTAGGTAAATTAATTAATAGTAAGTCATCTGAATGTTTCTCAATGTTTTTGACATTAAGTTGTGTTAGTTCATTAGTTCGACATGCTCCGTTTATTCCAATAATAAGAACAACCTGTAACGTAAAGAGTATTGTAGTAGATAAATGAATAAAATTGATATGAACGCATAATTATGCCTATCAACATCTATTATGTATACTATTTAATTGAGATTAATATACTTAAGTAGATACTGAATGTGCAACTGACTTACTTTTGCCGCCAAATATACGGAATCGGGTGCTTCGTTAAGAAACTTTTCAATATCAGATACTGTGAAAACCTTCGATTTTTGGTTGATGACCAGATGAGGCTCTTTTTAAAAATGCCACTAATTTAGGATAGGTATCGATATGTTTGACTTTTTTCATCTTTATTGTTGCTTTTAGCATCGAATACGTACCTACTCCATAGAGTGCTTGCTTTCTTTTTCTCGGATAATTCTATAAAATATGCCAGCAAAACGTTTTCTGAGAAAGTTTTGGCTCCTTTTGCTAGTCGCCACGTGTTGAACATATCGTACTGTTTTAAATACTTCTCGCGTGATTGTTGAGGGAGAAAGCTCATTTGCGCATTATTAACAGTTTCAGTCAATTCTGTTGGCGTCAAACAAACTTCCTCGTCGCTAGAATCACTCATTTTAGTTTTTTCACTTGTTTTCAAGTTTCTTGTTTTTAATATATGGTTTAACAATGACGTGAAAAAATGCCGCGTAAAGAACCGCGTACAAAGCAAATTGAAAAAAGAACACCAAGAAGGTTCCGAGTCTGAGTTTTTAACAAATTAAAAAAAAGTTGTTTGATATATTCGGCACCATAGAGGTAGCAGTAAATAGGTTTAATGTTTTTTTTAATTCACAAACTTAGTGCACACGATGTTCTAAATTCAATTTACTTTATCCTCTAGAGAATAAAAACGGCTTTTCCACTCAGATATTGAAGATTAAAAATACTCTTTCCGAGATGGTGGGATGAAAAAATACAAACATTCAATTTAGCTACAATGGCGGTCACATGACAGCATTTTTTTTGTTTTTAAACAAACAAATAGAATGCAAAATCAGAGTCAGATTGAACTGTTCTAATGTAAATCAGTAAACGTATGTACAAAAAAGATAATAAAATTGATAGGTACTAGAAACAAGGAATAAAAAAAAAACACTTCCATCGCATGAACTGTTATGACTGATCAATATCATCGTCCTCTGAATCGGTCATTATAATGGATTCTACAGTGAGTAGTGTTGAGTCACCTTCGTACCATAGAGGTTCTAGGCGATTGTTATTTAAAACCCATCCGTATTTTTTTGCATCCATTTTTATCAGTTCATTTGAACATGCGTTTAGCCACAAAGCGGCGCACAAGGCGCACGGTTTAACACAAGGCGGCATTCCGCATGTACTAAAATTTCTATTTTTTTTATTAGGGGACTATTTAATTTTTTTGCTTGCGTATTTTTATTAAAGATAATAAATAATAAAAGCACATTTGAAAAACTCGCCGAAATCATATTACAAAAAATTTGCAACATACAAGCTGATGAAATTTAATTAATATTTTACAGATATTTTTCGCCCTTTTTTTGTGGTCGGGGACTACTTAACGAACAGGGCCGACATCTACCCCGGTCGCAACGGAGAGTGGAACCGGCGAGAAATGTCGTGTGGTGTTCCACAAGGATCGTTTCTAAGGCCACCCCTGTGGAACATCGGTTGCGATTGGGTGCTGCGCGTCAACCTCTCTAGCGTAGCGGCATCAGCGTGGGTCTCGAGGTGGCATTGCACAAGTCCGAGGCCATGTGCTTCCATGGGCCTTGGAATGCGCCATCGCCGGGATACTCACTGATGGTAGGAGGGGTATCCTTCGGCGTCAAGTCGACGTTGAAGTACCTAGGACTCGTCCTCGACAGCCGGTGGAACTTCGTTGAGCATTTCCGACGTTTGGCCCCCAAAATGGAACAGACCGGGGCTGCCTTCAGGCGGCTCCTGCCCGACCTGGGGGTGACGTGGCCCCCGGCCACCGTAGGCGCGTGCCTGTGAACGGTGAGCTATGGGCTAGCTCCCTGTCCGTCCGTCTCATGACGACAGGCCGTGTCGTCGGCGCGTTCGTGTTCCACGCGCGTCTCAAAGAGAGTCAGCAAAAAGGAAGGGGTCTGCAAGGGCCGATGCCTGCCGGGGCTGCGGGACTGTTCGAAAGAGACACCGTGGCCCCGGAACACAAAGGGCTATGAAGGAACATGGACGGGTTTTAGTCAGTAAAAGTCTGACACTCCCTCCTCCGCCCAGGGGTGCGTCTCATAACATATAAAGTTATTTGGAATATTTTCATTTCAATAACGTTCACAAGATATAATTTCTTTAGATGTTATATACTCTAAAACTTATTTTGTATAACGTTATTGAATATAACGTTTATATAATCGAAAATCATAAGGCCTATCGTTTAAAACATAATATTGATATAACGTTTATTTAATCGAAAATCATTAGGCCTATCGTAAAATAAATAATATTGATACATTTATTTAATCGAAAAGCGTGACAGAAACGAATCGCTGCAAAACCAACTCCACGTAGTCTTGTCTGCCGTACCCCTAGAGTGTTATTTAAAATCGCGTAGGCGCGGAGGGGCGAGGCGACCCGCGAGCTGAGGAGCAGGTGGTTCGAACACTCACCGCCGCAGCTGAGGCTAGCCGGCCAGCAAGCCGAAGCCGCGGTGGTGAGCGTGAACCACATCTGCGACAATAAGCTCGCATGGGACCGCCGGAGCCCCGCAGCGCCGGAGCCGTGACTGAAACCATGCTTGCTTGCATGCTGCATGCTTGATTGCATGCTGCATGCTTGCTTGCATGGTGTATGGTTGTTTGCATGTTTTTTACAAGGAAATAAAAACCACTTCTGTTTCCAAATCAACTCTTTTATTATTATTAATGCTTCGACTGATTGACAATCAATATAAAAAAAAAACTTTAATAATTTGACAATGTTATAATGTGTTTATCTGAAATTTTGCTATGTGTTTTTTACTAGGCATTGTATCATATTATACTAAATAAGTTTTATGTCTTTTGAGTGGTATATCAAACGATTTTATATTCAACTAGCTATTGCCCGCGGCTTCGCCCGCGTGAAGTTCGGTTACTGTCCCACTGGATCATAATAAAGGGATGAATAGTATCCTACATGTTAATCAATCATTATCATCGTAATAACACTATCACAATCACAATCACTATCACTATCACTATCACAATCACTATCACAATCACTATCACAATCACTATCACAATCACTATCACTATCACAATCACTATCACAATCACTATCACAATCACTATCACAATCACTATCACAATCACTATCACAATCACTATCACAATCACTATCACTATCACAATCACTATCACAATCACTATCACAATCACTATCACTATCACTATCACTATCACTATCACAATCACAATCACTATCACAATCACTATCACAATCACTATCACAATCACTATCACAATCACTATCACAATCACTATCACAATCACTATCACAATCACTATCACAATCACTATCACAATCACTATCACAATCACTATCACAATCACTATCACAATCACTATCACAATCACTATCACAATCACTATCACAATCACTATCACAATCACTATCACAATCACTATCACAATCACTATCACAATCACTATCACAATCACTATCACAATCACTATCACAATCACTATCACAATCACTATCACAATCACTATCACAATCACTATCACAATCACTATCACAATCACTATCACAATCACTATCACAATCACTATCACAATCACTATCACAATCACTATCACAATCACTATCACAATCACTATCACAATCACTATCACAATCACTATCACAATCACTATCACAATCACTATCACAATCACTATCACAATCACTATCACAATCACTATCACAATCACTATCACAATCACTATCACAATCACTATCACAATCACTATCACAATCACTATCACAATCACTATCACAATCACTATCACAATCACTATCACAATCACTATCACAATCACTATCACAATCACTATCACAATCACTATCACAATCACTATCACAATCACTATCACAATCACTATCACAATCACTATCACAATCACTATCACAATCACTATCACAATCACTATCACAATCACTATCACAATCACTATCACAATCACTATCACAATCACTATCACAATCACTATCACAATCACTATCACAATCACTATCACAATCACTATCACAATCACTATCACAATCACTATCACAATCACTATCACAATCACTATCACAATCACTATCACAATCACTATCACAATCACTATCACAATCACTATCACAATCACTATCACAATGACTATCACAATCACTATCACAATCACTATCACAATCACTATCACTATCACTATCACAATCACTATCACTATCACAATCACAATCACAATCACTATCACAATAACCATCATCTGGATCTCAAAATAAATGCCATATTCGTAATCAGCACACCTGATAATCTCGGTATCGACACCCATATTGATTTTTAGACATTTCAACCCCTTCGCACCCCAACAGGGGATGATGATATTTCAGGTCCGCCATATTCAATCTTAAAATCGTTGTTTTTGTAATACACCTGACCCGATACACCATACAAACTATACCCATGTTGATTTTCAGACTTTGTCACCCCATTTCCCCCTCTTACGGGTTGAATTCTGAAAAAACCTGAAACCCGTTTCTAATCATTTATCAATAGGAACCCTCCTGTGAAGTTTCGAATAAAATAGTCTAACTAATCTTGTTTCCCCATACAAACTTTGGAACACCGTTTATCCCCCTTAGGGGGTGAATTTTGAAAAATCCTTTCTTAGTGCACCCCTAGACCACATGAGGAACCTACTTGCCAAATTTGGAATCTGTAGACCCAGCGGTTTAGGCTGTTCATTGATTTTTAGACTTTGTCACCCCATTTCCCCCTCTTAGGGGTTGAATTCTGAAAAAACCTGAAAACCCGTTTCTACTCATTTATCAATAGTAACCCTCCTGTGAAGTTTCGAATAAAATAGTCCAACTAATCTTGTTTCCCCATACAAACTTTGGAACCCCGTTTAACCCCTTTAGGGGGCGCATTTTGAAAAATCCTTTCTTAGTGCACCCCTAGACCACATAAGGAACCTACTTGCCAAATTTGGAATCTGTAGACCCAGCGGTTTGGGCTGTGCGTTGATAGATGAGTCAGTCAGTCAGTCAGTTTCTTCTTTTATATATTTAGATGTAGGCTAAGCTTATAAACATTAATAACTTAAATATATATCAATCGTTTATTATACAGAGTGTAAACCACATTACGAAGCCAGCAACCAAGCATTCTGTACATCAAAATAAGTAGCTTTACGCAAAAATTATTGCTGGGAAACGACTTTTTTGGGGTGAAAAATCATGTTTTGTGGTAGAACTCATTGTAACGCACTCAAAACATTGTGCTGATGGATGGATTGGATAGTACGGGGGTCGTGGAGGTGTTTAAAGTAAAAATCTTACATTAAAAACTTGTATTTAAAAAAAAAGTTGTCAAATAGTTGGAACTTTGACCCCCAATATCTCCTAAACTAGAAGCTTCGGTATGGTGTAGAACAAAAAAATGATCGCAATGACGAGGAGAACAAGTGCCCTTCGGCTTCGTTAAGAGGTGTTTTACACCCTTTATTAATATTGATTGTTTTACCGAATAAAATTATAGATTCAGTTGTTATGTCTTGTAAATATTAGAGATTTTGTAATTATATCATATATTACTTACCCCCGCCGAGAGCGGGAGGAGTCATTTGATGATTTCCCATCCAAAAAAAGGAAATAATGAGTTTGCAGAGTTATAATCATTTAAATCATCAATGAAATAGTCATTGAATGGAGTAAGGCGGCGGCGTTAGAAAATTTGAATTTCGCGGGCTACCCTTGCGCTTTCACCTTACGTGATCGATAACTGTGTATTATAAATAGCAACTAAAAATAATATCCACCTCGCTTCTGTTACTTTCAGCTTTTGCAGATTTTTTATTTTTTATTTTATTCACACAATGGTAATACAACCCCTTTGGTAAAACTAATATAAAAATAATATAATTATTATTCGACAAATTACTAAAATAATAGACTTTACTTGATAATAAACGAAATTCTAACCTAATGAAAAAATAGTACATAACGATATTAGTGCGTTAAGATGGTTATAACATGCGAGGCGGAATTTCAGCCCGAGCCGAAGGCGAGGGCGTAATTGAGCCGAGCATGTTATAACCAATACGCACGTATATCGTACGACGTTTTTTAACACATTTGCGAGGAAACAGAAAAAAAAATGGTTATGTATCTGTCCTTGGATATTGACGGCAGCAAGCTGTCGCATGCGGTTCGCGCTTCTGTTAGTATATCCGGTGGAGTTGAAGTAATATATTGCTCATCTTCATTATTGAAAGTTGTCATTTTTAGATATTCACAATACAAGTACAAAGAAAAGAAAATTTGAGAAAAATGGCGCGAGGATTATTTTCTGCCGTGGCTGCGTGAAAATGTTGGCAAAGACGCTAGAGCATGCAGCCAAGTTTTTAAATTACCGAATAAACTGTTTTTATTTTATTTTAAATAAACTCAATCTGTGAATGCACACTGTTGCTTTCCCGCCATTTTGACAGCGCGCTAGCGCTGCCTACTGACTGGCGCCGCGCGGCGATTAGTTCGAAATTTGAATAGCAACAGCGCGCTGCTCACTAGCTGGAGTCGCGCGGCGGCGATCAGTTCCATATTTGAAATGGCAAATAATACTGTTATGGAATTTGTATGGACTATAACTTAACTATTTGCTTTGGTAACACACGCGTTTTTTATGACCCGCTTTACATATTTGAAACCGGTGGAATTACATCAGAGTTACGAGCAAGGGTGTTAAAAAAATACAAAGAGGATCAAAATGTTGTAGTCGTAGTATAACAATGCGTTTACGATAGATACGCTCGACAATAGGGACGCGGAAAAAAATGGCACAGGTCCTTCGTCGATGGGCGCTCGGGCCGTACTAATCGGTGCTCTTTTTTTTTCGAAATGGCATCTCGCAGTTCAACCTGAGAGGTTGTCGTCTGCCTAACCGGACAATCTTGTGGATGCCTTAAGTGTAAAGCCTTCAGCCAGGGCAAAAAAAAACGAAACTAAACGACTACACGCTAAGGGCACCCCCTGCGGGGTACGGGCCTCGGCTTAGGGCGTCGCTGGGAGAGGACAGCAAGGGGACCGGCTGGATCGGAGTGGACTAGCCGGTGCTCGCTTATGCGTCGTAATTTATTCTAATTTAGAGTGATGTTAAAAGTTATATTATGTCGAATTAAATGAATTGATTTTAATAAAACTTTGGAATTCGTTTAATAAAAGAACATAGTTTATTTTTGACATATTTTTTTAAAAGTAATTACGCTTTATTCAAACCAAAAAAACACGATGAAATAGCGATATAAAACGTAAAAATTGACCTAAGACATTGTTTTTTTACTAATTAATGTTATTAATTATCGATATTCTATTACGCTATGTGTCGACAAAAGTATATGTCTGATGCTTTATGTATTTTTTTTCAATGAAATTTATAGATATTTATGATAGATATAGGAGTCTGAAATTGACTGCTACTATTTTTCAGTAAACTAGTTGTGGGAGATTAATCACTACTTTGTAAACAAATAAGTTTTTGTAAATGTGTTACGCGAAGTATCAATAAGAAAGACTAGTCTATTTTTAACATGTATTCGAAAATGCCAGGGTGTTATCTAAGGAGGTAAATTAGGCGACTAAAGTCTATGAAATTTGCGCGGAAACGTTAAATGGCTCATAAGGAAGTAGCGTGATAATTTAAAGCCTAAATATTGAAGAAGCCTTTAAAGAAATCTATGCAATAGTTTTGAAGTGATGGGCGCACAAACATTTCGTACCAACTGCTTATACCGAGGAAAGCTGATTTTCTTGAGTTCCGGTATTCTGTGCGTATTCACCTCAAAAATCAAATTTCAAGATAACTGAGAAATAGTATTTACCGGTATTAGACATGAGGTATATGTAGCAACATTAAAAAGTTACACTTCATTGGTTTTTATTGTATAGGTGTATGAAGTTAATTAATTTTAAACACAAAACCCTCTTTTTGCGTCTCTGGATGAGATTTAAAAAAAATGCAAAAACAGGTAGGTATTTCTTTATTTTTATTAATAAGTATTTATTCTGAGTTTCATGATTCTAGAACAATCTAAATTTTTTTTTTCATACACCCTTTACTGGGGTGTTTTTTCAAACTTTTCCAAAATTTCTATAAGTAGCCTAAATGTTATACTTAATTTATTTAAATAGATTTGTGAATATTTCAACAACATCGGTTCAGTAGTTTTTACATGATGCGCGGTCAAACAAACAAAAATTTTAAAAATGGTTTTAATATGTTCAGTTACTTATTTTAGGTCACATTGGTCGTTTTTTTTTTAAATCTTCAATGTGCAGATTTTTTGGTCTCAACGATTTTATTACATATATGTATAGATGCGAAAGTTTGGGAGTATGTATGTCTGTACTATGGATGTTTGTTGGTACTCTTTCACGCAAAAACTACTGAACGGATTTGGATAAAATTTTGCACACAGATAGTTTATAACCTGGATCAAAACATAAGATACTTTTTATCCCGGTAGTAAGATCCCATACAATTATCAAACTTCACGCAGACGAAGCCGCTGGCAGAAGCTAGTATAGAAATATACTCAAAATTATTAGCTTATCCGAAACGACAATTCGAAGGGCATAAACTGAAAAATCTAAGGTGTTTTCCTGCCAACATGTCGAAGCTTTTTTAAATGACGCTCGCGATGAAATGTATCTCGTGACAAAAGTATTTATTTATGAGTATGGAAATCATGATCTACGGTAGCCGAAGGATGTAATAGAAATGCACTCGCTCTTCTCCCCGTCATTGCGATCATTTTTAGGGTTCCGTAGTCCTGACAAGGAACCCTTATAGTTTGTACAAACATACATACATAGACTGCTAAAATCATAACCCTTCCTTTTGGCTTCGCCGTAGTCGGGTAAAAATAACAAAATTGTCAGCTTGCTATTATTTTATTCAACAGCTATTAATTTTCTAATTTACAATTATTTATTTCATTATTATCTAATTTACATGATTCTGCCTAGGTCAGAATAGCTATAAATAAGTAAAAAGAGCATTTTGTCAAAATCATAAAAATAACAAAGCGTGAGACGAATTTGGCACTCAGTAGTGAAACATATAAAAAAATACAATAAATAGTCAATATCCATTGTTTAAAAAAATACATCACAGTAAATTTTGGTTTAATCCTATTTTTGTGCCTTGGGTGGGACTTGTGCTTGTGGCGGAACTTGGTTTTGAGTCTGTGCAGTCTGTGCTGGAGCCTGAGGAGCTTGTCCTTGGACTGGCTGGACCTGTCCTTGGGCAGGTTGAGCCTGACCTTGAGGAGGCTGTGCTTGCTGCACCGGAGGAACCTGACCCTGATTTACATTAGCCTGTGAAGGCGCTTGTCCTTGTGGTTGCTGTCGGGGTTGGGCTTGGGCTGCGGGCTGCTGACCTTGAGGAGGCTGTTGGTATTGACCTTGTGGAGGTTGTTGCTGTTGACCTTGAGGCGGCTGTTGGTATTGACCTTGAGGCGGCTGTTGGTATTGACCTTGAGGCGGCTGTTGATATTGGCCTTGAGGGGGCTGTTGGTACTGGCCTTGAGGGGGCTGCTGATATTGACCTTGGGGTGGTTGTTGGAATTGGCCTTGCCCTTGCTGGTATTGCTGTGGAGGTTGCTGGTAATGTGGCACCTGTCCCGGAGGCATTTGACCTTGTGGTATCTGACCAGGTGGGTATTGCTGATATTGTTGTTGGCCTTGGTACGGCTGTTGTTGCGGGTGTTGCATTTGTTGTTGGTAAGCTTGCTGGTGTTGGTAAGCACGGAATTGCTCTATAGCTTGGTGAATTTGATGCTGTGCACCAGGGACGGGCTGGCCATGAGCATCAACCTGCAGGAGAAGAAATAATTAATATTATATTCATTTTTTCCCTGCAGTGGGACAGCACTGACTGGATAATAATAAAAAATTAAATCTATTATTTAGGGCCATAAATTACTTGAACACACGAATTTCATGAATTTGACCCCCCCCCGACGTCACATATGTTACAATTTTACATCTACAAATTATGGAATTATTAAAACAGTTTCGAAATTAGTTTTATTTCGATTTAAATTCTTTTTTTAATAAAATTAACATCAAATGAAACATTTCAAAAATTTTACAAAACTAAAAACGATTAGGCAGTCTGCGCGTAACACTAGTAGAGCGAGTGGCCGACAAAACAATTTGAACCTTATGTCTATACGGAATACGGATAGAGTTGGAAATGTTTTTGAGTTTTTCGTTAATATTTGTAAGTTCGTGTTTTAACACTTAAATTATAAAGATTTTGAAATGTGACGTCACGAAATTTAGGACCCCCTTGTCACACTTTTTCGACCCCCTTTCTCCCCCTTAACGTGTGACGTAATTTATAGATGGCCCCTTAGCCTAAATAATAGAAACAAAGAACTCTAATCTAAACACGTTAATAATTAAGGCTGAACCTGTTAGGTTTTCACTTTTGCCCTTGTTCACGATTGACTGCTACAACACACTGAATATTAAACTTATACTGTCACAAACGGACGCTGTTGCAACCATGCTGTACTATAATTCATTTTTGACACCATTTTTATAGCTGATAGCCGATTTATATTGGTCAAGGACAGTGGCGAGTTCCTAAACAGTGAGTGTATACTCGCTGCTGTGCGATCGCTTTACACCACTGTCCTTATCTACCAACAAACAAACAAATGACCAATGTAAATAGGTTTTAGTCTAGCCCTCTGGATGGGCACAGTAAAGTGTAGAATAAAGAGAGGCCTTTACCCAACAGTGGGTTAAATCGGGTAGTGGATGCTGATGATGAACGATAAGAATATACGTACCAAGCCACGCTGCTGAAGATATCTCATTTCCTCAAGCCTCCTTCTCTCGTATTCGTCATATTCAGTTTGAGTATAAACCTGATTTTCTTCAAGTGTCTTCCATCCTAAAAAATATGAAAAAAATTGTATTACATGCACAATATTATTGCGTGGCGAAAATCGGAATTAACTATACGTCAGGTTGTTTTTATCAACACAATTTCATGAAAAAATTACACAAAATATGTTTGCCAACGTCATTCCCAGCAACGGATGATTAAAATTAAAGTAAGGAATTTAGTAAAAGGTTTGTACAAGCGAAAACAGTTCTTAAATGAATACAAGCTAACCTTCATCTTGATTAAACTCTGCCTTTTGAGTCTCTGTCATAAATTCGTTAAAATCGATCAAACCGTCGCGGTTTTTGTCATTTTCCTTGAAGACGTGTTCGCGCATCCTTTCCATCTCCTCAGCCCTCTCATGCAAGTCCTTGTTGGGACCTCCTGGTCCATACAACTTGTCCAACTCCTTTATGAACAAAGCCTTTACTTCATCTGCGTCCCAAACGCCGTTGCCATCAACATCTGTTAAAAAATCATAGTATTTTGACTAATTAGTGTCTATTAATTTGTTGACGGTAGAAATATAATCATAAAGACTGTGAGAAGTTACTTGGTTGCATTATTAGATAATACAATTTCATTGAAATTGGAAGTTAATGAATTTGATTTACATTACATATTAACATTCTGTACCGCAGAAGACATGCAATCAAAAAAATTAAACTTCTTTTAATGCTGACTGCATGAATCTGTTTTTTTTTAAGTAATTATTTTTTTAACAGTTTGGACGATTAAGGATAATCAGAAACACACTTAAATCCAAAAATTAAATAGCACTATATACTATTAGTGCGAAAGATGCTGTCTATTCGGTGTGAATAATTATAATAGTTTTATAAACTGTTTTTTATACATTCCAAGTGAGGATGCAAGTACTATCTAAATGCAAAAGGTGCTATTAAGATAGGCAACATACACACGCAATCGAAAAAATAAAAAGTAAATAGCAATCAATTCTAGATAAATACTTAACTGCAGTAGGTACATATAATCCATGCACAATTACATACCGTGTCAACTAACATAACGAAAATATAATTATTGATTAAGACTACAGACTTGAATCGTTAACCAAATAATAAACAAAAGTTGTGTACTGATTCATTAAAACAATAGCAATAACACATGCCAACAAAAAGACAAAACAAGAATGTTAGATAGACAACAGTACATGCGGGTTTGTAAAATCCAAATTAGCGTGCGAAAACCTTCGTGAACTCGTTTTTTCATTGTTTACGAGTTACCTACCTATAAAACCTACTTACTAATTCTTGTTCTAAGTTATAATTGACTTGCACGCTATGGATCTTACCATGCATCATGAAAAACACCTTTGGGTTGAAATCTTTTGTATCCATTTTGTCGGCGTTTTTCCATATCTCTAACAACTGATCCTTTGTCGCGGGGTGGTGAAGCTGTTACAAATAATTGACGATTAATAAGTAATGTTGCAATAAAGTACTAACCATGCATCATGAAGAATGCTTTGGGTTCAAATTGTTGTTGTTCCATATGATCCTGTTTCTCCCATACTTCTTCCAGTTGTTGTTTAGAACCGGGATGGTGAAGCTGTGTTTTATCAAGGGCATTTTTAAATTTAATTTTGAGATTGAAAAATAGTAATGCAATTAATAAGTGAACATTGAAAACCATATCAAAATTGCACGTGGAGGATTTAAAGGCCTTATCACCTCGCTAGTCATAATAACGGACGTGTTTTGAATTCGATTTCGTCAACATCAGACGTTAAGGGGAAATCACATTATTATTTTTCAATTCATTTTCCTCATCGACACGTCGTCAGCAACAGTTATCATAAATATGGAAGCGGTAATGAATTCTGTTGACAGCAGCAGTGCTTACCGGTTTGTGGTGCTTGATAGCCTCTTCCTCTTGTTTATGTTTCTCAATGTATACCTTCTTCTGTTCTTCTTCCATGCCTTCTACTTTCTGATGTTCTTCAAATTTCTTTTGCATTTCATATTCCTGAAAGTCGATTTATATTATTACTACAAAAAAAGCTATAAGGGAAACCATTAAAGTGTATGTGATCATAAAATATTTGAAACAATATACTTTATACAAGTTATACTTAGAAAAGGATGCAAGGTTATGTGAGGCTGTATTATGTAGCGACTGTATTGGTATAAAGTATCTATTGTACTTGCGAGGACAGACACGTCCCAGTAATGTGTTAGGAGGACATTGATAGAATATGGAATTAGCCTTACTAACACGTCAGCTAGAGTCAGGTAGATGAGGCCATTCATCATCTAACAATATCAAATTAAAAGCAACAATTACCTTAAATTCTTCTTTTCTTTTCTTATCAGCAGCCTCTAAGTCGGCAGTCGTCTTCTTGATAAGTTTCTTTAAATCTTCAATCTCGAATGTGTGCGGGTTGTTATGATCTAAATGTTCATTTGTTGCGCCCTTGCCCTCATCATGCTGTTCCAAGTTGTTTGTCAACTCAAATTGCTGTTAGTAAAAACGAGGATTTTAGAATAAATGCACAGGGTTGTTTTAAACATCTACACAGGGAAAGTTCACATTGTTTACAATACATATTAGGAAATAAACATCACTAATTACCTTAGTTGCCAAATGACGAAGTCTGTCTAACTCACGACGTTTAATTTCATCCAATTTCGTCCTAACATTATGGTTGACAAAGTCCAATTGTTCAGCGATTTTTCCAGACTGAAATGTAACAATTAAAAAGAATAACCAATGCTTTTTAAAAAAAGTTGTAATGCGGTCCAACATTGTGAAGAACTACGTGGAACTGGCTACCAATAGGGTGAAACAGTACACTTTAAAATGAAAATAGTGCAAGGGTTGCCATGGTTACTGACAGGCAACAAACCATCACTACTCTGGTCTTGTGCATTATTTAGAACTTTAATGGTTTTCAAGTAACATACAGGCTAAAGACTAAATTGCACCACCTATAAATAATTGCCCGTTAATTACTCGGCAGGCAATTTGATACAAGTTCTGTTCCATTTTTGAATTTGTTCAGTGAGTAGTGGCTATTCGGACATAGTGAAACAAGGCCTTAGACTAAAGAGTTCTAACGGAAGATTATCTAAACAAGGGCTAGTAGCTACAAGGATAGTTTATCCATCCATTTCATTAATGCATTATCTCTTGTAAGACTGCTAAAATTGTGGCAGAAGCTGTTGATGAGAGACGAGGTGTTCAGCTGCTCATTATTGACTATGAGAGATCATGTCAATTGTGTAAAAGTAAATCATCACTAAAAATAGTCAATGTAAAACTACAATTTATCATTGAACACCGCCCAGAGATCTTTAAGCAGTCAATGGTGTTTCATACTAGTATCATAGGTCATCTCTACTAGTGAATTACAAATAACTAGCTGTGACCTGAGCTACAGAGCATAACATAATGGATACCGAACCTAGGCAGAGAGCAAACGTATGCATAATGTAATTGAATGTAGCGGCGTAGATGTACGTAAGTGAGATACAACGGAAATTATACTATGATTGCAGCATTCAACCAGTGTATATTGGATAAACGGCTCTAACGGCTCTCGAATGCATTAACAGGCAGACACTGCATTGTGATTCATGACATACATGTATGATAAAAATATCACCTCACCCTAACATCCTCTTCATCGGCTTTTTCCAAGCGTTCTCTAAAGTCAGGATCACTTTCCAAGGCTTGAACCACCTCCTTTAGGTATCTGTGGTATTCCATGTACTCCTCCTGTGGACAAACATAATCTTAATATATAAAACTAGTACATACTAATCTCCGAAACCACGAAACCGATTTCCGTGACATTTTGTGTAGGTGTTCCAGCTTGAAAGATAGGATAGTTTTGAACCCGATACGTGTTAGGTATAGTTGAGTGAGTTACATCCGTGCGAAGCCGGGGCGGGCGCTAGTTATGTTTATAATAATTATTACTACGGATTATGTTACCGGCTGTTGCCCGTGAGTTTGTTCGCGTCGAAATTTTGGTGTGTAAGTATGAGAGAAAAAACCGGCCAAGTGCGAGGCGGACTCGTGCACGAAGGGTTCCGTTACAACAACTACAACATTAGACAAAACGGCAAAAAATCACGTTTGTTGTATGGGAGCCACCCTTAATTATTTATTTTAATTTAATGATTTATTTTTAAATGAATATACAACTTAATATTTCAAGCGTCTATCTGTTCAAAAATCAATTTGTTTTAAATAAATTCAATTGTTCAGTCTAATTTTTTACCTTTTATTTGTTGGGAATTAGTAGACACGACAAACAATATGAACAAAAAGAAAGCAGACAGAGGCTAGGCGAACAATATGAACAAAGAGAAAGCACACAGTGGCTAGGCGAACAATATGAACAAAAAAAATAGACAGAGGCTAGGCGAATGACAAGAAAGCAGACAGAGGCCAGGCGAACAATATGAACAATAAAATTATTAATAAGGTCACAATATAAATTATGTTTATCTATCAAATATGAACGCGTCTACAATTTTTTTAAGGAGTTCCCTCGTGAGAAGTTAGTCTTCGCTGACTGCAGGATGAGGTCATGATAGAAATCACGATTATCCATCAAATATGAACGCGTCTACAAATTTTCGTATCCGTGCCGTTAACTGTTAAGGAGTTCCCTTTTGCGGAAACGATCCTGGCTGCAGAATGAGATCATGTTAAAAATCATCTTTATGTTTCAAAATTGAACGCGTATACAAAGTTTCATGACCGCGCTATTAAAGATTGAAGAGTTCTTTCGTGAAGAGACGTTTTTTCGTTTGATCTTCTCATCCTAGTTAAACTATATTTATACCTGTACCTACATAACATAATATAACATGACGCCTGTGTTGCCGAAAGGTTAGGCAGACGTGTACTAGAGTAGAGACACAGCACAGCGTCCGCGCTTAAACAGCCGCGTTGTACTCCGGTACAGCGCGGCTGTACTCTTTAGGGCCTAAACTATGCACTTTGGACATTCACACAATACAATACAATTCCCATGTAATAGGCGAAAAGCCTATTGCCATAAACCATCACAGATCCGGACACTAGGCACTAGGCAACTGATAAATTCCAGATGGTATCCAAAAATCGAACAACAGCATGCCCAACCTGGGTATCGAACCCAGGACCTCGTGCTCAGCAGGAGACAAACAGATAAGTTAGGTAGGGTATAGTAGGATATTAATGGTTCTTGGCTCGAAATATGTCCCAGATCCTGATTTTATTTTTATTCGCAATGCATTTGTTAACTCAAACAGTATGGTATTTAAACAATTGCGAGGCTAAATACACCCCTCCACCTTTCCAATTCCATTGTTATTATTATTGTTGTAAGTTCCTCGCCAAAGCCAGTAAAAGTGGCAATGCATACAAAAGTTCCTAGTCGAGTTGAACCGGATATTCGCACGAGTAAAATGGGTATGACCTCAAATGGAAGCAAACAATACATTGCATTGTTCATTTTGTCATAATATTATTGCTGCATACTTCTCATGTGTATTGTTGACACAAGATTGTTTACAGTATGCTTGTTTGGGACATAATTATGACATAGATGGATAGACTTTGTCTCAACACCCCATCAATTTTACATTGTAACTAGAAGATATTAGCGCATCATCCACATTGTCAAAAACAAATGATTGCACATTATAGAGGACTAGCTTTTGCCCGCGGCTTCGCCCGCGTAGTTATTGTTAATTGTCCCACGGGATCATACTACCGGGACAAAAAGTATTAACTATCCAGGTTATAAACTATCTGTGTTCTAAATTTCATCCAAATCCGTCCAGTAGTTTTTTGCATGAAAGATTAAGAAACAAACACACACACATACAAACTTTCGCATTTATAATATTAATATGATATCGAAGCAAAGTTAATCAAATTAATATCGGAATATAAATTTGATTAACTTTGCTTGGATATCAAAGTAAAAGCAAAGCATATAAATTTGATTTACTTTGCTTGGATATCATCCTGCGGAAGCACGCGCCGTGGTCCCCCACGGCACGTGCTTCCACTACCAAATGAAAAAGAATCACTTAAATCGGTCCTGTAATCAAGGAGAAATCGGTGAAAATACCGGTTGGTTTACGGACGATAATTTTACGAGAAAAAAAGACAAACATTGATGAAAAACTGCTTACTTTTATGAACTGAATTATTATCACTGAATTATCTTTATTTTGTATAATACAAAAAAAATATGGAAAAAATTGTAATTTTCAATTAACTCTAATTTTAAAAAGCAAAATTTCATCCCCCGTGACTGGCGCGCGGAACGGTGTGACACTTTTTCGTGCGTGCAACCGGTATTTATCGATTTAACAGACGTTATCACGGCAAAAATAAGTTCAAAAACTAAAACCTAAGCTACGGTTGTATGCCACCTACCCTAAAAAAACAATACATTCTACTACTGTAAGGGGCCATCCATAAATTACGTCACACAAATGGCATGATTTTTTACCTCCCCCCCCCCGTCCTTGTCGCAGCTGGTCACATTTGTGAGACCCCCCCTGGTCTAGTGTGACGTCACATATTTTGCAATTTTACACCTACAAATTGGCGCTTTCTTTTTCGTCATTTTTATTTGCAATTCTTTGATTTTAGATTCCACTTCACCTTCAACATTGTCACTACTTTTCGACAAGTTGTTGATTTCTTCTTGTACAAAATGCACCTTTTTTGTATGTTTTTTTTTATTATCAGCATATGCTGCTACTGTATGCTTCATATAGTTTACGGTAAAGATTACCTATAGTCCGCGCGCGAGCTCCGAGGAATAGGTGGCTTGTTTAAATCATCGGTGGTTTTATTTCGGTTGCATAGTGCTCTCATTGAATGATTTCGATATTTAGTACTGCGCGTGAACTAAATTATGTAATCATTCTGTGAGGGTGTTATGAGCTTGAGGTGGGCACTTAGGCGGTCAGCGCGTAACACTAGTAGAGCGAGTGGCCGACAAAACAATTTGAACCTTATGTATATTCGTATAGAGTTGGAAATGTTTTTGCGTTTTCCGTTAATAGTTGAAAGTTCGTGTTTAGATTATAAAGATATTGAAATGTGACGTCGCGAAATTTAGGACCCCTCTCACCCCCTTGTCACACTTCGTCGGCCCCCTCCCTCCCCCTTAACGTGTGACGTAATTTATGGATGGCCCCTAAGGGATCATAAACTTTTGGGCCAAGTGGCATACAACCACAGCTATCTTCTGAACATAGCTATGAATGTTTATTAAATACATTAAAATATATAACACATAAGTTGTTTATTGAATCGAAGATAAATATTGTGGTTTGTAGGTACTTAACAATTTGTTTATTTTATAGAAGATAAATATTGAATGGTTTGTAGGAACATAACAATTTCAGACGTGAACATTTTTCACTATTTGGGTGTTAGTTTTTGAACTAATTTTTTTAGAAGTCAGTTAAAAACAAGGTTCCCTAGCCTCTGCTAGCTGCTCCATATTATTAATTTAGTGCTAGAATAAAAGGATCAAGGAAAACACATTCCAAACTTAAATACAACTGTATGAACAACAAGTTAAAAAAAAAATGTATGAAACATTTATATATAGGTACCTATGTCTTTCAACAGGTGCATTTACTTACATCAAGGACACTGCAGAGCCTATAGCTTTTTTATTTATAAGGTCAACTGGTTCTATTTTTAAACAAATTAAACTTTTCTGTGGGGTTTATTGAGCTTGTCTATATTATGATGTAAAATATAGGTAGATAGCTGATTAGTAGTTACTTGCATGAAAGAAACAAAGGTACTTACCAAGTCATCCTTGACTTCACTGTCCTGCTCACCGGATTTATTTGGAGTCACAGGCGGTGCATATGAGCAGTGGAGTATCACCAGCAGAAATAAAAATTGTGTAAACAACTTCATTGTACCTAAAACAAAATCATTATCTTGATAATTAATCTGCGAATTATCTTAGAACTTAATACTTAATTAGACACGATTATGCAGTTAACCAATGTTATCAGGTAATTGGGCAGCTGAGAACACCAATTACAAATGGTTAATAATATGATTCACAATAACTTCTGTAACTTGAAGAAACTATAATATAGATAAGTTGGTTCTTTATAATAAATTAATCATTAATTAAGTCACTATTTAGACTATCAGTGAAAGTTGCACGTTTTAAAAATGGTAATATCCCCACAAATCAATAAATCTAGGTTCAGCCATTTGCTTTCATTTTCCCCAACTTTCTTACATTTTAGCAATTACGTTTGGTTGAAAAGGTCTATGAACACGAGAGTAATATTTTATACAATGCACAGATCGGACTAGAACCAATAATAAAAATTGAGCTAAATAGTGGAAAATTAGATTTTGCGCTTATTTATTTTAAAATGTTACATACCAATTTACGATCAATAGTATAAACAAATTCACATGAAATATACAATGTTACGGAAATAAGATGAGAGGTTTCGTCAACGTTACTGCATCGAATCAAAATGATTGAACATGGATTGAAATAAACTCATTGGCGAATGACGTGTCCCAAACTCCCAATCACTGCTTGTGCCACAGAGTATATAATCACTAGTTACAATACGTTGCTTGTGCCAAGGAACTTATATACTAACTGGAATGAAGACGGGCAACCCAAAAAACGTTCCCGAGCGAGAAAGCTTCGAGAGTGGATGTTGTCTCTTTCTAATAGGTTGTCCAATAATCATACAAACTCTTGAGACAGTTACAGACTACTGTTATTTTATTATTTAATGATGATGACCTGCAACTCAATAGCATTCTAGGCAAGATAGCTACAAAAGCGGATGTCATTAACTTTTTATGTTACCTTATTACCTGTAGTACTAGTACAGCCAAAGGCGAATAAAGTTGAGATATTAGGAGCAAGAATTAAAGCGCAAATGGAAAGAAATGAGAGCCTAGAAGCCAGTCTAAAGAAAAGTCAGGCAAGAATGCCAAATCAAACAGAGCAAGGCTCTAAAAGCTTGACACCGTCTTTTGCAAAAGCCGTCAAAGATAAGCAGAATCAGGTAGTTGAAAATAATGTACCAGCGAAGGAATTTGTGGCCACGAAAGTGGCGAAAGTAGCATCGAATGAGGAACAGAGGCCAGGAGTAAATAGTGAGAGGAGGTCTGGGAGTGTTAATATTTTGGAAAGGGAAGAACCAGAAAAAGAAGGGAATTGGACAACGGTAGCACGGAACAAAAACAGACACTCGAACAGTGAAATAAAAAAAGGCGGGAACACCAGTGCAATCGACATACAGGGAACGGAAAAGAAAAGATTCTTACACGTACGGCGTTTGCAGAAGCAAACAACAGTAGAAAGTTTAGAAAAATATGTTAGAAAAATTTATGGAGAAGAAGAAGTACCAATTAAAGTTGATAAAATAAAGCATAGAACTGAAAGGGACTATGCATCCTTTATCATCGGAGTTCCAGAAAGTAAAAACTAGGCAGAATTTGCGGAATGAGTGTAGTTTCGTAGAGCAACCAGCAACCTTAGAAACCCCGAGTAGAAACTCCGTTGAAATACTGTATCAGAACGTGCGCGGGTTTCGAACAAAGTTAGAGGAATTTAATACTAATATTTCAACGGCAAATGCAGACTTGTTTGCCATCACGGAAACGGGCTGCAATGACTCCATTCATGATGCAGAAATAATTCCACCAGGATTTACTATTTTACGCTGTGACCGAGCGGATGGACGTAATAATAATAATAGATTTATTTGTTAGAATATTGTTCTTACATAGGTGTTACACATAATATGATGTCCATAATATTCTGCTGTTTCCAGCGTACAAATATTTCAAAGAATTAAAATTAATAATAAACCATACAATGTCGAGAATAAGAAAACGTTAACTACTATCAAATACAATGTCAGGGGTTATCAATTGCCTCGGAGGCTCTCAGTCCCCGACTGGAGGGGCTCCTAAGCGCATGTTTGGAGAGAGGCCAGTTCCCGCTTCGTTGGAAGACGGGGAAGCTGGTCCTCATCCGGAAGCCGGGGCGCCCGGCGGACTCTCCGTCCGCCTACCGGCCCGTGGTGCTGCTCGACGAGGTGGGCAAGCTCTTTGAAAGAGTTATTGCAAACCGCCTCGCCGAGCACCTTGCGAGGACCGGGCCGGATCTTGCGGAACACCAGTTTGGTTTCCGCAAGGGGCGCTCTACGGTCGACGCCATCATGCGCGTGAGAGCCCTCACGACGGGGGATGCGGTGTCCCGGGGTGGGGTTGTCTTGGCGGTGTCTCTCGACATCGCCAACGCCTTCAACTCCATGCCCTGGAGCTGCATAAGGGAGGCACTCCGGTATCACCGGGTGCCGACCTACCTCCGTCGTGTGGTCGGGGGCTACCTGACGGACAGAGCCGTCATCTACCCCGGTCGCAGCGGAGAATGGAACCGGCGAGAGATGTCGTGCGGTGTTCCGCAGGGATCGGTTCTAGGCCCGTCCTTGTGGAACATCGGTTACGACTGGGTGCTGCGCGCCGACCTCCCTAGCGGCGTCAGCGTTGTCTGCTATGCAGACGACACGCTGGTGCTGGCACAGGGGAGGTCGCACGAGGCGGCGGCCGAAAACATGACACGCGGGGTTGCGATAGTCGTGGAGAGGATCCGGCAACTGGGTCTCGAGGTGGCACTGCACAAGTCCGAGGCCATGTGCTTTCATGGACCTCGGAATGCGCCACCTCCGGGATCCGCAGTGATGGCAGGAGGGGTTTCCATCGGCGTCGAGTCGACGCTGAAGTACCTGGGACTTGTCCTCGACAGCCGGTAGAACTTCGTGGAGCATTTCCGACGTTTGGCCCCCAAACTGGAGCGGACAGGGGCTGCCTTTAGGCGGCTCCTACCCAACCTGGGGGGGCCAAACGCCTCCTGCCGGAGGCTCTACGCGGGAGTCGTGCGGTCCATGGCCCTTTACGGGGCTCCGGTGTGGGCGCGTTCATTGAGGCAGCGAGCCGCCAACTATTTGAACGCGCCCCAAAAGGTGGTGGCCGTAAGGCTAATCCGGGGGTACCGCACGATCTCCCGCGAGGCGGCGAGCCTCCTTGCCGGATTGCCGCCATGGGATCTGGAGGCGATAGTCCTCGCGCGCCTACATGAGTGGCGCGCGAAGGCGCTACGCCAGGGGGAAACTCCGCTGCCGCGGCAAATTGTCGCTCAGCGGACGGACTTCCAGCGTGATCTCATGGCGACATGGAGAGAGCGACTTTCGCAACCCCGTGCAGGGCACGCCACAATAGTGGCGGTAAGTCCCCTCTTTGAGGAGTGGCTGGAGAGACGCCACGGCGTCCTCACCTTCCGCCTGACGCAGGTTCTTACCGGACACGGTTGTTTCGGTAAGTTCCTGCACCGAATCGGGCGGGAGGAAACGTCCGGGTGTCACCATTGTGAGGATCGACCGGAGGACACGGTGGAGCACACGGTGGAGGTGTGCCCCGCTTGGGCGGAGCACCGCCGTGTCCTCGTAACGGCGATTGGCGGCGGCGACCTCTCGCTCCCGGCCTTGGTTCAATCCATGGTCCGGAGCGAGACGGAATGGGACGCCGTCACCTCCTTCTGCGAAGCAGTCATGCTAGCGAAGGAGGTGGCGGAACAGGACAGGGAGAGATCCTCACGTCCCGGCCGCCGCGGGAGACGCCCCGGGCGTCGGGGGCCACGTGGTGGCTTCCGGCCTCCGTAGGCGCGGGCCTGTGGACGGGGAGCTATGGGCTAGCTCACCGTCCGTACGTCTCATGACGACAGGCCGTGTCGACGGCGCGTTCGTGTTCCACGCGCGCCTCAAAGAGAGTCAGCAACAGTGAAGGGGTCCGCAAGGGCTGAAGCCTGCCGGGGCTGCGGGACTATTCGAAAGAGATACCGTGGCCCCGGAACACAAAGGGCGATGAAGGAACATGGATGGGTTTTAGTCAGTAAAAGTCTGACACTCCCTCCTGCTCCGCCCAGAGCGGGAGAAGTCATTTGATGATTACCCATCCTAAAAAAAAAAAAAAAAAGGGGTTATCAATTATAATGTCAAGAATGATTAAATACAATGTCACGGGTTAATTAATTATAATGTCAAGAATTATTAAATACAATAAAAAAGAAAGAAAAATTCCATTACAATGACATAGAAATGAAATTCCATTCAATTATTAGGAGGTAAGTCATCGTCTAATTTAAATTTTGAATCAAATTTTTCATTTAAAAATTCATTAGTTGAGTAGTAACACTTTTGCAATAGAAAGTTAAATAGTTTCTTTTTAAATGTCACAAGGTTAAGACTTTTAAAAACATTAGGTAACTTATTATAAATTTGAATTGCCATACAGTAAACATTATTCGAAAATAGTTTAATTCTTGGTTGGGGTGTACATAATTTGTGTATATTTCGACTTTTCCTTATAACAACATCATTGTGTACTTGAATTAAGCTAAGTTTTTACGTACAAAGATACAGAGTTCGAATATATACAACATGTAACGTAATTAACGCACACCCTCAGACACCCCAATTAGTTTATTATGTTATAATCATAATACATGCACTGAATTTTTAATTAAACATGTATAAGCAATGATTATTTAATAAATTAGTTTTCCTAATTCCGGAAGAATGTTGTAGTCACAGTACAAATCAACGAACGCACACAGTCGCATACGTAGGTCTCATACCTACGTATGCGACTGTGTGAGTCTTGCTAGCCTAGTAGGTATTCGCTCGCGTTCGAGACAGGTGTTAACGTCGTCGCTCGACTCAACTTCAATAGAAAAGTTCAATACATTTTAATGCCTGTTTTCTTAATTGATGTTTTAATTTAGAAAGCACTTCGTCATTTTTTATCAAAAGCGTTCACTATCCTATTTTTTAAAATAAACTAACGATTTAATACGTCCCCTCAAAAAAAGTCGTCAAATCAGCTGATTGGGGATTCTCATCGAATTAATCCCATATTTCGTTTTGAAAACGAGTACGTGTACGCCAATCGGCTCCCCTGTCGATGGCTGTGTGCCCCTGTCGGACGGAACTTTCCATGGCCACGAAGTAGCAGCTAACATAGTCCTACCCTGCGGTCTACTCTTGTACCATACCTTTGGTTGACTTAAATGTTCTGCCAGCTAGAACCACATTATCACCACACTGCACCGTGCCACAATCCTCACCATTAGTCACCATTTCACTGAACATTTTGTGTCAATTATTGCTAAGAATCGCGCGCGAAAAACTTTATTTATTTATTAAACTTACACACTATCTTTACAGGATGACCCCAATACAATAGTGGTTTGCAAACACACCAGAAAAATAGAAAAACAACTGAATTACGGCTAATACCATAAAACTAAACTTTAAAGTATGTAGAAAGCAACAGTAAAAACAATAACTATTTAAAAGACCAGAATTATATAAAACTACGTATAATATTTAACAAACTAAACTTTTTTACTGCTATAAAATCTTAACCTATAATATAAAATCAGACAACACGGAATATTAGTATTTAATATAACTGACAAAATTCAACAAAACTCTAGCGAATTCACTCAGATTGCACGAAAATATGTCAATCGGCTCATGCACTTCGTTCAGTACACATATTGTACGGGTGAGAGGTGTTCTTGACAGCAGGTTGGTTCTGGCAGCAGGCACAGCCAGCAGTGGCGGTCGCCGCCGCCTCCACACGTACCGGTCCGGCACGCACAGCTTCAGGTGGCGCAGCACACCCGGGTTATGCGCTACTCCACGCAGGACCTTAAGCGCATACGCCGCGAGTGTAAATTCCCTGCGCACTCTGAGTTCGTTGTACCCCACCATACCCAGTACAAACAGTGTAGGATACATCAACGGGTAAAATGGGTAAACCCCATAAATTTTGAAATACAAATGTCTTGTAAATTTATTCTGCACTCGCTCCAGCATGACATTGTATTTCGCTTCATGAGGGGCCCAAATCACCGCACTGTGTTCCAAGTGACTCCTTACCAAAGCGTCATACAGCACCCTCAGCGTGGTAACGTTTGTGAATCCCTGCGACTGTCTCAGCACGAAACCCAGGTTTCTGTACGCCTTCTTGCAAATCTTAACTATATGATCCCGGAAAGTTAGATCCGGGGTAAGCAGTACTCCTAGATCTCGTACCTGAGACACTCGCTGCATCGGCGCTTCCTATACTTTGTATTCATAGGCTAAGGCAGTCTTCGCGCGCGTAAATGTCATCACTGAGCATTTCGCTGTGTTGAAATAGAGTTTATTTTTATGGCTCCATTCTACCACTCTATCTATGTCTTCCTGCAATTTCTCACAATCCGACCCATCTCTGACCTCGAGCAGCAATTTGAGGGCATCTGCAAACAATAAACATAAACTATGTTTGACTACGTCTGGTAAGTCATTTATCATTAAAATAAATTCGAGAGGACCCAAATTGCTGCCCTGGCTCACGCCTGACCTGGTGTAGTATGGCTCGGATTCGAACCCGTTGTAGTCGACGTACTGCTGTCGGTCTTTTAAGTAGCTGGCGAAGAACTGTAAGAGGTGCAGAGTACAGCGAATTTTTGCCAGCTTCATTAGCAGTACATCGTTGTCGACGGTATCAAACGCCTTCCTAAAATCAAAATATGCCGCATCTACCTGTACACCAGCATCGACGGCCGGCACCACTCTCGCCATGAAGTTTAGCAGATTAGTGGCAGTACTGCTGGCCGGCCGGAACCCGTGCTGCGCGTCCGATAGCTGTGCGCTCACTTGAGCCTGCACACAGCGTTGAATGGCAGACTCGAACACTTTTGCAGGTGTTGACAACACAGCCACCGGTCTGTAGCCACTGACATCCGGACCTGACTTACCTTTGGGAACCGGAATCACTCGCTTGATTCCGGTTCTATACATAAGTAATATATATAATAACTATTTGCATAAGTACACTGTACGGAAGTTAGCGCGTGACTAAATATTGTTTACATTTATTTAAGTTAGCTTTGATTGTAGGCGCTGCCGGCGCCGCCCGGTGGCTATCTCGCTCTATCCCAGGTTTTTAATTTGCACGAGAAAGGGAACGAAAACAAGTATGACATATTTCGCATTTTGTTGGTATGGGTAACTATTGTTTCCTTTGTATCCAGTGTCTGTTTGTGTGTGTGTGCGGTTAAATCGCCTAGTTTACTTCAACTGTTTTTGTAAAGACTTTAACTTGCTTGAAATAAGGTTCATTTTTCTTTATTTTGTATTGAATGACGGAATTTGTATTAATACAAATAAAACTGCACTTTTAAAAGTCTTATTGCCTTGAGTTACGGTCCATTTCAGTTTGTTTGGACTATACAAGGGTAGTGTGACTATAAATTACGTAGCTTTAATTATTTTTGGGATAAAAAATTACCTATATTAAAAATTATACAAATCGATTCAGTAAACGATTCTGAACCAAGTAATTTCAGGATGTGCGTTAATTATGTTACATGTTGTATAAAGATGGGAGTGGTAATATTTTTATTTTTTTAAATATTGCATCCTGCCCGTCCTAACCTACGGTGCTCAGACCTGGTGGTGGTTGGAGTTTGCCAAAGGGCAATGGAACGCAGCATTCTGGGTGTCAAAAGACAAGACAGGGTTCGAAACACCACGCTGCGTTCCAAAACGGGCATAGTGGACGTTGGCATGAAAGCTGCTAGGCTAAAATGGGATTGGGCGGGTCACGTCAGTCGCATGCACGATGACCGCTGGGCAAAAGTCTCCACACGATGGTTGCCGGAAGATGGATGGCGCCGCCGAGGCCGACCCAGAAAAAGGTGGCGACACGATTTGGACGCGTACCGCGAGGGTTGGTCCGAGGAGGCACGGGAAAAGAGCAAATGGAAGGAATTGGGGGAGGTCTTTGCCCAGAAGTGGGACAGAACAGGCTAACAAAAAAAAAAAAATTGGGACACAGCTTTGTAATGGTTGGGCTTTAGTCATTGATCGGATACATTTCTTTTGGGCTCGGAATGCTTTAATAGTATCGACAGAATTTCCCCATATAATGATGCCGTAGCGGAAAATTGATGCTACGTAACCATGATAAGCATAAAGTGCTGCATTGATACCAGCTACGCGAGTTATTCGGTTTAAAACAAAAACAAATCTTTGCAACTTAGTGCATAATTTGTCAATGTGTACTTTCCAGTTGCAATATTTGTCTAATGTTATCCCCAAAAAAGTAGCACTTTCAACCTCTTCTACAGCGTTATTTGCATATCTAATTTCTAATTGGTGACGTTTGCTATTGTAAGCTTGGAACTGTATAAGTTTGGTTTTACTAATATTGACATGTAGATTGTTGTCTTTTAGCCATTCTATTATTATGTTCAACGTATCATTTATCTCTTTTTCGTATTTGGTGATATTGTTATCGGTGAGTTCAATACTAAGAGTTGTATCGTCGGCGTACAAAATGCAAGAATATGGGGTTACGTTGGGCAAATCATTAATATATAGCAAGAACAAAAAAGGTCCCAATATACTGCCCTGGGGGACACCACATGAGTTTAGGCGATACGCGGATCTATGTAATTGTATTTCATTCTTTGAAAAAGCACTCCTCGATACTTCTACGCATTGTTTACCCGAATGGCGCAGCGGTAGTAAGGCTGCCTTACGTTCTTAGGGTCCTGGGTTCGAATCCCGGTTGGAGCAAATGTTTGTGTGATGAGCATGGACATTTGTTTCCAAGTCATGGATGTTTATATGTATAATAAGTATGTATTTACAAACAAAAGGTATCTATGTAGTATATCAACTATCTGGTGTCCACGACACAAGCCTCGTTGCTTAGTGTGGCACCAGATGGCGCTGTGTGTTAATGTCCAGCGATATTTATTATTATTTATTATTTAGATAAGATTCTAACCACTGTAATGCGTTTCCCCTAATACCATAACGATTCAGTTTGAAGAGAAGCAGTTTGTGATCCACGAAGTCAAATGCTTTCGACATATCGAGAAATACCGATGCTATTGGCCTTTTCTCATTCAGACTAGAGGTAATCATTTTCACAAGAGAGAAACATGCCAGAGTAGTTGATTTATTTTTTCTGAAACCGAACTGTTCCTCTTTTAAAATTGAGTGTTTTACTATAAAGGAGTGCAGTTTATCATACATAATTCTCTCAAAAATCTTAGAAATGACGGGTATCGTAACGTAACGTAAACAAGACGGCGCGTGTCTTGTGGCCACACCGCGTTTTGAGTTGCGGTGAGTGTCACTACCCGATGACGTCAACGTGGACGATCATATGTTCGAACTGGTTTGTGCTACTGTTTACCTACGTAACAGATTTATGTTTTTACTTTATGTAGTCTATATTCCGCCTGGTAGTAATGATAATGAATATATGTTATTATTCAGCATCATTGAAAAGCTTTGTAATAAGTATAGGGATATAATTGTTCTAGGTGATTTTAACCTGTATTCGTGTTCTGTAGCCTTATGTAATTATTATAAATACTTTCATACTTTTTGTGAATTCACTCAGAGTAACGCAGTGGTATAGGGTAGTGAGATGGAGCAAAGACAATCTCTTGCAGTTTAATAGCTCAAAGTGTGTGACGATCACCTTTTCTCGTGCACACAATCCCATCTTACATACCAACCTTATTGACGGGGTGCCTATGGAACGGGTCACAGAAGTCAAGGACTTGGGAGTAGGATTTAACACCGGCTTGACTTTTTGGGATCATAACATGCGTTGTTGCAAAAGGGCGTATAGAAATTTAGGTTTCATGCTTCGTACGGTCCGAGGGTTCACAAATGTGCTAAAAAGCTATTATAGCTTTATATAATGCATTGGTGAGGAGCCAGTTAGAATGTAATGTAGTCATCTGGGCTCCGCATGAAGCTAAATATAGTCTCATGCTGGAGCGGGTACAAAATAAATTTATAAGATATTTCGGAGTTTATCCCTTTTACCCGTTAATGTATCCAACCTTATTTATTCTAGGTATGGTAGGATACAACGAGCTAAGGGTTAGGAGGGATCTTGCACTCGCCTCATATATATTTAAATTAGTAAGAGGGAAGGTGCATAATGCAGTTGTTTTAGGCCAGGTGAGTCTATGTGTTCCGGACAGGTACGTGTGGCGGCGACGACAGCTACCACTGCTGATGGAACCGCGAGCTCGGACCAACCTTTTGAAGGAGGCGCCGCTGACGCGTGCACTCCGCACGCTCAACCTCATAGCGAGTGAGACAGACCTATTCTGTTGTTCTCTGAGTGAATTCACAAGGAATGCTTTGTTTGTAATTAGTTATAGGTATTAGTTATAAGGAACAATTATGTTAAATATTAATTAAGGCACATTTACCGCATTGGTTAGCTGTACGGGTAGATGTTTGATGATAAATAAATAAATAAAAATAACTTAAATGTATGTCTGTACAGTCCAGTTGCAAACTATCAATTTTGCAACCTGTCTATCCAGACGACTTTTGTATTCGGGGATTCCAGGACTCCGCTAATATTACATATTTTTTCAGACATGGTAAATCGCATATTCATGCTATGACTGTTTCCCTAAAATGTAGTAACATACGCCAATATTTATTTTACCTTCCGAAACCAATCATTTTCACTTGCAGCTCGCCAAATGGATTCTTTTGCTGGAGAAGCATGGAATAATCCTTAGGACCAGCATGGCACGGCACGGTGCGGTGGACACTTTTCTTTTCAATATTTATATTTAAAAAGCAGACTAGTTATTACCGACACCATGTGAGATGTTTCTATTTTATAAAATGTAAATATACTTTTGATTACTATGTACAACAACGATGTTCGAAACTTCGAACTTACTTAATTAATTTAATTGGATATTTCCCGTTTGTCAATCTAAAACATTGGTAACCCTAGTCGTAATAAACAACCAAAGTTAAAAAACTTACCTAAAAAACGAAATTCCACATCCAGCATACCCCTACTACTACACCCCTTCACACAACACAATTATACCATAATATATTTAAAGCGGATTATTTCACTTATATACAATAACAAGCACATAAATGACTTCAACGCGAAAGTGTATCGGCCATATTGTTTACATCGGTGACAAGGCAAGACTGAGACACCATCCACCTTTGTCGGTTTCTCGCTCGGAACGTTTTTTTTCTATTGAATCCATTGTACAAATTAAAACTCTAAGCTTTTGAGATAGAGTTTTTTTTATTTTTTTGAGCATTTTGTTCGTACTCATTCCAGTTATTAAATAAGTTCCTTGGCTTGTGCTTGCCAAGGAACTTATCATGAAAATAGTGATGTGCGCCTCCACCATCTAGTAACTCTCATAGTCTGTAGTCGATTTTCTTATGTTGCTTACCAGTGGGGCTATTACGTATCTCTGTTGACAGCTCGAAATGTAATAACAAGTAATAGTAACTGGGCTCAGTGTGTATTATGTATAACCCTGTTAGTCACCGTAAAGTGATATCCACTCAGTGGTATACGTAATAACAATATTATGATATTCACGGTTGTCATCAAAGTTCGGTGTACAACCGAAGCTTGATTGTTACTGGATATCAGAAAGATACGTAATAGCCCTGCATTTTGAAACATTGCATTTTTCATGAAAAAAAACTCTAAAAAAAAATACAAACAAAATGGCAGTTTTTTAGAGCGCCGGGTCACACGGGCCGTCGTCAGTGGCTCTCTGCTGCGCAGGCGGGTGAGAATTGGGGGACCCGAAGGGACTAATGCCGAACAACGGGGTGGGGTAGACACAGATGATGCTTTGCGGAGTATGGCTACTACACCCATTGACCACTCCGCCGGCTCATCTAGGGAGACCATTCAAGAGTTAAATGAAGATAGAAGGAAAAAATGGTCGACATAGGAATTGAAGGAGTTAATGTATTGTTTCTTTATAGCACAATCTCAGGAACCTGGCTATTACTGGCCATACTATAATTAATAGACTATTTACATTATTTAGACAAAGAAATCCAACTAATTCAAAAATACACAAATTTAACGGCAACGCAAAATGTATTTTCACAAGAACTCCTAAACCACTTTGGAGATGAAGCCGAGGGGAGAGTAACAGAAACCACTGAAATAACAATCAACATGACAAAACAAATTCAGCAACAGATACATCCAACACACAACATGACTCGCATACAAACACACAACATGACACTCTCACAGACACAAACGGAGTTATTAAATCGACTAACTAGAAATGTAACTGTTACTGAAGACCAAGACCCAAACAACTTTTTACAAGTATTGGCTGAAACTAAGGAAACACCAACATATACTTACTACCCAAAGCAAAAGTAAACGATTTTTTTTCAAAACCTACATACACTCAATAGCTATTTACCGAATTGATTAGTTACTACAGACACACATAAAGAATTAAACAATATTATATACCTAAATATGCTACCGCCAAAACACTAATACTAAATAATAAACAAATACCATTTGTACCTAAAAATTTAATTATGCAAGTTATGATCTACCCTGGAAGAAAATAATACAAATAAAATATGAAAATATAGGAAAGAATACCCATGGAATGAATAATAGAAAAACTAATTTATACAATAAATACAATAACAAACAAAACAAACATACAATGAGAAAATGAACGGCATAATACAGAAGAGATATTGAACCCATCCACATAAAACTTGACATATTCCAGGGAGACTCTCGGTCACCTCTGTTGTTCTGCCTAGCAATTAGTCCGATCTCATCAATCATAAACAAATATGAAATGAAAGGGGACAAAGTTAAAGACAGCTTCTGGGTAAATCACATATTGTTCTCCATGGATGACTAGATATACGCCAACAATAAAAATAATTTAAAAGTTTGAAAGACAGTGTTGAAATATTTACAAATGACATTGGTATGACTTTCGGTTTAAATAAATGTATTAGGTACAATACACATTAGATCTGCACAGGAATAATATCTACTATAGGTGAAGGACGTTTAATATTTAGGAATACACGAATCAGGGTAGATAGAACATAGTCAGATTAGGGAACAGGTTACAAAAGAATATTTTAAGAGAACTAAAATGCTACTTAGCACACATTTAAGCCCGCGAAATATCACACTTTCATACAGTACTCATTTGGAATTATAAATTATAAGAATAGTGATTTAAAAACAATAGATAGAAAAAATACAATTAAAAAAGCACAAAAGCAAAAAGCAGATAAAGAAAGATTGTACTTAACTATAATAGAGGGGGTCAGGGGGTTAATAAATATAGAAAATATGTATAAAACACAGATACCCAGTTAAACATTAAATAAGGAGAGAACGACGATTTAATAAAAGTAGTAGTTCAACATGATACAAATAGGTATAAATATTAAATAATAAAAGCAATAGAAGCAAGCACACAAGCACGAGAAATAAAAATAGCACTAAAACTACCACAAAATAATATATATACAGACAAAACAATCAAACACGCAATAGTCAAGAAACAAAATGGTATGTGGAGAAATAAAAAGTTACGTGGACAGTTTCATAAAGAAACTAGTTTTGGACGTAGATGTAGATAAAGAAAATTCATTTAAAAGGAAAAATTAAGCAAACCCACCTTTTAAAGACAGAAATTCGGTGCCAATGGTATACGCAAACCACAGTGATCCACATAGTAGTAGGAGCTACAGGCATAATAAGTAAAAGTTTACATAGATATATAGACCAACTGAACATAACACTAAACATAACAATCCCACAAAAATAGGCAGCCATACACACAACCACCATAATCAGTAAGGTACTGGGCAAAGAGTATAGTAATATAGTACTGGGACACACTGTGTTTGTTAACCGTACACCGAGCACACAAGAGACCACACCAGACACACAACAACCATCACACATAGTAGACTCACAGCAGTCATCCGTCACACAGCGTTCATCTACCTCACACCCACCAAATACACAAAGTCATCCGTCAACCACACAAAGCATAACGAGCATTCGAAGCAGTAGAAGAGAGATAGGGGGCAAACAATATATTTTTTCCTGCGGGACGCAAGCCGGGATATTTATTAAACCGACGCGAAGTCGAGTAACCATGGAGTTTCTTGCCGGTTCTTCTCCATGGAAACGACCAACGCGAACCGAGCATCTTTTTCGACGTTTTCTATGTGCCCATCTAGGCCTATGTGAAATAAAATATTTTGATTTTGATTTTGAGTATCGGAGCGGCGATCGGCAGCGGCAACCTCTCGCGTCCGGCTCTGGTTCAATCCATGGTCCGGAGCGAGCCCCCGGCCACCGTAGGCGCGGGCCTGTGGCCGGTGAGCTATGGGCTAGCTCGCCGTCCGTCCGTCTTATGACTACAGGCCGTTCGTGTTCCACGTACGCCTCAAAGAGAGTCAGCAAAAAGAAGGGGCCCATAAGTGCGGATGCCTGCCGGGGCTGCGGGACTGTTCGAAAGAGATACCGTGGCCCCGGAATACAGAGGGCCATGAAGGAACATGGATGTGTTTTAGTCAGTAAAAGTCTGACACTCCCTTCCGCTCCGGCCAGAGTGGGAGGGGTCATTTGATGATTTCCCATCCGAAAAAAAAGGTCAAGCATCGGAAAACCGAAAAAGAGGAAAGATTTGTATTTTTGTATGTAACGAATAAACATAAAAACTACGGGACCGATTTGAAAAATTATTTCGGCAATGGATAGAATGATACATTATCAAAAAGTAACAATGGCTATATTTTATCCCCGTACTCCCACGGGAACGGGAACTACGTGGGGGCCGCGTGACGTCCGCTAGATAGAAAAAAATACATAAAACTTATGTCTATTTAATTACTACATGATAAATATAATAATAATAACGGAAGCAAAACGCACTTATTTCCAAAACGAAACATTTCTGTAATAAATTTGAGTCCTGCTTGAAATTGTGATTATCTGCTCGAAAGCTTCTAGGAATAGTATGATTGATGTGAATTTTATAACAATCTGTGGTTTTGTTCTATTTGACATTTTGACCTTGTATTGACTAGAAAGCGGCGGCCAACGACAATGTTTGACGTTGACGTACGATGAATGAATTTCAGCCTCCTATTTACCGTTTGTTTACATTTTTTGAGACGCCGTTGTCAACCAACACAATTTATTCAAACATTGGGAATTGCTGTATGAAACCGGACCAATAAAATTACGCCTGGTTTCAACAAGGAACTATTACGTATTTATAACTTTTAGATTATCTGTTTATCTAATTAAAAAGATGAGAACTGTTCCAAAGTGGGTGAACAAAATTCACGAAGCCGACAAAGTAGAGTTTTCCAGGTAAACCTTCTCGGGAACACAAATAAGTATGCTTATTGAGATACAGCACTATTGATTTAAATATACTCGGCTATTTATTCCAGTTTTTTAATATAACATTTCTAGAAGTAACCTATAATTGAGTATCATAAGCAAAGTGATTATGTATTTAAATACTAACGCTAATTACAAGGACTAAAACTATAGCTTTCGTAATTATGAGTGATTTCTTTACAGCCTACCAAGGCATAAATACTAAGAAATCTTCTGTTCTGTCTGCAGCATGGAACATGAATCTGAGTGAAGCAATCCTTAACTGAAGAACTTTATTGCCAAAGCATTTACAGTTTTACCATTTCTCCCACCATCTGTCAATCATGATTCATCAGTTCAACATTGTTCAGTCATGTGCTATGTCCATCTTAATTTCTACCAATACAAGAAAAAAACATTTCTTCCAAGTCACTATAGTTTTATAACAATTACGTTTCAGTGTGCACACAATATGCTTCAGTCCAGACGGCAGTCAACTGGTGGTAGGTGCAGGCGAGAAGGTCATGGTCTATGATCCTAGAGATGGAGCCCTGGTCCAGTTACTCCAGGCTCACAAGGGGGCAGTCCACGCAGTGGCATACTGTGGAGATGGCAAGAAGTTTGCCAGCGGTAGTGCGGATAAAAATGTAATCATTTGGACTTCTAAAATGGAAGGAATATTAAAATATTCGTAAGTTGGTAACCAAATTATGTTGCTGGTATTATATTTATAGTGTAATGGTAACATAGCATAAAGAAAGGATATGTGAGTAACTATGAGCCTAAATGCTGAGCATAACCAAAAATTAACAATATGTCAATCACATTTTTCATTTACTATGTTTTTTGTCTTGATTTGAACAGCCACAGTGAAGCAATCCAGTGCCTAGCCTACAATCCAGTGACATTCCACCTGGCATCATGTGCTCTCACTGATTTTGCCTTCTGGTCTATGGATGTCAAAGCAGTGCAGAAGTATAGAGTGCCAGGACGAATTACAAGTTGCGCTTGGTCCACAAATGGCCAGTACTTAGCAATAGGTCTGGCCGTTGGAGCAGTTTCCATTAGGGATAAAGTAAGTCCGGACAATTTAAATAAGTACTGGCTAATACTATTCTTGTGTATGTAAATGTAAGTTGAGCTAAAAGCAGGATGCTGTTTTGTACTCCCAATTTGCATGAATAAATAAAATCACAGACTTTAACCCTTACCCCTGTTATGAATAAACCGGTTAGCAAGCCCTATTTATAAAATAAACGGTCCATACCCTATTCATAAAATACAACACAACAAAAAGAAGTTGTAAGAAATGTAAAGCTGGCCTTGATAATTATACACAACTATAATCAAGTTGTCAAGTAGCCCTATTTATAGAGAAACTAAATGTAGAATTACATGAAATACCACTCACTATTGCTGCGCGTATAAGTTTTTGATGAGAAAACTACGCCTCCTGCATCCTATTTTTCACGAATACGGCAAAGCCAAAAGGAAGGTTGATGATTTTAACTGTCAGTCTTTGTACTTATGGTTGAATTTACGGATGTTCCTCCGTAGCACCTAAACTATTCATCCGATTTTGATGAATAAGGTGTCAATCGGTTCGTTATTATGGCCCGAATCACATAATTAGGCTATATTTTAACCAACTTGAACAATAAAAGTACCTAGTCGATTTTACCTTGTAAACACCGAATTAAATTAGAGTGTGATTTGTCAGTAGTCAGGTTTTTTTGTGGAAGTACCACACAAATTCTTGTTATAATATAACTTACATATTCAGAGATAATGTGACCTAAATTACCCAATTAAAAACTTTTTTATAAAACACTCAATACCTATAAATGTGCAACAATAGATCCATTAAACTTAAAAATATAATATTTTCAGCTTGGCGATGAAACATACCGCGTGACTCGGGACGCGGCTGTGTGGGCCGTTGCCTTCTCCAAGTCTGTTCTAGTAGTTACCGACTGGAATGATACCCTATCATTCTATAATACCCAAGGTCAACAGATTTTGAAAGACAGGAATATAGGTAAAAATCTTTTGTAGTATCAAGCTCTAGACATAATGGAGACCATTTTGTTGAGCCCTAAGACACAGACAAACGTAAAGATTGCGTGAGTTCGATTCTCACCCATTCCATTAATGATTGTCGTGAACAAGCATATTTATCTTAGTAACGTAGCTTTTAAGAAGTAAAAATACCTACTCAAATTGAATCAAAATATGTATTAGCTTTCATGTCTGTCTGCATTATTGTTCTAAACTATGCTTTGGATTTTGATGCAGTTTTCACCAGAATTTAGAGATGTTATTTAGAAACTTTTATGTGTATAACATAAGAATATGCACCGGGCGTATACGACCGGCCACCGTAGGCTCGGGCCTGTGGACGGTGAGCTATGGGCTAGCTCGCCGTCCGTCCGTCTTATGACGACAGGCCGTGTCGACGGCGCATCCGTGTTACACGCGCGCCTCAAAGAGAGTCAGCAAAAGGAAGGGGTCCGCAAGGGCCGTCGCCTGCCGGGGCTGCGGGACTGTTCGAAATAGACACCGTGGCCCCGGAACACAAAGGGCGATGAAGGAACATGGATGGGTTTTAGTCAGTAAAAGTCTGACACTCCCTCCCGCTCCGCCTAGAGCGGGAGAATCAATTTGATGATTTCCCATCCGAAAAAAAAAACAAAGGGCGCGTCGCTAGTATAATGTAAATTATTATATCACATTGCTAGTATAAAAGTACATTTTGTTATAACTTAGCGGTTGTGTTCAAATTGAGACCTATTATGTGACTAGTAGTAGCTGATCGCAATTGATTTACGAGGTTCAAACGAAATGGTAATAATATGATAGCTAAATAGTTGTTAGCTGTTGTATTGCTCTCTCAATATGATAGCTATAGCTTTCAATTTGACCGCGCCCAGGGCGCGGTCAAATTGTTGAATGTTGAATTATAGCTCTCATAACTTCTAAAGTTCATGAATTGAAAGGGAGAGGAAGACTAAAGACAAGATGGATCGTGTGAAGAATGATATGAAGGGAGTAAATGACGCCGCGACGTCTGACAGAGGAGAATGGAAGAATAAAACGTGTTGCGCCGACCCCAAGCAGAGTAGTACAAAGGCAGCAAGATAATGATAACTTGTAATACATCCTTAAAACAATTGCAGGCATATCAGCATTGTCTGTCACAATGCTTGGCGCATTGGTGCTGGTCGGCGGCGTGGGTGGTTGGGCCGTGCTGACGTCAGAAGGCGTGCAGATACTGAGCACGCCGCAAGAATGGGTGTGGGCCATAGCTCCCTCGCCTTCTTTTAATAATTTGGTATGTTAACATAAGCACGGATTTTTATTAAAAATGACTTTGACATGGCACATTGACTTAATATCATAATTATTGCCGATTGAATTTCACCTTTGTGTAGGTCGTCAGGCCTGAACACCGAAAGGGATATTTAATCAAAAAGCCCAGATTTTTTTGACAAAGGATGCTAAACTTTTAGCTATGAGACCGCTGTTTGTAACATTTTAATAGAGCTTTCATCCTGGATCTTCCCTTCTGTGGGAAAAAGAATATCTCTATCTATCTATTTAGACAAGAAGACAGTCCGCATGTATGGTTTGTTATTAGCCAAACAACTGTCATTTTTCGTTTCTAATAAAAGAGCATAACTTATTCCAGGCTGTAGCATGTCAAGACGGCACACTGTGGTGTTATCAGATAGTGTTCAGCACAGTTCACGGTTTGTACCGCGAACGTTACGCATACAGAGAGAACATGACCGACGTCATCATACAGCACCTCACGACGGGCAACAAGGTGCGGATAAAATGTCACGACAGGGTGCAAAAGATTGCGATATACAAACATCGGCTAGCGGTATGTATCATAATATCATCTTCTCTTCTAATATATGAAAATCTCGTGTCACATTGTTTGTTATCGAACTCCTCTGAAACGGCTTGACCCATTTTTAAGAATTTTTTGTGTATATTTGGTGGGTCTGAGAATAGGTCGTAGGCTATTTTTATGGCTAGGTGATTTAATAAGGGTGGCCCTCCAAACGAAAGTCGCGGACAACACCTAGTAATTCATTATTTCACTTCTCATGCTCTAAAAGTACGCCAATATAGCCCTACGAAGCGGGACTAAAATGACCACTTTAGTCCCTAGGGAGTGAAAAGTAATTAGTTTTTTAATTTCCTTCTTGTGACATAGACAATCAAACAGCCAGTAATTATATGTCTGTCTCATTGGTCTAGTGGTCGCAAGCGCGACTGTTGAGCTTGAGGTCAATTAACACAACAAGGTAAGTTTCATCACAATCGGATCAATGGTTTAGGAACGCATAGAGGACATACCTGCAGCAACATTCATTTTTACAGAGATTAACGAAAGCGACACCAGAGCCAAGTAGCGATAGTGCGGCTTATATGGAACAATCTGTTAACTGTGCTTTACTTCTACCGTTCACTTTGAAATTATGATGTGGTTTCCAGGTCCAGCTACCGGAACGCGTGGTGGTATACGAACAGGGTGACGTGGATGGGATGCTGTACAGGGTCCGGGAGAAACTACCGCAGAAGGCGGAGTGCTCGCTTCTAGTAGCTACCAGCGACGCTTTGCTACTGTGTCAGGTATAGCTATGTTACGTTACTTAAGGGGGTGGTATCTGCTAACGAGAGGTTTTCTCCATGTAACTCCTCTTTGATGAGTGAATATAAATGTGCAAAAAAAATATGTTGCTTAATAGACTCTAAACTTTTAATTGGTACAATTGAAATTATTCTAACTTTATGATTACAATATGATTAAAATATTCAAAGTGAAGCATTTTTTCTTTGAAATTTCGTAATTACTAGCTAGCTAGCTGATTAGAACTTTCTTCTAACAGTATTTCAAACGAAGTTTGAACCACCACAAATGGAGTTGCTAATTTAGCAGATACCCCAGCCTAAACGCACCTACTACCGCTGCACACTGGGGCAGGCTATATGAGGAAAAAAAAACTGTCACATTTTATACATATTAGATACTCTATCATAATATATTATGTAATATTGATCGTGAAATCTGTTAAAAGGTTGGGCGTTGGGGTAGGGCTGCTAGGCACACCAGGCCACCAGCACAACATCGGCCATAGGCTAAAAGAATGAGATTTATATTTTTTTGGCTTTTCGCGGATAGCGTTTTAGCCATGTACAAAATGGGAAATTCAAAGTTTTCTTTATTACAGAGAAAACAAAAGTTATATTAGAGTGAAAGTTGTATTTGTTAAAAACGTACAAGTTGAAATTATCTATTTAAATTCGAAGTTGCATGAAATGAGCAAGCCTATTGCTTGCTCATTTCATGCAACTTCGTATTACGTTACGTTTACATTATAGTAAATTTTGATACAAGTGGAGAAAGTTTGTTATTGCATTCGAGGCGGAATTAACTCCCGAGCCGCAGGCGAAGGTGTTTTTGAGCCGAGAACTGCAATAACAAATGTCCACGTGTGTCAAACGACTTTTTTCAATACACTTTTTAAGAAATAAAATAAAAGAACATTTTAAGTTTCTTTTTTTCCGCGCTTTGCTTTTGCCAGGTTGAAGGAGAAGCAAAGGTATGAAGCCGATAAACAGCCTAATATATATATATATATATATATATTTTTTTTTTGTTAATTTGTTTGTAAAAGTAAATATTAGTTTTAAATAATCATGTTTATGTATGATATTCTATTTATAAACACAATTTGAATATTCAAAAAGTATTAACGCCGTAAAGACGCATTATTGCTTTGCCGAAATTAAAAAAAAAAATATTCACCTCCCTCTATAGCCATTGAACCAATTTGGACTAAGTATAGGTAAGTTATTTGTGGCAATTTTCATTCCCGCACAAGTGTTGGAAAATGCAAAAAATCGCACGCGTGTGAAATACATTGCATGTTGAACCTAACCGTAGTGCGATAAGAACCAGTTTTCGAGGAAGTGTATTAAAAAATAAATAATAACATCGCAAACGCGTTCCAATATCAAGACAATATAAACTTATTCTTCATGTAGGTATATTTCTAATGGAACGCCGAGGCCACCATCGTGCAATTACACTTTCGCAAAGTTGTGTCGATTACAATTTGAGGATTGATCGCAAACGTTTAAAGGCAGTTCATAATATCACGCCTATTATACCCAAAGGATTAGTCAGAGGTGTACCTAATAGTAAACCCACATTACGCCAGTTATGTCTAAATCTCTTGTAATAGGGGGCGATCCTATTGCCATCAATTGGGCACAAATCCAGACTTGAGGAATTCCTGATGGAAAAACTCCAACCCGGGAAACGTACCCAGGGCCTCGTGCTCAGCAGTCGCGCTTGCGACCACTACTACAACAGTCATTTAAAGAAGGTGCTCTTTAATTATTCCATTTGTCTTTTCAGGACACGAAATTGTCAATAATTGGACGACAAATACCGAAGGCGTGGACAGTCCCAGCATCCATACGTTACGTGAAGGTGACATCGCTATACTTCGAAGAAGTTTTGCTGCTGGGGCTTATGAATGGACAGGTATTTACCATCAAATTTGTTCCCTACCCTGTAAGCCGCAAAATTTGATCTCATAACGCACCTAAATCAAACAAAATGTTCTAGTAATAAACGCAAAACATGCAATGAAATTATAAAGAAATAGTTATTTGTGCAACAAGAGAGCAAAGTGGGTTTTTGCTGCGAGTGTTGATTTTATTTGATTTATTCAAATATACGAGATGCAAATGACTTTGGTCTCGTGTAACACATACAACTTTTCACAGCAGCGAGAACATATACTTAGAGGTAAAAAAAACAACATGGTAAAAATTAAACCACCACACCACCATATATTTAAACAATATCAAAAAATCAAAAATTAAAAGTTTAATGGTTGCAGTTTTGCAAATTAAAAGTAACAGTTATGTTTGGAACCGATATTGTTGTGTTAGCGACTTGAGTTTGAGTATTCGCTGAGGTTTCGGCTTCCTTACTTGTGGAATGTGACGGGAGGATAGTGAAAGTAGGTGACTCAGCGACGGTATTCGTGACTCTGGTAGTAGACGGGCGAGCCCAAGGATCTGAAGTCTGTTCTAAGCTTATAGTTTCGACTTCCTTACTTGTGGATTGTGATGGGAAGATAGTAAAAGTAGGTTACTCAGCGCCGGTATTCATGACTCTAGAAGTAGACGGACGAGACCAAGGATCTGAGGTCTGTTTCAAGCTTATCGTCTCTACTATACGCTTACAGATTATAGATTTATTTTGGATCGAATCCTCAATATATCCTTCCGCGACTGTATTCGACCTCCATCCGCCGTGTCGTTTTATTGTAGTGAGGTCGGCTCCTGAATCAGCCAAAAGCGTGGCCGAAGTTCGCAGAAAACAATGTCCAGTGTAAAGCTGAGGTTCCTGCAGTTTCAGAAAAGTGGCTATTGCTCGCGGCGTCCCGCCTATTTTGTTGACTCCCATAGGCTGTCTCGAACACTTATCATTATCATATTGCAACAAAAATCGATCTGTTTTCGTATCAGCAGGGCGTAATGCCTTATATTTCTCAATAATATTTACATGTTCGTCGCGAATAACAAAGTACCTGTCAATGTTCGTCTTTGTATTCGGCAGTTGATTAACAGTAATTTGTCTGAATGCTTTTCGATGTCATTAACAGTTAGATTTAATAGTTCGTTCGTGCGGCATGCTCCATTTATTCCAATAATGAGGATAACCTGCAATAAAAATATTAGGTACATGAGTAATTAAAATTCACAACAGACAAAACATAAGTACGTACCCACTTTCGTACGACGACCCGAATGGCGCAGCGGTAGTAAGGCTGCCTTACGTTCTTAGGGTCCCGGGTTCGAATCCCGGTTGGAGCAAATGTTTGTGTGATGAGCATGGACATTTGTTTCCGAGTCATGGATGTTTATATGTATAATAAGTATGTATTTACAAACAAAAAGTATATATGTAGTATATCAACTATCTGGTGTCCACGTCACAAGCCTCGTTGCTTAGTGTGGCACTAGATGGCGCTGTGTGTTAGTGTCCAGCGATATTTATTTATTTATTTAATAAGTAATTGTAACTCGCAGTTAGTTAAAACTATAGCGACAATGCCGATGCGACGAATTACAATACACACGTGTATATAAAATATACATACACAATATTTGTACCAGACGGGTGGACTCGTATTTGGAAATCTAAACTATAACGGAGCCAAAATGAGCCACTAACCGCCCTTACCGAAGGTTCCGGGTGTAAACGTTAGCTTCGTGGAACGGAGAGGTGGGTTTGGAAAGCACTGCACTATTATTATAGGTGGAGAAGAAATGAGCCCGCAAGGGAGCGCGGTAGGCGGTTCCGGGGCTATGCCCCTTTGCCGCGGAGGCCATACCTCGGTCCGTTACGACGGACCCGTCGTTGGGGTGGACACTGTCCTATGGTCCTTTGGGCGCATGGTAGCAACATGCGCCCATGTGTGTGGTTGCTATGCTGTAAACTGTAGGCGCGCCACAGCGCTGTAGCACAGCGCTGTTTTCTTCACGGCACCTCGGCGGTCTGTCCCCGCCAGGTGAGACCCGAAGGAGGCCCGGCGGGGGACGACCAGCGACAGAGGTGCCGACTTACAGCGCACCTACAGTGGATGTGTGTTTCCCGCCCGCCCCACTTACCAGAGCTAGCCAGTAGTGGACCAGACTATGGAACCGACGTGTGTGTGTGGGCGGTATTGTGTTGTGTGACACCGCCCAGTGTGTGCGTCGGTCGCGAGCCCGCGCCGCTTTCTTTCGCGTGAGTCTACGTGCATGTAGAGACGTGCGTGTGTGATTTCACTGCGTGACGTACCTATATTAACTTAGAATACGGCACGCAGCTGGATGTATGTGATATGTGGAGTTATATTGTGCAGGTAAGCTGCGTGTAGCCTGGTACAGCTTACCCGGGTCAATCCGGTGGGGTGGGGTCAGCGTCCGCTACCAGGTCGCGGGGGAGTCGCCTCGCGTCAGGGGGTCGCGCATGCCAAGGCGCTAGGTGCTTGACATGAGGCCAAGCAGATGCGTCGGCACGCGCGAACATTCCCGTCGCGAGGCGTCGGATGAAGTCGTCCAGGCTCACAATCCCGAGATCCCGCTGGATGACTTCGTTCCTCACGTAGCGAGGGGCGCCAACTATGGTCCGCAGCGCAAGCGTTTGTTGCGCGCGGAGAATCTTCTTGTTTCCCTCGCTAGTGAGGGCGAACCAGGCGGGGGCGGCGTACGTCAATATTGAGCGTATATATGTTTTATACACGCCCAATTTGACGCGCGCCGGGAGACGGGACGAGAGCGCTGGACGGAGCTGGGCGCGGGCGGCCCTGGTCCGTCCCGCGACCTGGCGGACGTGTGGCCCCATGGTGAGCCGACGGTCGATGGTCACACCCAGGTACTTGGCCCGGGGCGTCCAATCGACGTCGGCGCCTTGCAGAGTTAGGCGCGGTGGGAGGGAGCGCGCCGGGCTGAAAACTATCGCCTGCGTCTTACCCACGTTCACAGACAGCCGCCACTTGGCCAGCCAGTCAGGGAAGAGATCGAGCGCGCGCTGCATTTTGACCGCCGCGTGCCTCGCGTTAAGCGAGGTGGCGATGTACGCGGCGTCGTCGGCATACAGCGCGAGCTTCACCTGTGGCGTAGTAGGGATGTCGTCCGTGTAACGTGAGTAACACGCTGGCGACACGCAGCTGCCCTGCGGGACGCCCGCCAGCACTGGACGGGCGTTGGAGAGCGCTCCCTCGACCACCACGCGGAAGCTCCTGTGGGACAGAAAGGATTGGACCACTCTTACCACGCGACGGGGCGCTCCAGAGGTGGCCAACTTGTAGACCAGGCCGTCGTGCCATACACGGTCGAAGGCCTTCTCCATGTCGCGGAATACTGCAACGGATTCCTCTTTCTTGTTTGAAGCAGCTGTCAGGTCGTGCAGTACCCTCGATAGCTGGAGCGTCGTGCTGTGATCCGACCGAAACCCGAATTGTTCCGGCCGTGGCGTGATGTGCGGCTGGAGATGCCGCAACAGGAGTACTTCGAACACCTTGGAGGTGGTCGGCAGCAGCGTAACGGGCCGATAGCTCTCCGGCTTCAGAGTGTTTTTCCCCGCCTTAGGCAGCATTATGACGCGCCCCTCCTTCCACAAAGCGGGGAAGGCCCCAGTGCGCAGTATCGCCGTGTACAGGCGCGCCAGTGCCGCTACCATACGGAATGGCAGGTGGCGCAGCGCTGTATTGGTGACACCGTCGGCACCGGGGGCCTTCTTAGGCTTCGTCCTAAGGATGGCGCGTCTAACTGCCCCAGGCGAGAAAAATACAGCGTCCTCCTCGGGAGCTATCGGCGTGGCGAAATAGTCCCCAAGGTGTTGCTCGACTGTTGCGACATGTTCACGGTCGGAAGTCGGGTTCGGTTGAAACTGACGCTCCAGGTGCTGGGCGAAGACCTCCGCCCGGTCCTCTGCTCTGTACTTGAGCGCCCCTCCGCCATCCACTAGCGGACGCACCGGAGCTGGGGTGTTCGTAAGCTGGCGGCAGAGTCGGTGGATGGACGGCCAGCTGCCGGCCGTCGACTCTATTCTGTCCTCCCAGCTCTCGGTTTCCCTGCTTCTCATCTCGGCCTTGATCGTTTCCGCGAGACGGTTCACTTTCCTTTTTAGGGTAGGGCATCTCAGTTGTTGCCACTGCTTGCGAAGGCGCCTCTTGTCGGCGATCATCATCTGCAGGTACGCAGGCAGAGGCGGCTGACGTTGAGTCGCCGCACTCTCCTGCGATACAGTTGTAGTCGCCGCTTCCAAGGCGCTCTGTATGCAAGCAGTGACATCCGCCGCCATCAGGTCCACGTCCGCGGAGGTGACGATAGGCCGAGATGGAGTGGTGGCCTCAATCCTTTCTGTGAAGTCTTCCCAGTTGGTTCTGCGACGTGGCGCTGCAAGTCTCAGTCGGGTCGGCATCCCCGAGAGGACGACGAGAACCGGGTGATGGTCCGATTGCATCTCGTCGTCCAGTACTTGCTGCGTGATCTGGCAGTGTAGCCCTCGGCAGGCCACGATGTCCAGCACGTCCGGCATGTGCAGAGGGTTGTCCGGAAAATGGGTGGGCGTCTCTGGGCCAGACTCTTCGCGCGTCTACACTGTGCTTTTATACTATTAGCAGACACACAAAAAATATGCGCGAATATTCTAGCGGTGTGTAGTATTGTTCGCTAAACAATCGTTTATTCACAAGAAACTTTAACAAAAAAACATTAACAAAAATACAAAAGAAACTATAAGCAAAAGGATGATAAACAACTTGAACGGAAGAAGGAAGTAGGTACTTTACGCCCTCGGCGTACGGTCGAAATTAAAATGACATTTCTCGGTGTTTTTATAAGTAGCTTGCGTACGCGCACCTGTGACGACTCTATTCTCGAGTAATTTGGACCTACTTACTTTTAAAACTATTAATAACAGAAAGTACTCGAAAAAGAATCACAAACACAAGGTAGTCATAAGTCATAAGTCATTTAATCATTTGTTAACACAGGTAGGTACAATAAATAGTTGTTATAAAAGATTACAAGCGCGCTATGTTATGCCCGAAGGCGTACAAAAATTCATAGAGGTCATTGACATTAAAATTAATAACCTTTAAATATAATAATGGAATGCATAAAGTTAAATATATAAATGTCAAAAATGTAACTTTACTACGTCAAAAATTAAAATAAAGTATAAACAAAATAAAAAATGAAAATAACAAAGAAAAGGATTATTAAAATGAGTAATACAAAATGTCACGTGCAAAAATGTCAAAAAAAATAAAAAATAAATAAAAAATAAAATGTTAAATGGAATTGAACTTGAAAGATAATTATACTATGTCAATGAGTACCAACTATGGTCAAAAACAGTCATTATATTTTGTCTGTTAAAAATTCCGAAATGTTGTAATATGCTTTATTCAACAGCAAAGATTTAAGCCTTTTCTTAAATAAGAGTATGTTTAAATCCTTAATTGAACTAGGTATGTGGTTGTATATGATTGGTGCCATACAGAAAACACTTTTATGCATCAACGCTGTGTGGGACCTTTTTACGCACAAGTTATTGTTCTGTGGTCGAGTTCGTGTGTTATAAAATGATATTTTGCTAAACAGGCCTAGATTGGTCTTAACAAATACAGCTACCTCATAAATATATAAGCACGGAAATGTCAACAATTTGTATTTGATAAAGAATGGCTTACAAGAATCTAAATTGTGGAGTCTGAACATTGATCTAATGCACCTTTTTTGTGCTTTAAAAACTAATTCCCTGTTGCTCGAGTTACCCCAGAAAATGACACCATACCTCAATACTGAACTCACCAAACCATGATATGCTGTGACTAAAGCATCGACGTTAATCACTGGGGTCAGTTTGAATAGGGCATAGGCTGATTTGCTAATTCGTTTAGTTAGCTCCTCCGTGTGAGTTTTCCAGTCTAATTTTTTGTCAATAGTTAAACCTAGGAATTTGGATGTCTCTACTTGTGTTATAATTTTATTGTTATAGTATACTGTCATATTGGGATTCGCACGTTGGCTAAACATCATTAATTTCGTCTTATCAATATTTATTTTAAGATTATTATTATCAAGCCATTTCACTATGGAGGTAATTGTCTGAGTGACAACGTCGTTGTGGTTTCGATCATCAGTACTCTTTATGGTCACAGTGCTGTCATCAGCAAACAATGACATAGGGTGACTTGTTACTTTTGGAAGATCATTTATGTACAGTATAAACAGCGGAGGGCCTAAGACACTGCCCTGGGGTACACCATAAGTAACTGTGCGGTGACTAGATTTATTGGTACGCTGGCATTTAGTATTGGGATCTATATCGGTTACTTCAACGTACTGTGTCCTGTTCCGTAAAAAAGAATTTATTAAACTGAGTATGTTCCCTCTAATACCGTACGCATCCAGTTTATTGAGCAAGATATTGTGATCAACATAGTCAAATGCTTGAGTCATGTCACAATAAATTGAACAAACAGGTAAGGTAATAACGTACTTTCTCGAACGTTCTTTCTTTACATTATTCAAAACACTGTTTTAGACACTTGTCGCGAACAATATTATACATACTAGGCCAAAACTTCACAAATGGGTAGTGTGTACATAATTCTATCTATACATATAATAAAATCGTTGAGACCAAAAAATCTGTACATTGAAAATTAAAAAAAAACCGACCAGGGTGACTTAAAATATACAACGACTGAACATATTAAAACCATTTTTAAAATTTTTGTTTGTTTGTTTGACCGCGCATCACGTGAAAACTACTGAACCGATATTGTAGAAATGTTCACAAATCTATTTAAATACATTCAGAATAACATTTAGGTTATAGAAATTTTGTATTTTTTTGGAAAAAGGGGGTGAAAAGGGGGGGTAAAGTTTGTATGAAAAAAAAATTTCAGATTGTTCTAGAATCATGAAACTCGGAATAAATACTAATTAATAAAAATAAAGAAATACCTGTTTTAGCATTTTTAAAAAATCTCATCCAGAGGCGCAAAACAGCGGGTTTTGTGTTTAAAATTAATAAACTTCAAATACCTATACAATCAAAACCAATGAAGTGTAACCTTTTAAAGTTGCTACATATACTTCATATCTAATACAGGTAAATATAATTTCTCAGTTTTCTTGAAATTTGATTTTTGTCGTGAATACGCACATACTAGCGGAACTCAAGAAAATCAGCTTCCTTCGGTATATGTAGTTGGAAATGTTTGTGCGCTCATCACGTCAAAAATACTGCATAGGCTTCTTCAATATTTAGGCTATATTATCACGCTACTTCCTTAAGGGGGTAGGCAATTTTGCATTATGTCCGTATTGTTTGACGTTTCAGTCAAGACGTAAGTACAGAGCATGAGAACGGCCATTTGTAGCTTATGTCAACGAAGTAAATAGCCTAGCGGTTTCATGACCGCTCTGTAAACTACGGGGTTGCAGGTTCAAACCCCCCAACATTAATTTCACTTTTTGTGATTTGTTTAATTTTTTTTTTGATGATGTGAGATTTCCTTCATTTCTTTTTGTATTTAAATTGTTTGCATTTCTATATTTCTTATTTTTGTTCGTGAAATATTTTTCCAAAAAGTAAAAGAGAAGTATGGACGAAGAATACAATCATGCTGCGCCGACCTCAAATAAATTGGGATAAGAGCAGGAGTATGATGATGATTTCTCCAAAAAGTATAGCGAACGGAAGCCTGATAAATTCACGTGTTCTTGCCGTGCAAGAACTATGCTGTGCTATTCGCAATAATCCATACGCAGTTTACGTAGATTATATTTACAGCTATATTGTTATTGCCTTCATTTCATGCATCTTGGTGAGAATTTAAGGCCTGCCTGGACTGCCTTCGAAGGTCTGACGATGGAGACAAAAGTCAGTTGCAAGAAGTCCGCAACAGTTTGCAGCAGCTATATCGTGTTTGGGCTGATTTCATGGACTTTGATGAGAACTTTAAACTTGTTAGAGTATGACTTTCATCGAAGGTCTGACGATGGAGACAGAAGGCAGTTGCAAGAGGTCATCAAGAGTTTACAGCATCTATATCGTGTTTGGGCTCATTTTATGCACCTTGATGAGAACTTTCGACCTAGCTGGAGTATGACTGTCATCGAGTGTCTGAGGATGATAACGTAAGGCTGTCGAGGGAAGCCCTTATTTGGAGAATATTGTAGCGAATAATGCAAATATTTCAGAGAAATGTAATTGTTACCTACTTGAATCTATACTATAATATGATAAAGCTGAAGAGTTTGTTTGGTTAGTTGAACGCGCTAATTTCAGGAACTACTGGTTCGAGTTGAAAGTATCGATAGAGTTGGATAGCCCATTTATCGGGGAAGGCAACAACGAAGAACAACATTACAACGTTAATATAACATCACGCTACAATAAATAGGAGCAGAGCATCAATGAAAACAGTTGCAAAACGAGGAAAAAAAAATCCTTTTGAGATCTTTCGTTGCGTGCGCTGCGTAAACAGCTAACGCAACAATCCTGTATGACGGAATTGTTCCTCTTAATAAGTTCTATGAAAAGATCGCGATAGCTTTGTTATGTCTTTTAAGGGTGTCTCACACTCTCTCTAACCATCTCTCTCTCTCTCTTGTGTGACGCAGACGAAGTTGCGCGGGTCAGCTAGTTTAACAATACTTCTTACAGATAACTATACTTACTTTTGCAGCGAGAAAATTGCAGTCCGGAGCTTCATTAAGAAACTTTTTAATGTTAGCGGGCGAAAATATTTTCGACTTTTTGGATTTGTGCCCTACTGACTTTCTTTTCAAAAATGCAATAAGTTTGGGATAGGTTTCAATGTGCACGTCATCTTTTGTTTTTATTGTGGCTTTCAACATTGAGTAAATACTCCACATTGTAGATGGTTGCCTAGTTTGTGATAATTCTATGAAGTACGATAACAGTACAGTCTCAGAAAAAGTGTTTGCACCCTTTGTAAGTCTCCATTGCTTAAAAATATCAGAGGATAAAACTATAAAAATTTGAATCCCGCTGTTTTTTTTAAATTCGTACTAAAACTACACTCGCGGTATTCTGCCTCAATATTAAAGATTGTTAAAGCTATAAATAACTATGTAGATACATGATAAACTTCGTATTGTTTTCTTTAACATTGTTCATCTTGATTTCATTTTGGTCATTTCGCGCACTCGCAGCGGACAGACGTGCTCATTAGCAATATTTAATTAATACTTTAATAATATTGACCTCCTTTCGTGCAGGTATTACTATCGTAATGCATAAAGTAATCTTGCTTAGTTTATAGTTCTAGTGAATAATGGACACGAATTAGTGAAGTTGAATAAAACTAACAAAATGGAAAACAGCCCCTGTAATTCAAAGAGGCCAGTGCAACCCTCCAGCTCGCCGTCGCAGTCGGCCACGGCCGTTATCATTGCTTCAACGCCCGAAATCCAAGGATGGATGTCCCAGATCCAGCAGTACCTGGATGAAGTTTGCTCTATTGCCATGGATGGGAAACTGAACACCGAGCAGAAGATGAAGATTTCAAACCTTTGCCGTAAAGTCGAATCTGGTACGTCACAAATGGCAGTGCTATACCAATCGCTAAAACAAAAAGCTATTCACGCGGATAACACGATTGATGTCCTTAAACAACAGCGCGACCTTACAGAACATATCTCGGAGCTCAAACAGACAATACGGGATTCTAGTTCTGCGGGAAATGCTTCTTTTGCCGATATGGTGAAAAAGGGATCAAACCATTTCGTTCGACCCAATAACTTAAGTTCTGTCGCCATCTATCCAAATGATAAGTTGAAAACCAGTGACGAAACCAAAGACCTGGTGCAAAAAATCATACGGCCCGAGCAAATGAAGCTGCAAGTACGTGGTGTCCGAAAAACGAAAAATGGTGGCGTAATAATAAGTACCGAGACGAAACACGACGCCGATAAGTTGAAGAACGCAGTCCAGCTCTCTACATCTGGACTTACCGCCGACGAACACAACAAGCGCAAACCTCGGATCGTGGTTGTAGGAGTGCCGACTTCCTTGGCTGAAAATGAGGTCTTCAAGTGCATTTTCGAGCAAAATATAGCCGACAAGTTACCAGCGATGTCCCTAGAAACCTTTTTGACCTTGGTAAAATTAAGCCACAAATCTGGAAAGAGAGAGGCTGCAACCTGTAACTTCGTTATTGAAGTTGCGGCCAACATACGAAAAATGTTAATACCTCAATCTAGGATTTTTATAAATTGGACATCATGTCCTGTCAGGGACTTCACGTTAGTTACGAGGTGCTATAAATGCCAGCAGTATGGCCATGCAGCCAAATCTTGCAGAGAACTAGTTTCTACATGTGGTCACTGCGGTGACGCAGGTCATATGATGTCCGAATGTGCGAAGAAAACTGACATTCCGAGATGCGCGACTTGCTCCCGCTTTAAAAAGCCCTGTGACCACAAAACGGGAGACGCTGAATGCCCTGCTAGAAAAATAGCGGAACACCGATATATTAACTCCGTCGATTATGAGGGCACCTAGTGCGTCATACTCCAAGCCAGACATCGGTTGATCTTTCGCTGTATAAGCAAATTGTCGCCCGCAACAAAAATACCTTGACAGTGTCTTTTTGCAATGTTTACTTGTTTAATACTGCTGACAATCATATTAGTATTAGCAAATAAGTGCTACAAACTGTTTTCCTTAGATACACATGTGTGACCTTAATTATTATTTTTTGTTAGTATCTTTTAGTAGCGTTTAAGTACATTAGGTATATAATATATAAACTAATATTTTACTTACTTTCACTATTATGTTTTATATTGTTAAGAAATCCATTGTCCCAATAGTATTTAGTAGAAACATGCCGCCTGTGATACAGGTTTAACCTAGTACAGGCATCGAACTCTGTTATACCAACATTATTTTTAAGATTTAACTTGTAATTTTCGTACGAATTTTAAATTTGAATAAATATATTATTATTATTTATTATTATTTAATTATAAAAAATATAATTCGATTATTCGTTTTTTTTTTTTTTTCATTTAAAACATAGACACGTGATTTACAATATTACGGTTATCGATTTTATTGTTTGTTTCTTTTTTGGGCCTACTAGATATGGAATTTGAAAATCGAATTTCGAATCAACTTGTTTCTATCTCTCGCTTTTTTCGTATCGAAGTGAAAGTGACAGAACAAAGTGAAGTTGAAATCTTTCGAATTTTGTGACTAGACCTGCACAGTTTCGGTATTAAAAAAAAAAAAATTAAAAAGTTACTTTGTCTCACGCTCGCAGCAAAATCGAATTTTGCTCACTGTCTGTAAACAGCAAAACCTGCTTGTTTGAGGTGCTGATGTGAAAAGCTCTTTACTATACAACTTGACATGTCTTCATGTCTTGACATGTCCGAGCATGCGGCGACCCATCGACTCAAGTTTGTACGAAGACAAAGACATAGAATGTCTTTCCATAGCAACGGACCTTAGTCTTAGTAAATATAGACCAACAAAGCGTGCGAGGGAGATGAAAATCCCTTACGGAAATATAGCAAGATAGAAAAGGATAGTGATTCCAATTTCACTGTGACCGGTGTTGAATGACAGGTCTGCACAAGTCGGCACGCGGGAAATCAACTCCTCAGTATTTTGGATTTCTAGCGTATATCGTGGTTTATTTTCAGTAAATACAGTTGTATTAAACAATGGTTACTTGTTCTGTGCGTGAATGTGGTGTTAATCATAGAAATAAACCTGAAAATTGCATGTTTCACAGGTAAATACTCAGGACGTCGTCACTGATAGGACGCGTTTATTTTTGGTTAAAATTTGTCTTTTAACCTGTATAGAATATAAAATAATATCAATGTTTTTGTTCACTTTCATATTTTGTACAGCTAAAAGTCCATTTGTTTATAATTTACATGATTTTGGTGGATAGATTTTTTATCAATCTATGTTTCCAAGTACGCTAGGAATTGACTTAAATTTTATCGATATTAGTATGGATATTTTATCTTTAATGTTAACTATGAAAATAAATGCTAGCTTACGTTTACCGTCTAATATCTGAACCATTATATCAGTAAAAAGTCAATTAACTTTTAACAAATACATAAACTAATTGCTTTGTATAATTTGTACAACAGATTCCCTCTAGATACTATAATTCGAGGAAAATAGTTGAGATTAATTGGGCGCGTTGGTTGGAATTCAAAGACGTGATACTACTTTGTCTAAAGATTGAAAAGTTTATTCGTTAAAATAATAAAATCAGTCAAGGTATTGGCAAATCTACAATTTGCAAAGCTGTACTTCTTATAATATATTAGAAGACAATTCCGGCTCTATTTCGAGTTTGGAGAGCCAAAATTAGGACCAAGATATTTTAAGTGGTCACAGATATTTAATGATGAAACACATTATAGAAATTTACTTTGACATTCGACTTAAACATGAATGTAAACTTAATAATTTAGGAAAGGAAACTGTAAGGAACCACTTAAATAAGATTGTTCTGTTTAAAGGTCAGTATTGAGCGATTTTTAATAAAATGTAAAAAAAAGTTGGCTGTTTTAATTTTTTAATGTATTTGGCCTTTTTTAACATAATGTAAAAAATATAATCTGGACAAAAACAGTCTATGGAACATCTTCCTCCAAGGGTCAAACTTCAATCACTTATCGATAGTCCTCCATAGTAAAAGGTACATCACTAACTAACACACACACTGACAAATCAAAATTGGTCACGCTTTATCGAGCTGTCAGTTCGTCTATACGGCAGTATATACTAAGTCTATGCCAAGGAAATTATATACTAACTGGAACGAGTACGAACAAAATGCTAAAAAAATAAAAATAAAACTCTATCTCAAAAGCTTGGATTGGACTCAAAAGATTGGATTCAATAGAAAAGAAAAAAAAACAAAACGTTCCGAGCGAGAAACCGACAAAGGTGGATGGTGTCTCTGTCTTGCCTTGTCACCGATGTAAACAATATGGCCGAAACACTTTCGCGTTGAAGTCATTTAAGTACTTTATTATACTATACAACATGTAACATAATTAACGCACATCCTGAAATTACTTTGTTCAGAATCGTTTACTGAATCGATTTGTATAATTTTTAATATAGGTAATTTTTTATCCCAAAAATAATTAAAGCTACGTAATTTATAGTCACACTACCCTTGTATAGTCCAAACAAACTGAAATGGACCGTAACTCAAGGCAATAAGACTTTTAAAAGTGCAGTTTTATTTGTATTAATACAAATTCCGCCATTCACGCACATTGCACGCGTGGGTTCGAATCCCATCCTCGTCGCCACTGTTATAGTTGCGAGGGGGGGAAAGGGTAGCCGAAATGACACAACCGGTACGCACGAGCTAGTTTATTCGACTGACGCAACAGTCGGACCCAAGACACACAGTATTACCATAACAAATACAAAATAAAGAAAAATGAACCTTATTTCAAGCAAGTTAAAGTCTTTACAAAAACAGTTGAAGTAAACTTGGCGATTTAACCGCACACACACACTAACAGACACTGGATACAAAGGAAACAATAGTTACCCATACCAACAAAATGCGAAATATGTCATACTTGTTTTCGTTCCCTTTCTCTTGCAAATTAAAAACCTGGGATAGAGCGAGATAGCCACCGGGCGGCGCCGGCGGCGCCTACAATCAAAGCTAACTTAAATAAATGTAAACAATATTTAGTCACGCGCTAACTTCCGTACAGTGTACTTATGCAAATAGTTTTTCGCGCGCGATTCTTTGCAATAATTGACACAAAATGTTCAGTGAAATGGTGACTAATGGTGAGGATTGTGGCACGGTGCAGTGTGGTGATAATGTGGTTCTAGCTGGCAGAACATTCAAGTCAACCAAAGGTATGGTACAAGAGTAGACCGCAGGGTAGGACTATGTTAGCTGCTACTTCGTGGCCATGGAACGTGCCGTCCGAACACAGCCATCGACAGGGGAGCCGATTGGCGTACACGTAGGTACTCGTTTTCAAAACGAAATATGGGATTAATTCGATGAGAATCCCCAATCAGCTGATTTTACGACTTTTTTTGTGGGGACGTATGTGCCGAGGATCTAAAAAATAGGATAGTGAACGCTTTTGATAAAAAATGACGAAGTGCTTTCTAAATTAAAACATCAATTAAGAAAACAGGCATTAAAATGTATTGAACTTTTCTATTGAAGTTGAGTCGAGCGACGACGTTAACAGCTGTTTCGAACGCGAGCGAATACCTACTAGGCTAGCAAGACTCACACAGTCGCATACGTAGGTATGAGACCTACGTATGCGACTGTGTGCGTTCGTTGATTTGTACTGTGCCTACAACATTCTTCCGGAATTAGGAAAACTAATTTATTAAATAATCATTGCCTAGACATGTTTAATTAAAAATTCAGTGCATGTATTATGATTATAACATAATAAACTAATTGGGGTGTCTGAGGGTGTGCGTTAATTACGTTACATGTTGTATAAAGCTGAATTACCACTGACTCACTCACTGACTCATTGACATAATTGTTCTCCCAGATGGTGGATCGGGAGGTTGGTATTTTTTGACAGATTCGTAAACAAGTGACTCCCGCGAGTATGGGAAAAGTCCCAAACCTCCCCTTTTTGCTCCCCTCTTTCCCCCTCCCTATCGTATCTCGGAAACTAAGAGACCCGTATTTTGTTTTTTTTTACGGACTCGTATAGAGAGGAGGCTCGGAAAAGTAAAAACCTCTTTTCAGAGTTGGCCCTCTTGCCCCCCTTCTCCCCCCCTTTAGGCGGATCTCGGAAGTTAAGAGACTTGGAACATTTTTTTTTTCAGATTCGTATAAAGGGGCAATGCATTAGTCGAAATCATTTTAAAAACTCCCCACTCTTCCTCCCTTCACCCCTCCCCCCATCGTATCTCGGAAACTAGGACACGTAGCGGCATTTTGATTTTTAGTATGCTCTTTTATTGAGGGGCGTTGAAATTTGTATACCCTCCCCTCCCCAACTTCCCCTTTCCGGTGGTAGGTAGGTCCTGAGTAGAGCCTAGGGGGAAGGTGGCGAGCGAAGCGAGCCGGCGACCTACGTAGCGTAACGAAGGTTGAGTGGTTGAAGCTCCCCTCCCCAACCTCCCCTAAAATTGCAAGGGCTGTAACTTCATAACGGTTAGAGATAGCCATCAGGTGTTTGGACAAATATTATAGTAGGCGTCGAAACCTGTCCGGTGGTAGGTAGGTCCTGAGCGGAGCGAACCTGCGAGACCGAGTGGAGCGAAGGGGGGAGGTGGCGAGCGAAGCGAGCCGCCGACCTCCGAGGCGTAACGAAGGTTGAGTGGGTGAAGCGTAACTCAGGGACGACGACAAGCAATCCTTAGGGTAATGTTTTTTTATACTTCTCAAATGTTTTAAGGGTTCTTAAGGGTTCTCATACTGATTTAGGGGTAATTCTAACGGATTTTCCAATTCATTTAAGGATGCCTATGGATTCTCAAAATTTTATAAGGATATGAAATACTTCTCAAAAACACCAAACACGCGAGCTGCGCGCAGCTCGCGCACCCAAGCAAACTAGTTTATTGTATATAAGTGAAATAATCCGAAGTTTCTTGGTCTATGCTTAGGACGATAGAAGTCTTTCGAAAATCTGTTCTGTCATTTTGTCGATTGTCAGTCGACAAAACCCGTTTCTACGGCGGCCATGCTACGCGGGCAGATGCTAATTAAACTTATGAAAACGTAAACAAAGAAATACCGTCAATTTGTATTACGTGACGAAATTTTTAAATGTAGTGCAGAAATATATGGCGCTGCGTCCAAGTTCTATAAACACAAAGCGGTTTTTCTTAAATTACCGGAATGGAAAATGCACAAAACAAGCCATCAGCAGAAACAAATTTGGAAAATTGCCTCATGAAATTGCCAGTTATCATAAGCTACAAAACCCGGAAGCCTACACTGGGCATTGTTTCCGCCGAACGTCAGCAACGCTGCTAGTTGATTCCGGTGCTAATTTGACTACGCTCAAGCGTCATGGCGGATGGAAATCGGACCAAGTAGCAGAAGGTTACATAGAGGAATCGGTACAAAATAAAAGTAAAATCACTCAAAACATAACGGAATCAATTCATTTGCACCGATCAACATCACCACGTCCGTCTATTTCTCATGGAAATGATTTGAAATTCAGCCCGCGTCTACCTGTACCGTTTGTTTCGGATAATAATAATTATTATTCACAAATAAACCACACAAATAATAGAATAAGTGTTCCAATTAAAAGTGCAAATTTCACTTTTAATAACTGTACATTTAATATTTTAATTAAATGTTTGAGGAGAAGATGAATTAAACTTTGTTTTCATTAATTTAAAAAAAAAACAGTTACAATAATAATTCATATTCTGACAGTGTTGCCACAGTGAATTTGATAATTCTATATTATAGACATTTTGTTTCCGAGTCTGGATGTTTATATGTATAATAAGTATGTATTACATATAAACATACAAAAAAGTATCTATGTAATATATCAACTATCTTGTGTCCACGACACAAGCCTCGTTGCTTAGTATGGTACTAGACGGCGCTGTGTGTAATGTCCAGCGATATTTATTTATTATTTAAATGCACTCACCCTTTTTGTTATCGACAACCTCTTTATTCTAATCTCGACGGTAGGTTCTGCCCTTAGTTACTGGACCCTTAATTATTTGTTCTCGTAATTTCAACATGATTTTTACCACCTGGCCTTTGCAAAACGAACCGGCGAGTGTAGAATAAAATCAGAGACGATTAATAAAATGATTTGTCCGCAAATTGGAGCGGAAACATAGAGATTGGAGGGTTCTGTAAAAATCCGTTATTCGCGTTGTCCTTTAAAATCGCCGGCTGCGCTGTACATGGCAGCTGGCACTAAGTATCCAGTTTATTATTAAAACATGCATAAAAGGCGATCAGATAACAGATGAAATGCTATAGATGTCGGATCGGGTGCATTGTCCAGCCATTCCCATGAGAAATTTAAATTACATTTGCACAGTGCATGCTTCAATTGATTTGTATACATTATTATAAGTCTGGATTTTTGCATCATCGGTCCAGCGAACGTGAGCCAGTTCGACTTCTATGGGACAAAGGGTTTTGCAATGGGCTCAGCTTAGCAGCCCGAGAAGTGTATTAAAGTAAAGCTTGCAAAATGAATAGGATCAAATGTCTATAGGGAGGTCCAGACAGTATATAAAAAAACGATGTAATTTTGGCAATTGTCTGAATTATTCTTTATGTTTAAGGTATGGGTGAAAGTTTATAGGTAGATGAGATTTTATCCCAGGGGAACGTGTTGCCGGCCGAATAGGTTTCCGGTCTCCTAAGCCAGATCATGGTTTACCTGTGTGGCTATTATGATTTCATCACGCGTGCAAAGGTATCAAACAGACAGTTGCTTTCACATTTATAAAATTACTATGGATTTCTGCAACATCCGAGATAATGTAACCGGGTTGTAGATTGGCTGCGCGGAGGAAAAGAATTAGAAATGAGGTAGTATCAAAGTAATGCCGGCGACCGTACTGTTGTGTGGGAATCGATTGTCTTGGTGTAGTCAACTAAAGCAGAGGAACGTGGAACATAATGTTGATTGTTGAGTGCATAGGAAGTAGGTAGGTCGTACCTAGTAATAAAAGTACCAAAGAAACATTGCTAGCAAGGGGATGGATTCTTAGATGATGGCTGATATTATATAACATAATCTATACATATAATAAAATCGTTGAGACCAAAAAATCTGTTCATTGAAGATTAAAAAAAAAAACCATCCAGGGTGACTTAAAATAAGTAACAGAAGATATTAAATCCATTTTAAAATTTTTTGTTTGTTTGTTTGACCGCGCATCACGTAAAAACTACTGAACCGATATTGTTGAAATCTTCACAAATCTATTTAAATAAATTCAGAATAACATATAGGCTATAGAAATTTTGTTTTTTTTTTTGGAAAAAGGGGGTGAAAAGGGGGGGTAAAGTAGGTATGAACAAAAAAATTTTAGATTGTTCTAGAATCATGAAACTCAGAGTAAATACTTATTAATAAAAATAAAGAAATACCTGTTTTAGCATTTTTTTGAAATCTCATCCAGAGACGCAAAAAAGAGGGTTTTGTGTTTAAAATTAATAAACTTCAAACACCTATACAATCAAAACCAATGAAGTGTAACCTTTTAAAGTTGCTACATATACTTCATATCTAATACAGGTAAATATAATTTCTCAGTTTTCTTGAAATTTGATTTTTGAGGTGAATACGCACAAAATAGTGGAACTCAAGAAAATCAACTTTCTTCGGTAAAAGTACCTAGTTGCTACGAAATGTTTGTGCGCGCATCACGTCAAAACTACTGCATAGGCTTCTTAAATATTTAGGATATATATTATCACGCTACTTTCTTAAGGGGGTAGGCAATTTAACATTATGTCCGTATACTTCAATTGTATGACGTTTCAGTCATGACGTAAGTACATAAGAACGGCTATTTGTAACTTATGTCGACGCCAAATAAATTGGGATAAGGAGCAGGAGTATGATGATGATTTCACCAAAAAGTAGTATAGCGAACGGAAGCCTGATAAATTCACGTGTTCTTGACGTGTAAGAACTGTGCTGTGCATACGCAGTTTACGTAGATTATATTTACAGCTATATTGTTATTGGCCTCATTCCATGCATCTTGGTGAGAATTTAAGACCTGACTGGACTGTCATCGAAGGTCTGACGGTGGAGACAAAAGTCAGTTGCAAGAGGTTCGCAACAGTTTGCAGCAGCTAAATCGTGTTTGGGCTCATTTCATGGACCTTGATGAAAACTTTAAACTTAGCTAGAGTATGACTTTCATCGAAGGTCGACGATGGAGACGGAAGGCAGTTGCAAGAGGTCATCAAGAGTTTACAGCATCTATATCGTGTTTGGGCTCATTTGATGCACCTTGATGAGAACTTTCGACGTAGATGGAGTATGACTGTCATCAAGTGTCTAAGGATGATAACGTAAGGCTGAGGAGGCTGGCGAGGGAAGCCCTTATTTAGAAAAACTGAATATTTTAGCGATTAATGCGAATATTTCAGAGAAATTAAATTGTTACCTACTTGATTCTATACTATACCTAATATTATAAAGCTGTGTTTGTTTGGTTGGTTGAACACGCTAATTTCAGGAACTACTGGTTCGAGTTGAAAGTATCTATTACTGTTGGATAGCCCATTAATCGGGGAAGGCAACAACGAACAACAACGTTACAACGTTTATATAAAATCACGCTACAATCAATAGGAGCAGAGCATCAATGAAAAATGTTGCAAAAAAAGGAAAAAAATATTCTTTTTGAGATCTTTCGTTGTGTGCGCTGCGTAAACGGTTAAAGTTACGCAACAATCGTGTATGACGGAAAAAAATCTATAAAAATCCGCGATAGCATTATTAGGTCTATCTTTTAAGGGTGTCTCACACTCTCTAACCATCTCTCTGTCTCTCTTATATAACGCAGACGAAGTTGCGCGGGTCAGCTAGTAATATTATAAAGAGGTAAAATCTTCCCGTGGGTGTCGTAAGAGGCGATTAAGGGATTTACCAGAGAATGGGCAGCAGCGTTCTCTGTGCTTTTGTAACAACCGGAAAGTACTTTTAGTATGGGATTTGGTCCTGCGCATGTTCTCTCTGCGGTTCTGTAAGATTGCCGTCCCATCGGTTTATCAAAGTGAAAGAAGAGGAAGCGTACCTGTGTTTATGAAAACCCTCGTGCATTATAATAGTTCCTGCGTCAACGCCGCCATGACCGGTTGTATGTATTTATCTTTCACAGATCTGGCAAGTGGAGCCGAGTCAGGGCAGCGCTAAGATGGTGCTGCACACGCCCGCGTCGGTCCGCTGCCTGGACGTGAGCGCGTCGCGGGCCTACCTCGCCGTCGTCGACGAGTCATCCGTCTGTAGAGTCTACAATCTATCCACCGGAGAATTGCTGTTCACGGTAGGTGTGCGGAACTAACTTATTAATAAGAGGTCGCATGATACGGCACAACCGGGCAGAAAAATAAATAGAAACAACTATAATATATACTTATACATCATACATAAACTTAGCTCCAATTGTCCCAAACATGACTCAGTGATGGCAGATTCTTAACGGTCTTTTTCGATCGACACGATCAACCATAACGTTGGTCACTACTTCGCGTCGGCTTTTTGGTTCATGAATACTGCTGAACCGTATGTGTCTACCAGAGCAAGTGTGTGCCGCCTCCTAACTGTTTGAAACAGCTGCATCTAGTGTACGTTACCCCAGCAGGAAAGTGTCTCCTAGAGTTATATGAGTGGAACGTATAATGTGTGCCCTAGCTGCTGTAAATGTGCCCCCACATAAAAAAGGTGTGCCCCCTGTCGTTTTGGAAAAAAACGGAAAAAACGATTCCTGCTGGGGTAACGTTTTTCTAGCAGGAAAATTCTAAACGAATGTCGCTTATAAATTCTAAAGAATGGCCTTGTAGCTTATAGTAGTGCCAAAGTGTGCGTCCAAAAATAAATTGTGTGCCCTTCAGGTTTTCGAGATATTGCATTTCCTGCTGGGGTAACGTTTTGCAGAATCGTATATCTCTAAAACCATTGCATGTGCCCCTGTTCAATAAAAAATACAATAAACATACACGCGTAGCTCTTCATGTGTGCCCTTCAGTGCCCCAATTAGATTTAAGAAAATATTTATAATTTCCAAGTTATCACGGTTTTATGAAAACTCGAAAAAACATCACAGCGCCTAAATGAGACAAGGTATAGGCTGAAAACTGTATTGGGTCCGCCTTGACGCTACTAATAACCATACAAAGTTTCAAAACTGGTCATGCATGCGTTTTTGAATTATCTTGATAAAACTCAAAAAGATGGTGTCATTACTTTGACGCCAAAAATACAAGGAACCAGCTTGATCCCAGATGTGTAGGTGTTAAGGAACTAGTGTGCCCTTAGTCAAAAATATATGGTGAAAATATTCAGCTTGGAATGTTTCGCATTAAGTAAATATTAACAAAAAACCAAACATGTAAACAACGGCTGGTTATCCGACCAAATTCGAATGACTACTAAAAAGCGACGGATTCATACATATCGATGACCTTCTTTAGTGGACGTATTATACCTAAGCTGTTGTCCGTACAGTCGCGTTCAAACAGTTGTTACCCCAGCAGGAATCGTTTTTTCCGTTTTTTTCCAAAACGACAGGGGGCACACATTTTTTATGTGGGGGCACATTTACAGCTGTTAGGGCACACATTATACGTTCCACTCATATAACTCTAGGAGACACTTTCCTGCTGGGGTAACGTACACCTGCATCTAAGTAGGCTAGATAGATAGAAATGCCAAACACCACAAATAAAAGACAAGTGGACATTTTGATACAGGGCTCAACGTGTAGATCGACTCCAAGCTCGCGAGCTCGTGGCTAAATAGTAACAGTCGCTCGGGTCAATGTCCAGGTTAAGCCGCGCTTGCCTGGTTGGTCCGTGGATGGGCGCCACCCATAACATATCGAGTTTCCTCTGTGAATCGGAAAGCACGTGAACCTGTTGGTCCAGGACCAACCAGGATCTCTCATTTGTAGAACATTGACAGTCGTTACAGGTAGTCGATGGTCGTGGCAAAAGTGTGACAACCAGTCTTACCAAGGGTTATCGTATTACCCAGTAGGTACTAACTGGGTTGTGGAGGTCAGATAAGCAGTCGCTTCGTGTAAAATACTGTTACTCAGTTGGATCCGGTTAGACTGGAAGCGACGCCAGCATAGTTGGGAAAAGGTTAGGCAGATCAAGATGGTGTGACTGTGTAGATTGATCTCAAAAGGTTAAGTTTCCGGTTCGAATTGATTGTTGACTGATTTCCAGGAAGAAAACATATCATCAGTATCATGGAACTCCTGGTGTGATGAGCTACTGAGTCTATCTGGGGGTGGTTTGCTCTCTATAAAGGCGTGTCACTTCCCGGCCGCGACGCAACCTTTAGCTGGCTCTGTTGTAGGATTCCAGGTAAAAACATATTAAACTAAATTGCAATGTATACAGGTCATGGTGTGTTATTAGGATTAGAGTTAATATAAGGAATGAGGTTTCTAAATGTATGCACCTGATTTTGAGTGTGAGTGTATCTACAACGTGTAACATAATTAACGCACATCCTGAAATTACTTTGTTCAGAATCGTTTACTGAATCCATTTCTATAATTTTTAATGTAGGTAATTTTTTATCCCAAAAATAATTAAAGTTACGTAATTTATAGCCACACTACCCCTGTATAGTCCAAGCGAACTGAAATGGACCGTAACTCAAGGCAATAAGACTTTTAAAAGTGCAGTTTTATTTGTATTAATACAAATTCCGCCATTCAATACAAAATAAAGAAAAATGAACCTTATTTCAAGTAAGTTAAAGTCGTTACAAATACAGTTAGGTAAACTTGGCGATTCAACCGCACGCACACATTAAACAGGCACTCGTTAAAGGACACAATAGATATACCAACAAAATGTAAAATATGTCGTACCAGTTTTCGTTCCCTTTCTCGTGCAAATTAAAAACGTGGGATAGAGCGAGATAGCCATCATGACAACGGACGGCGCGGGCGATGAAAGCTAACTTAAATGTAAACAATATTTAGTCTCGCGCTACCTTCCGGACAGTGTACTTATGCAAATAGTTTTTCGCGCGCGCTTTCTTTGCAATAATTGACACAAAATGTTCAGTGAAATGGTGACTAATGGTGAGGACTGTGGCATGATGCAGTGTGGTGATAATGTGGTTCTAGCTGGCAGAACATTCAAGTCAACCAAAGGTATGGTACAAGAGTAGACCGCAGGGTAGGACTATGTTAGCTGCTACTTCGTGGCCATGGAACGTTCCGTCCGAACACAGCCATCGACAGGGGAGCCGATTGGCGTACACGTACTCGTTTTCAAAACGAAATATGGGATTAATTCGATGAGAATCCCCAATCAGCTGATTTGAAGACTTTTTTTGTGGGGACGTATTAAATCGCTAGTTATTTTAAAAAATAGGATAGTGAACGCTTTTGATAAAAAATGACGAAGTGCTTTCTAAATTAAAACATCAATTAAGAAAACAGGCATTAAAATGTATTGATGTTTTCTATTGAAGTTGAGTCGAGCGACAACGCGACGTTAACAGCTGTCTCGAACGCGAGCGAATACCTACAAGGCTAGCAAGACTCACACAGTCGCATACGTAGGTATGAGACCTACGTATGCGACTGTGTGCGTTCGTTGATTTGTACTGTGACTACAACATTCTTCCGGAATTAGGAAAACTAATTTATTAAATAATCATTGCTTATACATGTTTAATTAAAAATTCAGTGCATGTATTATGATTATAACATAATAAACTAATTGGGGTGTCTGAGGGTGTGCGTTAATTATGTTACATGTTGTATCATGTATTTTTTTTATTAAAAAATTCTCAGTATTCAATTTTATTTATAACTTGCGTATGCGTAATAATGCGTTTTAATATGGAGTTATTGAAGTTTTCTTTACAGAATGCTACTGAGTTGTTTATTATGCTTTTGTTGGGATACACCAGACTGTCTGGCTCATGGCTGGACATAACATTGTGCTTAAGGCACGTTAGTATTAAGAGGCACCTATTTTTTTTAATTTCACAACTACTCCGGTGGATGTATTGTGTATTTTGTGTGTGCCAGCCAGGTCTGCTGCGAACATTACTTTTTTGTTAGAAATTCGTCGAAGTTAAAAAGACAGCCTGACTGACGATTTGGTACTGCACAACCCTATTTTGTTAAACAAACATGCTTTGTTTGACTAATAAAATAGAGATGTGACCTATTTTTAAGCTGATTATGTATCGGCATCGTATCGCAATGTTTCCCTCGTTCACTTACGGGGAGCGGGCCTGTATACATCTACCTGCATGTTTCACAGTCGTAACATATTAACTAAATATTTGAATTTACACTGTTAGCCGAGTGCAATTATACAAAGAATACTCAAAAGGTGGAATGAAGTTTATAGTGGACGGATTTTCATGGGACCTTTTTTTGTTGAGTTCCTGGTCGTATGGAATATTCATATTAATACAATGAATACGAGTATTCGTTCCTGATATTAGCGAATGATTTTTTTGTCACTTCACTCAAAAATGTTGTCTTCTTCAATTTTTATGCCGTTTTCTGTGAAAAAATATCATTTACCAACGAAAACAACGTAAGAAACAAAAGGAAATTCAAAGATTAAATAATTAATTCGTTGCGAGCTACGAATTTTTTTAACATTCTTCTCTACACCTCTAAGAATTAAAAAAAAAATGGGCCCACGAAAATCCGTCCACTATAAACTTCGTTCCAGCTTTTTGCATAGTTCCACTCGACTGTGTTGGCGCAGCAGACCTAGCTAATTAACTGTAATGCCCAAATACTACGGGATTTCTATATCTAATATATTAACCCCTTTTATTTTCAATGAGCTAACGCAAAACGCTTTTTACCAGTTTATTCTGTTGTATAAGGTAGGTGAAAGAAAAGTATAGGTAATACCGGCTGGAGGGGGTCGAAGCTTCGAAGCTAAAACGTTTATCACGTACTCAGTACATCATTCTGAGCCGACCACATAGAAATTTTACATCGGTTATTAAAAAAAAACAACTGTTTCCTACAAAAGTGCTATAGTAGGTATTGCACTTTTGTGTTTTAATAGTAGGTATTGTACTTATGGTCAAAATATGGGACAGCTGTTTTTTTGTCATTAATAACCAATGAAACATTTCTATGTTGTTAGAATGTAGTACTGACACCCTGTATAATACAATCGAACAACCTGCATTTGTCAGCCAAGCTAACAATAGGAAGAGAGTCAGCAACTGTGAAGGGGTCCGCAAGGGCCGAAGCCTGCCGGGGCTGCGGGACTATTCGAAAGAGATACCGTGGCCCCGGAACACAAAGGGCGCGGAAGGAACATGGATGGGTTTTAGTCAGTAAAAGTCTGACACTCCCTCCTGCTCCGCCCAGAGCGGGAGAAGTCATTTGATGATTTCCCATCCTAAAAAAAAAAAAAAAGGGTAGATGACACACCAATCAATTGAGATACTTTTTAAGAGCTGTCAAAACGCTGTTCTTTCAAAGATTTTGTATGGCAATAGCAAACTGTGATGTCACTGTTTAGTCAACTCATGACTCGACTATTTATTGATTTCAAATCAACTAAAAATCTAATTTGGCAATTAATTGAAAATAAATCGGGTTTTCAGGCCCAAAATAAAGTGTCTTTTTAGAGATTGGTCTCTTGGAATTATGGTTTTATGGTGTCATCTACCCTATTACGCATGAAATACCTAGCGCAGGTGACCGTGACACCTTCAAGGATCAAATTAATAATATTAAACATTTATATGTAGGTACTTAGCTTTAACGAACCATTTATATTAGGGTTCAAACTTCTTAACGATATTACATAAACTATAGTACGGTAATCAGAAATAGTCAAAGAACCACAAACAAAAAACGCCTGTGGAGTGATTTACTTTGGTTACTTTTAATGAAATCTTTTGCCAAGTTTGTTACCACGTGAATTGCAGTAAATCATGATCTGTCAAAGGACCGATTTTTTCGAGACACCAATGTATAACTATTGTGCCTACTTCGTGGACAGATCAAGGGATACGGCGATCAGCTTAAGGCCTTATTACATTACACTATTTATCTGCCTGCAGGGACAGGGAAGTCTAATAAGAAAAAGGGAGTTAGGGACCCTAAATCGGGTGGTCGAGTGGTCCCGACCGGCCTGCTTCCCTGCCGCGCTGTCGATCGTGTAGTGTAATAAGTGACAGGGAGCCAGGGAGCTCAGTTGCGTGGCCGCAAGCGCAGGGTCAACACGTCGATCGATCTACTTTTTTGATATATACCGAGAAATGCCTTATCTCTGGAGAAAGGAGCACAACGACTATTTAAATAAAGACGTCATGAGAAGAGAACGCTTTAAAGTACTTCTAGAAATTTATAAAAACTTCGACGAGAATGCAACAACAAGAAAATAAAAAAAAAAACTTTTTCTCTTAGGCGCAAATATTTTTTCATCCACATTTTGTTTTTTTTTTTTTGTTACGGAAGAAAACTTCCTTTTTGTAGCTTGGCCTTGCACGGTACCACAGAAAAGCTAATAGTACTACCGATACCGACAGCCAAAGTTAGCGCGTTAGTGCTAAAGCAATTTTTTGACGTCTAGATAAAGTCGGCGCCATAATCTTAGACGTGCAAACATTTCCACGTTCGAGTAAAGACTGAGGTAGGACGCGATTTCTAGCGTAAGTGTAATAAGCGGCGCCCTGCCTGATAGGCAGGGCACACGATCGGCAAGGCACGACGAATCGTGTAATGTAATAAGGCCTTTAACTATTGACAGCGTCTTATAAAAAACCAGGTACCTGCAACCAGAGCTATTAGGTAATATTTGTACAGGCAGAGATTAAATCAGACGTGTTCCCTACAGCAGCATCATTGTTTTTTATTAAGAGGAAATGCTGGTGGAGAAACATCTAAAAATTAGGTATTTGTAGAAACTATCGCTGTCGCTATGCGAGCGGGATTTCGACATTGGTGCGACAAGAACAACTGCAGGGGGTCTAAAATGGCCGCTTTCGCTGAATCATTATATGAATCACGTTACAAATTAAAAATTCTTAAAATGGACCTTATGGTTATGATCATAAAGTTCATTTTAAGATTTTTTTTAAATTGATTCTTATTATGATTCTGCTAAAGCGGCCATTTTAGGCCCGCAGATCCGACTGAATAACCTAAGTAAAAAGTCGTAATTCGACGTTTGGCTCTCGACTATTTCCTCCTCCAATATTGGACCAATTTTTATTTATTATTTATTTAAATGCCTTTAGCTATCATTACAGGTCTATAACCTAATGCAATAGCCAATTTAAAAGTTATTTCATAAACTGAATAAGAAGGGTAAATACTGTGTCCTTATGTTTTATTTTTCATTTCAATAGTTGTCAAATTTGTACACTAGGCCTCTGTTGACAGTGGTCTAAGCATTTTGTAAGGGTACTAAGGGTGCTTATAAAGATTATTAATTGTCAAAAAGGAAAACATAGGGACATCGAAGAGGTTGATATTTAATTTAATATAAAAAATCATTGCTTTAAAGTCATAAACCAGAAAGAAAACAGGTGAGAGCGTTTGTGTGGAGAAAACACCACCCGCATTTCCTCTTAAATCTTTAAAAGCGCGGGCGCATGGAATCTTCGGACAAGGTATGTAGGTATCCTCACGCTTATAAATAATATCTTAAAATGATAGAAGGCTAGGGATGCGGACCATGGTCGTGGTAATAATTTATCAGTATATAGGTACACTACGGACGAGGTGACTACGGGCAATACCATCTTTTCGCCAAAAGTCCACCAGTGGAAAGCGGCGTTAGGCTGTTGATGACACAGGTATACTGATAAAATCTTACTGCAATCAAAGCACTTTACCACAATAGCCAGCATAAAGTTTATAGTTTTATCGTTAATTGAAATGTAACGTTTTGTTTGACCTCCATATAAGTGTGCCGCGTTTGTTCGTCGCGATTTGTTTCTAATTAAACCGATTTCAATACAACCCTTTAATGGCTTAGGGGATGATATGCGCATAACATTTATAAGAGTAAACGAAAATTGAAATTGGCTTGATTTTTTTTATCTTTTTTTGCTTGTCCGTTTTATAAACGCAACGTTTGTCTGTGTGTTATCGCACTTATAAATCTAGATCCATTTAACTGTTGTGGTTTATTCGTAGATACGATTTCTGATTAGGTTGTGTACGTATAGATTGTTACGCTAGGTAACATAGAGATTAGCGAATTACATATATTAGGTATGTAAAAAATTAGTTTAGAAAATACTACATTGCACCGATATAAACGATTTAATTGTGTACAGATTTTCTCAACGGTAAGGCAATTTATTTTGCACTATTACGAGACTCATTTGAATGTAACAAGCGGAATCAGGACTTTAATAATGCCAGTTCAGACACCGGATTTGTGTCCGGTTCTCAAATATTTGACACACCCCCGACTACATGGAACTTAGACATAACTGGTGAAACGATTGTGATCCAAACACCTCCGCTTTACCCCTTACAGGCATATTAATATTATGTATCCAGCTCAGGCTTACGCTGAGGCAATTGCTGCGCGGTATGTGAAACACGACAGCGCGCATCCACTGTTTTAATAACAATTAGGAAGTCATGCGATTATTTGTGAGAGCTTAAACACCTATAAACAAGAATATGGAATATGCAAGAAATACAAAACTCTTTTTACTTATTAAAAATGCCTTGTATTGGCGCATAAAAACATTGTGGTACACTTGTTTAGGTTTCCAAAACATCACTTATTTTACAATTTATTGTTTTATGTAGCATATTTTTGGAGAAACGGAACGCACTCTCAAAACGCGTCGTCCTCGATAACGCCGGTAGGTCACTACCGGCGTTATCGAGGACCAAGTCTATGTGTCAAAAAAACACTTTTATTTGAAAAGTAGTTAAAGTTTCACTAAGATTTTATTATAATATCGTTGACGCAAATTTTTTCTTGAAAAAAACACTTTTATTTGAAAAGTAGTTAAAGTTTCACTAAGATTTTATTATAATATAGTTGTCGCAATTTTTTCTTGACTATAGCACATACAATTAGTAAAATTACTATAACAAGACCAAAAAATTAGATATAAACAAGGCAGATTGAGGTAAATGACGCCACATCATGGCCGCGATAGTCACGGAAGTTTGAACTGTCATAGAAAATTGCAGGAGTTTAATATTATAGCAGTAGTTGAACTTACTAATACTTTTCTTGGGTTGATAATACTGTATTTTATTGATTTAAGTGAAGAAAAAATTTCATGCATATTCCCTATTAGTGCAACCGACTTTCATCTCGCATTCCCTGCCGGTTTTGCTAAAGTTTATTCAGTGCTTTCACGTGGGAACATTGCTGCACAATAAAAACGAGTACTAATAATGCAGACTTAAGCTCAAAAGACCTGTCCTTCAAGGTCTTTTGAGCTTAAGATTGACATGTGTTTTTTAACCATTAACATATCTCATAAACAGGGGAAAAGCGACCTTATAACAAGCATTTATTTATTAATGTAGGTTTTATCTAATAAAGACGAGTATTGGTTTTTCAGGGAGGACGTGTGTTTTGTCTACAAGCTAATTCTATGCAAACTATCAACGTGCCACTCTCGCATGCCGTGCATCAATACATACACCATAAGATGTTCAAGTACGTATTATTGTCTATTGTTAAAAACGAGAATGTATGTGAAGATGTAAGGATGGAGGTTTGTTACTCTTTCGTACAAAAACCACTGAACGGATTTTGATGAACCTTTACAGCAATAAGGCTTAAAAATAAGACTACAATTTATGAAGAAATTGTGTAAAATAGATAAACGTTAATTTTGAAGATATTGGTTTTCATTCGTTTATGCTGTTTGGCGGGCTCAAGTCAGTGCATCTTCTTCAAAATGCGAAAGAACGGCGTACAAATATTTGTTACAAAATAGCATGTTTATGATTTCATTGCAATTGCTTTCAAAAAGTTCGTTTGATACGCGTTCTCGGCTCTATTACTTCTCACCTCCATCGGCTCGGACTGCAATCGAGTGCGCGAAAGCGATATAAAAATCGTGGGTAGTCATCTACCCACGATTTTTATATCGCTTTGTGTAGTTTTTACCCGGTTTTGAACGATGGTATAATACAAGTTGGCTTTTCACGTACATCATTGCAACTACATATCTGTCTTTTTAAGTGTTATTCGTCTTATTCATAATATCTTCCAAACGATAAAGTTGACGATTATAATAACGATTAAAGTTTTTTTTAACTTGTATTATATAATTAAATTGTCATTATAAATTATAACATCACCATTATTGTCATCGATCCCAATTTCATCAATTCATCATATTCCTCCGTTTTATCATCATCACCTGCCTAGGCTTCCAGTCTAACCGAATACCAGTATTTTACCGCCACTGTAAATATGATGCATGGGAAGGTACGCGTTACAAACGGCTTTCGACGTTCATAATTTGCATTCAAGCAAGATTTATGGAAAATGTGTTAAAAAAATACCGCCCGCGCTCTAGAAATGTCAGAGAGACTTTTTTGATCGTCAAACGCTCACAGTGTGTTTTTATGTGCATTTTAAGAGCTCTCGGGGAATCTCATCAAACCGGAAATAAACGCTAGAACGTGACACCGATGAACCATTCTGAAGGAACTTTGCGCTGAACGCTAGTGTTATGTAACATGACGTTACAATGAATTGGTCAAGAACCTAATGTTAACTAAGGCATCATCTGCCTAGCCTTTTCCCAACTATGTTGGGGTCGGCTTCCAGTCTAACTGGATGCAGCTGAATACCAGTATTTTACATGGAGCGACTGCCTATCTGACCTCCACAACCCAGTTAGTACTGGGTTATACGATACCACTTGGTAAGACGTTATTTTCCTTTGTTTATACAAACAGTAATGACACATTATAATCATATATCATTCAATGTTAACTAGCATGAGTGACCAACTCGAATTAACTTAAGTTTTTATTACGTGGCTGTTGAAATTTGACATATTTTAACTGACGTTAGTACTAGTATGGTGTGTCATTCCGTACTAAAGTCATCTAAAGGAAGTCCGAGCTTCGCTGGGTGTTTCGACGCATTTTTATGGCTAAGTGCGTTCTAAACAGTCCTACTTAGGATTTGTCGCAGTTTCTTTTGAACGCCATTATCACAAGCAAGCACGTGCCCTGTACGCAAAACGACACAAATATGTGACAAAATCGTAGGTAAAATTGTGGTTTTGTGTGGAGGGCACGCGCGTGCATTATGCTCTGGCGTTCAAAGGTTTAATCTGACCTCAATCCTAATTTAAAATTTGGTGGTTTACTGTTACTGTTAGCCTGTGTCATCCCACTGCTGGACAAAGGCCTCTCCCCATGACTTCCAAATTCTTCGATCCAGGGCCAATGTGGACCACTCGTTGGTTATGTCATAATTTAATTTTATATACAGTATTAATTTGTACATATTACCTAAGCCTGTTGTGCACCAACGCCAAGCCCACGGTACCACGTCCTTTTCATTATTATTTTCTGAGTTGGTTTCACGTAATCTTCCGAATCTACTTTATTGAGATTTGTCCGTAGTTATTCATGTCAAACATTGTGATAATTTGTCTACATAAATCATTAGAAATCTGTTGCTCGGAAACCTAGCAGGTCAGAGATGCCTAAGAATAACGCATTGTTGAATCAGTGTTGCAACTGTAGTCATCGCCTACACTGCTTAACTTTATACAATCATTATATACTGACCTGCAAAAATAAGTACTACACTTTTAAAATTTCAACTATAGAAGTTGGAGATTTAAAATAAAAAAAACGTTATAAAGCAATTTTCATTAGATTTTTTTGAAATAATAGACAAAATTAAACTATTTTTCGAGTCCTTTTTGTTTCGAAAGTATATCTTGTGTACTTAAAAAGTTATTGCAATTTTAAAAGTGTGATACTTATTTTTGCAGGCCATTGTATATAGGTATCGCTTAACGTAAGTGTTTTCACGTACCTAGACACTTTGACTGAGTATATCAGATGTTTGGCCCCTCTAGGATTGGTCTGGCTTTTTACAGGAAGCATTTAAATAGTTCCCTAAACACTATAATTGATCAAGTTTGAGACTATAAGTAAAGTTATATAATTTTTCTATGAGCTGTAAAGCGTCTGGCAAAAGTTACCGCCGGTGGGAGGGGTCTGGCAGCATTGGTTACTAATTAACAATATTCTCAATATTTAAGATTAATTTTTAACAATATTCTCTAAAATATACGTAATTATATCAACCATGAGATTTTAAGAAAAGCGACTAGTGTTTTCACGTACCTTTAGCAACTAATATCTAAAAATTGGCCGTCGGCACAAGTTCGCAGGTAGAGTAACACTACTTGATGCCACACATTTTGTTCATGAGAAAATAAGTAAGGTCTGGCGGCCCTGGGATCTAGCTCTAGAACCAATATGGGCACGATGCCGCAACTTGTGCTACCTTAAAATATGTTTTCATCCAATCTATTCAAAAAGGACGACTTGGTTCGCCTTTAAGTGCACCAAAAGGTGGTGTTTTCTATGAGAAACTTTTAGCGGGCAGTAATGAGTTTTTAATCCTCTTTATAAGTGCGCCCCAATTATGTTTGCCGCGCACTTTTTGAATTTGGAACATCTTAGTGTTCAGCGCCAAAGAAATCGAACGCAAATATTGTTTGAATAAAGACTGGCTGGTACGACAGCCTTTAGTAGCGCCGCCAGCTAAATAAAAAAAACAGAAATCAAATTCAAAACGCGCGAACTACAGCCCGCGTTTTCTTTAATTTTCACGGATTGTTAGAAATTCATGGTTTTGTTTTGAAAAATGAGTTCTTCAAGTGCCTTTTATTTTTACATAGTGGGTGACGAAAAGTCGAGTGTATCACTCGGGCGCAAAATATTTTTTTGGCTCGGGCGACGTACTTTGAATCCCCGCTACGTTCAGGATTCTACTAAAGAATCCCTCGCTACGCTCGGGATTCTACTCTAAAATCCCTCACTTCGCTCTGGATTCAAAAAAGCGCCCTCGCCGTAAATATATTATTTTGCTCCCTTATGATACAATCTACTATTATACTACACTTACTTAGTAAGTGTACCAATACTGCCCCACTAAAAGGCTTGAAAGCTGTTCATTAAACCTTCTCAAAAAGTTGATATTTTTTCTACAATTCATCAAAATATGCCAAAAAAAAAATTGTTTCTTATTCTGTAAAAGAATTTATGTTTCTTATTCCTCCAGTCCATAAAACTTTCGTAAGTTTTTAGGTAAATCTTCCACGATTTTGGCGGCAAAAGATTATCTATTATGTCTGCTCTTTGCTCGACGTCAAACTCTTCACCTCCCTTATTATTATTATACTCTTTGCTCTTCACTGTCACTGGGAATTCTTAATAAATTTTATTTAAAACCGAACAAATTAACACTACAAAAATGTTCAAATTTTCGCGGTCAGTTTTTCTTCTAAACCAGTCACAGATTAACAATTTAACACATGGTGCCACATGGCGCCTTCCCTTGCGGAAAAACCATGGAACTAAAACTCTCAACATTTTCGCAATGAAAATGGTCCACACTCCACAGATAATAGTATATTTAGGTACTGGCTGTTTGAGTTTGTCTATGTCACATGAAGGAAATTAAAAAAACTAATTACTTTTACTCCCTAGAGACTAAAGTGGTCACTTTAGTCCCGCTTCGTAGGGGTATATTGGCGTAAATGAACACTCGTTAAGTAATCTGTGCCTTACTCCCCTTGGTGAATAAATAGCTACTTCTGTATTGATATTATTGTTCCTTTTGTGCCCGCAGTAATTACAACGTATAACCGTTTCCTATTCAATGATGTGATGACATCGACCAGTTTATAATACAACTATTATCTCACCCTTTTTCCAGTTCGTTTCATCCTGATTATAGTGCTAATACCTGCTTCGTATAAAAGGGACTAGGCCCTTTGTTGCAATAGGAGGGCACATGAAACTCGTATTTCATTTATGTACATTATTTGCATCTCAATAAATAAAAAATCGAAGGAATTAAATACTATCACTCTGATTTTTATACCAGGCACATAATAATACCAGGTAACATTTTCAATTTGTTTCTTTGTTGGAATTGTAAGCGACGGTTACCAAGAGGAAAATAACCAACCCTACATTTTTCCCCCCTCAACTCAACCCCTCATCATTGTATTCGCGCAGAAGGTATAAATAGGGTCTTCGGGCTTGAATTCTCCTTAGTAACGGGCACACTACTGATACCACAGTACAAAACCCGCCAGTCACGCGCTCTGATCCAGTCCACGCCAGTCTTGTATACGTATATTCTGTTTCGACGGTTGTGATGAAAATTTACTGGACCAGGTATTACCCGAGGTTCCCAGAGAGAAGGAGACGCGGAAACATGTAAGTTTTTCAAATTTAGTTATTACTATGCATTATATCACGTTTATAATTTTCCCGTAACAGTATTATATTTATAGTCTTTACATTTTTCTGCAGAAACTCATTGCGTCATTAATGAAATTATTCGAATGATGTTTCTTGTAGCCCTACATATTTTTACTGTCTTTCTTTCATATCAAATATGTGAGAATGATTTGTAATTAGAGGATTCGATCCCGGCCCCCTTTTCTATTCCCGGGATTTGTTTATTTCCAGTTAATCCTGGGGTTGTATTGTTAATGAAAAGTGGTAACAAAAAGTCAGTAAACCATGTAAAAATCAGATTTAATTTGTCTTTAGGCAATGTATTTAAGTTTTAATTCTTCAAAATGGTTACAACAAAAGTATACTTCAAACTTCTAAAATAAATCAACTAAGTAATTCCTGTAAATGATCTTTAAAACTAACAATTAAACTACCAGAAAATCAACTTAGACCGATAACAAAAACTATAGGCTAGAGAGATCAATGTTAAAACTCGTATTTTTAAATGAAATTGATCAGTCACTTAATGAATTACTCATAAAATCTTAGGACAATACATCTAACGTTTCATCTCCAAACATGGTTCTCAATTTGTTGCACATAAAATATGCAGAGGCTGAAAAAGCGCGTTCAGGATCGATGGAAGTTGAAGGAATCGTCATTATTTTTTATACGTCTTTTCCAAATTAAAGCCTCGTTTGGAATTAGCCAGAGAGATTCTTTTCCTGTTCAATGATTTTAGAAAAATCAGTTTGCAAACATTCGTTCCAGAAAGATCTTTCTGGAACTAATGTTTTCATGCTGTTTTGTGTTTCGTGCCTATGTCCAATTGTTGTTGATAAAATGCGAAAGAATTAAAATTCTATTATTTCGCACAAAAAGGGAACAATAAGGCTACTTTAGTGGACGTGGACATGGCGTGGCCATGTGAGTGATTATAGCTCTTCTTCCAAAGTTAATTCAGTTTTTTTTGTTGTAATAGCTTTTGCTAGTAGGTTCAATCTGAATGTCTTATTCTTCATTATCATTTTTGTTTTTATTGTTCATCCTTTCAGTTAACCAAATAATTTGATTTTTTTTATTGATATCTTGCTGGGATTTGAAAACAAATCCTTTACATCACTATCGCTATCCAAATGGTTACTCTTGGATTTTTTAGGTAATTTCAATCCACAACTCGTTTCGTCGTCAATCTTTTATGCGGTTCAATAAATGTGTCTTTAATAATATATGTGTCTTTAAACTTTTACTGACTTATATAAAAATTGTCTTTAACCCGAAAATTTCGGAACTTAAATACGACCGGGATCCCGCGATTTGGGATACCGGGATCGAATCCTCTATTTGTAATATCATAATAAATAATAGATTTTTTGCCAGGATAAATCATGATCTGTCAGAATGACCGGTTTGGTCGAGACGCCATTGTTTAACTATTGTGTCTACTTCGTGGACAGATGGGATGGGATAAGGTTCTTTATACAAGAAAACGACAATAAATGAAAACACTGGCAATACAAGTTAATAGGAATATTTGTAAACAATAAAAAAAAAAATCATCGAAATTAAAAAATAAACAAATTTTTCTAACAAACTAAATAACATAAAACTCGAGAAAAATTAAACCATTTTTAAATATTTTTTTACAAACTAAAGGTATGATTTGCTCTAATTCGCACCAGGAAATTAAGTTTTTGAAGTAGTAATGTTCATACCGATGTAGGGGTCGTTAACTTGTCGGTGCTAGCCTATTACCAGAAACATCTTGTCCTGTGACTAAACTACTGGATATATGCGATTGAATTTTTGTATTCAGACTGGGAACGTTATCGTGAGGTATACGAAGTTTAATTTATTGTCGTATTGTCACCTCCGCCTGGTATGATCTTAAGTTTAGTTAAAGGCCTCATCACATTCCGCCGTGTGGCGTGCAAATATTAAGTACAAAAATTATATTTATCATCGGGCAAAGATTATTAGGTCAGTATTAACATTATTGATTGCAATGAATAAACGATTTTGTTTTCTTTTACTGTTTGAACTTCGCCTGCTTTGTTTCTGAAGTCAAGACTCGCCATAGATTTTTTGGTCAATGTTCAACTAATAAGCATCGACACACACTTCGATAACAACTACACTTTATTTGCAGGGTAATAAGGAAGGAAGTTCGCTGGATAGTTCAGCAGAACGTTATCTCCTTTTGGCCGCGTCCACAGCGACTGGTGAGGATCTGCAATGGGAGGATTTTGATAACATGTCAGTATTGTTAAGTTGTTTCTAAATTTATACACATTTAGTTAAAGACCCCCACATGGGTATAGTTATTACATAATATTTCCAAACATAAGTCTTGTGTATTAAGATACTATATTTTATGAGATTGATTATTTTTGCATGGAAGATTGACTCTTAAATGTCTTCCATTCAATTTATATTTCTCTTTACTCAAAGTAGTGTGTATATTTATTCCTTATAATTTCAGGTTTCGCGGACAGAGTATAAAAACAGGAGGGAAATATTTATATATATGTAAAATCGGTAAGTGTTATTCGTACTTAATTGCTATTTACTTTTTAACCGTAAACTTATAACAAGTGACAGCGCCCGCTGTAAGATTTGTATACAGTATAGTGTTGTTAAATTATTATGAAGTCTTACTGTTTTTTTGCTTTCGTAGAAAAGTTACTTTATAATGAGCCATGTCGCAATACCTTAGTATTGCGACATGGCTCATTATAAAGTAACTTTTCTTTTTTTAATCTTACAAACTATTCAGAATAAACGGTCGCCTTGGCTTGTAATACGAGTAAGTTTCCACGAATAAATATCTGTATGTCTTCGGTAAATGGCGTTAAAATGTACTAATTTAGCAGATTTTAGGGTTTATTCCGAACCTGACCCGAAATTCTAACCCGGTCGCGGGTTAGGATAGGAAATTGAAAAAAAAAGAAAATTGTTCCGAACGTAACCCTCTTCTTAACCGACCCGACGTATCGTTCCTATCCTAACACGAATTGACTTGTTTAAAAAAAAACAAAAAACCGTGTTTTAATGTAATTTACATCTATATCATAAATTATATTAATGATAGAAGCGAAAACTAAAAAAAAAGAGCCGCAAAGTCGGTCGCCATGTTGGTGACGTCATAATGTTTAAGGAATAGCTCAATAATACAGTGTGAATTTTCGTGAACTTTCAGCATTCGATTTTATAATGAAAAATATGTCACGGCAGCTGTTTCATACTATAAGTTTGTAGTTAATATCTACAATAACGCGTTGAGGTCGGTAAAACGACATCATTCTATTGCCAAATATGTGTAAAATACATATTACTACACTCTTCCAAAAAAAAGGTAACTTATATGCACTGGAAATATTGTACATAAACAAGCTTCTCGTTTGCTAAGAAAACTCGAAAGGTCAAAATGAAAACAGTAACATTCTATGTGCGTTCTTATTTTCGACATTATTTGGGTTGGATTTAGTATCTACAATGTACAAAAAACTATTAAGATTACCTTTAGGTATAATAGCTTAAAACAAAGAATAAATATTTATAGTTTATACGCCTAAAACAAAATTATTTTAATTTCCATCTGTCGATTTTTAAATTCCTTAATTTAATTACTCGAGCTAATTCAAATTTACAAAAAATAATCAAACTCAAAGCACTTATTTCAATTAGACCATTACGGCACTTTTGGATGTCAAAAATACAAAAAAAGCAAAGCTACCGTCACAGTCACAAGCCATAATAACTTGAGAAAGTACTGTAGTTGCCCATTCCCTAGCGTAGATCTCTATGGAGAAGAACGGGCAAGAAACTCCATGGACACTCTTACAAAAATAATAAAATAAATTTACAAAATCTGGGTTACATCATTCATGTTGAGATTATACATATATGTGAGAATGATGTAGAAAAACGTGCACATTCGGAGCGTCCAGAGTAAAAGATAAAATAATCGATTTTATCGACAAAAACTAAAAAAAAAGTCGTCAACGTACTCAACGTCAATATCGAATACAAATTGAGTAGCGGTAATGAATATTACTTGTTATTGGTCCTGTGTTAGTAAATTACGCTAAGATCTGGGTATTTTCATCTTGTATAAAATATTTGGAATGATATTTGTCATATTTGTTATCGAATCTATACGCGTCTGTGTGATATAATGTGAAAAATAAAAATGTAAACACGCAAGATTGTCGCGAAACTTCGACAATAGATTTCAAAATTCAAATGGAACTATGGATGAATTCGTCACATAATTAAATGACGAGTTAATTATTCTCAACATATTGGAGCTTGGACATCCGAAAACTACATTTTTTATGATTTCTAGCCTCGGCTCTCAAAATGGCGATGACCGTATTTACGCACTTGGAGTTTATTAGGGTAAATTAAGAATCTTGCGCGCTAAATATAGATCTTTTAATGGTGTTAACATATGATCCTTTTTTCCAACTCTCTTAATTAACGCACACTGATAGTATTTGATAATCAGAATATTAGTAATAACAAGAATTTGTCGATGATATGTCAAAACACTGTATCAGCTGTATGTTACGATGAGTAAAAATTAACATTGTGACTTTGCACACGCTCGAGTTTGTTCAGGAACTGTCGGCGTGTTTTCGGTACTGGGTTCAAATTTAATATATCTTTATAAATAGAACAAAAAAAAAATGTTTGTTAGAAAACTTAAATAGGATCTTTCGACAAAAAAAAATCTACTAAAATACTCAATTGCGATATCGATAGGTTTTCCGTGTATTCCCTTTTGTTTTCGCAGGTATGGAGCGTTCTTGTTAAAGTTATTCGAACAAAGTTACCTTAGAAAAAGTACTAGGCTAACATAAATTAATGAAGGTTATTCTATATATATCGCAATTCGGGTTGGGATAGGGCCGATACGTCGGGTCAGTTAGGAATAGGGTTACGTTCGGAACAATTTCCTTTTTTTTTCAAGTTCCGAGTTAGGATTTCGGGTCAGGTTCGAAATAAACCACTTTTAGTAAATTAGAATGGATTTAACAATAAAAACTAATTTCGGTGTGTTTCAGATGAGCCAGTGCAATATAAAATCATTCGGAAACTGGTTCCTTCTTCTTCATGTCGCTGGCACAGCTTGAACAAACGAGACGTTTTCCAAACCGCCTTTCCAAGAGTCGTAAGCCTATTTATTTCAACACTGCCTCAAGATCTTAATTTTAAGGGTTCCTTTTTTCTGTTTGTTACGAGTATTTTTCTTGATTGTGATTAGAGCATTCCGAACCGTTTCCGGTTCGTAGTAAGAACCGGTTCTCAGGGTTCTTCCTACTGAATCTACATGCCCTAATTGTGATATTATTAATCCGCCTTATTCCGTTTTTTTTTTTAAATTAACAAATATGTATTTTTGCGTCTCGATAGAGTTTCAGAATATTTTTCATAAGCAATGACGGCGTGTTTTACAAGCTTTGCGTTCACTTCTGGCCTTGCGAGTCTGCTTCGCGTTTTCATGTCGTTAAGTTTTCACGTGCGTAATATTACGTACCTCTCAGATAGCTGAGTGCAATTAGACAACTTGTACCGTATGGTGTCGGACGTAAAGAATAGCACCATCCTATATCTTCCCGTGGGTGTCGTAAGAGGCGACTAAGGGATTTACCAGAGAATGGGCAGCAGAGTTCTCTGTGCTTTTGTAACAACCTTACTGCGATCGCCTACCCGCCTGCCAAGCGTGGCGATATGGCAAAAACCCCCCTTTCGGGGAGGTTTATGTCCAGCAGTGGACGTCTTAGGAACGAAGGTTAAAGTGTTCGGTTTTTCAAGGGAGTAATTTTAAGTGGAAAAGAGATATTTTACACAGATAATTGGGCATAAAATTCATTTTCATTCTTATTTTTTTACCTGACTTCTAAGGAAGGGTTGTGTGTGCACTTTTGGCACGTGCAAAATCTTTCTTTCTTTTAAAATGTTCAAGAAAACTATATTAATGAGTGAAGTAAATAAAAATTAATTCGCATAAGTATATCAGGAAATTGTCTATGTAAAAGTTAAAGGAGGCCCTTTTTTCTCAAAGTCGCGACCTGTGAAAATATTTCAAACGTTCTTATCTAATAATCGAGAACCTCAATAAAATAAGTCCCATGAAATCCGACCACTATAAACTTCGTTTCACTTGTTTGTCTAATAGCACTCTACTTCTATTGCTTGTAGGTGTAGGATCATGGTTATGCCTTTTTGTTTATGGTGCTGTTAGTTAATCTCCACATACCCTAGCAGTTAGTTATAAATGAACCGATTGATGACATACTACCTCATAATGTGTTCGATAGTTAGTGTTACTATAACCTAATGAAGTTTTCCTTTTCATTTATCTGTTATTCATACAATTTGTTTATTTTGAAATAAACAAATTGTATGAATAATGCCTATCATTGTAGATTTGTTAAGTTAGACATTTTTATGGTTTAAGTTGTAGTTAATACACCATGTTGCACTAGCATAAACAGTTATACAAGGTACTCAGACCATGATCCTAAATACCTTTGGTTCTATGAGTTTTTATACATAATTTCTTTTTTCGTTTTACCGTACACGTTGAATTGTTGATCGCGTTAATTATTATAGAAGCAAATTCAAGTTTCCGAATTGGTATTAATTTAATTCGTAAGTTGTAGGGTAAATATTTGTATTACGTGTACCCAAAAAAAAAACAAAAATCACAACAAAAAAAAAAAAAAAATATGGAAAAAAATAACAAAAAAATAAAATAATGCAATAAAAATAACAAAAAAAGAGTGCTTGATTGTGTTTATTTTCAAAGCTACATCTAAACGTATCAATATACAGGGTTATTTGTAAAACACCGACAACCTCCCAGGACTGTGTTACTAACATCATAATCAACAACTTTTGTTCTATGACTTTTAAAAATTCATCATATTTTAGTTCATCAAATTTTCATAAAAAAAAAGTTGTTGATTATGATGTTAGTAACACAGTCCTGAGAGGTTGTCGGTGTTTTACAAATAACCCTGTATATCATAAGTATGTAGAAAGACAAAATACGACTTTAAAGAACCGATGAATCTAACAAGTCATGGTTTACAACTTCTCTAATGTACTACAACTTATATGTGCCAACTGTGTTCTGTTTTGATTTTTCATCTATATTTCCGACCCCAGTATAGTGGGGGGGAAAGGCAGATGATTTATTATTAACTAAGATTGTGTAGGATTCAGACGTAGTCATAAGTCATAGGTTGGTAGTGCTAATGCTTGTCTTTTTGTGTGACGGTATGTTTATTTAATTTAAGCTGTAGGTTAAATACTTTTAATTACATTGTGTTTAGGGTGCCCAAAAAAAAAAAAAAACTTTCTTCTCCCTAACTACTCGTACCCAGTATGTTATTTTATGCATAAACGTAGTTTCTGTTTTCCCATGTAGTTCGTTTTGTTCTTCTGTATATTATGTTACTGTTCGCCCTTAGTAAAGTATCACCGACATATTTATGTTTTTATTTACTAAATTGTTGGTAGATTATCATATAGAATCGACAGTACGGGTAAACGGGGTACGGGTTACTTAGTATTTTGAGTACAGGTCAACAAAGACATACTGCCATTCCTGGCCTTTCTCGTTTAAGTACTCGTTCGTACTCCGCTTTATTTTTTTTTTCTTTTTTGTGTGTTATTTATACTGTTAGTATTTTTGCCTGTCTCCTTAACACACTTATACAGATAGGCTGGGACAATATTACAATACGATATATTCGTTTTATTCTGTGGTCATTGTAGGGTGTGTGTGTAAAAAAATCGGTCTTAATTTAATTTGTAAGTTGTAGGTTAAAGTATTTCTTAAAGTTTCAGAGTAGCTTGTAATTTAATTTGTAAGCTGTAGGTTAAAAATTTGTGTTACGTGTGCCTAAAAAAAAAACAAACAAAAAAAAAACAAAAAAAAAAAAAAAAAAAAAAATCGAATAAAAATAACAAAAAAAGAGTGCTTGATTGTGTTTATTTTCAAAGCTACATCTAAACGTATTAATATAAATATCTATATCATAATACTCAAAACATAAGTATAATAGCTTTCTTCTAGTAATTAGTAAAAAAAAATAAAAAAAAGTCTAATTAGCAAATTATACGACTTAATATGCGAATTGGGTAAATAGATATGTATAAAGACGAAATACGACTTTAAAAGAACCGATGAATCTAACAAGTCATCGTTTACAACTTCTCTAACTTACTACAACTTATATGTGCCAACTGTGTTCTGTTTTGATTTTTCATCTATATTTCCGACCCCAGTATAGTGGGGGGGAAAGGCAGATTGTTTATTATTAACTAAGATTGTGTAGGATTCAGACGTAGTCATAAGTCATAGGTAGGTAGTGTTAATGCTTGTCTTTTTGTGTGACGGTATGTTTATTTAATTTAAGCTGTAGGTTAAATACTTTTAATTACATTTGTGTGTTTAGTGTTACCAAAAAAAAAAAAAAAAACACTTTCTTCTCCCTAACTACTCGTACCCAGTATGTTATTTTATGCATAAACGTAGTTTCTGTTTTCCCATGTAGTTCGTTTTGTTCTTCTTTATATTATGTTACTGTTCGCCCTTAGTAAAGTATCACCGACATATTTATGTTTTTGTTAACTAAATTGTTGGTAGATTATCATATAGAATCGACAGTACGGGTAAACGGGGTACGGGTTACTTAGTATTTTGAGTACAGGTCAACAAAGACATACTGCGATTCCTGGCCTTTCTCGTTTATGGACTCGTTCGTTCTCCGCTTTATTCTTTTTCTTTTTTGTGTTATTTATACTGTTAGTATTTTTGCCTGTCTCCTTAACACACTTATACAGATAGGCTGGGACAATATTACAATACGATATATTCGTTTTATTCTGTGGTCATTGTAGGGTGTGTGTGTGTAAAGTAATCGGTCTTAATTTAATTTGTAAGTTGTAGGTTAAAGTATTTCTTAAAGTTTCCGAGTAGGTTGTAATTTAATTTGTAAGCTGTAGGTTAAAAATTTGTGTTACGTGTGCCTAAAAAAAAGCAAAAAAAAAAATAAAACAAAAAAAAAAACAAAAAAAAAAATTATCGAATAAATAAATAAATAATAAATAAATAAATAACAAAAAAAGAGTGCTTGATTGTGTTTATTTTCAAAGCTACATCTAAACGTATTAATATAAATATCTATATCATAATATTCAAAACATACGTAGAAACATAAGTATAATAGCTTTCTTCTAGTAATTAGTAAAACAAATAAACAAAAATTCAAATTAGCAAATTATACGACTTAATATGCGAATTGGGTAAATAGACATGTATAAAGACGAAATACGACTTTAAAAGAATCTAACAAGTCATCGTTTACAACTTCTCTAACTTACTACAACTTATATGTGCCAACTGTGTTCTGTTTTGATTTTTCATCTATATTTCCGACCCCAGTATAGTGGGGGGGAAAGGCAGATGATTTATTATTAACTAAGATTGTGTAGGATTCAGACGTAGTCATAAGTCATAGGTAGGTAGTGTTAATGCTTGTCTTTTTGTGTGACGGTATGTTTATTTAATTTAAGTTGTAGGTTAAATAAATAAATATCAAATATCGCTGGACATTACACACAGCGCCATTTAGTGCCACACTAAGCAACGAGGCTTGTGTCGTGGACACCAGATAGAAAAAAAACTACATAAATACTTTTAATTACATTTGTGTGTTTAGTGTGCCCAAAAAAAAAAGATTAAATAATTTATTTCTTCTCCCTAACTACTCATACCCAGTATGTATATTTAAATTGTTAGATTTTTTCTGTAATATTATAGTGCTTCACAAATAGGTAAGGTTAATTTTGACGATTGTTAGGAAACATAGGAAAACATTGTAGCACGATAATGTTTGTTTTCATTCATGGTTATTTTATGCATAAACGTAGTTACTGTTTTCCCATGTAGTTCGTTTTGTTCTTCTGTATATTATGTTACTGTTCGACCTTAGTAAAGTATCACCGACATATTTATGTTTTTGTTTACTAAATTGTTGGTAGATTATCATATAGAATCGACAGTACGGGTAAACGGGGAACGGGTTACTTAGTATTTTGAGTACAGGTCAACAAAGACATACTGCGATTCCTGGCCTTTCTCGTTTATGGACTCGTTCGTTCTCCGCTTTATTTTTTTTTTCTTTTTTGTGTGTTATTTATACTGTTAGTATTTTTGCCTGTCTCCTTAACACACTTATACAGATAGGCTGGGACAATATTACAATACGATATATTCGTTTTATTCTGTGGTCATTGTAGGGTGTGTGTGTGTGTAAAGTAATCGGTCTTAATTTAATTTGTAAGTTGTAGGTTAAAGTATTTCTTAAAGTTTCCGAGTAGGTTGTAATTTAATTTGTAAGCTGTAGGTTAAAAATTTGTGTTACGTGTAGATATGAGCGCCGCGCCGGCGCGCCGCCGCCGCCGTGAATTCATGTCGGCGCCGCCGCCGAGGTTAGCGCGCGGCGTGCCGTCGCGACGACTCGCAACTTGCTTTCTCGCTCGCACGCGCGGCCCGACCGCATAAGTGCTCATGCGGCGCGTCGGGCGGCGCGTCGGGCGGCGCGTTGTGCGGCGCGTCTTATGGCCCGTTGCGCGTTTTCCCGTTTACGGTGTCATCTGCGATATATTTGTTTTTGCGCGTGTGTCAGCAAACGCGCGTAAAATCGCTTCTCCGTAAACACTTTCATACATCGTCAATCGTAATAGTATGTTAGAATTGAAAGCGAGCCGCGCCGCACAACGCACCGCGCGACGCGCCGCATCTCCGTAATTAGTTAACCTAGTCGCTTCGCCACACTCGTCGCTAACGCAGTCGAGTCGAATATTTTACCGAGTAAACGTGTATTGTTGTGTGGTGTTAACAACAAACAAAATATATGATACGAACCTGTTGGCCATTAGCCATAACAGGTTCGTCGATCCCGCTAATGTCTGTCGACATGTTGGATAGATTTTAAGAAGGCCTATGACTCGGTGCCACATACGTGGCTCATGAGGGTGCTGGAGTTGTAGAAAATAGATGCGACTCTACGCGCCTTCCTTGAGTCATGTAAGGGGCAATGGAAGACGGTCCTTCGATATCCAGAATGTCGACAGATCAAGGGGAGCGATGAGCCTGTATGGATTAAGCGGGGAATATTCCAGGGCGACAGTCTGAGTCCACTTTGGTTCTGTTTAGCTCTGAATCCTCTAAGCACATTGCTGGAGAATTCAGGTCTAGGCTGCCGGTTGAGGAAAGATGGTCAGGTTATATCTCACCTGCTTTAACATGGATGATCTGAAACTCTTTGCCCCCAACAAATTGCGACTGATGGAGCTACTTAAAGTAACTGGAACTTTTAGTAGCGCCATCAGGATGGAATTTGGTGTGGACAAAGGTGCAGTCATGTATGTAAAGTAAGGGGAGATTATGGAATCCGAGGGACTTCAGCTCTCGGACTCCATACACCTAAGATCTCTTTCCTCATCCGAAAGCTTCAAAGTATTTGGGTATGTCGGAAGCGTTAGGCATTAACGTAACTGACATGAAGCAATCGTTGAGGGAGCGCTTCTTCGGTCGCCTGAAGAAGGTATTAAATAGCCTTCTTTCAGGGGGGAACAAGGTGCGCCACCTTCAATGGTTGGGTCATGCCGGTTTTAATGTACTTTTTTCGGCATACTCAAATGGACTTAGACCGAACTCGACGCCCTGGATAGAAGAGTTCGTACACTGCTGACCGAAAGCCGGATGCATCACCCACGATCATCGGTGATGAGACTGTACATCCCGCGGAAGTCCGGAGGTCGAGGCTTTTTAAACGCGAAGACCCTCCACAACCGCGAGGTGTGCAGTCTCAGAGAATATTTTTTAAAAGCCGATGTGGGTATGCACCGAGATGTGGTCGCAGTGGACAAGGGCCTCACCCCGCTGTCCATGGCTAAAGAGAACTGGCGCAAACCTGAAGTATTTACCACCGATGACCGCAAGGAAATATGACAAGGCAAAGAACTTCACGAGCGCTTCTACCGGGCTCTTCATGGGCCCGATGTGGATTTTATAGCGTCCGTGTCCTGGTTACGTTTCGGCGACCTCTTTGGGGAAACTGAAGGTTTTGTCTGTGTGCCTTGGTACCGGAAATATATTATGAAGGACGGGACGGTTGACGTGTGTCGGGCATGCCACCTTCCGGGTGCGTCCATCAGACATATTATTTCTGGTTGTTCTCGTCTGGCTAACGGCGAGTACTTGCACAGGCACAACTAAGTAGCCAAGATTATACACCAGCAACTTGCCTTGAAATATAAACTTGTGGAATCTGTGGTACCGTACTACAAGTATGTACCCAACCCAGATCTCGAGAAAGACCATGTCACGCTGTACTGGGATCGGTCTATCATTACTGACAGGACTATTGCCGCCATAAGCTTGACATAGTGGTGATAGACCGATCAGCGCGCCGTGTAATGATAATCGATGTTACCATTCCGCATGACGAGAACCTCGTGAAAGCTGAGAAAGAGAAACAAATAAAATATCTCGACTTGGCACACGAGGTTCGCGACATGTGGAATATGAACTCGGTTATCATTGTGCCGATTGTCGTGACGGCCAATGGCCTTATAGCCAAGAGCTTCGATGAGCATCTATCGAAGCTCTCTTTAGGCGGTTGGATCAAGGGCCTGGTTCAGAAGGCAGTACTCCTCGATACGGCTCGCATGGTGAGGAGGTTCCTGTCTCTGCAGCCCTAAACACGCACCGGTAGCTTGGACCATGCTCCCGACACCGGCGGACTACTATTTTTTATATTTTGAAATGTTTTTTATAAGAAATATTTAAAAATGTAAATAATAAGATTAAAGATGAACAAAATATAAGATACTAATTAAATACTTATATTTTCGATTTTTTTAATAGGCTTTATTATTTAAATAGATAGTGCTCTAATAAAAAAAAATCTGTTTCACTTCAACTCAAAATGCTGAAATGATTATTATTCAGTAAACGTGATCTCCAATTATCATTTAGAAGACTGTAAACTTTTTTTGTAACAACAATATGGTTTCTTTGTTATTTTTAATAAATTTCTGCCTGATAATAAAAAAAAACTAAGGCCCACGGCCGGCGCCGCCGCCGTGCAAATTTCCAAGCCACGCCGCCGCCGCGGAATTGGCCATCGGCGCTCATATCTAGTTACGTGTGCCTAAAAAAAAACAAAAAAAAAAAAAAACAAAAAATAACAAAAAAAAAAAATTATCGAATAAATAAATAAATAATAAATAAATAAATAATAAAAAAAGAGTGCTTGATTGTGTTTATTTTCAAAGCTACATCTAAACGTATTGATATAAATATCGATATCATAATATTCAAAACATAAGTAGAAACATAAGTATAATAGCTTTCTTCTAGTAATTAGTAAAACAAATAAAAAAAAATTCAAATTAGCAAATTATACGACTTAATATGCGAATTGGGTAAATAGACATGTATAAAGACGAAATACGACTTTAAAAGAATCTAACAAGTCATCGTTTACAACTTCTCTAACTTACTACAACTTATATGTGCCAACTGTGTTCTGTTTTGATTTTTCATCTATATTTCCGACCCCAGTATAGTGGGGGGGAAAGGCAGATTGTTTATTATTAACTAAGATTGTGTAGGATTCAGACGTAGTCATAAGTCATAGGTAGGTAGTGTTAATGCTTGTCTTTTTGTGTGACGGTATGTTTATTTAATTTAAGCTGTAGGTTAAATACTTTTAATTACATTTGTGTGTTTAATGTTACCAAAAAAAAAAAAAAAAACACTTTCTTCTCCCTAACTACTCGTACCCAGTATGTTATTTTATGCATAAACGTAGTTTCTGTTTTCCCATGTAGTTCGTTTTGTTCTTCTTTATATTATGTTACTGTTCGCCCTTAGTAAAGTATCACCGACATATTTATGTTTTTTTAACTAAATTGTTGGTAGATTATCATATAGAATCGACAGTACGGGTAAACGGGGTACGGGTTACTTAGTATTTTGAGTACAGGTCAACAAAGACATACTGCGATTCCTGGCCTTTCTCGTTTATGGACTCGTTCGTTCTCCGCTTTATTCTTTTTCTTTTTTGTGTTATTTATACTGTTAGTATTTTTGCCTGTCTCCTTAACACACTTATACAGATAGGCTGGGACAATATTACAATACGATATATTCGTTTTATTCTGTGGTCATTGTAGGGTGTGTGTGTGTAAAGTAATAGGTCTTAATTTAATTTGTAAGTTGTAGGTTAAAGTATTTCTTAAAGTTTCCGAGTAGGTTGTAATTTAATTTTTAAGCTGTAGGTTAAAAATTTGTGTTACGTGTGCCTAAAAAAAAAGCAAAAAAAAAAATAAAACAAAAAAAATAACAAAAAAAAAAATTATCGAATAAATAAATAAATAATAAATAAATAAATAACAAAAAAGAGTGCTTGATTGTGTTTATTTTCAAAGCTACATCTAAACGTATTAATATAAATATCTATATCATTATATTCAAAACATAAGTAGAAACATAAGTATAATAGGTTTCTTCTAGTAATTAGTAAAACAAATAAACAAAAATTCAAATTAGCAAATTATACGACTTAATATGCGAATTGGGTAAATAGACATGTATAAAGACGAAATACGACTTTAAAAGAATCTAACAAGTCATCGTTTACAACTTCTCTAACTTACTACAACTTATATGTGCCAACTGTGTTCTGTTTTGATTTTTCATCTATATTTCCGACCCCAGTATAGTGGGGGGGAAAGGTAGATGATTTATTATTAACTAAGATTGTGTAGGATTCAGACGTAGTCATAAGTCATAGGTAGGTAGTGTTAATGCTTGTCTTTTTGTGTGACGGTATGTTTATTTAATTTAAGTTGTAGGTTAAATAAATAAATATCAAATATCGCTGGACATTACACACAGCGCCATTTAGTGCCACACTAAGCAACGAGGCTTGTGTCGTGGACACCAGATAGAAAAAAAAACTACATAAATACTTTTAATTACATTTGTGTGTTTAGTGTGCCCAAAAAAAAAGATTAAATAATTTCTTTCTTCTCCCTAACTACTCATACCCAGTATGTATATTTAAATTGTTAGATTTTTTCTGTAATATTATAGTGCTTCACAAATAGGTAAGGTTAATTTTGACGATTGTTAGGAAACATAGGAAAACATTGTAGCACGATAATGTTAGTTTTCATTCATGGTTATTTTATGCATAAACGTAGTTTCTGTTTTCCCATGTAGTTCGTTTTGTTCTTTTGTATATTATGTTACTGTTCGCCCTTAGTAAAGTATCACCGACATATTTATGTTTTTGTTTACTAAATTGTTGGTAGATTATCATATAGAATCGACAGTACGGGTAAACGGGGAACGGGTTACTTAGTATTTTGAGTACAGGTCAACAAAGACATACTGCGATTCCTGGCCTTTCTCGTTTATGGACTCGTTCGTTCTCCGCTTTATTTTTTTTTTTTTTTTGTGTGTTATTTATACTGTTAGTATTTTTGCCTGTCTCCTTAACACACTTATACAGATAGGCTGGGACAATATTACAATACGATATATTCGTTTTATTCTGTGGTCATTGTAGGGTGTGTGTGTGTAAAGTAATCGGTCTTAATTTAATTTGTAAGTTGTAGGTTAAAGTATTTCTTAAAGTTTCCGAGTAGGTTGTAATTTAATTTGTAAGCTGTAGGTTAAAAATTTGTGTTACGTGTGCCTAAAAAAAAAAACAAAAAAAAAAACATAAAAAAAAACATAAAAAAAATAACAAAAAAAAAATCGAATAAATAAATAAATAATAAATAAATAAATAACAAAAAAAAGAGTGCTTGATTGTGTTTATTTTCAAAGCTACATCTAAACGTATTAATGTAAATATCTATATCATAATATTCAAAACATACGTAGAAACATAAGTATAATAGCTTTCTTCTAGTAATTAGTAAAACAAATGAAAAAAAAATCAAATTAGCAAATTATACGACTTAATATGCGAATTGGGTAAATAGACATGTTTAAAGACGAAATACGACTTTAAAAGAATCTAACAAGTCATCGTTTACAACTTCTCTAACTTACTACAACTTATATGTGCCAACTGTGTTCTGTTTTGATTTTTCATCTATATTTCCGACCCCAGTATAGTGGGGGAAAGGCAGATGATTTATTATTAACTAAGATTGTGTAGGATTTAGACGTAGTCATAAGTCATAGGTAGGTAGTGTTAATGCTTGTCTTTATGTGTGACAGTATGTTTATTTAATTTAAGTTGTAGGTTAAATAAATAAATATCAAATATCGCTGGACATTACACACAGCGCCATTTAGTGCCACACTAAGCAACGAGGCTTGTGTCGTGGACACCAGATAGAAAAAAAAACTACATAAATACTTTTAATTACATTTGTGTGTTTAGTGTGCCCAAAAAAAAAGATTAAATAATTTCTTTCTTCTCCCTAACTACTCATACCCAGTATGTATATTTAAATTGTTAGATTTTTTCTGTAATATTATAGTGCTTCACAAATAGGTAAGGTTAATTTTGACGATTGTTAGGAAACATAGGAAAACATTGTAGCACGATAATGTTAGTTTTCATTCATGGTTATTTTATGCATAAACGTAGTTACTGTTTTCCCATGTAGTTCGTTTTGTTCTTCTGTATATTATGTTACTGTTCGCCCTTAGTAAAGTATCACCGACATATTTATGTTTTTGTTTACTAAATTGTTGGTAGATTATCATATAGAATCGACAGTACGGGTAAACGGGGAACGGGTTACTTAGTATTTTGAGTACAGGTCAACAAAGACATACTGCGATTCCTGGCCTTTCTCGTTTATGGACTCGTTCGTTCTCCGCTTTATTTTTTTTTCTTTTTTGTGTGTTATTTATACTGTTAGTATTTTTGCCTGTCTCCTTAACACACTTATACAGATAGGCTGGGACAATATTACAATACGATATATTCGTTTTATTCTGTGGTCATTGTAGGGTGTGTGTGTGTGTGTAAAGTTTTTGTGTGTAGTTAGGTTTTTTCTTTTCGCCCTGTTGGTTGTCTGAGGGAAGTAAATCCGCCTATTTGTGCTTTTTTTGCCACTATTAATAGAGAACCTACATAATAGAGTCGCATAACTTTAGTATTTTAGAGCAACACATCAAATAATGATGTGATCGCTGATCCTTTCTCGTTTTGGTACTCATAACTTACTTTTTTGTGTCATAAAATAGTTTACATATAGGCCAGTGCTAGAAATCTATTAATTTCATGTTCATTATGGTGTGTGCGTGTGTAAAGTTTCTGTAGGCAGTTTCGTTTTTTTTTTCGCCCCGTTATCTTAGGGAAGTAAATCCGCCTACTTGTGATTTGGAGTAACCACATAATAGAATCGCATAACTTTAGTATTTTAGCGCAGCACATCATTAATAGTGATGTGATCGCTGACCCTTCTCGTTTTGGAACTCATAGCTTACTTCTTTGTGTGAATAATGCGTGTGTTTATTTAAATACTAACATAAACTTACGCCTTTCCCTATGGGGTTAAGCAGATGATACAGAGCGACATCTTCTTCGATCTTTACATACTAGAGGAGTATGTGAGAACAGTAGCTGGTGCTGGTCTGTAAAGTCTGCCTGCCCCGTTGGGAAAAAAGCGTGAGTTTATTTTTGCTTTTCTTTGCTCTTATAATAGGGATGTTGACTGACTAAAAAAATATGATTCCGTCAGTTAGATTATAGAAAAATATTAGATACGTGTGACGTCACATTTGAGTAAAAAATGTACTCAAATGTGACGTCACACGTGTTTTCGACGCAATGCATCGTCTTCATTTTTTGTTTACGTGAAAAAAGAAAATATGTGTCCAATATTTTTTGGAAATCTATCTGACGGACTAAATAGTTTTTTTTTGACATCTACCCTATTGTAGTGGAGAAAATCTTCCCATCATGGCAGATTTACCACTACAATAGGGTAGATGTCTAAAAAAAAACGAAAAATCTACCTTAACTCTTTAATTAAAATAAAATCTAGATATTTTTAGAATTGAATATGAGACAAATAATCAAAATCCAAACATGTAACGGGTCACCTTTGACGTTTTGTCAGCGTCAAGAACATCTGGCAAATTATTTCTGTCCTGCATTTTTTGTACTTGATTTAACGTTGTAAAACCCCGTCTGCGTCGAGATTTAAAAAAAATATATAATGTACTGTGGCAATCTGCGAATATGCACTCGCGCCTGGCAAATGTTATCAAAATTTGAGTTACAATTGGCTTCTTTATGGATTGATGTGTGAATGTAAAAACAGACTTCAATGCCGTTCTCGGACTTCTTTCGGCATTCTTTCTTTTTAAAATAAGTTAAGATTATAGGAGAAGTAAGTTTGATGAATTTGATGATTGTTATAGTATAATGTTTCGATGTAATGTGTACTGTCCAAGGACAGACGTTGCAAAATTGTGATTCTCTGTAAAGCCGGGTCTGCTGCGCTCATTTAAACAAAAGTTGTTTTTTGTTCGTCGCGGCATACATTTTATGTTAGACCACGCGCCCTCTATCTTAGCAAACAATGTTTTGTGTTACTAAAATATTGTTTGTGTTAGTTAAACAACACGGTGCAACAGAGCCGGCTTAAAATTGGCTGTGGAGTATAATTGATTGATATAATCTTATCTATTTTTAATTAAGATGTTTAACTGTTTGCGTTTTAATGTTATCAAAATAATATTCGTTGGATATTCCAGTTTACTTTCGGAAATAAAGTGCTTTACCTGCTATTTGTTGTTTTCATTGTAACTCTCACCCCCACTGCTGTATCCCCAATGTGTGTGATACAACCGAGGAGGTTGAATCGCACGCATTTATAACAAGTTCATGTTTCAGTACCTTGAGGGAAATTCATTAAGCAAAGTTTTTAAATTCATTAAGTTTAGTAGGTACCTATGTATGTATGTATTAGTCGAGTGCAAACGAAGTTTATAGTGGTCGTATTTTCATGGGACTTTTTTGAAAATGAGTTATTTGAAATTCGATGAATTTATATTGTGGCGTAATAGTGTGTCAAACCTACTTTTAATAACGAGATAAACGCCAATGTATGTTAGGCATATTGCCGTCCGAGCGGCTAACAAAATAACTAAAATCGACTCTAACAAATTATTGAACCGACTTTCTAGTATTTTTTTCTGTTTATTCGCTGCAACAAATTAGTAACTAAATGTCCATACACATTAGCCTCTATTAATTTCATATTTGCGGTGAGATACCTACCTACCCATAACCTGAAAACTAAATATTGCATAACTTTTTGTTTATTTACGTTTTGGCGTTTTTTTTTATTTTTGCAACAAATCAAGACCTTTCTTTTGATGCATCATTCGCCTTTCGTATTATTCTAATCGCCCGTGATTACACAGAATCTAGATAATGCATTATCTAGTTTCTGCGTAATCACGGGCGATGACTACGGCAAATGGCGGTTCTAGCGGCTAACTATTTTTGTCATAGCGTCTTAGTTTTTTTTTGTAACAAATTCACGAAAAGAGGTGTGTATAGTAACAAATTACCAGTAATTGACTTGTTAAAAAAAATACATCAATTATTTAATGTAATTTAAATCTTTATCATAAATTATATTAATGATAGAAGCGAAAAACTCTTGTATCTTTTTTAAAAATTAATGTAGACAATATAAAATTGATAAAATTTTGAAATTAGTCACGTGCTTAGAAACGCGCCAAAATCGGTCGCCATGTTGGTGACGTCACAATGTTAAAGGAATTGCCCAACAATACAGTGTGAATTTTCGTGAACTAACAGCATTAGATTTTATAATGAAAAATATGTCACCGGCATCTGTTTCATACGATAAGTTTGTAGTTATTATCTACAATAACGTGTTGAGGTCGGTAAAACGACATCAGTCTATTGCCAAATATGTGTAAAATACATAATACTATTACACCCAACTACACCCTTACAAAAAATAGGTAACAATGCACTGGAAATATTGTACATAAACAAGCTTCTCGTTTGCTAATAAAACTCGAAAGGTCAAAATGAAAACAGTAACATTCTATCGGCGTCCTTATTTTCGTCATTATTCATACATAATTTTCATACAAAACATAATCAAAGTCTTGACAATATTACAAAAAAAAACCATGTTGGAACATAACACTTCATAAAATAGTGCTGACCGCAAACCCAAGTTTCGTCATCACGATTAAAAAGTTGTATTCAGCCTAATCGATACTCGCAATGAAATCAAGTCTGGAAAAAAGAGTTGATACTGAATACTGAAAACTCCTTAGTATAATTTCAAATAATAAATTCGTTTATACCATCATTTTAAATAATTTAATTTAGTAACTATTCGATGCTTTTGGCTGATTTCAAGAGAAAGAGATTTTAATAATCTATCTATATATATAAAAACGAAACCCGTTTTCCTTGGTCACGGCATCACGCGTGAATGGCAGGACCGATTTCGCTAATTTTTTTTTTGTTGTATTTGTTATTATTAGGAGAAGGTTCTTACGGAAAAAAATATTAAGAAAATCTCTCAGAAATATTGAAAAATATACATTTAATTTTGCATATTTAAAAAAACGCGCGTAACGAATGTCAATGTCATTCACAGCCATAGACTATATTGAAAGAGCATTGTTTGTTCGGAAACGTGGTTACTTAATTAAATTCGAGCATCATTTGTCTCTCTGTCTCTCTTATATATCGCAGACGAAGTTGCGCGGGTCAGCTAGTGAGAAATAAACACAGAAATCTCCAATACCAAAAAAAAAAAAACAAAATTAATGCGGCTTAGGCTAGGCTTCAAAATTTAAATTAGGAATGCGCTCGTAATTCAAATTTATGAGTATTTTTATTTACTACATCTTTTATTTATTGTGAATTTGGTTTTGAAATAACTGAAGGTTGAATATAGTGCGCCAAGGATCTTGGTAGGCATAGTTATGATTGATCCACCAAAGTTATTGAGCTAAATAGGTAACAAGTTGGTCAACGAAGTTAAATTTTTCTTGGCATCCAATTAAGGTTTTCTGGGTAATCAATAGCAATAACTTATACAGTATTCAAAACAAAAGAGCTTTTAATGAGAATATTTGCTATTTACTATACAACTTTTGCTAATTCTTAGTCTGTCCGGTTATTGAACTACCTAGGTAGTTGATTGGGCACCGAACTGTAGCTCCTCTCTGACTGAATTCAGAGAAGTTGCCATGATAAGAAATGTTCTTCTTAAAGAGATTTATCCATTGGTATATTATATCTTAAAGCTTTTGGACGCTAGGCCAATTTTGCCCATTCTCCTTTGTATGTAAGGTGGTATCTTCAGAACTGAAAGGATTCCGAAAATTCTTTCACTAACGGGAAGCTTGCATTTTGCTAGCATTTAAAACGTTCTTGTCGGTTAGTTGCCGTACATGACGGGAGCGAAACCGCGAGCAAAAGCTCACTCTCTTCTTTTTATTTAGCTAATTTTGTGAGTTTGCAAGTAAGCGGAGGGTAATCTTTCTGGAGTTTACCACGGCACCTATTTAAAAAATGTTTCATCATTTAAAAGGTATGTTATTCCGGATGGACATATATTATACTAATTTGATCTGGGTACAACGCATGCGAAGCCGCGCACAGAAGCTGATCTTAATATATAAAATGCGCGTGTCATGTCATGTTCGGACACGCTAATCTCGGAAACCACCCAACCGATTTCAATGAAATTTTCTGAATGTGTGTCCGGTTACTTGAAAGAAAGGATAGTTTTGGACTCGATAGGTGGCGCTTTGCGAAGTATGAGCGAAACGCTATTAAAAATATAATTCAAGATGTAATATTGGTCATTATGTAAAGTAGACCGAGATGATATTGATGATGCATGTGGTGGATGTTGTTTAGTGTGGATGTTCGCTGGCAGATAGTTTTGGACCAATTATGTATACTTATAGTTTTATGTTTTGATTCCAGTGAGGCGTACTCGGTTGCGTGCCTGGGTGTGACGTCTCTAGACTGGGAGCGACTAGGAGTGGCTGCTTTAGAGGAGCTAGCCTTCGAGATCGCTAGGAAAGCTTTCCAGCGAAGCGAGAACATCGTGTTTCTTAACCTCATTGATCATTTACAGGTAATAAGGCATACATTTTTTTTTTGTTAAAATTGTATCATGGTAATCGTGAAAAATAATCACCTATCGCAAACAAATTTTCAAGTTTCGTCTGTATAATATAGTAGGTCTTGCGATTTTTTTAATGGGGAAAACTGTTAAAGGTAATTGTAGAGGGCTATACCATAGCTAGGTCTCAATCTGACCAACGAGGTCCAGCTATTTTAGAAATATAAAATGGCATTACCAGATTTTCAACCAATGACGATGCTTGGAACCAGCTATGCTAGCGCTAATAGTTTCACAGTTGCCATACCCATTGCGATATTGGTCCCACGGAGAAAATTGATCAGTTTGATTGCTTGTACCATACCCTATACTGATTAATTAAAACAAATCTCCCTTAACGTTACTTAGGAGTTAGTTCATATAGAAGGTAAGCTCAAACAAACAAGTCTTTGGTATCATCGTCATCCAATTCCTGCCCTTGTCCCATTCTACTTGGGGTAGGAGCAACACGTGTTTTTCTTCTAGTGTTTGGTATATACTTAACAAAAAAATATATATATCATATAAAATTTACTCAGTATCGCCATATTTCTCATTATAAAGTCTTGTTTTACCAACAGGAGCGCTTCGAGGCTGGCGAGAAACGCGCCGTTGTTTTGGGCGAGGTACTGGCGTACCGCGGACGATACGCCGACGCCGCGCGTTCTTTCCATAGCGTAGGGCGAGACGAAAGAGCACTGAACCTTTACGTTGACCTTAGGATGTTCAACAAGGCTCAAGTAAGTTTTCTGGAAGTTCAGAAAATGTCATTCTCCTTCCCTTATCCTAATTAATTTGGGCCACACTATGTCTTCTTCCATACTTGTCTTTTACTCGTCATCTCGCCACTCACCTCCTTTCTAGCCATACCTTCCTTCACACAGTCCTTCTATCCTTCCTCCTCCTGTCCTTCTATCGTTTCACATTTATACACAAAGTTCAGAATCACGGCTCATTACTCCGCATTTGACATTAAACCACCTTGACAACAAACCACACAACTTTTCAGTCACCGGCGCCACTGACAAACTTTTGCGTATGTACTGTTTTCTTATATTTTATAATAAGAAAGGAGTACAGAAATGAAGCTCAGAACAAATATAATTTATGTTCTGAGCATCATTGTTGTACTTATTTCTATAATTTAAAACAAACTTTATAATACAGGTCACAACCGCCCTCGTAACTCAAAACAACACAGTAACTTAAAGGCAACCGTTCTTACAGGCTTCTTATACCACCACTTTAAAGCAAAAACATAACAAACTGCAGCAAATACCCTGCTGCGAAATAAATCTTCTTTAACCTCTTGCATAAGATATGAGGCAATCGAACAAGTATCAACCTCGTTTGCTTACTGCATGTTGGCAAATTTTGATTATTTAATTTTCTCAATTGTCTTATTCTATTACTCTCATTTGCTACATACAAAAAAAATATCAAAGAATATTTTTACCGTCTAGCGTAACATCTTCTCCGCCTTTCAAACCTCTCGACCCTCTGGATGCATAGTACACGTCACAAATGCTTTCCTGTATTCTATTACCTATTTAAATTTTGTTTTGTATTACTTTTTTTTTTTTGAGGAATACGTGGGCGAGGGCGAAGGCCTAGCGGCTTTAGCTCGTCGTCGGGCAGAGTGGGCGCGGCATGTCAACGAGCCCCGCGCGGCCGCTGAGATGTACCTTGCGGCAGGCGACGTGAAGAAAGCGGCCGAACTTATGGCGGAGACCGGGAAGAGAGACATGTGAGTATATAGATGATTTATATCACATGTCCTCTAAAAAATTCAGGAGGAGCTCGTTGCAAACACGTTAAGCCGTAGATCTTGGACAGTCGTTAGTTCTCTACAATCTTCTGGTCTGACAACCAGTCTCACCAAGTGGTACCGTATTACCGTACTAACTGGGCTGTGATGGTCAGATAGGCAGTCGCTCCGTGTAAAAATACGGTAAGGTACATAAAAGACAAGTCATTCACCAGATGTCATCCAGCTATGAACCAAAATTAGTGCTACCCATGCGAAGCCGTATGAACAACGCGTGGTAAATATAAAAAGTGGTCCTTTTTACAAGCATCATACATTTTTTTTTCTCTTTATAAAAGATTTCTGTACGCCGTGTTTTTTATTTTTTAAATTAAAGTTTTATTTCATGCTAAAGGGTTCCGTACAAAAATCTAAAAAAAAAAACCGAACCCATAGGATCACTCGTCTAGACTACGAAAGTGGTCAACGTCTTCTTAAGGTGATCTTACTTTACGAAATAGAAGGAATATAAGAAAGTTACTTTCAAGTGTACTTTTTAAGGATTTAAAAAAAACGTGCTCCATAACTATGACATTGGTCTAATGGGATCTTGGGTTTGACCATCAGGATCCGAATTTTTCCATAGCGACGATTCCTGCAACGGTGAACGGTTAATGGCAATAGGCTAGCCCCTTTTAACATGACACAAAAAGCTAACTTTCGAAAAGGTCTATTGTACGTCTCTGCATATCCTCCTAGGAGATATTACCCTGAACTTTTTGACGCAGCCATGGACCGTGAGGCAACAATACAGTTATTATAATAGGCTTGTGTCCTGATAAAATCTAAATAGTCCATCAATTAGATTTAAAAAAAATATTTAACACGTATTTTTGCTTTTGTAACGTAGACCAAAATTGACGAAGATACGACGCTTATAAAATTCTAAATACGTCGTGCTATAATTTTTAGTGCGTTGTGACGTCACGAGCCCCAACTCCCGAGTTTTGATGCGTTCTAACTTTGTCAATATTCATTGATTTACAAAAACAAAAAATACGTGTCCATTATTTTCCAATACTCTAACTGACGGACTTAATAGATTTGTAATTTATTGATGGTGGAAACTAGCCTATTATGTTTATATCAAATTGTTTATTTTTTGTGTAAATTGTGTGCCTTAACCTAGATAAAAAAAACTGATTTTCTTTTTGTCCTTATGAATAAAACGAATTGACATAATGTTGCAGGTTAATTGAGTTGGCGCGCAAACTAGACAAGGGTTCAAGCAGTTCGCTTCGCTATGTGGCTGAGGCGTTAGTGAAGGCTGGCGAACCGGCCACTGCCGCTGACGTGTACCAGCGTCTAGGAGACTACACGTAAGTATTTTTGTATTAAACATACTCGTAACATAACATCACGCCAGTTATATGCCTTCTCGGTGCCTAATCCATTTCTTATTTTGCTGTGCACCAAATTGAATGCCGAAAATATTATTTCGACCCCAGCAGAAGCAACTGTACAGTCCTATGTAATGGTGAAGTAGACAGTGACGCACCGGATCAACTCAGGATGGCGAAATGGCGACAGGTCACTGGAACAACTTGCGACCCACGGATGCAAATGAAAGGGAAAAATATACAAGTCCGTGATTAGACTTGTCGTACTGTATGGATCGGAATGCTGGGCTGTGAAGAAGATGCATGAAAAAAGAAGCGGAGATGAGAATGTCGAGGTGGATGTCCACACATCCACCTCAACATTCTTATCTCCGCTACATGCAATCTTGCCTTATCCTTATTTTATCCATTATTGTAACACCACTGTGACAAGAATGGATAAAATAAGGAATGAATATATTAGAGGAAGTTTAAAAGTTGCGCCTGTTACAGAAAAGCTGAAAGGGAATCTACTGTCTTGGTATGGGCATGTGATTAGGAGGGAAGAATCGCATATGAAGACCAAGGAAACCATGGATGAATTGTGTGAGGAATGATATGAAGGAAAAAGGTGTAAATTATTGCGTGACGGTTGACAGGGGAGCGCTACAGGCATGGTGCAGGGGTGTGGTGATACTCTTCTTCAAGAAGGGTGACAATGCCCGGTTGAAGAATTATAGGCCCATCTCACTTCTAAGCCATGTTTACAAGTTGTTTTCAAGTCATCACGAATCGTCTTGCGCGCAGATTTGACGATTTCCAACCTCCCGAACTAGCCGGTTTCCGAAAAGGCTTTAGCACCGTGGACCACATACATACGCTGCGGCAGGTTATACAGAAGACCGAAGAGTATAACCTGCCCCTCTGTTTAGCGTTTGTGGACTATGAGAAAGCCTTCGTATCGATCGAGACCTGGGCTGTACTGCAGTCTCTCCAACGGTGCCAAATCGACTATCGGTACATCGAGGTGTTTAAGTGTTTGTACAAAAACGCCACCATGTCAGTCCGACTTCAGGACCAAGCCTCGGAACCTATCCTCCTGCAGCGAAGTGTGAGACAAAGAGACGTCATAGCTCCGAAACTATTCACCGCTGCACTGGAGGATGTCTTCAAGGTTCTGGACTGGAGAGGGCTAGGCATCAACGTCAATGGCGAGTACATCACTCACCTTCGGTTTGCCGACGATATAGTGGTCATAGCTGAGACCATGGAGGACCTCAGTACGATGCTCGAAGACCTCTGTAGAGCTTCCGGAAGAGTGGGTCATAAAATGAACATGAACAAAACCAAGGTCATGTTGAATGCCCATGTCACACCAGTGGGTGTCTCCTATCAAGATCGGAGACTCTACACTCGAAGTTGTAGACGATTATGTGTACCTGGGACAAACGGTCCAGTTAGGTAAGTCTAACTTCGAGAAAGAGGTCAATCGTCGAATCCGACTCGGCTGGGCAGCGTTCGGGAAGTTGCGCGGTATCCTCTCGCCCAACTTACCGCAGTGTCTCAAGACGAAAGTCTATGACCAGTGTGTGTTGCCAGTGATTACATACGGGACCGAAACGAGGGCCCATTGTGAGCGACCCACAATGGGCCTTATCAGAAGGCTTAAAGTCACCCAAAGGGTAATGGAGAGGGCTATGCTCGGAGTTTCCTTGCGCGATCGAATCAGAAATGAAGACTTCCGCAAGAGAACCAAGGTTACCGACGTAGCCCGAAGAATTGCCAAACTTAAGCGGCAGTGGGCAGGGCACATTGCTCGCAGAACGGATGGCCGATGGGGCAGAAAAGTTCTGGAGTGGCGAACCGGGAGACGTTGCGGTGGAAGGCCTCCCACTAGGTGGACCGATGACCTGGTTGCGGAAATCCGCTGGATGCGATTTGCACGGGACCGGTTAATGTGGCGACACTTGGGGGAGGCCTATGTCCAGCAGTGGACGTCTTTCGGCTGAAACGATGATGATAATGACAGGAGAGAATGGAAGAAAAAAACGTGTTGCGCCGACCCCAAGTAACATGGGATAAGGGCAGGAAGATTATGTTGATGATGATGTAATATTTCTCCTGTTCCTCACCAAGTTCACTTGTGTAAGGTATCTAGGAGTACTCATTGATCAGCATGTCAACTATGATCAACGTTACGCCCCGCTTATGAAAGTTAATATATGTTGTCAAGAAGCTAGGAAACTCTGCTGATAACGAAAGTCTACATTTTGTCCTATGCCGTCGGTCCTAACGTACTGCTTATTTATACGCCTTGAGAGAGCCAAGAGAGCTGTCCTTTAGGTAATGCTCTCTCGTCCATGTAGGTACCCCACTGTGCAGCTCTATTTCGATTGCAAGGTACTCACAGTCAAGAAACTTTATGCGCTCCTGTCGACCCTACGCAAACACTTAGCCCGCTCTCCAAAGGAACCGACTGGCAGACTTAGGGATAATGTTTTCCCTCACGACCGCCAAAATGTACCACTTTCTAAATCATCATCATCATCAGCCTATTAATGTCCCCACTGCTGGGACACGGCCTCCTCTCTATGAGAGGGAATGGCTATAATCCACCACACGAGCCCAGAGCGGATTAGTAGATGCCACATGTCTTCGATTTTTTTTGGTTTTAGGACATGCCGGTTTCCTTCACCGTTTTGAGAGCAGTGTTGATGAAATAAATTACACAAAGTAATGCGCCTGTATGGGTTTGAACCCACGACCTTTCTAAATACAAAGTTAAAAAATTATTCGTGCCCTAAATAAAAAAAAAATCTAAAAACACTTTGTCCGACCTGGGAATTGAACCCAAGACTCAGAACACAAGACAAGACAAAACAGCAGTCGCGGTTGCGATCACTCGACCAAAGAGGTAGTAATTAATTTTGCAAACAATAAGAAGAAAATTCAATTTTTACAGTAAAGTGGCGCAGCTGGCAGTCGCGGCGGGCGAGTGGTCGCGCGCGTTCACGCTAGCACGCGAGCACGTGGAGTGTAAGCGCGAAGTGTACCTGCCGTACGCGCACCACATGGCGCAGGAGAACAAGTTCGTTGACGCGCAGAAAGGTTAGTTGATGAATATTCTTGAAATTCTTGCAGTAAAGTGCTGGCAGTGGTCACACGTGTTTATGCAAGCACGCGAACACGTTAAGTGTAAGCGCGAAGTGTACTTGCCGTACGCGCACCACATTGTGCAGGAGAACAAGTGCGCAGAAAGGTTAGTCAATGTCAAAGTCTTTCTTTTTGTCCCCATTGCTACCCTTAACTCTATTTATGTGTTTGTGTTCAGCGCGTGAGGACACGCTGACGAGGTCAGTGGCCCGAAGTACGATACAATATGGATGTTTAGAAGCCTAAATCCAGCTTCTAGCGGTAGTAACACGCTTTCTAGCCAATTCATATTTCTTACAACCGACCATCCCACGCGACCATCGTTTTGTACTTCTATTCTACTGACTTCGAAGACACAAAGGGTTCATAACCGCTTCTCTTAAAACTGTCACTAAACCGGACTGGGTCGGCTCGCTCTCACGGAGAAGCCTGTGTCAGAATTCTATTGGGTGATTGCCATCAGGACACGCGGATACGATTATGTTGTCGATACGGTACATATAATTTATGTTCTATTTTTCCATGGCTGCTTCGTTTGTTTCAGCGTACCACATGGCCGGCGAGACAACGACGGCGATGCGCGTGTTCTCGATCCTTGTCGGTAACGCAGTGGCCGAGGAGCGGTTCAGCGACGCGGGCTATCTACATCACTTGCTCGCTATGCAGTGTCTCGAGACTGCTGCCGCTGACACAACCGATAAGTTAGTATTTCGAACACTGAGGCCTGTTTGCACCTCAAATCACTAGAATAGTGATTTAGCGCTTAATATCATTCTATCTCTGTCATTTTCAAGCAATTGACAGAAACTGAGCGACGTTTTAAATGTGTTTAGGGATAAACATACATACATATTATTTAACGATTTGTGGGTGCATCCGGGACTAACACTTATGGGGTCAAAACGTAAATCGAAGCTCAAGAAGGTGCGGGTGCTTGCACGGGAGCGTCTAGTTTTAATGTACGTAAAAGGGGCGTTTACGTACATTCAAACTAGACGCTCCCGTGCAAGCACCCGCACCTTCCTGGGCATCTTCGCTTATCCCATGATCTGTCCACGAAGTAGACAGACAGTTAAACCATGGCGTCTCGACCAAATCGGTCATTCGACAGATCATGATTTATATTTGCATTGCTCTCGTGAGCGTAAATAAAGGTGTGGTAGTGTGCCGTGACAGCTTAGTTATTTTTCCCCTTATGTCTGCGAACATGATACTAGCGGCGAGAACCAGTGCGGAATAAAACGGTTTTTCGTTCTCGTCTTCTTGTTGGTTGTGAAGTGAGATGGTGGTGACGAAGCTCCTACCGTCGACATCAGCTTACACACTGCTATTTTACGTACCAGAAGCTTCGTACACGCACAGTGATCGCCTGGCTCGCGTACACGCTCAGCGATCGACTGGCGCGCATACACACACAGTGTTCAACAGGCGCGCGTACACGCACAGTGATCGACTGTCGTGCGTACACGTACAGTGATCGACTGGCGCGCGTACGCGCACTGTGATCGACTGGCGCGCGTACACACACAGTGATCCGACTGGCGCGCGTACACGCATAGTGATCGATTAGCACGCGTATTCGCACAGTAATCGACTAGCGCGCATAGTCAACCACGTATATGACGTCGTAGACTAGCACGCAGTCAACCACGCATACGATGTCGTACATCGCACGAGCCGGGCTCCTTCAGTCCCCACAATGGTGTATAACACTTAACTGAACTATGGCATATGAGCTATAATTGCATCACACGTTCTACCCGCAGAGAGCGCAATCTATCGCTGCGCGAGCACGCACACAACGACCGGCTGGCGCGCATCTACAACGCATATGACGCTGTACACCGGTGTGTGCACGAGCCCTTCTCGCTGAGCCAGCCCGAGGCGCTGCTCAATGCCGCGCGGTACATCCTCGCGCTGTTGGACGCTGACCCGCCGACTGGAGTTTCTATGTTGTATCCTTTGTTACATACCGTATTGTAAGATTGTTAAAGCAATGATACCTTTAGGGGTGCTACATGCATGTTTGGGTCGGCCTGATTCGTCATAGGACAACAAAATATTATGTATATTTTGCCGCAGTGTACAGGCAAATATATTTAAAGATTAAATATAATTGCCTTTACACTGAATGGCTTGTTCCCTTTACACTGACAATATTCGATTTTATAGTTTGTATGATAACTTTTAAGTTTATAGCTTTTACTGTTAAGTATGAGAGTAATGATAGAGAATTGACGACAGTGTACACTCACAATTTTGTTCACAGTTGCAAGTTAGTGACCTGTTTACCAAGAGGTAGAAAACGTCCTTGACCTGTCGTCCTGCTCATTCAAACAAAATTGCTCAATATAGAGAATTGAAAACAAAGACGTTTACCAAAAAGAACTAAGCATTTGACCTGTGGATACATAACATCAATCAAGAGAACAATATCACTCCTTTATATCATTTGGACGCAAAGTTTTACGTATCACGACTAAGTACCAGTTATTTCTGATACAAAAAATGCATTCCGCACTTGTTTTATTTGTGTCAAAAATTTGCTCATTAAAGAAAATTTAAAAATACTTCTTGATTCATACAATAATTATCTTTAATCGAAAATACAGTTGTTTATATCTTTGTTTGTCAAAACAAGCGAAGGCATTGAATGCGAACACGCTGGCTCGTCAAATGTTGGACAAAATATTGGGCTTGCAGATACCTCATAAATTTCAGGTTTGTCGATTTAGTTTTCTACTCTTGCTCTTACTAATACTTAAACGTCGTGAGTTCGCTTTTCACGAAGTTTAAATACATCTTTTAATCTCTTTGAAAACGGTTTGTTAATGAATTGTTTAGATAAAGGATCAGTTGATAGCTGTGATCTCGGCTGCTTAGCCACTTCCGAATAGGGTAGATGACACACCAATCAATTGACATACTTTTTAAGAGCTGTCAAAACGCGGTTCTCTCATAGATTTTGTATGGCACTAGCAAGCTGTGACGTCACTGTGTGGTCAACTCAATGACTCAACTATTTATTGATTTCAAATAAACTAAAAATCTATTTTGGCAATTAATGGAAAAAAAAATCGTGTTTTCAGGCCCAAAATAACGTTTCTTTTAGAGATTGGTGTCTTTCAATTATTGTTTTATGGTGTCATCTACCCTATTATATTAGGGTTGGGTTCTAGTCTGGACGTAGCTTATTTTACAAGGAGCGACTGCATATCTGACCTCCATAACCCAAATGCTGGTGATGAGTGGTTTTCAGACTTCGGGCTTCTGACTGTCATCGACTGACAAAGATCTACGAATAACAGCCGGCAACAACAGCTTTACGTGATTTCCGAAGCACGTAGGTGTTTTGTAGATAATAGCTGGTCACCCGTCAACAGACTGTAAGCAAGCGTGGCTTAAGTTCGATCGGGCCTGCAGTGACAGTATAATTACGGTCAATAGGGAATATGCAAGAAATATAACTCTTTATATTTATTTTAAAAAAATCTTGTAATGGCGCATAAAAACATTGTGTTAAGCTTGTTTAAGTTTCTTAAACATCACTTATTTCACAATTTCTTGTTTTATGTGGCATGTTTTTGGTGAAACGGAACGCACTCTCAAAACGCGTCGTCCTCGATAACAGTAGTGACGTCAAAGTCTATGTGTCAAAAAACACTTTTATTTGAAAAGTAGTTAACGTTTCACTAGATTTTATTAAAATATCGTTATCGAAATGTTTGCTTGAATAAAGCACATAAAAATTGTAAAATTACTATAATAAGGCCAAAAAAGTAGATGTAAACAAGGCAGATTGAGGTAAATGACGTCACATCACGGTCGCGACAGTCACGGACGTTTGAACTGTTAATATTATTTTTGAGCGAAAAGCAATAGTTGAACTTAACTTTTAATACTTTTCTTGGGTTGATAACACTGTATTTTATTGATTTAAGTGAAGATAAATTACATGCATATTCCCTATTCTTTGTCGCGGCCACTGCCTCTGTAGGAACACCACAGCGTCCTTATGTTTTAGTTTCTTACAAATTATATGTATTTTCGGCGCGTCTAAGCTCGTTTTTGCATGTCCGTAAATAGCTCCTCATCGACTATCTCGCACTGTAGATTAAATGTTTATAAAAAAGTCCAAGTTCCAAGTTATAAGCATTTGAAACTGATGATTAGACAGAGAGATCCGATAACTTTCATGACGTCATTCGACTTTTCCACGTACAAAATCCATACTAAATTCCGTTAATCTAGAAAGAGATAGAAACTAAAGTTTTATTGGTTATTATAACTTTTGTGTTGTTTGGCCGATTTTGGTCTTGTTTTCACTTTTTGACATTATTTTTATAGTATTGTTACATTCCGTATCGAAAACAAAAAAAAATATACATATTTCCTATTGTGTGTTATTCAGGAAAGCGTAGAGCTACTAATACTGAAGACTCGCGCTAGTACTGGCAGCGAGTCGCGCGACGACGAGGTGGCGTCTCTGTGCTGGCGCTGCCGCCGTCACGCGCCGCCGCTCTGCGCGTCCCGCTGCCCCTTCTGTAGACATGCCTTAGCTCACTCACTCGCTACACACGGTCAGTAACGTCATGATAACATTACAAGCACATAGTACACAGAGTAGGTAAACGGAACAGAGTATAAGCTTCTTAAGAACGTGCAAAATTGTTACCTATTTTGGTAGGGTTGTCACAATAGGTGAAGACAAATTAAACCACACATTTGTGAAATAAAATAAGGAAAAAATATTACTTTATTCTATTCAGGGGTTAGTTTCCCAGCTTTCCTAAAAGGTACAGGTTATGGCCGAAGTCCCATTCTTTAGCTCAATCAGACATCGGATTGGTTCAAATCTTACTTTCAATATTTGAACGTAACACACATACTTAGTACCTACTACATACCAACCCACCCACATACCTACAAATGTTTAGTATGAGCTTGTAATAATAATAAAAACAACCATTATTAATAAATACCACGTTTCACATTAAAATATTCAAACTTGTCACAAAACAAACAACGTGTGTTGGTTGCCCTGTCAACCCTGAGATTCTCAACTGGCTGTGACAGCCTAAACCGGTTTTTTCCACTCTCGCCGGCCAGTGGTGACGCACACATGCCCCGCGTGCTTGTAGTAGTGCAACCGATTCGCGCGGTTGTATGAAGCTTATACTCTGTTTCGTTTACCTACTCATGTGATTTCAAGTGTTTGTTTATCAAAAACCTGAATGTAAATCTTTGTACTCATCATTATGAATGAACTTTTACTATGGGGCTAGAGGTGAAAAACAGCTTTTACCTACATTTTGTCGATTTAAATTATAATTTTAAAAGTCGTCATAATATAAACTCAGATAACACTTTGTTCTATTTACACTAGATTGAATTTTAAATATTAGAGTGGGTATTCGATGACTTAAGCATTTCATAATAAGTAGTTTCTAAGCTTTTCTTGGACATCACTGATACCGTGAAGAAAAACCCGTATTATTCTTAAACCACCAATACGCTTCGAGCAAGCGTTGTGATCAATGCTCATGCCTTTTTAGAAGAGGCGTTTTTAGGGTTCCGTACCCAAAGGGTAAAAACGGGACCCTATTACTAAAACTCCACTGTCGTCTGACTGTCTGTCTATCACCAGGCTATAATATCATGAACCGTGATAGCTAGACAGTTGAAATTTTCACAGATGATGTATTTCTGTTGCCGCTATAACAACAAATAATAAAATTAAAAATTAAAGGGGGCTCCCTACTATGATGGTACGTAACCCTTCATGCGCGAGTTCGACTCGCACTTAGCCGGTTTTTTCTCCACTTTAGCTGTAATATGTTGGTTACTTAAAGTAGTCGTGTCTAATTAGCTGCCAGAATAGTAGATTGTATCATAAGGGAGCAAAATTATATTTTTACGGCCAGGGCGCTTTTTTGAATCCAGAGCGAAGTGAGAGATTCTAGAGTAGAATCCCGAATTTTGCGAGGGATTCTTTAGTAGAATCCTGAACGTAGCGAGGGATTCAAAGTACGTCGCCCGAGCCAAAAATATATTTGCGTCCGTGTGATACACTCTAGTTTTCATCACCCACTATGAGAAAATAAATGGCGCCTCATATTTTATTCACTGTCACTTGAAGAACTAATTTTTCAAAACAAAACCATGAATTCTGGGTGGTTACCCGTGGTCCCACTGGGTCGACCCATTACCGGGTTCATGGGTAATTTTAATTACTCATGGTCCCCTATGGCATTAGGGATTGTTTTCTGTACTTCTGAAAATATCGATAGAAAATACAAAGCCATAGGGACATATCCCACAGGGACTACGGGAGTGATTGCATAATTTGATTACGGGTTTGTTGGTTTTCTATTTTTTATTTATCTACCAACTACCAGGAGGGCAGAACCATAAAGGAGGTATTTTATATTTTTAATAGGAATCTCATAATCAACCCGTGTACATTTCGAGTATCACGCAGTATGCAATGTAGAAAATACTTCTTCATGATTCTGGCGTCCTGGTAATTTGTGAGACATTACTATCCTTAAAACAATATTTGCGTTCGATTTCTTTGGCGCTGAACAATAAGATGTTCCAAATTCAATAAGTGCGCGTGAATAGTAGATTATTGCATCGAGCACAAAGTAATTTATTATTGTACCGAGTGCTTGATTTAGAGCCCGAGCGTTAGCGAGGGCTCTAATCTACCAGGCACGAGGGCAATATAAATTACTTAAGGCGAGGTGCATAATCTGCTTTTCTTTTAACTATTACCTATAGGAATAGTAGGTAAAAGAAACTCATATCAAACAGTTAAAATAGAAGTTTCTATAACACTGTCGGCTTCATTTAGAATGTTTTCCGGAGTTAATGTGTCGCTAGATGATTCCATTTTAATTCGAAGCCGAAGCACTCAAAATCAGTTGGTATCACACTTTATCGTTTCCAAAAATATTGTCAAGCAAAATTAACAAAGTTCCCGCCAAATCTTTTTTTTAAATTTCTTTCATTTTTAAATCAGAGTTAGCAGCAATCATTTTTTAAATTTGGAACAAGTAGCATAGAAACGAATAATACGTACGTAAAAAAAAAGTATTGATATGGGCTGGTTGAATAGAGCTAATCCATTGAGATTGGCACCTTTTGGGGCGGTTAAAAAAAAACTGTGCAATAATGAAATTTCATACATTTTTATTGCTCTAGAGCATTAAAGACTCGCTTTGTACTGAGTTTTTAGTGTGATTGTGATGAAATTAAAGCATAGTTGGAAGAAAAGATTATTGCGGCACACTTATAACTAGGATTAAAAACTCATTACTGCCCGCTAAAAGTTTCTTATAGAAAACACCACCTTTGGGTGCACTTAAAGGCGAACCAAGTCGTCCTTTTCGAATAGATGGGATGAAAAAATTATATGAGACTTTTGAGAGTTATTTGTAACAACTTTGGCGTGGATGCTCCAGGGTAGCCCGCGAAATTCAAACAATACAACCCTCCAAGCGCATAAAGGTGCAGGAATGACTTTGACCTTGAAAAAGTAAATTCATACACCTTTATGAGCTTGGAGGGTTGTATTGATGATTTTGATGATTATAATTCTATAACTACATACGTGTTACAGCCGCGAATCATATTTTAATCAACATACAACCTGACACTGACCTGCGAATTGCAATAAACGTAGAAGAATTTGAATTTCGCGGGCCACCCTGGCGCATTCACCTTAACACACATTTTTACAGAAGTGCTACCTCTCGTTCAATTCGAGCCAGCCGAGGGAATAAGCTTCGATGAAGCGCTGGAGCTTATCGAGCGCGCCCCCCTCCCCGAGTCTTCGAATGCTGAGAACACAGATTATGGCGCTGAAGTTCTCAGAATAGACCATGACGTCGATGGCGCTGATCCATTCTTGGATAAAGTTGATGAGGTAATTTGGTAATATCGTGGGTGGAATTTTAAGATGGGGTAGAAACTTACTTTATACACAACCCGAGGGTCGAAAAAGGCCATATAAAGTACTTACATAATATCATCACGCCTTTAATTCCCCTAGGGTTAGGCAGATGTGTATCCAATTATAGTACACAGGAAAGCCATTTGGAGTGACGCCGTCGGTGAACTGATGCCAATTGGCATGATGTTGACTGTTCAGCTGTAGTGTAGAGCGTAAAGCAATTTATGGTATATAATTATTCTACTTTATAGCTATTCTTATAAGTCGACGGTCTATCTTGAATTGCCATCTAAAACTGATCTTCTGTCGTCTACTGATCTTTTATTCAAATTGCAATGTTAGTTTGTTAAGGTCAAGTTGCGGTTTAACATGTTGGTTCAGTTTCGATGACAACGCATTTTTCTGATAACCACACAATACACCTAAGATTGACTTTAGATGAGGTACTCTTCAACGGAAAACAGCAAAAACACGAAATGGTGTATACGCACTATACGCCTCTTACTATCATAGCCCGTTTTGAAGACCACCATAACGTGCGCCCAAGGGATTGCTCCAGACGAGAGCTCAACGGTCCAGACACAAATTTTTGTATACCAGTATACGCATTAAATTATGATTACCCATTCTAAAGTCTGGCATGACTTATATGATGCACCTGTAATGAAACTTAAAACAGTTTTTACATGTTTGCAGGACGATGATCTAGGCGTGGTAGTGTGCAGCCGAGGTGCGCTGATACAGCTGAGCCCCGCCAGCGTGGTCGTGATCGACCGGCCGCCGCTGCGCCCGCTCATGTACCGCAACATGCTGCCGGAACTCCCCGCCACCGCCTGCCAATTCTGCTATAACGTACGTCTGTCCTAACTGTAGCTGCGCTAGTACTTCATGGGGAAGCGCCAGGGTAGCCCGCGAAATTCAAATTTTCTTATCTTAGGTTATATTGTCACTATATCGGGATATCTTCCGTTATTATTATTTGTTTTGAACTCCCGATATTTCGACCCGGTTGCAAGCGACATGATCGCGGGTTGACTGGAGAATGCGGGTGGACGGAAAATAAATTGTTAGGAGCAGACAAATCTGTCTACCCTCTTTCTTTGCCTTTTGCTACGGGCACTATTGGAACTCGACACTACAAAACAAATAATATCCCGTAAGTGACGATACCTATAAGTTTAGTTTTAAACCGTGAAAGCTTAAAACAGTGTTTGAAATTTTCTTAGGTTTTTTGCAATTTGCAGGTCAGTTTTAGGTTGTATGTGAAACAAAATATGATTCGTGATCGAATTTTCTTGGCATTATTAGATAGAGCTTTTAAGGATAACCTCTACTCTCTTACACGACCTTCGTACTCCCCACTCCGTAGGGAGTTATTGACCTAAATAGGTGACTATTTGATCACTGAAGTTAAGATTTTCTGAGTAACCAATAGCAATAAAAAATACACCATTAGATAGAGTTTTTTAAGCCATACTTTTGCTATTTAATGACTTCCGCCAATTTGTATTCCGTTCGAAGCTATTGAGCTAAATTGACTAGTTGTACACCGAAATTAAAATTGTATTTACAACCAATAAAAAAATTATGGGCAACTAATAGTGTTAGATAAGATATACACTATTGGATAGAACTTTAAAAAAACTTTTGCTATTAGCACCACTTTTGCTAATAGGGAATATGCAAGAAATTCAAAACTTTTTTATTCCTTATAAATGCCTTGTATTGGCCCATATAAACATTGTGGTACACTAGTTTATCTTTCTAATACAACCCTTTTTTTAAATTTAATATTTTATGTAGCGTGGTTTTGGTGAAACGGAACGTAAATTCAAAACGCATAGTCGCCGGTAGTGACGTCAAACGTTATGAGTCAAAGAAACACTTTTATTTGAAAACTACTTAAAGTTTCACTAAGATGTTATTATAATATTGTTATTGCAATGTTTGCTTGAATAAAGCACATACATTTAGTAAAATGATTATATTAAGGGTAAAATCTTAGATGTAAACAAGGCAGATATACGGAAATGACGATAAACGCTATGACATGAATGGCCGCGACAGTCACGAACGTTTGAACTGTCATAGAGAATTGTAGAAGTTTGTTTTTTTTGCGACAAGCAATTGTTGAACTTAAGTTTTTATTTAGGACTGTACTTTACTGACTTAAGTGAAGAAAAAAATACATGCATATTCCCTATTGGTAGTCTTTTCGAGATTATTGACCTAAATGTGTGTCTAATTGTAGTCTGTTCAGTTTTATTGATCTAACTAGTTAGTTGATTGGGCACCGACCTGTAGGTCCTCTCTGACTTTGAATAGAGAAAAGTTGTCAAAGCAAGAAACATTCTTCTTGAGGAGATCAATCCATTACTACATATCTTATCGATATTGGACGTTGGGGTAGAATTAACGACCTGTCCAACCTACTGTTACTGTAAGGAGTTGTTCCTGAAACGGCATTTAAGATGTCAATGTTTAGGAATGGAAGTTTATCAGGCTTATAATATAATGTTTTATACGTACAGAATCAATGAAAGTTAATAAATTGACGAAATAACAGTATTTAAGTTAACTTTATTTCTCATATTTCGAGCTCTGTAACTCCTCTCTGACTGGGAATCCAGAGAAGTCACCATAATAAGAAATGTTCTTCTTAAAGAGATCTACCCATGGTATATTTATCTTAACGCTATTGGACGCTAGGCCAATTTTGCCCAATATTCTTATTGGGATAATGAGAAGAGCAGCAGTAAGATGGTAGAGTATATTCATTCGTGGTTCAATATTTTACACGCAAGTTACAAACAGGTTATATTAATGTATTAGAACATAAACAAACCGTAACTATGCTAATTTCAAATCAGTAACAGACATGTGTTAAATATGATTATTCTCACAGGCAGTGCATACTTAAATATGCGACCTCCAATACGCCCCCTTAATCCATTACACATGCGTATGATTACTTCTGTACTTGTCAGTACTCGGTACATAAAACTAAATAAATCACTAACACTTCTGTGTTCAACTGTACAACGCTGTATCCAAAAGTATAGTACAAAAACAGAAGAAATCTAACAAAATAAAGTATGCATAACAAAGCTAGATTAAGAAAATTATCTATTACACAAAGCACTTCTAGAAAACCTAAACCATCAAAACATTTAACTACTCATCGCCCCCTTAATAGAATAATTTGACAGGGATAAATCCTTTAAAAATTCTCTAAGCTTCGGGCTGTGAACACTTTTAGTTAAGATGTCCGCTATCATCTTATCAGTTGACATGTACCTTATTTCAACTTTGTTTGCCAGTACACACTCACGAATAAAATGATACTTGATGTCAATATGCTTTGTCCTATTATGCATCATTTTGTTAGCTGCAATTTTATGCGCCGACTGGTTGTCATTGTAAATGACTACCGCTTTACTATCCACAGCTGTCAAACTGTTCAGTAAACTACGTAAATAAAGAGCTTCCTTCGAGGCTTGACTCAATCCTACGTACTCTGCCTCTGTGGTAGACAAGGATACTGTCGCTTGCTTCCTACTCTCCCATGACACTATATTTTTACCTATCTTGAAAATTAATCCAGTGAAAGACTTTCTATCAAGTGCCCCTCCCCAGTCTGCATCAACGTAGCCTCGTAAGTCTGAATCTCCCGACTTCCTAAAAGTGAGACAAAGGTTAGACGTACCTTTTAAATACCTTAAGACCCGTTTCGCACATTTAAAGTGTATTTCATCATAGCATGAATTAAATTGTGAAAGTACACTTACCGCATGTGCTATGTCTGGTCGCGTATTACAGGCCAAATAGTTTAGACACCCTATCAAGCTTTGATATGGCAAATCGCTATGGGAATTTGTCGATCTTTCTAATTTCATACCGACTTCCATTGGGGTTAAAACTGGTTTAACGTCTGTCAAGTTAAAGTCGTTCAAAATGTCTGAAATGAACTGTTGCTGATCTAGACAAATAACATCTTTGTCTCTCCTCAGCCTCATGCCTAAAACATGCCCAGCCGGTCCTAGATCTTTCACTTTAAACTTGTCAAGCAAATCGGTTTTTAATTTTTGCTTTTCTTTTTCACAATTTCCAAAAATGAAAAGGTCATCTACGTAAATAACAACAATCAACTTCTTATTGTTTTTAAGCTGCTTTTGATACAAACATGGTTATATTTTTGATTGTACAAAGCCTAAATTCAACATTTCTGTATCCAATTCCTTAAACCAAGCATTTGAAGCTTGTTTCAATCCATACAAAGAACGCTGCAGTTTGCTAACCTTGGTTTCTTGACCTTTGATTATTGCTCCTTTTGGTTGGAGCATGTAAATGTCCTCTTTAATTTTGCCGTACAAAAAGGCAGTCGTGACATCCCATTGATCAATAAACCAATCGTATTCAACAGCTAGCGAGAACAACAATCTTAGAGTAGAGCTTCTAACTACAGGAGAATAAGTCTCAGTATAATCTATACCACATACCTGTGTGAAGCCTTTTGCTACAAGTCTAGCCTTGTACTTCGTTACCTTGCCATCGCTATCTTTCTTGATTTTGAACACCCATTTGGCTTCTTATCAGCTGGAAGATCCACCAACGTCCAAGTCTGGTTCTCCTTTAGTGACAAAAGTTCATTATCTATAGCTTTTTGCCATAAATCACCATCTGGTCTCGCCAACGCTTCTTTAATAGTTAATGGATCACCATCAAGATTGCTCTCCTTGGCATACATAACATTGCATCCGTACCGATCGACTTGTCTGCGTTCTTTTACAGGATACCTTCTTTCTGATTCAGGTATTCTAACTTCTTCTTCAGTCAATACGTCATCAGATACTCGCTCTGGTACTGCAGGTTCAGGTTCTATCTCCTCCGATAATTCTACGTTCTCGTCTACAGTATCACGATAGATATCATCGTGAGCCTCCAAGTGTTCAGATCTGCTTGTAGATCCGTTGGGTAAACTGGAAGGAACAGATTCTTTATTCAGGTTTATGATTACTTCAGATTTTTCTAAGTTTTCCTTTTGGAGAAAGACATTTTGCAGAAATTTTACATCTCTCGCAGTCTTCACTTCACCTGTCTTAGGATTCATCAGGCGATAACCCTTCTGATTATCTGGATATCCAATAAATATCATCGGTTCCGTCTTCATGTCCAGTTTGAGTCTCTTTTGTTTTGGTATCAATCTATAAGCCAAACAACTAAAGATTTTCAGATGACTTATATCCACATCTTTTCCAGTCCAAAGCTTCTCTGGTACCGCATTATTCAATGCTTTCGTGGGGCTTCTGTTCTTTAGGTAAACAACAGTATTTACAGCCTCGGCTCAATACTTCTTGCTCAGGTTCGATACTGACAGTAATGTTCTTGCCTTTTCTATTATAGTACGATTCGCTCTCTCTGCGACAGAATTTTGTTCTGGCGTGTACGGTACAGTCGTCTGGTGTTTTATGCCTGCAGAATTCAAAAATGATTTAAATTTACCATTACAGTACTCTGCGGCGTTGTCAGATCTCAAACATTTAATAGATTTACTTGTCTCATTCTCAACTTCCGCCTTGTATTCACGGAATTTATCGAAAGCTTCACTTTTGTTCTTCAAAAAATAAACATGAGTCTTTCGAGTATAATCGTCGATAAATAGAAGAACATACCTCGAACCACCGAACGACGGCTCCTCGATTGGTCCACAAACGTCGCTAAAAACCAACTGTAAGACCTCGTTCGCTCTCGTACCTTGCTTTTTTAAAGGGACTTTTGCATGTCTTTCCTTCGATACATGGAATACACGGCTCGCATAAATCGGTACTCTTAAATTCCATACCGCTTACTAAAACTTTCATTTTATTCATATAATTACGCGATAAATGAGCTAATCTTTTATGCCAAATGTTCGAAATATTTTCATTTTGTTTTTACATTGTCACATTCACGACGTTATTTTGATTTTCTGTCAACTCATAAATTCCGCCGACCTCTTGACATCTTGCAACAATTTGGTTTTTATTTTGAATCATGCAACCTCCATTGTCAAAATTCATGCAATAATTCTTCTTGGTCAAATCGCTCACCGAAATTAGGTTCATGGATAAATCAGGAACATGTAAAACGTTTTCTAAAATTAATTTTTCGTTTTCGCTGACTCGTGGCTCAGCATTTCCTCGTTCTTTCACCAATAACTTCTCTCCGTTTGCTACTGCGATCTTCATGTTGCCCTTTACATGTGTGTAAGACAACAATTTGTTTTTATCATGGGTCATAAGATTTGAGCACCCACTGTCTAAATACCACTTATCTTTGTTTATCGCCCCCTTCGTATTCAGGCAGATATTCGCGGTTTTGATCCGCTCCTTGCATTCGGACGCCTTAATTGTGTCCTTGATTATGGCACTTAAAACACTTGTAGACGAACTTCTGCTTACGATCATTAGTTTTAGTGTTAGATCTTGCATCGTTCTGTACTTTACGTGTAACTAAGACTTTTTCGTACTCTGTGTTCAACTTACTCTGTCTATTTCCTTCTTGTACCAATTTCATTTTAATTTGCTCTAACGTGATTTCTTGTCCACTATTATCTGCAGCCATAATGAGAGGGCTGTACTCAGCAGTCAATCCACCCAGCAAAATCGATATAATCCAATCATCAGGGATTTGAGCATCAATATCGGTCAATTGTTGTGTCAGGAACGTAATTTTAGATATGTAGCTTTCCATAGAATTAAAATTCTCTAACTTACAGTTGAAAAGCTCTCGCTGAATATGTATACGTCTGCCCTATCCTTTGTCTTCATAGGCTTTCCGTAAGCTATTCCAGGCTTCTTTCGCAGTCTTCGCATTGTAGACGTGGGTAAAGCACTCTGGTTCTAACAACAAGCATATTGTCGTTCGTGCCTGCCGGTCTACGTCAGAATTTACTACATATTCTGTAGAAATTACTCCCCACCAGTTTTTATTTTCCAAGTAATTTCGCACCAGGAATTTCCAGTTTGGGTAGTCGGACGAATTTTTCAGCTTCTTGATACTACTTATGCCAACTTCAGCTGACATAATTGAGATTTCGTAAGTTTCACAAGCACACAATTATTATTCAAACCACTCAACTTATAAATTATGCTCTAGCATTTGTGCTTCAGGGACCTGGGCCCATAACCTATTGGAATAATGAGAAGAGCAGCAGTAAGATGGTAGAGTATATTCATTCGTGGTTCAATATTTTACACGCAAGTTACAAACAGGTTACAATGTATTAGAACATAAACAAACCGTAACTATGCTAATTTCAAATCAGTGACAGACATGTGTTAAATATGATTATTCTCACAGGCCAGTGCATACTTAAATATGCGACCTCCAATACTTCTTTCATCAAAATGCGTTCAGTAGTTTTTGCATGAAAGTGTAACAAACATCCAGACATCCATTTATCCTCACAAACTTTCGCATTTAAAATATTAAGTAGGATGTTGATAATTGATAATTATATGTATTTTCAGTCCTTTTTTACATTCTGTCTTTTAATAAGAGAAGATTTTTGAATGGCTGACAGTTACACATACTGCATATACACCGTGAAATTTTAATGGTTGTTTTCCCGCGGCAGATCGACTTGCCATATGGAGTACTTTCGAAGCATAGAGATAGAGTCAAAGTAAAAAAATACGGATGTTTTTGTTTTAAAATAATTAAAAAAATATTCATCAACTCGAAAAAGTGAGAAACAATAGTAATACTAGATGTAATTTGTAGGTACTACTCAAATCGCACGCGCCACCCGACAAAAGATCGTGATCGCGATGCATAAATGTTCAAAGCAAAATTAGCTCTCACACGTGGCGATACGGCATAAAATAGTTTGCACGCAACAATACAAAAAACAGCCGAAAAGCCGACAAAAGAAAGACCGATTTATAAATGTTCAAATTAAAATAAGCTCTCGCCTGTAGTCATACGGCATAAACTAGCCTGCGCGCAACAATTACAAACGGAGCCGCGCGCATCCGGCTTCCTATTGTATCCGTGCGGAAGCGCATTTAGTTTTCCCGCGAATGTCGTACGCGCAGCACGCTTCATCAGTGCAATGGAATGACACTACAGTTATTGCAATTTGGAGTACGTCGCAATGGTGCAACTATATGCTAGGGCTGATTATGATTCACATGCTGCTCGGCGACTTTACGCGGAGCCGCAACACTTGGAGTCGCTCCGACTTTGCGGGGTTCAGACCCCTAAGTCCCATCGCCACGTGGATCGTAGCGGCGACACAGTGGCTACTCGATCATGGGCAGTTCCAGACACCAGCACATGCACAGGGCAGCTTATTATTATCATGTTTCATTAACTCAAGAGAAGTTTAGTTATCAGCTGATTGAAAAGCACGCGGGTCAACGGCCGCGCGGCCGTTCAGCGCTCGGCTTGCGGGGTATCGGGAGGTATTACTATTGGTTCGTGGTCGCTTTCGAGTTTTGTTTTTCACAATGATAAATCTGCCATTTTTTGTTTCTAATATTTTATTTATTTATAAAACGATTGTATTATTAAGACAAAACCATTTCGCTGCGGGAAAATAACCATTAAAATTTCACGGTGTATTTTGTTCAGTCTTCAATAGAACCTAAATAAAACTAACGTTCAACTAATTTCTATGCAGCTGTTCTACATGGAAGACTTCGAGATCCAGCTAGTGACGAGAGGTCACTGTCCTTTCTGCCGACATCCGGTCGACGAGACCCGAAGTGACGACGTGGATACCGAAGACTCTCTGCTGAACGACTCTAGTCCTACCACCACTAGCCCTAGCAACGGCCTCGGCTCTTGGGGATAAAGCTGAGTGATAAGGTGATCAGCACTGCTCTCCACTTTGCTAGGTGTTCGTCACGACCATTAATATGTATAAACTTAACAAATTCAGTAACGATTTACTCGTCACAATAAGATTGCAACTTTGATATAAGACCTAAGTATTTTAATAGTACGGTTGCTTAATGACTATGTTCGTAAAAAAAATAAGACCGACTTCAAATACACAAAAAAGTGAAAAATTACTTTAGCTACAGAAGTCGGTGACTTTTGTTAGTTAGGTAGTTTTGTCACCGACATTTCGGTATTTTGCAAATAGTTTATTTTTTATTTTTCCATTTTTAGTTGTAATAACCCATACAAATATTTGCTATGCATTTATTTTACATTGTTAACAATACATGTCATGGTGTTGGCTTATCCCCAATAAACAGAACTTAACATACCTGTCGAAATCTGGGTGTATTTTACACATCTGCGGACCCCCTCAGAGCATACAGGCGCGGTTATACGTAAATGATGTTTTATACAACATCATGACGCCACTTTACAAAAAGAATTTTGAGAATCGGTTCACAAATGAGGGAGAAGTCGGTGAACATACATAATAAAAAAATACATACAGTTAAACATAGAACCTCCTCCTTTTTAAAGTCGGTTAAAACGTCAATTAAAATTAGTACATATAGTAGGAGAAAACTTCATTTGTAAATGTTACTATGTGTATAAATACTCGCATTAGTGCTCGTGGCTGTATGTAAGTGCTACTGCATCTGGGGTCCAAAATAACAATAGTATAGTAACAATGTAATAGTAACAATAGTATAGTAGTTTGTTATTGAGCCGAGAACTGCAATAACAAATGTCCACGTGTATCAAACGACGTTTTTCACTTTGTAGAAATAAAATAAAACTTTTGTAGAAATAAAATAAAAGAATGAAAAATATTTTTGTCATGAATTATTAGGAGACTAAAATTTTAATTTTTTTCCGCTTTTTATTTCGCAAGGTTGAAGGAGAAGCAAAGGTATGAAGCCGTTAAACAGCCTAATATAACAATAGTTTTTGTCTTATACATCTCGGTTCTTGTATCCCTCGCTCCGCTCAGGATTGTACTTTAGAATCCCTTGTTACGCTCGGGATTCTACCCTTGAATCCCTTGCTACGCTTGGGATTCTACTCTAGAATCCTTCGCTGCTCTCGGGATCCATGTTAGTCCCTCGAATTGAATTCCCTTTTTTTTTCACTTGTTGTGTAATCTACTATTTTTGCATAGATTGTAGAAACATCAGATTTACAAAATGACACGCCTTTTTCCCATGGGGTGGGCAGAAACCACAGAACGCCGCCTACGACCCTTGCATACTCCTCATGCCTCGTCTACGTTCATACGCACGCCGTTGCCATATATAACTAACGGTGCGGTAATGTCTGCTCACACCTACAGTTGTAAAACGTAGTTAATTTTATTTCACAAAATGCAGTTTTGCATAATATTCATAAAATTTTCGTGTATGATATGTTTTTTGATTATACGAGTACCTACATGTGGTAAGAATATTTTGGATAAACGCAAGCAACGTTGAAGAAAACCACACCGTAATTGTATATCCTGGAGGTAATAACAGATTAGGTAAAGATTTTAAGCATGTGAGCACGTTTTTGCACCCACGTCACGGTAACATGTGCTACTTGCCAACTTTGTATGCGAGAAGATGCGCTAATAAGCGACACACAAGTCGCAAACAAAGCTTGGAATAATACATCTACCCGCGTACCAAAACGAGCTCATACGCGCCGAAATTACGCCCAATCTATAATGACCCTAATTATGCATCAGGTGGCAGGCACTTGCGGTGTACAGACACCCGTCGTCAGCAACATGCGTTCCAAAACCTGTAATATTGTCTGTCTCCATGTTTATCAACCAAAAACACGCACTTTTGACTTTTTCTTTACATAATATTAATTGTATTACTTTTTTTACTTGCAGTGTCATATTTTATTTTAAATTGCTGTATGAACTTTCTATAGTACGTTCGATATAAACCGACAAACATAATAATTGTAAACTAGGCTTTCTAATTCTTTATTTATTTAAAGAGAGTTCTAATCTAGACACATAATGTCACCCCGTTGTTACAAATCAACTTACTACAGCGGTCCTTAGCCGAAGATGACATTCTCTAAGATGTACGTCTTCTATCGACTAATACACTATATGCTAAATTTTTCGATGGTGACACCCATGGTCGTAGCGGGGTTGCGGGTACAAAGAAATAAAAGAGGAACTGTTGGCATGGAAAAACTTTCAGTGTCGTCAATAGGACATAATAGGGATGATGACTGACTAAAAATATATGATTCGGTTTAGATAAAACGTGTCAAAGATCATGAGTGGGAGTTTGTGACATTGTGACGTCACATTTTAGTAAAAAATGTTCTCAAATGTGACGTCACACGAGTTTCGACACACAAAATGGCTTCTTTCCGCACGCGGCACAGCACGCGGTGATGGAAAATGTAAAAGATCCACGTGTGTGAAATACACGGCATGTTGAACCTAATCGTAATGCGATAAGAACCCGTTTTCGAGGAAGTGTATTGAAAAATAATTATATTGTCTGTGTGATAACAATCCATCCTTTGTTTAAATAAGATACAAATAATATTTTACAAAATGTATTTCTGGTAATATTACCTCATGAATATCGGTGTCATAGTCAAAGTTCCTGTACCTTAGCAAAGCCTTAGTTAGTAATGCGTTGTTATTTGAGGAAGCTGGATTAGTTTTACTGTCGCAAGAAGAATATACGCAAACATTACGCTAGCATAAGCATGATCAGCCTATAATGTTCCCACTGCTGGGATACAGGGCCTTCTGTCTATGAGAGGGAAATGGCCTATAATCCACCACGCGGGCCCAGTGTGGGTTGGTAGATGTCACATGTCTTCGAATTTTTGGTTCTGGGAAATGCCGGTTTCCTCACGAAGTTTTCATTGATGATGAAATAAATTATAAAAATTAATGCGCCTGCCTGGGTTCGAACCTACGACTTACTTACTATGCGTAAGTCGGGGCCGCCACCACTGGGCCACCGTTGCTCTCATTAACTTACTCTAAGCAGACGTAAATCAAAGTGTTAAGGTATAGTCACCTAAGACTTTCGAATAAAGTATATATTTGTATGAGTTTATGTAAAGGCACTATAAGATAAGCCAGGGGTATAACCATTATATTCAAAATAAATCGATTTCCACCAAAATTGTAGTCGTCAAAGTTGAATTTGTAAGAAATGTCAACATACATAATATTTTTTAAGTTACTCATGATATTCTTCGTGAAACCACATTTTTGTTAAAAATTGATTATATTAAATGCTGTGTCAACAAACTATAAATAATAATTAAGAAAATGATCTCTTAAAATACATAGCATTTAAATGTGAATGGATAACATTAGTGATAAAAGCGACCGTCCCAACGATTGTATAATAAATGTAAATACTTACTAAATGATTGTTTATCATTAAACCTGCCCCAAGTCCTGATTTCCTTTAAAAGACTTGCGACCAATCTGTAGTTACAGCACCTGTTAAACATCTTGCAAGACTTTTTATGTTCATTATGAGTCTGCCTTATGACAGCTGTTTGTTTTATCCTGCAGTAAGTAATGTTTTGTGAAGTGGACACTACACCTCCATACGCAAATAATTAAGCTTTTATTTGTGGTTCTAAGATATAATGCAATGTATGAGGTTTATTTACATGGTACTGTGAAACTATCAGTTCTATTCTATCAAAGGAAATGCATTAACACTGCAATGCATTACAATTTCACTAGTAATATTATAATTAAACGGTTCATTGTCAATTTACAAATTGAATTCAATTTACAATTTGAATTCAATTTCAATTGAATTTCTTACAATTTAACGACCTGGTTATAGTGTCATTGTAACGTATAGATAATTTATTTAGGCGTTTGGATAATTTGTTAAAATGAGAAAGAAGTTGAGAACAATATAAATGAACCCGGAGTATCAAAAGTTAACTTTTGTGATCTTTATCGCGAAAGTTTTGAGACCTTCTACTGAAACTAAGCATATTTTAAGAAGTGATTTCGATTTGAAACACGGTTGTTATGAATGTAGTATTTACTACCTTTATCAGTGATATGAAACAGCGAGGTATATCTCACCGGAATGCCAGCTTCTTACAGCGTTAAGGTTTTATGCTACAGGGAGCTTTCAAGCCGTATGTGGAGTAGTTATTCAAAGACAGTATCTAATATTTTATGTTATGAAAGTAAGACGCCCTTTTGCCCTTTTCAGTTTCCGAGATCTGAAACAAAATAAACGAGACTAATAAGTATACTCGTTTATTTTCTCAAGTCACCATCATCTACCCGCCTTTTACCAAATGTGTTGGGAAGTGATAGACTTTCAAATAGGTACTCATAAGTACTGTGACCTTTTTTTTTAGGACCCACATTGTGACATGGTGCCCTAAAATGTAAATGGTCTTAGGGCCGGCAATCAAATTAACAGAATGCGCGCGGATGCGCGAGCCTCCGCGCGTGTGCGCGTATTCCTGGATTCATTGATTTAAGATATTATTTCAATGAGGACAATGTCGATAATAGTTACAGTGAATAATGCTCTGCGCTGCGCTCCGCCAAATGTGCGCCGGCCCTAACCCTATATATTCTTGCGGAAAAGCTAAGTACTTACAAATTATACTGCAAAACTAATCAAATACCGAAAGTTTTGAAATCATAACCCTTCCTTTTGGCTTTGCCGTAGTCGGGTACAAAACTAGGTAAGTAGAAGGTATTTTATTGTATGGGATCCTTGAATGCATCATAGATTTTCTAACGTCAGAGCTTCTTAGTTTCAGTAGCTATGAGCTACCTATACCTACTAGAATTGCTGAAGTTTATACGTATAGCTGGTGACCTCCTATTGTAGGTAGCTACCTAACATTAGTAGCTCCCAAATTAAGTCATTGCAAGTGTGATTTGTGTTTGAACACTAGTTTTAATGGGATAATTGATCTGGCCATGTCCGTTCATTTTAGACATTTTAATTAATATTTTGAAGCTATGAACACAACCCTTATTAGTTTTACACAAAGTCTCCTGTAAAATTCTAGAATTTAAACTATCAAAAAGAAGAGACTGACGGTTTGCGTCAAAAGATGGCAGTAGAGTTTGTGTCTGATAAAAGCTGCGACTGCTCCACCAAAGCGGAGATGTGCGAAGCGGAGAGGAGACGCGTAAAAGCTAGGGAGTATCCAGCGAAGCTGTGTGGATATATGCAAAGCCGAGCGGTGTGCTGTGAGCGGCGTGCCGCTTTGCACATCTAGACATGTCGCTTTGTCTTCCCAGAATTTGTTCCCTATTAGCGCAACTATCGAATGGTGTATTTTACAGTGTTTTTTTTTCCAAATCAACGGGTTACATGATTGCATAAATGAAGGACTAAAGGTTTTTCAATACACTTCCTCGAAAACTGGTTCATAACGCACTATGATTAGGTTCAACATGCAATGTATTTCACACGGGTGCGATTTTTTTCATTTTCCAACACGTGTGCGGGAATGAAAATTGCCACAGATAACTATACCTATACTTAGTCCAAGTTGGTTCAATGCCTATAGTCGGAGGTTAATGTTTTTTTTTATTTCGGTAAAGTAATAATGCATCTTTACGGCGTAAATATTTTTTGAATATTCAAATTGTGTTTAGAAATAAACTAATATTCACTTTTTTAAACAAATTAACATTTGTTTGTGTTCTAAATTCAAAATACAAAAAAAAAACATTTTTTTATATTAGGCTGTTTAACGGCTTCATACCTTTGCTTCTCCTTCAACCTGGCGAAAGCAAAGCGCGGAAAAAAAGACAAGAAAATCATAGTTTCCTAATAATTCATGGCAAAAATATTTTTCGTTCTTTTATTTAATTTCTTCAAAAGTGTATTGAAAAACGTCGTTTGATACACGTAGACATTTGTTATTGCAGTTCTCGGCTCAAAAACACCCTCGCCTACGGCTCGGGAGTTAATTCCGCCTCGGGTGCAATAACAAACTTTCTCCACTTGTATCAAAATGTACTATTCTAGTTCAAGTACGACTAAGTACCTTTAGTGGTATGGTAATGCGTAAGCCTAATAGAATTAAGTTTTTTTTTCTTTATTAACTAGATTTATAATCACATTTACATAAGTTTAAAATGTACTATATTTTGGTCAACGAATAAAGGCTTTTTTATATTATTCTGTTAGTGTAAATGCCTGACTGTGTTCGGTCCAGTTCGGCACAAAATTCGAAAGCAAACTCAAGTCATTTGCTCTGGATATATCTGCTGCGTAGGGCGCTACGAAGATGCCGCGTAGAGGCTGCGCAAACGTGGTGTTATTTTTATAGGCTTTTATTCAACTTGCCTTGTTAGTTAGTTATTATGCATTCGTGAAATCTTGCAACTAAATTTCAAACCAGTTCCCCCCAACCAATTGAGCTGAAATTTTACACACACCTTTGGTTCTGGTGGCAATACATTTGTATGATAGACATGACATAATTCTACAGCCAGGATCGTCTCCGCAAAAGGGAAGCACGGATACGAAAACTTGTAGACGCGTTCATATTTGACGGATTTGTATCAAAGACAATCCTGGCTGTTCCCACTCCTCAACGGTAAATAGCACGAATACGAAAATTCGTAGACGCGTTTGTTAGATAAATGTAATTATTATCTGTGTCTAATATTTAAAAATAAATACTTGATATACCTATAAATGTAATTACTAACTGTTAAATATTGTATACTTACTCAATTGAAGAACTGAAGAACGCAGTCCAGCTCTCTACATCTGGACTTACCGCCGATGAACCCAACAAGCGTAAACCCCGGATCGTGGTTATGGGAGTGCCGACTTCCTTGACTGAAAGTGAGGTCTTCAAGTGCATTTTCGAACAAAATTTAGCCGACAAGTTACCAGCGATGTCCTTAGAATCCTTCTTGACCTTGGTAAAATTAAGCCACAAATCTGGAAAGAGAGAGGCTGCGACCTGTAACTACGTTATTGAAGTTGCGGCCAATATACGAAAAATTGTAACTCCTCAATCAAGGATTTTTATAAATTGGTCATCATGTCCTGTCAAGGACTTCACGTTAGTTACGAGGTGTTACAAATGCCAGCAGTATGGCCATGCAGCCAAATCTAGCAGAGAACTAATTTCCACGTGTGGTCACTGCGGTGACGCAGGTCATGTGATGTCCGATTGCCCAAAGAAAGCTGACACTCCGAGATGCGCGACTTGCTCCCGCTTTAAAAAGCCCTGTGACCATAAAACGGGAGACGCTGAATGCCCAGCTAGAAAAATAGCGGAACATAGATATATTATCTCCGTCGATTATGAGGGCATCTAGTGCGTCATACTTTAGGCTTTCCGTTTATTATTCGCAGTCAAAGGAAATTGTCGCCCGCAACAAAAATGCCTTTTTTTTTTTGCAATGTTTGCTTTGTTTAATGCTGACAGTCTTAATAAGCATTAGCAAATAAGTACTACAAATTGTTTTCTTACATTTTATTTACATGTGTGACCTTAATTAATTATATGTTTTTGTCCGTATCTTATAATAGTATTAAGTACATTAGGTATATCATAATATATTAACTAATACTTACTAACTCATACTTTTATGTTAAATATTGTTAAGAAATCTATTGTCCAAATAGTATTTATTAGAAAAATGCCGCCTGTGATACAGGTTTAACCTAGTACAGGCATCGTAGTTTGTTATACCAACATTATTTCTAGAATTTGAATTGTATTTTTTGTGCTAATTCTATTTTTGAATAAATATATAATTATTATTATTATTAATTGTTAAAATTAATTAATGAAGGAACAAACTTATTTGACTATAAGTCAAACACTGATTTGACCCAACGGTCACTTTGTGAATCATACTTGTTTGTTAACGGGTGTAAAAGAGCGGAGCCACAGTGGAGCGGGCTCTGCACTCCAATCCAGCCTGTCCCCTTTCTGTCCTCTCCCAGCGACGCCCGTCCCCACAGGGGGTGCCCTTAGCGTGTAGTCGCTTCGTTTGTAAGCTTTTTGCCCTGGCTGGAGGCCTAACATTTAAGGCAGTAAGGCACCCACAGGATTGTCCGGTTAAGCAGACCACAACCTCTCTACGTTGAACTGCGAGATGCCATATCGAAGATGATTGTGAAAAAATGATGATGATTGTGATAAAATGAAGATGATTGTTATAAAATAATGATGATTGGGTTATTGAAGATGATTGTGATAATGATTATGATGTGAAGATAAATATAATGTTATTATGAAGTGAATCCCATTGTTTATATTAATACCTAATATGTAACGAACATTAAATATTTACATACATCTAGTTACATATCCTGACGTAATTATATACATAATATATACTCCATTGCTAACACGTTCATATTTGATAGATAAACATGATTTCTATCATGACCTGATCCTACAGCCAGGATTGTCTTCTCACGAGAAAACTCCTCTACGGTTAATGGCGCCGACACGAATTTTTTATACGAGTTCAATGATTACGACTAACATAAAAAAAAAAAAAAAAAAAATATTAATTAAAATTCTTTTTAGAAAAAACTTTTTATAAAAATGCACTGAAAAGAAGAAAATAAACCGTTTTGTAAAAAACCGGCCAAGTGCGTGTCGAGCGACGCGCAGAGTAGGGTTCCATAATAGAGTTTAAATTTTAGATTTTGTTTTTTAATGAAAGTCTTCACCCGTTATAAACAAGCAACTACTTCATCTTAGTCAGTTTATAGGATTTATTCTAAGGATTTTGTATTTGGTACAAAATTATCCAACACCCTAGTTCAACGACTATTACTGCTAAAATAATAAAGTTATCTTAACCGCTATAGTTTTCCTGTAAAGTTCATGAAATGCTCTATTATTATGATTTTTTTCAGATTTTTCAAGGCAACCGTTTAGCTTTTAGGTTTAATATTTCATAAATGGGGCATTAAATCGAAAAGTAGTAGTAGCAACCCCTAAGTCATTTTAAAACACCTATTCAACGATACCCCACACGATGGGAAAGACGACAAAAAAAAATCATCACCACTTCAAATGTAGGGGAGCTACCCTAAAAAAAAAAAAATTATTTTACCACTTTGTCGGCGTTATTGATATACACACCTCTACAAAATTATAGCGAAACTATAAGGGTTCCTTGTCATTATTACGGAACCCTAATAAAAAAGGAAAAGCTTTCATAAAAGCTTGTCACGTATAGTTTTTCTTTTGCCTTTTCACGCGCGACAAGCTTTTATGAAAGCCTTTCGTTCCAAGTCATGGTCTAATTTTGTATTTTTCAAAGATTATATCCCGCCGGTAGTAGGTATGTCCTATTAACGACACTAAAGTTTTTCCATGCTAACAGTTCCTCTTTTATTTCTTTGTACCCGCAACCCCGCTACGACCATGGTGTCACCAACGAAAAATTTAGCATATAGTGTTAAGTAGGTAATCGATAAAAGACGTACATCTTAGAGGATGACATCTTCGACCAGTGGCCGCTGTAGAAAGTTGATTTGTAACAATGGGGTGACATTAGGTGTCTAGATTACAACTCTCTTTAAATAAATACATAATTATAGTACATTTTGATACTAGTGGGGAAATTTTGTTAGTGCATTCGAGGCGAAATTAACACCCGAGCGTGTTATTGATCCGAGAACTGCAATAATAAATGTACACGTGTATCAAGCGACGTTTTTTAATACACTTTTGAAGAAATCCAATAAAAGAACGAAAAATATTTATAAGTAAGTACTTGAATGAAACTATGATTTTAATTTTCTTTTTTTTCCTCGCTTTGCTTTCGCTAGTTTGAAGGAGAACCAGAGCCGCTAAACAGTCTAATATTTAAAAAAATGACATTTTTCTATATTTTTGAATTTAGAACATAAATAAATGTTAATTCGTTCATAGAAGTTAATATTAGTTTTAAATAATCATATTTATCTATGATATTCTATAAGTTATAAACACAATTTGAGGTAATAATGTGTTTGAATTTAATAGGCTGATAAATACAAATATGGTAGGCACAAAGAAGGATTAATATCTACATTAATATTATCACAGGCGTTGTTAAATGTTCAGTGTTTGTATAAAATATTGTGATATTTGCCGTCCAATTATTTCAGCTTACTAGTGATAAACACAATTTAATTAGTAAAGGTCGGTAATATCACTGCTTTCATTATCATTATTATTGAATTTGAAACCACATTTTCATAAATTATTTAATGCAACTGGTACATTATTTATTATTTTAAAGCAAAGTTACGTGTACCTACAGGACACGTTGATATGCACGTTATCAAAAACGGTAAAAAGTTTTCATAATAACTAGGTCACGACGGCTCTGTGCCGATAGTTACACACAAGTTATAATCCAGGTTTAATTAAAAATCTTGCTTAGGTCCATCTGTTTGTTAATGAAGTGTTTTCGGCTACAAAGCCGAACAAAATGCAATTTCGAGTCCAACCCTTTGGAAAGAGAAACTTTTAAATAAAATTCAACTAAAATTTTATTGACACACACAAGTTAGGTAACGAAACGCAAAATATAACAAGCAAAGTTAAAATAATATAAAAGTAGAAGTAGCCGAGGGCCCTAAACTAGGCAGACATGTATCTTGATGGCCCAATTTAAGCAGTAGGTAATGATAAATCGAATGTTCAGTGTGACACAGCACAGCAAGACACAAGTAACAATTTCATTATGAGAATAGTTATTATAATTTTAATTACGGAACAAGAAAAATAAAAAGCTTTGAACACTGCTTCATAATTAATTTACCAGTCACTCATAACATCACATCCCGCCTCTAATCGCGAGTTTCTTTCACCCTATATTCTATTAAAAATAATTATGAACCTTAGTTTTTAAAAGCCAAATTACTGGCAATAACCGTAGTAAAAACATACCCTTCCTTGGCAGTCGGGTAAAAAGGATTTGTATGTCATACAATGTGTTCGGGTGCGTCGACATTCTCTAGACTGTTTGTTGCAACGTTTGCCACATTGAACGGTCCGAAAGTAGGGCCCATTTGCTTTCTCTTCAGCCCCAATAACGAAGTATCGAAGTATGAGTACGGATTTTTTATTAAAACAAAAACAAAAACTTTTTATTTTGTCGCAAAATTCCACATTTTTATCATACCTATCTAAGGGTGTGGTACAGACTATCCAACTGAACAACTTACTCCATGGGACTAATATGGAAATCGCAAAAAACCAATCACATGTCCCAAAAGTTAGGGTCGAGGACATATTGAAGTTTTATATGGCATTAGATCAGGTGACCTTACTTCAGTGACTATAATGGAAACATTTATGCTACGGTTAATCTACAATCCGATTTCAGCTTTCAGTGAACATCGGAATAGAACCTCATTACACGGAAATCATATTCCGCATTAAACGTCAATGCTATCAAAGCCAGTTCATTCATAGCATTTGAGTTTGATAAGGTAGCACGTACTCGTAGTCATTTACCTAGTTGGATTAGTTTCATGCTGAACATACCTACAGCTCTCATGTTACCTTTCATGTAGTTAATCAAAACTCTGTGATGCTTTTAGTTTTGTAGGTGTTTGCCTTGGCTACCCACACTTCATTAAAATAACGAAGTAATTATCTAGTTCCAGTGCAATTGCACCTAGTTCTCCCATCCTGTATAAATAACACGATCTATAACAGTCACAACTTGAAAATAAATTCTAGTTATAATTTCCTGAATAAATGGGTTAGTTTTAGTTGCCTACGTACTTGGCCATGGATAGTTTAAAGAAGGACTTTTAGTGTGTCCATCACATAAGGAGTCTTTAGACCTACAGCCAAAGCTATTTGAAAAAAGAAAAATCTTATCACTTCTCATGCTCTAAAAGTACGCCAATATACCCCTACGAAGCGGGACTAAAGTGACCCTTTTAGTCTCTTGGGAGTAAAAGTAATTAGTTTTTTAATTTCCTTCATGTGACGTAGACAAACTCCAAAGGGTAAAAACGGGACCCTGTTACTATGACTCCGCTGTCCATCTGTCTGTCCGTCTGTCTGTCCGTCTGACTAAATTGACTATTTTTCTCGCACTCAAAGTGAAAAGTACAGAGTAACATACGGCGCTAAAATCCCATTATAACTCGGTTCCTATTAGCTAAAACTAACCTAAACTACCTCGTATATAATGGGTCATTTTAGCCCCTTGTATTACAATGTACTATTCTTCCATACATTATTAGTATATTTTATATCGAGGGACTAAACGAAGCCATAATATACCAGAGGTGGTTTGACTCCCGAGCGTGCGAAGGAGTCAATGAAACCGAGGCTATATAACGTTGGCGTTTTGTCTCGAGGTGCAAACTATACTTTTCACCTTGAGTGCGAGAAAAATAGTCAATTTAGTACAAAAACATTAATTATTTCTCTAGTCCATAGAACTTTCGTAAGTTTTTAGGTAAATCTTCCGCGTTTTTGGCGGCAAAAGATTATCTATTATGTCTTTTGCTCTTTACTCGACGTCAAACTCTTCACTGTCACTGGACATTCTTAATAAATTTATATAAAACCGACCAAGTTTACACTCGACAAAAATTCTGAAATTTTCGCCTTCAGTTTTTTCTTCTAAACCAGTCACAGATTAACAATTTAAAACGCATGGCGCCACCTTCCTTGCGGAAAAACCATGAAACTAAAACTCTCAATATTTTCGCAATGAAGATGGTCCACACTCTACAGATAATAGTAGTATATTAACTGGCTGTTTGAGTTTGTCTATGTCACATGAAGGAAATTAAAAAACGAATTACTTTTTACTCCCTAGGGACTAAAGTGGTCCCTTTAGTCCCGCTTCGTAGGGCTATATTGGCGTACTTTTAGAGCATGAGAAGTGAAAAAGTAATTAGTTTTTTAATTTCCTTCATGTGACATAGACAAACTCCAAAGGGTAAAAACGGGACCCTGTTACTATGACTCCGCTGTCCATCTGTCTGTCCGTCTGTCTGTCCGTCTGACTAAATTGACTATTTTCACGCACTCCAAGTGAAAAGTACAGTGTAACACACGGCGCTAAAATCCCATTATAACTCGGTTCCTATTAACTAAAACTAACCTAAACTACCTCGTATATAATGGGTCATTTTAGCCCCTTGTATTACAATGTACTATTCTTCCATACATTATAATATGTTTCTTCTATCTGTGCAATATTATTATATCTTTAGTTATCTGATAAGTTGTACTCGTATACGAGTTCACAAATAAATAAATTCTATATCACTAACTCAAGTTATGTAGGTACTCATATCATACTCGTACCCAGACACCTACTTACTTATTATTTTTCACGCTTATAGTGTTACTCTATGTCCTAAAAATATCTAAGTGGGTAATAGTAGGTGGCGTAGGTAAATAATAATTTCAATATAAGCGAGTGATGTAAACTTTGTATCTAGGTACTATTTCTGATTGACGTCAACCTATGTTAAAAATTCAGTGAAATTCACCACACTGTAAAGTTCAAACGGAATGACGAATGTGTTATTGACCTAGCTGTCTACTTAATATGTCGCTTTATAGCCAGCTGAAAGTATGATATTATTACGAAAATGCTGATTTACATTTACATCACATATCATCACGCCTGTGATCCCCGAAGAGTTAGGCAGAGGTGGACTGCATCTGTGGTCTAGTGATCGCAAGCGCGACTGCTAAGTATGGGGTCCTGGGTTCGATCCCCGAGTCGGGCAAAGTGTTTTTCCACACGCAATTTCTCAGTAGCAGCTACGGAGTCTGGATTTGCGCCCGGTTGATGGCAATAGGCTCGTCCCCTATTACATAAGGCTTAATCATAACTGGCGAAATGTGGGTGTATTATTAGGTACACCTCTGCTCTTTACTATGCAATGTTTCGGTAGAATTATTTTCACAGAAATTGGTTATAGTTTTCAGTAGGTACGCACCTACTGTCTATACATTACCTATGTCGTTTTCTATAACCGCTTACTCAGAGAACATGTTATAAATCGATTAAATTATGTATGTAGTGTAGACCTAAATTATGTCGTAACTACGATAAATAATAAATAAACATTTAATTCTTTAATTTAATTAATTTTGACAATAAATTACAACCATCTGTAACAAAAACACAAAAATAATAATTTACTTTATTATTAATACTGGCTGTTTTTTGTGTAAAACACCGCTGATGCGCGGGCATCGCTAATTTGTGAACAAGTAAAAATTATTCCGCGCGCTTTTTCTTTTCGCTGTATTGTTTTTATTTGTTTTATTTATAAATAAATAAATAAAATAAGCCTTTGTTACTGATACTCTTAACAATCTTACTCTTGCATGTTATACTAATCACTATTTACTTTAATACTTGTTGCACCTAATTGTGGTCTATATAGTATATCGGTAATCGGCTTAATTATCTGTAGCAGCTTGTCTCTCGACAAAGGCCTCCTCCAAGGACTTCCATGCAAGTCGATCTCTAGCTATTCGGGTCCACTTAGGGCCCGCCATTTGTCTGAAGTCATCCTCCCAACGCTTACACTGTCTCCCTTTATTTCTTTTGTCGGTCCTAGGGTACCACTCAGTTATTATTTTGGTCCACTTTTCTTTGGTATCCCGTAACATATGTCCTGCCCAACGCCATTTTAACTTTCTACTAACGATGCGTGCATTTTTAATTTTTGTCTTGGTTTTTATTGTTTCTAGTTTCACTCTGTCACTTCTTCTTATCCCTATTACACTTCGTTCGATTTGTTTTATTCGTTTCGTTCCTTCGTTCGATTTGAGATTTGTTGGTTTATTTATTTCCTCGCAAATATGTTATAAAACGTCGTATGACATACGTGCGCTTTGATAATTACAGGCACTGCTTTCTTATAGCCCTCGCCTATGGCTCGGGCTAGCAATATCGCCTCGGCTGTAATTTTCAAGTCACCGCACTTATATCATAATGTACTATTATAGAACTGACTACTTTTCACGGAATTCCTATTTTCTTGGAAGCAGCTTAATAATCTGGTTTTATTACCTAGAAACCTTCCGTGAATAAAAGTATTTAAGTAGGTATCGGCTTGGTATGCTAATATTAGATGGGTTTTTTGTTACATAAAGCAATAATCATTCCATATAAGAAGGTAAACGTGCTATTGATTTAAGTAAAAATAAAACCGACTTCGTGTATAATAATATGTATTTGTTAACAATGTAAAATAACTTCTTTTTACATTGTTAACAAATACATGTCATGGTAATAGGCTTATCCCCAATAAATGGAACTTAACATACCTAACTGTCGAAATCTTGGTGTATTGTACACATCTGCGTATCCCCTCAGAGCATACAGGCGTGATGTTACGTCAATATCTTGACGTATAAACAATAAACACCCAAGCGATTGCAGTAATCACGGCAGATTTGCCGTCTATTTTTGAAGAGTTCCATTGTATATCTCCAAAGATCAGCATCGGATATTCACCAATGAAATGGGACCACACGGGAAGCGCCGGCTTTCAAATAAAAAAAGAATCATCAAAATCGGCTCATCCAGTCGAGGTAACAAACACAAAAAAAAACAGTCGAATTGAGTACCTTCTTTTTTTTTGGAAGTCGGTTAAAAATAACCTTAAGTTTTTATTCAAAAAATTTCGCGACATAAGATATTGATTGAAAATATCATGACATAAGATAAAACTTCGTGAATCTAAATTTTCTTCTAATTAACCGCCCCGAAAGTACTCTCACCTCATAATGTGACATAAAACATGTATTTAAAAAGTTTATACGCTTCAAATCGAGTATTAAACGATATTTGAAATAAAAATATAAAGTATCGATAGTGGTTGCGCAGGAGTATCGATGAGTGGCAGCAGGTGATGCGTTGTGTTCGTTTTTGGCGAATCAGAGGCGAGCAGGTGCGCGCGCAGGTGTCCCCGCGATCTCAGCCGATATCGATATACAGGTTGATGCTGATTGATCGACTCTCTCGCTCCGTGATGATAGTGTTTCTATCGCATTACATTGGTATACTTAGAAAGATAGTAATTAAAATCGTATGTTATGATATGATAAACGTGAACAAATTACGAATCTAAGATAAAAATGTTTTGATCCTGTAACTTGATTTATTCTCATTTTTAGAGTTCCGTGCACAAAGGGTAAAAAAGGGACGCTATTACTAAGACACCACTGTCCGTTTGTCTGCCTGTCACCAGGCTTATTTTTCACAGATGTTGTGTTTTTGTTGCCGCTATATCACCAAATACTAAAAACAATAAAATTAATATTTGTCGCAGCGGAAGTCGTAGATTTAAAAAACTTCTAACTTTTGTTACAAGATGGCGGTAGTGAGGTCATTGTTTGATAAGTGATAGTGGGGTCGGTCAACTCCGACAACGGGTCAGTCTGCCTGAGAACGTGCGCGTGAGCGGACAAGCTCTATCCATTTCCATCGTGCATATTCGTGATTATTGTGTTAAAGTGTAATTTCAAGTAATCTGTTAGTTTATTATAAACAGTGTGTCGCATCCAGTGTGTTTTCATTGCACGAAACCCAAATACGGTTCGGGCCTAACGAAATAAATCCTGACAACCCGACATATTTAAGTGGGGCTCCCATACAACAAAAGTGACTTTTTTTCTTTTTTTGGTCGATATTAATAACGGCAACAAGTAGACGCTTGAAATATTCACAAAATATACACTAAAAATAAATAATTAAAATAAAATACAATAAATATTTAAGCGGGGCTCCCATACAACACACCTGATTTATTTGCCGTTTTGTCTAATGTTGTATAAATAATGGTTCCGTACCATTATCTATACAACATCCCTTCGTGTGCGAGTCCGACTCGCACTTGGCCCTTTTTTTACACTCATCTTTTGAAATATGAATCCAAACTAGTTCCTGCGGGCCTACCATGACGTCTTAAAGCAGGATCGTTTTAATTGCGTGCCAGTAAGGGAAAGAGATGGCGCTACACATACAAAACCTGTTAATAATACCACGTGCTAGAATTGATCAGCGCAGAGAAGTGGAAGCAGCCTGTATAGCTGGCCCGTGCGGTACTATGGTAACGTGCGCGAGATAGGACAGATGCGGCGCGGCATATGCGCCGGTGCAGCCCGCCGGACGCGCCACTCCCACCCCGCACCAAGCTTATTATCTGTACAACGAGCTCGGATTTGTTGAGACTCTCTGTCAAGATGGCAAAGCAGGCAAACTAGTTTCATACTACAGATTATTTTTAACTTAAGATCTTCTTAATAGCAAGATTAGAAAGCCTTAAGCTTTTAGTTGACTTCAATATTAACTATTCTCAGAAATTAAAACTAGTTTTTTTTTAAATTGTGTCTGCAACGTTATTTAGTTCAAGTTAAGTCTTTTCGTTGAAGTTGTTCTTTAGTTTGTTTGCAGTATGTCATTAGTTCCCAGAATACGCTATCGAATGGTGTAAACAGTGTGTATTTTATTTTCCAAAATCAACGGGTACGTTTCCTGGCTAGAATGCAGTTTTAGTTTTCATGATAATTGGGCCCGAGACTCCTTTGTGTATTTGTCGCTGTTGTTCACAGTTTCGTATGGCGACACGCGCCCACTTTTAAAATATACCTACCTTTTTTTCCGATGGGAAATGTACCCTGCTGTTATAATCAAAAGTCAAACAAGCAATACATCAGTCCAAAAGTGACAGTTTTTAATTGTGAACTATCAAATACAGATAGATTAACATAATGCTTGCTACATAATTATTGCAAAAATGTAAATCAGACGTTGATGTGGGTCATCTTCATATTATAATAAAAGGAGTTCAGTATCTGAAAGTTCCAATATCAGTAGTATGTTCTGTGAGTAAGTCAATAGCAATCATACAGGGTGTAAACAACCTGATCACGAAACCGTCAACCAAGCATTCTGTACATCAAATTAAATAATTTTACGCAAAAATTATTGCTGGGAAACGACTTTTTTTTTGGGGTGAAAAATCACGTTTTGTGGTAGAACTTAAAGTAACGCACTCAAAACATTGTGCTGATGGATGGATTGAATAGTAAAATCTTACATTGAAAACTTGTATTTAAAAAAAAACTTGTCAAAAAGTTGAAACTTTCACCCCCAATATCTTCGTAACTAGAAGGTATGGTGCAGAACAAAAAAATGATCGCAATGGCGGAGAGAACAAGTGCCTTTCGGCTTCGTTAAGAGGTTTTTTAAACCCTTTATATCAGTTCTTCAGCTCGCCGGTTCGCAGTACCTATTCAGTGAAAAAGTTTCATCAAATAACTGGTCCTTTTGGCACAGACTCTTGAGTCTTGATTTATTCATTAGAATATTTTACACAGTTTTGGTTTAGGCTGTCAGGCTTATCTACTCGGTACTTGATTTGAAATCAGAATAGGTAATAAAAAAAAAACTTATTTCCTCACCTGAACTCTCAATTGGTTTATTAAAGGCGAATGTGTCTGGCTGCCTTAAATTTAAACACATTAACCTTAAGATAGTTATTAAAGCTTTCCGGAAAATAAAAATCAAACTAACCGAAGATCTATGGGGAATGTCTATCAAAGTTTGTACATCCATACTTGAGACTATAGCCCCTTACCTAGCTTTAATTTTTAATTTATTTGTAGACCAAGGAGTTTTCCCTGATTTAATGAAATACAGTAAAGTCATACCTCTTTTCAAATCCGGGGACAGTAAAGTTACTAATAATTATATACCTATATCGGTTTAACCAGCTTTTAGCAAGGTTTTTGAAAAGGTAATGCTTAATCAAATGCTCTATCATTTTAACACCAACAGAATCTTACATGATCAAAAGTATGGTTTCACCAAGAGACGTTGTACAACTGACGCCGGTGTAACCTTATTAAAGCACATATTTACTGCGTGGGAAGAGTCTCAAGACGCTATAGGATTTTTTTGTGACCTCCAAAGCGTTTGATTGTGTAAATCACGACACATTACTTTTGAAACTTGAGCATTACGGACTGGGTAAACTTACACTTACTTTGCACTTACTTACTTTGCACTTACTTACTTTGCACTACACTTACTTTGCACTTACTTTGATAAAATCTTATTAGAATGATAGACAACAACATGTTCAAATAAATGGTGTTAATTCACATGGTTTAAAAGTAAAAATGGGGGTTCCACAAGGCTCAATATTGGGTCCTTTCCTTTTTCTAGTATATATAAATGATCTACCCTATTTATTGAAAAACCAACCTCAAAATATGGTGTTATTTGCTGATGACACTTCCTTAATTTTTAAGATAAATATCTCTTAGTTGCCATGGCTTATTTGAATGAATTGTTTTAGTTTTTGAATGGTTTTTTTTTGTTTTGTTTTACTGTGGACACTTTTAACGTGCACATCTTGCTACATTGTTCTCACATAATATACCATCTCAACATGAATGATGTAACCAAGATTTTGTAACAATATTCTGATTTAAAAGAGTGTCCATGGAGTTTCTTGCCCGTTCTTCTCCATTGAGATCTACGCTAGGGAATGGGCAACTACAGTACTTTCACAGTTTTTATGTCTTGTGACTGGGAGTGTAGCTACATTTAATTTTCATCTTTGTTTCGACAATTCAAAAGTGCCTGTAACTGGCTTACTTGAAATAAATGCTTTGATTTTGATTTTTGATTTTAATAATAGATGATTTAACTTTGAATTTGTCAGCCATTTATGTGAATTAGCACAAGACGTAAGTAGGTCCCTAGCTATCTATCTACGTAACTAAATAACATTCATTATGGTTAAAATAAAATCAAACTGACTGCCTTGTTGGTCTAGTGTAGTCTTGGGTTCGATTCCCGGGTCGGGCAGTGTTATTGGGTTTTTCCATCAAGAATTTCTCAGTAGCAGCCACGGAGTCTGGATTTGTGCCCGGATGATGGCAATAGGCTCGCCCCCTATTACATGGGACTTAAACATAACTGGGGAAATGTGGGTGTACTCGTTAGGTACACCGCTGCCTTACCCTTGGGGAGTCATTGCGTGATGTTATGTATAAAACTAAATTCAGTTTAGCACACTGAGTGTGCTAAACACTAAGCAATCAATTTCGAAAAACAATAGTTCGACTACTCATTGCGTCGACAGAACATACTTCGAAAAACACTACTACGAAAGATCCCTTCTTCGAAAATATGCACTTGTTCGTCGGATTCGTATTTCGACGAAACATACTTTCGACATAATGGCTCTGACACATACATAAGACTCAAGTGCGTTGTTCGTTGCTGGTGATATTTGTGGTCGCTAGGCTACGCGGGGTCCTATTTCTGTCTGCAGGGTTTAAAGTAACATAACATAACCTACCACACAAACTGTGGGCCATAATTGCAGGAAACTGGTGCCCTGACACAGCGAGGCGGGGTCGCGGCAGGCCACGAAGGAGATGGCGGGGCGAACTGATGGACAAGTTCTGTCCGAACTGGAAGGAGGACGCGCGGGTTTGCAAGCATTTTAAAGAGTGGAGGGAGGCCTTTGCCCAGGAGTGGGACAGAGCAGGCTAAAAAAAAAAAAACATTACCTAACGTCGGGGTGCCCCAAGTCCCGAGCTCGCTTCGCTCGCTCTTGTATCCTAATAAGTGTAAATTATAGAACCTTAGAAAACGATTATTTTAGCAGAACAAGTTTTCGGAAATTTAGTATTTTTGTCGCAAACTTAGTATTTTTTTTGCAAACTTAGTATTTTTTTCGGAAGTTTGGTATTTTTTCTAGAAACATAATTCATTATTATTCGTACATAAACCGCCATTCGATTCATATACCGACGAGTTAGTTACGTGTGTAACTAACTCGTCGGTATATGAATCGAATGGCGCTTCCTGATTGGTGCAAATGGCAGGTCGCTGTCGTCTCGCGCACTCGCGGCAAATTTTGCAGTTACTATTTTCACGATGAAAAAATACGATGTATTATTTTACATGCTAAGTTATAATAAATGATGTTGTCTATGGAAGCTTGAATTATTATTTTTTTGAGGACCTTGTGTTGAAAACGTAAAATGGTGCTGGTCAGCTACGGATATAAATTGCGTAGCTGAGTTAGTAGGTAAATTAGGTGGCAATGTATAAATGAGGACAAGTTAATTGTTGATCTTTACTTGACGCTTTCTATAGAATATTTAGTTGGCGTTGTTAAATACACGAATTAGTTTATTAGAGCCTATCTCATTATCCTGTTGCTTACTAAATTAGAAATTTGATCAGAAAGAAAGAAAACATATTTATTTGACACATGCCATAAGTGCACACAACAAAACAAAAGATAACAATAAAATAAAAACTACACAATTACAAAACTTAAACTAATCAGAAAAAAAAGAAAAGAAATAATATTGTGTGTCTCACGGCTGCGCCAAATAGGCAGAGTTCAGCTAACTGCCGAGCAGCTAGTGCCCGACGCTGGTTTTCAACTGGACCTGTGATGGTGATGTTACGGACACGTGGTCAATAAATAAATGTGTGGCTTGACTTATAATTTCTCCATATTAAGTTTTTAAAACTTAAACCAAGCAGTTTCGAAACGTGTTTTGGTACGATTTTATGCGTAGGTATCTAATTGCTACATTTCTTTATATTTACTTCATAATTTCATATTATTAAATACCTATATGTGTTCAATATAAGGGCAGGTGCTAATTAAATAATAATTATCAAGTCATGACCACGAATTTTTGATACCAAAATATAAACAACATTAAAATTATAGCCAGAAATAAGGAAACCAAAAAACTGCGGCTCAGGTAGAGTGATCGGCTGTGCCTACTTAATTTTAGGGTTCCTTAAGTCACACTGGTGACTTTATGTCGGTACGTATTATACGACACGATTTAAAAGTAAACACAGCGAATACCTACCTCCCTTTAAAAAGGATTTCATTAGCGCAAAGTTGCTTACAAGATAAATAAAAAAACCTCATTAGATGTTGATCAAACATGCAATACTCTTTGACAAACTTAGTGCTCATAACTATCCGCACTACTTGAACGCTCTAAGCAACATTGCAAACAGAAGCTTTACCAACTGATGAAGGATTTTCCAAGAAACTTAAATCAAGTTTTATAAGAATATGAATATGGCAAACTTACAAGGCAATATTGCCGTACAACGATGCGTATTATGTAGCTACATCGACCTAGAAAAAAATAGTCACTTTATTCATTCCGCGAACCTCTTCGTGTCTCAAAGCTTTATAGGCGCAAACAGTCAGAAAAGGTGAAGATTTCTTCATGAAAATATAAACCACTCATTAGGGTAGGTCGGGGCTAACTCACCGCCTAATCAGCTCGTCACGGACGTAGGGAAAGAAGTGTTGAAACTGGCAAATAAACTACGACGACTATGCCATTAAAATAATACATATTAAGAAATCAAATGTGTCAAAATACTGTCTTATTTTATGAATTTTAGTTACAAAAAAATCAATATAAGTATTTTGCAAAATATGAAAATATAGCAGTGAACAATACATTCAATGAACGAATACGGAACTCGTGGCGCAATTAAGATGTTCAACTGTCCCATATAATGCTTTTATAGGAGCGTGCGTTGCAGCTGTCGTTAATAACAATGTGGCTCCAAAAGTATCAGAGCGCGCGCTTTGGGCACGCACCGGCTGTCCTTACTGCCTTCGAAAATACAGCTGCCTTATACCAACGAAAAAAAGATACGCCTTAAAGTATTAGTACATTCGCCCGAGATAGTTGTTAAATCTCTGCAGGCAAAGCAATTTACGGCGGTTGTACCTAATTCTGGTATCCCTGAAGATGACAATAATTGGCGCGTGGATAAGGAGAGAAATGCGGTTGGGTAGGTAACAATTGATCGAAAAATATCAATTGTTGTATCTTAGTCCAGTTGCTAAATAAAGGTCCTTTCTTATTTCGTTTGGCATGACGATTACCTACTTGACTGTGGGTACTAGATTTATAAGAATGTACTCGTAGAAGATACATAATTGCGTATAATTTTGAAATGAGAGATTTGGAACAAAATAAACTTAATCCATCTTGCAACAGCGCCGAAATATCAGGAACTCAAAACACATATTTTTTTACAGACTTGTGTCTCACTTCTGGGCATAGTCCTCTCCCATATCCTTCCAGGAGTAGGTAGAGTACCTGGAAAACAAATAATAAACATGGTAAATATCCCGATTTAAGTGTTAATCATAGTTTTATATTTAATTTTGTTTCTAAACATCAGACAACGTAACACACACGACAATGGTTTTACGATACAACGAGACAAGTACTCGTAGGTAGATATGGACAATGTTTTCGCGTTCCGCAAGCCCTTTTAGAAGAACAGAGGGTTCAAGACAAAAGGAGGCTCTGATTAAAAACGGAAATGTTGAAAAGTCGAGTCCTCGATGTCTGCACAATGACTCTTACCCACTCGTGTTCAGGAACATCCAAGATTAAGGAAGACTCGCGAATTTACTAGAGTGAGCTTATAATATTTTTGTTCAATATTTATGAAACTGGAATTTTTCATGAATTGAGGTACCTACTTTTTTTAGACCCGACTGCCAAGAATCAACTTAGTATCTATTGATTTTACATAAGAATATATAAAAAAAAGTAAGAAAAATTAATAATTGAATAAAAAAATACGATATAAAATAACAACTAATTAGGTACCTACGTGTAATTTTTTGTACACTAACGTACCAATTTGAATAGCTTTTCTGTAGATATTCGGATGCAAACTTGTCGCAGCCTTTCCGTCAGATTACAGGGAAACTTATTCAGTGTTCCTAAAATTCTTACGTAAAGCGATAAGAGTGATATAAAATACATAACACAAGCTTCATTAAGTACTTATTCTATTCAATTAGAGCATATCAAGATAATGGTGGGTAATGTTTTTAAAGAATATAAATCATTTTTTCAGAGACTCTTATCGTTAATACGCATAAAGATAGTGTTCGTACTACAAGAACACTATCTGATACGGCACTCTGTAGGTGCGAGTACGTCAGTGCAGTGTCCCTTTTGCGCCTGCATAACGTAAAAAAAACAAGGATGCACATTTGCAAACCGTCTTTTGTGTAATTTTCCCGGGTGTAAGTTGTAAGAAATAACGTAAGCTTTGCGCTTTTGGGGTTAAAAGCATTTGTTTGGTCAAAAATTACAATTCCATTCAGTGGTGGACATGCGCGATTTATTGTTTCTGAAACCTTAATTATTGATTCTGACATTTGTGGTCAAGCAGCCTGTATTCACAAACGCTTCGATTCGATTTCGTTTCAGTAAGTCGTATGTCTGTCTTTTCTATATAGGCTTAGTGAAAGCGACCGAGGTCTAGGATATTTCGGTTTGCGTGTGTTCGTACTCTTGTGTGATGGTTCTTAGTTATAGTTGGCCCCAGCAGGTGCCGCTGTTATCGACATCTTATTTGTTTTTCTATATTGGTTTTGGGTTTTTATTTATAAGGATACGTCAACCCCATTGTATCTTAAAACAACATATCATTCACTATACGTAATGGAATAATAAAAAAAAAACTAGGAACAAAACAAGGGATTCACTACTGCCAAACTACAGACATCGACATCTAGAAATAGACAGGACATTGTCTGATTGGTCAACTAGTTTAACAATGAACATTGTAGGTAGGTGAAGGCTGAAGTGACAATTTGATACAAGAAGTAAGTAGACGATGAGACGTTCGGTGCACACTGCCTTAACTAATAGGTAACCTTTATTTTGAAACTATCAACAACAACAACTTTAAGTTGTTGACCTATACAACTTATATTCTTCGACCAGTCACGAGACATATTAACATTTCAATATCAATTCCACAAACTAGACTTATATTAGTCTGGACTCAGAAGTAGAGAGGCTATTTCGTTTTGAAGTCAAGAATTATTAATGTCCGATTCCAATTTCGGAAAAGGAAACGAGTTACCAGTCGTTCTTTTAGAGATATCTATATATGATCGATATGATAGATAATATTTTAGTCGGTAGTCTGCCGGTGTTAGTTGTTTATATCGATTGGTCGGAATTTGAAGCATCGGGCTCAATTTTATTAAAAACCGACAACATTCAAAAAGATACGTGATTCCGTCATCAAGGTCACCACATTTGTATACTCATTAATAAGGGAATATTTTCTTTTAATTTTCTTCCACAAAAGTTCTTATTTAAACACCTCTGTTGAGAAAAACACGAATGTTACACAACGCTAAAATCTTTGTTTTTTAAATATGGCAAATCTCACGTCAGCTGTTTTGATTGGTTACCCCAAATAACAACAGCCAATCATAAAAGTTGGTGAGAGAGTTCAGAACAAATTAGATTGAATAAGCTTCGAAACTCGGGGCTTAGCAGCGGATACACGTGTACTTTGGGGAGGGGGGGGGGGGGGGGAGGGTGAGATACGACGTATCATACACAATTTAATAACTTACAAGTCTGAAATAACTTCGTTTGATATTTGTTTCAATAGCTACTACCTACTTCGGTTAGACGGCCCACTTTTGTGATTCAATTTAGATAGATCAACTAAATTGGATCTTGCAAACATTCAAGACTGTCGTTGGCACTGCTCGGTGCTCGCCATTTCTGGTCTTCCGATGAATATGAATCAATTTGGTTGAAAAGTGCGATTTTGTCCCAATGAGTCCGGGCCTAATGGAGCTCGCCTGACGCCTCACAGTCTGGCGCATTCAACATTAATTAGCTACAATAAGATATTGTTTTAGCACTATTTGGTCCTATACCATATTTGTATTTGTTTTTTGTATCTCAAGCTATTTAATCAATCCACTACAATTGAAGCCTACTTATTGCATTTCCTGAAGGTTTGTTGAGTTCTTTTGTCAGGGTATTAAGTCAGAGATAAATATGAAAATAACAATGGAAGGTTGCGTGGTTAAAGTCTATTGTACTGTACAGTCGTGGTCTTTTCCGCCTGATCAGTTAATTTTTTTTTCGCTTAAATCATACGGAGGCGCCGAGCCACTCCACCTTAAACGTTAGGCCTATTAGGAAAGCGTCAACTTTGGCGCGCAAAATAAAAATAACTCTCGTTTGGCATGTGTCGCCGATCGGTATTTTTTTCATTAATTATTTATTATAAAGTCAACGGGGCGGGGATAGAGAGCGTTTCTATGTTTTAAGTGCAAGCAAAAATTAGCGTAATGGTGATCAGGCGGGAGTGTTCTCGATAGTACGTTACTGCAATAACTCCTACGTTACTAAGATGTTGCCAAGACCTAGAAACGAGTATATTCATTCATGTTAAGCTTTTGCCTTAAAATTTGAAGGTGCAGTTCTCCACTAAACCGCGAAAACATCTTAGACCTTGATGTGTATTGGTTTATGCTGCGACATCTTCTGCTTAGCGTTTCCCCAACTACGTTAGGATGGGCTTCTAGTCTAAGCAGATGCAACTAAATACCAGTATTTTACATAGAGCCACTGCTTTTCTGAGCTGTACAACAAAGTTACTGAGTACAACGATACCCTTTGGTAAAACTGGTTGTCAAGCTGTCGGTTTTCCAACTACATTTAACGTCTGACAAAGATTTTCAAATTACAACCTGGACTAATGGCATAACATGCTTTTCGGGACACGGAGGGTAATTGGGAAGTCGGATACCCATCCTCCGTTGGACCTCGACGTTAAGCATTGCTTAACCATGAAGAGCAAACGTACGGCTAGCCCCGCAATGTAAGCAGTAGATATTGTTATGTATGTTGGCACGTTGCAGTCGACGTGCTAAATTGGTAATTCACACATCAAATGTTAACAAGCTGTTTGTATTCCAATAACGGAGCATTGCGCTTGAAAATAGCTCAATTGATTTTGAATCTTAGCTCAGTGGGCCAGAGGCAATCCCACGCGTATTGTAGTGTTATCAATAGCGTCTATTCATTCCTGGAACGTGCAGGTGTCAGCAGAGATTTGTCAGTATTAACAGCCCCGTCTTATATGACGCAGGTCGTGGAAACGATACTAGGCAGACACTTACATCTGTGTATCTAAATAATCTCACAAAAACTGCTTACAATGTTACGGTCAATGTGGCGACAATTGGGGGAGGCCTAGGTCCAGCAATGGACGCCTTTCGGCTGAAAAAATAACGACGTTGCTTACAAAACGGTGAAAGAAAATATTTTGAGATAACCAGCCTGTTTGCGGGACATTCCACTTTGTCATATCCTTATTTGAAAATCAAACGAATTTCTTATTAAAAGTATTGTAAAGGGCAGAAAGATTAATTTACATATTTACGTTCGTGCCATGCCCTTTTCAAGTTACAGTTCTCAAGTGACCTTGTGCAAAAATAGTTAAGTAGATCGAGTCTGATGTTGAGGTAGCCGAATGGATGTGATCCTATACTGTCTCAAGTCTCAGTGCAGTGCAAAATGTTTATAGAGTTTTAGTTTTTGACCCTGGGTGTGATAACATAGATCTTTCTCTTCGTCGTGCCGATTGCTGGCAGGCTCTTGGAAACTTTCTTATCTCAGAACTGTTGTCTCTGTTTTATTCTTTTCCTATTTGGACAATTTAATGGGGTCAAAGGTTTATAAACGTATTTTGGGGAAAAACATTGAGGTGAAAATTCTGAAACACGATCTAGCAATCCGGTGCTGCTGCTTGGGGCGAGTCAATTATTCAATAATTTTGAATTTGACCAGGGCATTTTATAGGGAGGTCTAATTCACATGCTACTTCCTTGAAGTTTAGGTAAATTACCTATCCCGATCTCTGGAGGTGAGCGATGTACTTCTCGCTGTCAATACCACGTTTTCTCTCAATTATATTTATTTCATCGTCTACTTCACAATAAATTATAATTTAAAAAATTAAGATGATGTCGGTGTTTTCTATCGGACTACTCTGAGAAGAAATACCGAAACAAAGTTACAGTCGAGAAGAAAAGTTGTAAGTATATGACTAGCAAACAAACCTATTCGGTGAAAATAATTACACATGTCGGCTTTGGGTACCTGACCGGCTATACACAGCGTAAATGTCGACACTAACAATAAGAGTTTCAGGTACCCTTTCAGTGATTGTTCCTGGAACAGTATTAGGGATCAGTAGGTACTGTACAATTGCGGTAGATTGAATTGAAAGCATATACGCTTAGGTATTATGTTTGGACAAGCAAGCTCCATTGTAGCCACCTTACCACATTATTCATGCTAGGAATTTTGGAAACGATTGAATGTCTTTGTCAAAACTGTTTTAGAAACGGTATTACGATTGACAATATCATGTAAGAATGGTGGGCGTGGGTTTAATTGCAATTTGTGGTATTGATGGCTTAAAGCCCACGGCATCTAAAAAATATCAAGTAAGGCAGGTAGCATTAATTATAACATTATAATTAATACATACAACACGCCGGCCGCAACAAGTCAGAAGCCTTGTTACAAAGGAGAATCGGGGTCCTCATAATGAGCTGCTAATTAGCGAATTATGTTATATCTTACTGGTAATATCGAGGAGAAGATGATACTAAGTATAAAATTATGTATCTTCAAGAGTAGTTAGTTACTAATAAAATTTTCGATCGGTAATATTTTTCGTGTGAATTGCAATTCGTCTTCAGATGGTAATTACTTATAGTGGGGGACGAATCTTACAACGATATTGAACTTGCGTGTCAAGTTGAAGAGCTCTCCTCCACAACATAGTTGTTAGGACTTCACACAGTCCGTGGATCTGTGACGTTACCTTCGAGATTGACAACTTGTGTAGTCGTGTTGTCATGTGAATTTGATCTATTCACATCATGAAAATATCTGGATGACCGAGCGTTGCTCGGTTTTTTTTCTTTCTAAAAATGATACTTAGCAAGATCGATTTAACACTCCCGAATAAAAAACGGCTCTAATGATTTTCATGAAATTTAGTATGTTGGTTACATACTAAATTTCATGAAAATCGTTGAAGCCGTTTCCGAGATTCAGATTACATATATATATATACAAGAATTGCTCGTTTAAAGGTATTACATAACCAAATTATAGTTAATACATAAGTTTGATGGCCAGACGTCGTGATGGCCCAGAGGTTAAGGCCTCGCATTTCATGTATGAGGTTGTGGGTTCAAATCCGGGCAAGTACCAAAGTGACTTTTTCAATTCATATGTACTTTCTGTGTTTATATTGGGCATCACTGACAGCGGTGAAGGAAAACATCGTGAGGAAACCTGGACTTATAATTAATATAACTCTGAAATCGCCAACCCGCCTTGAGCAAGCGTGGTGATTAATGCTCGTGCCTTCTCTGTATGAGAAGAGGTCTTTGCCCAGCAGTGGGACAGTAATAGGCTGGTATTATTATTTTTACATAAGTTTGCATACCGAAAGGCACCTGCTGGTCCAACAGACGTGATCGTATACAATTTTTTTTCACACCTTAATATGCGCTTATACTCATTTTCGGTATAATTTTGAAGAATTTGTAACCGTATATGTGGCCCACATATTTATCCCAGGGAAGGTGGTCGCCGCTCGCCGCGCACATGTCGTGGGAAACCAACTGTTAAAGTAGCCAGTTTCATTGGCTTCATATCAAATTGCTGAATGGGCATTCAATATAAACGTTCAAATGGCTGCTCCACATAATGTTGAAGCAAATTAAGTCTTTATGCGCACTTCAAAAATCGGCCGTTATTGTCGCTTCAATACCAATAATGTGTGTCATTTAAATTGTATTCTTCGCTTTTATTATATTGGATTGGTTAAAAGGAAGACAGACTGTGCCTAAATGTTATGGAATCGATCTTTCAGATATTTAAGATAAAACTTCTAAAAGCAACGGTCTTCTCCAATTCAGACTAACTATTGGAGTCCCCGCAGCCAGCAGACTTTATATCGGCCGGTAGTTTTGTCTGACTCATAACCAGTTTATACATATTTATGTAGGCTAGTGCGTATATTACCTACAACGTTTTTGTATCTGCCAATAAATCAGCTTGATGGGCTACACTATTGCCTTCAAATTATGTACACACTTGTCTATTGTTTCATAGGCCGACTCTGTGAGCGCTCGATTCAAAAGCCGTCTACCAGCTACCAAATTGTTTGAGCGCTGTCGACCGACTGTTGGTCTGGTTTGCGCATTTGTCACCAACCCGACCGTTTAGTTGGCCTGGTGTGCGCGCTAGCAGCCCAACATGACTAAACTATCGGCCGATAGATAGTCAAATATTTTTACTACCAAACTAACTAAATATTTGAAAATAAACTAAGTACCTACACGTGAGCACAGATCACAAATTGCACAACTAACATGTACCCACGCTGGTTTTTTTTTTTTTAAGTTTAAGCGTGGAATATTTTCCTCATCCACCTGCATGGTTGCTTTAATGTACGATGAAAGGAATTTTAATAAGTTGTTAGTGCTTGTACAAGCAAACAATAATAAAATATATTAAATTGGAGCTTAGTTAGTAAATTATAAAATGTTGGGATTTTTCATAAAGCATACAGCTAAGTACTTTACATAAGACATAACTGTGATTGCAATAATTAGAATCAATACACCGTTGTATTGGTTCATATTATTCTGCAATCAAATCCGGTTTGACAAAAGGATTTCCTGGTATGAGACGAATATATTGACGCTGATAATGAAATATAAGATGTACAAAATGTGGATTGCACAGCAGGCAATGGACCACACTGTGACATTACTTTGTAGGTCGAGTATTAAATATGACATTCTGAAAATTGACATTACAAAAACATGTAGATATTACCGGTAAACTAATAAAGTAACAAGTGTAATGCCTACTGAGACTTTAGTACCTAAGTAGCTGTGGGCAGGCGTTTACTAAAAGGGGACGTTAGCTTGGCTACTCCAGAAAATCCCTGAAGGTATACATAGAGACCAAAACTAGGAAGGAGCAGGCATGAAATTATTGAAAACAATAACTTGAAATGTCATACAAAAATAACTTCGTTTAACGGTTGAATTACTATTATCACAAATCTGAGGTGTTAAAAATACATTGGTTACTTCGTTCCCAATGCTAATTTCCAAAGCAGTCTTCCAGACAGGTTACTTTAAGTTCTAGGTTCTCGAGCTAGCATGAATTAATTAATTCTCGCCGTTGCAACCCACGTGGGGCTGTTAATAACTTTTTAACGGTTTCATTATGGTATAGGAAGAAATTCTTGTATTTTTGTGATTTATGCGGATTTACTTTTAAGTAACCAACTTTGGTGTAATTTTTGATGTTTATCAACTCATTAAGCGTCATTGATACAACTACGAGTATGTCAGTCCACCGCTGGACATACACGTGTCTCAAGCTGCACCGCCACACGTAGTATGAAGAAAACGTATAACAATGATTTTAAGTAAGTATTTATCAAGATCCGTCTATAGCTCAATTTTATGATTTACTGTGTTTGTACCTTTAACTATTCAACTTTGAATAAACTCTCTTCCAGCAGAATTCATAGAAAATATAAACTATTACAATTCTGAAAATGTTTCGTTATAAAAGTTATTTTTGTTAATAACTTCGAGCATCTACCGAAAGCATTATTGTGTTCAACAATGCATGGATAAACAGTTTATTGCGAGCTGATGTGAGAAAAAATAATTGTATCTGTTACAAAGTTAGATAACTGAAAAACAGGCTGCGAACGTAGTCCGTGGGCGTGGGGACAACTGTTGAACGCATCTGCGTCTTCCTACTCCCTGGCGTCGTATATACCGCGGAGCGGCCGAGCCGCGCGCTCATTCCTGTCCTCGACACCGCCCGAGGCAGCCGTTTCCGCGGTTATTCGCAAAAACAACTTACGACGCGACGCAGTTATGTTCTGTTTTTTCCGAGCATTGTTTTTAGTTTTCACCGGAGTTCTGTTAGTGTCTGCAGGTGATAATCAATTTAGGCTGGAGCTGGAAGCACTGACGAACCAGATCACTTTACTTAGAAACCTTCACAAGACGGAAATCACGCAGCTGAAAGAGGAAATCCACGCATTAAAGTAAGTGGAAAAAATCTTGTTTTTTGATTACATCGAAAAGGTCCGATTGTGGCGCCTTGGATTAGAGGATTTACCCGGCGTGCTTCAAACTTCGTGAGTTTCCATTACTTATTTAATTTTCAGGAGGATATTTGAAAGTTTGCTGACTCGGAGTTCTTCAGTTATGTGTTTGGCGCGCTAACACAGCAGGTTTCCCGCGCTTTGTTCACTTCTTTTATTTATGAAAGTCATTTAAAAAATGAAATCGACTTCAAAACTGTAATTTATTTAAGTAATATTTAAAAAGGAACAAATAAAAGTTTCATCTTTAGAACAATCTAAAGTAAATATGCCAACAACTTTTTTGAGGTCGGTGCCAGCCTTATTTTAAAAGAAATATTTACATGAGTAGGTAACTGTATATTAACACAATAGGTATAAAACTAAAAAGTAGTTACCCATGTAAATATTTCACTAAACTAAGATTAGTTTTTTATTTCTTCTTTTTGTTAAATTGCTAAACCACTTTTTTAATTTTCGAGGTTATTTAGGTAGAGCATAACTGCATGCAAATATTGAAAAAACATGCGTAATGATAGCTTCTAGAACTACGCTGTTAAGCCAACGACACGTTTTCCTAGTTACTGATACACACTTATCTCTCTATCTCAAAAACTAAAACCGATTTTAATGAAACTTGCTCTGTTTTAAGCTTTCACGGTTCATAACTATACTTAAAATGTCACTTACGGGATATCTTCCGTGATTATTTATTGTTTTTGAGCTCCCGATATTTCGACGCTGTTGCAAGCGCCATGATCGCGGGTCAACAACAATAAATAATCACGGAAGGCATCCCGTAAGTGACATTTTAAGTATTGAAACTTGCACTGTTCCCTAAATTCGACTGTTGCTAGTACTACTAAAAATATTTTCTGAGATATGCGTGGACAAACATACTTAAATACACTTATGCTGGTATTGGTTAAAAATATACAAAAAAAAATACCGCCTCGAGGGTCTGGTGGTCGCAATCGCGACTGCTAAGCATGAAGTCCTGGGTTCGATTCCTGGGTCGAGCAATTTGTCATTGGGGTTTTTCATTAGGTATTTCTCAGTAGCAGCCACATAGGCTGGATCCGTGCCCAGTTGATGGCAATAGGCTCGCCCCCTATTACATGGGACTTAAACGTAACTGGCAAAATGTGGGTACTATTAGGTACACCTATGCCAACCTTCGGAGCTTACAGGCGTGATGATATGTTATATCATACAAAAAAATGCAATTATGACCATATTACTTATAATATGGTCATAATTGCACATTTTACGGGTCGAATTGATAACCTCCTTTATTTGAAGTCAGTTAAAAAATGATCGGCTTAAAAGTTCTACAACATTAATTTATAATTTTATATGCTTCACTGGCGAATTTTGTTGCGGCCATTGCGATTTTATTTAATTGCCGGGGCGCACTTCGAAAGTTCGTTCTCTGTTATATACTGCTTTTTTCATTTGTTAAACTTCTTATTATTTAGAATTTACTGTTTATTTTTGGATTTGTTATTTTTAATTAATATTTTGTTATCTTTTTTTAAGTAGGTATTATTATATATTTTGATACAAAATTCCTTTAAAAATCAAATTATTTTTACTAATTAGTAAATTTGAAATTAAAGTGAAAACTATATTAGCACAACTCTCACCACTCTCATCTCGTATGTGAAATAAACACATAGGTACATGATTAAATATAGACGCCTACATGAAAAATGATGTGGGTATCTACGTATAATGTATAGGCACTATACTATACAAAAGGGTCCTCGCAATAGATTTAAGTATCCCACAATGTAACGTCTTTACGATTTTGGTTATCGCTGATGATTGGGTCCTCCTTATATTATGCGTTATTTATTAGCGCTCATGTTATTTCCTTTTGGTAGGCAGTCTAACCTTTTATACATGTTTCTCTCAGAAATTCAATAAATTTACTGACAAGTTGAATTTTTTGAGGTAGTAAAAGTCTTCTTATTTGAGCCAGATTAATAAATAAAAAACCGGCCAAGTGCGAGTCGAACTCGCGCATGAAGGGTTCCGTACTATCGTATATTTTTGTATTATTATTTGTTGCTATAGCGGCAGCAGCAATACACATTCTGTAAAAAATCCAACTGTCTAGCTACCACAGTTCATGAGATACCTACAGCCTGGCGACAGACAGACAGACGGACAGTGAAGTCTTAGTTATTACTCTTTGTATACGGAACCCTAAAAATGAAAGGTTCCGGAGCAGGCTCTCTTTAAAGCCGGTGAGGTACGTAAGGGATTGCAAAGTTAAACGGCGTCATATCGAACATTCACTTGGGACTTACGGAATGTTTCCAACTGGCAGAACATTAAGGAACTTCTTTTAATTTGGGGAACATCGTGCATTCAGGTCATTGATTGCTCGTTTGAGTGAACTGAGATGGAATCTCTGTTTGCCAATTACGTATGCGCTATTGCGTTTGCGTTGGCATCAATTGCAGTTAGCTTGTAGTGCTCGACATTAATATACTTACATAGTTTCTGATCCTTACTAAGCACATATTAGCTAATTTCAAGTTTTTAAATGGTACTGTTTATGCACATATGTATATCCCCTTTTGCAAATCTCGCAATCGAAGTAAGGTTTGCTGTAAGAAATACAATAAAAGCTATATTTTTGCAATATTTGAAGATACATATCTTTTGATTTTGTGAGCAATCAAGAATAAGAATACACAACAACAGCCTGATTTGTATTGATCCTACACTAAATATTCACATGACCCGTATCACCGCCGCTGCTGTACAAAACAACGATGGTAAGAATTAGTACCGATCTAACTGATTATTGAAAGGTTTTATTCCTCCTGCATTTTGTAATAGTTTTTTTACTGCCTCCCCTCAAACCAAACCGGAAGGAATAAAAAGAGCCCCTTAGAATATTGAATTGCGTTGCAGACCTCAGTATTCTGTTCATCTTTATGAATAAAAATATTCATTCGTAAAGACCACGAGAGGCGGTGCTCAAAATGTATGTCTGAGCGATCCCAGACAGTCAGCGCCTGAAAATTATTTTCCACGTCATGAGCTTCTTATTTCAAAAAGTTAGTGCTTTGTCCGTACTGCAGGAGAAGGACTTTACATAAACATAACAAAACATTACGCCTGTTATCCCCGAAGGTAGAGGCAGAGGTCTAATGGTTCATCCACACCGCAGTTACTTTTTGTAGAGCAACGTTTCCAAGTGTTTATTTTTAGTATATGTTGCCGTGTTAGTATAAGTTAAGTAATGTTGCCTAACTTTTGAAAGTCAACACGTGGTAACAATTCATAACATTGTTAGAGAATGTTACCTTAAGATGCGGTGTGGATGCTCCATAACAGTACTCCCACGTTACGCCAGTTATGTTTAAATCCCATATAATGCGGGCCGAGCCTATTGCCATCAACCGGCTCAAATCCAGTCTGAATTTGTGCATGCCTTGGCTGCTCCTGAGAAATTCCTGATGCAAATTTATTCTAACTAATAAATTAAATAAATTCTAACTATTCTTAACAAAACCATACACACACAGCTATCCTTCAACACGAAAACATCAAAATACAGCCAAAGAAACCCTAACCAAATACAGACGCGCCCACCGCGAACGCAATATGGCAGGAAAAACATAAACTACGAAGGTGTTCAACTTTATAACAATCTACCGGCAGATATCAGGAGCACATCTTCTTTCAACTTATTTAAAGCTAAACTCAAGCAGTACGTCACTAACAACACAAAACTATTAAGTTAGCGATACAAACCAATCTTTCACACAATAACAAATGTCGACCTACCTACATAAAAAAAAAAAAAACTGCTAACTACTGGACTACACGTTACTATATTATAACTATGTATTTATTCGCTAAGTGAACAATGTATGTTCTTTTTGAATAAATAAAGAATCTTTAAACCTAAAACCCCAATTACAATTTACCCGACCCGGGAATCGAGCTTAGGACCTCATTCTCAGAGTCACGATTGCGACCACTTAATCAACAAGGCAGTTTTTTCACAACAAAGAGATTTACAAAATATCAATCACGTTCCTACGATGCCCAAAGTACTGATAAATTGCATGTTTGAAAAATAGTAACAGTTTGAACAGCATGTGATAGGGGGTCGCGCGCGCAGGTGTCCCCGTGAGTGTGATACACGATACAAATGACACCACTACGTGACATCGCCCTATTCATAATACCACCGAGTCATGTCGAGTAATTTCTCCACTCCCACGATCCGTCTTGTAATAAATAAATAATTGATTTTGTCTCCTTAACGCCTCGGTTAAGGGTTGATATAAATTGGAGCGGCTAGACTTGTCAGGTAGATGTTACATACCTCATAAAGTAATCTTCTCATCGCCCCGTATTTCTGAAACGGGTGTTTTGATTAAAACTGTGTTTTAAACGTCGAGTAATTGTTCCACAAGCCTGAAAGTTTACTAAGAGGAATCAGGAAAGTTTGCGAATAAGTTGCCGAGATATGTACCGCCTCCTTGAAACAAATACACCAAATATTATCAAACAAAACAAAAGGTTTACAAGATTAATTTCCGAAGCGGAGTTCGTTAGTATTTGGCAAAAACAACAAAACAATTTCAAACTTGTTAAGCTCTTGAATCGAAAACGGGTCAAGAGTGATTTTTACAGCAGAAAGAGAATCCACAATGGCCCTAGAGAAGGTGTTAGGGGTTCTCATGTTTACACAAGTGATTGTTCTCGACGGCTCAGCCAGAAACTAGCAGGGGTTCATCCACATATAGGCTCATTGAGAATATCTCGATTAATGTTAAATTAGCATTAATTTCGAAACAGACACATTTTATGTATCGGAAGAATTGTGTTCGTAATTATGTACTCCGTATTTACCGTTGTTTGCGCATAACATAGAGGTGTCGAGGTGGTATTTAGTTTGCTTGATTTATTCAAGTAGCCACAAACCTTGCGAGTCCGGAAAGGATTGAAGAAGGAGCGGAGTACCTACAGGTACTCCGCTTCTTCTTCAATCCTTTTGCGGGGCATTAAAAAGTGTTGGAGTTAGCTCGAGGGTTGAAGGCGCTAGGGCGTAACTCGACGTCGCTTATAATAGGCGCCGCAGCTGCAGGCTGCAGGCTTACGCCCGAGGCTTTGAAGTCTTGCGAGACGTGTCATAATATAAAACTCGTAAACGCAGGAGAGGTTCGAGATCGGGAGGCAAGGGCCTCTTCACGTGAACCAGGCCATCTGATCGACACGATTATTCGTCTTCGTCTTTCCCTTGGGGGATTTATAAAGGACATCGCCGTTTTATTATTTCTTTCTTGAAACGCTGCTGAAAAATTAAGTCTCAGGGCCGCTTGATATGATGTGCACTTGCTAACGAATTCTATTTCCGTTTTGGTATTCATTATTTTGAAAACGAATAAAGAGGTCTGAATTATAATTGGTTTGCACAATTAGTTAACATTAGGGAGCTCGTGGCTAAATAATTACAGCCACTCCGGCCGATCTTTAGGTTAAGCCGTGCTTGCCTAGGTTGGTCTGTGAATGGGTGACCACCCATTACATACCGAGTTTCCTCCGTGCCTCGGAAAGCACGTTAAGCAGTTGGTCCCGGCTGTCATTTGTAGATTTTGACAGTCGTTACAGGTCAGTCGCCCAAAAAGTCTGACAACCAGTCTTACAAAGGGGTATCGTATAACCCAGTACTAACTGGGTTGTGGAGGTCAGATAGGCAGTCGCTCCATGTAAAATACTGGTATTCAGCTGCATCCGGTTAGACTGGAAGCCGACCCCAACATAGTTGGGAAAAGGCTAGGCAGATGATGCCTTAGTTAACATTAGGTTCTTGACCAATTTATTGTAACGTCATGTTACATAACACTAGCGTTCAGCGCAAAGTTCCTTCAGAATGGTTCACAATCATCGGTGTCAGGTTCTAGCGTTTATTTTCGGTTTGATGAGATTCCCCGAGAGCTCTTAAAATGCACATAAAAGCACACTGTGAGCGTTTGACGATCAAAAAAGTCTCTCTGACATTTCTAGAGCGCGGGCGGTATTTTTTTAACACATTTTCCATAAATCTTGCTTGAATGCAAATTATGAACGTCGAAAGCCGTTTGTAACGCGTACCTTCCCATGCATCATATTTACAGTGGCGGTTGCTAATGTGACAGGACATTTTTCGAGTTGCCACTTCCCAAACATACGTCTTACCTCTCCACCATAACAGCTTTAGGGTGTTTAATGTTAATTTATTCATATCAACATATTTTTAATATGTCTACGAATGGTAAGAGATTGGTACACCATATGTTGGTACGTATAATTGGCAGTAAATTAAGCTCTATCTATGAAAAGCACCTGCGAGGAGCGAGAAGTGGTCGCTCTTGATCGCGGGCGTGTGGACTAGTTTAAACCTTATCCTAGAGTATAAAGATTTAAAATGAATGGTTTATGAAAAAGTAGCTATAGGTAGAGTGTGCCATCTCGTGTGCCAGATGAGTTTGCATCTGGGAACTGCAAAGGTACCCGTTTGCATACTTGAAATTCAACGTCGCCAGCTGTTGCCCATCGATTTTTATTAAGTCTCTGTTTATTTTTACACGGAGAACGACAACAACCTTCAGTTACCGCGGCCGCATTGAGTTAATAGCGAACATATTGTAAATTGTTATTGTACAATATTGTAATATTGTGTTCGTGAGATGAATGTGTTTTCATGAAGGCCATTTTCGCTGAGAATATCAGTAGCGTTGCTCATAATATGAGCGTACGTATAATTATATATAAAATTATTATTGTTCAATATTATTAATGTTTTATTTTTATATAGATAATCATACGTTCGGATAATATTCTTAGGGATTGTGGTGGTGTCATTTAATAAACAACATACGCCAGGATACGTTATTTTTGTACCTCCGATGGAGCTATGCATTTATTTTTAGTTTATTTAACTCTCTTATGTCATTTAAATATGCGTTGGTACTTCACAAAATTATAGTATCTATCAATAAACAGATTGTTTGAAGGATTAAGTGATAGCATGCAATTCAGTAGTGTCTAACTAAATACGTCACATTTGGGCTACATCTGTGAATGCAAGTAGATTCCAATTCCAATTACGTATTGGACGTTTGGACAGATACCCTTATAAGGACACATTAGCGTGATATGTCCATAACAGTATATTAATTAGTTTCATCTAAAATACTGCGTGCAGGTAACAGACCGATTCTGTTATGAACATGAATTGCTTGATTATCTTATGTAATTAGACTGACCGAATCGATGCTGATGTGCATATTTGACAAATTGGCAATGTTTTGGCTACTCAAGTAGAGAGATAACCTAGACATGGAAATAAAGTCAGATAAAGGCTGACATCTCTCGATGTGATGGAATATGTGTTCACAGGCACTTTATCATCAAAACATCATCATAAACAAGCTTCTCGCGTTTGGCGGCCAGTCCAGCCTGATGATCCTGAATATTCATATTTTACTAAGAGCGGCTGCCGCCTATCGGGCTCTCCTTTATACCGTCTGAACTGCTCGTACATACATTTCATATACCTAAGTTTATAATGAGGTTTCACAACATTCATACGACGCGGCACAACTGAAGATAGACGATAAAATAACAATAAACAGCATTGAGTTGAATTGAACTGAATAGAGAAGAGTTGAATTGAATTCAAGAGTTGAATTTAATACAAAGGAGTTGGATTGAATTGAAGTGTCGATTGCAATTTACAAAAAGGTCACCCTACTGTCGTTTTTATGGCGCACTCTCATTGAAGCTGTCGGGGTAAAACGTTTACTCATGTAAAAAATGGCCAAATCCGTGTCGGAGCACGCACTGTGATGGGTTCCGTGTTTGAGACGAAAAGACTTTGAAAAGCAAAGTTATTTGTGTGGTTGTGACATGGTTGTAACTTAAAATATTGCATACTTCTACTAAAGGCTTAACGACTGAATTACTTAGAAACATCATAGTCTTTAAATTATGGGTTCCAAAAATACCCCTTGCCATGCTTTTTTGTTCACCATTTTTATTTACATCCCTCGGTAAATAAACCATCTTTCCAATATTCACCGATGTAGAGCAAATAGTCTCTGGTTGAACTGGCTGTGTGATATCTGGACAAAGAAATTATAAGGGTTCCGTTGTTACGATTTGGCCTAAGGAACCTCAAAAGAGGGGGAACAATATGTTATCATGTTGGAGCATGTTTACAGCCGGCCACATTTTCCTTATACTCGTAGGAGCAGGGTACAACGTGACGTGTTCCAGGCTCCTGTCTCACATGCCTTACAATAATATATGTAAGACACACGATTTCTTGCATGCCACTTACGATCCATGTCTCAGCTTTACTAGGCGTTCATTCGCCGAATTTACGTGTGAAAAAATAAAAAGATTCTCACACTAGCTCCTTCGTTTTTATCCACGTCGCTCTCACGAAGCTAACGTAATATTTTAGAGCTAGTTATGGGTTCTGTATATTTATATCAGCCCCTCTTTGGTCGTAAAAGGAAATGAACACGTTTAAGTATAGAAGCTTTTTTACTTGTTCAAATACATTTAATAAGATGTATACACGGGAATGGGTACTCAGAGGAATATTATATGGATCCGAAGAATTTTGCAAATGTTGAGATCACATCGAATTGGTATTTTCTTTTAAATACATACAATTTATATAGATGAATATTTTTGCAAATTATATTTTTTGTTGAGATCAGACAGTGCAATACCAGTTTGTTAGGTCCTAATTTCCCTTCGTTTAAATAGACAATTTCGTTAAGAGCAGTAGGTTTAGTTTAACCAAAGCGATACTTCAGATTATTCTAGCAGCTAAATACACCACACCACCTTCCTTGTTATGTATCTCCAACTTTATATGTGTAGCAAAAAACACAGCGAACTTAATTATGAGTGCTAAAAATAAAACTAAACGTGCTTACGACCAGATGTTACCTAGAGCTGGTCTAAAGCTAGTGTATAGATACTATTACTAAGTCTAGGTAGAATAAATAGGTATCATTTAAGTGTAGGTAATTTTACATCTACTCAAAATAGACGAAATCAAATCCATATCGTTAGTACGCCACACAGCTATGGGGGTGAACATCTGGTGTTGATGGGATGTTTATTTATATCCCGACCGGAAGTAGTGTGCTACGAACCCACGTCCGGTCGTAGCAAATGGCGCGCGTGCGCATACTACGCCAAATATGGTCACAAACATTACTAGAAAAAAAACTGAAAAGCAAAGTTTTTTTGGACCACATGAAATGTTCACAAATGTACATAATGCTCGTCTCATACTGCGTTCTTTGTCACTCAGCACACTTAATTATGCATTACACCTCAAATAATTATAATTTATCTAATAAGTAAATTGCTTGCGACCTAAGTGAAATACCTACAAAGCGTACTCCTTTCTTTGCTGAAGAAATCTCGCAACGATTTTCAGCTATAATTATCTCTGTTAATTAGGGAAATAGTTAGCGGTCGCAAGATTTGTAAAACGCTAAAATGCTAGAAGCTTTCCTTTTCATCTTTTAAAATTACTTTTTACTGGTTTTTTAGAAAATACAGCTCGCTCTTAAATTTCTTTCCGTAAATTAAAATTTACTATCGTGCCCGTCCTCGGGATCCGGACCCTCGGCCTTATGTAAAAGGACGGACATTATTCAACTTCTAATGTCTAACAGAAGGCAGGTGCCATTTCTAATGACGGTCATTCTGTTTCGACGGCATTTGGTCAACAGACAATAGTAAGAGTTGCCTAAAAGAGGCTCTGGACTACATTGGAACAAGGACCAAAATGCTCGGCCGGCGTGGAGGCTCAATTTGAACCTTTTTTTTTAACAGCGATGTTTATCAAGGAGTTTGCCCGCACTTTTGTAATAAGGGTGATATTCGAATTGATTTTTTTTTCTAATACCTTTGAGGAGCACATGGCATCCTTGCATCTGCCGTTACAATGAAAGGTTTTCGAGGCCGTTTTTTTTGCGCCGCCCGGTATAATCTTTCTTCGATTGTACCCGTATCCCGCCACTTATAAAAACCGTTTCGGTAATTACAGAGTATTCAGTTGCATTATAGGCGCGTGTTGCGGACATATTATACAAAAATTCAAAGCAATTTTTCCCTTTTTGGCAGCTGTTACAGTTGAAGGCAGTTGAATAATTCATTATTGGATTCCAATATTAAATCCGTGAACAAAACACTGTATCATTTAAATACATTTTTTATGGCTGAATGGGTAGAAGAGCGTTAGTTGCAATGTATTAATGACAAAGCGGTTTTTAGTTTCAGTTGAAACTAAAAACCGCTTTGTCATTAATACATTGCAGACATTTCATTTCATTCTTTAACACAGAATCTTAGATTATTTAGAAGGACCGCCATAAATTAACGGCTCGGGCACGTGGCGTGGCTCAAACCACACTCCGCAGTTATTATTCGCCTTTACTGAAAACCGAAGTCCAATAAAATATAATTTACATTTAAACTTCTCTGAAAAAAGCAATTCGGCGCTCTCCCCAAATTGTTAATTTTAATAATGCCTCCGGAATGCTGCTCTCTATCCTTCGCGTTTGGAGATTATTGCCGCCATAAAAAAGTGCTGTACTACAATCTCTTTTAATGTCTGGAAAAGTAACAAATCGGCTCTATGGCATAGGAAACGTTAACGAGGTAACTAACAAACTTATTTGGGAACATACTTTTCATGACCTGAAATGAATGAATATGAATTTGTGCCTACACTGGCTTCCACGTAAAGTAGGCCACTCACGGCACTTATGGGTACGAATCGCGTGGCGTGGAAATATAAGTATTTTTGACACATAGCATACACGTGTCACCTCTAACTATGTAAATTATTTAGATGTGAACTGACTGAGATACGAGCGTGTCGTACTGAGTACTGACTGTGCCGACCGACGTGGGCGCCAGGATCAATGTTACGAAATATAGTTTTTAGAAATAGATTTCGATTAAATTAATGAGGGAGAGTGGGTACTACGGTGGGAGTGACTCGCGGCGTTAACAAAGTACGGCTTATAAATGTATCGGGGAGAAGGAGTATGACATACCTGTCCTGTAAGCTTTGTAAAGGTCGTTTATTTCAGGATCGTTTTCAGTGTAAAATGCGGGCGTTGATCAGCTAATTGAAGAGTTCTAAAGCCTTTTCTTAGAAAGTTAATTTATGTGAAAGTTCCAAGTATCTGGCTTCATACAAAGCACTTAGTTTTATAGTGGTCTCAGAGCAGTTACTTTTGATAGTGCCATTTGTATAAATTGAAGCATTTCCCGTAATAGAGGGTTTTTTATATAAAAACATCAGTTTCTTTTAAAAATAACTAACAAAGTAAAAGCTTGTTGTTTACTATTTGTTTGGTGGTCAGAGCAACCGTCAGCAAATGAGATTACATTAAATTCCAAGAACGAGACAGTACTCGTTAAAGTCGTCGTTCTCGGTATTATGAATTTGTTGACGCTAAATAATATAAGAGCGAATTTCAGCAATAAAACTGAACGCGATCATCAGCAAATCTAAAGCGCGTTTACGAGAAATGGTGACACTGAACATGCTAATCTCGTTCAGTTCCAAAGGTGTTACATCCACTATTAGGGCGAATCCTATTTCACGATATCCGAATAACCACTACTTACCGAATAAATTCAAAAATGGAACAGAATTTGTATGAAATTATCTTGCGAAGTAAGCTAACGGGAACTTAATCGTAGGTGGTGAAACAGACCCTAAGAGGATGATTCTACCTACTGGCAGCACCTGGCAGTGCACACTCGGTTCACTATGCTAACTTATTTGCTTTCGTTACGCTGATTCCGCAAACACATGAATCATAATAAACCTTAATAACATTAGTTGTGCAAACGAGAAACTACCTACAGCACCTGACATTGTTATGTCCGGTATTCGATACGGGAAGATTAAATACCTACCTTTGCTTACATTTTGGAAGTAACGCGTTATCTTCACTCACTACATAAATATTGAACATTTACTTGCCCGGCACGAAACCTAGTAGGTAAATAAAGATATTTGTATTGATAAACTATCAATATCGATTCTGAGTAAAAGCTAAGGTACAGACGTGGTCTTTTCCGCCTGATCAGTTAAAAAAAATTTCGCTTAAATCATGCGGAGGCGTCGAGCCACGCCCCTTTAAAGTTTAGGCCTAATAAGAAAGCGTCAACTTTGGCGCGCAAAATAACAGTAACTCTCGTTTGGCGTGCGTCGTCGGTGCGCTCGGCCGATCGGTATCTTTTCATTCATTATTTTTATACAAAGTCAACGGGGCGGGGCTACAGAACGTTTCTATGTTGTAAGTGCAAGCAAAAATTTGATTAGTAGTGATCAGGCGGGAGTGTCCTCGATAGTACATGTACACATTTTTGGCTTTTATATTACAGTTTTACAAACTCATGCCAGTCTTTAAAATGTAGTGGTATCGTAATTTGGGTCAGATCTATTTGCCCACTGAATATAATCATTTGACAAATAGCATCCAAATAGATTTTTCAGACTAACACTTATGCCCGATTCGTCACGGTTCCGTTTGGTCACCAAATTTTTTTCCATACAGGAAGTCCCGACTCGTCACCTTAAGAAAACAAATGAAATATACTCGTACATCGCAGCGCATTCCTATTTTTTTGTAGTTTCGGGTAGTTGGAGTTCTATAACACTTCGGGATATTATAAATGAAAGTATTTAATAATTAGTAGCTAAGTGCTATTATGAAATGGAACCGGAAGGGTCGCCATACTCGCCATGGCAGGAGACACGGCGCTGCTTGTGCGCTGTTGCGTAACATTGCATCCTGCGCATATTATGCGCTTCGTGTACAACAAGACACGCTTGTATAAACATGAATATATTTAAAAAAAAACTTCAATTATTATTTAATAAAAGCTTCGTCAATTACCTGGATGACGAATAAAATTATTTGTCTGCAGTTATAATTATTTACCTACTTACGTACAAAATTGTCACAAACGTGATTTGATATTGGTATGAGACAGTAAATCTCAGCTTTTGGAAACTCTTTGTGCAAAATTAATGATCATTACATAAATTAATATCTTACTCTACTACTTATATCCTTGCTGAAAAGAATATTCAGAAACGATTTTTCTTAGTTGATATTTATTTCTCAGTAGCATCCCGGAGGCTAGACTTGTGTCCGGTTGATGGCAACTCACCACATGGTCCACATGTTAATAACATACCTATCTGGAGAAATGTTCCTGTATATCTCTGCTTACCCTTTGGGGATAACAGGCTTGTGTAATAAATCTTACTAATATTATAAATGCGAAAGTTTGTGCGGCTGAGAGTCTCACGCGGTGCGAAACCGCGAACATAGTTAGTCCACTTATAAATTGTATTTTGAATGTAATATTCTTGTCTAACAGAGAGACAGCGAACGGCCGCTTGGACAGCAATAATCACGATCGTAATGAGAGGGCTACCCTCCAGTGGGCCAAGCGTTCCATGGAAGAACTCCGCGTTGAAATGCGCGAACTGGAGGAGAGCGTGAACAACTCCGTGTTACTGCGTCAACTTCACGTTATCAGAAATCAAGTTTGTATTCAGTTTCAATATCATAAACATTATCAGCATATAACGTTCTCGCTGCTGAGATACGGAGAGAGCCCTATGTCTTACAGGGCTGGGCTTGGCTTGGGTTGTCAGTGACAAATACTAAAGAAATACCATATTCGAGGACCATTGATAACTATATCTACCATATAACTTTTCTTTTCAGCCAGTCAAGCCGCTCATGACGTCTCCAGATAATTATATTAATTGAGCTTTCCCTATATTGCTGTTTTACAAACTATCTCCGCCTTTATGGGGAGTGCGACGACGCAGTGTCATTTAGCTAAAGTTTTGTCGAGGTGCAACCGTGTAGGCAGAAAACGTCGCCATAATCCAACTAAAGAACTCCAGACATCTCTAAATCCGCTGGTAGATTCTTGCTCCTCACCGGAGGTTATTAGTGAGAAATAACAAGGCAATGATATGAATATTAATTGGAAGGAAGTCTCGTCTAAAGGCTGCAGGAAAATAGTACAGTTTTCTATTGTCACTTACACTTACAAACTCTATTATTAAGATCGTACATCGCATATGCGGGTAACGTTGTACACTGTCTAAATAATAAAGGCATGACTGCCTTCAGTATTCTCTTTTAAAACATTTTCTTTTTTCACAGTTAAAACAAGCTTTAATGGAGACGACGGAATTCGCGCAGATGGCTCGCACGCAAGAAGCTCGGATCGACAAGTTAGACAGCGAGGTGGACCGCATGAAGTACGAAGGGCAGCAGATGAGGACCTTCATCGCTGAGCTGCGCACCCATGTCGGCAGGCTCTCCAAGGAGGTATGTCTTAGTTTAAACAGGTGTCATTTTAGATACGAAGAAAACGAGTGGTGGTGTCGAAGTTTAGGAAACGGAAAGAACTAAAGGTCTCAAATATTAGTTATCTTCTGTCACGTTGGCCGAAAATATAGTAAACGAGAAACATTATATTTTTTCGATATCCATTGCAATAAAGAAAAGCACTCAAATTATGTAAAGATTTCATTGAACACGGTAACAAAATTCCATAACTGCGAACTGGAAAGCAGTTGGTGCTCGTTTCTAGATCAAGGTGGTCATGGGGGGCAAGAATTAGGTAGGAACTACGTACGAACTGCGAACTACAACATTTTACCTAAATGTATATTTATTTATCAAGTCTTCATCATAGCTTCGAACTGTATTTAAGTTGCGCGAACTCCCCCCCACATTAATATTGATCATAATTGTAAAATATGACGAGTTCATTACATTCATTAAAATTATTAATATGCGATTCAGGAGTAGAATGCATAAATCATCATACAAAATATTAACTAGAACATACCTACTTTCTATTGTTTGAAAATGAATTCCACATGAACGGATTCCATTAAGTTAACGATTTCGATAAACATTTCAATTGATATTTAATTAGAATAACAAATAACTGAAATAACATTCCGCAATACATTATATACGCGCATTCGAACTCGACGCCAAAGTTGGCTGATAATAGAGTTGTCAAAAGATATTTTAGTAGGTGCTACGAGAACGTCAAAGTTTTCACTTCGAACTTAGTCACTTGGATAAAACTTTTGTGTCCCGTACCCCACTATAGGCAGATACTTGTTACTATCTCAGCATAAAAAAGTAAAGTTTTGGCACACCATGATAACTATTAAAGATTACCTTGAATTACGGTCACCGCTATTGAAATGGAATATATTCGAATTTAGATAAAGTGTACTTATTCTCTACGCTACATTATAGACGTCAGATTAATAAAACACTCGTCCTGAGAAGAACAGAAAGAATCAATTTGGAACTTAACTCAGTGTGGATGAAGCAAACCTATTAATATAGCTCCAAGCCAAACTCAGTTACAAAGTGATATTTGTAGTCGGATTTGTCGTAGATTACTTGTGCAAGATATACAAATTGCCAGCGAACGCAAACACTACATATAATAGAACTACATAGGTATTTGTGGGAAGTTGGACAAGAAGCGAGTCGAGCTGCACTCCTTACTTATACAGTAATAACATCGTTCAGAATGTTTACTGTAAAATCATTTTAACTTAAGATAATTATCTGAAAGTTATACCAAAGCAAACGTTTAGACAAGATCCTAAGCGTACCAACTGCAATTGCATCTGATCACCTTCAGGAAAACCCCACTAGTCACGGCATAACCGTGGTGATGTAGATAAATTACAATACCAATAATCTGTTCCTCGAACACGACGATAACATTTTAATATAACTTGGAACCCTCCTGTAACCTGTTGGAAAGGTTACAGCTCTATTACTATTCGAACCCTACATTTACTCAAGATATCTCACAATTTTCTTTATCGGACCCTCGCCTTATTTCTGGAGAGGAATAAACTTCACGTAACCAAATTTAATCCATTAAAACGATTTGTTCGGGATTTGTTTTGTGTGTCACTAGTTTCACGTTATCCGAAGGTTTTATTTGCCGGGAATTCGGACAAATAACAGAGCGTCCTTTGAAATATTGGGTTACGAGTAAATACAGAGCCCGATTACACACACTGCATTCGTGGACGGCGCTGACGGAAATGAAAAAGCGTGGAGTAGAAATGTGCGGGAGGAAATTAGGCATCCGTGGCTGCTCGGGGGAGAACGGAGGCCTGCTTCAGTTCAAATTAAAAGCATTGTACCTATGAAGGAGAGAATATTCGTCTCACAATTTCAAACTAGAGGTTGGTATGGGCATGTGATGAGGAGGGAAGAATCGCATGTGACTAAAGAGTGATGAATATAAATGTAGATGGATGGAGAGGGAGAAGAAGACTAAGGAAACGATGGATGGATTGTGTGAGGTATGCTAAGAAGGAAAAAGGTGTAAATGATTGCGTGACGGTTGACAGGGGAGAATGGAAGAAACAAACGTGTTGCGCCGACCCCAAGTAACATGGGATAAGGGCATGAAGATGACGTTGAATTTAAAACTAGAGGCAGAATTCAATAGTACATTGTTACCCTAGGAGTGAAAGTTACTTATTTAGTCCTGAGACGGGGTTTGGTGCCCGAGCGCCTTTTCACTTCTCATGCTCTAAAAGTACGCCAATATAGCCCTGCGAAGCGGGACTAAAGTGACGAAAGTGAGTGAAAAGTAATTAGTTTTTTAATTTCCTTCATGTAGCATAGACAAAGTCAGACAGCCAGTAAATATACTATAATTTGTGCAGTGTGGACCATCTTCATTACGAAATGTTGAGAGTTTTAGTTCCATGGTTTTTCCGCAAAAGAAGGTGGCGCCATGTGTTTTAAATTGTTAATCTGTGACTGGTTTAGAAGAAAAAACTGACCGCGAAAATTTCTAAATTGTGACAGTGAAGAGTTTGACCTACTTATGTGGTTTGACGTCGAGCAAAGAGCAAAAGACATAAAAGATAATCTATTGCCGCCAAAATCGCGGCACATTTACCCAAAAACTTACGAAAGTTTTATGGACTGGAGGAATAAGAAACATTTGTGATTTTTATTTTATTAAGTACTATTTATTAAATGTTTTTGTACTAAATTGACTATTTTTCTCGCACTCAAAGAGAAAAGTACAGTTTGCACCTCGAGACTAAACGCCAACTTAATATACCCTCGGTTTCATTGACTCCCTCGCACGCCCGGGAGTCAAACCACCTCTGGTATATTATGGCTTCGTTTAGTCCCTCGATATAAAATATACTATAAACATTGTGCTTTTCATTACGAATACAAGGAAAGTAAAAACAAAATATGAATCAACTCGAAAAAATAAATGAAGATGTGCTACATGTTTGCGTTTGGGCGCTCCTTGTGGGGCTCCACATCGCTGTCAATGTGGTGAAGCAGTCGACTGCCTCGGACACCATGGCCTTTCCTGCAGTAAGAGTGCAGGTCGGATAGCGCGGCACGCTAGCATTAATGATCTCATCCGTCGTGCTCTTGCCACCGCCGGGGTGCCAGCTGTATTAGAACCCACTGGCTTGGCACGCGGCGATGGGAAGAGACCAGATGGTATGACCATAATGCCATGGAAGTTGGGTAGGCCTTTGGTGTGGGACGCAACTTGCGTCGACACCCTTGCGCCATCCCATCTTCCTAGCACAGTGGGCTGCGCTGGGGCGGCTGCTGCAGGTGCTGAAAACCTCAAACGGCGCAAATACAATAATTTAATTGGTAATTATGTGTTTGAGCCGTTTGGGGTTGAAACACTAGGGCCATGGGGTCCGAGTGCCCACCTAGTATTTCGAGAAATCGCCAAGCGGTTGGTCGACTCTTCACGTGACCAGAGGGCGGGCCTATTTTTTGGCCTAAGAATCAGCATTGCCATCCAACGTGGCAATGCTGCCAGCCTTCTGGGCACTTTTCCTGTTGACAGCGATGTGGACGAATTTTTTGACGCCCTGTAACGGTTACAGGTTATTACTTGTACATATTTTTATTATTATTTAGAGTTATAGTTTATATAAGATTATTATTTTAAGGTGAAAATAAATATTCCCTAATGAAAAGCACAGTGTTTACCTCGGGTTAAAGACTTATTTAGTCCCTCGAACTATTAGCGCCCTCGCTTCCTTCGGGCACCAAACCCCGTCTCGGGACTAAATAAGTTACTTTCACCCCTAGGGTAACAATGTACTATTACAACTGTCAGTTGAAAACGATTCTCCCTAGGGCTGAAAAGTATTACTTTCAACCTGCTCCTCAGGCACCTTCAGACCTACTTTCTGAGTATGAGTAATGAAAAATACCTTGAGGTCTGCACTGAGACAAAAGTCTAACAAAGGAAGTTTACTATCGAAGGCTATATCAATTTGTGTGTTGGCGGCCACTATGTAATGAACTACCCATGGAGTCAGTATTGTCAAACCTGCTGTAACCACTACGAGGATGGGTTACAGTACGCTCCGCCGCACTTTGTTGTTGCGAACATACACAAAGCTAAATCCATAGGACGACACAAAGCTGTAAATAGTTTCACGAATTAAAACAATGTAAATATTTTGTCACAAATAGAAATAGCGCGACTCACCACTTCTAAATTGCAATATCCTTGTTCTGACATGTGACAGAGGCTGGACCATGCAAATAAAATAAAAGATTTTTGAGCGAAATATGTCATACAAAAATATTTTTTATCCCGAAGTTTTTGATTTCAACAAATTAAATTGCCAAGCGGGCGTATGACACATTAGATCATCGAATGGTTACAAAGTAGTAACAAATTTTGAAAACAAAGCGCTTTGTAATTTTAAAATGTTCATTTTTCTTTTTTTACCTTTTTGTATATTGGTTAGTTCAGACAGACCAGTTAGTTTAGACAGTTTATAAATTCTTGGTTAAGTTACTGATTGGAGCCGTATACTCAAAGGTTTTACATAGCGGAACGAGTTTTTATTTCATCGCTAACCTTATTAAGATTCTTTAACAAAAGCCGCTGCTACAGCAGCTCATCACTAACTTTATGGGATGTAACAACACACAAAAAGGTATTGTTAACAAAACATGGAAAAATATTACCCTTTACTTATGAAGTTTTCTTTGAATAATTCCTAATTCACTTCTTTTTTTTGTACAGAAACGTTAGTAGCGCAATTTTCCCTAAATTTATCGTAGGCCATGATGATTCACGGTCCGGTTGGCCAGGATTAGGGTCTTACATAATGTAACCGTGGGTTGCGAAAATTGTAAAAGAACCCTTTCCGTATTTGCCGATTGTTGATTTGACGGCGCTTGTTCCATTTGCCGAGTAATCATGTTAGTGGCAGATGAAGGCGCTCAAATTTGAGTAAAAGCTTTCTTTTAGCAACAGTGATGCTGTCGGATTTATTTGAGGTGCATTTGGCTTAGCTTCAGACGGCCGCGGTTGTACCGGCCTTACATACGATTTTTGAACCATTCTATGGGATAACATACCTAAACATAGCTTGAATACGTAATATAAACATCGAAGTAGAACTTTAGTCGAGTTGGGATTACGTACTTTACTATCCTACTAGACTAGCCTCTCCTTTTCTCACGTTCAACATTAATTAAGAAAATGATAATTAAATTCTATATTTTATCAGTAACTTATTGAAACAGTCTGCTTGATTAATTAGCAGTAGCTAGGGGTTCAAACTGTATGAGTAAGAAGTGACGTCGTTATTGGTAGGACTAGGGGCTATAACAGGTGGGATGTCTGTTCACGGTCGGTGATTATAACCGCCAACCGGCGACCGTTGCGCCCAGCAATTTTTACCGGTCGATATGCTTTTGAATTTGGAATATAGTTAGAGAGTTGCCAGCGTGGAAAAAGTTCACATAACATAAACACGGTACTAATAGCTTGCGGGTTGTTTGTTGAGGCTTATACAACTGCCATTCTGTGAACCTTACACAGTTATTATCCAAGCTATTTTCAGTATCCAACTGATTTTAAATAGTAACGTAGTACGTAACATTATGTGCTCACATATAAGTACATTACTTATATGTGAGCAAATAATTATCTGCAGTAAAACACGTCTTCAAAGCTTCAAGCTTAACAGTTTCTAATTAAATGAATACATCGTTAACTATAAGCTATCTGTTAGTGTTTTTACGAGAACTTATCGTAAAATAAATTAAGTTACGCTGTTAAATCAACTAAGCGTCTCAAAGGTATTTAACTAAAAGTAAGTGTGTACACTCAACAGTTCTAATGAAATTAAAATGAGGTCAATAGTTATTTCTGAGTATGGTTTTTTATACGTTATTGCTTTCTAATTTAATGTCACTACCGAGAATTTCATTCAAAGGGCAGTTTAAATGAAGCTTTCTTGAAACTCTTGGAGAGAGTTATGTGTGCTGACACCCGTACTAGGGAACAAGTATTACATTAAAAAATAAAATTATTTGACAGAAATAAAACACGGTTAGTAAGCAAAGATGTGGGTACAAGATATAATTTGTACGTAGGTGGGTGCTTACTTCAGTCTATTTAAATATTCACAAGGACCTTCTCTGTAAAACTCGATTTCGTGGAAAAGTTATACGACACTTTGTACAAAACACATATCTAGGTACACATGGGGACACATTAAGATTTACATATCCAGTATAACCTGACCTCGCTTTGTATGATCTTCCCGTAAAGTGAGAGATCAGTTTAATTTTGTTTTGCATAGCTTGATCGGTCTGCGTGCGGTCATATTCAATTATCAAACTTGACATGGACGTTAATGGAACACATCCAGTGTTAGAAAAAGTGCGGCTTTGTAGAGCGTCGTCTCTTTCACTCAATACTCCTGTGACAGTCTCTTTCGTTTAGAAAGTACCATATTAACAACCGGCTCTATCTGCGGCTGTGTGATATGCGAAGCGAACATAATATATTATGTCATGGGTGGGCTTTTATCTCTTATCAAAACGACCTGCATGCTCGTTACCGCCCCGCCGTGCTAATTACTCACAATTATTATAAGCATACGTGCCACCACCCGGCCCAGGAAACTGGCAAGCAGCCAAGATGAAAGGGCCAAAGATAAGTGATGAGATGGCATGTAATGGGCCATCGCTGTGATTACATCTTGAAGCTCGCTCCGGCCGTTGAGATGGACCGACGTAATGTTTGTATGTCGCCAACATTTTGTTCGCAAAGATGATCGAATTTAAAAAGAAACTTAAAAGCATTAGTAGGGTCAAATATTTCCCTGGAAAATACAATGAATTAAAAACAATTGCTTTTCTCATTTTTCTTCTGCGTCCATCGCGATAAAATGTTTAATGATTAATCAAAAATAAATATAAATAAAGATTTAAAACTGATTTCTTGGATACAGTTTATTAGAGATGGTACAGACAGGGGTAGAAATGAAACTGATTGATAAATTACCGATTCCTGTAAAATAATAATTGATGTCGATATTGGACTTTTAATTGGCTACGGGCTGCTTCGCTGCGTAGTTACAGTCTGTGTTATAAAATCAATTTTATTCCAATAACATTTTACACTGTCCATGTCAGACGTTTCAGAAATATTTTTGAAAGCATTTTACTGAAAGAGTTAAAGGCTTTAATTGTAAAATAAATGTCAAATATTGCAAGTAAAGCTTTTTATTTTTATTCATGAATGATTTAAAATTTACATCATGTTTCGTGAGTGTTTTTACACAAATTGACATTATGTCGTAGAAAAGGGTGCTAATTATAGTATTATAATACCTGTGTGTTGTGGCATAAAATTGAAGTAACAAGATTTACTCATTAGCTTGCAAAGAATTTCGCTGAAATTATTTAATTACAGCGCGTTTTGTGCAAGTAGCTCACAAATACGCGAATTTGTTGCTAGTTTGGTAACAATTAGTGTTGGATTTGCAGTGAGCGATGTACTAAATGCTGAAATTATGTAGAAATATAACGAGTTAAATCGAGAGAACACTCTTGCGGAGTTTGCAGCTGTATACTACCGGTACACAAGTAAATAATTGTGTTGAACAGATTGTAATGTGACCGCAGAAGTACTTAATATCGTTGGATACATTCGTTAATTTACTCCGTTTGTGAACATAATTACGTAGATTGTACTCCTAGCGCGTTATGTACCTAGTTACTTGTCTTCATAAATTATGAGCCCTTACGTGTCAATAATGATCACACGAAAATAGCTTTTGATTACAACTTTGACGTAAAATAAAGTCGTTTACGATATAGGTATTGGTTAATTTGATGTTCATTTCTTTGTTTGGACAGTTCATGGTTACATGTGATAAATTGAGACAGGTCGAGTACTTATTTAGCAACTTTCGTTTTGAAGCCTTAATTACGGGGCCACATAAGGCCTTTAAAACCAATAATCTGAGGAATTCCGCGAAACTTTTGTGTTAAAATAAACTGCAAACGAAAAATGTAATACAGACTTATCTCGTAGTATCCGTAGGGGCCATCAAGTGATTGCTAACACCATGAATGCGACACAGAGAGTACCTAGGTCGGTAGATCCGCACTGAGGTTTTCTGTTCACGGTTTCACAATGCACCGAGACGACAAAGGCACAAACGGGCGAGGTACCTTTACCTGTACCGAAATTCTTCAATACACACCTTAAACTAATTGAAATCCGTAATTCGAAGACGTCTTCTGTAAATCACAAGACGATTCTTGGCGGCTGCTATTTATACGAAAGTAAACTTCTTAATACTGACTGATGGCTCTTTGTACTCTTTAAGGATCAAGGGATGTAAAGGAATCCCACCCTTTTACAAGGTTAAGTAAGAAAGCTCTTGTTTGCTGCGGTGTGAGTGATGTGTCGACGCGGAGCATCAGCATATATCATTGTAATTACACCAGCTACCACAGTCTTATGATTTACTTAACTTTAGTTTTTGTTTAAAAGTAATGATTGAAGAAACAGCACTTTACATTTCCTAAGACTTCAAAGACGCTGAAGTCTATTTATTTAATAATACAAATTGAATGACTCATGTAGTGTTAAAAAAAAAACGACACCAATACAATAATAAAAAAGTATAGCCATAGTCACGTAATAAGCAAACTTTCCTTGCGGTCATTTAATATTAATTCAATTTGCTTATAATGTAGCCCAACCCACTTAATTTGTAAAGGGAGGTCGTGAGAAACTAACTCCGAAAAGCCTGTGGGAATCACTCGAGTACACTGGAGGACGCAAAAAGTGGGTGGACCTCACACATTACAGATTACACCACATGAAATCCGATCACTGCAAGTAATTCGTTAATAAGGCGAAGGCACTTTTTTATCACTTCACAACACTCGACTTTTAATTGAAAATAACTAAGTGAATATTCGCTGTAAATATTTATGTCGTTTTAGAAGAATGCCGCCGTCAAAGACATCAAGCGCTGGTATTTTAATTTCCAGAGTTATTCGCTCACGTATAAAATAACAATGCTCTTAGCAAAATAAAGATTTAATTTAATCAAAGTGTTCTACGATGTTGTAGTCCGATAGCGAGGCGGAGAAAGCATTAAAACTAAACTGGGACCTTAATATTGCGAATTGAATAGAGGACATGAAAGCAATAATAGTGAAAGAATTCAACTGTTATAACTTACCTAGATATCCGCCCAAGTAAAGGCGAAAACATGCTAACTTTTTCAGTATTTTCGTATTAAAATCTGGGAAAGAATATTTTAAAGTGCTTCAAAACTTAGTTACCTAATGTTCCTTTTGGGTTTTTTTAACGCGTGGGCATTGAAGTTTGGTGGAAACTTACTCGGTCAGTGAATTTAATTAATTCTAATCATGTGATTACTTTGTTGCTTTTACGTATGGGAACGAGCCAGCTTTAAAAAGGTTTCGTTATTACATTAGAAGCATATCTTGAAGCACGTTTTGTGCGGACGATGGATAATTCAATTAGTGATGATGTGACGTCACAGGTCATTCATTGATATATACAGAATGTCTGGCAACGAATGGATAACCTTGAAATGGCCCAAAGCAGAACCCATGGCCATTCAGAAAAACATACGAAAATAAATCTATCTTGTAAAAAAATTTCATCCGCAGAATTAGGGCCTGCATAAGAATACATAAATAAATAATATCGCTGGACATTACACACATCGCCATCTAGTGCCACACTAAGCAACGAGGCTTGTGTCATGGACAAGAATTGGGGGCCATTTAACATTTTTTTGCTTCAGTAATTTTTTCTCCTTGTCTACATTAATAGCAATAATTCACTATTTAAGGTAGATACAATTATAAATTGTACCATTATCAAATCTACGTGAATCCTATGTCTAACTAATCCCAAACTGTCATTATACATTTCAACTAGTTCATTTTACTAGCGTACACTATGGACATACCAATTATCTGGCCACAATCTAAATGTCTAGCCACTAACCACATGTGTGACTAAATATAGTCGGCTGTAAAACTGCATTCGACGGGAATAAACATTAAACCACATTATTTTAAAACTATTTAACTTTTATTTGTTGCATAGTTATGCAACGTGAGTGCTTTATACGTAAGGTTCTAACAGCTAGAAAGCTTGTTAACCTACACTTTGGTTTGGTTAAGGAAGGGCTATTTCCGCATTGTGAAGCTTTTTTATTATTTATAACGCCTTCACTTAAAATCAAAAATGTTTATGGAGCTGCAGCCACAAAGTTTTTTAGATCCACTGCAAAACCGGTAAACTAACTTTTTCATGAATTGTAAATGAGCTAGGTAGCCAGTTTTGTTGGTACATTCATCACCTACATGCAAACAATACTCTTAATGAAATAACTAATACTCGTACTAATAACAAAGAGCACAGCTGCTAGCTAACCTTCAAAACCGTTCAAAACGAAATGAGAAAACTTCGCCGAACGGGTCCCGCTTCCGCGTCATTGAAGGACATCTAGCCAATCACCGGTGATGCGTTTCATTTGTTTTTTTAATCCATACGCATTACAAATGTCAGCCGATTTACAAGCATAATGTGACCGGATGTAGTCGCGACGAGTCAAAAACTATTCTTTGTCAGTTTGCAACCCGACGCAGTGGGAACCTGATGCAACGTAATTGCTCTGCAACTGGTAATTTGACGATTCATTCAGACAAAATAGAATATAATGGAAAAACATGCAAATTGCGTGCTTTATTGTAAGCTGAATCATGAGTATACATACCTACTCTCGGGTGGGTAGCCACCTATCTACACGTACATATATGTTTAATATGGCACCATTGTCCCGACATACAGTAAGGATACTTTGGTAGATAGGTTTTATCGGTAATTGGGTTACGGGAGTCGTTTGGGCAGACTGGAAGCTGACCCTAACTTAGAAGCGGGGGTTCGTAAAAAAACATTATCTTTGACAATACAATTTCTGATAAACGACAATTTAAAAGGACGATTCAAATTCACGTGCAAGTCCTCCAATATAAAAAGTCATGTTTCGGATTAAGAAAATATAAATTCGTTTTTAGGTGCACACTCACAGGCCCGAGGTCGCAATCAGTACAACACCTTACGAGTTACGAGGACTCATTAAATTCATGGAAGGTGACATCTTGAACTGTGTCAAGAATATTCAAATCGCCCTTAAATATCGAATGGACGACCTTGTCTATAAGCTGAATCTATGACATTTAACACGAAGTTAAATAATCTTCTCTTTTGATTATACCAATAATTATATTTTACAAGTGTGAACCCATCGTGGATATTTTTTGTAAATCAACGGATCATTCCGTTGATTCACAAAAAAATATATCTACGGCCAAATAATATATTATTTGAAATATTTTCACTACGGGAAATTAGACTAGGGTTTTAAATTATAACCTAGTATTATTTTACGCGAGAGCAGCTTCGTCTTACCATTTTATCAATAAAGCTTAGGGTAACTAATGAAATTACCGTTCGTATAATATGTTCCTCAATTAAAACCAATTTCACAAACTTCAAAGCTGGAGCTGAATACTTAAACTTTCGGCGATAATTCGTTTATTGTCAACTATGTATTTTGCATTGAGTTAATTACTAGATTCATTGACAGTCGGGCAGGGACCAGAGCTGGGGGGGGGGGGGGGAATGCAAATGCTTGATGATCGATGTTTAGTCCGTTTTCAACCATTTTCAATTGTGTGGTTTACGTGCCTATCATTACTCGATGTGCGTTACAAAGCTTTGATTATATATGATGATACTTGTTTGGGCTTTTCAAACTACCTCATTAATATTGTGGTGTATACACCCACATACGTTCAACACACAATTTGAGTGTAATTGAAACAGGGAATAGGTACATAAATGTAAGTACATAATTGTGAGTATCCCACATTTATTTGATTTGGCTAGGAAAATACCTACATGACCAAACTTTAGGGCTCTTTTAAAACTATTCGGCTACGATTAAACAAACAATCCTTACGAATTTCTTAAAATCTGCTGGTTGTGGGCCTAACTAATGACCAAATGGTATCTAAAATTATGGCGAAACGGCCCCCATAATAATGATCACACAAATTTTTAATGAATGTAACCCCAAAACGAACCAGTAAAAAATCATCATCAAAAACTGTACTTACATCGAATGAAAATTAATTTTCACCAACCGCAGCCTTCCCTATAAACTTGAAATAAACATGTTTTTTTATGTGCACCTTTAAAATTCGCCTCTCTCGATATTGTATGCCATTTAATTGCAGATTGTACACCTGTTAAAATAAAACAATATAGCTATCATTTGTACAAAATAGCCCACTAACAGTATTCATATTTTTAACGTTTTAGTAGTGAAACCACGTTAACACTAACTTTATGTGAACTGTTTATATTATATTGTCAGTTTTCCATCTGCTACATGTAATGTGCTCAAAATACAAACTAGATGGTCGTGGCAAGCGGGCGGCGCGCTCACACCAGGTGTCCTGCATCCTTAAGTGAGAAGGTTTCCATTATCCTGCCCACCACTCGATGACCAAAATAGGCCGTATATTAATTTATGCCCAAAGTGTAGATCGGTAGCAGCTTTCAACATAACTTCGTGTTGCGCACCTTTAATAACCGCCATAAAAACAGTACGGAAGTATTACTACAACGGTTACAGGGCAGGTAATGTGTCTGGCTGTGTGATAATTAACTAAAACGGTCCCTTTGGCTGTAATTTAATGGGCCGCACAAAATTGGCACTTCTTCATTATAACTCCGCCAAGTCTCGGCAAAAGGAAAACAATAACACGGAATAAGGAATGTAAGAACATCGAAGGACGCCTAAAAGCTCCTCGAAGGTAAATTCATTATTACAAAAAAAGCAAAGATTACGTTTTATGTACACTAATGAAAAAATAATAGCTGTTATATATCTAACAAGTGTCCGGTCGTAACTCAGTCCATGTCATCAAATAAAATGGGCAAGCATTGAGCAGAGCGGTAATAAAACTTGGTAAATCCTTCAGGGAATCTGTGCCGTCTAGAAGTTCGCAGCGAAATTAACTAGAGGGAAACGTCGAAGGAGTAACGAAGTAGTGGCGGCGCAAACAATCGCCGGCACAATATTGACGCAGTGGACACGCAGGAGGCGCGACGCGGCGGCGGCGGCGGCGCGGCGGGATTGAGACAAGCTCCTCTGCCTCCTGGGCGAAACCAGTTCCGACGGTCCACGTTAATTACACCCGACGAGTATTCCGAGCAGATGGCAGCGGCCACTCAATTTAAATTGCATTACTCATCTTAAGCATAAAGAGCTTATTGTTTTCACTCGCAATTTGAGCAAAACTTGCCACTCTCAGCTCAAACAATAAAAGTTCCCTGATATTCTCAAGTGAGCACATTCATGAGAATAGTTAATTCAACGCGAGCTAAAATGAGCAAAAGCTAATAAAAGCTCTTTCCTTCAAGTTAAGTTTACAGAAAATAAAATTTCTGATTCCGTATTTTAAGTTAAAACACTCATACATAAACCCTCGTATAAATTGTACAGCTAAGAGGAGTTCTGTTTAAAAAGAGTTTTGAACTGAATTCTGGGTTTACACCAACAACATGGCAAAAACCACTAACATTTTCTCATGACCTTATTCTTTCGCCTGATGGTAAACATTAGTGAATGCAAAAGCTAAAGGGGTACTGGAGCTGTATACAGCATACGGATACGGCCTACGCCGAGTTTGAATATTCTCGCGAAGTTTTGCATGCGAAATCTTTCGTTACGAGCGGAGTCTAATACCAGGTATGTTCGTGCGAAATGGCAGAAACTACAATATAGGCTTTAAGAGCTGAACTTTAAGAGTCACGTCAAAATCAGTGAAGAAAAAACTTGGTCGAACGATATGAATATTCTGGGGGCCGTGTCGCTGTGTTGCCGCATCGCAACCCGTCACAATCTTCATTAGCATTCTGTCTTTCCCTTTTTGTCTGCCATTCTATCTCCTTTGCAATTTTACCTGTTCGCTCTGAATTTTTCATGCATGTTTTTGTTAGAGGAGTAAAGTGGATTCCAAGGCGAAATATCCTAATATAAATATTTGTGAGTGACACACTGAATAGATAATATCGTTATTTTTTGCGAGGAAGTTAGTTCGTTTACGTCCGCGTGCAACCGGCGCGGGTTGCCCGCCGGCGCGCGGCGGCACCGCTTTGATTCGGTCGTGGGGAGTTTAATTAAAACTAGACGTTGACGAGGTAACGTGCTTAGCGAATTAATAAATCACCTGATCAGAGCAATACCTGCGTAGCCGTTTGTAAACAAGCTCACCGTCTGCTAACAAGCTAGGCACGATACACGGTATCCACTCGTATAGTTAGCGGAAATGTTACTGATGTTACTGGTTTACACCACTACATCGGTACACGTAGAATTCCCTTTTTTTTTTTTTTTTTCGGATGGGAAATCATCAAATGACTTCTCCCGCTCTGCTGAAGGAACATTTTGAAATAAAAGATTCTAATAGAGAATCCTTCTAAGAAAGTAAATTCTATTACTTTCATAGAAGGATTCTCTGAAAATTTGTGAAAAAATAACGCTATCTCTTGCAAAAATATTTATTTTCAAACCGTAAGTGAAACTCAATTCAACTTTGTATCCGTACAGCCTTACAAAGATATACAATATGTATGTCCATATAGGGTTTACACGAACTTGCTGTCCCTACTTTGATATATAAAGCATGTGTATTAATAGGGCTTTAAGTTCACGGAAACTAATCACGAGCAACCTTTTACACCCATCGCAGTAAAGCGCAATAATCGGGTGTTTACCTGAACTTTAGAAATCTGATGGAGTACTTGTATTATTCAACCACAAACATAGCCCCAGTCAACGAGTTTTGCTCCTGTACAGGCTTTTGTAAGAGTACCACAGTGTAAGTGAAGACAGAAGCTCCGCCGCGTTGGGGGGCGAAACATAAACGCTAATGTTGCAGATTTGTGTGTCTTCCACAGCTAGCCTTACAAGATTGTTCTGTTTATGAAAATTTCTTCATAAATAATACTTCTGCACCTTCCTATGATGTGGCTCTTCTTTAAAGCCTAAAATGAAAGCTAAAATTCGACGCGACGTGAACAGCTGATCCAATCAAGAGATTATTATGATTTTGCAGAATTTAGCCAGTCATAGATGGTTAATTAATATAGATCAAATTAAATTGTGCAGACTTTGATTACGCGCAACATATTGTGATTAAAATTATTTTAATTTTGGCGAACTACTATGTTGGGATACATAATTTTATGTGCCTGTGGTATAGTTAGGTACTGTAACAATTAGCTAGCTTTCAATGTAGAGACACACTCGTGAGAGGTTGTTATGGCTGAACACTTCACCGGGTTTATAATCGATGAGTCAAATTGTAATGTTTCATCTCCTCTCGAATCTCGATAAAAAGCCCCTTGTGTATCGCTATTGTTTGAAGTTTGTCTTTTTATGTATCTACATTTTAAAACACTGTTTACTGAGAGTATTTACTCCCATTCTTTTGAATGAAGCATCGTTAAACTGTCAACCTAGTAATTGTGGTAATTTGCGAGTTAGTCAAAATTGTTCTTACAATAAACTCGGCTATAATAAACGAGTGATCAGATATTTATACACCTACCTGCTAGCACGACGACGAAGTCAAGAGCGGTATAAATAAATTAAAACCAGTCGTCTAAATAGGTCTTCAGTGTTTGGCAATATAAATGATATTGATAAATTATAATTTGACATAAAAAAGCGGCATTACCATTTTTAACCAAGTATTTTTCGTTGACGCAGGTTAAAGACAAGCAAGTCGCCGAAATGAATCTTGAAAACGACCTCCTACAAAACCCGTACGTGAACCGAGTTGAACCTTTGACTTCGGAACACCACCATAAGGTCCGGCACAACAAGATGGTGCACGCTCAGATCTCGCGACTTGCTCACAGTCAGGATCAGCTCGACGAGCTTCAGCAGAGCCTGCAGACCCAGATCCTCGACGTCCAGCGCCGCATGGACCGCTTCGATGAACCGAATTGGAACCTCATGTCCGCTAAAGTTGAATTCCTGGAATTAGAACACAAAGTACTCGGCGATCATCTCAAAAATACAACCCAGAAGGTCTCCGACTTCGAAAAGGTCCATGCCTCCATCCTAGAGCTTCGTGAAGACGTGGAGGGCATTGAGAACAAAGTTGATAAAACCATACCCGAATTTAGAAAGGAGATTTCCAAGTTGGACGTTAATTTCGCTCAGGTGAGAAAGACTATTGTTACTGCGTTATCTTGTATTTAAATCGTATGAACATAGGCGAAACAATAATGTACTTGGGTACTTTACCGATATAGATATGATTGTTGGGATTAAATTAACAATCAAATGTTAATTAACTAGTTTTGCGAAACTTATTATTTTGCCATTAAAGTTGTATTGCACAATTGTCGTTTTTCTCACAGTCATATTATTTGTTTAGTTGAACGCTGGGTCATCGTACTTCAAGGAAGACCAAGAGAATCTGCGTCAGTCAGTGAAGGCCATTGCAGTCAGCGTCAGCAATGCTATTGACCGCGCCGAGATGGACCGCATAGCCGTGAAGAAAATCAACGACTCGATGGAGGAACTCGAAAATAGGTCCCGCCAGCATTTCTATCGCCTCAACGATCACATTCTGAAGGTAGGTTTCTGACAGTAACACCATTTCAGATCACCAAAGGAACGAAGGAGCTGGCAAAGAAACCACGACTTTTCCAGCTTTGATTCGATTACAATATTAGAGTTAAACTTGAGAGAGAAATATTTAAAAAAATATTGTTTCTGCTCGAAACTACTTTTAAAGATTTTTCTGTTCGGACTTACTATTGTAAAAGCATAAACATGCTTGAGCACGTATTTCAAAGAAATGAGCTTTATTCCGAAGCTAGTCCAGCTAGTTATATTAGCACTTTTGAGCAAACAGCAGGTAAGTAGGTATAGGCCTTGCACGGACGTGCGATGTAAACGTATCGTAAATTCGAACGGTTTTTGGATTGGAACAACTCGATTCGCTAAAGTAATTTATTCGATGTGAAGACTGTATGATCGTTAAGCTATTTTGATATTAATACTATGTGCTTGTCACGAAAATCAAAATGGTAAAATATTTTTTTCAGTCAGTCCGTCATCGTATTTTCAGTTAAAAATTGTTCGTATTTTAGTTACGGTAACTTCAGGCGTTCGCAGCTGCCCCGGAATGCTCTCATTATTATTTTTTAACTGTAAACTGAATCCGTATCGAGGCCACTCCAGTTTATGTAGGAAGTAATTATTTTCAGAGTTTAGTTTATAGCTTAGATTTAAACAACAATGTAACCCCAATTTAGTTTCAACTTCAGTCACACATGTGATAGTATCTAAAATTAACTTATTTTTGCGCAGAGCGAGGCCAACCGAGACCTGAACCAGACCGAAACCATTCCTCTGCCGGAACTGATGGGCGAAGTAAAGGAGCTGCAACCTGTCCAGCGTGAGTACGAAGACCTGGTGAGCCAGCTCCCTAGGGACTGCTCCAGCATCTCTGGCCCGGCAGGCGTCTACCTTATACACCCAGGAAAGGCTCCCTTCGATATCTGGTGTGTCAACGGCAGCACTCTTATCCAGCGCCGATTCAACGGCTCCATAGAGTTCAACAGGAAATTCGCTGAATACGTACACGGCTTTGGCGACCCGTCTGCTGAATACTGGCTCGGCTTGGAGTCTATGCACCAGTTGACTGCTGACAACTGCTCCTCTATGCGTATTGACATGAGCGACATCTATGGTGGTTACTGGTATGCTGAATACGAGCACTTCTACGTCGGCAGCGCTGACACTGGATTCGTTCTAGAAGTCAGTGGATTTAAGGGTAATGCTAGCGATGCATTTGAGTATCAGAACAATATGGAGTTCTCGGCTATCGACCGCGACCGTGACATTTCTAACACTCACTGCGCTGGGAATTACGAGGGCGGCTGGTGGTTCTCGCACTGCCAGCACGTGAACATCAACGGCAAGTACACGCTGGGCCTCACCTGGTTTGACGCGGTGCGCAACGAGTGGATCGCTGTCGCCACCAGCGAGATGCGCATGATGCGCCGCCCAGGCTGCACTTAAACATGTAAAGCTATACTAGAGCTTCTTAATAATCTAGTTAATATCGTAACGACTCATAATGTTAACGTTTATTCACTTTTCAATCATACCAAAGATTTCAATTTAAGTGAGGGTATTTTTATTTCATTAGATTGATTAATTTCATATACAGTATTATGCTTTCAGATGATGTCTTATAGTTTCAACTTTTAAAGTCTGATTTCAGTTTGATTATTTTAATTTATTACTACTTATTACATTCCATTTTATAACTCATTCTAAAAGCAATAGATAATTATTGGGTTACTTTTATCTTAGCCTTTTTAGTATACATTTTCTAGATAGATTTGATGCAACGCATCTTGTGAATGTTGAACAACTTGTAAAAGTGTATTAATTCAGTGAGTCACTTTTCTATAAAATTTGAATTAGCTCGGGCAGACTCTTGGTACTTCTAAGTTTATTTATGTAATTTTTCTTAGTGATTGTTTTGAAGACGTAAAACTTTGTAAATATAATTTTATTAGGCAAAAGATGCCATATTCCGTTTCGCATGCATGCCACATTTAGTCAAGGGAGTGTAAATGATAATTTAAGCGATTAGATGGTAAGAATCTTTCATAAGAAGCATTAAATGCTTTGGGAGACTTGTTTAATAACACCTAACAAGTGAGAGCAGGGGAAGGAGGTACATATTTATTTATTACAAAATACTTTGTCAATTTATGTTTTATTTCATATAGGAGATTATTTCTGTTATTGGAAAAGACTGTCAACGGAAAGCGTGGTTTGCTATCGACTATTGATATTAACATTTTGGTTTAATTTATTTTTCACAATTGGTATGATAATAGTGTTTTTAAAATATAATCCATGTATTCGCATTTAACCAAAATAGTAATAAAATTAAAATGTATGTACTCAATGATTATTCACACAACGCAATTAAAGCGTTTTATAACTTAATCTCTTAATATGTAATAAAAATATTCAATGCAAAATTAAATTGTAACAGATACAATACACAAAATGATTACAAAACCAATTAAAAAAACCAAATAAACATTAAAAATATCAAAGTGTTGTTTTATTTTACTCCCATTTCGTCCGTCTCGTCGCTAACGTATAATAAGTACGTACCTACGCGTAGTAGCATAGCACATGTAAAAACACACACCATGACATGACATATAAACTTAAACACACACATTATATGTAGAATATACTCACTTTTGGTAAAAGTTCAAATCGAGTAATTTTATAAATGGATACTGAATTATTTATTACAATGTCTGTTCATTAAAAATATTGCTCCTACTTTGCTCAGCACTTATAATCTAGGTGCTTACGTAAGAACTACTTAAATTGTATGATCCATTACGTATCATTTCAGTAATAGTTTAAATTACGAGACCACAACTGAAAGATGACGTGAATTTGGAAAGTATTTTTTGCGATGAGTAAAGTCTCTCACTCATCATCTGCCTCGCCTTTGCCTAACTATGTTGCGGTCGGCTTCCAGTCTAACCGGATGCAGCTGAATACCAAAAGTCTATCACTCATACTCATATAATTTCCGAGTCTCGTTTCGAGTCAATTGCTCAATTCAACTACTCGGTCACAGGGGTACTCATGACAACGGTTCAAAACACCCACCTCATCGTTTTCTTAGCCGCAATTTCAGATGAAAACTCTCGATTCGCATAAAGACTTATCCATACTAATACATATTATAAATGCGAAAGTAACTGTTTGTGTTGGTAACCTTTTCACGACTAAACTGCTGATCAGATCGTAATCAAATTTGGCAAGAAGATAGATTATATCCAGAGGAAGGATATAGGCTATCTTTTTTTACACACACACACACACACATTAAAATTTCCACACGAACGAAGTCGGGAGCAACAGCTAGTACCATCAAAATTTTTAATTAGTTCTACCTATTAAAAAGACGTGAGTCAAAAAGTGATAATCGTCATTTAGGGCAATAGTAATAGATACTAAATGTCACAACCATAGCTGTCAATGTGCCGAATAGGGAGGGCGTGTAGAGTTGCTACTAAGTCGAGCGTGATTAAGAATATCAGCTTAAGAAGTGAGTATGACAAACTACGTTTAAGCATCCCTTTTTTTCGGATGGGAAATCATCAAATGACTCCTCCCGCTCTGGGCGGAGCAGGACGGAGTGTCAGACTTTTACTGACTAAAACCCATCCATGTTCCTTCATCGTCCTTTGTGTTCCGGGGCCACGGTATCTCTTTCGAATAGTCCCGCAGCCCCGGCAGGCTTCGGCCCTTGCGGACCCTTACCTTATTGCTGACTCTCTTTGAGGCGCGCGTGGAACACGAACGCGCCGTCGACACGGCCTGTCGTCATGAGACGGACGGATGGCGAGGTAGCCCATAGCTCCCCGTCCACAGGCCCGCACCTACGGTGGCCGGAAGCCACCACGTGGCCCCCGACGCCCGGGGCGTCTCCCGTGGCGGCCGGGACGTAGGGATCTCTACCTCACGTTTAAGCATCCCTATCGTCACATTCGTAAATAAGTACTTTTTGGGACGAAACACGAAATTGGTGACGCCCTACATAAACTGAGACGCGTACCCCACAGGGGGCATCCCCTGCAGCCAGCCGCAGCTTGTAGCAGCTATACAGCGTGTAGTTGCTTAGTTTGTAAGTTCTTTGCTCCTGGCTGGAGTCCTTACACGCAAAGCACCCACAGTATACTTAGTCCGATTAAGCAGAAGCGAGTCTCACAGGTTGACCTGCGAGAATCCATATTAAAAAAAACACGAAACTGTAGTATGAGATAGGTACTGCCTCGCCGAAATCTACGTAATCTAAAAATGGTTTTAATTTTATAAATATTATTACAGTTGCAAAATTTTAGCAATGCAAAATCGTATGCGGTGCGACTTTGAGTTTTTCTAAATCTCATTTTTATTCATTCACTAAATCCTATGTATTTATTCATCCTTTAATTAACTTTTAACATTCATAAACTAATTTGCCACAAACGGGAGAAAAACTACCGTTTGTCTCTTTTATACTAAAATTTTATATCTATTGATTGAACGAGAGCGTCTAAAATCCTTTACCAATTTTTCTTGTCATCTTCCTGCTTCATCGTCAGATCCTCATGACAATCTACAGGGTGTAAACGGACCCTTCACGAAGCTGTCAACCAAGCATTATGTACATCAAACTTAGTAACTTTACGTAAAAATTATTGCTGGGAAACGAGGTTTTTTCGTAAAAATCGTGTTTTACGGTAGGACTCAAAGTAACACACTCAAAACATCGTGCTGATGATGGATTGAATAGTGCGGGGAAGCTGGACGTGTTTAAAGTAAAATTCATACATTAAAACATGTAGCTATTAAAAAAAACCTGTGAAAAAGTTGGAACTTTGACCCCAATATCTCCGTAACTAGAAGGTTTCCAAGTATGGTTTAGAACAAAAAAATATCGCAATGACGCCGGGGAGAACAAGTGCCTTTCGGCTTCGTTAAGGGTACACCCATTTGATTATAAACTATTCGTTGAGTCATTCCAACGAGCCTAATCACAATACCTCTGCTATAAGCTAGGTTCCAGGTGATACCCGAGCATCAAGTCAAGGTAAAATTAAAATCAAAAATCATTTATTCAAATTAGCCTGAAAATCAGCACTTTTTGAATGTCAAGGTTTACAAAAGACGGTTCCCCAAAACGCCCGCCCTTCGGTCGCCACGTTCTTGCAATATCATTGAAGTAATAATAATTATGCAAAAAAAAAAACAAAAAAAAAGTAACGGGATACCAACCTCTTCAGGATATAAAATTTCTGACCGATCAGACCTGTGGAAGTTGCTGATATCCCTTCAACAACTACACAAAGAGATGAGGTTTAAACTGTTGAACAGATTGTCTTGAATTATTTATAGCAAGAACACTCTCGATTAACCTTTCAAACGATTAGGCACGATGCTACAGACGAATACACAGATAATAGCACGCCTGTTATACCCGAAGATTTAGGTAGAGGTGTACAGTCGTGGTCTTTTCTGCCTGATCAGTAATTTTTTTATCCTCTTGAATCATGTGGAGGCGCCGAGCCACGCCCCATAGAGTTTAGGCCTATTAGGAGAGCGTTAACTTTGGCGCGCAAAATAACAATAACTCTCGTTTGGCGTGCGTCGTCAGTGCGCTCGGCCGATTGGTATCTTTTCATTCATTATTTCTATACAAAGTCAACGGGGCGGGGCTAGAGGGTGTTTCTATGTTGAAAGTGCAAGCAAAGATTAGCTTGGTGGTGATCAGGCGGGAGTGTCCTCGATAGTACCTATCGCCAGTTATGTTTATGTTCCATCCCAATGGGTGGCAAACCTATTGCCATCATCCGAACACAGATCCAGATTACGTGGCTGTTTCTGAGAAATTCCTGATGGAAAAACTCAATAACACTTTGCCCGACCCGGGAATCGAACCCAGGACCTCATGCTCAGCAGTCGCGTTTGCGACCACTAGGCCAAGGAAGCAATCAGACACAGATACATACATAATAAAAATAAATAATAAAATAGTTTATTGGTAGAACAAGTTTAAGTTTTAACAAAAGTTTGTGATTGGATCCTCCTTTTAGGCAGATAGTGCCTGTGTTAGGAGAGTCCGCTCTTCCACAGCAAGTCGTGTTATACAACAAGCACAGCGTATTATTATACTAAAACTACTTAAATTAAGATTAACTTACATTAAATAAAGTGTGTGTATGAGTGGGTGTAAGTTTGTGGGTGAGTATATGTGAGTGAGAGAGAGAGTGTGAGTGTGTGTCTGTGTCAAGGTTTCAGAAGTGTTTCGGTATCTTTGTAGGTGACATACACTTCATGTTGATCTTATAAAACCCTCCTTCTCCCGTCGCTGCGGAGCACGGTCTTTGCGTCGCCGCTGTCGCGCAACTTTTCAACTGCTCCGCGCTCTCACATTTCCCGTAGGATTTAATCCTCAAACTACTTGTTATTTTCGAAAGACAAGATAATTTACTCTTTTACTGATTTAAGTTTGATCTTTTGCTATTGCTCTTATTTTTAAAACTCTTGAATTCAAATGTCTTTTCCTTCTTTTTTAACATTTTTTTAATTGGTAATAATATATTAGACAAAATAAATACATCGTAAATAATTATGGAGGTAATATTAAAAAAATATCTTCATAATTAAAGTAAAGGGAAAGAAATATACCTACTAGAGATACTCTTCGTAACTATGATCACGTCAATGCTACGTAGTCGTCATAAGATTCGCTTTCATCAGACGGATCAGGTATACCTTTGAACAGCGCTTTTCCAGGTTTAGATTCCTGGTCAGACAAGTCAGTTTTATTGCGGTTTAAGAATGACTGAGGTGCCGGTGTATTAATTGTCTCTCGCACCTTTCCAATCAACTCCCTTTCTAACGCTCTCTGCCTAAGTTTTGCATATAGTCTCATCTTGTACCTGTGATGTATCCCATCGAACAGGACGTCCCTTATATCAATGACGTGTCCTTTCAGCCTTACCAGCTCTCTGTCTAGTTTCAGCATCCCCATTGGTTTGTCAGTAATACTGAATGGTTCGGGAGGTATTACTCTGGTCAAGTTGAGCCACTTCGCCAGTATGTACGCACGCTTTGCTTCAAAAAGTTTCGTCAAGTGGTCTTTTCGAATGAACCGTATTACCGGAATGTTATGAAGAAGCCATCTGTAATTAAATAGAGGTGGATTGATTCAGGTACCTACTTGCATAGATAGTTGATCGAGATTGTTCAGCCATCAACCGGGCATCCAGTATCCGTGGTTGCCACTAAGAAATTTCTGATTGAAAAACCCAATAATAGTTTGTCAGACCTCGAAATCGAACCAATGACCCCATGGTCAGCAGTAGCGCTCGCTATCACATAACGAATGAAGCTGTCACCATAGTACGTCTAGCGTTTTATTTCGTATTGAGCTGCCTGCATACCGGTTCACCATTAGGTTTGATTATGATTATCAATATTAATAATATCTCAGTGTTATCCATATTGTAGATCCCAGGCTTGATGATTATTATAAATTAATATAATTCTGTTAAGCCCATTTCATCGTATACGCAGAAGAATATGTCCAAGAGGCACAATATCTCTATCTAATTGATTGATCGAATATTGTAATATACGTTGGAAAGGAGTCATAAATACAGTTTAGTTACTAACTGTATTGAAGACTTTGTATTGGAAAATCTGAACTGGAGAAATATGTTTTGTAGTAATTTAAGTAGGTGTCTAGACAGTTCAATCTGTAATGTAATTTGATAAACTCAATTATCTAGGTAAAATAACTCGTAGTATCTTCAGGCCTAGCCAAGTTGACAATCTACGATCGTTAACGCTAGTAGAATGACATCATCTCAAAGTTAAATCACGTGATCAACACAAACGAATAATAAATTCGTAGACAAGTTTACATCGTTCAAAATGATAGAATAGAATGTTATCGTTTCTACAATGTTGATCGCTATACTCTGTGGTAGAAATCGCTCACCATAGACTAAAGTGTAGGTTTTTCTACAGACAATAGAGAACGAGCGATCGACTCAGTCGTGTCAACTTGACTACCAATTAGCGCTTTCTACAATCGCTTACGCTGAGGCGTTAACGATTGTAGAAATAGAAACGAAATGAAACGTTTGTAACTTGGCTAGGCCTGCTGGTACGATTATGTGACGAGATAAGAAAAAAAAACACAAAAAAGTGAAAAATAACTTTAGCTGAGGTCGGTGACACAAAACGAAATCAAACAAACAATGGTCACCGACTTCTGAAGCTAAAGTTAATTTTCACTTTTTTGTGTTTTTTGAAGTCGGTTTTATTTTTTTGCAAAAAAGTTTTTATTTTTCACTTTTTAGTGGTTCACATGTGCTTACCCCACAGCGTACCGGCGTGATGTTATGTTATGAACTGGTGTAAACAATAGACGGACATGAGATTTCAGCAAACCCAGTCCATTTGCTATTATTTATTGAGGAGTTCCGTTGCCTGTCTCCGAAGTTCTTCATCAGATCTTCACCAAATTGAAATGGGACCACTCCGAGAAAGTACTCTTTCAAAAACTACCCAAATCGCTTCAAGTGTGCCTATAAAATTTAAAGAGTTGTCTCTATTTCTCCAGGATTCCAATATCAGATCCTGACTTGATGGTCATGGGACCACCTGGGAAGTATACCCTTTCAACCAAAACAAAAAAAAACTAAATCGGTCCAGCCATCTTCGAGTAATCGGGGAACATACAAAAACAAAAAAAAAGGTTCCGCCGAATTGAGAACCTCCTCCTTTTTGAAGTCGGTTAAAAAAGAAGAATCATAACAGCTCTCAATCATATCATGCTGACTGCTTGTTGGTGTGGTGGTCGCAAGCGCGACTGCTGAGCGTAAGCTCCTGGGTTCCCGGGTTGCGCAAAGTGTTATTGGGTTATTGGGTTTTCCATCAGAAATTCCTCAGTAGCAGTCACGGAGTCTGGATTTGTGCCCGATTGACGGCAATAGGCTCGCCCCTTATTAATAAATAAATAATAAATAGCCTATATTTGCCTTAACAACTCTTACGATACAATAAATTCATTTAGCCCCAAAATTAACAATAATAAATTTCATTAGACATTACATTTGACACAACCTAATATTTAAGAATAGGTACCTGTAGCATTTTATTAAACATTACATTTCACACAATATACATTTAACATTTCATCTCATAAAGTTTTTAACATTATAAGAAACATTAGTACATTTCATTTATATTTCATTTTTAATATTTATTCAAACATATACTTTTTTCATTCATCATTTTTTTTTTTAGGTAAACTATTAGGTAAACCTCTGCCTAAACCGTCGGGGATTACAGGCGAGATGTTATGTTAAAAGTTAGTCATTTTTCAACATAGTACATACTTGTACAGCTATACCAACCCGCACTGGGCACGTGTGGCGGTTTACGATCCACTTTCTTTCACAGGCCTGTATCCCAGCAGTGGGAATGTGATAAGCGAATTATGTTTTATTGCAAAAATAGCTCACGTACGGTTGATAGTACTGCGTGCTAGTATAAATCAGCGGCAGGTCGTGCTCGTAGCCGCAGCCGTAGCCCCAGGACTGCAGGCCCGCCAGTTGCCCATCCACCACCAGGGGGGCGCCCGGCGCGGCTAGACAGGAGATCATCTTCGACTCCTCACGGGCAGGACCGACGCATATCGTCCCCCGTTGGATATGGACATTGTTCTGGGAACAAAAGATGTACATAAGCAAAAATAACATGCCATTTTAAGGTTTCGTAGGTATCAAAAAACGGAACTGTTATTTAGTGCAACTTCGTCTGTAGGTCCGTCTGTCAAGGCTAGTAGAAGAAGGTAATGAACAAATACATAATACACTAACCTAACAACAATAAAAAAAAAATTAAAAAAAAGTACACATGATAAGTAGGTATTATCAGGAGAAAAGTAAAGAGATTCAAAAAAAATAAAAAATGAGAGTTCAATAAAACTACCCTAAAAAATGCCAACATAACAGAGCGTTGAAAGCTTTTAACGGCAAGCCCGCTGTTAATTCTGATGCTTCAAAATGTAGTTTTCGATAGTCGATTGGTTGTTGCGCCTGTCAGGATTATGTTAGCTATTTTTCTCGTACAAAGTATCAATTGCGCAGAACCCGCAGAAAGTGAAAAGTGAAACCACGTATGTAAACCTTGCAACCTGCTCCGAACTTAAAAATAATTTTTAATGTTTTTTTTCTTATTTTCTATTTAAGGTAAGAATTAATTACTAGTAAGTAATTCATCACTCATTTGATAAACCTGACATGGGGTAACAGTTTCTTCATACAGATCAGTTTTTTATGTTTGGCAAGGAAAATCAATTGGGATATAACGCCGGCATAAAACGCCTACTGATCGACTCGAGTGATGAAATGATTATCTTTAATAATTATTTATCATTTTTACCGACTACAAAAAAGAAAAAAGTAGGAGGTTCACCGATTTCCCCTTCATTTGTGGACCGATTCTCAAAATTCTTTTTTTTTTAAAGAGTATAATACCCCTGAGGTGGTTTATTGTTTATACAACATCATGACGTAACATCACGCTTGTATGCTCTGAGGGGGTACGCAGATATGTACAATACACCCAGATTTAAACAGTTATGTAGGTATGTTAAGTTCCATTTATTGGGGATAAGCCTATTACCATGACATGAAGGTATTGTTAACAATGTAAAATAAATCCATGGCAAATAATGTTTGGGAACAACTAAAAATGAAAAAATGAGAAGAAGTCGATTGTTTATGAAAGTGAAAATAACTTTAGCTTCAGAAGTCGGTGACAAAAAAATTAAATCAATCAAACAAAGGTCACCGACTTCTGAAGCTAAGTAATTTTCACTTTTATGTGTTTTTTGAAGTCGGTTTTAATTTTTAAACAATATTCTAGCTTGTTACATAATCAAGGAATCGCACTCTTCATTTGGTAGTCAACAATTGAACTTAGTAGTTAGTACTAGAAAAAATAATTTCGAATTTCTATGACCATACGGCGGGTGCCAGAGAATGCGTTGTAAGATGAATTTAATGCGACGACTCGGCTGTAGGTACTTGAAACTTCATGTGCATGCTTCCTAAACTCCACCGAATGTATGATCGGCTTGGTCGAGTAGTCGGTCGATTAGTCGACATTTTTGCAACCGACTAGTTCGCTGGTCGGTCAAAGTCATAGTCGGTCGATCTCGTTTGAATGGGCTACACGAGGCTAGCTTTTCTTCATAATACAATAATAACTGTTAGCAAAAGTAACAATAAGGGTTTATAAGGGTTTAAAATAATAATGCTCAAACCAAGTCTCTCTTCTAAACTTGTGATTTCCGTGTTTGATTCCTAGAAGACACTGATTTGGCGTTTTAACATTAGGTACACGATGATGACATCAACACTAGTACCTACATATTATACTTCTTGAACTATAATATAGAATACAACTAGTAATAATACTACTACTTCTCTGTATGAGAAGAGGCCTTTGCCCAGCATTGGGACAGTAATAGGCTGGTACTATTATTATTATTCGTTTATTCATTTTACAACATATTAATTATTTCTAATTATTATAAATATTAAATATTCCTAATACAAAAACAATATAAATAAAAATATAAAATAGTAGCCAGGGTAACAGGGTCCGAGCTGCTGGTGGTCAGGGCTCTTGAGAGAGGAACCTCCTAACAATACGTGCCGTGTCCAGAAGTACTGCTTTCTGAATCAAGCCCTTGATCCAGCTGCCAAGCGAGAACCTCCTAAGATGTTGGTTGAGGCTCGTGGCTATTAAGCCATTGGCCCACACGACTATCGGTACGGTACGGTTAGCCAGGGAGAGCGGGGTGAGGCCCTTGTCCACTGAGACCAGATCTCGGTGCATCGTCCCCACATCGGCTTCTACGGAGTATTCCCTCGACTGCATACCTCACGGTTGTGCAGGTTCTTAGCATTTCAGAAGTTATTATTATTATTATGGAATACAACACCGAATGAATATAACCCTTAATCTGAAGAAGCAGCTCACTGTAGTATTTATTTGCCGTTAAATTCGGTTTCTTATTAACTACTCATACAATCTGTTTCATTAATTATTCCAGAACCCGGAAAATGTTACCAACATAATAGCTCTAGTTTATATTAAAATGCTTTCAGGTAGGTACTTAAAATAGTTTTTACATAATTATTTTTAAATAGATTTTACCCTGAGGAGTTGATTGACGCACCGGGTCGTAAGAAAATCGAAAAAATAAATAAAAATAATACAGTACCATATATTGTAATTTTTTCGTTATTTATTTACATAGTTTTATGTGCATCTGCCCTCTTTTTGATATCGCTTGTTTAAGGAGTTTATGACATATTTGTTGGGGTCAGAAAGATAGGCAACCGGACATCAAAGTTTGACCGATAGGACTCCGTAGGGACTACTCTGTGACATTTTGATACGGCACTCTAAAAGAAAACTCTAAGGGTACAAAATTTATAAGTACATACTTGAAACAACGAATCTATACAAATAAGTAAATACAATTGTAGTGTCTTTTTGTAGTTTTAAAATTACAGATTTTTACTGAATGCTTATGAAAGTATATGCGGTACTTATAACAAAAAACATTTTTAGGTATTTTATTTTTGTCTGTCTGCCTGCTTGATCCGGCTAATCTCCGAAACAGTTGTACCGATTTTGACGGGGCCTTTTACTGGCAGATAAGATAGCTGATGTTACACGGAGTAACTTAGGCTACTTTGATTTTAGAAAAAAAAATAGGGTTCCGTGCAATAAAATTAGAACTCTTTAAATTGTTAACAAATCAGATTCAAATAGGGAAGTAACATATATAAAATATATTTATTTCACGCGGAAGAAGGTCGCGGGCAACAGCTAATATACAATAAAATGTGATTAAACTAAAACTAGCAGAGAGTACCTTCTTAATGAGCTTATAAAACTGCATTCAAAAGTGGTAGTAAAGGAACCTTGTAAGAACAGCTGTCTTGTGGCCTTAAATACTAGTTGGAACTTGCCACAGGTTTTAGTTAAGCCTAAGAATCTGCCCTAAGAAGTATTTATCATTTTATCTACTTATATTTAGCTAGCTCAGGGAGGGTTTGTATTTATGCTTTTGCGGTTGCACAACGACATGCTTTGCTTACGCTTTGCTTGGTAGTATAGATGCAGGCCTACCTTACTGCCCCCCTCAGAGGCGGTAGGGTGGCGGGGTCTTGAGGGGGAGCGCTACAGTCGTGTAGATCCTCAAGGCAAGTCTGGTGTGTTCTCCTTCACGTGGTTGCCGCCCTGCTCTTGGTCTAATTCCTTAAGAAATAGACGCAACGAAAATCACCAGGCGCTTTTTAACCTAACCATGACCCTCCGTGACCGAGTGGGAGTGGGCTCGGCCGCCACTAAACCCAGCTGGCGTCGAGTAGGTAAATCTGGTCACCTGCGCTAGGACCTGCGCAGTTGAGCGCCGTAAGCGGGGATGAAGGAGTCCTGGAGGGTTGAGCCGAGCGGCGCTGGCGGTAATGCGTCCGTGACGCAACACGCCCTCTTTGGTCTGGATTTCAAGCGAAACGGTGGCCCTACCCAATAGCCAAGGGTAGGGAAATGGTCACAGTGTCCCATCAGAGGGTCACGGCGAGGGGCGGGAGGTCCGCGGAGGTCGTCCTTGGACGGCCGAAGCGGTTGGTGAAGGTCATGCTGAAGGCGTAAGTGAAGGTTTGATTAGTCGTCAACCTGATCAAGCGCCCGATGTCGCACTGTAAGCCAGCCTCACGCCCCTATATCTCGAAGGTACTCCTAACGGTTGAGCTAGTTTGTAGCGAGACGTTCCCAGGTGCGGGCTCCAAGGAGGGTGGGAAGCCGGAGAGATGAAATTTTTACACTAAACTATGGATACCCAAAGACCATACGACACCACACCGAAACACACACCACACACACACACAACAACCACACAAACTCACACACCCCACACACACTCACACGCACATACTGCACAAAAACACACCGGAGAGGAGGCAAAAGCCAATTCTCCCAAGAGGGGTGCTAGCAGCACCTCTCTAGCCCCCGGATGCTCCGCTGCTAACGCAGCGAGCTCCAGTGCGGGTACAGGTCCGGCAGTGGCGAGAACCGCTGCCAGGACCAAAACCAGGTCCCGTAATAAACGGAGGACGACGGCGCTGCTCGGGACCAGTACCGCTCCTCCCTCCTTTTCAGGCGTGGGGCCCGCCACGACGGTTAATTCCTCTGGCCGGGCTCCCCTCATACATCCTCCTCCGCCTACTGCTCCCCCCCCGGTGGCCGTCACTGGTCAACCGGCAGAGACCAGCACCACGGGTGACGCGTTCGCGCTCGCCTGGCAGGTGCAGAGGAGCAGGCACAAAGGCAGGAAGGAGGACTCCAGTAAACAACGCCACTGCGCTGAACCTTCAGCGCAGGCTGCCCCGGCCCCTTCGACGGGTAAACCGAGAAGGAAGAACAGGCCGTCCCAGAGGCAGCGGCAGACACTGTGGACGGGTAAGTCTCCACAAACTAAACAGGCTAACGCCACGGGCCGGGTAAAACCGACCCGTGGCAATGTCAACTTCTCCGCAGGCAAGCGGTCGCAGGCCGAGGCCGGCACTAGCCGACCGGGACCTAGCCAACCAGCAGCCAGCGACGCGAAGGGACCAGCCACCAAAACTGCACCGCAACCCGTTCGGATGGGTCAGGCCGCGGCCAAGCGAGCCCTCAACGAGACTTCATGACCTCGAGGAGAGCGCAAGCGGCCGTGTCTTGATAAATCCAAACGGGACGCAAACCGCAGTTACGCCCAAGCTGCAAGCTCCGACCTGGATGTCGCAGTTACCTGCGACCGGACGGGGCACATCAGTAAGGAGGTGTCGAATCAGGTACTCGCGGCTATCCAGAGAAAGATAGTTGCCGAGGCCTCTTCCTCTACACAGGACTCACCTGCACCGACCTTCAGAGCGAAGCCGGTGTTCAGCAGCGGGGCCCTTAGACTGTGGTGCGGTAACGACCACACCTTAGCATGGCTAAGGACACTAATCTCCGAGGTGCCTCCCCCTACTAGCACCACGCTAGTGGTCAGGAGGCAGGCGGACATCAGGCGCAGGGTAAGATGCGGAATCTCCATCCCTGACGAGCAGGGGATCTTCACGGAGCCGTCCAGTATTGGGCGCACTCTGTGTTACCAGAACCCTTGGGTTGGCGTCAAGGAGTGGGTGATGCTGGGCGCCTATAAACAGGCCGACGCTTGGTATGTGGTGGTCGGGGTCCCTGAGGACCAAATACCGACCCTGATGAAGGCCGAACGCCGTCTCTCATTTTGTGTAGGGACGGTGTACGTGAAATTCCAGGGTCCGAACGGCAAATTTGTCGACGTCCCTCAGGGCTATCCAACCGCTGAAGCCAGTGCCGACACACAGGTGGTGGAGGCAACTCCACCCCCAACAAACACCGCGGAAACACCCGCGGTTGAGCCTGCAGAAGCAGCGCCAGCCGCCCCTACAGCCGCTGGCGTGGGCGCCGTCCTCTCGGGTGAGGAGCTCGAGGACATCATCCTGTCCTCGGCCTCTGACCTAGAGGGGGACGGCTTCGACGCGGGCGACCTGTTTGCCGGGCTGCGGCTAGCAGGAGACGAAGAAGGTACGTCCAGTGATGGCGTCCCCTTCGTCGACCTGTAAGGTCCTGCAGGCCAACCTCCACCACAGCCAGACCGCGACGGCTCAGCTGCGGAAGTGGCTGGAGGTTCAACATACGGCCATTGCCTTGATCCAAGAGCCGTGGATTAGGGCGGGCCAAATACAAGGACTCTCCAATCTTGGTGGTAAGCTCCTAGTTAGTACAGATCACGATAAGCCCAGATCGTGCATCTATGTTACACGTAACATAAAAACACAGCCACTAATAGATTTCTGTTGCAGGGATGTCTCTGCAGCTAGGCTACTGATACAGCGGGGGGACACAGTAGCAACTGTGGTCTTCGCCTCCGCTTACATGCCCGAGGAAGAGGAGCCGCCGCCGCATGACCTCGCCCGCCTCGTGACTTACTGCGAGAGCACAGGGCTAGAAGTTGTGATAGGCGCGGACGCGAACGCTCATCATCCTCTGTGGGGCATGGACACACATAATGCAAGGGGTAAGGCTTTAGTAGATTACTTATTTACAACAAACCTGACCCTACTGAACACAGGTTCTGAACCAACCTTCGTAAACAGACGTAGCCAAACAATCATAGACCTCACTCTGGCATCGGAAAGTGCAGCGGCCATCACCACTGGCTGGCAGGTCTCCAAGGAGGCCTCCTGCTCGGACCACCGGTGGATTCGCTTCGACATTCAGGTCTGTGTAACACCAATACTGCCACGGCGAAACCCGCGTAACACTGACCGTGCTGCTTACACACGCACCCTCGAAACAAACTTGCGTCAACAAACTACGGGATGACCTACGAGGACACGCCGCAGATCGACGAGCGTGTAAGTCATCTCACGAAATCTATAATAGACAGCTACCATTCATCCTGCCCGGAGACCACTCCGCCCACAACACCAGGGAAGCAACCATGGTGGGGAGCGGATCTGGAACGCAAGCGCGGGAAGGTAAGGTCAGCACTAAATAGAGCCATGAACACCTGTGCTGATAGAGATTGGGACGCGTATTACGCGGCCAAAAAATGCTACAAAAAATGCATCAGATACAGGAGCTCCACTGGATGGCGAAAATACTGTGGCAACATCGAATCCTGCCAACAAGCAAACAGGGTAAGGAAGATCCTGGCTCAGCAGAACCCGACTGGGCCCGCTGTTCTCCGCAAACCCGACAACACACTTACCACCTCACCACTAGAGGCGATGCGCGTCCTCATTGAAACTCACTTCCCAGGCTGCGCTTTCACACAGGCTATCGACTGGACAGAGGTAACTCAAACACCGTCAGAAAACGACTGGCGCTACGCAAACAAAGTCATAACGCTGGAAAAACTCCAGTGGGCGATCCGGTGCTTCCATCCTTTCAAGGCGGCTGGTCTGGACGGGATCTTTCCTGCCTTACTGCAGTGGGGTGGGATCTCTGTCGCCAGTAGACTGGTAACCATAATGAGAGCGTGTCTGGCCTTCAGATACGTTCCAAAAGGATGGAGGGAAGTGAAAGTCATATTCATTCCTAAGCCAGGTAAGAGTGACTATACCAACGCCAAATCCCACCGACCAATCAGCCTGACCTCCTTTCTCCTTAAAACCATGGAGAGAATGTGCGAGAGAGAGCTGAGGGACGGCGCTTTGAAAACTATCCCACTCCATACTAACCAACACGCATACAGCTCGGGTAAGTCCACGGAATCCGCCCTCCATCTGGTGGTCGGCCGGATAGAAGAGGCGATTCATCAGAAGGGCACTTGCCTGGGCACTTGCATAGACATCGAGGGAGCCTTCGATAAAACAAACTTCTCCAGCATCAACACCGCGCTCTCTCGTCACGGAGTAGAACAGGTAATGATAGACTGGATTACTAATATGCTAAGTAAACGAGTGGTTCGACTTGAAGTGGAACAGCAGATGGCCATGATAGCCAGAGGCTGCCCTCAAGGTGGTGTACTATCCCCGCTCCTCTGGAATCTGGTGATAAATGACCTCATCACGAAACTCAACGCGAACCATTTCTACACTATAGGGTATGCCGACGACCTCGCTATCCTCATTTCGGGGAAAGTGACAGGGACAATCTGCGACCTAACTCAACAGGCACTACGCATCGTTGAACGATGGTGCAGAGAGTTCGACCTTGCAGTGAACCCCACGAAGACTGAGCTAGTCATGTTTACCCAAAAACGAATACTAGGCCCTCATCGCCTACCCAAACTTTTCGACACGGAACTCCAGTTAGCCAATGAGGTCAAGTATCTGGGGGTCATCCTAGACAGCAAGTTAAACTGGAGTAGCCACTTAGACAACAAAACAAACAGGGCCTGCATTACCTTCTGGCAATGCAGGAGGATGATAGGTAAGAAGTGGGGCCTATCCCCTAAAATTATACTTTGGTTATACTGCGCGGTAATCCGACCTATGATCACTTATGGGGCAGTGGTCTGGTGGCCCCGCACCAAACTAACTACAGCCTCCATCAAACTGCAACGCTTGCAAAGGCTTGCCTGCATGGCGATCACAGGCTGCATGAGGACCACTCCGACTGCGGCCCTCGAAGCCATGTTGGGGCTCCCACCGCTCCATCTGTTCATACAGCAGGAAGCGACAATGACGGCCGTACGCCTCAAAACACTTCAACTCTGGGGTAAGAAAGAAACACAGCACACCGCCGCACTGGAGGGATTCTATAACGAGTTCCCCCTGGCGAAAGCAGTAAACGATCGGATACCAAAACAATTCGTATTCGATAAGAAATACAAAATCCAGCTCCAGGAGGATCACCGCTGCGAGGGATTAAACCCCGCGGAACTACGGATCTTCACGGACGGATCTAAAACAGGTACTGGCACTGGGGCTGGAGTCTTCTCGGAGGATCTCAACATCCACATAGCCAAACCTCTGGGGGCCCACAACACGGTATTTCAGGCAGAATGCATGGGCATTTCCCTGGCGGCATCTGCCATCCTAGCCAGGGAGGTTGTGGACCACTCAATTCGTATACTCTCAGACAGCATGGCTGTACTGCTAGCGCTAAACAACCACACAGTGAACTCAGGGTTAATACACGAGTGTCACCAACGCCTGAACCAGGTTGGTAATCTCAATAATATAACCATCCAATGGATCAAAGGACACAGCGATTCCCGTGGCAATGACGCGGCGGACGAACTCGCTAGAAGGGGATCGAGCACGGAAGCGGTGGGACCCGAACCTATCGTACCACTCCCTTTCGGATACCTACGCACACTGGTAAGGAAACGAACTAGTGAACAACACCACAAGCTGTGGCTGGACCACGGCGAGTGCAGGCAGGCCAAGGAAGCACTTCCTACAATCAACGGCCGCTTCACCAAACGCGCGCTTCGGTTGACAAAACCACAGCTGCGCACAGTTACAGCCGCCATTACCGGACACGGCTCTTTTAATAAACACCTCTTTGTCTTAGGAGTCACAGACAGCCCCCTGTGCCGTGCCTGCATGGAGGAAGACGAGACAGCAGCCCACGTGCTTCTGCACTGCCCAGTGGTTGCAACATACAGGGCAAAGTACTTTGGTAACCCAGGTACTCTCCGCGAGATAGTCAGCAACATCGGGGCGCTGCTGGCCTTTCTCGGGGATTTGGGATGGATAGAATAATTTCCCACCCGCACGCAAAATACGCGCTTTGACGTGGAGTTGCGGACACCAGCCCGTTATACAATACAATACAATACAATACAATTTAGCTAGCTCCAAAATTAACCACCGTCATCAGTTTTTGTGACTGTGAGTTTCTTTGAGCTGCTCTCGTATTTTTCAGCGTACCGATAAATGAGATAAGGCACACATCGTATAAAAACGTTGGTGTGTGTTTGTAGGATTACAAAGGAATATCGTTAAACGGCTGTATTCACAAAATCCTAGTTCTATTAGATTGTTCGATTGATATTTCTAGTTCGGTTCGACTGACGGGATACAAAACGGCTTCACAGATCCGTGACTGTCAGCAGGGAAATGGTGGCAAACACGTGGTCGTTTTTAGGATTCCGTACGAACAACGTGTCCAACAGGACCCTATTTATTACAAAGCCTCTGCTGTCTGTCTGTCCGTCCGTCTGTCTGTCACCGGGCTGTATCTCATGATCCGTACTAGGAAGAGAGTTGAAATTTTCACAGAATTTGTATTTCTGTTGCCGCTGTACTGTAACAACAAGTAATAAAAAAATAACAGGGGCTTCTCCTACTACGATGGTACCACGGAACCCTTCATGCGCGAGTCCGACCCGCACTTGGCCGGTTTTATTTCCATATGTAAGTACTTTCAGGCCGAGTTTTATTTAACTAAATATTCACGGTCACAAATACAAATAAAGACCAACATAATTAACGTCTGCCTTGCGTTTGCCGAACTATATTGGGGTCGGTTTCCAGTCTAACCGGATGCCGCTGAATACCAGTATTTTACATGGAGCGGTTACCTATCTGACCTCACAACCCAGTTAGTACTGGGTAAACGATACCCCTCGGTATGACTGGTTGTCAGACTTTCGAGCAGTAACGATTTTCAAAGATCTACAAAAGACAGCCGGGATCAGCCACTTAACGTGCTTACCGAGGCACAGATGAAACTCGGTATGTAATGGGTGAAAGGGTGGTCATGTACTATCGAGGACACTCCCGCCTGATCACTACTAATCAAATTTTTGCTTGCACTTACAACATAGAAACGTTCTGTAGCCCCGCCCCGTTGACTTTGTATAAAAATAATGAATGAAAAGATACCGATCGGCCGAGCGCACCGACGACGCCCGAAACAAATTTTAACTGATCAGGTGGAAAAAAACCACGACTGTACCAACCTAGGCAAGCACGGCTTAACCTTAAGATCGACCCGACCGGCTGTTTTTATTAAGCCACGAGCTCCTTAAATATAAATAAAGACTAAAACATGAAAAAACTTCATGAGCAAACCAAAACAATAAAGCCCAGAGAGAGCACACTGTGTGTGTCATTATCAATTTGTTAAGATTTCGAGAAACATCCGTCTCGTATGCCAAGTTAAAGAGGCTTGTAACCCTATTTGAAAACTTATTACTGAACAAAGCAATAATGTTAAAAGGCCTTTGACAGTATTTATCGATTTAACTTCAAACTCAAATTATTACGGAAAGCGGTTGGCAGTTGAAAGCTTGTTAAAATATTATTACTTATTGTGTATTACTGGCTTGATTGCCTTTCTTTAGGTCATTGCTGCAGCTGATCTGTTCTTGGCTTCGAAAGCCTAGCTCGCCTCATATCGGTTAAATGAGGCTATTAATAAATTATATTTATTTACCGACGTTTGTTAATTGGTTGTACAAAACACTTTTACACGTCAACAGTAAATTATGTTTTAAAAACTGGATAGGGTTTCTTTTTTACTCTGAGAAGAAACACCGAAACCAATCATAGTTCGTTACCTTTTAAAATCTAGATAAACATAGTCTAGTAAAAACTAAACATCACGCCCGAGCTAGTCCCCGACGGGTTAGGCTAGGCAGAAGTGTACCTAATAGTACACCAACATTTTGCCAGATATGTTTAAGTCCCGTGTAATATGGGGCGAGCCAAAGCCATCAATCGGGCACCAATTCAGACTCCATGGCGGCTACTTACGAAATTCTTGACGGAAATCCCCAATGACACTTAACCCGACCTGGGTATCGAACCCACAGCATCACGCTAAAGCAGTCGCGCTTGCCATTACTAGACTAATGAGGCAGCCCATAGTCAAGTCATATGAGTGTATTTACAGCGTGGTCATATAAATTTAAGGGAGTGGAACAACTTTTCGTTTCTCCATTGGATAAACACATAGCTTTCTGATACAGGCTGTAGGTAATACCACACTTTCTGATACAGGCTGTAGGTGTACCACACTTTCTGATACAGGCTGTAGGTATACCGGGAACACCCAAAAATTCCGAAAAACTATATTCCGAATTCATAATTCCGAAAAATTATAATGTCTATTATTTAAAATCCCAAAAAATCATAATTCCGAAAGTCATAAATACGAATTGTTTGTTGTCCGATTTTCATATGTCCGAAGAATCAAATGTTCGATGGATCGTTAGTCCGAAAAACGATATTCCGGTACTTCAAATAGACTGCTTAAATTGTCCTAAAAGTCTTGCTTGCTTGCATGAGGAGCGTAGGCCGAAGGCCGGCGGAGCGACAACATTTGTGACAGAAAGTTAGTGTGCAATGTAAAATGCGAGCGTAGCGAGCGCGCGTCATGGAGTCGTAGCAGGTTCTAAATTTGCTTACATCTCGAAAACGGTGCGTCCTATCGCAAAAATAATGAGAATTCTGCCGCGTAATTCTCAACATGCAGGTACAAAAATAAGGATTCGTATTTTTAATGTTTTGTATTATCATTAACCCGGACTATTGCAATTCGGTATTTTGAGAATAATAATTATGAACATTCGGAATATTGAAATTTAGGAATTATGTAAATAGGATTAATGATACATCGGAGTTGTTATATTCGAAATTTTGAACCATTCGGAATTATGAAAATAGGTATTTTGAAATTCGGAATTGTGACTAACGGAATATATTTTTCGGACATAAGTGGTGTACCCAGGTATACCACACTTTCTGATACAGGCTGTAGGTATAGCACATTTCTCACTAGTCACTAAAGCAGCCTGCAGACTCGTTTTGTTTATGAACAGCTTATGTCAAACCAAAGAAAATTTTGTCATATGACACCAACTCGACTTTACAATTTGGTCCTGAAATGGAGTTTGATGACTGATGCTGTGCTACCTGGATAATGCATTGAGAACAGCTTACGTAGGTTGATAATAATCCATTGCCTATTGATAAACAGGCTTACATTTCAAATACATTATAAACGTTATCCGCAAAGGCCGAGTGCTGTAGACAGATTTGACTAACGGCCATTTTCAATAACTTACTGTTCGGTTTGCGATGTTGCGTTGCTATCTCTTTATATGTTTGACATTTTGCTTACAGGTGGTTAGAAAAAAAAACGTCACAGAAAATCTTTCTTCAATTTTTTATGTATCAAGTGACAGGTAGGTGACGCGGATAGGATATTTCAAGCTAACTTTGTTTGAAACACCGATAGCTGCGAGACGTGACATATTAACTGACAGTTAAACGTAAGTAAGTTATAGAAAACGGGCCTAAGTAACTAAGCTAACCTTACATAAATCCTAAATCCTTCAATGCACAACATAATAATTATACATAATACACAATAACATACAAAATGTATGTATGTAGCACTCGCTGTTCAAGTACATAAGCCTGAAACTTCAATTACTCAATTCAGACCGGCAATAATCATTGGAGTCACGTAGGGTAAGAATTTTAAATGAATATTACCTTATTTTCTCTGAAACTCATGTCATGGTAAAATATTCGGCAGTTAACAGTAGCGGGGCTGACCGGACTACCCAGTGTCCTCCACTCTTTGAGGGGATTTCTATTAACCATATTCATGAATATAATTGATCCATTGTGTGAGACCTACCCAATGTTGCACTATAACGTAAGAAGTACTGCCTATTTATTACAGAATTAACATTTTAAACTTCAATACAAAAAGCAATATATCTCTTGGTAGTTATTGTCCCACTAACCAAATTGTCGCCAATTCTGTAAATCAACTTATTCGAGGGTTACATCGAGTTTGCATCGAGAGGAGTCGCCTTATAGAGAAAAGCGAATAGCGGAAATTAATGTCAGACATTAATGTCGTAATTTGTGTTCTAGACTCAGCTGAAGTTGCGGCGTTTATTGCATCCTGTTACCTGCTGAACATGGAAATTGTGTAGGTAGGTGGGTAGGTAGATGTCTTGTTACGGCTAACAAGTTTCACAGGTAAAATGATTAACAGTTTTCACGCAACTTACTAAGTTCCGTTCCAGTTCCTCGGGCACAGATTTTAATTATTATAGCATGTCCAATTTCAGGAAGAGTCTGACAGTTAAGTAAGTTTGAATGACAATCTTAAAAGCAAACGTATTTGAATTATTTGGCTTAAAATGAAGTTAGGCAGGCCACGCTTCATACAAAAAACTTCCAACACCTTTTTGTTAAATCTTAACATAGTGCTATGTTTTACAAATACAACTCAATTCCATTTTCCGTAAGTTAATGAAAATTCACAAAGGCTTCTGCTGACAGCGACTTTTTAGGCCACGGAAGTACTTTCCATTACGGTTATCAAAGAATGCGATAGAGCCAAAGAGTTCCTAGTATCTCTCACGGTAAAATAGATTACTACACTGTGCAGGTATTGATAAAATGCTTCTACCTTGTTACTATCGGTAACTGACTTACAAGAATGGCGAAGGTTACCTATATTTTTTGCTCAGAATTTTCCTTTGAACTGTCGTCCTGTGTCCGAGGATTTTTTTAGGATGCCATATATTTTAATTAGCACTAGCTGTTGCCGGCAACGTTCGTCCTCGTGAAATGATTATAAAAATACTATCTGTTGCCCGCGACTTTTGCCTTGTTCTTCGACATTGCGAAGGCATTCGACAAGGTTTGGCACAACGGGCTGATATACAAGCTGAATCGGCTCGGTGTGCCAGATCGGCTAGTACTCATTCTTCGAGACTTCCTGTCGAATCGCACCTTCCTATACCGCATCGAAGGTGCACTTTCTGCCCCTCATCCGATTCGCGCCGGTGTCCCTCAGGGCTTGGTGCTATCCCCGTTAGTTTTCACGCTATTCACTAGCGACATCCCCAAGAGTGATACAGCCCAGTTAGCCCTTTTTGCCGACGACACGGCCATTTATTACTCTGGTAGGAACCCCAATAGTATCGCCCTTACCCTCCAAAACTCCGCAGACGCCTTAGGCGACTGGTTCCGGAGATCGAGAATTGAAGTAAATCCCGACAAGAGCCAGGCGGTTCTCTTTTGCAGACCCCGTAAACCCCTCCCTCCCACCCCTATTCCGATCACCATGTTTGACAAGCCGATCCCTTGGGAGAAGCAAGCCAAATACTTGGGGGTCATCCTCGACCATCGCCTTTACTTCCGTGAGCACATAAAGACGGTACGTTCGCGTGCCGCTTTTGCTCTCAGTAGGCTCCACTATGTGCTGAATGCGCGCAGCAAATTGTCACTTAAGTGCAAATTGCGCGTGCATTCGGCCTATCATGACATACGCGTGCCCAGTGTTCGCGCATGCAAAACCCTACCTAATCCATAGGATGCAGACCCTCCAAAACCGTTTTCTCCGAAGGGCCACGGGCTCACCGTGGTACCTAAGGAATGAACAACTTCATGTAGACCTTACCAATTCATTTAATTTAAATCCTTAGTTTGTAAGCCCTGGCTGGGGGCCTTAAAGTAATTTTCGGCCTCCACAGGATAGTTCGGTTAAGCAGTAAGGCAACCTTAGCGAGTTGCAACTGCGAGTGGTCATACCTAAAAAAAAAAAAAAACCGCGACATGTCATAAAAATCGGTCAAGCCGATTCGGAGGAGTTCGATAACAAACACTGTGACACAAGATTTTTATATAGGATTAGTTTAGTTCCCTATTTGAAACGGATTTTGTTAACAATTTCAAAGGTTTTTTTTTTTAACAGAACCCAAATTCTCTAAAAAAGACTATAAGTTACTCCTTATATCATCAGCTATCTGCCACAAAAAATCGGTCCAGCCGTCCCGGAGATTAGGTAGCCGGAACAAATAGACAGACAGACAGCCGAACAATTTTTATTTTATTTTTCTAATTACCGTTGTACTTTCATACTTACGCATTTAATAAAAAGCTGTTATTTTGAAATTACAGACAGACACTTCAATTTTATTTAAGTATATTTGTTTATATAACGAATAAAGAATCTGTGGCAATATTGCAAGTAAAAAAACCATAGAATGCATCCCATTCTCTGGTTTTTTTAGTTGCGATATTGCCATAGATTCTTTATTTTAGATTATACAGACTGAGATGCATCTAAACTAGCTAAACGAAGAAAGCATGCTGTTGCAGAAGTTCCCCAAACAAGAACTTTGGTTGCCTCCATGCAATTTAATACTCTGTCTGCTCGATTATATAATAGAATAAATAAAGAAATATGTATATATAAAAACCAATATTATGAATGAAAAAAAAATATACTGAAATGGATCAAACCACTTACTTATAAGGAAACGGAAGAGCTTTTGAAACCCACGACATAACCTATACTCTCATACAGGTATACATAACACACAAATACACACACACTCTCACACACACAAACTATACTTATGCCTAACTTGTCTACTTACCTATGATAAATATATTATTAAAAAATTTCTTTCTTTTGTTATGGAAGAGCGGAGTTTTCTAATACAGGCATTGTTTGCTTAAAAGAAGGCTCCAATCACAAACTATTTGTTGTAATGTTGTTGAAGAAATAAACAATTTTGAATTTGAATTTTTGAATTTTGAATTATAACCGAGGTTTGAAAGCGTGGTTTATGCGCCGCCATATTGCTACAGTTTTATGATCGTGAAATCCCCCTAAGTGCTTGCTACGACCATTGAGTCGGAGAGAGTGGGACTTAAAAGTCGGGCTTTCATTCACACTCTTTTTTTTATACCTTATAAGTAATTTTTAAGGTTAATTTTAGCTAAAAGTTTAAAAATTAATTTTCCTTTTTGTAATAATTGCGTTGGTTTATTTTGTAGTTTTTTATAAATAAATGTTATTCGAGTTATAAATAAACCCAAATATTCTCTAATAATCACTCTAATATTGATTAAATTAAATAATTTGTTATCTTACAATAACGCAGGCACTGGTCAACGGACAGCTACATCACATAGGTAGGTATGCAAATTACTTTTAGTTTTAATACATTAGTATAATGCGTTTTAGCCCACTCTAAAATATATTATGATGTTCAAAGGTAAAATATAATACAATTCATTATCTCCATAGGGTGGCAACTAAGGCATGCGGAATCGGATTTCGATCCCATAGTAAAACCGGGATTATTTTTTAGAGAATGAAGATAGAAGATTCCCGGGATATGGATGGGACCGAAATCCGATTCTGCTTGCCCTAGTGCCAATGGGACCCTATTGCTAAGGCTGTTCTGCCCGTCCCTCTGCCCGTCCCTCCGTCTGCCAAAGGGCCCGGCAGACATACTGACAGACAGTGCTGCCATAGGGTCCCGTTGCCACCCTTTGGTTTCAGAAAAACTTGTATCAGAATCTTCTATCAATTATTACTTTATCGAATGTATTAAATTATAATGTACAGTATATTAGCGACCCACCCGGCTACGCACAGCTGCAACTTACTAATGAAGAAAAAGTAAAAAAAAAATATATTATAAACCTTGTTATAAACCAGCTATGAACACAACAAAAAAAACAGCTAAATCGGTCGAACCGTCTTCATGATTTTCATTTAAATAGATGGATTATTCAGAAGGATTTACTACAAACTTTAAAGGGAATAGTTCAGGCAACAGTTTTAGTATTTTTACTTCATTGTGTAAAAATATTTCAAAAGAATTGTGTTGCCTATTGTCACAGGTAGCCCTGGTAACGTTGATCCCTGCTCTCCCCTCAAATGTCTACAACCTGAATGGAAATGCGTGCTTCAAACCACTCGTTTCTAAGATCAGACGGGTGTTTGAATATAATCCGGCGGGATCACCTTTTACTTCGGTTTAAACTTTAGAGGTTTAAAGAGAATGTATGAGCAAGCCCATTGAGATTTAACGCTGTATCGAACGTGTGATTCATGCATCGGTCTGAAAAATACACTTTGTATTCACAAAGTAGAATATGATGGAAAAACGCGTCTGGTAGGTACTATATTAGAAAAAAAACAAGTCATCAACATAGAGCAGAAAACTTTCTGTTCTATTATTTTGTGGATAATACTGCGTTATTATAGAAGAAATACCAAACAGTATCTTCAATTACCATTCAAGTTCCAGCTAAAATCTTTACTCCAGCTGATTCTTGAGAAAATTAAACCATATACCTGCTTATCGTCTTCAATCTGTAGAATATTGTACATCGGTCCAAAGGAAACAATTTTGGTAACATCAAGAACAATTATACGTATTGGCGATTAAGTCGTCTCTTATTGGAACGGGAGAAACTATTTCCAGGCACTACGTTCCTCAGAACCAGGTTGTTTTCTCCAGGAAACAAGATAATCTCTCTCAGCATCCTATTCAACGGATCGGTCTCGAATTATCGACAATGTTCATGTTTCCGGTATATAAAGATTTGGTACGTATTTTATAATAGTTTCTATTATCAGAATTTATGAAAATACCATATCTATAGCAAAATCGTGTGCAAAGATGTTAAGTTTAATTTTGTAGGTAATAGAAATATTTTTGAAGTTTACTAAGGGCCAGTTCCGTCGTCGTAGTTATATGTTTTTTACTCACAGGAACATTAATGTGCGGAGTTTCAAAACGGGGTCAAAGAGCTCTCATTACAAAAAAATTAAGAGTACAATGGAGTCCGCGTCTTTTGCAATATGCAGCGCGGTTTTACGTTGAATGGTGATCCAAATTCATTCTGAATTATTTAAATAAAATCATTTAAAACGTCACTCCGTAACTCTCGTTATTACTTGCTCCAAATATAGTTTCGAGAGATTTTTTTCGGCACACAAAGACACTGCGTCCCAGTTTAAAAAATTAACGTAAATAATTATTCCTTTAACAGGCTACATTGAATTTATTGAAGACATCATAGTAAAAGGTGGTAAAAAAACTTTTTCATTACTCATACTCTGAAAGTAGGTCTGAAGTTGCCTGAGGAGCGGGTTGAAAGTAATACTTTTCAGCCCTAGGGAGAATCGTTTTCAACTGACAACTGTCAAATTATAAAAAAAAAATGTTAATTTTTCTATTGAACCATGTTCCAACTTTCTATACAGCCACGATGTAAAATTGAAATAACAAAGTTAAGTATTAATTAAAGAATAGATATTTTTTAAATAACTTTATAATAATTAAGTTTCAACTATTTCTTTAAAATAACATAGATTTGGGCAAATATTTACCATTTTTTCGATGATGAAAATGAAAAATAGGTAATGGCTGAATAGCTGGTCGGCCATAGAAAAAAAAAACAAAATAGGCGGGAAAGCGGCAATCCGATCTTCATTTTTTTTTCGAGTTGATTCATGTTTTTATTTTTACTTTCCTTGTATTCGTAATGAAAAGCACAGTGTTTACCTCGGGTTAAAGACTTATTTAGTCCCTCGAACTATTAGCGCCCTCGCTTCGCTCGGGCACCAAACCCCGTCTCGGGACTAAATAAGTTACTTTCACCCCTAGGGTAACAATGTACTATTTCAAATCAACCAACAACGCTTTAATGTCAAAAATGTTCTCCGTATTTAGCGCGGATCGGATACAGCAATCAACAATTGTCAAAAAACGGTGACGCGTGACGGTAAAAATAAGGTAAGGTTTTAACGTAAGAACAGTAGAGTGAGTGAGTGTTGCCAACTGTTCGTTATATGTGAAAACCTCACGAAGCCTCGTAAAAGGGTTGCCAGTTTTAACAAAATACTCTCTGTAAATATAACAAAAGCAAGCTCGGCTATACATACTAAAAAAAAAAAAGTTTCACAAAAACATTAACAAATAAAAATGAGCATTTCCGACAAAAGTGAGTCGTTAGTGCCTGTACTAATGATTAAAATCATTGTATCACAGACACCAGACTTTAAGCACTACCGGATACAAACTTCTTGGAACAATCCACTTTTATACGATGCGTTGCTGTTTCCCGCATGATACGAAACATGAAATAATTAAACGAAAAGGACTTGAACAAAACTTGCCCTAATGGGATGACAAAAAAAAATCTAATTAGTCCGTCAGATACCTACATGATACAGTGCGTGAAAACTCGTGTGACGTCACATTTGAGTACATTTTTTACTCAAATGTGACGTCACAAGCCCTTTTTTTGACACGTTTTATCTTCGTCAATTTTTATTAATTTGATAAAATAAAAAACACGTATCCAATATTTTTCAATAATCAAACTGACGGATTAAACAGAATTATATTTTTTTAAGTCAGTCATCATCCCTATTGAACAAAAATAAAAATATTACAAATTATAAAAAAAGTTAAGAATTTTGGAAAATGATTAACGTACGGTAGTCATATGTCTATCTTTTTTTGACATTACGAAATCGAGCGAGATAGACATCTCGAGTTAGATATCATTTTTTTTATGTTTTATTGTCGATAAATCGAAATATTTATTTAATGGTTTGGATTTTTTTTAATAAGCAACTTAAAAACTTCCTAGACAAATGTCATCTTTTACCCGACAGCAAATACGGCTTTCGTTTAGGAGTATCAAGTGAAGACGCGGTACTAGATCTTACGCAATTAGTTGCTAAAAAACTCGACGAAAAGACGAAGTGCCTAGGAATTTTCAGGGATCTTTCTAAAGCGTTTGACAAGGCGAAAACTTATCTTAAAGTTGGAATCATTGGGTGTTCGTGGTAAGGCGCTGGAGATTTTCTCAGACTACCTTAATAACCGTACTCAACAAGTCCTAATTGGTTCCAATTTAAGTGACGATGAGTTAGTGACTTACGGCGTACCACAAGGTAGCATACTAGGGCCGACATTGTTTCAAATTTATATAAACGATCTCTGCAACATGACGCTCCCTAACTGCAACATATACACCTATGCAGATGACACCGCAATTATCGTCCACGGTCCTTTTTGGGAAGCTGTTAAAAGCAACGCTGAATCTGCTCTAATGTAGAATCATGCGTTGGTTTAACTCCAATCTACTGACATTAAATCTGTCTAAAACTTTATTCGTTCCTTTCGCTATCCGTTTCAACTTTAAACCATCAAGTACTTTCTTCATAACGGCACACTCATGTACAAGTCCCCTAACACATTGCTCTTGTCCAAAATTAAGAAGAGATGACAGTGTAAAATACCTCGGCATCCATTTAGACAACGGACTAAGATGGGACAAATACCTAGACATACTCACCACCCGAACATTGCGACTTATCCAGCTGATCATAATACTCTTAAAATGGTTTATTTTGCCCTGTGCTAATCAGTGCTAGGGTACTGCATTAATGTGCGGGGTGGAGCCAAAAAGACAGGTTTCCTGAGGGCTGAAAGAGCACAACGAGCAGTCCTTAAAGTTATGACAAAGAAATCACGCAGATATCCAACAGCGCAACTTTATGCAGACTGAACGGTCTTGACTGTACGACAGCTATTTGTGCTCCAATCAATTCTCAGGACACATGGTAGTTTGGCTCCTCCCGACCCCAAAAAACGTAAACATAATTTCCAGCATTCAACATAAAACCAAGTTTGCAAAGCACCAATTTTACGTCGTAAGTACGCATATTTATAATCAAGCTCATAAAAGATAAACATTCTCGGTCTCCCTAAGTTTAAACTAAAACGTACAGTAATGGAATGGCTACTAAAACAAGATTACCATAATACGGAATCACTTCTAACTTACATCACCTAATAAACGTTCACTCATTATGTCACTCACCTATTTCTCGCACCCACGCTATACTCTCCCATATTTAAAACACAATACAAACATACACTCACCTCATTCACTCCACTCACGACAAGCACAAAACACCCCAAATATTTACATCACCAACTCTTCACTTTCCCACTCTCATGTGAAAATTTACCTGACACAGTCCACTGGCACGTATGCCACAGAAAAATTATATAAGCAAACCCCATAGCTGGACACTGTCCCCTAAGATACAGGCCTAGCCTAGTTTTGGGGACAGAGTTGAACCTAATGTACTTATTTTTGAATGCTAAATTAAGAACTTTAATCTGTAAACAGTGCAATGGCAAGGTACTTGAACTTTGTGGTAATAAACAATTATTATTATTAAACATAACTGGTTAGGCGTGTTCATCTTTTTTTTAAATTAAAACCAAATGAAGTTTAAATATGGGTATTTAGTTTTATTACGCTGGTAACCTTATTTCATAGTCAATGTCAATTTAGTTGACTTAATGTATGTTGTTATAATTTGAATGTGTTTTGTTTTGTGCCAGGCTTAAATCTCTTTGTGTAAAGCAAAGAGATTACATTCCTGCTTTTTCCCCGGTGATCTTATTGTTACAAACGAATAGATTGTCTCAGTTTGAAGACTAATATTGTCTCCCAGTGTTTTTAACCAATTTAAGTACTGTGTTTATTAAATGCCCGGGACATATACAGGGTGGAATTTTTCAATGCCACCTGGAGGAAAAGTAATCTAAATACTGGAGATAGAAACTTTTACTGAAAGGATACATTCCATTATTTTTAAAAAGAAACAAATCTGCATTGACAGATTTTCGAAAATTCGTTCTCGGGAATCGAACCGACTAAAATTCTAAAAATAATCGCCAGCACCTTTTTGACATTTATCGATTGGGTCAATCATATGGATCAAATCTCTATAACAAACATGATAAATTAAATTAAAGGAAAACCATTAAATCTAAACTTATAAGTTTAGATTTAATGGTTTTCCTTTAATTTAATTTCATTTAATTTAAATTCGAAAAAATCAAAATCAAAGCATTTATTTCAAGTAAGCCAGTTACAGGAACTTTTGAATTGTCGAAACAAAGATGAAAATTAAATGTAGCTACAATCCCAGTCACAAGACATAAAAACTGTGAAAGTACTGTAGTTGCCCATTCCCTAGCGTAGATCTCTATGGAGAAGAACGGGCAAGAAACTCCATGGACACTCTTTTAAATCAGAATATTGTTACAAAATCTTGGTTACATCATTCATGTTGAGATGGTATATTATGTGAGAACAATGTAGCAAGATGTGCACGTTAAAAGTGTCCACAGTAAAACAAAACAGAAAAAAAAAACAACTCAAAAACTAAAATAATTCATTAAAATAAGCCATGGCAACTGAGAGATGACCAGTCACAACCGACAGCGCCCGTTCACGGACATGACGCATAGATCAGCACCATTCAACTCAACCATTCAATGGGATAAGATAAAACACTTTTACTCAAAGATCCAACCGAAAGTACTTATGTTATAATTTAATTAACAATGTCTTTGACGTCATGGTGACGTTACAATGACGAAGAACTAAGTACCTATTTAGATAGGAGGATTGCAATTTCCACGTGTTTGTTTGTGCAAATTGCAATATTTTTCATCAATTGTAATGGTCCATCCTTTGAATAAAAGTGCTTTATCTTATCCCATTGAATTTATAAGTTTAGATTTCATGAATTTCCCTTCATTTAATTTATCATGTTTGTTAGAGAGATTTGATCAATATGATTAACCCTATCGATTGATGTAAAAAAGTACCTGTGTTTTTTTTACATCAATCGAAAGGGTAATAATTTATAATGAAATTTTGTAATACTGACAATATTTTTGTGCTTAATTGTATACATGCATCGGATGAGTTGGGAATGAGTCGAAATAGGCCATGAAACGAGTTAAGAAAACTGACCAGATGCACAAGGTGACTTATTTGTGAATGTGACCTAATATGGATAGGGACTAGGACTGGGGGCCGAGTCTGCTATTACAATAGTGTCACAATGGTATATCATTGATTTCATAATTGTTGTTCAATGACAATAGTTATTTTTTAAAAGTTCGTAATCAGCTAAATTCATAATGGTCGATCATTGGTCGGTCAATGGTCTCGTAATATTATAATTATGTTATAATGACATTGTTGTATTGCCATTATTATAAAACCTGTTAATGAAATGTTTTTCGAAAAACTAGAATTAAATTTAAACATCTAATCATGCCAGATTTCATTTATATATTTTTTTACAAATTATTTATTAGTGTAATAAGCAATCTGAAGTAGTAAAAAGTTCGGAAATAGCTAAAAAACATTAAGTTATGTGTAACGCGGATTAATGTGAAACTATACAATTCAATAATATTTTGTCTGTTTAGCTGTCAAAGTCAAATGTGACAATACTGTGTTACTGACATTTTATCTGTTTTTATGAGGTATTCCTCGTAGCGCTCCCGTTTTGTTCCTCCAAGCGCTCCCAAAAGGAGCGCTTCGAGGAACGATTAAAAATATTAAAATTTATTTTCTCGAAGCGCTCCCACGTTTAAAAATAGGGAAAAGCATGAAGTAAACGTAATGAATTATATCGATAATTTTTAAAAAGTCATGTGTGCATCATCGACATCGAAGTTGCTTCCTTCTGCGAAGCAGTAATGCTAGAGAAGGAGGTGGTGGAACGTAAGAGGGAGAGAACCTCTCAACGTCCCGGCCGCCGCGGGAGACGCTCCGGGCGTCGGGGTGCACGGGGGCCATCGTAGGCGCGGGGCTGTGGACGGTGGGCTATGGGTTAGCTCGCTGTCCGTCCGTTTCATGACGACAGGCCGTGTCGACGGCGCGTTCGTGTTCCCCGCGCGCCTCAAAGAGAGTCAGCAAAAAGGAAGGGGTCCGTAACGACCGATGCCTGCCGGGGTTGCGGGACTGTTCGAAAGGGATACCGTGGCCCCGGAACACAAAGGGCGATGAAGGAACATGGATGGGTTTTAGTCAGTTAATGTAATATATCGGATAAATTAAATTGTTATCCACTTGAATCTATAATAATGTTATTAAGCTCAAGAGTTTGTTTGTTTGGTTAGTTGAACGCGCTAATTACAGAAACTACTGGTTCGAATTAAAAAAAATCTTTTAGTGTTGGATAGTCAATTTATTGAGGAAGGCTATAGGTTATCTAACACCACGCTACAACTAAAAGGAGCGAAGTCAACTATAAATCAATAAATGTTACAAAAACAGGGAAAATGTATTTCTGTTGAGAGCTTCCGTTGCGAGCGCTGCATAAACGGTTAAAGTTACGCAACAATCATGTATCCCTCATACATGATTGTTGCGTAATTATTCTTCTTAAAACCTTCTAAAAAAACCCAGATAGCGATATGTCTATCTTTTAGATGGCGAATAAAACCGACACCCAGTGAGTTTACTCACACTCTCTCTAACCCCCTCTCTCTTTCTCTCATGTGACGCAGACGAAGTTGCGCGGGTCAGCTAGTAAAAAAATATGAATAGGTTGTACATATGTCGGCAGATTATATTCATCTATTTGGTGGACTAAAGGATTTACAATACAACAAAAAAAAAATTACCAAACCCGTGCGAAGCCGGGACGGGCCGCTAGTTGTATATTATAACAATGTGTTCTACTTATTACCTAGTTATTATCGATAATTTCAGTTAGTATAGTCCCATCTCTATCCGAAAGTTAATCATGGGAGCGCTTCGAGGAAATAAATTTTAATATTTTTAATCGTTCCTCCAAGCGCTCCTTTTGGGAGCGCTTGGAGGAACAAAACGGGAGCGCTTAGATGGGAGCGTTTCAAAACGGGAGCGCTTCGAGGAATACCTCGTTTTTATTTCTAGCGACTGGTTTTTTTATTTGTTTTCATCTAGGTGTTTTACATTATCTATAAAGAAGCCTATATTTATTGCAATACAAAATGGTGCTAATTGAGCAAATATCGGCTGGAGCTGACAAAATTTTAGCAGATTACCGGGTAAGTCAGTCATTCATTTGTCATTGTGTACGAGATTACCATTCTATGCCATTTCTTTCAATGGAGTGTCAGTGAGTGACCATTGGAAAATCATAATGACGCCACTATATTAGTAGATTACCAAACATGTCAAAATAAACAATTATGAAACCAATGATAGACAATTCTGACACTATTGTAATAGCAGACTCGGCGCCCAGATGCATTAAAATCATCTCCTGTTATCGTTCAGTTGAACGCCAAAGGGAACAATGGCTTTCTGTAACTGATATTTTAGACAATAGTGGAATATAGCTGTTTCCAATCAACTAGCTAGCGGCATTAGCATTGTTTACGATGTAGGTAATTTAAACGCAATGTATGTTGCAGGCATTTTGCAGAATAGATTCACTACATGAATACAAAGGCAAAAGAATTGGACTTTCGTCTTTCTGACAGATTAGTTAAGTTGGATTGTTCGTATAATCATCGTAGTTTTGCAGTAGAATAACCTACAGGCTAATAAATATCTTTAAATAATAATATGTTAAATTAAATTAAATCTAAAGAGAGGAAAAATCACAGGTTATTTCTCCGATGATCGGCAAAATTGCCCAAAAGAGAGGCAGCTTCGCAATTTTGAAAAATGCTTATTAACAAAAAAATAAACCTCCGAAAAAACTGAAAAGCAAACAATAATAAACCTTTTTAGGGTTCCATAGTCCTGACAAGGAACCTGATAGTTTCGTAATATCCGTCTGTCCGTCCGTGCGGTCCTTCCTAGATTTTGCTCACAGACTGTTAGTACTAGAAAGCTGTAATTTTGTAGAGTATATCAATTACGCCGACAAAATAAAGGGTAGCTCCCCTACATGTGAAGTGGGGATGAATTTTATTTTTTATCGTCTATCTCATCGTTTGGGGTATAGTTGAATAGGTCTTTTAAAATTACTTAGGGGTTGCTAAAACTATTTTTCGATTTAATGCTCCATTTACGTAATATTAAACTACAAAGTGAAAATATTAAAAAAAAAAAATGGCCCCCTCCTCTAAAAGCTAAACTGCTGGCTTGAAAACTCTGGAAAATTTCATGATGATAGTACATTTCATGAACTTTAAAGCGGTTAAGATAACTTTATTAGTTTAGCAGTAATAGTCGTAGAACTTGGGTGTTGGATAATTTTTTCAGAAATTTTGTTCAGAAATAAATAACTTAATTTTGTACCAAATACAAAATCCTTAGAATAAATCCTCTAAAATGACTAAGATGAAGTATTTGCGTTACTTGCTAAACTGACAGATCTTAAATTTGATCTATTATATCTATATATATATATATATATATTTATTATTATTAACGGGCTACTACGGAGCCCTACACTGCGCGTGGCCCGACACACACTTGGCCGGTTTTTTTTATTTAACCTTTATAACTAAGTTCTTAAACTAACGTAAGTATACCGAAGTAATTTTGAGTGTTTTTTTTTGTGGCTATAATCTACTAATTACTACTTACATGCTTAATTTTTGATTACTTTTAAAATAGCTACCTACCTTACTTTAGCTAGTAACTGTTATAATAATATAATCCTACTCTAACTATTATTTGTTGTATGGGTGGTCCCATACAACAAATAATAGTTAAAGTAGGATTTCGAGGTGTAAAAAAAGAATTAGTTTTGCGTGGTCATAAATTACAATCAATCATCCTCTGTTTTCCTACCCTTAGGGTTGGATTTTTTTCCAATTTTATATTTGGCAAATTTCAGGGTATACCCCGTCCAATATAAAAAGAATTATCAAAATCGGACTACTCTGTAAAAATTTATGCGTGGACTTACATAAAAAAATATATATACGCGTCGACTTTTTTTTGTCGTTTAAAAAAAAAACATAATTTTACTAAAGATTTATATGAATTAATTTTTAACAAATCATCGGTAAAAAAAAATTGTATGCATACATGAGGGACCAATAATTTAAAAATAATATCGGTTTCAAGTAGTAGATTTGATAATCTGCGGATGAATTTTTTTTATAAGATAGATTTATTTTCGTATTTTTTTCTGAATGGCCATGGGTTCTGGTATGGGCCATTTCAAGGTTATCCACTTGTTGCCGGACATATAATGAATTATTGATATAATATCAGTTTACCTAATTTTATATGGTTTTAATGAACATTTTCTATTAAGCACATTTGAACTAATATACAATTAGTATAATATTCAGTTACTTTAAAAATCTATAGTTACGTTTAATATAATTTAGAAACAGTGACCAGCGCGCGTGCTGCGGCAGCGGCCTCCGAGCGCCAGATCCTCTCTATTGTTGGTGAATCATTTGGGTTAGATGAGGTTATAACAGTATGATGTCTCCTGATATTCGCTTATTCATTACAGAATTTGCTGAAAGTGAGTAAATATGAAAATTAGGTCAAATGAACGTTATATAAAAAAGCATTTTACAAATTGAACATTACATGAAATGAACGTCATACTAAATGTTATTAGAGCAAAAGAAGGTTATATGAAATGTAATATTAGATCACAAGACCTACCCCACCCACTTGTTCTTCCTAGTGTACATTAATGATCTGCCTAGACACGTCAAGCAACCAATGGTACTTTTTGCAGACGATAGCACAGTAATAATAAAATGTGACAAACCAAATGACTATGAAAATGAAATCAATCAAACACTAAGTACAATAATTCAATGGTTAATAAACAATAACCTTAAAATAAATATGGACAAAACAAAAATAATGCACTTTTAACAAAGAATTCAACCTAAAAATATTAATGTTAATTACGATGGACAGAGAGTACAGCCTATAACAAATACCAGATTTCTGGGAATTGATATAGACTACAATTTGTCATGGAAAACACATTTAAATAATCTCTGTAAAAGAATTAATAAATCCTCATTCGCTCTCTACAAACTTTCCAAAATTGTCAACAAAGAAGCCATCTTAACTGCATATCACGGACTTGTACCACCTATATTAAGATATGGAGTAATATTCTGGGGCAACTCGGTAGACAAGGAATTTGTATTCAAAGCCCAAAAGAAATGCATCAGGGCAATGTGCCATCTAGATAGTACTACAAGCTGTCAATCTTCCTTTAAAGATTTAAAAATCCTTACATTACCTTCCTTGTACATATACGAATTAAATGTATTTGTGAAATCGAATCCAAGCTATTATAAGACTGTCTTTAAAAGCTACTACAGACAGTTACGAGACAAAAAAAAGGTTAGATGTAGAAATACCGTATGGGGAAACAGCACTACTCAATAAAAGTATTATTTGTATGGCATCACTGGTATAAAACAAATTGCCCGATGAGATTAAAAACTTACCTACTCCTCTATTTAAGAATAAATTATACACCTTCCTAATTAAAAAATGTTATTACAATGTAAAAGACTATCTAGAAGAAAAAAATATTGTATTTTAATTATAGAATTTATTTGTTCAATACTTAATTATGATGGCTAATATAATTACTTTGACATATGACATTATTATTACTTATAAACTACTAATTCAAATTTAATTATGTGTTTAATTGTGTGACCATCTATATTCTAAATGACATTGTAACTTTGAATATGAATAAATTCTAATCTATTAATGTTCCTAACATATTTGCACACCTAGCATGGTTATAATACAGTGTACCATAAGAACTTTCTGTAACATCCTCTGAACCTGTGTTATGCAAATAAATGATTTGTATTTGTAAGAAATTAATTGTTTTTATAGCATATTAAATTATATCATGTGGACGTTATTAGTAGATTATTGCATCGAGCACAAAGTAATTTATTAATGCACCGAGTGCCTGATTTAATCTAACAGGCACGAGGGCAATATAAATTACTTAAGGCGAGGTGCATAATCTGCTTTTCTTTCAACTATTACCTATAGGAATAGTAGATAAAAGAAACTAATATCAAACAGTTAAAAAAGATTTTCTATAACACTGTCGGCTTCATTTAGAATGTTTTCCGGAGTTAATGTGTCGCTAGATGATTCCATTTTAATTCGAAGCCGAAGCACTCACAATCAGATAGTATCACACTTTATCGTTTCCAAAAATATTGTTAAGCAAAATTAACAAAGTTCCCGCCAAATCACTTTTTTAAATTTCTTTCATTTTTAAATCAGAGTTAGCAGCAATAATTTTTTAAATTTGGAACAAGTAGGATAGAAACGAATAATACGTACCTACGTAAAAAAAAAAGTATTGATATCGGCTGGCTGAATAGAGCTAATCCATTGTGATTGGCACCTTTTGGTGCGATTGAAAAAAAAACTGTGCAGTAATGAAATTTCATACATTTTTATTGCTCTATAGCATTAAAGACTCGCTTTGTACTGAGTTTTTAGTGTGATTGTGATGAAATTAAAGCATAGTTGGAACAAAAATATATTTTACGCCCATCCATCAGCACAATGTTTTGAGTGCGTTACTTAGAGTTTGGGTGCTAATTAAACAGACTTCTTTTTAATAGTAGTCTTCGCCTCCAAAAATCTACATTGCCTTTTTAATTACTTAGCCTCAATTAACAAGCGTCTGAATGATACTATCTTAGCCACTAGTTATCTTCTATGTAACCAACTCTAAATACAACTAAGCATGGTGGTTATTTCTTAGCATCTAAATTTGTAACATGCATTCAAGCAGTAAACTTCTAAAATATACGTTAGAAATCATTTGACATCACTCTGTTTAGGAACTGTTCGTTCAACACTGGACAGGCTATAATCTCGTTATGCACAACACTGCTTTATTCGCTTCATATCCTATCGGACGGCACACACAACACGGCACAAACCGCAGCACGTCACTCCAGTGGATATACATTGTCACACCGGTTCCTCCATGGGCACTGTTCATATTATGTCGTGCTAGTTCTGTCGCTTGAATGCTCCCTCCTCGGAGGAGGACGTGTTTTAATTTATTGTGTGGTGAGACGTCACGGCGGAAATGTATTGTTATATGTAAACTTTTATAGGTGTAACAGACTTGATACACACTTATTATTTTACTGGCAACACTGAGTTGGAAGTTCCGTTGGTTTAGTGGGGTTGTGCACTGGTAATGGGGAACAGTTACGCTCAAGCAGAAACGATTCCTTTCTAAAACTCATTCTGGTTTTTTGAGCTCATGGTGAGCAGTCGCTTCTAAATAAACTGACGTAATTATTGCTAGAAGACTAACCGTTCTCAGAAATAAACTTTAATTTTACTAATCGTTAAGTTTATACTGTGAAATCAAGTTATCGTTAGTCCTAAATAAAACGCATATTCAACCATCCTGCTGTTTCAATTCTGGCTGTTTCTACATAATTATATGTGGCTGGCTGGCGGAGTAGCAGGAAGTTCATAAGAATAAAGGATGAATTGATTAATTTATATTTCAAAAGTAACGTTTCGATAAAAAAAAAAAAAAAACTTATAAAGCCTGCTTTAACAAAAAACCTAAAACGATTAAAAACTGAAATTCTTTACCGGCCAGCGAAAAAAATGTGCAGAATTTTAACAATTTTAATTTAAAATTAATGCAAAATCCCGCAGGAAATCACCCGACCGACGAGATTCGACAGCTTCATTTGTTTTGTTTGAAATTTCGACGGGAACAAGCGTCATGCTGTCAGTTCTTCAAAGTCCACGTCCGTTCTGTAGCGTGTTTGTGGCACTAGCAGGTAGAACAGTAGCACAACAATAGTGTCAACTGAAAATCTGGAAACATAAACATGCTTGAAAGGAAATAAGCACGTTAAACTTCAGCATGTGAACAAAAATGTCACGTATCTTTGAAAATGTTTGATTCAAATTTGCAGTCATATGGTAATGGTATTCGCCTTCTTGAAAATAGACGGAGTTTCCCAGCGCTATTGCATAAACTGAATGTATTGGAATGTCATTCGGGAACTTCATGTTATCATGTACTATCGATATGAGATATAATATGTCGGTTTTCATTTTTAAAACTTAGATTTAAGAGGCACTATTTAAATACATTTATGTTTGTGATAAATCTTGTAGCTTTCTTAATGTTTGATATCAGCTTGCTATGTGCCAAGCCCAATTAGGCAGTAGTTGACAATAATATCTCAAAAAGCTATAAATGGTTTGTTATGGAAGGTTTCAGAGGCGGTAATTAAAATGTCAATGTAACTATTTGAGTTTTCCAGTATGTCCTCGCTAATGCACTTTAGTTTCCATAATAAATGATATTCATCGTTAGTAGACGACAAATGACGGCTGAGGGCCAAAGCTTCGGTTGTATGCAATAATAAATTGGATAATTATAGTGCTGGCAAAGAGGATTTTAGAAAGTGTCATAAACGGCTTGGTAATGTATTGATGCCCAATTGATGCCCTGTATTTTAGAAAATCAATAATGTCGGTCAATGTGGCGACACTTGTGGGAGGCCAGGTCCAGCAGTGGACGTCTTTCGGCTGAAATGATGACGATGATGATGATTTTAGAAAGCATCATAGACGGCTTGACATATATTGATGCCCTGTATTTTAGAAAGTGTCATAGACGGCTTAATATGCCCTGTATTTTAGAAATGATTTGAAATGTATTGTTGCCTTGCATAAATTCAAACGAGTTCGTATACTGTGCAACAAAGGTTACCCAATATAGGAGATAGAACGGGCTCTAAAGGGAAGTGAATCTGCAAAATGTGAGGACCTAATTCCACCGGTGGATTTTTGTTGCGAATAGCTCAGAGGTTATGCATGATGAATATTTCATCTGTACCCACTTAGTTTAGCTTAGTGGTCAAAATATTATACGAGTGCAAAATTCTCTTTTGAGTTCAGACCCAGAAGATTAAAGAAATGCATTGTAATCCGACAAATTACATATTTTATATACTTACAAATAATAATGCTAATATCAAATCTATAATGTACTGCATAATAAAGGGTGTCCAGCGGAAATTTTTCAACTTTAAATTATAGTTTTTCATTTATTAGCAGGGCTAGAAGCGCGGGAGGGGTAGTGTGGGTTGCATCATCTTTGCGGATTTGTCAGTAACCATGAGTCATTGGTCGGGAGCGCACCGCGCTTTTGCGGTTGAGCAATATTTAAAGTGTGGTGAATCGTTTCTTCGAGAGCGTCGTGCTTTCTGTTCCCACATCGATATTCGGCGATTAAACGATGGTCCGAGCACGCTTCTTATATGGTCACGGGAACAAGAAAGGACAGTGGTTAATAGGCTGCCAATAGGACCGACTACGTCAGCAGCAACGCCAGAAAGTGTGGCACAGGTGCGATAAGAAATTATCAGAAATCGAAGAAAATCGGAAACTGTCACTTCATTGGTATACTGCCGTATGATTGACGAGTTTTTGGCAAGTGTTTAACGGACGCAACAATAGAACACATTTTCACAAGATGGGGAAACTCCACGCACTGCCAGGGTCTCAATGTTGAGGCTAAGGGATTTTTTTCCTGGAAAATTTAGCAAGTACGGAGACATACCATGGGCACCTCGATTTGACGCCGTGTGTTATTTTCTTGTGGCGTCACCTTAAGTCTAAAGTGTACTGCAATAATCCCTATACCATAACTGCCCTATAAGAAAATATCCGGTGTGAAATAGTTGCTGTCCCCCCAGAGCTTTGTTCGCGCGTAATACTTGCCAATGTGAGGGTTTGCTTACAAGAGTGTATTACGAGAAATGGACGTCATTTGGAAGAAATTATTTTTAAGAATTAAAATCCACAGACCCTTGTCACATTTTGAAAATAAAATAATATTTCTATTCTTATTTGTTATTTAATTTTTAAATAGAAAAAATCCCGCTGGACACCCTTTATTTGTATGGCACTTAGTTAATTTAATAACACAATAGGATAGCATAGGGTTTAAATAAAATTAACGCCAGTATCGATATAATAGGAAGTTTTTGTTTATGCATGTGTTCGACAAAGATTTACTGAATAAACGTGTTTTGTTTGATGTACTTTTAGAGCCATGTCGGATTACAAGGGGCGCCGGATTACACAGGGGCCAAATTACCGAGGTTCTACTGTATTTGCTATCAAAGCAACGCGGTCGCAACACTCGTGTTGCTTGGGCGAGCAGCTCACTAATATTCTATCTGTGGTTTTAGCTTATGATGAGATTTACAGGTGGCAGTTTAGAATTAAATGTTAGCGTTTGGCTAACATTTAATTCTAAACTGCCACCTGCAAATCTATATGTTAGTTGTCAATTTACCACAACTGTATTATCATTTTGGCCTCACTGATTCTGAATTGTTGACGGCAATCCGATTGTGAATGTTTGCTACAAAGGCGTGTTTGTTTGCTGTATACAGAGTGGAAGGGACAGCGACGCTCAAGCGCTTACCATGTACTCATATTCAGGGCTCCGGCCCATCTCGTAACTTTCCCATTTCGACAACTAAACAATATGCATCACATAAGTCCCATTTCGTAACGTTTTTGATCTTCATACATTGAATTCCATTTGGTAAACTTTTTGTTCGGCAAGTACAGTTAGCACTAAGGAGAACTACTAAGAAAAATCACAATTACTGTTCGGCATTATTTCTTTCTTTCTTACATCATTCTGAAAAAAAGTAAAGAAAAAATCAGTTGTTTCCTACAAAGGTGCAGTACTTACAAGGTCAAAATGTATGGAACATCAGATTTTTTCTTTATATTCAGAATTATTTACTCTCAGAATGATGAACTGAATATTAGGTAACCGTTTTTGCCTCGGTGTCCCTTCTAGTCTGTATTTTATGGGTAACACTAGAAGCAGAAGTAAACTGAAGGTTTATCCGGGTCAAATTAGTATTACCCAAGCTTTTTGGGTACAGCCCGAATAAATTAAAATTTGGAAAACTTCTGTTTACTTGCGATTTGTTGCAACTAACTTATATGTAGCGCTCGCCACCGCTCGCTCGGCTCACGCGCGCTTGGTCACGGTTAAGATAACCCATTTGGTCGGTATATCCTAACGAGTTACCTATGTTTAACCCACTGCTACCGGCCGCACCTAGGTGTAGCCGACTAGCACTAGGTGTTACTGTAATACGGCTGCTATAAGCCGTAACAGTTACTTTTCGAACTTTACCCAACAAACTCTGTTAATGAAATCTTGGAAAATGTTAAGTTAAACCCAGGTATACCTAGGTTTGAGACGCCCGGGTGCTTCCATTGTGAGGATCGACCGGAGGACACGGTGGAGCACACTGTGGAGGTGTGCCCAGCTTGGGCGGAGCACCGCCGTGTCTTCGAAGCGGTGATCGGCGGCGGCGACCTCTCGCTCCCGGCCCTGGTTCAATCCAAGGTCCGGAGCGAGACGGAATGGGACGCAGTCACCTCCTTTTGCGAAGCAGTCATGCTAGCGCAGGAGGTGGCGGAACGTGAGAGGGAGAGATCCACACGTCCCGGCCGCCGCGGGAGATACCCCGGGCGTCGAGGGGCTACCAGTGGCCCCCGGCCACCGTAGGCGCGGGCCTGTAGACGGGGAGCTATAGGCTAGCTCGCCGCCCGTCCGTCTCATGACGACAGGCCGTGTCGACGGCGCGTTCGTGTTCCACGCGCGCCTCAAAGAGAGTCAGCAAAAAAGAAGGGGTCCGTAAGGGCCGATGCCTGCCGGGGCTGCGGGACTATTCGAAAGAGATACCGTGGCCCCGGAACAGAAAGGGCGATGAAGGAACATGGATGGGTTTCAGTCAGTAAAAGTCTGAACCTCCCTCCGCCCAGAGCGGGACTTCCCATCCGAAATAAAAAAAAGATATACCTAGGTTTACTTCTTTTTCTAACAATACCCGTAACATATAAAGCACAGCGTATTTCAAAACTGCAGAAACTTGCTATAGGTAATCCAGTTAAATGCATAAAACCTTCGCACAAGTGCAAGCAATAAATTGACAAAGATTTTCGCAATCAGATGAACGGAAGAGCATCGCATACAATACAAACGAACAAAGATTAATAGTTCTATAAGTGTGTTCTATTTAGATGTGGTCTTTGACCACACTCTGCTTGACTGCGCAGCCTTACTGATATTGGGTGTGTCAAGATCTTTGTCACTCAGACGGGCATAAATGCCTGAAATGATTCAGGTCAAACACAAACCCAAATAGCCACATGCATTAACGGAAACTACATATATCGAACCCGCTGGAGGGGATTATGAGTTTCCACTAGTGAACCGCCCTGGCTTTGCGGGGAATTTGAACGTATGTAGGTTCTACACTAAACCATTCTCCAGAAATTCCAAATCAAAAAAAGATAGAAAGAGATTCAAAATCGATAAGAATAACATCATTTCAAATCCCCAAAGGTATAAGTAGAGGCGTACCTAGTACGTAGGTACTAGGTACCCACTTGTCGCCAGTTGTGGTATTTGATAAAACATCGCATAAAAATCTTCGAGTTGTTTAGAAGTATACACAAACCGTTTTGTTTCAAACAATTTAGATGTGAAATTATGTTTTAGCGGTCTCAGAATACACACATGACTAAAACGAACATTACAGTAAATATAATTCTATTGTACACAATAAAACAAATAATATAGTGTGCAACCGTACATAGTTCAGATAGAGGAATATTTTATGGAAGGGTGCCCTACGCATTTCCATATACGTCCTCTACATAAATTACATCAGATAGCTAAAGTCACAGAGCACGGATTAACGGAGCCAGCCCCGAGTAGAGGAGGCAGTACTAATGAAAATCCTTGCATGAAAAAAGCGCCGAAGGCACGACTTTAACGACTCAATCACGAATCACCGTCAAAAGCTGTCAGTCAACACTCCATTGATGTCGTAGTAGGAATAAACAAACAGTGAGATGTGTGGTTTCTATAGTGATGTAGGTATAGTGTTGCAAGCATGATTCTTTAAGCGATTGAATGATATTTTCGAGAGGGCACTGTTGGTAATTTGTGAATATTTCTGTGAAAATTGCGTTGAAAGAACAAGATGGCGCCGTTTGTTCTGACTATGGTCACGCGCAAAGTGTTGACAAACAATGCCGTTTCTAGCAGCGGACGGCGAGGTTCCTCTGTGTTCTGTGGTTGAAATAGATAAGGTTTAAACTTCACACTTCCCTGGCATCTGTATGAAGACCGCCTTAATCTGATTTTACTTGTTGGGACTAACTTGGACTTTTCATCGTAAATGGAATAATAATTTTGTTATAATTTTACGCCGCGCAAGCGAAGCGGGATAATTCAGTTTAATGGGAGAGATGACTTTTACGTTGAGAGAAATTTCATGATATTTATAGTGCAATATGGGTATTTACCTAATACGAAAAGTAATACTGAGTACCGAACTAATTAATAGATGTAAAAAAACTATAACCTATGCTATAAAGTTTTTTACGTCTTAATTAGTTTGGTCTCAATTAGTTTAAGTATTCGATTTCATAATAATTATAATAAGGGATTGGACAAAAATGTCCACAACAACGAAACATGAGTCACTGAACAGTATATATATTAAATAAAGAATAACTTTTACTTTATTACTCATCATTATGAACAACTTTTACCATGGAATTATACCCAGAATCGCAAAAAATCATTATGAACAACTTTTACTATGGAATTATACCCAGAATCGCAAAAAATCATTATGAACAACTTTTACTATGGAATTATACCCAGAATCGCAAAAAATCATTATGAACAACTTTTACTATGGAATTATACCCAGAATCGCAAAAAATCATTATGAACAACTTTTACTATGGAATTATACCCAGAATCGCAAAAAATCATTATGAACAACTTTTACTATGGAATTATACCCAGAATCGCAAAAAATCCCTACAGTATGTTCGCATAACTCGTCAAAATGTATGGAACGCACGAAAAGTAAAAGGGAGGAAAATGCATTGCTGGTAATAAGGACACGCATAATATTATAATAAACCACTAACAATTCTGTATTCCATAAAGTATTTGTTGTCATTTCGATAGACGGTGCTTTGATTACAAATCAGGCAACACGTTAAGAAAACATGTCACCAAACCAACTAACGTAACCTATCCACAATATTAACCACACTGCGGGTAAGAACATAACTGCCTACCTACTTATCAGTCTACCAGCAATTCGCATTCGACCAGTCAATAGGAGATAACAGCCATTTTCTTTTGTCCCGGCATCATTACGATAAAACGCAAAGAAAGATAACTGAATATAATGTGTGGTAAAGGAAAAACATTCGCAATAGGTGACCAGCACAATGATCACAATAAAACTGCTGTCGCATCTCTAGTTTATACCCAGTAGAACTAGCTATGACACGCGGCTGCGCTTGCATGAAATGAATTTTAGTTACACAAACCTAATTTACACTTCATACACGTGAGATGGAAGGAGTAGTATTTTAAACTACTTACCCATTATATACAGAGCAGCTCAAATGTGGTCCCACATATAAGTCAACCTAAATACCTAAGCTGTTATTTTAAAGATCAACTTTAAGCTGACCTAGTAAAAATGGCCTCCGAATCACATTTATTTCCGCTCACGCCACCGTTTTTACTCACGAAGACTTATTAATTAATTGGATGTGTCAGTCCATGCAATGCATGCATGTTTTTTTTTTTTTTGTACTTTTTGTGGATACATGACTGTATCCACAAAAAGTACAAAAATAAAAAAAATTAACAGTCTCGATACAAATATTGAAGTGGGTGCTATCTGATTTTAAAACAAGACTTAATTTTCAATACTGTGCACAAATAGTCCTTATTCTAAATTAATTCAAGACAGGATCGACTACTTATATAAAAGATACCTTTCAGGTTATCGCAGGACCCGTAAGTTTGCGCGCTCAAGTTCTGGTGAGACTTACCAAGGCATTTGAATTCAAATTCCAACTTAGTTGCTAATACCTTTGCTTAGATCATGACGTAAATTGGACAGCTTGAACCGGATTCATCTGTCATGAAGTACAGTGCTACAAGCGTGTTTTGGCGCTTGGATGACATTGACGGGCGGCATTGTTTTATTATTTGTGACAATGTAATGTCACGTTAGTTCCGATATTAGTCGTGGAAGCTCCTTGTACTTATAGATCCGTCGTCCATGGGGCATCTGATGGTACGGGTTAGTAATCTATCTCTGTAAATACGTTCCTTGGTAAGCGCATCACTTGAGAACGGCTGGACCGATTTGGCAGTTTTTGTTTTAAATGTTTAATAGTAGTCCGTATCAGATTTTCATGTAAAGAAAAATTTAAAAAGTTCCTAAGAAAAAAAAAAATTGGCAAAACTGAACATCCTTTTTAGGATTCCGTAGTCCTGACAAGGAACCCTTATAGTTACGTTATGTCCGTCCGTCCTTCCGAGGTTTTACTCAGAGGCTGTTAGTACTAGAAAGTTGTACTTTTGTAGAGGTGTGTATATCAATTACGCCAAGAAAATAGTAAAATAAAATTTTGGAAAATAATTTTTTATAGGGTCGCTATACATGTAGGGGACATGTGAAGTGAGGATGAATTTTTTTTCGTCGTCTATCCTATCGTGTGGTGTATTGTTGGAAAGGTCTTTAAAATGACAGGGGTTACTAATACTATTTATCGATTTAATGCTCCATTTACAAAACATTAAACTTCAAAGTGAAAATATTTGTTCCCGGGGCCTCTAAAAGCTAAACTGCTGGCTTGAAAAATTTGAAAAAATTCATGATAATAGTATAGTACATTTTATAAACTTCAAAAGAAAATATATAGCGGTTAAGATAACTTTATTAGTTTAACAGTAATAGTCGTTGAACTTGGGTGTTGTTTTTTTTATTATTAACGGGCTACTACGAAACCCTACAATGCGCGTGGCCTGACACACACTTGGCCGGTTTTTTTTTTCTGTTAGATTTTGTACAAACTCAAGAACGACTCACGATTGAAACAATGGATATTGGCACGTGTATGACGGAGCATCACTTGAGAACGGCTCGACCGACTTGGCTGAAAATTTTGTTTCTTTTGTGCCTCTACGGCTGCTGATAGGATTCTTTGCCATTTTTTATGTTCAATGTTAGTTAAAAATGAAGTCAGATAATAAATTGGTACTATCCTTGCACAAGTTATTTTTACCGCAAACTATTAAGTTGGGTAATATGAGGTTTGTGTAAAAAAATGTTCTGCAAATGATTCCCCAATCATTCACACCTTAGGGAAATAAACTGTGAAATGTAGGATAACTGTATAATGTTACGCTGAAGCTACCCTAGCATAACATATACCTATACGTACCTACTAGTACACTTACATGTCGCCCACTAAAATCATCACCACCATTCCACCATTTCGCACAAAAACTGAACCAAGTGAAAGTTCATTAATTTATTGATCGTTCAATTTACTAGAACACAGTTTCGCGTACGAGTCCAACACCGGGGCGCGAGAGATTAGTTCGTAACGGGTTATTAACTAGTTTGTTATTGGTTGCGTTGCACACGGACTGCCCTTGAAAACTAGTTGCATTCTGACTACTAAGTAATTGGCGATGTAAGACACATGTGAGTTTGTACTTATGTGGTTGCTTTTGTGTAGCGTCGAGGATGGACCTGAAGTTTGCATCTTTGTACGGGATGCAGTACTCTCAAGATCTTAACGTTATTAGACATACTTCAGCGAACTTAACTAATAAACTGTATCGTTTGTTAGCAGCTCGAGACTGAGATATTATTCGCTTGGCCCGTGTATCGAAAGAATATTAAATTAACTCAAAATGTTTGTATGGACCACCACGTCAACCATGACGTAAATATTGTCTTGGGAATATCCTTATTATAATATCAGCTATCCACAGAGAATAAATACTCAAAAAATGTAGAGGTACTCGATAAATGTTGATTTTGGTATTCGAAGTTTTGCTAAATTTCCAATCTCAGTTACTCAAAACGAACAAATAAAAACGTAGGTACTCTTTACACCCAGTCAGCTTCGGATTTCCCAAACTGGCGATCACTTACCTGCCGTGTGCCGACAACATGAAACCGGGTGAAGTCGGTCATCCAATCATGTCGTGAGCATGAGGACTGATGCCAACGTCGGCTGCGTTGTCGGCAAACTTCGTGTTTTATATCAGGATCCTCATTATGACGTGACCTTTGCACCAATGAACTGAGAAAATTGGCTTAGATTGGAAAATAATTTGAGACAACTTCGTCATTTTCCTTCTCTCAAAGAACAGAGGGTCCTCTTAAGGAGGCACAAAAGTAGCCCGCGAAATTGAAATTTTCTTACGTTTCTTGCAATTTGCAGGTTCATATCAGGTTGTTAAAAACATGATTCGCGACAGTAACAAATATGGCTTTACAGAGTTGTAATCATTAAAATCATCATCACTAGTTTCATTTAATCCTATTGAATGACTTTTTCATGAAATAATCATTCAATGGGATTAGATTTGTTCAACATGAAGCCTAACACTAAACTGCAAATTGCAAAAAAAAAAAGTAATTAGTTTGAGTCCTCCGCACCACACTTGTAATGGCAACTGGATCACGGTGGTGACAGAAGTATTTGGTGCAGAGGAGTTCTCCTAGTTAATGCCCAATTGCACTTGTCTTGTATCTTAACACTAAGTAATAGTCTAATTTAAGGTACAATAACATCTTGAACATATTAATGTTTAGTCAGCTGGAAAGTCCTATCCTGTTTTAATATCACGTCATTTCAGGCGTAGGCACCCATTAGTACACCCACACATTCGCCAGCGGGCGAGCCTGTTGCCGTCAACCCGCACAAATACAGACTCCGTAGCTGCTACTGAGAAATTCCTGATGGAAAAACCCAACAACACTTTACCCAACCTGGAAATCGAACCTAGGTCCTCATACTCAGCACCACTAGACCAACGAATCAGTCAGTAATTTTTAAAAGCATGTTATAAGTTGTTGAGACAGAGATAGAGAGAGAACGAAGAATTTAAATGGTTAAAATACATATTTACGCATTGACAATTAGAAATCTCTTTATCCTTCTGTCGCTCTTCTCACAAGGTACTACAAAAATATTGTAGTTTATTTGTTTTGAGAACTAATTACTTGGTTGATATAACTCTTGTTTACAGAGCATTTGTAACGCGGTCTTTTTTCAGTCTGTTTCCTGAAAATATCGTGCGCCGCGGCGAAGTCATCTGGAGGTTCCGTCGCAAGTAACGCTACATTTCAAGCAAACGCGTGTAAAATCGTACATACATTACAAAATTACAATAACATTACATACATTGCCATATGTTTGAATTTATTGCGGGCCGTGTCGCACAACGCGCCGCGTCTCTGTCAATGAGCCCTAAAACGAAGGTAGTCAGAAGCGTACTTAACTTTTAACACACTTGTTCATAAAATGGCTCTAATTTCACCGCAATTAGGCACACGACACCTGTAATCAAACTGTGACTTTTCATTGCTGTTATTCACAAGTGATTCGAATTACAGGGTTTTTTTATTTTATTGGTTGGGTTGCTTGTTCTTAATAAAGTTTCGATTCAAAAAAGATCGTGTTCAATAGTACAATTAAATTAATGTACTTAATGCTAGCTTATTTCATGCAACTTCGTATTTAAATAGATAAGTTATTTATAGGATAGGTTCCTTTTTAATAAATAAAACTTTCACTCAAATATCACTTAAGTTTTCTCTGTAATAAAGAAAATATCCGAGAAAAGCCAAAAAAAAAAGAAACCTCATTCTTTTAGTCTATGGCTGATCGCAATTGTTAGATGCGCGCGCATAGGAAAACTGATTATTTAATTCCCACCATTGCTAAAAATGATTTTTTTGTATTATTTTCTTCACAAGTGTGTTGAAAAACGTAGTATGATACACGTGTGTATCGATTATTACTGTCCTCGGCTCTCTCTCGGGTCTCAATGGCGCCTCAGCGGTAATCACCAACATTACACACTTGTACCATAATGTACTATTACCTAAGTGAGTGACCAGGTAAAAAAATTAATGGAAATTTCACAACACACTTCTGACAACGTTGTAAGCTGTTGTGCAAAGTTAATTACCACAAGTTCAGTTTCCTGTTATCGTTCTAACAAAGTGATAGCTTTTAAATAATCGCAACTAATTTATAAAGCAAAGGGAATATTTTGACCATGATATTTTATATTTACATTGTATTCTACTGTTTTACAATAGTTACCTATTTAAAGACTTGTCAATCACTCATTAAAAACTCAGCCAAAAAATAACGGCTTAGTGCAAGTCGGACTAGCGCACAAAGCAATTTCCCTAGCACCAAACAATTAAGTTTTTAAGTTTTAGTTAAGTTTCAGCCTTCAGTTATATGTGTGGAGGTCCACCCCTATTTTTTTTAAATTCATAATTTCACTTATTTTAGTGTAGCGATTTATAGAAGACACCTGCTCTCCAATTTTTAACTATGTGGTGCCAAGAGTCATGGAGTAAAATGGATGTGACATACGGACAGACACACAGACGGACACAAAGAATTTATAAGGGCTATAAAGTAACATTATTTTCTATTCAGCATTTTTTGCAAATGCCAGATGCCTGATAGTTCTTGGTACATCGAGCTCAGAAAGAGACTGTCTTCAGCCTATGCATTTGTTTAGCAGACAATGAACAACACAGCTAGGTTATATGACATGGCACAATTGGAAACCAAACACATTTACAAAATTTCATCGAAATCGGTTGCGTAGTTTCGGATATTAATGTGTACGAACATAGTGACACGTGGTTTTAATTTAGTAAGATTGCTAAAACCTGCTAAGGTAGGATAGTGACTATTGGTTCTCAAAAAAGTTCTAAAAAAAATCTCTATTCTTATTTCGAGTCATGTTTTCTTCCAAGTTACGAAATTGACTTTCAAAATAACCTTCAAAGGCGGCTTTAGTGGAACTTGGCGAGAAAGTTAAAGACATTCAGTGTGCAAACTTAACTACTGTTTCTAGTACTAGAACCATTGTTATCGTACAATTTCTTACTGTTATGAAGATCATTTTTTGCTTCGTCTACCACGTACGTGCAGTTAATGAAACTAGCAAAAGTTAACAGAATTATGTTATTTTTAAGCAGCTAACTGGCAGAGTTGATTTCGTTGATATGAAATGCCTGGAATTGAGTTCAAAGGCAGTATCCACGAAACATGCTGTTCTGAATTTAGGTTTGCCATATGATTTGATGACGATTATGATTGACGACCTGAATGGCGCAGCGGTACTGAGGCTGCCTTACGTTCTTAGGGTCCCGGGTTCGAATCCCGGTAGGAGCAAATGTTTGTGTGATTGTTTCCTAGTCATGGATGTGTATATGTTACAAAAGTATGTATTGACAAACAAAAAGTATCTGTATGTAGTTTATCAACTATCTGGTGTGCACGACACAAGCCTCGTTGCTTAGTGTGGCACTAGATGGTGCTGTGTGTAGGTAATGTCCAGCGATATTTATTTATTTACACAAGACAGTGTTGATTGACCAGTATTCTATACAAGATGAAAATGGACCCTTCACGAAGCATTCTGTACATCAAACTAAGTAACTCTACACAAAAAATATTGCTGGGAAACGACTTATTGTTTGGGGTGAGAAATCACGTTTTACGGTAGGAATCAATGTCACGAACTCAAAACATTGTGCTGATGCATTGAATAGAACGAGGGTCGTGGCCGTATTTAAAGTAAAGTTATAACATTAAAAACTTGTATTTAAAAAAGAAAAACTTGTGAAATAAGTTGGAACTTTGACCCTCAATATCTCCGCAACTAGAACAAAAAATATCGCAATTGGGAGAACAAGTGACTTTCGGCTTTGTTAAGTGTATTTTACCCACTACATTAAATGCCTGCAAATCAGTTCGAAGGAAGTAGGTACCTATATTTATTTTGGCAGAAAGCATCCTCCAAATGAGAAAGTCAAATCCTCTTAAATGAGAAAGTGCCTAGGAAAACAAATAGAAAAAAACACACAATGTGTTAAAATTAAGTTAGCACAAGAAACGGTATGAAGAGGTACTCGACATTTCGACACCACCTAAAAATCAATTCATTTATAAAAATATATTTCACGATTATAGAAATCAATCATTCGTAAAATCATTATCACTACATATTATTATAAATTTAAAGTCCCCCACCCGGCGGTATGTTTGTACGCAGGATCTCAGAAACTACTGAACAGATTTTGATTCGGTTTTCACCAATAGAAAGAGGAATTAGATGAAAAGGTTAAAGGCTATAATTTAAAAACATTTTGCGAAAGAAAGCTACCTGAATGACGATATCGACGACGAGGGTCCCACCGTATTTTAAAGATATCTGCTAAAACTTTGTCACATGACCCCCCCCCCCATCCATCCTCGAAAAGTCATCGGCTAAAGATTAGTGCTACCCGTGTGAAGCCGGGGCGGGTCGCTAGTATAGAATAAAGATTGTTGTTTTTGATGTTTAGTTTATGTAGTAATGTAAGAAGACTTTAGATCCACATAACTGTACTTGTCTGTTTTTTATTTTGTTTATTTGTTTGTATAATTGAGTAGATATAAATATTTTTTACTTTTGCATGCCGTAAGGTAGAGTGTGTTGGAACTGCTTTTACTCCCCACCCACATTCATTGCAAAATAAATGATTCCTGATTTCTGGCGATATGAAAGTATGTTAGCTTAATTAAATCCAGCACCGGATTGCTTGACAAGCCAGGAAATGAAAGTGCCCGTCAGCACTCGAACAACGAAACCATCTCGCGGAGGATGCGAATAGTGCCCCTCTCTAGTTCTAGTTCGGATACCAACTAGTGAGTACTTCAATTATTATTAGTTCCGGTTCCGCTCCGGCTTTTAGGCGTGTAACCTCATCATTTTTCATAACTTTTTCAGTCAATTAATTGACATCCTGTGCGCGTGGCTCACAGGAAAATAGACTCTATATTTTATTTGTGCTCTCAAAAGGAAATAAGACCGCATACATTAAATATGTAACATCGATCGTTGTTGATGCATAACTTTTAATTGCTATATTTTTTATCCGACTGTGGCGAAGCACAAAAGGAGGATTATGTGTTTGACCTGTATGGATACCCGTTTCTTTGTTCCCTCGTAACTCCTAAATGGATGAACCGATTTCGATAAATTATGTTTAGATCGTTACATTCGTCTTGATGGCACGATGACGATGTCACTGGTCACATAACATTTTTATTTTGTAAAAACCGTCTGGCGGTTTGGGAAATCGCTGCATATAGTTGCCCAAGTCATATTATACAATTTTAATTTGATAAAATGAAATAAAATAACTCACAATTTAACATACTTTAAAAGTGTCTGGTGGGGGTTTCTCACCACATAAAGGGTCTGGCAATAGAGGAGGTAAATCATCATACTAGTCCCTAAGTGATATCAAAAACCCATGCTTTATCCTATGACGTAACATAGCATTTATTTGGCATAACTTTGTTAGGTACTTGATATCTGCCAAAGACACCACGACCGAATTTTCATAATTTCCAATATTGATCTTATTTAGGTACTTTCACAGAAGAAGTTTCAGCATTTATAAAATGTCGTAGGTTTGGCGTTCATAGTATCTAGGTCCAATAGACATGCAGGTCACATAATGCATTTCACAATGCCAGCTTATTTTTTCCCATTGCAGTACAAAGGCTTCGTTTCATAACAAAATTTCACGAGTTATCATCTCCACGCTTGCTCAATCCTTGTTTGCAAATAGGTACAAGTCTAAATATATAGATGGTAACCTAAGCTTACCTAAGCGATCTAATAATCGTTCCGTGTAGCAACATCGTAAACTTTAAAACTATCGTAGTGAACTATGTACGAGGTTATTATCTTACCAGCTTGTAACCTTCGCAGTACAAGTTTGGTATCTTGATTTGAAAGGACACAGACCTCAGCATTGGGTCGAACTTCTCGTCTGGATAGTACTTGCTCGACCGCGGCAGGCATAGCTCTCTGCCCTACAACATATTTGTGAAGTCAGATCGATGGAAGGAAAACATCGTAAGGAAACACAGCCTGAGAGATATTTCTTGAAGGCATGTTAAGCCAAGTCAGAGGCCCATGGGCGACATACGAACTCTGACACCAAATTAGGCATTCAAATTCAAATTCAAATAGCCTTTATTTCTGATAACATAAATACATTTGACCATTTATAATACATCGTTTTATAATTTTGTTGTGCATGCTTTAATATCACTTCACTATAATTTATCATGCTATTAATTTAAGTAATATTATTTATTACTATATAAAATTAAATTTTAATTGTATAATATTAGATTCTATTAATATTGCATTTTATTATTTAAAGTTTCAATCATTTTTATATAACATAATTTTATAATTATTCTTACTCACTTTTAATATCACTTCAATGTAACATGCTACTAATTTAAATAATTACTAATTAAACCCACGACATCGGTAACGTTATTATCAGCTTGCCCTTTGGCATAGGCCTCCCCTAGAGTTTCCCATATTTCCCTATTTGTGGCTATTTGTGGCTATTTGTGGCTATTTGTGGCTATTTGTTTAATATCATCCTCCCACTTTATTTTTTGACTTGATTAGAAATAATGCTCACTCAACTGGAATGAGAAAGTAAGACTGTAGGGCTGACTATGAACCGAGAAATTAGGCATACAACACGCTAAAGAAAGATAAACGGCGAAAAATTGCTTCATTGGACCAATTGGACCACAAAAGGCAGATCACACAATACGCGCCCCGCCTGTTAAGCAAGTAATTCTGATTGTGTTTAGGTGAGACCGTGTGGCATCGACCCCGACCTTCGAGTAGGAGTTGCAGGGGTTTTATTTCTTCACCATTGCTCTTAAAACGGTGAAGCGAAATAGCGTGAGGAAACCATTCTCTTGGCATGTCTAAAGACTTACGCCACCAAATCGAGTTGAAAAGCTGTTTTTAATTAAAATTTTACAACCGTTTTATTTTCATCGCTTTTTTTGTCTTTTATTGCTTAATTAGTGGCCCGCATCTGCTTTGCGAAGTTTTTTATGAGTGGACAAAACATTAAGAGTTTAAACATATTATAATGTTAGACAGATTACCCGAAAAGTATCTTTGAATTATTATATGTACGAGAATGGGTAGATATTTATTAACAATAATATCATAATGAACCAAGGCTTGAAATTTTCTTGCTGAGTCTTATGGTACCCGAATTTGTTATGATTTCGAAGAAATGGGTTTAAGTTGTCCATCTAAATCTCTATAAATTTTCGTAATACGCTGATACATTCAAAGAAAACCTCTCCTAAGATGTACGATACCTTAGCTTTATAATATCTTCCTAAGACATAATACATCTTATGAGAGCTTATCTTTGAATATATCAGTATTATTACCAAGCTTTATTAATACGAAGCCGCGGATAAGATATATTAGTTCCGTGAAGCAGCATAGTAAACAGACATCTAAGATAACAATTATAGCCCTCTTTTCCGCGTAAGATCAGTCTGTTCCACGGTATAAAACAAACAAAAAGGAAAAATAAACAAAGTTCCGCACTCTCAACTTTACACAGAAAATGAATAGAAACTGCATAGCTAATGAGCATGACCTTGTTCAGAAAAAAAACTGACGTAAAAGTTCACGCATCGTTAGATAAAATAAGTTTTATTCAGTTGCACATATTAGGATGTTGACATGGATTTTTACAAGCTATCAGGTTGCAAGCCAGTAAACTTTGTGTAATCATTCCGTTTCGATGACAATACAATCGTTTTCAGTTGCTTGTATGATGTATCGATGTTACGGGTAATACTAGAAGAAGAAGTACCCAAGGATTCTCTCTAAATATTTTTGAGTGGTATTTTGGGACCACACGAAAAATAAAACAAAGTTATGTCCTGGGAAAGTACGGTCAACCACCCATATTTCGTATTTTTATAAAACTAAAAATAGTACATTTTGATACAAGTGAAGAAAGTTTTTTTTCCTAATACCTCGTCTTTATAGATGTTTCATTTCAATAATAAATTCATGTAATTTTTGATCACAATATTATTTCAGCTCACTGTATTTTTACTAATTTTTTTCTTGAAAAATATTTAGGGGGAATCCGGGACCGCGGTCCCGGTCCCAAAAGCTCCCGACCCGTAATTTTTTGGGTAAAGTACGAAAAATGACGAAAATAAATATTTTCATTTTTTGCAGGAAAAAGAATACTGGCGATTTGATGCCACCGACTTGGATGTAGTGTTACACACTGCAGTTATAATTAACTTAACGTAACCCAACCTTTTTGGTCAGTGTGTCCTAGCAATTACAAGGATCCACTTAAGTTTAATCAACTGCTACCGGCTGCACATATGTATAGCCGGCTAGAAGTATAGTTCAGCTTCCGTAACATATGTAGCTACTTTTCGAACTTTACCCAACATACTCGGATAATGTTAAGTTAACCCAAGTTAACCTAGGTTTACTTCTCCCTCTAGTATTACCCGTAACATCGACACAACTTTTGGTTTCTGTTATACGTTGAGACTGGATAACAAAACGTAATTTAAAAACAATAATCAATCGAAGTATTGTTACATTTAAAGGTGCTTCAAGTGAGGGAGCACCTTTACATGAAAATTACAGAGCATTACAGCGCGCAACCTGTAGTGTTACAGATTCGAGCATTACATTGGTGAGGCTTGATTGTAAGAGAGGCATTACAGTGCGCAGCTTGATGATACAATGTATACAATTAATATTGCCGCGCTCGCCACAACTAAATGCTCGAAATCGAATCTGAAATGTTACATTACAGATGAATGCTCGTCAAGTCAGGGAGGCAGTACTGTAATGATGTAATGCTTGAAATCGAATCTCAAATGTTACATTACAGGCGAACACTCCAGGTGAGGGAGCACCTTTACATAACTTATCTGTATGGAAATACCATGGATTGGCGATAAAAGTATATAAGGATCGTAGCAGTTGGCATTCTGGCGTCCTACCCCATACGGAAAAGCCGTGACTTTATGTATGTATTACGTTGACTACCCATCCGGCACAATGCACTAGCAAGTCTTACATTTGAATCCGCTTATACAATTTGAGCCAGGAGAGCTACGCAGGCCTACGCGCGCCTACGTCGGCGTCGTAGACTCGTAGCGCGTAGCACGTAGAGATAAGCCGTATAGGCGTAGAGGCATGGTGTAGCTGCTAGCTAGCGCTTTAAAATCTGAATGTTGAAAACAGTCAGATTTAACGTACGTGAGACGTATTGTATTCCACAATTCACAAACATCCCTTAGTAATTGTTTGTGTGCCCAGTTGGGCAACTCTACACTCAGATGAGTGAAGAGTTGAGTTTGAAATAACATCATCATAACACCACGCCTATAATCCTCGAAGGGCTAGGCAGTGATGTACCTAATGGTAGTCCCACATTTTTCCGGTTATGTAATAGGGGGCGAGCCTATTGCCATCAACCGGGCACACATCCAGACTCCGTGGCTGCTACTAAAAAAATCCTGATGGAAAAATTCAATAAAACCTTTCCCGACCCGGGAATCGAACCCAGGAACTGCTCAGCAGTTGTGCTTGCGAACTAGACCAACGAGGCAGTCGAGTTTGAAATATTAACAGAAATATCACTTTTATCAAAGATCGACTTGTGGTTTGTTTCAACGTTTTCAATCTGTCTTATGTTTAACGTACTTATCACTAATTAATTATAAAACCGTACTAATTATTCCCCAAAACACTATCTGCCATTGCCAAGTGGTAAAGTTGCACCAACATACTTCGCATCTGATCCAAATGTTCCGCGCTCATTAAGTGAAGTGATACGAGTTGTCTGGCACGGTTGTACTCCATTCTAATGAATTTTGGTTCTTGTTGCAATGCGGATTGTTTGCTTCAGACAAGCTTTGGAGTTATTTGTGTTGAAATGTGAAATACGTACATTATGTACATCCCCGAACACTAACATGTATACATACACCTAGCAAAACTCAAACGTGATTTTCACTTGGAATTGCGATGCAACTTTGATATGAGACTTAATTTCTACATCCTACGTTCGCAACAACATAAACAATCAGTACAGTATGAGGAAATCACTTTTGTAACATGCTATACATTGGTGCATGGTAGCTGTACGTCTGGTTCGATGTGCAAGTGTTTTGTTAATTTTAATGCCCGAAGCAGATATTACAGACGAGTAGTTAAGAGGATTAAAAGCATGGTTCCAGTTAACAGTTTGGAACGGGACCTCGATGAATATACGCTGTACGGAACCGTTCTCATGTTTGCCCAGTTTTGTACATGAGTGTCTATTGAAATTGTGGGTTATTTAACGTACACACCCAAACGTAGGTAGGTACTATTATCGTTTAAACCCATACATAACGTGTCTAAATACATATGAATTCATATGTGTTAAAATATAAGACATTAATAATATGTAGATGTTTTTGTCACCTTTTTATCATTTGTTCTAAACGAATTCTCCTTTGTTACTTATTTCAACAAACGACACAACATGATACATAAAGTAGTATTCGATTTCAAATTGTCAGTACTATGATATCGTCAAACGGATTATTCATCTGTACAGAGGATGGAATCATAGTAGAAATTCATGTATCCATTCGAATTATGTGACATAATATTGTACGTCTTAAAAGAAGCCTAACAAGCGCAGGCAATGAATGTGACTCGAGGAATATTATAGAGAATATTCTAGGCGATGCTTCTAGATCCTTCTACTCATGGTTCGTCGCCTTCTTAGTTCTCAACGGCTTCTTAGTGCTCACGATCAATTGAAACTTAATGGAGTATTGAACAGGGCGCGCTAAACAAGCTTTTGATGAAGTGAAAACACTCATGTATAGTATAGTCCCCTTTGTAGTTCTGGTTGGATAGGAACAAACACGTTTTGTGGGACTTAACGAGGCACGAAACAAAAACTAATAATACTTGGTGGATTTTCTCACAAGTGATTTTATCAAGCGGAAGGGAAAATACAATTGTAAAATTGTATGAAGGTAATTAAAAGGGGTATCATGGTCCTTCGATACTTGGCGGCACTTGGGGGAGGCCTATGTCCAGAGTCGCGAACGTCATGCGTAGCAGTTCTCGCGGCTAATCCGCAAAAGCGAGAGTAGGCTCGCGGCGGTGTTTTTAGTGGGTGAAAGCGCCACATAACCAAACCGTCTCCCCGGACGATGCGGCATGAGTTAGGCATTTTTCACCGCTTAGTAAAAAAAAAGGCCTATGTCCAGAAGTGGACGTCTTTTAGCTGAAATGATGATGATGATGGTCCTTTGAAACTTTAAATGGAGAGAGTAGGAAGGCTTTTCGATACAGTGGGACAATACAGGCTTAAAAATAAACAACGACTCACGTTTGATAACGAGAATTAAATTAAATAAGCTCACTGAAACCGAAAGCAAGTTATAAATTCCAATCACTACGTGGTTTACATTTCAGTTTTTAAACAATATTTCTCACCTAAACTACAAATATGTTCAAATAGGGATGTTCCCAATGACGCTTTGAGACGCGCGGGAGGCGCGTCTCATTGCATTTTAACCCACTGAAGTTAGCGAGTAAATAAAGAACCACATGGTTTGAAGCCAATTTTCAAAGAACACAATGTCTCTGATTTTAAGAGTTAAATAATTAAAATTATTTAACTCTTAAAATCAGAGACATTGTTTGGTTCGTCGTTCGTCAGAGACATTGTTTGGGTCGGACATTTGGTTCGTTTAAAAACACTTTATCATTGCCAATATTAAAGTATACGTATGAAGTATCGGTACATTCTGCCATCGAACCTGTTATGCACTTGGTTGTCATCTATCATCGTTATTAAAAATAATCCGAAAACGCGTCGACCGATATGGCTATTTTTGTCAGGACCAATTTTTTATGGCATTTTTTGTTTTTATTTTTTTAACGTCACTTCTCATTTTGTTTTTTAGTAAATTGCACCCGTACTAAGTGCTGGACGGGGTTGCTAAATTTAACGGGGGTTATCGAGCATGAATTTGCCGTTAGAGGCGTTCTTGTTGAGGAAGGTCTTCAAAAATGTCAAATGTAAGATGTGTATTCGCGCGTTGCGCGCTTATTATCACGTGTTTTACTAATATTCACGATTGAGGTCAAGATTGAGGTTTTTCTGATTAATGATGGCTTGAAGATTTTAAGTAGCAAGTTAGGGTCTAATTTGTTAGTACTTGGAGGAAGAATGATTTTTTAATGTTTCATGCTTGGTAATTTTAGGGGCAATATTATAAATATGTATCTGAAGTGAAGAACTATGTTGTTATACATAATAAAATGAACTTTTTATGAAGTTATTGGTACTTTAAAGAATAAAATAGAATTAATGCCAGGACCTGACATGCCAGTGGCGGCAGCTGGTGAAGTATTAAGGTGGTGTACACTATGCACATATTTATGTACAGTACAAGTGTATTACGTCAGTTTTCTTTAATAATTATTATTGAAGAAGTCGAGTTCCTAGAAACATTACTATTACTACAAGACTAAGTATAATTTAATAAGTCTGCTATAGAAACCTTTCAAAGCTTTCTGCTTTCTTTACTCATGATTTCTATTGCTTCTTTGCTCGGTTTAGCCGGTAATTGAAGCTGTTTACAACCTGTTCTAAGAGATCCTATCTCTGACGCAAATGCAAACGTAAATTGGAGCAGCTGCGGGATAAGATAAGAAAAGTCTACCCAAGCAAGTTTCGAACTGAATATGAAAATAACTATCTAAAATCTTATTTACAGTATAAACAGAAAATATCATTTCGTTTTAAAGCACTGAGAACTGTTAAATTCTTGAATAAAATGTCGTGATATCTCCATTGAAACTTTGAGATCAGACCCCATTTCATTATATTATGGGTTCCAAAGTCCTATGTTTGTAACAGCATACAATGAAAATCAATACAGCAGGAGAAGATCACTTCTAAAAGTTGCCACGCGTATACATATTAGTGACTGTACGTACAAAGGAATTCGGAATAGCTGGCCTGGTGAGTGGGAGGACCGTTACAAACGTGAAGAGGGACCAGTGACAGTGAATATGCATGGATCGCTGAGCTCAGCGCTTTAGCGCTAACGTGAGCTAGTTGCAATGTGTCGCGTGTGTAGCGCTTCAGGACTGGCTTAGTTGCGCATGACTGAATGATTCAATTTGTAGCATTCGTTACGGTATGTACTGCATACCCTACTCACAGACTCTGCACTCCCTAGGCTTGCAGATAACAAAAGTATTCAAGTGTTTGAAAATGGCGGTGTCCTATTACTGTGAGTAGTGATGGTGATGAAATAAATCGGTCCAATTAAAGTTCGTCTGGATCCCTGCGTTAGTGAGAGCCGATACCTGATGAAACCCTATGTGATATGTCTTAACATAACATAACATCACGCCTGTAATCCAAGAAGGGTTAGGCACAAGGGTACACACTAGTTCACCCACATTTCGCCAGTTATGTTAAAGTCCAGTGTAATAGGGGGTGAGCTTATCACCGGCACAAGTCCAGACTGCTACTGAAAAATTCTCGATAGAAAAACCCAATAACACTTTGCACAACCTGGGAATCGAACCCAGGACCTCATACTCAACAGCCGCGACCACTGGACCAACGAGGCAGTCTAAGGAATATTCGAATCCATTAGAATTATACTATAATTATACGAATATATCGTGGCCCTATGACTATTTAGAACTGGATACGAATAGTCGTATCCAGTTCTAGATAGTAAAAATCAATTGAAGAGACTACCTTGCACTATGCAGGTTTGTTAGGCTCAATAGTTTTAGGAAGTGGTACTACCGTGCGATCGCAGCGCCCCCATCCGGTGACGAACGCTCGATGGTTGTTTATATTTTTACTGGGGTTTACCAGCTGGATAAACTTTACAGAACATCTGGAAAGAAAGGAATAGGGTAACACATATTCTCCATATGAGAGTGATTGCCGAGTCTGACTTAAATAACTAAGTTTAACACCCGTATCTACATACAACAAGTCAAAGTGATTACTTGAGTAAAAGTCATTTTTTAAGATACGATTTACATTCTGCAGTTTTCTTGAAGTTAGAATTCTTAGCTTTGCTTTCTTTGACGGTCCTTCCTTCGTTTAAATTCATGGCTATTGCATAAAAATGTTTGTTAACTTGAACTGAAGTAATTACTTTAACTTGACTATAAACATACGATACGATATATTATATATATATATATATATATTATATTTTATTATATTATTATTATATACGATAAATTACATTAAAGGAATTACCTAAAGTAGAGTTTAAGAAATAACTTATAGGTTCTTTAATCAAATACTCAAATCAAAAACTGGATATCTGGTATCATCATCATCATTTCAGCCGAAAGACGTCCACTGCTGGACATAGGCCTCTCCCAAGTGTCGCCACATTGACGATGTATACAGGATGTTAACCGACCCTCACGAAGTCGCCAACCAAGCATTCTGTACAATAAACTAAGTAACTTTACGCAAAAATTATAGCTGGAAAACGACTTTTTTTTTGGGGTAAAAAATCATGTTTTACGGTAAAATTCAATGTAACGCACTCAAAACATTGTGCTAATGGATGGAATAGTACGGGGGTCATGGAGGTGTTTAAAGTAAAAATTTTACATTAATAACATGTATTTAAAAAAAACTTGTGAAAAAGTTAGAACTTTGACCTCCAATATCTCCGTAACTAGAAAGTTCCCTGTTATAACAAGTGCCTTTCGGCTTCGTTAAAAGTCTTTTTACACCCTTTATGTTCTATTAATTTTAATTAGTGTCATGGAAGACGTAGTTCGATACTAATAAGTTACGTTAGTAAAGTACCTACCGTACCGTTGTAGGTACATACCATACCTACCTATTTCCCGGGCACCCAAGGCCCGTTATAATCTCGCTGATTCATTTAATGTAGTACAATTACGATACCTTATTCGTACCGGTACGAGTGAAGAAGATGTTTAGTGTTCATAATGCTAATGAAGGGATCATTATGAACTATTAACATCTTCTAGCAGCCACATCAGCTTGAAATAAAATAATGAAACCGAAATCAGGAAACCTAACAAAAAAACAAAGCTATAAAAGTGAGTGAGTGAGTGTGTGTGTGTGATGAGTAGTATACGATTTCGTATCTATGTAGTACGAAAACATTATAAGTTAACAATAAAAAACTAACATGAGAGGATTCCAAAAAACAGTACTCGAAAACAATTTTCAAAAGATTTTTCATATTTATGTAAGCGGGTTATAAAATGTAAATAAAACAGCAAACAGCATTTTTCCCACAATCGGGAAATACGATAATAGAAGATATTTTTTCAATTGAAATTCATTTTTCTACGAAGTAGAAAATATGAGGACTGAAGCTTTACACAATTTGTGCAAATTGAATACTGGGAATCAAATCCAGTTCAGCAGTCGCGCTTCTACTAGTGACTAGATCAACGAGGCTGGCGGGGTTAAAAAACAGGTCGATGTTTAAAAACCGAACAAAAACAAACGTAACTTTAGCCTTTATAGAACTCTAACAGGAATTGAAACCATACACAAAAAAAAAACGGACAAGTGCGAGTCAGACTCGCCCACCGAGGGTTCTGTAGTTGTAAAGTATAAGAGGATATTACTTGCCAAATCTCAAGATTTTAGGTCAACGGGAAATACCCTATTAATTTTGATTCCCTTGAGTGTCGAAATATATTAAGACATAAACGGCCGTATCTTTTTTTTACGTTAACATAGAAGTTTGATTTTTCTGCTTCAAGGGACTGTAAACTTGAGTATGTGGTTTTAATTTCAACTCGATACCTTTACGCGTTCCCGAGATTGGGTCTTGACAAACAGATGGACAGACGGACGGACAACAAAGTGATCCTATGAGGGTTCAGTTTTTTTTTCTTTTTTGAGGTAAAACCTCTTAAAAGTATGCAATATATCGGTACACACCCGACACAAATATACTCGTATACCAGGCATTCGGTACATGATTCAAAACATCACACATAAAAGTTAGCCCACACAACAATGCGATACCCACACGGTCAGTGATTGGAATAGCTAAATTCCATTTCCAGAATCGTACTGATGTAAGTTCATGCAATCAATTTGAACTGGAGTACCAATCATTGAGAGTTATTTATGTTCCCGCAAAACTGTCGATTTGCGAGATTTCGCAATATGAAACAATGAAAGCTATTCTTATGCGCACTCACACACGCTAGCCTATACACCATTTCGCGAGTTTTCCTTTATGTACATAAAACTATTTTATTATTTAATAGTTTATCTACATATTTTTTACATGCAGCGAATTGTAAAAAAGATATGACAGTAGTAATGCTGAGATCTATTTAAACATTCTGTTCAGAATTTGTATGAAATTATCTGCCAAGTAAGTTAACGGGAACTTAATCGTAGGTGGTGAAACAGGCCCTTGTCTCATACTTTGACTTAGGCCACGTACGCACTGGCAGGTGTCTTTCTAGCGAGTAGCGAGGTGAAACAAACGTTCTAGAATGTAATAGTATATTTTATTTCGAGGGACTAAACGAAGCCATAATATACCAGAGGTGGTTTGACTCCCGAGCGTGCGAGGGAGTCAATGAAATCGAGGATATATTAAGTTGGCGTTTAGTCTTGAGGTGCAAACTTTTCACTTAGAGTGGGAGAAAAATAGTCGATTTAGTACGAAACCATTAAATAAATATTACTTAATAAAATAATAATCACAAAGATTATCTATTATGTCTTTTGCTCTTTGCTCGACGTCAAACTCTTCACTGCCACTGGATTCTTAATATACATGCTATATATACCAATGTGAAGTTTGAGTTTTGAAATTTATTTTAGTAAGTACGTATTTTAAAATAATTTATCTTAAATTCAAAAAGGACGCGTCCGCCAATTTGCAATAAATTTATTTAAAACCCAACAAACATTTATTTACACTCGACAAAAAATCTGTAATCTTCGCGGTCAGTTTTAAACCAGTCACAGATTAACAATTTAAAACACATGGCGCCACCTTCTTTCTTTTCAGGCTAAAATAACCTAGAATAGAAAGCACCTCATTACCTCAATGTCGTGTCTTCGTAGACCCTGACCAAGGCTATATCTGCTGCCATGGTGTACCGGTTGAAGTCCTCGTGGATAACAACCAGCATCACGGTGAGAAGTGTGGCTCCTCTGTCCGCATAGTTCTCGCCAACTACTATGCCTATCTCGTCAAGGGGCACACTGAAATGTTCACTTAATTATCACACATGTGGAGATTCAGTGACCTGCAACTGTCAAGGGATTACCCCTTTGACGTTTGATTGTTCTACCCGTCATATTAAACATTTAACGCTACACAATATTCATAGCCGATTTCTAATTCACTAAACTGGTTTTCATGATTTCTATTTTTAACACTATGAAAACATTGACATGACACATTAAGCTTAAATTAAAAAACCCCGCCGAACAGATTCTCTTTATTCACAGCTACATACACTCTCGATCAAGTCACCTTTTAATAAAAAAAACCTAGTAGTTTATTCATCAGTTTGGGAGCAACGATATCACAGACATACACAGATACACACGTTAAACGTGTAATACCCCTCTTTTTGCGTCGGTGGTTAAAAGAGAATATCAATATACAAATGAGTTTTCTAAGACAAATCTTGACTCATATTGTCAATATTTGTCTTAGAAAACTAATTTTTATATTTTAAATAACAGCTAAAGTTTGTGTTGCTGCTGAACTTGCATATGATCAGGCATGTAATATCCCTCGCGAAGCCTAATCCATGATTAGATTGACTAAGGGACCATCGGCTTTGTTGATGTGTATAAAGGAGTGTGTGCATGAAGAAAATTGGTTTCGTCTAAAAAATCTCAAGGAAGATAATATACTTTAGCGTACGTCGCTAATGCTTTTACAACTCAATAAGGTACTAATCCGCAAGAAATGGTATAGCCAGACCGTATTATAGAGTATCTTAAGCCGGTCTCCAGTTACTAGGGGAAAATTCATTTAGTCTTATAACTAGATTTTTCATTACGCTGCAACGCTCAGTTCAATACACCAACCGCAATTTTATTTTGTAAAATATAGCAGGTTGTTATTAAAAAAAACTTACTTTAATCTTCGGTACGTTATTTCGTTTATTCATCGTTAGACAATCCTTTACATTTTTCTTAACAAAAACAGAAAAGTGAATTTAAAAAATATGAGAATAGGTTTCCGCCGGTGTAGAGACCAGGGTCCAAGGATCCAAGTTACATATTTATTATTATATGTCCGATATTGATGAGATTTTTTTTGCTTTCTTTCCACACCTCTAGAAACTCAATAAGAGTCCAATGAAAATCCGACCACTCTACACTTCGTTCCACCTTTTTGTCTAATTGCACTCGACTAATACTATTTTGAATTTGGTCGTTTAACTTGGTGACGTAATGCAGGTCAGATTAGTATTACAGAGATTAGTGATTAGTGGTACAGAGAGTATTTCTGGCTAGGAGATCCGTTAAAAAGAGGATGACAGCCGATCCACCTCTCGCAGGCTTGGTTTTACTTCCTAGTATAGGAGCAAGCCTATTTTCAACGAAGCACCAAAAATCCAGAAAATTCCACAGAGAGCCCTTTCCACAAAAAACTTACGAATTTTGTTATTACGCAGCAGTAGTACCTGGAAAATTTTATGAATACCCACAAGTCTAAAAAAAGTATGCCCTTTGGCAATCTTCGGAAATAGGCGTTATGATAAGATATAATTGAGCCGTCTTCTTCTTTCGTATCAAATTTATTTGCGCCCAGTAGGTGGCCACGTGAATCGTGGTGACGTCGTTAACGTTTTTTTAAGTCCTGTAAAATGCAAGCGTATGGGCACCTAGGGCACTCCAGCTAGTTATGACTAATTCTCTGGAGTGTTTGGTCGCGAGCTTGGTCGGGAGCACCGCATTCACACTGAGTTGTAACAACCTTCGAAGTACATGCCTGATAGGTATTGTCAACATGGCTACAAAAAATTACTGCTACTAAAATGAAGAGAATAAACACGCAATGATAGCTGCACTATATACAAAACATTGAAAAGCCAAACTTGCATTAACACGGTTTTTTAAAATGTGGATTTTTGCACTTATTCTTACTTTCGTTTTCCATCCGCTCCATCAAGCTCTCAGATTTAAAAGTTTTTTTTTATTATTTTAACGATATAACTGTTGAGACCCCGGGAAGATGATGAATTTCAACTATTTTCTTTCGTTAATTATTTCTTATTATCGTGTCGAAGGCAATAAAATGGAATCCTCAAAAAACTTGAGTTCACACACTTAAACCAGATTAAACAAGTTTTATGTTATGTTGTGAGGACGTTCCCATTAAATTATTAGCATGAACGAAGCCGCGGACACCGCTAGTTACATAAAGTCATATTTTAACAACATTTCTGCTACCACAGCTAATTACATAATGGGAGAGAAGTAATTCAATCTCGGATGATATTCGCTGTTAAGGGAAAATTAGGCACACAGTAACCACATTCATTAACTCACTCGATCAAAGGATGGGCCACAGTTACGAACAAGTTCTTGGTGAGCATCGTCGCCACCGAGTAGTGCACGATGAGCCGCCGAACGCTTGCTATGTACGGGTGCTCGCGAATCGTTACACGCGTTCCTTTAAATATCTGAAAATACAAACAGTAAAATGTTTCTCACATACTCTTCGCGGACTGCAATTTTAACATTAGGAATTTGGATCATTTAAGCTTTTCTGAACCGCGCTGAAGTTATTTATCTATTGAAACGATTGGCATGCAATTAAGCAATGGGAATTTTTCTGCACAATAGTACTAAGTAAAATACCATCCATTGTTTTGTTATTTGCAGTACTGCATAGGTAGTTATTGCTCTCATCTTTCAAAATAAACGTTTACCAAATAACTGAATTTCCAAACAATATTAACTGTTGGAATGCATTCCTCCATTCAAATATTCAATATTGTGATATATTTGGCATACCTTTCTATTTAATAACGGTATATCACCCTGCTTCCATAAAGTATTATCCTGAAATAGTGGTCCGTATACCTCTTTGAGGTAGTTACGTTTATCAAGCGAAAGCTCAGGGTGGAAACATGTGATGACCGAAAATATGAAACACAGCAATATGTAATACATCTGGCATTTATCTGTAAATAAAACGATCCATGGTTAGGGTCGGGTATATTGGATTTCAAATATTTAAGCGACGTGACAGCAAAGCCGCATCATCCGGGATAATGCCCGGCGAGGCTGAGAATTGTGTCCATGTGTAAATAATAAGATCAATATAAGCCCCAGGAGTAATTTGTGAACTCAATTAGGAATAAGATGTGGTCGCTAATATGTTTACGTCGGCGTCATATGCTGTGCGGGCGCTGGGTACCCGGGAGTAATACGCTTGGTGTTATTATACGGCTAGGCTTACAGTAGTTGATTGCACCACGTGTCACGTATAGATGTGAACTCAAGCATGATGCCTCGCACTGGGGCGCGATGGCTCGACTAATGTACGTAACTACCTAACATATTGTTTCGAAGCAATAACGCGTTGGCTCCCAAGCTGAGTATTGACTAATTAATGTTTCATTAGTAAGCCATTAGGCTATTGAATATTAGTGATTGTGTACTTATACATTATTTTTGTTGACAGAACTTTCAGCACATACACACAATTAATGCACACAATGAATGACTGTGTGGTGTGATGCGGAATACAGTTGTAAACCGTGTTGATATTCGATATTTTCCCCAAAGGGTAAGGCAGAGGTGTACCTAATAGTAAACCCACATTTCGCCAGTCCCATGTAATAGCGGGCGAGTCTATTGCCATCAATTGGGCACAAATCCAGACTCCGGGGCTGCTACTGAGAAATTCCTGATGCAAAAATCGACCTGGGAATTGAACCCAAGACCTCATGCTCAGTAGTCCCTCTTGAAACCAAAAAAAAAAAAAAAAAGCTTTAAGTAAAAGTTTTATTTATTTATTTAAAAAGTGAATATAAATCAACTTTGAGCCCGATGGCTCAATTGAGCTGGCTTATGATCGCATAGCCTAAAATTTTCATTAGATTGCTATGTGGCTAGTTAATATAAAGGCATTATTAGTTACCATCAAAAATAGTACGTTCCACATTTTGCTAGCATGGCTCTTAGTGATTACTTTTCACAAAAGGCCTAATCCACTCTTGCTCATGCTCAAACTCTATTCGTAAGATACACTTGTTCACAGTCGCTTGTAGGAATATGGAGCCAGCCACGTTTCCGGCTTGCTAAAGTAGATTCATCTTTCATGGGGTACTGTTTGAAATGATACAATAAAATACCTCCCCACATTCTACAACTGAATGAAACGAAATTTAAATCTTGTATACAACGCACACTATGATAGGCAAGTATTATAAGTTGGGGGGATTACATCGATGATAAAAATGCTTGGCTAAATGCTGGTCCTGCTCCACAACCATAGGGGCAAACTAATTGATTCCCGTGTTAATGTATTGTAGAAGCTGCAGAAGATTGTAAAATATCCTTGCATTGTAGATTCCAGCTCTTAGTATTATATAATTACATAGCACATGTGTGACTACTTTGTACTGTTCAGCTACCATTTACATTTATTAGTTATCTTTCATTGACTTGAATATGCCTTGGTGGCTAAGAGAATATCACGCTCACTCAAATGTCTCGCTGATGGTGGTGGGTGTGTTGGGTTCCCTTAAATGTGATTGAGTTGAATGGCGCGGATACATGCGTCATGTTCGTGCACGGGCGCTGTCAGTTGGGACTGGTCATCTTTTAGCTGCCACGGTTCGTTCATTTTAATTATTTTATTTTTAAATTGCCTAATCTATTACTCTGGACGCTCTTAATGTGCACGTCTTTCTACATCGTTCTCACATATATCTATAATCTCAACATGAATGATGTAACCAAGATTTTGTAACAATATTTTGATTTAAAAGAATGTCCATGGAGTTTATTGCCCGTTCTTCTCCATAGAGATCTACGCTAGGGAATGGGCAACTACAGTACTTTCTCAAGTTATTATGCCTTGTGACTGTGACTGTAGCTTTGGTATTTTTTTGTATTTTTGACATTAATAAGTGCTGTAATGGTCTAATTAATATAAATGATAATTTGAGTTTGAGAGTTTGAGTTTATGCACATTAATCTCATAACAATATGTTTATTTTCCGACGAAGCGTGACTGAGCTAAGACTAAACTAGCTCTATAGATCTGGGCCTAAGGGTTATCCTAGCAAAATGTTATCACATAGAAACGTATAGACACCGAAATAATTCTGAATACCATTTAATATTTCGTAGAAATGTATTAAACATCGACTTAATTAATTTGAGAATAATTCAGTACTTACCAAAGCTCAGTATTAGCAATTTCATGATCGCAAAGCTTATTTTCTTGTAAAATCAATCTTTGTAAACATAAAATCTATTTGGTTGAGATTAGTACTTCGTTCGGATATTTTTGTAACGGATATTTTTAAATGCACATCTGTATAATTTTTCAACACATTAGGTAACTCCACTTATTAACTGAATGCATACCAGAAAAATGAATGCTGTGCAAAAAAACCAATTGATTAACTAAATATGTCCTACAAAAAAAAAAACAAAAAATCACACAAAACGAGATGACCTTTTTTTATCGAATTCACACCAAAAAAAAGTGGTTCGTACATCGGATATAATAATGATTTATAAAATAAAAATACGAATTGTTTATCAAAAATACTCAAAATTGTACAATCTTACTACGGAATTTCTTTTATGGCGGCATGGGCACCGGGCCGTAGGCCGACGAAGGAGGCCGGTGGAGGCCCGGCACTTCGGGGACAGTAGTCAAAGAGTGTTATTTAATATGGGGGGAAGCGAGCGCGCGTCATGGAGTCGTCGTCGAAAATAACAAAAAACAAAACAGTTCTGCAAATACCATAAAGTATATTATTTTGATTTATTGAGTGTGCATAATTTGTGTGCGAGTCAGTATTTTTAGTTTAACTTTGAAATATTTTGTTCGAAAAAAGGTAATATACAGATATCGATTTATTTACATGCCTTTTTGTAATATAACAAGGATTTCGAAATAAAAAAGCCAATTAGTTAATTTTTTTACTAGACAACACTTATAGATATTTAAAATTACACAAAATCTAGTATACTAGTATAATATAATAAGTAGTATGGTTAATACTAAAATAATATTTTATAAATAAATTGTTAAAACTATTTAAGGCCAGCTTCACATTGCCTTCATTGTTTTTTGTTGTAAATTACCTTTCACTGTTATACACTTAAAACGTTATATAACGTCACGCCTGTATCCCAGGGAGGTTTGGCAGAGGTGTAGGTACACTGTATACCCACATTTCACCAGTAATGTTTCAGTCCCATGCAATAGGGGTCGAACCTAATGCCATCAATCGGATTACCCGACACACTTTTAAAGAGAAATTCTCGATGAAAATGTGGTCATCAAGCGAAACTGACGTATTCAGTTCACATCACGCTGACCATATTATACAATAGAATTAGAACCTAACATTGTCCATCATAGTTCCACTGAATTAGGAAATCCCATTGTTGTCACTTATGCGAATTACATAATACGCTTACTATTTAGTAGTGAGATTTAATTTTGTTATTCCTACGCAATTACGCATGTATTATTATTTCCGTGAAACATTTTGGTACAAACAATAGAAACTTTAATAAAGGTAATAATGATACATTACCTAATATTTGTTGCAAAACTAATATTAATTGGGCGTACACATTAGTAATTTTATATGAAAAAGTATGTAGTCTAATTTTTGTATTGGTAACCTATGGGTAAAAGTTTGAACATCCTGAGTATGTATAATATGATACATTGAGTCACGTGAATAGAATCATAAATTATAATTCGTTCTAAAACCGAACGCTACGAGAACGCTACGACAGCGCTACGACAGCGTAGCAGCGTAGCAACGCCTAATCTCGTATACTTATTAAATACTATGACAGACGTGATGGTAACTGGCCTCATTAAAGTGCTGGTTTCCGCAGCCAGTGTGGAATTTATCCGTACTGTTTTGACCTATTATTTAATAAGACAACTGGCACTACTATCGTCTTCTGCAAGCTTTTGCCGCATTTATCTACGAAGGTATACAAATAAAACAAATTCAAAACACTACATGAAGTTCTGAAAACCAATATTTGTGTTCATAATAAGTAGGTAATTATTCCTGTGCTAGTGTAGTAGCCTTGGGTTCGCCCGTGCTCGGTGTTGCCAGATGCACGTAGGCCCGCTGAGGCCAGGCCGCCGGGCGCGAGCGCTCCATCACACCCAGACACGAGGCAGCACTACTGCCCGTGCCCCCGAATGCACCCCGTGTACTTGAAGTTGACAGCGAATGCACCGATATCACCTGCGGAATATAATTGTTAGATCTGAGAGAAAATATCGCCAGAGGGAACACAAGATTTAAATACTTTTAAAGGTAATATATTATTAATCTGTTTTTAATCATTTGTTAACAGTGAGCGGCTGATGTCAACTGAATGACTCTGAGCGGCAACTCGGTCGTAAACTCAAAGCCGAGTGAGCGGCAAACTGTAGCAAATTAAAAAAACTCTTGGCTGGTCTTTGCGGGCGCAGCGTAGCGAGCGGACTTCGCCGCCGACTGGAGCAGATGTCGCGCGTAATTTCGGTGCAAATTGGCCCCTCGCTGAATAAGGGTATCAAGACACTTGCGCAAATGACATTTGCGCGAAAGACACTTGCGAACCCACTTGCGCGAACAGACATAATTATGTGCGTATGGACATTTGCGCGAAAGACACTTGCGGGAACCCACTTGCGCGAAAAGACATAATTATGCGCGAACGGAAAGTGTGAGCTTGCAAAGTAATTCCAAGTGTGTAGATTTGTCTGGTGGACCGATACAGGGTGTAAAGTTTGACCAAAAGTCCAGACCTTGTCAGGACTTTCTAATTTATTCGGATTTCGTAATTGTTCGAAATTGGAATTTTATGCTATTCCGAACATATTTTTTTGAAAATAGGTCCTAGAAAAAGTGGAAATCAATATTTTACGAGAAACAATTTTAATTATTTTCTTTATAACAATATTAAAATGTTGTAACTGTAACTGCTCAATATTGAATGGATGCCTCAGCTCAATGTTCTGAGTGCGCTACATTGACCGCTTCCGTGAACCGTGATTTTCGATACAAAAATAAGTAGTTTTGCAGCAAAAATGCGCACTGTGGTTACATAGTTTGATGTACAGAATACTTGGTTGACAGTTTTTACCGTTAACACCACACGGTGTTAACAGTAAAATCTGTCACACTGTCATTACAGAATAAACAGATAAACATTAACCATTGACCATCTGTACAACTTTAATTTTATTAGCCAAGCAAGTTTGATAGCTTATATATTTAGGAAATATGACCCTTTATAAGGCGGTATGATACCCCCGTGCGTCGGAAAGCAAGTTAAGCCGTTGGTCCTGCGCCTGATCTCTCTCTAGTCGTGTCGGATTGCTGTCCTATCGGACTATGAGAGTAAAGGAACAGAGAGTGCACCTGCGCCTGCGCACACACTCGAGCGCTATAATATCTCCCGCGCCGATGGTTAATCTCCGTTAAGATTGGCCGCCGTGTCCGAAAACGGTCAGGAGGACTATTATTATTATGTCGCCGTAAAATTATGCCAGCTATCGATTAGTAGGTTTTTTGCGTGGTTACCATTTTGAAAATAAAATAAAATGGCGGAATTTACGTAAAGGCTAAATAATTCAAACAACTTGCCTATTTAGAAGGCACATGAAACAGAGGAGCCAGTCCGGTTGGCTTTTAGCGCGCGTCATGCGTCAAGATGTTACCAATTGATTCTAAATGTAATCATTATTCAATATTAATAAAATAATACGCCTTTTATTTATCGATGGTCTAGAGAACATGTTACTATTTGCGACATTTTTGCCCACACGCTTTTTTATGGTAAACCTAGTTACGTCAACAAGTCTATGGTCTAATTTCCTGGAAATTATTTTGAATTTGAATTTCCATCAGAGTATAAGTGAAACTTAACGGGTCCGTACGGCATCTCAACAGGTTAGTTTAGGACGACTGACCAATTTAATCAGCTGTGTCCACAAACACTTATTATGATTGGTTTCCAATACAACTTTACAAGTATAGAAATCGGAACTTTTTCTATTTGCTCGGCTAATATTATGAATATACAGGGTGTGAACAGACCCTTCACGAAGCTGTTAACCAAGCGTTATGTACATCAAACTAAGTAACTTAACACAAAACATATTGCTGGGAAACAAATATTTTTTGGGGTGAAAAATCACGTTTTACGGTAGAACTCAATGTAACGCACTCAAAACATTGTGCTGATGGATGGATTGAATAGCAAGGATGTCGTGAAGGTGTTTAAAGTTTAAATCTAACAATAAAAATGTGTATTTAAAAAAAAACTTGTGAAAAAGTTGGAACTTTGACCCCCAATATCTTCTAGTTACGGAGTAACTAGAAGTTTCCCAGGTATGTTCTAGAACAAAAAAATGATCGCAATGACGTGAGAACAAGTGCCTTTCGGTTTCGTTAAGGGTCTTTTTACACCCTTTATACATGATGATGATAGATTGGAGAAGGAGAGGACACCAAAGAAAGGATGGATAAACGGAGTCAATGACACCTTGACGGTTGAAAGGGGACAGTGGAAGAAAACAACGTGATGTCATCATCATCATCATCATTCTTCGGCCATTGTTGTGCCGACATCAAATGAAATGAAACAAGGGCAGGAATGAGATGCACAGCGTAATTGTCTTAGAACATGTGCTTACAGACGTAGACTAAGCAATTAACATTCACAAAAAAAAAATACTTGATGGCAAAAACTAAAATAAACTTTGCAGAAAAACCTTCAATTCACACAAATCTCTAACATTTTTCATATTTGCTTATGAAATTGGCAGTTCGAATGTGCTACCTGCATGTATAATAATATGCAGGTAACTGCCAATTTCCGTTACACGACAAAGGAATACATTTGAAAATTCCATTCCATTTTCAGCGAGTTAGTCTATGGAACATGCGAAGCAGTGACAAAATGAAATAGCAGAATCTTTACGCATTTTCAAATTCTTGCGAATTTATAGAGTGCTTGGAATTTGAATATTAAAAAGTTAACATCTCGATATTTCAGGTTCTTGTAAGGGTTTCTACACACTCATTCGGGTCGGCACATTCGGTTCGTAGTATCTGTCGAATAGCAAATCCGACCCGAAGCAATTGTTACCCACATTCAGCTTTAGGTTGTCGGGAAATATCTGACCTCGCTGAAATAATATGCATGAATACCAACCAGTATTCTATCATAAAACCATTTTTTCCTACTTCAGTTTCAAGTGAAAATCAGTTTTCCGCAAAACCATAAAAATACCAAAAGCGATTTACGACGACGACGACGATTTTACGGTATTTGGAGAAACATACAAAGTAAATTCAACCGTATCCTACATCCTGTTGACTTTGTAATTTAGCCAACATCCTGTCTTTCCATCCAGACTTTGCAATTATCCATCCTGACTTTGCAATTGCATTGGTTGCTGAGTTCTGAAGCTGTTTGCTCAGTAAGCAGTCGCAATATTAATTAACTACGAATAATTAATATCATTTTACGTTGCAATGATAAGTACCTACTTACTACGATTTTATTGGTTTTAGTTCGTAGTATCAACATCGAAAGGTATATAATTTATTTGTTTGTTTATTTTCGAGCTCTCGGTCCTTCTGATTAATGATATTCGTTGATTCTACCAATAACTGCTTTTACTACTAAATAACTGCCTCCCATAATGCTCTCTTATAATGTTAAAATAAAATTTAGTATAATAATGTTCAATACATGCATTGCATTATTTGCATTCCTGCTCGTTGTAAATATTAAAAAAGAACTGCTACTAAAAGTTTACCGGAATTTAGTCATTTTAGCTCGCTGCATGCACACCTGAAATTTTAAAGTGATACTAGAAAGGTTGGTAGGATATAGAACATTTAATACGTTAAAAAAAAACCCTATATTTTTATTTGCTCGTGGAATGTTTTTATCCCCTCACTGGAATAAAATGACTAACGGCCGTTTTCTATAACTTACTTGAAAATAACTGTTGGTTAATGTGCCTTCTTCCGTAGTTATCGATGTTTCTATAAACAAAGAATATCCTACCCGCGTCACCTACCTGTCACTTGATTCATGAAAAAATCAAAGAAAGATTTTCTGTGACGTTTTGTTTGTAACCGTCCAGTAAGCAAAATGTCAAACAGACAAAGATAGCAACCTACCGAAACCGGCCAGTAAGCTATAGAAAATGGCCGTAAACCACGTAAGTCTAACGGGCACCCCGGTTTTACACCGTACGTCGATTGTGTCCTTTTAAACCATTGTTTTAAAAGCCAATTATGATCTGACAAAATAAATAACTTTACTTAAATGAAAGACCCGCACTCCAGCGAAGCGGAGACGAGACGAGAGGAGAGGCGACGTCTTGCAAACCACCAATAGAATTTCGTTATTTACATTTCTCGTCTCCGCTAAGCTTTAGTGGAAACGGTTGAGCAGAGCCGAGAGGAGATGTCTCGCAATTGTTTAAGCTAGCCTCCGCAGTAGCGTGAACGGCGTGTGATGAGCGGAGTACTGTGACCGGCTCGCGGTGCGGCGAGCGGCGAGCGGCGTACGGTGAGCGGCGTGCGATGACAGCGTACGGTGTGCTGTGAGCAGCGTGTGATGAGCGGAATACTGTGAGAGGCGCGCGGCGCGGAGTGCGGTGAGCGGCGTGCGATGAACGCAGTGCGGTGAGCGTCGTGCGATAAATGCAGTGCTGTGGGCGGCGTGCGGTGAGCAGCATGCGGTGAGCGAGCGATGTGCTGTGAGCAGCGTGTGATGAGCCGGTTACTGATTTTTGACTTACTTTGTTACTTACTTTGTTACTAGGAATACTTTGAATTGACAAAGCGTAGTCGATAACTACTCAATATTACTACTCAATAACCTACTCTAATTAATGTTAGAAATACCGATCCAGACATAATAGAAGAAAGACTCCAATTATTAAATTGAGGTTGAAATGTACAGGCTCATAACTTAACATAAGTCGGTAGTGAGGATCGCTCAAAATTATAAATAAGTTAGTATAAATAACTTAAGTATAAATATGTCAAAGTAAATAAAGTTATTTTCATAAGTAGAGTTTTTTTATTAGCTATGTTTTTTGTCATTCCTCATCACTTTGTATCAGAATATGAGCGCTGTGACGATTTTTTAATGTTACAGCACTTTTGGCCTCGTAGAGGACCAATTTCGTTTCTTTTTTATTTTTTTCCCTCTGTTTACTCTTTATTAGTTGTATTGATAATTTAACTAGTTTAGTTTTGTGTGTTTTGTCATGTGCGGGCTAATAAATGCTTTTTCTTTCCTGTAAACTTCATATTTTTGACTTAAGCCTGCTGACCAAAGTACCGGGACTGTTCTAGTACAGAGTATTATTTAATATAAACAATTAAATTAAATTAATATACACGGAACGCATGCCTAACATAACCCTAGGGAAAATAATGGAAATACCTACCAATAATCAACAGATGCAAGAAAATAATTATAATCTATTATAAGTCGTGCGCTCGATCAGAATTTCCATCGGAAAAATAATGAACTTTCAATTTCCTACACTATTGGGGGGGGGGGGGGGCATCCCTGTGGGGGCGAATTTTCAAAAACTTTCCGTAATACACTTTTAATCCGGTGTAGGTTAAGCATTATTAGACAGTACGCGCATGTAAGATTTTATTAAGTACATAACCCGTGAATCCGACAGGATTTTTCATCGGTTGAAGTAACGAACTTTCATACAAACTTTTTGATGAATTGTTTACTTTGAAAGCGAAATGTTCTGCATGCCAGTACGTAATATCATTTTCATTTCAGCATAAAGACGTCCACTGCTGGACATAGGCCTCCCCCAAGTGTCGCCACATTGACCGGTCCCATGCGACTCGCATCCAGTACGTAATGTATTTACACAGTACTGACGCTTTTCAAGTATTTAAGTGTATTTATTGGCCCGGTAATATGTCGTTGGTGTATGCTTTGCAATTAAAGTCACTCAACAGGAAATTATTTATCACGTATCTACATAGTCATTTTAAAAATACCAGTTTACTTTTGTAGGACATTTAAACATAATTCTCTGGCACCCTTTTTTGGCAAAAACATAAAACAACGTGACAACATATTGAAACCTACAAAGAACGAATTACCGTTATTTTACAAGATAAATTTCATATCATTTTCACACACCTGGTGATTTAATTATGGTAATCTGGTGATGGTCCAACGTACAGTAAATAGGCTTTGTCTCCATTTTCGCAAAATGTATATAAATTAAATTCGAGCATGTACTTATTTCGTATAATACTTTGTGACAGACAAAAACGTATATTGTTCACGAATAAAGCCCGGATATTTTTTTTACCATTGACAACTGAATTCTTTAAGTTAAATCCATTACATGCGGACGAAATGTTTATTACATTTCGTCTTTAATGCATTATCAAATGAAATACCTACTGGAGCTTTTCGACAAAATCTAAAATGACGCAGTTATACCTTTGAACATAAAGCCTGTTCGTAAAATGGCACATTATGCACTGAAAATAAACTTACTTTGGACCGAAGGTGTAACAGCGGCCGACTTTCTGACGACGAGCCGTCGGCGTCGATATTCCTGGACTGGTAATCCTGCGCCATCCACAGGAACACAAGCATAGCGAGCGCAAGCATCGCTGCGTACACGAAGAATTCCGTCGCCTGCAACATTTTACACGATCAGATTCAAATTCAATTCCAGTCCCGCTGCGAACTACGCTTCGGAGAGAAACACAAAATGATATCATATTCACGAAAATCTCTACACGTTGAATGAAGCTTCGCTGTTCGCAAACTATAACTTGACGGAAACGAAGTGAACTGTAAGTAGCTTGCGAAACGAGTGTTTGTGTACAGATTTAGCCACACTCCGAGTTAAGAGCCTCGCAAAGTTGCATGTAATGGATTTAAGCACACGTTTGCTTTAGGTTGCTAATATATACGCGAAGCTTAAACAAGGTATTCATTGTAATCTTGCCATATTTGTTGTTCCATAACTAGTTTGTTTTAGAAAATGTTTCTGCTCTGCTCTCTTTAAAAAGCAATCGCTGAATGACCAGATACAATGTTGATTATGTGCAGCTCCCAAAGTTGTAATCATTTTGCAGGATATCAATAAGTATCCGCTTTTTGCATGTTTTAAAAAACTGTAAAATTCAACGTCGGGACCGTTTTCAAGTTAACAGGAGTGGAGTTCCGAAAAACGGTTTGCTGGTGTTTATGTCCTTTAGGGCCTAAGCACATGGCGTATTTTAAACGCGCTGACTTGTATACGCGCTTCAAACGAGATTTTAACGCAACCTTGTAACCAAACCACACGGGGCGATCGTGAAACGCGCATATACTGCGCTTATACGCGCAGATACAGCAATACAGACGCGCTAATAGTTGCTTGTAGCTTCCGCAAGTCAGAGACTCCTCGTCAGTTGACCATTTGTACGCGCTTCAAACGAGTTTCGAACGCACTTCACACGCGCGTTTGCATCACGTTTTACGCGCGTGTGATTCTATAAAAACGCAAAAATCGGCATCTACGGCGCAGAAAACGCGCGTTCCTGAAACGCGCGTCATCTGTGCGTTCAAAATACGCCGTGTGCTAGCGGCTGTATTTTTAAAATTCGGTTGTTGTGTATTTACTAGTTGTGCCTATGATGACTAGCTCTTTGTCAAGCTTGAACCTATGGATTTTTGCAAATAAACGCTTGATGAAACTGGGGGAGCAGGGCTGTAGGCTGCAGGATGTTGACAATGGACACGTTGACTGCTCTGGAGCAGAGGTTCTGATTGAAGACTATTGTTTCAAATATCCTATAGCGCCTTTGAACTAGCTGAGAGAGGTCGGTGGGCACAATGATACCGTTTCCAACCTGTGAAACCTCGGACGATGTAATTTTGGCCTAAAGCCTTTCATGGGGAACACATAAAGGCCCGAGAATAATTACGCATATTCCCTTTTATCAATACTAGGTGGTATTTAGAACGAGGACTGGAGTCGTGGCTATACGTAAAGGTGCTCTTCCAAAATCAGTGCCGAACGATCACACATATACACCCGTTGAGTCTCTGTGGCCTGTTATAATATTGTCAGTTGTGACTGGTCATCTCTCAGTTGCCATGGCTTATTTTAATGAATTATTTTAGTTTTTGAATTGTTTTTTTTTCTGTTTTGTTTTACTGTGGACACTTTTAACGTGCACATCTTGCTACATTGTTCTCACATAATATACCATCTCAACATGAATGATGTAACCAAGATTTTGTAACAATATTCTGATTTAAAAGAGTTTCCATGGAGTTTCTTGCCCGTTCTTCTCCATAGAGATCTACGCTTGGGAATGGGCAACTACAGTACTTTCACAGTTTTTATGCCTTGTGACTGGGACTGTAGCTACATTTAATTTTCATCTTTGTTTCGACAATTCAAAAGTGCCTGTAACTGGCCTACTTGAAATAAATGCTTTGATTTTGATTTTGATTTTATAACAATTGGGCTGCTATTGGCAGTCGCATTCTTTGGAAGTGTACCTTAGTAATAGCCGCTTAAGTCTATTAAAGTTAAAGATATTGCCGATGTTGGTCTTTAACACTTTTTTATTGTTATTATCAGCTGCACCCGGATACACTGGAAGTACCCCAACATAATCGAGAAAATGCTAGGCAGATGATCAAGTGGAATTTCAGACCAAAGTAGAAAATATATTCAGGACTGGAGCTACAGATAATGTATACTGCAAGTTGAAATACAGTATTTGCATTTCAATCAGAGAACTGAGGGCCGCCGGCCGTCAGTATCTTGTTGCGCTGAAACAGTCTATCAATACCTTTTGAATGTGTTAATAAACCGTCTGTGTAACTATAAACAGATATTTTGGTACAACATCGGATGTACTGTTCGAAGCATTCCTGTAAACACAGTTCGGAAATTTCATCTTTAAAATTAAAATCAAGGACAACTTTGCAAATTAAACGACTAATAAAATATTACCTCTCAGTTGGTCAATACAAAGGTCCTCCAGATCTTTCACAAATAAATAAATAATTTAATTATGAATATTTATAACAATATTTTTTAAAGTAAGCAATCGAGACTCCTCACTCGCATATAATCTTTCAAAATTAAGATTTTTAGTTAATGTTTTTTTTAAACAAAAAGTTTTAATTTAATTTGTTTTTAAATCAATGTTCTGTCATAAATGCGGTGAGAACATTCTTGAGCTTTTATATGTAGGTATGGAGCATTGTATGTATTGTATGTTGTTTTAATATACGAAAGATTCTTTCATCAAGCTCGATATCACGCGAAGTATCAGGTCTAATTTAAATCTTCAAATATTTTGTGTTAGGGGTGCTGTAAACCTGTGATAAATCAGAGCAGGGTTGGCAACAAATCAAACATGCATTTTGTCACCCAGTTATGTTTTAACAGGTCAACCAGAACTCGTGTGAAGCTGTGCCAAGTCCTTCAAATTATTAGCAATCATCAACTATATTTTTGCAGTGAGTTCCTGCTCGATTTAATTCGTAAATTACAGATCGTAAAATCGTTTGTGACAAAATTGCCAATCACGAAAAAAATAAAGGGCTTTGCGTTTTCATTGACAACAAATTATCTTTTCTCGTTTCTATCGTGAGAGCTCTAATAAAAACAAGGTGTTATCGACGTTGAAAAGAAAAGCCTTGCTGAAGAACGAGTTCCTCGCTCCACTGCACTCGAAGCCATCTAATGCAACTCATGGCACAAATGTTGGCTGCAAATAAACGAGAATCATCTCACATAGTCGTATCGAATGTCATTCTTTTCATGATAGTTTTATCTTCTAACCAAAATAACAGCAGCCAATTGTCTCCTGAGCGTAGGTTGCTACCGGGTTTTTTACTTTCTTTTGCCGATCTGTGCTGAAACAATAAGACGTCGTGCACCGGTTGGCACGGATTTGATTTCTAATGAAAGGAATTCTCAACAATCCATTAATGAATGAAATAATTGTTGGGAATTTCTTGTTTTGTTCACTTTTACAATTTGTAACGAAGAGTGCAAAAACACCCTTGACGGCACCAAAAGGCACGCGTTCTTCCTGTCATTGCGATCATTTTTTGTAGTGGACCGTAACTGGGAACCTTCTAGTTACGGAGATATCGAAGGTGAAAGTTCCAATTTTTTCTCATTTGTTTTTTTTCTTTTAAACGTTCGAACTATACTTAAAAGACCTCTATGAATGTTTTAAGTGCGTTACAATGAGCGCTACAGAAAACCGAAATTTTTCTCACCAAAAAAGTCGTGTAATAATATTTGCACAGTGTTATTTAGTTTGATGTACAGAATGCTTATTTGGCGGCTTCGTGTCGGACCCTCCGTTTACATAATAAAAATAAAATAAAAAGCCTTTTATTTCCAGTTAACATAATAACATACAAATGTTGTCTCCTACCTTTAAAACTTAGTTAACGTTTACATACTGCTCTTAAATAGTTACTTTAGGCCTGCCAGCAGCCACCCAAGAGCAAGTTATTGTTACTAGTTGAAAGATTAGTATATTACTTTGAAACTGACGTAGACCCTGACATAGAATAACCGCGAAATCACAGTACTTACTGTGCCTATCTTTGAACGATAAAGAATTTACTCCAAAATCCTTCGAAATGAGATTAGAAGTGTAGTTGCTTTTGGATTGGGTATTTGGGTGCTGGGTTCGCAAAGTGTTTATTATGTTTTTCCCTAGAACATGGATCGCCTCTTATAGCATGAGACTTAAACATTTTTGGCAACATTGTGCTTGTATACTAAGGTATACAGGTAGCTACACCCATGCATACATTTTCGAGGATATTAAAGGCACAGTACACCGGCACCTCAACTGCACAGCTGCAGCGCGGCGTCGCCTCTTATTTAGGCCACGGCTATTAGCCGCCAGCGCGCTAACTACGCATCGTCCGCGAGGTGCAAGCTCGCAGTCCGCGCGCCGGCTGCGAGGTGCAAGCTTGCTGTCACTTCGAATACAATTGAAGGCATTTGTAATCGACGTTGTTTCGCTGGCGACTCGGAGTCGGCGCGCTGTAAGCACGCTGTCGGTGCGCTGTAAGCATGCGGTCCGCTAGCTAGCAGTGCGAGTTGTATGGTAGCGGAAGGCGCGCTGACTGTTCGCCGTTAGATTTTACATATTGATATTCTGAAATGTATTTTACTACACACGTTTTAGTTCTCAAATTTGAATGACAAGTTAAATGCTGAGTTGGAGCGGTGCCGATGCGGTGCTGGCATAGTGTGCCATGACCTTAAGAAGTGATTATATTAAGTTGAGTTATTTAAAGGTGGTTAAGGCAAGTGTCGTACAACTTCAAGTAAATTTTGAATTCTACCGTAAAACCCACAAAATAAAGCTCACATTTCAATGCTATGCTGCTACTGTGAGTTGAGTCGGAGTGGATTCGGCGTCGAGTTTGTGTGATGTGACGATACCTTCAATGGGACGATACTAATTATCGCTATGAGTGTGAGTAAATCGAAACGCATATCGCTAGGATCAGTGCCACATAAATCATCGTTACGTCATAAATGTACAAACAGCCTGATTTGTTGCCATAATTGTGTTAGCTAATGTGTTGCCATATGCCAAATATATTGCCATATGTACATTAAACATAACGTGTTTAATCTTTCATATTGATCTGGCATAATAATTATCATGTCATCTAGATATGTTTTAAATTTGTTGGTCGTCATAATAGAAATTAATAGGGATTATGAGATATAATAATGTGTGTAATGTGCTGCCTCGTTGCCTAGCATGAGGTCAATTCCCAGGTCGGGAAAAGTGTTATTGGGTTTTTCAGGAATCTCGTAGCAGCAGTCACGGAGTTTGTATTTGTGCTCGGTTGATGGCAATGGGCTTGCCCCCTATTACATGCGACTTAAACAAAACTGGCAAAATGCGGGTGTACTATTAGGTACACCTCTGCGTATCCCTTCCGGGATTACAGGCGTGATGCTAGTGTCATGTAATAATGTTTAAAGGACCGGTCAAGTGCGAGACTGTGTTCAGTACAAAGTTGTATGTTGATAGTTCGTCACAGAAATCAGGTCTCGAAGATTCAAGTCGGATTGAAGGAAATACTTCATTTTGCAGTTGAAACAATGCTCTCACATCTATATATATTTTTATTTTTAACAGTAGATTTTAGTTTTTGAAATTATTTTCAACTTGGCAGACCGACGAACACTGAAATGATCCTACAAGGTTTCCTTTTGAGGTACGGAACTCTAAAAAACGATGCTCTTTTTTTTATTACATTTAAATTTTTACGAATGTTTAAATGCTTTCTTTTTCTGTATCTAATGAAGTAAAGATTTATTTAGTCTGTGAAACACGATAAATTCTTGTAGAAATGACTTGTCCGCGTTACCGACCTCAATCTGACCCAATCAAACGAGATTCTCTCGATTCCTAATACAATTTACACGGGGTAAGCCTTGAAAACCTGTATATTTTTATTTCTTTCCTATCACAGTTGGGAAATAGTAAATTTCTTCGTAACTAATTTATTTGCGAAATGAGTGAAATTAAATTTATTTATTTCCCAGAATATAGGATAGACTAAAATTATATTTTCATTATAATAACATGGGAAAATAATTTTAGTCTCACTATATTTGACTTCCGGTGTTCCGAGTCGTGCAAATATTACTACTTAGTACATGCATAATAATATCATGAAATTACATCAATGGCATTAGTCATACACATAATAATCATAATAAAATGTACAGTCTTGCTTCGGTAATATTAATTAGGCACATTACATTATTATTATTGAAGAACTCTGCGAGTAATTGCGGCTGATCTTTTAAGGAAAAAGGAAAACGTTTTTGCTTGTTTACATTCCTCGGCTTGAACGTCGTTTTAAGCAAAGCCTCACTTACAACGGCTATCATTATCTACCTAGCTGCGCATTTAGCGTTGAAATTAGCCAAAGTTGTTTAAGGCCGCGTCCTAACAGAAGCAATCGTCGCGCAAACAGACCTTTAAGAGCTTTTTGTTCAACAAACCCGTATACATGGTCGTACCGACAAGGAGCGCTTTGCGGTTTTCCACCGCTTACTGCTCGCAAGAAAAAATAAAACTCAGAGTTTTACCCTGAAAAGATCTTACACCTAAAATAAAGAATTGACGAGTAGCAATATAAAATGAATCAGTTTAGTCATCTGAACACTTACCCTAGATTCAAATATCTTGGTCTGTGCGACAAGAATCACGATTAAGTTTCCAAAAGCAACAGAGACATACCAGGCGGCTATAGTTATAGTTTTCATACTCTTTGGTGCCTGAAACAAAGCATCACGCATTTTCTTATAGTAATAGCAGTGTATTTTGAGTCTCTGTGTCACACTATGTCTTCATGATGTTTAAAATCATTCAACGATACATTCATAGCTTAGCAAAGGTATATTACAAAATGTTCTAGCAACATGCAAAGGCCCTATCTATTAGGTAAGCTATATTGTCACTGCTTAGACATACCTATTTTTCGTCCACAGGCAAATTTATTTCTACCTACTGATATTATAAGATAGATTTGACACTAACCACACTTGGATCCCGAAAAGTTTGGTGGTGCGTGACGGGTATTTAAAGAAGTTGTTCTACAATAAGGTAAAAAAATGTACCTGTGTAAAAGAGAATTCCAACCCCGACACGGCAAACATAATCTCAGCGACAGACACGAGCAGGTACTGCGGCACGATCCACGCCAGATGCAGCTCGTTCGGCGGGTTGGGCGCGTGCAGCACTGCAGCATCCAACCTGCCCATCCGCTCCCGAAGGCACAGCACGTACACCCCGCCAGCGCGAAGGTAGCCCTCACCAGAGCCTGTCATCTCACCGTCGGCGCTTATGGCTCGCCATCGGAATCTGAGTAGGATGAAAAAACAAACTGTTTGCTTGTTTATTCATTTAACACTTTATCAGACACAACTGCCTCGTTGGACTAGAGGTCGCGAGAATGACTGCTGAGCACGAGGCCCTGAGTCGGGCCAAGTGTTATTGGGGTTTTCCATCAAGAATTTCTCAGTAACAGCTTCTGAGTCTGGATTTCGCCCGGTTGATGGCGATAGACTCGCCCGGGGTATTACATGGGACTTAACGTTCGTGTTTAACGTAAATCTACACGAGACACACATGGCTTTTTAATTCTTTCTTTATTATGAGTGGTTTAACATAACTGGCGAAATGTGGGTGTACTAGACACACCTCTGCTTTACTCTTCGAGGACTTCAGGCGAGATGTTATGTTGTGTACACCACATTATAACAAAAAGCACAAACATATAAGTCAGTTCTTACTGGGTGGTTTTATCTCACGGATGATAAAGACGAGTACGGATTGACCCAAAAAAAACAGTGCCCTCTAATCGACACAGTGTTCAGTACGCTCAGCTAAAAATAATTTAAGGAAGATACACGTGGTACGAAAAGATTACTGTTTTCCTTAAATAGGCAATTTTCTAATTTATTATATTTCCTACGTAAATTACAACCACAAAGAGCAAGTTTACCTTATTAGCTGTTTTAAATTCGCTGTAAGAGTAATATTGTTTCTACGGTTAACATATTTTTCCTGGTTCCCAAAATATAAGTATATTTTTGTAACAAGCCGTATGTCTAATAGGATTTCCGTTCATTAAAACGACAAACTTTTATACAAACATTCATCCTTCGTTTCTTAAACCTATTATGAGACGAATGTTCAAAAATCTTTCGTTTTTAAAGAGTTCTTTTGCAAAATTGTTTCACTACTTAATTCAGCGGCTTAAGTTAGAAAACTGTTAATTTTTCACAACCTCGCACACAAGCTCGGACCAACCTTAATAGCCAACCAGCCAGTAATATCAGTCAATATTATCAGTATAAAACACTGTCTACCGTTTGATGCCAGAGCAGGTCTAATCCTTCTGCTTTCAACATAGTTTCAGTTTTAGCTTAAAACTGTGTCTAGTCAGTAAATTAATTAAATTTTTAATAGTTAAAATGAAATACGTTATTAATTCAATCCGTATTGTTTCACGGGCTGCAGAACAAGGGACTTCCTGCCATTGATACATTAAAAGAAGGAAGATACGTTACGCGTTAACATCGCAATCAGAAAACCAGGGGGCCGAGTCTGCTATTACAATAGTGTCACAATGGTCTTTCATTGATTTCATAATTGTTGATCGATGACAATGGTCATTTTGCTAAAAATTCGTAATCTGCTAAATTCATAATGGTCGATCATTGTTCGGTCAATGGTCTCGTAATAGAATTGTGATAAAATGACATTGTTGTATTGCCATTATTAAAAAACCTTAATAGAAATGATTTTCGAAAAACTAGAATTAAATTTGAACATCTAATCATGCCAGATTTCATTTATATATGTTTTTACATATTACTTATTAGTGTTGTATGCAATCTGAAGTAGTAAGAAGTTCGTAAACAGCAAAAAACAATAAGTTATGTGTAACGCGTATTAATGTGAAACTATACAATTCAATAATATTAATTATCTGTTTAGCTATCAAAGTCAAATGTGACATTACTGCTTACTGACGTTTTATCTGTTTTTATTTCTAGCGGTCGGTGTTTTTATTTATTTTCATTTAAGTGTTATATATTATCTTTAATATAGAAGCCTATATTTATAGCAATACAAAATGGTGCTAATTGATCAAATTTCGGCTGGAACTGTCAAAATTTTAGCACATTACCGCGTAAGTCAGTCATTCATTTGTCATTGTGAACGAGATTACCATTCTATGCGATTTCTTTCAATGGAGTGTCAGTGGTTGATCATTGGAAAGTCATAATGACGCCACTATATTAGAAAATTACCAAACTTGAAAAAATCAACAATTATGAGATCACTGATAGACTATTGTGACACTATTGTAATAGCAGACTCGCCACCCTTTTTTATATTTTTTTTTAGGATGGGAAATCATCAAATGACTTCTCCCGCTCTGGGCTGAGCAGGAGGGAGTGTCAGACTTTTACTGACTAAAACCCATCCATGTTCCTTCATCGCCCTTTGTGTTCCGGGGCCACGGTATCTCTTTCGAATAGTCCCGCAGCCCCGGCAGGCTTCGGCCCTTGCGGACCCCTTCCTTATTGCTGACTCTCTTTGAGGCGCGCGTGGAACACGAACGCGCCGTCGACACGGCCTGTCGTCATGAGACGGACGGACGGCGAGCTAGCCCATAGCTCCCCGTCCACAGGCCCGCGCCTACGGTGGCCGGTAGCCACCACGTGGCCCCCGACGCCCGGGGCGTCTCCCGCGGCGGCCGGGACGTGAGGATATCTCCCTCTCACGTTCCGCCACCTCCTTCGCTAGCATGACTGCTTCGCAGAAGGAGGTGACGGCGTCCCATTCCGTCTCGCTCCGGACCATGGCACGAACCAGGGCCGGAAGCGAGAGGTCGCCGCCGCCAATCGCCACCTCGAGGACACGGCGGTGCTCCACCCAAGCAGGGCACACCTCCACCGTGTGCTCCACCGTGTCCTCCGGTCGATCCTCACAATGGAAACACCCGGGCGTTTCCTCCCGCCCGATTCGGTGCAGGAACTTACCGAAACATCCGTGTCCGGTAAGAACCTGCGTCAGGCGGAAGGTGAGGACGCCGTGGCGTCTCTCCAGCCACTCCTCAAAGAGGGGACTTACCGCCACTATCGTGGCGTGCCCTGCACGGGGTTGCGACAGTCGCTCTCTCCATGTCGCCAGACTCGCCCCCCTGGACTCGGTGTACGACTACATGCACCGAAACTCACACATCTATGATCCGAGTCAGCAGAGTCACAAACTTACAGTCTTTGATTGACAAAAACAGAGATAAGAGCCGGCCCTGTCGTACGAGTGAAATCGCGTTAGCCGCCGAATGTTTACGATTTTATGAATGACGTGTGGTTCTCACAAACATGGCGAAGCAAACATTAAATATTTTTGCATTTTTTAACAAATTAACCTTTTTTGGCTGTACTTATGAGTGCTAAGTAATCCCGTGTGACTTATTTTTCTTCCTTGTGTTATTAAAAGTTAAGCAAAAATTAAAAGTTTAGCTGCACACCAAGTCATTTTGATGTGTACTTATAAAAAAAACTTAAATTATTGAGGTGTGTGATCACAACGATGTTCCGTGCGCGACTGAGTGCCAACTAAGGGCAATCACTTAGTTGACTGGGACCAGGCTTTTAATACATCAATGCTCCCTGCGCTTTTTTTTATTCACTCAACGCTACGTTAAATAATAGTTGTTTATGCAACTGTTGTATAAATAAGGGGTATTAAAACACGAATGTGGGTTTATCAAACGAGGCGATGCCGAGTGTGATAATACATGATACATGATACACATGAGTGTTTTAATACCTAATTATGTACAGTTGCATACAAGACTCTATCTACATCCATAATATGAATCCTCCTTATAAGGTTCTGAAACCATAGGGTGTTGTAGTGTTGTAAGAAGTCTATCTAAATAAATAAATATAAATAAATAAATATCGCTGGACATTACACACAGCGCCATTTAGTGCCACACTAAGCAACGAGGCTTGTGTCGTGGACACCAGATAGTTGATATACTACATAGATACTTTTTGTTTGTAAATACATACTTATTATACATATATAATTTATAATAATTTATAAATTCATGGAAATTTTAATTTCTGAGTATTTAAAATACAAACAAACTATGTATTTATGTAATAAAATTATTTATTTCATGCAATACTAATATCGAACAAAAATATCGGGATACGACGTGAATTCGAATTAACCTAAAAGTTTTTTTTTTTAATTACGGCGCTGCTAACTTTTCAGATACATACTCCGTGCGAACTACATTATGAAATCATTATATAAAACCACCATTGACATAAGTAAGACACTGATTCCTCGGAGCTTGCGCGCGTACTATATATACATAGGTATTATTATCTGACATAGTTACGACCGGCTATCACAATTTTTTAAAACACGGCTGCAGTATTTCCCCGTGGCTCCATGTCCTAGAAATCGGATTAAGTCGCCGTAGGCCAAATTTCCAGCAACAATATTAGTCAAATAATCGAATCTCACGGAGCAAAGGATACTCCATTTATGCGTGCACTATCGTCAACCGCATTATTGGTTTACATATGAAACTAAGTTACATCGGGGCTAGGTTCAGCTAGCCAGATACAGTCAGCAACACAATTCAAGTAATGTATGGTTATATTAGGGGAAGGTCGGTAAAAGTTTATTGTAGATGGCGTGCCCATAGCTAGGTCCGAATCTGACCAGACCTGAGATGAAGCTATAATTATTAAATTATAAAATGACATCAACAGATTTGCAACTACTAATGATATGTTTAGAACTACATAAAGCCAGCACCAGTAGTTCCCTTGTTACCGTTCCCATTGATGCAAAATGATTCAATATCAATACATTTATCTTCTGCATTTAATTTTATTCAGCATGAGTTCAGATTTTAATAAATAATTTTTATACAATGTGTTTTCTCTGAAACTGCCGATAAGCTTTTTAATCTGACCGTATCACTATAGAGGCATGACACGTGAAAGTGAAAAATATTATAGTTGCAACGCACATGGTTCAAAATCGCATGGCACTTCAGGTTTTGTCAATTAGATTAGCTTCGACAAATATGGAGTGCATGGCAACTCTCCAGTCACAACGAGATTTTGGACGTACATTTTTCGAGGTGGAGCTTTGGCGTAACTCCGAGTTCATTAAAAAGTGCAGGTGAGGTATCGTCAGAAATCCAATCTAATAAAAAACGAGATTATTCAGTAGCTTTTGACTTGATTGGAAGGTATGAGATACAGATACATGGTTGTTACGGGTCAGAGAGCTTGAGCATGTGAACCCTGTGAAACGTGCTCCGAACCAGGAGGTGTATGGGACAATTTTTATGGGGATTGTTTTTTTTTCAAAAGATAAAGTTTTGTTTAAAGTAAGTTTTTCTTAGCTCGTTCGCTAAGGCTGCTGAGAAGTTGTCGGGCTCATAGCTCATAGAAATTAAAGTATAGTATGGTACAGTCTGCTAAGTGCCGTAGCTCCAAAGTATCATGGATCCTGCTTTGAAAAAGGAAATAATTTCAATAGGCTTCACTGCATCTCGTGTCAATGTAGGCACATTTTTTGACGTGCCAACGTCTTATAAATCGCTGAACACCGGCTGCACGCACGAAAAAGTGTCACGTATCCTGCGATCAACGCCCAGCCCTTTGCTCTTGGACCTAGAAAACTGAAAATTTGCACAGTGGTTCCCTTTATAGTGTAGACCAGGAATAGGGAAGGATTTTTTGAAATTCAACCCCTAAGGGAGTTAAATAGGGGATGAGAGTTTGTATGAAAGTCCGTCCGTTCTAAAGAAAGGATCATAATTTTTTTCTTTAGGCTGACGATTGTAAATTAATTTATATGGGTCTCAGCGTTCTTGATAATTTCACCCCCAAAGGGTTAAAAAAGGGGTATGAAGTTGTGTATGCGAAGTAAAATCACAAAATTTAATGTCTAGGCGTACCTATTGGTTGGAAGCTAACGCAACGGTGTTGTTAGAATTTCAATCCTTAAGGGGGATGAAAGTTTGTTTTTTAAATTAAAATCAGTAATATCTTGAAAAATTACGTTATCACGTCAAATTATCGTCCGTAAACCGACTTTACAGACAACCATTTTTTTTCGGGTCATTGCTGCATTGTTACAAACATTTAAAGTCACATACACAAACAGCCGAAGTTGCGAGAGGGAATAGAACCTGCGACGCGCAACAGCAGCTAATCGCTCAGGCACTGCACCACCGTGTCACATGTAAGTGAACTGATGAGTGATGTGGCCCAGAGGCCGGTATATCCGGTCCGATACATCATAATTACCGCTTTTACAAAGGGATTGTATAAGGGATGAAACTTTATCATAGAAGTTTATAATTCGATTGAACTAGTGTTAGGTAAAAAGCTTACTTTTTACTTAAAAACGATGATATAACTTAATACATCCTCGTTTTGTGGAAAGTCACCCCCTAAACGAGTAGAAAAAGGGATGTCTTTTTTACGTATTTCCTCAAACATAGAAGTTGGAAGATCTTTGCATTATCTTTTTTAGGGTTCCGTAGTCAACAAAGATCCGTCATAGTTTCGCCATCTCCGTCTGTCTGTCTGTAGTAACTCGTAGTACTACAAAGCTATGCTGTATACACAATAGTCACGCCGACAACGTGATAAAATAAAGTAATGAAAATATAAATAAACGCTACCTCCCATAACGGTTCTAAAGAACTCACTTGTCTGGCTGCAGGCACATGTAAGCAGACTCCCCGATGTGGTCAATGGGTCGGTCTGACACGTAATATATGTCGCTCAGTCGTTTTTCAGTCTCCACGGCTATCGACACGTTTTTGTTCGGTCCTGTTTCACCAACGTAAACTACTCTGTAAAAGAAAGAACTTACTACAGTGCTTTTGCTGAAAAATAAACGATGCGGTGCATCATGGTCTGTTCCAAAAGTATTTGATAGTTTACATAAACATATTTTTAAAATAATGAAAACCCCGGATTTTTTTATCGGCGCCATCATCATGTAAATTCCGCCTATCACATAATAGTGCGTGCATGTAGGTACATAGTGCGTGTTTGTTTCAAATCTCCTCAACCCAAAAAAAATAAACCTAAATTATCAAATTGCCTGATGATATAAGCAAAGCAATATTCATAATGAACGGGAACTGTGATATATATTGAAGTTTCATAACAATCAATCTCTTTGCCCAATTGATAATTTAATTATTCATAATGCCCTGATTTGACGACTCGAATGGCGCAGCGGTAGTGAGGCTGCCTTACGTTCGTTGGGTCCCGGGTTCGAATCCTGGTAGGAGCAAATGTTGGTGTGATGAGCATGGACATTTGTTTCCGAGTCATAGATGTTTATATGTATAATAGGTATGTATTTACAAACAAAAAGTATCTATGTAGTATATCAACTATCTGGTGTCCACGACACAAGCCTCGTTGCTTAGTGTGGCGCTAGATGGCGCTGTGTGTAATGTCCAGCGATATTATTTTTTTTATTTTTTTATTTCTCAATTGGTCCGTAAAATAAACATATACAGGGTTATTTGTAAAAGACCAACAACCTCTCAGGACTGTGTTATTAACATCATAATCAACCACTTTTGTTCTATGACTTTTAAAAATTCATCATATTTTAGTTCATCAAATTTTCATTAAAAAAAATATATATTTAAATTGAACGCTTTTACGGGCCCTCGCCGCCCTGACCCCGCTCCCCTCACTATTGTACTATCGCTTTCTTTTGCTTCGCATAGATTTCTTAACATTTAGAGCGTTCAATCAAAATATTTTTATGTTTTTTTATGAAAATTTGATGAACTTTTAAAAGTCATAGAACAAAAGTTGTTGATTATGATGTTAGTAACACAGTCCTGAGAGGTTGTCGGTGTTTTACAAATAACCCTGTATAATGTGTGAATGTTTGCGACATGGTAACAATTTGACATTAACAACGGCCTTTTGTACGGGTAGCAAAGGCGGTTTATGTACAAACGCCAGCACAAGCTAGCCGAACTGTAAAACCAAATTTTCGCAATCAACCGTGAACCTAATACTTTAGCGATAAAGTTGAAAATCTATTAGAGAAATTTGATAGATTTTAGTAGCTTGATATGCTGGCATTCCCACTGACTAGTGGTTGTCTGATAAGTTACTGTTGGTTTACATAACCGACACTGTTTATATAAAAGCGCAAAAAACCCATGTAGCCGGTAGCGAACGAAGTAAATTTAATTGTATTCTCCATGGGGCTTTTTAAACTGCGCAAGTTCATTATTTGAACAAAAACAATGTAAATATTATTTTTAAATCCATTGTACAAACCAAAACATGGACTTTGTAAATATGAATACTTAATTTACGGCTTTATGCATTATCCCGTTACTATTTTTAATAAAACACAGTGCCCTTTTTGTTATTTCATTTTAGATCCCATTCAATGTTTGCTAGTAAACATAATATTGATATTTGCGTACGTTCAATACGTAAGTAGTAGGAATGAAAAGAACTGTTTTATCAATGTAATTTCATCTATTCTGCAAGTATTTATCAATTAAAAAGTAAAGAAAGCAAAGCAAAACCCCGGATCTTTAAACAAGTCAAAGAGATTACTTGATTAAAAGTATATTATGATTAATGAAACGATTTCATTATGTAGTTTAGTAATAGCTTGAAGTTAGAACTGACAAAAGTTAGAATTCTAACACTGTATCTATAGTCAAGTTTAAGTAATTACTTCACCACATTGACCGGTCCTGTGCGAATCGCATCCAGCGATTAAAATTATTGTCCATGGCATAAAAAAAATTGCATAAATCATTACTTTTACTCAACTTATATTGTCACTTACGAGATATCTTCATTATTAGTGTCGAGTTCCAATAGTGCGCGTAGCAAGAGACAATGAAAGAGGGTAGACATATTTGTCTGCTCCTAACAATTTATCCTCCATTCAACCCGCGATATATGGCGCTTGCAACAGCGTCGAAATATCGGGAGCTCAAAACAATAAATAATCACGGAAGATATCCCGTAAGTGACAATTTAAGTTTAGTTTTAAACCGTGAAAAGCTTAAAACAGTCCTTTTACTCAAGTTAACACTTTGACTTGTTTGTCACGTACAGACGTCAAAGGGGGGGCAAAGATCCGATCGATATGCAAATTTAATATAGCGTTGTATGGGTTTTTGCGCTTGTCTTTAATAGGAACTAACAACGCTAACTTGTTTTTTTTATTCTATTTCCACACACCGTTTCCCTCCTGTCATTGTCTGTCTACCGCCAAAAAAGCCAAGCCAAGCCCAGTTACACGACTCCGCTCCCACCCGACAAAAAGAATATAATTCAAATTTTGGCTTTAAGTATTTCTCTTACATATACTTTACATTGTCATTGACGGCGGTAAGCCCGCTGACAGTGAGTTGTCTACTAATTTATGTTGCCAAATGTAAAGTATATCTAAAGAGCAATGCTTCATGCTGTTGCTTAATGCTTCAATCCATATTTGAATTATACCTAATTTTTGCCGGGTGGGAGCGACCGGTATCCATAGTAAAGAAAATGTAGGTGGGTATCGTGTTATGAACACCTGTCCTTTTGAAGAGAATAGACCTTTAAAGCATAAGTATTAATATTTTAAAATCGATAGAAGCACGCCCCACAAATCTATTTCCAGTGGTCATGCAAGCAAGGATCGAAATGTTACAAACTAATAAATTACTTCGGGTTACGTCAATCACAAATGTGAATGTAATTTTGAAGAAAGCACTTTGATTTCAGAGCTTGGAATTGTCTTATAAACCAAATGCTGACATTTCAACCCTAAGAATCAAAATCAAAGCATTTATTTCAAGCAGGCCAGTTACAGGCAATTTTGAATTGTCGAAACAAAGATGAAAATTAAATGTTGCTACAGTCCCAGTCACAAGACATAAAAACTGTGAAAGTACTGTAGTTGCCCATTCCCTAGCGTAGATATCTATGGAGAAGAACGGGCAAGAAACTCCATGGACACTCTTTTAAATCAGAATATTGTTACAAAATCTTGGTTACATCATTCATGTTGAGATGTTATATTATGTGAGAACAATGTAGCAAAATGTGCACGTTAAAAGTGTCTACAGTAAAAAAAAACGAAAAAAATACAATTCAAAAACCAAAATAATTCATTCAAATAAGCCATGGCAACTAAGAGATGACCAGTCACAACTGACAGCGCCCGTTCATGAACATGACTCATGGATCAGCACCATTCAACTCAACCATTTTGAAGGGAACTAAATGATCCGACACATGCGCCACCATCAGCGAGACATTTGCGTGAGCATAACATACTCTCAACCGCAAGGGCACATTAAAGTCAAGAAAAGATGTAGGTTTCCAGTGAATTATAGCTTTCTAGTACATAGTACTCACACAATATGGGCTATGCGATTATATAATAATAAAGAGATTGAATCTATACAATGCAAAGATAGTTGTACAATCTTCAGCAGCACCAACAATACCATTTAATGCTAACAATATATGCGCCCCTGTCCTTGTGGAGCAGAACCAGCATTGAGCCAAGCATTTTTATCAGCGATATAATCGCTCACCTTGTAATATGCTTGCTTACATAGTGTGCGTTTAATGCATGTTTTAATTTTCGTCTCATTCAGTTCAAGAATACTTTTTGGAATTTTATTATAGCATCTCAAACAGTACCCCATGAAAGATGAGTCTACTTCAGCGAGTCTAAAGCCTGGCTGAACTAGTTAGTCCCTATTTCTAGTACTGTAATTATGTCTGTCACCTCTTTTACCAAAAAGGTGCAGATTTTTTCTGACGTACATTATGTTTTCGTAGACTATGTATTGACAATGTACCGTCATGATGCCAATATCTTTAAACAGTTCCCTTAGAGAATCGCGCCTAGGAAGATTATATATGGCTCTGATGACTCTTTTCTGCAGAATAAATATAAACTCAATATCTGCAAAATGCCATAAGCCATTATACAATGAAAGTAACTAAAATAGACCAGTCTAGCAGTATCTACATCAGTATATTGACGGATTTTTCTAATGGCTTATACTGCCGAACTTAGCCGCCCGCAAGAGATGTTAAATGAGAACCCCATTGTAGCCTTGAATCAAGCGTAATCCCCAAGAAAACCGTTTTATCTACGAATTCAAGTTTCTCTTTATTCAATATTATAGCACAATCAACATTCGGTAAAGCAAATCTTATGCATTTGGTTTTTTTTTTCATTTAATACCAAATTGTTTGCTGTGAACCAATATTGGACCTGAAGTAGGACATTATTCACGTCATCTAGATTTTGGGCCTGTCTATTTATCTTAAAACTTGGGGAAGTGTCATCAGCAAATAATACCATATTTTGTGGTTGGTTTTTCAATAAATAGGGTAGATTATTTATATATACTATAAAGAGGAAAGGACCCAAAATTGAGCATTGTGGAACCCCCATTTTTACTTTTAAACCCTGTTAATTAACACCATTTATTTGAACATATTGTTGTCTATCATTCAAATAAGATTTTACCAATCTAAGTGCAAGTTTACCCAATCCGTAATGCTCAAGTTTCAAAAGTAATGTGTCATGATTTACGCAATCAAACGCTTCGGAGAGGTCACAAAAAAATCTTATGGACTTTCGATTCCGTCTTGGGACTCTTCCCACGCAGTAAATATGTGCTTTAATAAGGTTACACCGGCGTCAGTTGTACAACGTCCCTTAGTGAAACTATACTGTTGATCGTGTAAGATTCTGTTGGTGTTAAAATGATAGAGCATTTGATTAAGCATTACTTTTTCAAAAACTTTGCTAGAAACTGGTAACACGGATACAGGTCTATAATTATTAGTATCTGTACTGTCCCCGATTTGAAAAGAGGAATGACTTTGCTGTATTTCATTAAATCAAGGAAAACTCTTTGGTCTACACATACATTAAAAATTAAAGCTAAGTAAGGGGCTATAGTCTCAAGTATGGATGTGTACATCCATACTTGATACTAGTCTAGTCTAGTTTGTAAACTTTGATAGACATTCCCCATAGATATTCGATTAGTTTTATTTTTATTTGCCGGAAAGCTGTAATAACTATCATAGGGTAAATGTGTTTAAATTTAAATTCTGCCAGGCAACCAGTCACATTCGCCTTTACTAAACCAATTGAGAGTTCTGGTGAGGAAATAAGAGCCTCCGTAGTTTGTAATGGTACATCCGTAAAAAAATACAAATTCTTGCTTCCTGATTAGAGCTTATAGGACCACATGGTGTATCGAATACTATTTAATTTGCTAGAAATGATAGGTCTATATTTAATCTAAACGTTTTGCAATGAGTGTGTATTACACTTAAAAGTTACAGTTTATCCGCTATGGTCAGCCGCCAAACAATTTATTATGGCTTTATCTAAATAATCACAATCACAGAAAACATTATCTATACAAGAAGCAGAAGATGGAGTGACTCTAGTAGGTTCTATAAAAATGTTGGTCAAGTCAAATGACTTAAAAAGATTTAATAACCGACTGCTATTTGAACTTTCTTCTAAATTATTGATATTGAAATCCGAAATCACCACAAATAATTGTAGATTTATTACTGGATGCAAGTTTAGCCAGGACATCTTCTATTATTGATTCAAATAAGGAAAAGTTTTGATAGTTTGGGAGTCTGTACACACACACAATTACATACTTATCTAGCTCAACACAGGACAGTTCGACGCAATGTTCAACCGAGAGACCTACGATGTCATCACTTTGCTTATATTTAAAACGATTTTTTATTTATATAGTGGAACCTCCACGAAGCATAGTTTTACGGTTAAAGCAGCTACCCACCATATAGTTCTCATAATTGATAAGCATTTGGTAATCCTTTAGCCAATGTTCAGTAAAACGAATAATGTCAAATGTGTATTTTCTAAAAACAATTCAATTTCTAAAATTTCTAATAATTTGGAAGGAATGCCTTGGATATTTTGGTGGAATATGTTGTGAATGTTTGTAAACATTTATAACACTAATGCTATATTCATTTAAATCACCTGTACATTAGTATTATTACGTGAGTCGCAGTGTTAATAATAGAACTAAACTTAGACATACTACTTATGTCTGTGTGAATATTTTATATGCGGAAACTTGTAAATGGCCTTCAAATTCGTATGGTTTAAGAACATTGTTGATATTAGCTGTAAGTTTCCCGAACAGTATAAAAAAAAAAAAATATATAAGCTAATAGCCGAGCTATTATGTGTCTACATCTAATAGGTAGATACACCTTACCCCGTGTCGACTTAAGTTTACCAACAATAGTGTTGATATCCAGTTAAAGTCTGTCACTATAGTGACCTAATAAAAATGTACATGGTTATTTAACATGTGTATATAACTGTTTTTTCTATTACCCAAATTTTCAAAACAGGGAAAAGCACACAATGTGATTTTACTACATTTTAACTTTAACAACACATATAGTAATGGCAGTATTAGGATTACAATAGTACATTTTGATACAAGTGGAGAAAGTTTGTTATTGCATTTGAGGCGGAATTAACACCCGAGGTGTAGGCAAGGTGAATTTTGAGCCAAGAACTGTAAAAGCAAATATCCACGTGTATCGTATACGACGTTCTTCAAAACAATTTGAAAAAAAAAAATAAAAGAACGAAAAATATTTTTGTCATGAATTATTATGAAACTATGATTTAAATTTTCTTTTTTTTCGGCGCTTTGCTTTTGCCAGGTTGAAGGAGAAGCAAAGGTATAAAGCCGCTAAACAGCCTAATATGAAAAATAAAAAATTCAAATGTTTTTGAGTTTAGAACACCAATAAATGTTAATTTGTATATGAACGTTTTTTTTTTTTATTGTAATAATCATGGTTTTTGACGATTATTCTATATATAAACATTATTTAAATATTCAATAAATATTAACGCCGTAATGACGCATATCTCTTTGCCGAGTTTAAAAAAAGACATTCACCTCCGAATAGAGAGGAACCAATTTGGACTAAGTATAGGTATAAGTTATCTGTGGCAATTTTCACTCCCGCACGCGTGTTGGAAAATGAAAAATCGCTCGCGTGTGAAATACATTGCATTATGAACCTAATCGTAGTGTGATAAAAACCCATTTTCGAGGAAGTGTATAGAAAACAGTTTTTGTTACTGATGCCATAACCCTGTTTGTAGGTCGACTCTGGCATACAATAATTTTGGGTACAATAACTCAGGTTATTACTGTTCAATTTCCCTAACCCTCTACCTATACTATCAGAGAACATAACTGAAAGACAGAGAACATAACTGAAAGATTAGAATCAAGACTATTAGGTGAGACAAAATTACCTAAATCAGGTATTGTATCTTGGCTCGAAATACAGTCCTGAGTACTCACAGCTAGGGACGGGTCATCCGTTGCCTGCTGCCAGCTGGAGGGCATCATTACTGAATTCCCTCTAACAAGTACACTGAGTGTTGCTGAGAGTGAGTGAGTCCACTTTGTCTGCCAATGCATTTGTAGCGAGAATATGCTCTTTAATTTGATTTTGAGAGCGTTCATATTTATTATATAAAGACTTTAGTGACATATTAAGAGCCTGTATTTCTGATGGTAGGCGTGTCAATTTCAAACATATTTATACTATCTTCCAATTTAATCTAATAGTTATTTAATTTATTGAATTGAGAAACACGTTCTTTCCTTAATTGAATATTTTTGGAATGGTGTCAGGTCAGGTTAAGCCGCGCTTGCCTTGATTGGTCCGTTGTTGGGTAACCGCCATGGTGACCATAACACACCGATTTTCCTCCGTTCCTCGGAAAGCACTTTAAACCTGGCTGTCATTTGTAGATCTTTGACAGTCGTTACTTACAGGTAGTCTTGCAGCCAGTTTTACCAAAGGGTATCGTATTACCCAGTACTAACTGGGTTGTGGAGGTCAGATAGGCAGTCGCTCCATGTCAAATACTGGTATTCAGCTGCATCCTGTTAGACTGGAAGCTGACCCCAACATATTTAGTTTTAAAAAAGTAAGGCAGATGATGGCTTTGGATGAAAAATGGTTATGGAATTAATGAAACTACCACAAAGCAACGTGGGGAGAGAACATGTTCTCCGTGGCAGCTTGATAAAAGTGCATTAAACACTACTTTATTTATTAACAACCAACTTTTATTTGAATTATACACAACGCATACAATTTATTGGTTTATATTAGTACCTAAACATAAAATCAGAGTTAAGTTGTATGTACAAGTTACCAAGTAACCACTTTAGAATAATAGAAGGAAACCAGAAATAAAAGTAATTATTCAAGATGTTCTAAGAAATCCACAAAAAAAGCCGCACGGTACGTCCTCTAATTTAGATTTCAAGCAGATTCGTTCATGTCAACATGACTTGGTCGCACTAAACTTCCTCTACTACTATCTTACCAAACCGCTGGTTTGGAAACCAGAATATCGAGTATTACCATCGCAGGTAGACTAAAACTTAAGCCGTCTCATCATTACAGACCGAGTTCTAGCTTAGGTCCAGCTTAAATCTTCGAGCTGGTTTTCGCTTTCGAACCTAATCCCGACTAAGGGAAAGTTTTAAATATAAAATTGTCAACTTACCTACACACCGGTTTATCGACAATTTGTATTAAAAACTTTCATATTGTCCCGATAAATTATCTACTTAATGGGAAAAATGTCCATAACGATGTCAAAAGACTCTTGTTTTCCCCGTCATTGCGGTATTGCGGTTTTTTTTGTTATATATATATATATAATTGGGGTCAAAGTTCCAACTTTTTCACTAGTTTTTCTTGAAATAAAAGTTTTTAATGTTAAAACTTTACTTTAAATACCTCCTTGACCCCCGTACTATGCAATGTCTCCATCAGTGCAATGTTTTGAGTGTGTTACATTGAGTCCTACCGTTAAACGTGTTTTTTTTATGAAAAAAAAGGCTTATCCCATAATTTTTGCGTTGAGAAGAGTCCGTTTACACCGAACTTTTTTGGCTTTACAAAGCTTAGATTTATCTATTCGAAATAGGTTTTAACACAACCATTTTTGATTTTTTTTCGAAATACAGCGACAAAAAATTAAAAATGGTATAAATCTAATCTTAAGTTTGTGAAACAATGACAGAAAGGCAGTTAGAAACTGTCCCAATACACCAGTGAAGATTGACAGAGGACATCGTTCTGGTTATATATCATAATAGCGGACGTCACGCGGTTTCACCCGCGTAGTTCCCGTTCTCGTGGGAGTACGGAGATAAAATATAGCCTATGTTACTCAGTAAAGACGTGGCTTTCTAATGACGAAAAAAGTTTCAAATTCGGTCGAGAAGTTTTTGAGTTTATGCATTACAAATTACACACACACAAAAATACAAATCTTTCCTCTTTATAATATTAGTGTAGATGGGGCCGCGGACAAGAAAAACGCGTCGTTAAACACACATTGCCATCACATGAACACTGCGAAGGAAATTGATTCTATAGAATTAAATAGAACGACATGGCAAAAACAAAAGAACGGCGAGACCATACCGAGCAGAGATTCGCTCGTGAATGGAGATAACGTCTTAGTCGAGAGGTGTTCCTCTTCCTAGTGTTAGTCTACCACCAACAAGATTGTCATAGCTTTATATGTGCTGGCATCCAGCTGTTGGTAATGCATTGTTGTTTATGCAGGCAGCTCTTTGTTGCCATGTGGCAGTGACATCTTTATCACGGTATATTCTACAAACAAATGTATCTCAGTCTGTTTCTTTTAATGAAAAGCTGATTGCCTTACTGTTCGATCGCTACTTCAGTCCTGTATAGGATTCAACTTGAATTTCGTTTACAAACTAACCAAACCAATATTTGACCGCCGTTTTCGTCTTTCTACATTTCTTGCAATTTTTTGTCCACATCAAGAACTGAGTCTCAGGTCCCGTAGCAATCGCAATTCTATTTGGCTAGCCGTACAAATAATAATCAAAGACCGAATCAAGCTACAGGCGGTTGCAAGGAAAGTGCAATGCTGGGCAGAGGCACATAATATGGTGTAGAAACATTCCAGATCCGGCCACTCGGGATCAAATGTTTCCAATCTCTCACCGCAATGTTAACACAATTCGACGGTAAATAAAATGTGTTTTATGTCCATTCGCGTTCCTATTTTAATTTAACATTGCAATTATCTGCACACATTTTCAATCTTATTCTCTAAAGTATTAAACCTTACGTGTACGTTAGTAAGGTCCACAACAAGGTGAGAAGGTGTAAAAACGTGATTGTGCACCCCAAAAAAAGTAATTTCCCAGCAATAATTTTTGCGTAGAGTTAGTTAGTTTGATGTACAAAATACTTGGTTGACGGCTTCATGTAGGCTGCGAACCTGGTTTAATATAACCTGTACAGTAACGAGCACTGAAAAGCATAAGTTTTCAAATCAGACCGGTAAGGTGAATGTAGAAAAGCAACGAACTAATTTGAAAGGAATCTTTGGACTTATTTTTCCTCTTTTATCCTTTTTTTGGTTTTTCCCAGAAGAAGGATCCTTGTTAATTCGGAAAGAGTTAACAAGTTCCTACGAAATGCGAATCTAGACTCACAGTCGGCTCTGAGTCTAAATTCGCCGAAATATCAATAATTCAATCGACGGCGACGGCGTTCGTCGTCAGAGGACCAACCGAAATGTATTGAGACGATAGTTATATTCTACCTACCTAGATGATGGTGATGCTAGAGACACATTTAGCTTGATACTGTAACAAGGTCGTTCTCCTCGCACAAATGTGAAACCATCATTATTTAGCTACAGTTAATGGTTGATATAATTATAGGTAGCAACCCACGTGTAACCCAATCAAAAATTCTCGTTCGTTCGGTTTGTAACAGAATATAACATGACGCAAAAGTGCACGTGCATTGAAAACTTTCTAATCACCAATGAACTTTAAAAATTAACGAGGCAATCATGAACTTCCAAGTCTGTATTTCATTAAATAAAAACCGGCCAAGTGCGAGTTGAACTCGCGTGGAGAGTGTTCCGTACAATGCCAAAGTCTTATATTGAGTTTACCACTTTATTTTCAATTGATAGAATTCTTATAAGTTTTCCTGTAATCTACAAGCAATGAACTATATTTTGTATGAAAGGGGGGGAATGGTCAATTTTCGTCTTCTTTCATGAATAAAATCAAAACTATTTATTTTACAATAATAACAAAAATATATTTGATATCCTAATAACGAGCCCTTTCATTTAATATTACGACACAGTAAAAATTTCAAAAATATTTTTTTAGTTTTCTTATTTGTCCCCCGAAAATGACCTAGCTAGGTAGCTTTTAGCCTTAAACAGGGTGGAATTTTTCAATGCCACCTGGAGGGAAAATACTCAAAATACTGGGGATAGCAAATTTTACTCAAAGGAACCATTCCTTTATTTTTAAAAAAGAAACAAATCTGCATTCACAGATTTTCGAAAATTCGCTTGCTACACTCGTGAATCGAACCGACTAAAGTTCGAAAAATAACACCTGTACTTTTTTTACATCAATCGATAGGGGCAATCATATGGATCAAATCTCTTTAACAAGCATGATAAATTAAATGAAGGGAAAATCATGAAATATAAAGTACCTACAGTTATAAATTCAATGGGATAAATTCAATAAGATAAAGCACTTTTATTCATGGTCTTCCTTTCCCTTTGTTAGAGAGATTTGATCCATTAGATTGACCCTATCGATTGATGTCAAAAAGGCACAGAATGTTATTTTTTTGAACTTTCGTCGATCCATCCCGGGTTCGTTGCCCGAATGTGGCAAGCGAATTTTCAAAAATCTGTGAAAGCAGATTTGTTTCTTTTTAAAAATAAAGGAATGTTTCCTTTGAGTAAAATTTGCTATCTCCAGTATTTAGAGTACTTTACCTCCAGGTGGCATTGAAAAATTCCACTCTGTATAAACTATTAATTCTACAGTCGCGGAATTTTAGAGGATATAATGATGTGTAGCTCTTTATTCAATAAATTTGAGTTTTAGTCGTCGTGGTGAAAGGGTTAGTCATCTTCCAAGATTTAAACGAAACCAACGAAAGAGCTGTGCAGGTGGGTAGTATTTAAGTGCATCGATACGCAAAGAAGTAGGACTCGGTGATTGTAGAAGTGGGAATTTGAATACTTACTTAAGTTTCGGCTTGCCAGTCAGAGACTTCACGAAGGGGTTGGGATCCATAAAGTACAGCCCTATCTGATCGTCTGAATTTTGTCCAACCACGATCGGCATGAACTGAAAATTAACGAGAACCAGTCAATATTGTGGTTTCAGGTTTATTAACGAATTCTCGGTTGTTATAAATGAATTAAATATCGCTAAAGTTAATTATTTTGTTTGCAATGAACTATATTAATTTAAAATCTGCACAGTTGACATTTATATATCAATAACGAGGTAATTTAATTATAGAAACAGAACGCTAATGATATAACACTTCCGTTTTGCATTACCGTAGTCGGGGAAAAATTGAAAAGAGGTTTATGTTACTGGTAAAGCTCAATCGATTGCAAATTGAAATGGACGTTGTTTTCTCAGGAGTACCAGACTCACTTACATCACTGTGGTTTTATCGTAAGACGACTGTCACTTCTAGCAGAGAGAAACCAAATCGCACTATAAGCACAGTATCAATACGTGGAATGTATTCCTCATAGAAATGCTTAGAGATAATTATTCGTAGCTCCTTGAAGGAAGTAGGATTGAGAAACAGAAATCTTGGATAGTATTTTAGTTAGAAGCTAATGGACGCTTGTTTCATAAGGTCTATCTATTATGAGTATTGCAATACTCATGCTTGCTGGACCGCGAATTTCTTGAGATAAGTTTTTCTTCATAATGAAAATTATAATAATTTGAATACTCTTACAACTAAACGATTGAATAAGCCGCCTGCGAAGCCCAATAAACAAGCAAAAGAGTTGACAAAGTAAACGGTCAATAATAATAATAATCCATTTATTTCAGGTAACAAAGACCCATACATAAATACCTTAACCTGAAAATACATACCAATAACAATTTTTGTTAGTATAAGCAACTTAAAACTATGTTAGTAGCAGTTCACTTGCACGATGTTTTGTGCGTTCTTGTGGAATTTGTCAGCGGAAGCGACCGAACACCACATCCTGTGGCCAAAAACTTTCTTCTAACACCAAATGGAGCATACACGTTGGGATGCGCACCACAAACGCCTTGAAATTGACTTTGCGGCGCGACTCCAGTAGCGTATTCTTGGCGTGTAGGTAGGTACCTACTTCTATCTTTCATTCTTTTTTTTTTGTTCTTTTTTCTTTTCTTTTTATTTTTTTCTTTATCTTTGGAGTTAATTAAAACTCACTGTTCAATTTACGCTAAACGAAGCACATATGTGCAAATTGGAACTTTCCCTACGAAAAGTTCCCATTTGATAGGGTTTCCATTGAAAACCTCATCAGCCAAGCATTTAGGAAATAACGTTTCAGAATTCAAACTGTAAACATAGATTACTAGGTAGAAATCAATTTTCAGTTATTTTTATTGTTCTCGCCCCAGAGAGATTGGATAAAATACAGTTGAATTGAAAAACCCCGCCGCGTTCATTTTTCTGTTTGTGTTTTGTAAAGGCCGTGCGGGTTTGGCTGCTAGCATTTTATCCGGAATCAAAGATCTTATAGTAGTAGTTTTGATTTACCTGTTACCAATTCATTTTACAAATCCGTAGAGATACAAATGGACTGTGGTAGTAAGGTAATATTGAATGGAACTGTTTTTGTCATTTTTTTAGTTGCCTATTCGTCGTGTTACTCGTGTTCCGAGTATTTTTAGCAGAATAATTACAGCACTGATGACACAACTTCTATCACTTGGTTAATATGGTCTTTTTATAATATTTTTATTTTGCTTTGTATGGATTCCTTTTTACCGATTGTTTATAAACTTTTCAATACACTTCCTCGAAAATGGGTTCTTATTGCACTACGATTAGGTTCAACATGCCATGTATTTCACACACGTGGATTGTTTTCATTTTCCATCACCGTGTGCTGTGCCGCGTGCAGAAAGGAGCCATTTTCGCACGCGGCACAGCACGCGGTTGTTGGAAAATTGCCTCAGATAAAACTCTACCTATACTTAGTACAAATTGGTGCAATGCCTATAGTCAGCGGTGATTGTTTTTTTTTCATTATTTTATTTTATTTCTCTAAAAGTGTATTGAAAAACGTCGTTTGATACACGTGGACATTTGTTATTGCACAGAAGTAATCGTTGTCTCCGGCTGCCACTGCTGGACATGATCTCTAAGAACCGCCGCCGTGCCCAGATCTAAATGATTGTTACAACCTAAAAACATCATTTTCCCGAGAAAGTGCGAGAGCCACATTTGCTATAAATATAATCATCATTATAACGCCTGTCCTAAAAGAGTTAGGCAGAGGTGGCATAGCACACCCACATGTCACCAGTAATGTTTAAGCCTCATGTAATAGAGGGCGAGCCTATTGACATTAACCGGGCACAAATCCAGACTCCGTCCGTGGTTGCAACTAAGACATTCCTGATGTAAGACCCAATATCACTTTGCCCGACCAAGACCCGGGACCTCCAGCTCTGCAGCCGTACTTGCGACCATTACAGCACAATGTTTTGAGTGCGTTACATTGAGTTTTACCACAAAACATGATTTTTCACCCTAAAAAAAAAAGTTGTTTCGCAGCAATAATTTTTGCGTAAAGTTACTTAGTTTGATGTACAGAATGCTTGGTTGACGGCTTCGTGATGAGGCTGTTTATTGTTTACACCCTGTACAATTATGCTGCATTATAATGAATTGGTACATTATGCCTCCCGGATGATGTCAATAATTTTGATCTAAATATTTTAATTATTTTTTGCCGTCCTTTTTTACAGCACGCATTTGAAAACAATCCTACATTAATGGACGGAACTACAGTAAATAACGGGCTGCCAATTAGTACTGGATTACTAATTGGCAGCCCGTCCGTTACGATGAAAGGCACTCTTTTCATTGCAACCGAATTAAAGTTTGAGAATAGGTACACTTTAGTCATATCTATAATTATAGCATAGCGTTAACATAGAGCACTGCCTTCAACCGTGCAACCTAGGTGTTACTTTAGATAAGGTCTTTAACATTTAGACACCATTGTATGAAGACAAAAAAAAAACAAATATTTCCTTACATCCACTAGCTTGGGAGCATCACCGCAAATTTTTCGTACTACTGGCCTATGTCTTTCATTTTCTGCTGGCGAATTCGGAGAAATTCCTAGTGCGGGGCTGTATTTTAAAAAAACTACGGACTAACTTTGACCGAAGCAAGGAAAACCGACACACATACTATCGTCTCCAGCGTGTCCTGTTATCTGCACGCTACAAGAACTCAAAGCTACTCAAGGTGCCTAATTCAGGGCCGAATAAGATTGTCATCGACACGCCAAGAAGAAATCTAAAGTATAAAGAATAAGGACGTATTTACCATCCCCGCTATAGTCTTAAATTCTTGCATCGCCACGTGTTTCTTCATAACCCTGCCGGCACAGTTCTGGGAGCTGGTGGCGGTGACAGACAGTTGTTTGTGTGGTAACGGCGTCATGAGGGCCGTGCCATGCTGCTCCACGGTGGCGATGCCTTCGCCACGGATTGCCACGTCGACTTGACAGCCTAACGTGTTCATTATCACCAGGCCTGTTTGACGATGCCCTGGGACTTGGAGCGTTGATCGCTGAAAAACAACTTAAGTATCAATAGCAGTTCTTAAGACCCAGCAGCCAGAACTGATTTTATCAAAGCAAATCTTTTATTTGTCATCTTTAGACATCGATATCCAAACGGTCAGTGAAGATTAGCTGGCTTGATTTATTTCACCTTGTGTACTCACATCCTTCCATGTTAAAAACAAAGCCATGCTAAATGACATCTCTATCTACAACTTACGCCGTAAACACCATTCACGGATGGCGACGAAGCACGGCACAGCAGCGCAGCGCTGACAAAATATCTACATTCGATTTTACATTCCGGCCTGTGCCGATCAATTCAACACAAACAGAATCTATATATCGAATACGGGACCCCTTACTAATATGCGACTAATAGCGAATGGCGATATAAGCGAATAGGCGAATAATAACTAATAGCGAATGGACGTTATTCCAATCGTGTTGTACGCTTAATCCAATAAACAAACCTCTATCCCTATTTGCAAGATGCCAGCAGAAACAAACGCGAGTGAAGCAAGTATGCCGCCAACGAACATCTTCTGCAGCGGCGGCATATCCGGCAGCAGTGGCCACGCGCCGCCGGGGCACACGGGAATCATCAGCAGCACCATCGCGGGGTTCATGACTTGCAGCTGGTCCGGCATGAGGGTGACGCCGAACACCTCACTTCGTAACCTTGACGCTTGGAAAGTCCAGCGGGAACCCTGGAATCAAAGGTGTTTGTAAGACGATTTTAGGATGGAAAAAATAACTGATCACCCACGTCAAAAGCTTAAATTGAAAGAGCCAACGTTTTAAAAACAGGTTATACGACATACACGTGCAAACGCTCACTTCAATATGGTAAGTCTAGCTAAAATATGAACTGTATTCATGGGAACTGTTTGATGTCGACACAGAACCTTACACAGTCGATACTTGCTTTGAAAATCGAAATCGTAAGGTCCTGCCTTCGTTACCCAGGTCGGGCAAGTCGCAATCCTATAAATAAATCAAGAGCAGCCTTTGGACTTGTCTATACTAATATTATAAAGAGGAAAGATTTGATTTTTTGTTTGTTTGTTTGTTTGTGTGTTTGTTACGATTTAACTCTAAAACAACTTGGCCGATTTTAAAAATTCTTTCAGCAATGGATAGCTACATTATCAGTAAGTAATCTATACTAATATTATAAAGAAGAACGATTTCATTTTTTGTTTGTGTGTTTGTGACGATTTAACTCTAAAACTACTAGACCGATTTTAAAAATGCTTTTAGCAATGAGTAGCTACATTATCAGCAAGTAACATAGGCTATATTTTATCCCCGTACTCCCACGTGAACGGGAACTATGCGGGTGAAACCGCGTGACGTCCGCTAGTGCTTAATAAACTCGCATGTTATCATATGAATTGCTTAAGTATTACATAACCAGCAAAAGCAGTTATTTATACAAGATATATCATTTATATTGTGGTGAAACAGAATTAGCATAAAAAGCATACTTATCACGTTTGCGGTCTGTTAAGTTTGCTGCAAACTTTTAACGAATGAAGCCGTGGGATATCATGTTTAACATTTGAAAATCCTACTACGGTCTGCGTTTAATTAATTCCAATGTATTTCTGACCAATGTGTAAACGGAACGTTCAGGACTAGTTACAAAATGAAAGTTTACTTAAGCAGCTTTACATATCGTTATACTGAAAGTAATACGGTAATTAAAACGAAGCGAATTTGTCAACTATATTAAGTACGCATGCTGCTTTAAGTTTAACTTTTCAGCAAAGGACGAGCCACCACATATGATGTAAGTTAATTTTAAGAAATATGTATTTACGTTTAAGTATGTTTAGAATTCAAGTACGATAAGTCGCGGGCCGCACGTCATTGGCAGCAAAATTAATATAAAGTGGCCTCGTTTTCTATTCATGTGCATGTTACTGATATATATATAGTATGCATTATATTATATACCCTTCTAACAACAGTTCAGTTCAGTTCATCATTAATAGTAGTTTTTGCAGAGTTCAATATCGCATTAATCAAGAGAGCAACAATATCGCATCGTCTGACGGAATTAGTTTGAAAAGTCAAAACTTTAGGAAAAGTTGTCCAGTTTGACGTTCTGAATCACCACCTATACATACTTGTATATGAAGTATTGCGCTTGTTTATCTAGGTACTATACAGACCTCTGTTTTACCCTTTTCAGGAATACAGGCGTGAATAAGCGCTATTCTAATTCTTAAGCGGTGAGCAGCGAGCTCACCCACTGACCTTCACCTTGATACGAAAATAGACGAACGTATCACGAACGTAGCCCTGTCCTTAGTACCCACACTTTCCACTTCAACAGGTTAACCTAGTTTAAACATGTGTTTTGTGATAAGTTTTACGAGTATATTTAAGTTAAATATGAATGCATTAAACACGTACCTAAGTAACAATTTGGAGATGAAAGTTGCCGAGAATTCAGTATATGGCTTACGATTGGACAGGTACATGTCCAGCTGCAGTGGACTAGGCTGGAGTAGGCTGATGATCATGACGTCTTAAAAAAAGAAAAGAAAAACATCAAACCTGTTGATCGAAGAGCGACCAGAAAATAGGGACGGGTAGGTACAGGTACAGGATGGAGAACACCACCTTCATGTCTGCGATCAACTTCTCTCCGTACTTCTCGACGGCGTAGTCCAGCCAGTGCTCGCGTGGCATCCCGTCTCTCTCCGGGCTATACTTGATGCGCTTGATTATCGCGTACTAGAATAAAATACGGGGTGTTATGGACACTGGTGCGCGAAATGATACCATGAATTCAGCAATATAACATATCTTCATCTCATTGTCGTTATCAGCTACCCCGAAAACCGTAAAACGACACCCATGACAGAAAAACCAAAAATTCTCCTCGGTGAATTACGAATTTATAACAACGTAACTTGAAAATGTGAATTTTAATTAGTGCAGATATTTTAATCAAAATAATGTCAAACGATAGGTTTATATTTAAAATCATAAACACAAAATGATTTAGGTCGATAAATTAATGAGTTCAGGAAATATTTTATGATGAAAATTGTTAATGCTTCAGAGGCATGCGTTTACGAGCGGTTAGAGGTGCTATCTAAGTACTGTTTACGTCAGACAGACGTTAGACAATAAAGTTAGAGAAACGGTGCTTAAACTGTTTATCTGAGATAGCAACCTTTCGTTACCTGTTAGTAAATTTATTATGGTTAAGGGAAATAAAGTAAAGTTAAGGTAGATTTGTTAGGGTTAAGGGTTGACAGGCGCATGAGTGACCACGACCACGGCCTGGGTAGCAGCATACGGCCTACTGAAAATTTATAATTTAGTATAGAAACGCAGGTGAAGCCGCGCATGGCATATAGAGCATGTGCTGCGTCCCTGTGTGTGTGACCTGTCAGCTTAGGCGCCATCAAAATCAAAATCTATTTATTTGCTAGAATGTAAGTTTACAAAGTATGATCTTAAAACTATAATGGCCCCTTTACATTCTACTATAACATATGGTGTGCATCGTAATGATATCGCCGTGATGAATTCATAGTTTCAAAATTTTCTAATGGATCTCCGCGATTCTCATGCAGCATCTACACTACAGTTTCTTATAAACATTTGAATCATCTGTTTGCAACACTGGATATAAATCTACATATTTTACCTACTCATTGCGTAAACTTTTCTCTGCTAAATCCAACAACATTTCTGTTTTATCTTCAGTGTCTTCTAAGAAGTAGTATACCTAATTAAATGAAAAGTTTTAGGTTTCTTTATTCTTCTTCGTCGTGACGTTGACGAATCCCATAACAATTAAGTTAAGTTAGCAACAACCAGAACTTTGCCACAGTGCCACATCACCGGCGAGTAAAGATCGATAACTAAGTATTATAAACGTTATGTAAAAGAAGATTAGTCGAAAAGATTACGTATATTTAAAAACAGTACAAGAGAAAAGCAGCAATATAAGCTTCAAAGAACAATAGTTTATAATAACATGATAATAGAAAGAAAATTAATACCGAGCACGAAGTTAATTAATGCTATCACGTTTCTCCCTTGTCAGTGCCAGAGACAGCAAGTAAAAATAAATCTAAACTAGAACTGAAATGTTTACAAAACGACACAGTAGTCATCAACAGAGAGACAAAACAAGGTCTTTCTATTAAGGCGCTGTAAGCAGCAAATCTTTAGGTTTTTGCGGAGGTGAAGCAGGGGAAGCGGCGCCGGCGCGTAGCTCCGCTCACTACAGCCCCGCTAAAAGGGCTACCGTACACTATAGAGAAGACTGTCTTAAGACAGACAATTACACTACTAGTGCAAGCGAGATAGACTATGTATTCTCGCTCGCACTAGTAGGGTAATTGTCAGTCTTAAGACAGCCTTGTCTTTAGTGTGCGGTAGCCCTAACGTTATCGGCAGCGCGTGGCCTTATTCCGTATTCTGGACCCCGGGATTTTTTAAAATAATTTAACTTTTTATTAAAAACTCGCGATTCCGGGATCGTTAAATTTAGTGTTCTGCTGCGTCTTTTGTGTGTAAGGTTTTGTTTTCAAATAACATTTTAGATACATTTTAATAGGATCGTAGCTTATGTGGTTTCTGCCTACCCCCATGATGGGAAAAAGGCGTAGCTTTATGTATGTATGTATTTATTTTAGAAGCCGCTTCTGTACTTTTGTAAGCAGCAACTATTTGTAGGTGCCTATGCATCCGATTATCCGACCTATAAATATGATTTACAATTTATGAGTAAAACATTATTTTCATAATACATGGTGATAAAAATCTTTAGGCTTGAATTATAATAATAACTAGCTGAGGCCCACAGCTACGGCCGCGTAATTGTCAATACTTCTTTATTTGAATCGGGTTTTATGAATACTTCACAGACGTGATGGGTATAGATCATCGAGTAAGTAATGTATGAGAATTTATCGAGAAGTAGTAAGTATTAAGAGGGTGTGTTAGGGATGATAAAATAAAATAGCAGTTGTGATTATAAAATCTTTTTTACACATAGTACCTATATCTAAGAAATCAAACCATTCCTGCTTTCTCCTATCAGTGACATATCTTTTAAATTGCAATCAAATAAAGAACTATAACTCATTGATCTATTACTACTACGTATAGAGAAGACAGCGCGAAAAAAATCTATGCTCCGTTCAACTGCGGTCGGCTGGCAGCAGTTCACTCAGTCGCTTGCTCGCCACAGCATCTATATATACGGGGTTAGCCGCCCCCCGCGCGCCCCGCACTTCCACACTTGTTGCACACATTTTGATTGCGCTGTCTCCTCTATACGTAGTAGTAATAGCTCAATGCTATAACTGGAATATTTTTGAAGTTGCTGAATGAAGTACATCATAATATTTACAATTTTTTGACCCTGTATTGGTAGGTGTGAATTTTCTTGAGTATCTGTTTCAACAAGGTATGGTTCGTCTTCGGTTTTTTCTCTAAAAAACAGATAAATGGGTTATCTTAGCAATATGTAAAGTTAAATGTTTGTTAGTTCGTATTTTAATCGCGCTGAAATGGCTACTAATACTGATGGTACGAACATAATATATAAGTCAAAACCTCAACTTTAGATTAATAGGTATGCAACCGATTATCCGATCTCTGATAAAACCCAGAATATTATTTATGAATTTAGTACCTAACTACTGAAATTTATATAGGAGTAGTATAGTTTTGATCCAGCTGAGCGATATATTCATTACTCTGTACACACGGTGGCACTTCAAGCTGTACATTTCCAGTATAACAAGGCCTCGCTTTGTATACATTTCCCGTACAACGAGAGATCCGCATAAACAGGTTTTGTATAGCTTGATTGGCCGTCGTGCGTACCTACTGATTTCACTTGGTGCGTTAGCGCCGCGTGTTCGGGCGATGTTACCTACAGCGGTCAATGCCGCCGCGCCCGCCGGCACCACCGCGGGCCCCTATGATAACAATCATAATAATATGTATTGTTTTGTTTACTTATGTCGCTAATCCAGAAATAAGTATGTTTCAGATATTGAGGAAATACATATGACCACATAGCACTATGATGATAATAATAATTGTAATTCTTTACAGTAAACGGTGATGAATTTACACGTACCTACTCACATTCCAGTATGAGAAGATCTCGCGTTGTATAGACTTGTCGTACAATACGAGATCAGCTTATACTGGAACGTGATAACTAACTATAATCACATAAAAACGTATAAAAACAAAAACAAAAAAAAGTGTAAATTTTCACGAAATAACTTATTTTGATTAAACGAATTTACGTAATTCTGGAGCGCCGAATGCGTAACGTGTCACTGCCAAGCGCGCGACAGTAGTGCATCGCAGTAAGCAAATAAGGTTGAAAATGGCGATGTTTTTGATTTTACTTGAATCTCGTGTTCGCCAACATGAAAGATATTAGCAGTTTTAATTTATTAAAAAAAAAAGCCTTTATGTTAAAATATTTTTACATAAGTCTTTAGTTGATTGAATTTCCTATTTGATAGTTACAAAAATTTGAACAGTTGTCGCTCAAAATTACTACTAACTAACTATTTCGAGACGAAAATGTTTTTTCGTGTTCTTTCTTGCGATTTTTTTATCAAGATTCTGGGTTTCTTTTTAAAAATCATTTTGCTAAGTCTTTTATTTATACATTTGACTACACACAGTATTTTTTTTTGGCTTGTAATATGTAGCAATACGGCTAACTCTGCAACGAAAAAAAGGTCCCAAAAGGGGCAGCGCCTTAATTAATCATTGTGTTCTTTATGGTAAGGTTTATTATTGCTTAGCAGGAATTTGGTAATTTAAAATGCGTGTTTGCTTCAAGAGGATTTTATTGCGACTAACTGTGGTGGGGGCATACAGATGGTAATAAACACTCTTAGCGATCACTTTACATACATATAGACACAACACTTTGTTTTCTCAAAATATCGATGGCGCAGGTTACTGATAGGTACTCGTACTTATAAGGGTCCTTTCGGACGTATCACAATCATAATCTGACAAAGGCGGCAAATGTGGCGGCCACAACAGTGAATGAAAACGCGTAGTCGCACAATCAACTAGTTAATTATGTAGATCTGTTCAACGGCTTTTGGAAACGCGTGGTCTTTACCAACGATCGCGCAGGCACTCAGGGTAGTCGAAGAATGAACCGTCTGAATAGACCTTTAGCCTTTAGAATATCCATAGGTATTTAACTGTAAACATGTCGAAAACGACGTAGCTTTATTTACACTCTCAAATGGCCTGCGAGGAATTTGAAAAATTGGTATTTGAAGAAATTATTGCCGCCGCGTTGCATCAAGCATGCCCCGTAGAGTGCGGCCACCTGCAGCTCAGACCGATGATATCACAAACAATTTCACGAGATCGACGATCCCTATTCCCCTTTTTTCTCCTCGAAATTTAATAGTGGATTTAACTATTTTTGACATTAAAATTTTAAGAAAGAACTGGGTTCCTATTTATTTCGTTAAATGTAAAAAAAAATCAAATTCGTCTGGTAGTCCTCTAATTACGGCCGTAAAAATGGAGCACTTTCTTCCAATTTTTGAGGGTCATATTTTCTTTACTTATTAGTTGCTGAAAAAAAGGAAATGACAGAGACGTGTCTTCAGTATATCTTGATTTTGTGAAAAAAAAATGATTGCTCTAGTCTAGGGGCATTATTCAGGAAGAAAAAAATTTGACTGGAGAATCGCAGCCCCTGTTCCCTCTTAAGTTAGCAGATCATACGTTCACAGTACACACTAACACTAGTCGATCTCACACATTGTTAATCAGAAAATAAGTAAGTTCTGGGAGCCCTGGGATCTTGGACCAAAAGCTGGATTTAATACAAAAGGCATCGAAAATACAGTTCAGGGGCGTAACGATCGATGCATTTTTTTATTTCTAATAATTAATTTTAATTTTCTATTCAAAAGGTTATTAAAACTAATCGCCAGAACAAAGTGTATTCTGATTTCGGCTAAGATATGATTTTTTTAAAACTACGTTATTGGGAAACTGGCTGTGTAAACTTCTATAAACAACTTAAAAAATTAACAACTTGAAAATAGCAATGTATTTTTAATATATTATGGTTCAGATACGAGCATCACATCAGTGAGTGACAACAACAACGTTACAAATTGAAACAGCCACTTGTTTATTTAAAAAATCCAATCGTGGATTGTTACTATACAGGCGAGTGCTTCCGTGAGGGGAGCGACGCAAGTTGACGCAACACAAATATACACGTATAAAAAACTGACAAAAGTTCAGTTTTGAAATGGCAATTTTTAATGGTAACACCAGGCCCGGACTGGCCATAGGAGCAAATCGGGCAAATGCCCGATGGGCCGGATGCCCGGTGGGCCGGTGTGGTCGATTCCCAGCTAGCAAAAAGCTTTAAGAGCGATGGTTTCAAACAAGGTTTATACGTGTTCTGATTAAGTCAGAAACCCTTAATACCCTTACAAACAAAACCTTATAAGAGCTATGGTTTTATATAAGGTTCATATGTGTTCTGATTAAGGCAGGAACTCTTATAGTGCTATTTTATAAGTCTATTTATGTTTTAAGAACATTCATACTTGTAACATAGTCTTATAGACGTATTTAAGAAAACGAAAACGTTATATAATATCAATAAGAGCAGTGGTATTATAAGCGCCTTTTACAAGTCGCCTTTGATTCTTAATTAATACTTATAAATTCATTTTATAAGTACAGTCAACCTTAGAAGTGACTACACTAAGTGTTTTATTAGACTTCTGTAAAACTAGTATTTTAAAAGTGTAATTTATCTCACCTTTTTTTTTTTTTTTTCGGATGGGAAATCGTCAAATGACTTCTCCCGCTCTGGGCGGAGCAGGAGGGAGTGTCAGACTTTTACTGACTAAAACCCATCCATGTTCCTTCATCGCCCTTTATGTTCCGGGGCCACGGTATCTCTTTCGAATAGTCCCGCAGCCCCGGCAGGCTTCGGCCCTTGCGGACCCCTTCACTGATGCTGACTCTCTTTGAGGCGCGCGTGAAACACGAACGCGCCGTCGACACGGCCTGTCGTCATGAGACGTACGGACGGCGAGCTAGCCCATAGCTCCCCGTCCACAGGCCCGCGCCTACGGTGGCCGGAAGCCACCACGTGGCCCCCGACGCCCGGGGCGTCTCCCGCGGCGGCCGGGACGTGAGGATATCTCCCTCTCACGTTCCGCCACCTCCTTCGCTAGCATGACTGCTTCGCAGAAGGAGGTGACGGCGTCCCATTCCGTCTCGCTCCGGACCATGGCACGAACCAGGGCCGGAAGCGAGAGGTCGCCGCCGCCGATCGACACCTCGAGGACACGGCGGTGCTCCACCCAAGCAGGGCACACCTCCACCGTGTGCTCCACCGTGTCCTCCGGTCGATCCTCACAATGGAAACACCCGGGCGTCTCCTCCCGCCCGATTCGGTGCAGGAACTTACCGAAACATCCGTGTCCGGTAAGAACCTGCGTCAGGCGGAAGGTGAGGACGCCGTGGCGTCTCTCCAGCCACTCCTCAAAGAGGGGACTTACCGCCACTATCGTGGCGTGCCCTAATTTATCTCACCTAAGATATATTATAGAGTAGTAGCACTTTAAAAATTCTACAACAATTCCCTATTAAGGGTTATTTATTTTCTTTGTTGTGTGGACTCCAGACATTGTTATAAAATCAGGTAATAGACTATTTTAATATTTATTACATATTATCATTAAGTTTCTATTAGATCCTTCGACTTCGTCGTTTGGGTTGCTTTTACTTATTACGGAATCCTAAAACTATAAGCAACATGGCCGCGTAGACAGTGGTTTTAGGTTTAATTTGACTTTTACGAGTGCGATATAAACCTTAGACAAGAGTACTGGACTTATATTGCTCTAATAAAGCACTTATAAGTCGTGGTTGGTCGTAATGGCGACATTTTGATATTATTTTACAAATAATTCAAAATTATATAAAGTAAAAGACACATTTTTGAAAAGGCCCGTGAAAATATTGTTTTTAAAATTTCAAAGTAATCGAGAAAAACTACTTCGCAACCTAATAATCGCTTATACTTAGTGCGTGATAAATACATGAGTAAGAAATTAGAAAATATACACACTAGCTTTTTGTAATGTAATTTAAATATAATACTTTATTATTTTCACAAAAGTTCCAAGGACTTCGCGGTTTGTGATAACACTATTATTAGGAGATCACAAAGAGGACTATAAGCGATATTACCCTTAAAATAGTATTTTATTTTATTAGTAAGAGCACTTTAAGGTTATTTACCCTTACAGAGCGCCATTGTAAGTCACTTGTAAGTTTATTTGTCATTATAAAAGTATTATCAAGAGTCTTGTAAGTTTGAAAATACACTTCGCGAGACCATTACAAGGCAATTGCAAGGGTGAATATACTTATAAAGTGCGCCCAAATCCACACCAATAAGTGTCTGTAAGTGTGATATAAGACTGAAAAAAATATGTTCTTGGGATATTTGTGAGATAATTTTTTGCTAGCTGGGTTGGTGGTCGACTTTCTTTAGCTATTTAAAAAAATATATATAACGCAATTCGCGCAATCGATCAAAATAACGTCCTATAACGTCGTAAGTTAAAGACCCAATTCATTCAGTAGAGAGAGGCTCAGGATTTTTAAAAGTTTTTAATTTTCCTGCCTGATGCCACAGAATTAGTAAGTACGTAATAAATTGTAGCGTACAGTAGAATGACTCTCAAACAAAATTTTTTTTAAACCTAAAAATGTGTCTCTGAGATCTTGTTCTACCACTCGCGCTAGAAACTTATACATTTCTTTAAACCAACGCGCGCGGTTCACACTTTGAACCCTGCGAAAAAACTTTTAACACAAAAAAAATTACAGAAAATTTTGGCATGCATAATAAGGTTGCAAAAAATGGAGCATGTGGACATTTCGATATCAAATTACATTTATTAATATCCGAATTTATTCGAGGCAAGATGTAAAATTTTCGTGCTCGCTTCGCTCGCTCTTACAACCTATGATATTATGGATCTTTACATTGTCTAATATAAGTCGCCCATGTAACTCCAATAGGTCGAAACAATTCTAAACTGTCCAAGGCAAGGTGTCAAAAAAATTTCGAGCTCGCTTCGCTCGCTTTTGTAGGCCTTTTTCTCTTGAATCTTGGCTTTGTCTACAAGTCAACCAAGTAATTCTTGTATAAAGGATTGAAACATTCCGAGATAGGGTGTAAAAATTTCCGAGCTCGATTGGCTTGCTCTTGGAGCCTTACTTTTTTTTGTTTCTAAAATGGTCGTATAAGTCAATTAAGTAACATCTATTTCTTAATAAAAAGGACTAAAGAAAAGCTGCATTTCTTACACAGTCCTAAAAAACATAAGACACTTCCTTATAATGCAAACACGCTATCAAAGAGACGGAAAGATATAATTGCTCAAATCCCACAAACTAAGTCAAAATTCGCTGCTATACAATACAACAATCGCTCTGCTCAGCTTTATAATAGGGTAAATAAACAAGGAGATGTACATATACACGAAACAACTACATGAATGTAAAAAAATGGTAACAAATTGGATAAAACCTTTTTCTTATGATGATACTGAGGCGCTCTTACAACACATAGTTTAACTCACCCATTTCTCTCTACACACACACTCACCTACACACACATACACACACACGCACTAAGCACACACATACCTACACACACACGCACTGAACACACACCCCCCCATCCCCATAAACTTACACGTGTAAAATGTTATGTTATGTTATATATATATATATATTATTCTGTTCTGTTGCAAAATTATTGTCTAGCTATGAAAGAGCGGAGTCTCCTAATACAGGCTTTTCTTTGCTTAAAAGGAGGCTCCAATAATCAACTTGTTGTTCTGTTTTGGTTATAGAATAAACATTTTTTTTAATTTTTTTATATTTAAGCTAACTTATCTAGAGTGAAGAGCTCAATTTTTATAGTTCCTAGACGTTTCAAATAACTCTTCAAAATTAGTAACTTACACTTCTTTATAAGGCGACTACAGGAGCTAAATTAGCAACTTTATTTGTGGTGGTTAAAACTTCGTTTGAAATACTGTTAGAATAAAGTTTTAATCAGCTTGCACTACAAAGTGGTTGCTCCGTCAGTCACTGCGAGCCGAATAGTGCGAAATTAGTGTTTTTTTTGCGATTTACAAAAAATCTATTGATTGGACTAAACAAATAAAACACAATCATGCTAATATGTTGCTTGTAGAATTATTTGCCAAAAAAATCAGAATGATCGCATGTATTTTATTATGGATTTTACTGGTTAAAAGAATATTTTATAGATAAGTCCGTGATTTTTTTATCCAGTATTATATTATTATGTTTTCAAAACACCATCATACTAGCATAATTATATCCTGAAGAATATCATATAAATAAATAAATCAATCAATATCTTTATTTCCCAAAAACACAGATAATTGTACCTACAGTTTACAATTTTGAATTAGTGATAGAGAACACTTACATTAAACATTTGGATGCTTCAGAAATCTGTACACAAGAGATTAAACTCTGTCTCCTAAACTAGGGTATCCTGTATCTTAAGAGACAGTGTTTCACAATGAGGTTCCAATTGATTGATGCATGAGTGGACTGTGTCGATTAACCATCTGAAGGGAGAGAAGTTATTGGTTACTTTAGAATATATTTCTGGTTTTGTTTATTACAGTGAATCATATGCTTTTTTGCATTTTAAAACTCGCGTTTAGCTCCTGTAGCCTAGTATTTCAGCCCAACATTCTATTTTAATGTTTTCTTGTGCTGATTCATAATTTACATTAGTTTAGTAGTTTTCCTTTCTCTTGAGAGTGGAGGGCTGACTGTCTCTAAAATGCCCGGGCCGATTTCGGGTCCCAGTCCGGGCCTGTATTAATACCTTGTTTTCCATAAAATAATTTATACCGGGTGGGCCAAAAGAAATCACCCTATTGGAAGATGCTCTCATTTTTGCAAATGGCCGCTAATTTCAAATCTGTTTTGACATTTCTGGACTAGACAGATGCAGAATACATGTGAACAAGCCCTAGAGTGATACACTCTCCAAGAACGCGGAATAATCGTGACTATTTTTTTGCGTAACAATTCGTCTGTGGTGTTGGCGCAGCGCGAATTCCGTCGCCGATTCCCCGGCCGTCCGACACCGACTGCGCAAATACTGCGCCGTTTGGCGACCAACCTTGAATAGTATGGAATCACACGACACGTTGCTAAGAGTGGCCAGCTCCGGAGCGCCCGTTCTGCCTAGAATATCGCTGTTGTTGCCATGGATGTCGAGCTGTCGCCAAACGACAACAGTGGACGGTGCGCGCTATAGGGCCATGTTGACCGAGTTTTTTCTGCTGCTATTGGACGAATTATTACTGAGAGACATGTGGTTCCAACAGGACGGAGCAACGGCACACACTGCGCGAGCCCCAACCGATATTCTGAAGGCAGCGTTCTAGGGTCGCCTCATCTCTCGTTTTGGCGATTTGCACTGGCCCGCAAGATCGCCCGATTTAAGCGTTCCAGAATTTTTTGTGTAGGGTTTTTTGAAGTGCCGTGTTTACGTGAACAAGCCCGAGACTCTGGAAGCCCTAGAGGACAACATTCGATACGAGTGCGAGAATCTGTCGCCCGAAATTCTCGCCGAAGTGATGAAAAATGCCATAAAACGAGCCCGTATGGCAATCAATTGTGACGGCGCCCATTTGGCCGATATAATTTTCTCGACTTGACCAATCAAATTCTAAAAGTTCAAATAAACATAATCAAAAAACAGAATCGAAGTTTTTCATTTAGAAAAAAAAAGAGAGCCAAACAACATCGGATGACTTCTTTTGGCCCACCTTGTACTATTATTGTTTTCCGTAATCGTCTCCTCTCATAATATTTACTTGGACTATTATCATTTGTACTAATAACGCTTGTCATATCAGCTTATTAGTCATAACTTTTATTTGCCATAAAATAAGTTTCCATAATAACATGTGTTATAATCATTAGATTCTATAAGTAACACATTACGTAATCGACACTTGACATAAGCAACATTTAATATAATTTAGAAACGTTTATTAGTTAATGTCATTATGGCATTTGGTCTGTAATTAAATTATTTAGGTACAGCAAACAATCTTTAGTACTTTTGATGATTTTAGTACTATAGTAATTATTGAATCTCCTAATTTTACATGACAAAGTCATAATTATGTTCTAAGTATTATTAGTATTATTCCAAACGTTCATTTCTACATTGATAGTGCGTATACACGTATAGAACGCAGGCTGTCAGAAATTGTCGGCGCTTATACAATTCAATTCAAACAAGTCTTAGTGTCTTGGGCTCTCTAACTGTTATCGGCGCCGACCTGCCAGCGCTGACAACCAGCGTTCTACGTGTATACGCCCTTAGTCCTAAAACATTTTCTATATATTAATTTTAGTGACAGAAACGAATCGCTGTAAATCCGACTCCACGAAGTCTTGTCTGCCCTACCCCAAGAGTGTAATTTAGAATCACATAGGCGCGGAGGGGCGCAGGGGCCCGCGAGTTGAGGATCAGGTGGTTGTAACACTCGCCGCCGCGGCTGAGGGTGGCCGGTAAAGCCGGCCAGCAAGCCGAAGCTGCGGTGCTATCCGCCACCGCCGGAGCCCACAGCGCCGGAGCCATGACAGAAACCATGCCTGCTGCATGCCTGCTGCATGTTGCTTGCTGCTGCATGTTGCTTGCTCGCTTGCATGCTGCATGCTGCCTGCTTGCTGCATGTTTGCTTGTTGCATGCTTGCTTGCTTCAAGCTTGCTGCATGCATGTTGTATGTTTGTTAGCATGTTTTTTACGAGGAAATAACAACCACATTAGTTCTTAATCAACTGTTTTATAATGATTGACGCTTTGATTGATTGATTTTCTTATCGAGGATTCTGACTGTGAACTTGCATTGCGCTTGTACTGAACTAGTATTGTTTTGCTCGTATGCGCAAATGAATATTATAGTGAATAAATGTTATGGAAAACGACATTATTGAAAATGTGGATTGGATGAATGGATTAAAATTATTATGACACTTAATCGATAATGACCAATGAAATTAGTGAAAATGATTTTATGTAATTTCACGATTATGGCACAGACCTGAAGCGTTATTTCTAATGAAATTATGGAAAATAACTTTATAAAATTATTGCATTCTAAATTACAGCAAACATTAGCAAACCGGTTTTAATAATGTCTATTCGGTGAACCTAGCTATCAGTATGTAGGTAGGTACAGTCGTGGTCTTTTCCGCCTAATCACTTTTTTTTTTCACTTAAGTCATGCGGAGGCGCCGAGCCACGCCCCCTTAAAGTTTAGGCCTATTAGGAAAGCGTTAATTTGGCGCGCAAAATAACAATAACTCTCGTTTGGCGTGCGTCGTCTGTGCGCTCGGCCGATCGGTATTGTCTTTCATTCATTATTTCTATACAAAGTCAATGGGGCGGGGCTAGAGAGCGTTTCTATGTTGCGAGAGCAAGCAAAAATTAGCTTACTGGTGATCAGGCGGGAGTGTCTACGATAGTACCTGTTCAAGCTGCATTCCACGTATTAATAAGGCAGTGAAGCGTCAACATCGTTGCTTATAATAAACTACACGTAGACGACATACTTATGTTAATAGCCTCAAGTGCTCAAAATAATCTAATATTATTGTCTACCTGAGACAATAATATGTTACTCATAAAGGGTGTAAAAAACCCCCTTAACGAAGCCGAAAGGCACTTGTTTTCCCCGTCATTGCGATCATTTTTTTGTTGTGCACCATACCTGGTAACCTTCTAGTTACGGAGATATTGGACGTCAAAGTTCCAAGTTTTTTTTTAAGTACTAGTTTTTCAATTCTAATTTTTACTTTAAACACATCCACGACCCCCGTATTATTCAATCCATCCATCAGCACAATGTTTTGAGTGCGTTACACGTTTAGAGTTTTACCACAAAATATGATTTTTCACCCCAAATAATAAGTCAGTTCCCAGCAATAATTTTTACGCTAAGTTACTTAGTTTGATGTACAGAATACTTAGTTGACGGCTTCGTGACGCAATAAATGTTTAAAATAATTAGAACTATCTCTTTATGTTGTAAGGAGCGTACAAGCACGACTGAAAATTATTTCGCTTTCTGCATACAAATATCCTTTTGTTTAACTGCTACACTTTATTTTAAAAAATACAACATGTACAATTGTACATCGTGCATTACGTACAATTTTCTTTATGCGCTCAAAGGCGCATAAAGAAAATTCTTGGACGCGATAATTATGTTAGGTTAAGGTGTCGCTCTATTGCATCCCCTTCAATTTCGTAAATATTCTTTCTCATTTTTTGCCCAAGGATACCCAAAGCATTCTTGCCCTTTGATGCTTGCAATATAATCTAAATTAATCCTAGTCTGCTAACAAAGAATGCAACATTTTTTTTTGTTTTATGGGCACTCATTAAAAGCACAAATGATACTATTTCCGGGCATTTTTATAGGTTCTTAATTAATTTCATAATAGTAGATTTGCCCAGGGAGCAAACAACTATTTTAAAGGTGAGAGTGTTTCTTTGAATCCAGAGCGGAGCGAAGGAATCTATAGCAGAATCTTGAGCGCAGCGAGGGCCTGCGAGAGATTCAAAGTACCAACATCACTCGAGTGACTGCCCTCAGGATTCTATTCTTAACACACTTGCTTCACCCAGGAGTTAACACAAAGGTCTCCTCGCTCGGGCGCTCTAGATTACCTCGCTAAGTTCGAGGTTCTAAATAGCGCCCTTGACGTAAGATACTGTTTTATCCCCATGGTGCAAGCTGCTATTAAGAACGTGAACACGAAACGCTTTCTTTTGCAAGTTTTTTCGCGAGAATTTTGCTAAGGTTTCTACTCGATAAAGATCGTGTAGGTATAACATCAACGAGTAAGTTTTTCAGTGAAATGTTAATCCAAATATTTGAAAACTGTTTGTTGGACGGTTGTCGTGTTACCTTTCTACTGGAACAATATTTAGATACTATTGTAAACCTTACCTCCACGAATATGTTTCGTATGAATTCGTAATAAATTATGGTCAGAGTATGTATTAAATAAACTTTCATACCTAACATAAACTTGATGATAAACCGTCTAAAATTGCATAAACGATAACCTATTCTATCTTTCTAAATATATAAGAAGAAACTGACTGACTCACATATCAACGTACAGCCCAAACCGCTGGGTCTACAGATTCCAAATTTGGCAAGTAGGTTTCTGAGGTGGTCTAGGGGTGCACTAAGAAAAGATTTTTCAAAATTTACCCCCAAAGGGGGTGAAACAGGAGTCGAAAGTTTGTGGGGAAACAAGATTAGTTAGACTGTTTTATTCGAAACTTCACAGGAGTACTCCTATCGATAAATGAGATAGCATTAGTGTTTCAGGTTTTTTTCAGAATTCAACCCCTAAAGGGGGAAATGGGGTAACAAAGTCTGAAAATCAACATGGGTATTGTTTGTATGGTGGATCGGGTCGGGTGTATTACAAAAACAACGATTTTAAAATTTAATATGGCGGTCCTAAAAAACCATCATCCCCTGTGGGGTGCGATGGGGTTGAAATGTCCAAAAATCAATATGGGTGTCGATACCGAGATTATCAGGGGTGCTCATTACAAATATGGCATTTATTTTGAGTTCCAGAGGATGGCGGATTCGACTTCTATAGAGGGTTATTGTTGATTTATTGTGATGATTGTGATAACGTTGATGATGATTGTGATTACGATGATATTGATTGCGATTACGATGATGATGATTGTGATTACGATGATAATGATTGTGATTACGATGATGATGATTGTGATAATGATGATGATGATTGTGATAACGATGATGGTGATTGTGATAGGGATGGTGATGATGATTCCTCTCAACCATGATTTATTATATTTATATTTATTAGTCTACATATCCTAGCATTATGTATTTATATAAGTATTTATTAATATCTACTTATATGTGTATTTATATATCTTAATAGGTTAAGTTAGGTAAGGCACATAATCTGTATTCTCTTCCTTTTCTCACACACTATTGTCTACATTTCTTTTTCATTTCTCCTTTTGCAGGGCTGCTGGCAGAATTTTTTTAAGAAATAAGCAGTACCTATGTACTCATATTTTTTAATGTGTTTTCCTGTGCTGTATACTGTGTGTACATAAATAGTAAAATAAATAAATAAATGATTGTGATGATGATAATTGTGAATACGATGATAATGATTGTGATAACGATGTTAGTGATAGTAATGGTGATTGTGATGGTGATAGCGATGCTGATGGTGATAGTGATGATGATAATTGTGAATACGATGATAATGATTGTGATAACGATGATAGTGATAGTAATGGTGATTGTGATGGTGATAGCGATGCTGATGGTGATAGTTATTGTGATAGTGATGGTGATTGTGATGGTGATAGCGATGCTGATGGTGATAGTTATTGTGATAGTGATGGTGATTGTGATAGTGATTGTGATGGTGATTGTGACAGTGATGTTGATTGTGATAATGACGGTGATGGTGATTATGATAGTAATGGTGATTGTGACTTCATTCATCGTTCATTCTTTGTGCAATCTATTTCTCTGTGGAATGCGCTTCCCCAGGAAATCAGGATGGCAACCAATCGTTTGGCTTTCAAAAATAAAGTTCGAGAGTACATTCGCAAGAAGCTGGCAGTTTCATCACAACGGTAATGTTTTCTCTATTGTTTGTCTTTTATTTTAGTAAATCCGTTTATATTTCTATTTACAGTAATAAATAGTTTAAATATTTATAGTATTTATATATATTTATAGTATTTTATATATCCTTCTATTTTACCTTAGTATTAATTAATTATTTTCAGATGTACACCTACCACTGCTTGTCTCTGCATCACCCAAAGGTTGACTGGTAGCAAAATGCCTACGGCATTAAGTCCGCCTCTGTACTTTGTGCTTGAAGTGTTAAATAAATAAATAAATAAATAATGATAGTGATTGTGATAGTGATGGTGATTGTGAGGATAATAATTGTGATGATAATGAAATTTGGCACATAGATAGTTAATAACCTGAATTAACATGTAGGATACTAGTTATCCCTTTAGTATGATCCAGTGGAACAGTTACCGAACTTCACGCGGGCGAAGCCGCGGGCAACAGCTAGTACATCATAAACAGTTTCACAAATCTACACTCGAATAGTTATCATCACTAATACCCTCTCTGTTTAGTTGAATGGCCCGAAATATTACCGAAGAACATCAATCATGACAGATATTCTCTTTTTTATGGTCTATTGCAAAAAACCTGTGAAAAGGATGTGCACGGCAGTGCGATGATTGATACGTCTTACTCAAAGGCTATTGGCGTGATGAATGAGCCCAAATATGGCCTCTTTTGAATCATAAGAAACATTTCTGTATCATCAATTACCTGTGAAAGAGAAACATAGTGCAGGCAACTGCCTGCGTTGTAATGGAACCTACTAAACGCATTATCGTGATAAATGTTACACCATATAAAGATCTGCTTGCACTGCCACTGTAATGAAAAAAGTATGTGGCAATAAATTTAGTTGAAAAAATATAAGGAGTTGTTTAACTTACATGGGCTCATGCTTTGCCGAATATGCATAAGCAATGTCGGTGAAAATATTATAAGCACTAAAAATCACGTATAAGTCACGAAAGACACCAATTTGTTGAGCTTTTACCTTGAAATCCAACCTAAAACGTAAATTCATACCTCAACCTTATACAATTCGTGCTAATTTCGATCTTGTATTGACTTACCTACATATTAGGTAGGTACTTGGCCTTGGTTGTTTCGCCGTAACAATATGAGAGCTTTCTTCTTTAAATGTTTCATAATACCTTATAAAAGACGTCTGACATCATTCATGTTATACTAAACATGAATGATGAACGTGCATCAATACTAAGTATGATGCACGTGATAATCATTTATTTATAATTCCCTAAAGAGGGACTGCTTCGTAAGTAGGTACCCAATTCTAAATTATATAAAACATGCATATTATGTGTGTGTACATGTTTGTGTATACCTAATACAGCACTTGCCTAGTTACCGATTTCTACTTTAAATACATATTAGCTACGTATTTCGAAAATGAATGAAGACTATAATGAATAATATCGATAAATAAATGCATTTATTATGTCAAGTAGCATTTTGTACGTGTAAGCGTGAATTCCTTCATTTATTAGATATTTAATAGGGATTATTAACGTAATTTTTTCTTCACATAAATCAATAAAATATAGTACTATAACTATCAACCCAAGAAAAGTATTAAAAGTTAAGTTCAACTACTGCTTGTCGCACAAAAATAATATTAAACTTCTGCAATTTTCTACCACAGTTCAAACGTCCGTAACTGTCGCGGCCATGATGTGACGTCATTATCCACAATCTGCCTTGTTTACATCTATTTTAGTTGGCCATAGTAAAATAATTTTACCAATTGTATGTGCTTTATTCAAGTAAAAATTGCAATAACAATATTATAATGAAATTTTAGTGAAACTTTTCAAATAAAAGTGTTTTTGGCACAATGAACTTTGACGTCAATACCGGCGTTATCGAGGACGGAGTGTTTCTACAGTGCGTTCCGTTTCACCAAAAACATGCTACATAAAACAGTAAATTGTAAAATAAGTGATGTAGTAGAAACTTAAACAAGTGTACCACAATGTTTTTATGCGACAATACAAGGCATTTTTCATAAAAAAAGGCCTACTTCAAAAAACACAAAAGTGCAATATAACTTTTTTTTTTTTTTTAGGTCAGTTTTTTTTGCAATAAAGTTTTTATTTTTCACTTTTTTGTGGTTCACATGTGCTTTCTTTTCCCCTTCACAGCGTACCGGTGGCGTGATGTTATGTTATGATCTGGTGTAAACAAAAGACAGACATGAGATTTCAGCAATCCCAGTCCATTTGCTATCATTTATTGAGGAGTTCCGTTGCCTATTTCCGAAGTTTTCATCAGATTTTCACCAAATTGAAATGGGACCACTCCGAGAAAGTACTCTTCCAAAAACTACCCAAATCGCTTCAAGTGTGCCTATAAAATTTGAAGAGTTTCTCTCTATTTCTTTAGGATCCCATCATCAGATCCTGACTTGATAATCATGGGACCACCTGGGAAGTATACCCTTTCAAACAAAAAAAAAAAAACAAATCGGTCTAGCCATCTTCGAATAATCGGGGAACAAACATAAAAAAGGTTCCGACGAATCGAGAACCTCCTCCTTTTTGAAGTCGGTTAATAAAAAGAGTTTTGTATTTCATGCATATTCCCTATAGGGCGAATCCACAAAGTTAAAACGTTTTGCATTTTCATTTAGTCAGCCCGCGACTAAATGAAAATGCAAAACTTTGCACATTTATTTTGTACCCATCGATATTGCCGCGCGTCTTATCAATCGATTGCAAACAAGCCGCTCCGCTGATAGTTTCACGTGTGTCGGGTATATTAAAAACGCCAACCAAGCCAATATCACAGCGAAAACCCGAAGCATTTGTTTCAAAACAAACCCATTTACAGTTTGAGGTAACGGTGTCGTGAATGTATTACGGTAATATTAGAGATTTTACACATCATCACTTTCAGATGTCCACAACCAATCAACCTTTAGATAAATAAAGATTAGTGATTGTTATGATTTGTCTTACATATTATTTGAGATTACTTTTTACGAGAAGAAGTCATGCTGCGCAAACGATGGTATTCATTCAACTTGGCACCTACCGGGTAAATATTGCAAATTATTAAAAAATACAGCCAAACTTTTTCAATCTGTATTATTTTCCCGATATTCTGGAATCAATGTGATGCTTTTAAGGCGCGTGAGAGGCACCATCCATCAATTACCTGACCTGTCTGAGCGGAACTTACCCAAGCACAAGATATAAACTTCAGCGTCACATTGTCACGGGGTTGCTTTATCTTGTACGACGGCTTCCCTGCCACGAATATCACTGGAATTAATAATCTAGTGTCATACCTCTAGCTTCATTTTACATCTCGCTTAGACAGTAACAACGCAGACACATTCATAATAAATAGAAATTACTAGCTTATGCCAGCGGTTTCACCCGCGTGAAGTTTGAAATATGTCGCACGGGATCATACTACCGGGATAAAAAGTATCATATGTGTTAACTCAGGTTATAAACTATGCGTGTGACAAATTTCATCTAAATTCGTTGAGTAGTTTTTGCGTAAAAGAGTAACAAACATCCATCCATCCATCCTCACCAACTTTCGCGTTTATAATATTAGTAAGAAGTAAGATTTATTTACATTTCCTTATCCCAAAGTCTTCAAGGACACACCCTCCATATTGCTATTTGACGAACAGCATTAGTTTCTCTTTAACACTTGAAATGGTTGTGAAAGGTTTACAAGTAGTTCATTAGATTTATCCCACTCCCAACCAAACTTCAACTCTGGGCCTGGTGCATTTCAGCCGCTAATTCTCTGAATATGCAATTGAATGATGTCTTAATCCTTCGTAATCCTCCCCTACAGTCGCAAGCTCTATTAAGTACACACGTAGCTACTCTTAAAAGTGATTTTCTCCTACTGCATTGATTGCCATTTTATACTGTCACGAACATAGTACTTTAAAACCCGCACTATAGATCGTATCTCAAAGATACCACGAGAAAATCTCTCTTGGATTCTACTAAGTGTATGCAAATTTATGTGGTCATGACTGTCCAGCGTCCATGTTACTGTATTAATAGAGCTTCTATTCTCTTCTCTGTAGTTAACTTAACAAACTAGCTCTCACCTATAGAGATGAGCACAAGCAGCACCGGGAAGCCAAACCCAAGCGCGTAGCAGGCGTCGTCACCGAAACACATGACACTCCTGCGCAGCGCCGGCGTCACCACCATTCCCATGAACCCACCCAGGTTCACCGTGCAATAGAACGTCGAGAAGAACTTCTGAAGTAACTGGTTCTCTTCGGGGAGACGGAACTGGAACAAGACCATTTTTAAATTAGATGTTTAGAAGATAACCGGCCACCTATAGACATGAGATTTTACAGTAATTACACTCCTCGTTTGCATCGGAGAATACGGCGATAAAAACACGAGCTATTCTTAATATCGACGAACAGTTAAAAGCTTAAGTCTCAGTTCGGTGCTTTTTTAGTACCTAAAAGAAACCTCTCGCCACTTGCGTGACCGAAAAGCAGGACCAAAATAACAAAATCCCCTCAGATTTTCCAATATTACACTCGCAGTCAAAGAATGTGCAAATTAATAATGGTGCATGCATGAAACCTACCCAACAAATTTAAAGTGATCATTTGTTATACTTAAAATGTCACTTACGGGATATCTTCCGTGATTATTTATTGTTTTTGAGAGTTGACCCGCGATCATGGCGCTTGCAACAGCGTCGAAATATCGGGAGCTCAAAAACAATAAATAATCACGGAAGATATCCCGTAAGTGACATTTTAAGTATAGTTATGAACCGTGAAAGCTTAAAACAGTGTTTGATCATTTGTTGTCGTCGATTGTAGCCCGTAGGCGAAGCAAATTGACAACCCGATATGGTCATCAGACTTCCGCAGTTTAAATAATTGCCAAAGAAAATGCTACGGACATGATGTGACAGGATGGAATAATCAATTTGTGCTGCAAATTTTAATTAAGTTGAAGTGAATGGCTCGAGTTGATACGGTGTCGATTTCCGAGTTGATGTGTGTGCTATTTCCTTTAATCGAAATTTTGGTAGGAGGCAAGTGAAGGAACAGAAATATTTACGAGCACGCCTTGTTGTCAACAAAGACATTAAAAAAAGGCAATCGCTCGAAACGAAAACCAATAGTTTTCAAGTGTTTCAAATGCAACCAAGGGGCGCAAAGCTTAGAGTTCAAACAGGGCCAAGCTAAGTACATAGACAGGCACTGGTATGATACCAATATTTACAAAAACCGCTGGTATTTAGACAATGACTGCTTCGGTATGCCCAGACGTTCGGGACGGTTTGAAGTAAAGAAGCACTGAACCTGTTTAAAAAAATTGAGCCGGCTGAGTTTGAGTTTCGCTTTGCTCGCATGGGAGTTGGAAATTGTCCCAAAGGAAAATACAGCCCGGATAAAAAAATCGTTACTCACTTCATGGTCTATCTTTGTGCCAAATTGAAACAAAATCTGTTCCGACATTCAGGCGTGAAAAGGTAACGGACTAGCAGACATAGTTATTATCACGTTTTTATAATATTATTATAGTATATAAACTGGCCTGCAAAAATAAGTATCACACTTTCAAAATTGCAATAACTTTTTAAGTACCTTCACAAGATATACTTTCGAAACAAAAAGGACTCTAAAAATAGTTTAATCTTGTCTATAGTTTCAAAGAAAGCTGATAATAATTGCTTTATAACGTTTTTTTATTTTAAATCTCTAACTTCTAAAGTTTAGGAAAAATTTAAATTTTAAAAGTGTAGTACTTATTTTTGCAGGTCAGTGTAGGTGACTTTTGTAAAACAAATAAACGACTGTTTGGCTGAGATGCGATGAATCTTGAAAAAATAAAATTAAAAATGGGAGTACATATCGACTAATGTCTCTTAAACAAATGGGATAAATAAATTGGATAACGGTTGTTAGATACTATACATATCAAACGTCACGACTGTAATACCTGAAGGGTGACGCAGAGGTATACCTAAAACACACCCACAATTCACCACTTATGACTCAAAGTCCCATATTATGTCATTGGGAGCGACTCTAATACCAACAAGCGTACACAAACCCAGACTTCGGGCTTCTACTGATAAATATACGATGGGGAAACCCAATAACACCACCCGACCTGACAATCGAACCCAGGGCCTCATACTGGGCAGTAGCGTTCGCGAACACTAGACGCTATACTGCACCATACGACAAACTGGATTCGGACATCGCACGTAGGCTGAGGCTTATGATACTGCACTCTTTAGGTCCGGTCAGGAGATGCGGAAATGCAAACAACAAAAGTCAACTTATTCCATGAGCTAGAACCTAAGGATATGCCAATTTTACGGGATTTGTACTCCAAATCCAAGTTCCATTTATTTATCAAAAGGAGTTTTATGACTGAGTTAGAATACACTGGCCTGCAAAAATAAGTAGTACACTTTTAAATATTTTTCTTTTCTAAACTATAGAGTTAGAGATTTAAAATAAAAAAAAAACGTTTTATAGCTAACTTTGTCAGCTTTCTTTGAAACTATAGACAAAATTAAACTATTTTTCGAGTCCTTTTTGTTTCGAAAGTATATCTTGTGTACTTAAAAAGTTATTGTCATTTTAAAAGTGTGATACTTATTTTTGCAGGCCAGTTTAGTAGTCGCTAGTGTAGTAAATATTTTTGGAGTTTCCAAATCACAATCTAAGAACAAAAAACGAAATTCCAAGATTGCATGCCGGAAGATTTAAACGTTGCTTCGGCTAAAATCATTCTACGGGTATCAAGTTATTTCGTAGCAACCAGTTACGTACAGTTCACTCGTAGCGCTGCTACGAAAAGAATATAGAAGTCTACGCCGTAGACATAAGTACAAGAGACGACGCTTCGACATCTTAACCGATAGCGATAGTCAATTCAATTATATCCGGGTGTTACATCGAATATAGTAAATGCAGGTATTGGTCTAGGCTTAGCATTAGTAAAATCAAACGTGCTCTAAGCGCAGAGCAAAACGTTCTACGACACGAAGGGCGCCCTACAGAAAATTAAAACGCACCTGATCTCCTCCAAATGCTGCTACACAGGGCTTGATTCCACCAGTACCAGTAGCTATTAGCAGCAGCCCAATCATTGAAGTAGTTCTGTAAATTTAAAATAAAAACAACAGCACAACTCTTTTGCCCGAACCACAGATATAATACTTAAAAATCTAACTACTGTTTTTAATCTAACGGTTTGAGCCCGCGCGACTTTGTGAGGCGTGTTCATTTTTTAATGCAATCACCCAGGATGAAAAGCAGCGTAGATGTCTTTTTCCAGGTCCAACGCTTAAGTATCTATGAAATTTTATAAAGATCAGTTCATTGGTGAAAAATGACACAGTGACACAAACTGACACAGACAAAATGACACAGACACACTACAAAAAAACTTCGGAACTAGGTATAAATTAGTATGGATGAAGTAAACCCAAAAATGATGTTCCGACATCGGCATTGAATCTAATCACTAGCGATCCCACCCTCAGGCGCATCCGGAGAGCATGCGCCTGAGGGTGCCTCGCCACCAGAATGCGGAAACTTATGAAGATACAAAAAATTACAGACACGCTAAGGCCATACTTCCACTATTTGGTGCAGCTTTTACTTCACCGTCAACTTTTGCGTTAAGTCGAAGTATGATGAAAAATAAAACAAGTGTCTGAAGTTTCCAAGAGTACATAATCTCAGGTCTAGTTCATCCCACCACTGCACCGCGCGCCGGTAGCGGCTACGAGTGAAGTTTCATCAAACTTATCTCAAGGAGCACTCTTCAGTCTACTTTCAGATGAACTTCCTACCGATTGTTTGTTTTAGTTTGGCAGCTACATAAAGTATGCAATGTGCTAGTTATCACTAAAACACGTACGAACACTCAAGTATTCGCGTCACGTCATCGTCGTTATATTAGCCCCTGTTATTATTATTAGCTTCGTAAAGCTATGTGGTCATTGGCAGTTTAGGTGCGAATGTTTTTGGGATTATTAGTAGTGGGTGTTGTTAAGTGTTATTACTCGACTATGGCGGTGCCCAAGAAGAGGGTAATGGTTGGAGGGATTTAGTTGTTTTACTTGGGACCTTTATCTCAACAGCAGTTGGGGACCAGTGACCTACTTGTTACTGGTGTCATTGTCAAGAGAATAATGCTATGTATTAATTGCTACATATTTTATTTGTAGGTACGCGGACTTCTCTGTTTTGGTGCTGCTTAAGGGTCAATTCACACCGAGACGCGACGCGACGCTGCGCGCACATTTTAATAGAGTGACCTGAGTGATTAAAAATGTAACTATTCACACCACCTGCTCGAAAATGTCAAATTATATGTCAAGCAACCTTAACCTAAAGTGAGTCATTAGTGGCCGGGGGCACAGCCGGTCAATAATTTTGTACTGGATTTCATTATGACCCGCTGGTCAATAATGTGATTTGAATTTGGAATCTCACATTCTCAGCTAAATTTCTCAGCTAGTACTAACGAACACCCTTTGGTGCCAGAAAGAGGAAAGCTATTCTCGATACCCTTACTACGCGTGGATGATATTCTCGATTTCCTACAAAATCATAACGACTGCTTCTTCATATCGTTGCCATGTTTTCGAAGACTTAATATTGTAAGAATAATTAGATAACTACGAACCATTTTTTAAAAGGAATGGAATAACATTAAAACTGGCATTAATAATAACAAATACCTTACCGCGCCGTAATACCGTAATAGTAATGGGCTGTAACATTAGTTAATTTATTTTAAGTAAACTGCGCTAAGATTGCTGTGGATTTTGTGAATAAATAAATAAATAATAAAACCTATCTATACTACAGTCGATTTATCACATTTTATCAAAAATACTCTATTTTCACGAGCGTCTCCAATGACGTTCAAAATTCAAAATGCATACAGCCAATCATCCAAAACATTCTACCAGCCCTGTATAAAGCTTAGTTTACACAAACGCCACCGTGAGGGTGATATCAATAGACACACACGACAAAACCATAGAAGAGACTTTTTTTTTTTAAATCGAATTGATTGTGTCTTGGCTACTTATTGGTAGACGCAATAAAGGCGCGAACTTTTGGCATTAAACTTTAAATTTATCAACAAAGTATTATAAAATGTCGAGTGATGAAAGTGATTGTACTCCTGAATTCATTACAACCGAAGCTAATAATATTTCCAATGATTTACTGCCGGAAAAGTCAAAGGAAACTTATATAAAAGCCTACGACAATTTCCAAAAATGGAAAAGTACGAAAGGCGTCAAGTCCATTTCGGAACCAGTTCTATAAGTGTATTTTCAGCATTTATCTTGTACTCAGAAGTCAAGTAGCCTATGGTGTACTTATTCAATGCTTAGGTCAACAATAAGCATGAAACACAATATAGATATCAAGACATACGCTAAGCTATTAGCATTTCTAAAGAGGAAATCGGAAGGTCACCAATCAAAGAAATCGAAAGTTTTCACACCTATGAATGTTGAAACTTTTTAAATGAAGCTCCTGATTATAGTTATCTTGCCGTAAAAGTAAGCACATCATTTTATTTATAACTAAATAAAATACAACATGGTAGCAAGTAGCAACAAGAACGCTTATGTATACTTACTGAATTTACGTATGTTGGTAGTAAAATTTATTTTTATTTTTGTTACAGGTGGCTTTAATTATTGGAGTGAATGGGGCTTGTCGTTGTCAAGAAATGGTAAACATGAAGGTCCAAGATATAGAAAAACACTCAGAAGAGTTGTTATTGATTAAGTTGCCAGACACTAAAACCAAAAGGGAAAGGTCATTTGTCATCCGCGGAGCATATGTAAAGGTTGTGGAAAAGTATCAAGCTCTGCGGCCTCCTAACATAAACACTAACCGATTTTTTGTAGCGTTCAGTAGTGGAAAATGCACCCGTCAAGTGATTGGGAAGAACAAAATAAGTGCCATGCCGAAGTAAATTGCCAAATACTTAGGATTACCAAATATCGAGCTCTATATACGGGTCATTGTTTTCGTTGAACGTCGGCTACACTGTTGGCGGATGCGTGAGCAGATATAACCCAAATAAAACGCCATGGTGGCTGGAAATTGGATACAGTAGCGGAGGGCTACATTGAAAATTCTTTACAAAACAAAAGTAAAATAAGCTGTCAAATTGGTAACAGCATCACTTTAAAAACGTCATCTGATTATTTTTCACCACAACCTTCAACATCACACCATCACATTCCATCTTTCCCTGAGCCTCATGCACCACCTTCACCAACTTTCCCCACCCAAAATGCTCCTCTGCAAATACAAGATTCTGAAGCATTGACGAGCAATACTCAAATAAATTCCACATCAACATCTATAAACGTACCAAATAAAATCTTAACTTTATCTTTGCACAACTGGACTAATGTCTCAAATGTTACCATTAACTTCAATTAATATGTAAGTGCATATAACTAACTAGTTCTAAATATATTATTCTTACTGTTTGTTTATTTAATAAATACTTTGTTTTTCGTACTATGGCTATTATTCTCTCACAGTAGGTGTAAAAAGTAGAGTATCCTCCTCTGGGCTAAAGGTGTCTTTGCCTTGGGCTAGCTTGAATCCCTCGCTGCATTCAGGATTCTTGTATTAACTCCCGTCCGTAGTTTAACTCCCTCGCTTCGCTCGTGAGTTAAATCCCGAATCCTTCATTGCGCTCGAGATTCAATATGACGCCCGTGACATAAGACACAACTTTAGCCCCTCGGTGCATAATCTACTATTTCTCAAACATGCATGGAAATATTGTCATAATTTTTGAAAAAAGAACACGTGAAGTATCGAATTTACGGACAAATAAAATCAAATCCATTGCAGGAGCGATTTTTGAATTTGGAACATTACAACGATCCAGCAATGTTGTATGAAACGGCGTGCTGGGGTTATTAAATACTCTTTGATTGGATCTCTTATAACATAATTGGCATACCAAAGGAAGTCTCTTTGCTTAGTACAAATTGCGTTCACGTGGCTGTTTAGCCATAAGTGCGTTTGCATTTCGGCACAGATGATATTAAATAGAAAATTGGCGGCAAAGCTGCAAATTCTTCTTGATTTGTTACATACTTAATACATATAAATTTAATAATTAAAAAGAAGTTCCAACGGTTTAAAGAGTGAAATGGAGATTGATTGTACCTACTCCACCAGATTTAAGATCAGAAGCCAAATTGGCAAAGGAAAACCTGTTCCAGCTAAGTCAAAAGAAAGTATGTTTTATTTCCCTGCATGCTATTGAGAAAAGGACTATATATGCCTCGGCGGAAATGGCAATTGCCTGTCTCGTATTAGTGAAGTCCTTGCTTACGGCTCGGCCCTCAAACTCATACTCGACCCTCAATTGCCAATTTCACGGCCTTTGCAATAATGTACTATTATTTACTACACGAAAAGATACACATTTCATTGCGATGTGTCTCGCGGCGGCGCGAGGCGCAGCGCGAAATCACTGGCCTCTACCAGTACAGTCGCGCCGCATCGTGTCGCGTCCCTAAAGCAACAGTGATAACGTAATCGCAACCGCAGTTATCAGATTATTAGTCATAGGTAGGATGACAACAGCAACCGCTGAGTCCACGTCTTGCAAGACGACGCGACAACACGCTTGTGTGGAAACTTATCTATTTGAACTCCTCTTTAATTTTAGTACTTAGCTTAAAATGGATTGTATTTCCACAAATAAGTAATAACAATTTTCGTAATGATAGGTACTTACGTGGGCGGCAACATGAGCGGAGGTATCGCTGCACAACAAGTCAGAACAGTCCCAATTAAATATATTATTGAAAAATATAGTATTACTCTGAAAAATACAAAGTTAATATAGCTATTAAATAAAACACCGGTTTCGAACCTATGGTCCGCGTGCCGACAATGCAAACTGCAGTGGACCAACAGCCTGTCTGCACTGTCGGTCTGCGAAAGGCAAGCGCAAAAAAAAACGGTCCGCGAAAGGTTCGAAATCTTACATCTTACAGTTTTATACATTTTTTACTTGTACAGAAGTTGCATGCAGGTCAAAGCACATCGATGCAAACCTAATTTTAATTTCCATTTAAAATTTCGTGTTTTCTATCATGTTAAAGTTAAATTTGTATTCTGTAGGTATATAAGTAGTATGTTGTTTATATTTCTACATAGGACCTGGGAGGGAGAGTGCAAGAGGATACACTTGCAAAGAAATGTTCAAGCCTTGTTTATTGAGAACTTATCAGAGGCTCGGAACATTTCACAAGATTTTTTTACAGCTTTTCTATAATTCCACAATGAATAGACAAACGAAACCTAATGTATTCGAGACAGTTGAGAATTTAAAAGAGCTCGCTTCGCTTGCTTCTCGTAGGTACTACATTCTCTTCAATCTTAAGCTTTTCATAGTTTTATGGAGAAAATATTCACTATTCGAGAGAGTTTCCCAAACAAAGAAGGTCATTCATTTTCGGCCCAAAAACCACTACTACGGCAACTTCTACTCAAAACACAGTCTCTACAACCGTTCCTTCAGCTGATTTTTGGGGGCAGGGTTGAAAAATCTGGTTTTCCGTAAGTTATATTTGACAAAAATCTTTTCATCTGCTGGCGAATAAGTGATATCGTTGGAGCTCGTTGGGTTTATGACCTTGAACATGAACGAGTATTTTACAAACCATTTTAGCTGCTCTTTTGGTAAAGCTGCGAACTAGGGATTCAAACCGGAGTCTTGCGCCCATCTTTAAAACAAGCGAAGCGACTATTTCGCGAATGTTGAAAAAAGGTCACGAATGCCTCTTGCAGGACGTTGTCCCATTACTTCTGGGCGATTTTCAGCCTCCCGAACAAGCGGGACTCTGAAAAGGCTTTAGCACCGTAGACCACATACATACGCTGCGGCATACATAAGGCCGAAAACTATATCCTGCCACTTTGTTTAGCGTTTGTGGACTACAAGAAAGCCTTCGATTTGATCGATTCTTGGGCTGTACCGCAGTCTTTCCAACGGTGCCAAATTGGCCACAAATTGGTACATCGAGGTATTGAAGTGTTTGCACAAAAACGCCACTATGTCAGTCCAACTTCAGGACCAGACCTCGGAATCAGAAACTATCCTTCATCAGCGAGGTGTGACACAGGGAGACATCATATCTCCGAAACTGTTCACCGCTGCACTGGAGGGTGTCTTAAAGGTCCTGGACTAGAGAAGGCTAAGCATCAACGTCAATGGCGAGTACTTAATTCACTCGCCTTCAGTTTGCCGTGGTCTACAGTACAAACTGAGGTCCTCCATGGTCTGAGCCATAGACCACATGCTAGATGACCTCAGTGTCCTCAGTAAAGCTTCCGAAAGTGTGGGTCTTAAAATGAACATGGACAAAACCAAGGTCATGTTGAATGCCCATGTAACACCCACTTCTCTATAGATCGGAGACTCTCATTCGAAGTTGTAGACGATTAATATGTCTACCTGGGACAAACGGTCTAGTTAAGTAGGTAAGTTTTTAACTTCGAGAAAGAGGTCAATTGTCGAATCCGACTGTACTGGATTGTGTTCGGAAAGTTGCACAGGATCTTCACGTCAAACTTACCGCAGTGTCTCAATACGAAAGTCTATGACCAGTGTGTGTTGCCAGTGATTACATAAGGAACCGAAACGTGGTCGCCCAACGGTCGACTGGTGTGAGCTCAAATGCTCGGAATTTCCTTGCAAGAGAACTAAGGTTAGCAACGTAGCCCGAATAATTACCAAACTTATGGCATTGCTCGCAAAATGGGTGGCTGATGGGGACGAAGTTCTGAAGTGGCGACGGCATACCGGAAGACGTTGCGTTGGAAGGCCTCTCACTAGGTGGACCGGTGACCTGGTGTAGGTTGCGGGGATTCGCTGGATGCGAGACGCACGGGACCAATCAATGTGACGACACTTGGGGCTGCCTGTGTCCAGCAGTGGACGTCTTTCGGCTCAAATGATAATACAGGGTGTAAACCACCTCACCACGAAGCCGTCAACAAAGCATTCTGTACATCAAACTAAGTAACTTTACGCAAAAATTATTGCTGGGAAACGACTTTTTTATTTTTGGGGTGAAAAATCATTTTTTGTGGTAGAACTATTGAGTTCTACCACAACAACGCCCTCAAAACATTGTGCTGATGCATGGATTGAATAGTACAGGGGTCGTGGAGGTATTTAAAGTAAAAATCTTACATTAAAAACTTGTATTTAAAAAAAAAGTAGTCAAATAGTTGGAACTTTGACCGCCAATATCTCCGTAACTAGACGGTTCCCAGGTATAGTGTAGAATAAAAAAATGATCGCAATGACGATGAGAACAAGTGTCTTTCGGGTTCGTTAAGGAGTTTTACACCCTTTATAATAAAAAATATCTATCTAAGCCTTGACTTTGTTTCCTTCTTAAGATTAAGTAGACATTGCATATCATGTATAGTGCAGGCCAAGTGCAATGGCGTAGGTACTGGTATAAGTACATACTTACAGTAACAACCTAAATGGCCTGTCTGAACTAAGTTGATTCACCATATATCAAAACCTAAATCTTGTTCTTTGTTCAACGCTTGATTAATATTCACAGCGGTTTGGTGTCATACATAATAGCACCTGTTCTAAGTCATCATCCTAACAAGCTCTTATCACTTTTTCGCCAGCAGATGAAAGATTTTTGTCCTTTTTTTTGTGTGTTTTTGTGAAATAAAACTTACGGAAAACTAGACTTTTCAACCCAAAAAATCTGCTGATAGAGACTTAGTGCCATAGTAAAAAATACTCGGACTGACTCCTCAACAGCATTGTTGAGGAGTCAGTCCGAGTATTTTTGACACATCTTTTTTCGTTGGCGCACTTTGGTTTTTGGGCCAAACTTTGTATGAACCGTGAATGGTCTCCTTACGGTCTTTTTGCATAACTCGAAAACTATCGAGAATCGCCGAACATACACGTACATGAGGTATTTTCGGACACCCCTGGGCCTAATATTTTTTTATGATGTCTCTATTTGGACCACCCAGTAAGCAGATAGATAAACGTTTGAAAAAAGCCTGCTCCGCGTAGTTCGAACTGTACCGAGCAGGTCCGAACCTGATTCAGCGATAGTAGATGCCCAACAGACTTTGCACGAGCAGAATGAAAGCAGACGAGAAGACGAATATGTGTAAGCACTCCCATGGACCTAACGGGTAAAAGCAAAACACGCACGGACGTGCACCTTACCGTACCTAGCTAATACTACTAGTACTACTACTACCTAATTTTTGTATAGATGGCAATTATCCAAAAAGTTAAGGACTTCCCCGTCTCAAAACCCCATTCAGTACTGACATAAATAACGTACGTTGTCCATGATTATTTTTATAAGCTTTCGATAAAGACGTATATGGACGTAAAGGACGTGACGTGCTGCCCACTCCAAATAATACGGGATCAGGGTAGGAGGATGATTATGAGAAAATATTTAATAATACAATACTTGTATCTTCCAATAAAGTTGTCGGCCAGTATGGCACCCATCAGCGGCATAGTGTAGCACATCATGATGAATATGTGATACACCACAGTGGCAGCGTTCTCATGGAGGCACAACACGTTTCTTAGATATAGCGACAGTATAGCTGCAAAGAAAAACGAATTAAGTTTAAGCGGTTCGTCGAAAAGTCCAACTGCAGAGCGTGGAATCCTAGGTGAAATTCGGTGCTTGAAATTCGGTTTGTATTCGGTTAATGCAAAAGGCCACCTGTCAAGCAATCACCATCTGACTGTAAACGTAGTCTACTGCTTGATATAGGTATCTCCAGTAGAATGCCATTCAGCTCGACACTCGGCTACTCTCACCCAGTTGCTACAAACCACCCATCGAAGATTCAGAAGTGGACATCCATACTACCTTGATTGTTCTACGGCCACTAGCTTAAACGGGATGGGTTTTAACGAGGAGTCCTACCCATCAACCGGAATTTAAAAAATGCATTCCATTCTCCATGCTGTGAGATTTCTGCATATACCTACGAATTCCTCGTTTTATTAGGTAGCTAAAGAAGCGGTTAGCCCTTTCTCTCAAACATTTCAGATCTTTACCTACATAATCGTTCAAAATGAAGATTGTCGTGTAAAAGTTTAAATTCGCGGAATATGGCAATCCTTCGTCGGCACGCTCAACCGCACAGACAGCTTGTTATATGGCTCTTCTGAACCCAATCATGACAACCGGCGAAGCGTTGAGATGTAACCTACGTTAATAAGCTTGCATCAGTACCTACTTCTCAGTCCACAGAAGGAAAATCTTTCACAAAATTCTGTCGCTATGATACAAAATATCGACGTAGGGTGACTACTAATCATTCTTACAGACTTAACAATAAAGTAGTATAAAAATACACAAATTATGAAAATTATAGATCCTTGTTACAAATCCTTAAAATAGACAATCAATTTGATTGATAATGTCAGTGAATGCTAATCACTATCATAATGAGGAATTTTCCACTGACGTTTGTCACAACGCTTCAGTATATATCAATAGACGGCGCTGATCAACGTTGGGAATATTTTTTAAGCGGCGTTCTAGTAAAATCCAATGAAAATAGAATTTACTACGTATTATATTATAGGTCAATGGTAAAATCTTTTAGCAGGGCAAAAAAAACTCCTAGACACATGTCAAACTCATTGTATAGTAAAATTTCTTTATCATTCATTGTTGTATATAAAGTGAGAACTGTAAAGAACATTTTTTCTGTCAAACAGTTTTAACCTAAAAAGTCTACTGTTATTTTGCATCACTGAACTGTAGGGCTATTACGTATCTCTGTTGACAGCTCGAAATGATAGTAACTGGGCTCAGTGTCCATCAATTAACTGTCAAAAGGTTAGTTTCGTATTATGTATGACCCTGCTAGTCACCGTAAAGTGCTATCCACTCAGTGTAATACCAATATTATGACATTCACGGTTGTCATCAAAGTTCGGTGTACAACCGAAGCTTGAGAGTCACTGGATATCAGAAAGATACGTAATGGCCCTGCTGAACTACAAGGTTTTGCATGGTTTTTGCTATTGTTCTTCAGTGTTTCTGCGTTACGTCTAAACTCCTGGTGCCGAGCTTAGGTTGCTCCGTACTTTAGTTAAGGCTTTGTGGACATAAAAACGAGTCATTTTATTATTCTGAAGGTTGATCAGCGCCATCTAGTTGGTTCATAAAAAGCACTGGAAAATTCCCCATTATGCTAGGTACACACGCAGCGACTTCAGTTGCGACAGCAGGTGACTGGCAAAAAGTCAAAAATTTAGGTCCACAGTACAAACACAAATTTAAACGTCGCAAGCGATTTAAAAATCTGTTTAAAAACCACTGTAGGACTCAGGTGTGGTGGCAAGTCGCATCGTGTGTGCTAACCATTACTTTCAAGTTTTCAAGATGTCAGTTTTTTTTTTTAATTTAAAACATTAGAAGACAAAGTAGGAAGATTGTTTAGTGCACCTAAATGTCAAAAGTATTTCGTTACCTACACAATTAACTCGTATACAAGTGGTGTGACAGGTCTCATCTTTCGTGGCACGTACGCTTTGTGGGCTCTACGCACTGGTCCAAGGCCCAAGGAGCTTAATAATTCCTGTGTCCAAACCATGTCCAAACAGTATAGGAACGTTACTAACGTTAGAGCCTGATTATGTATTTTTTTTTTGTCTAAAGACATTCCACCTCTTTGCTGTCCTCTGCAGTTACCTTTTTTCTCTGTGCAAAGACTCATGCATGCATGGAGGTCTTCCCGTGACGTGGTAACTGGCCACAAACATCTCTTCACTTTTAGGGTTCCGTACCTCAAAGGGTAAAAAAAGAAACAAAATCAAAATATTTTATTTCTTAGAGGCCTAGATGGGCACTTATAAAACGTCGAAAAAGGTGCACGGTTCGCGTTGGTCGTTTCCATGGAGAAGAACCGGCAAGAAACTCCATGGTTACTCTTTAAACCCTTATAAGATATATATACGAAAATACGATATGAGGCCAATAACAATTTAGCTGTAAATATAATCTACGTAAACTGCGTATGGATTATTGATTATTGCGAATAGCATAGCACAGTTCTTGCACGGCAGGAACACGTAGATTTATCAGGCTTCTGATGTTCGCTATAGGTACTACTTTTTGGAGAAATCATCCTCATCATCATAATATTTTATTTCTTAGAGGCCTAGATGGGCACTTATAAAACGTCGAAAAAGGTGCACGGTTCACGTTGGTCGTTTCCATGGAGAAGAACCGGCAAGAAACTCCATGGTTACTCTTTAAACCCTTATAAGATCACTCTCTTGTCCAGTCTGTCCATCCATCCGGCTGTCACCACCGATTTTCTCAGGAACGGGTGGACCTAGCAAGTTAAAATGTATACCAAACTAGCTTACCCGCGCAACTTCGTCTGCGTTACGTAAGAGAGAGAGAGGCTTAGAGAGAGTGTGAGTCAACCTAAAAAAATGCAGATAATATGCTTTAGCGGACTTCTTAAGAGGAACAATCCCGTCATACATGTATGATTGTTGAGTAACTTAACCGTTTAAGCAGCGCACGGAACGGAAGCTCTCAAAAGCAATAGTTTTTCACTGTATTTGCAACAATTTTAATAGATGCTCCGCTCCTATTGATTGTATCGTGATGTTATATAACGTATAGCCTTCCTCGATAAATGGGCTATCCAACACTAAAAGATGTTTTTCACTGGAATCAGTAGTTCCTAAAATTAGCGCGTTCAACCAACCAAACAAACAAACTTTTCTCCTTTATAATAAGTATAGATTCAAGTAGGTAACAATTTAATTTCTCGGAAATATATGCAATCATCGTTAAAATATTGTACTATGTTTTTCCAATTTGGGGCTTCCCTCGACAGCCTTAGGTTTTCATCCTTAGACACTCGATGACAGTCATACTCCAGCTAGGTCGAAAGTTCTCATCAAGGTGCATGAATTGAGCCCAAACACGATACTTATAGCTTAATTTTTTTTCGGATGGGAAATCATCAAATGACTCCTCCCGGAACAGGAGGAAATGTCAGACTTTTACTGACTAAAACCCATCCATGTTCCTTCATCGCCCGTTGTGGTCCAGGGCCACGGTATCTCTTTCGAATAGTCCCGCAGCCCCGGCAGGCATCGGCCCTTGCCGACCCCTTCTTTCTTGCTGACTCTGTTGGAGGCGCGCGTAGAACACGAACGCGCCGTCGACACGGCCTGTCGTCATGAGACGGACGGACGGCGAGCTAGCCCATAGCTCCTCGTTCACAGGCCCGCGCCTACGGTGGCCGGGGGCCACCACGTGGCTCCCGACGCCCGGGGCGTCTCCCGCGGTGGCCGGGACGTAAGGATCTCTCCCTGTCACGTTCCGCCACCTCCTTCGCTAACATGACTGCTTCGCAGAAGGAGGTGACGGCGTCCCATTCCGTCTCGCTCCGGACCATGTATTGAACCAGGGCCGGGAGAGAGAGGTCGCCGCCGCCGATCGCCGCTTCGAGGACACGGCGGTGCTCCGCCCAAGTGGGGCACACCTCCACAGTGTGCTCCACCGTGTTCTCCGGTCGGTCCTCACAATGGAAGAACCCGGGCGTCTCCTCTCGCCCGAAAATACGATATGAGGCCAATAACAATTTAGCTGTAAATATAATCTACGTAAACTGCGTATGGATTATTGATTATTGCGAATAGCATAGCACAGTTCTTGCACGGCAGGAACACGTGGATTTATCAGGCTTCTGATGTTCGCTATACTACTTTTTGGAGAAATCATCCTCATCATCACACTCCTGCCCTTATCCCAATTTATTTGGTGGTAGCATGATTGTATTCTTCTTCCATAAGTACTACTCTATTACTTTTGGAAAAAATATTTCACGAAAAAAAAATAAGAAATATAGAAATGCACACAATTTAAATACAAAATGAAATATAGGAAATCTCACAGCATCAAAAAAAAAAATTAAACAAATCACAAAAAGTGAAAATAATGTTGGAGGGTTTGAACCTGCAACCCCGTAGTTTACAGAGCGCGAGCGGTAGCGGAGGCTATTTACTTCATTGACATAAGCCACAAATAGCCGTTCTCATGTACTTACGTCATGACTAAAACGTCAAACAATTGAAGTATACGGAAATAATGCAAAATTGCCTCCCCCCCTAAGGAAGTAGCGTGATAATATGTAGTCTAAATATTAAAGAAGCCTATGCAGTAATTTTGACGTGATGCGCGCACAAACTTTTCGTACCAACTATACTTATACCGAAGAAAGCTGATTTTCTTGAGTTCCGCTATTTTGTGCGTATTCACGTAAATAATCAAATTTCAAGAAAATTGAGAAATTATATTTACCTGTATTAGATACGAAGTATATGTAGCAACTTTAAAAGGTTACACTTTATTGGATTTGATTGTATGTGTTTGAAGTTTATTAATTAAACACAAAACCCTCTTTTTTGCGTCTCTGCATGAGATTTAAAAAAAATGCTGAAACAGGTATTTCTTTATTTTTATTAATAAGTATTTATTCTAAGTTTCATGATTCTAGAACAATCTAAATTTTTTTTTTCATACATACTTTACCCCCCCTTTTCACCCCCTTTTTCCAATAAATTCCAAAATTTCTATAGCCTATATATTATTCTGAATGTATTTAAATAGATTTGTGAACATTTCAACAATATCGGTTCAGTAGTTTTTACGTGATGCGCGGTCAAACTAACAAACAAACAAGTTACTTATTTTAAGTCACCCTGGCTGGTTTTTTTTTTAAATCTTCAATGTACAGATTTTTTGGTCTCAACGATTTTATTATATGTATAGATACTGAGTCGTTTTGGGTCGAAAACCTATATGGTAGTTCCCGTTGACCTAGAATCACGAAATTTAATCGAAATGGAAATTATTTACGCAATTTTATTATAATATCTCCAAGTTGACATACAAGCCACCGCAACTCTACTATAACAACATCAACAACATTTCATCGCTACTTAGTAACAATGATCGACCGTCTCACGAAATGGCCTGAAGCAATACCTACCGACGAAATAACAGCTGATCGAATAGCCGACATCGTGTACCAACATTGGATCTCAAGATTTGGATGCCCGACCACCCTTACGAGCGACCAAGGTCGCCAGTTCGAGAATCAGCTGTTTCAAAACCTAATGAAACAAATGGGTATCAAGAAAAATCGCACGACACCGTATCATCCACAAAGCAACGGGATGGTCGAACGATGGCATCGCTCGCTCAAAACAGCATTACGCGCCAAACTATCCGACGCAAGTACATGGATCGACGAGTTACCTACCGTGCTACTTGGACTACGAGCCGCGCTACGCACCGACACCGGCGTGAGCGCAGCTGAACTTACCTACGGATACAACTTACGTCTATCAGGAGATTTCTTCGCATCAAGTACCTATACACCTACAATGGACTATACTTACGTCGAATAACTTCGTGACGTCATTCAAGCGAACAAGCCGCAACCCGTCACCGAGCATCACAACAACAACAAACGCGTATTCGTGCATCAAGATTTACTCAAGTGCAGTCACGTGTTTGTTAGAACCGATGCAGTTAAGAAACCACTCCCAGCTCCATATGAAGGCCCATATCTAGTTATAAGCCGAACCGATAAAGTTTACGCAATACAGCTACCCAATCGGCAAGCCAACATCTCAATCGATCGACTCAAGCCTGCATATGTCATCTCAGAGCAAACCATTACCTTACCTCCAACCAAGATTACCATCACCAAGCAAAACCAAGCTGTTACCACACCAACCATTACCAATAATCAAACCAAAACCAGTACCTGTACCAAGAAAACCGTTACCAAGCAACAAGCAGAAGTACCTACGGCCAACGTGACGTCACAGCCCGCCATCAAAAAGTCAACGCGCTAAGGCCGTGTCGTCAAGCTGCCGGTACGCTTCGCTTGAGGATGAGTACTGTAGCCACCGCCGATCACAGCAAAATATTACGTTTTGACACATTCTGATAAAGAAACAGTGACGCAGACCGCCCTGATAAGGACGTACGTTTGATGATTTCTGATCAAAGAAATAAGTGTCGGGAGCCGTGAAGTCACTCTTCAATCTTCACTACGCGTGTCTTCAATCTTCACTTCACGTATCTTCAATCTTCATTCACGTGTCTTCAGTTTCCCGCCAACTCGTTCCACAAGACGTCTTCACTCGCTGGCGGCCACCCGACTGATGAGCGCGCGCGTTTTTTTTTTTTTGGGTATGGCATCTCGCAGTTCAGTCTAGAGGAGACTGGCTACTGCTTAACCGGGCTAGACCTGTGGATGCCTTGAAGCTAAAGCCTCCAGCCAGGGGCATGTTAACTAAAAACTAAGCGACCACGCCTAAGGGCACCCCCTGTGGGGTACGAACCTCGGCTTAGGGCGTCGCTGGGGACAGCAAGGGGACAGGCTGGATCTGAGTGTCATTAATTAGGGGCTCGTTTAACATTACTGGCTCAGCGTCGCGGGCTGGCTCTAGCAAGGGTCGGGGGGGGATTGAACGGGGATTACGCACCGGACCTCGGCGGCTAGGTCGGAATGTTGTCGGTTTGTATCTGTATTTTCTACGTACAGTGCTGGTGTCTTTGCTACTCTCCTGTATGAGGGTAATAGCGTCGTCGGGGGTGACTAGAGTGTGCCGAGGACGGCGGACTGAGCTGATACGTGATGGGTCGTATCGGGCGGCCGATGCGATCAGGGGGTTCCTATGCTTGATAGAGGAGTCGAAAAAACGCTTTGCAAGACGTTTCATGAATTGCTGAATGGTGGGGATTCTAAGATCTAAGTGAAGACTATCGTTACGGACGTACGGGGGGGCTCCGGTGATCTTACGGAGAAAGCGGTTCTGCAAGGTCTGCATCCTGTGGATGTGGCGGGGATGGGCATGAGCGAATACGACACAAGCGTATGTCATGATGGGTCGGATGACTGCTGTGTAAAGACGCAACTTGCACTTGAGTGACAACTTGCTCTTTTTGACTAGCATGAAGTGGAGTCTGCTCATGGCAAAGGCTGCTCGGTTACGAGCTGCTTTGATATGAGCCGCGAAGGTCAGGTGTTCGTCGAGGATGACACCGAGGTACTTGGCTTGCTTCTCCCAAGGGATAGGCTTGCCGAACATAGTGATGGGGGCAGGAGACGGTCGCTGATGGCGTAACTTCTGATAGAGTACAGCCTGGCTCTTCTCAGGGTTTACTTTGATCCTCCACTTACGAAACCAAGCGCCGAGGGAATCGGCGGCTTGTTGAAGTGCACGATGGATGCAAACCTGAGAGCGGCCGGTGTAATAAATAGCCGTGTCGTCGGCAAATAGGGCTACCTGAACTTTCTTGTTCGTTGGGATGTCGCTGGTGAACAGCGTGAAAACGAGAGGAGAGAGGACGGAGCCCTGAGGGACTCCGGCTCGGATGGGGTGGGGAGAAGATAGAGTCTTTCCCACGCGGTAGCGGAAGGTGCGATCCGACAGAAAGTCTCGTAAGATGAGAACGAGATGGTCTGGCACGCCGAGTTTGTACAGCTTGTATAATAAGCCGTTGTGCCAGACCTTGTCGAAGGCTTTCGCTATATCGAAATACAACACCCCCGTTATCGCTCCACGCTGGAAACCAGCGCTCAAGTGTTCGACGATGCGGTGGACTTGGTGTATACAAGAATGTTCGGATCTGAAACCGAACTGTTGATCGGGAATGAGGCCTTTTGTCTCGGCATAATCTCTGAGTCGCTTATAAATAAGTCTTTCATAGATTTTGCCGAGCGCGGTCAGGAGACTGATCGGCCTGTAGCTCGAAGGCTGAGCTTTCGGTTTCCCAGGTTTGGGAATACCGATGACGGTGGCCTCTTTCCACACTTGGGGAAACAAGTTGTTGCTCAAGGCGCCATTGAAGATGGCTGCCAAGAGGACTATGAGCTGAGCGGGGAGGGTTTTAAAAATCCTATTGGTGAAGCCGTCGGCGCCAGGGGCTTTCCGAGGCTTGAGCTTGTCGATGATATCCTTGACCTCGTCTGGAGTGACTGGAGGGAGGGGATCGTCGGGGTCTTCTACGGGAGGGAGTGCAGCCCTTCGTTCGACTTCTGCATCCACCTCATCGAGGTGCTGCTTGTCTACTAGAAGGGTGCTAGGGGAGCACTGTGATTCCAAACTGTCGGCCAGGCATTCTGCCTTCTCAGAGTCGTCAAAAGCGACGCTCTTGTCAGGACGGATGAGAGGTGGAGAAGAGGCCTCCTCGGAGGACCTCAGCTTCCTCTGAAGTTGCCAGAAGGCTTGGTGGGTTGGCTCTAGTTCGCTGAGCATCTTGTCCCATTGATTCGAACGAAACTCACTAGTGCGCTTCTTTACAGCACGCTGCAAATAACGCATGTGAGCTTTGTTCTCTTCGCAGGGCCAAACGCTATAGGCACGTATGGCCGCGTTCTTCTCGTTTATCAGTTCACGGATGTCGTCAGGTAGTTTCCAGCGATGATCACTCAACACTGGGACTTCCCGAGAGCAATCCTTTAAAATGGATTGCACGTAACTGTAAACGAGTCGATAGCGGCCTCGGTGTCTGCGACTGAGACAATGTGGTCGGGGATACCGTCTAGGTGCGGTGACGTGTCGGATTTCAGCATATCACTTACTTTCTTCCAGTCGGTTATTAGGGTGGTAGGAGTGGGTTGGCCAGGGTCAGAGATACCCGAACGAGAAACTAGGTGCATGAGCACTGGGCGGTGGTCAGAGTTAAGCTCGTGTAGCGTCTCAATTAAATGTAACCTTTTTTTTTTTCGGATGGGAAATCATCAAATGACTTCTCCCGCTCTGGGCGGAGCAGGAGGGAGTGTCAGACTTTTACTGACTAAAACCCATCCATGTTCCTTCCTCGCCGTTTGTGTTCCGGGGCCACGGTATCTCTTTCGAATAGTCCCGCAGCCCCGGCAGGCTTCGGTCCTTGTATTGTATTTGTATTGTATAGCGGGCTGGTGTCCGGAACTCCACGTCAAAGCGCGTATTTTTTGTGGGAACTTATTCGATCCATCCCAATTCATCGAGACAGGCCAGCAGCGCCCCGATGTTGCTGACTATCTCATGGAGAGTACCTGGGTTACCAAAGTACTTTGCCCTGTATGTTGCAACCACTGGGCAGTGCAGAAGCACGTGGGCTGCTGTCTCGTCTTCCTCCATGCAGGCACGGCACAGGGGGCTGTCTGTGACTCCTAAGACAAAGAGGTGTTTATTAAAAGAGCCGTGTCCGGTAATGGCGGCTGTAACTGTGCGCAGCTGTGGTTTTGTCAACCGAAGCGCGCGTTTGGTGAAGCGGCCGTTGATAGCAGGAAGTGCTTCCTTGGCCTGCCTACACTCGCCGTGGTCCAGCCACAGCTTGTGGTGTTGTTCACTAGTTCGTTTCCTTACCAGTGTGCGTAGGTATCCGAAAGGGAGTGGTACGATAGGTTCGGGTCCCACCGCTGCCATGCTCGATCCCCTTCTAGCGAGTTCGTCCGCCGCATCATTGCCACGGGAATCGCTGTGTCCTTTGATCCATTGGATAGTTATATTATTGAGATTACCAACCTGGTTCAGGCGTTGGTGACACTCGTGTATTAACCCTGAGTTCACTGTGTGGTTTTTTAGCGCTAGCAGTACAGCCATGCTGTCTGAGAGTATACGAATTGAGTGGTCCGCAACCTCCCTAGCTAAGATGGCAGATGCCGCCAGGGAAATGCCCATGCATTCTGCCTGAAATACCGTGTTGTGGGCCCCCAGAGGTTTGGCTATGTGGATGTTGAGATCCTCGGAGAAGACTCCAGCCCCCGTGCCAGTACCTGTTTTAGATCCATCCGTGAAGATCCGTAGTTCCGCGGGGTTTAATCCCTCGCAGCGGTGATCCTCATGGAGCTGGATTTTGTATTTCTTATCGAATACGAATTGTTTTGGTATCCGATCGTTTGCTGCTTTCGCCAGGGGGAACTCGTTATAGAATCCCTCCAGTACGGCGGTGAGCTGTGTTTCTCTCTTACCCCAGAGTTGAAGTGTTTTAAGGCGTGCGGCCGTCATTGTCGCTTCCTGCTGTATGAACAGATGGAGCGGTGGGAGCCCCAACATGGCTTCGAGAGCCGCAGTCGGAGTAGTCCTCATGCAGCCTGTGATCGCCATGCAGGCAAGCCTTTGCAAGCGTTGCAGTTTGATGCAGGCTGTAGTTAGTTTGGTGCGGGGCCACCAGACCACTGCCCCATAAGTGATCATAGGTCGGATTACCGTGCAGTATAACCAAAGTATAATTTTAGGGGATAGGCCCCACTTCTTACCTATCATCCTCCTGCATTGCCAGAAGGTAATGCAGGCCCTGTTTGTTTTGTTGTCTAAGTGGCTACTCCAGTTTAACTTGCTGTCTAGGATGACTCCCAGATACTTGACCTCATTGGCTAACTGGAGTTCCATATCGAAAAGTTTGGGTAAGCGATAAGGGCCTAGTGTTCGTTTTTGGGTAAACATGACTAGCTCAGTCTTCGTGGGGTTCACAGAGAGATCGAACTTTTTGCACCATGGTTCAACGATGCGTAGTGCCTGTTGAGTTAGGTCGCAGATTGTCCCTGTCACTTTCCCCGAAATGAGGATAGCGAGGTCGTCGGCATACCCTATAGTGTAGAAATGGTTCCTGTTGAGTTTTGTGATGAGGTCATTTATCACCAGATTCCAGAGGAGCGGGGATAGTACACCACCTTGAGGGCAGCCTCTGGCTATCATGGCCATCTGCTGCTCCACTTCAAGTCGAACCACTCGTTTACTTAGCATATTAGTAATCCAGTCTGTCAGTACCTGTTCTACTCCGTGACGAGAGAGCGCGGTGTTGATGCTGGAGAAGTTTGTTTTATCGAAGGCTCCCTCGATGTCTATGAAAGTGCCCAGGCAAGTGCCCTTCTGATGAATCGCCTCTTCTATCCGGCCGACCACCAGATGGAGGGCGAATTCCGTGGACTTACCCGAGCTGTATGCGTGTTGGTTAGTATGGAGTGGGATAGTTTTCAAAGCGCCGTCCCTCAGCTCTCTCTCGCACATTCTCTCCATGGTTTTAAGGAGAAAAGAGGTCAGGCTGATTGGTCGGTGGGATTTGGCGTTGGTATAATCACTCTTACCTGGCTTAGGAATGAATATGACTTTCACTTCCCTCCATCCTTTTGGAACGTATCTGAAGGCCAGACACGCTCTCATTATGGTTACCAGTCTGCTGGCGACAGAGATCCCACCCCACTGCAGTAAGGCAGGAAAGATCCCGTCCAGACCAGCGGCCTTGAAAGGATGGAAGCATCGGATCGCCCACTGGAGTTTTTCCAGCGTTATGACTCTGTTTGCGTAGCGCCAGTCGTTTGCTGACGGTGTTTGAGTTACCTCTGTCCAGTCGATAGCCTGTGTGAAAACGCAGCCTGGGAAGTGAGTTTCAATGAGGACGCGCATCGCCTCTTCTGGTGAGGTGGTAAGTGTGTTGTCGGGTTTGCGGAGAACAGCGGGCCCAGTCGGGTTCTGCTGGGCCAGGATCTTCCTTACCCTGTTTGCTTGTTGGCAGGATTCGATGTTGCCACTGTATTTTCGCCATCCAGTGGAGCTCCTGTATCTGATGCATTTTTTGGCCGCGTAGTACGCGTCCCAGTCCCTATCAGCACAGGTGTTCATGGCTCTGTTTAGTGCTGACCTTACCTTCCCGCGCTTGCGTTCCAGATCCGCTCCCCACCATGGTTGCTTCCCTGGTGTTGTGGGCGGAGTGGTCTCCGGGCAGGATGAATGGTAGCTGTCTAGCATGGATTTCGTGAGATGACTTACACGCTCGTCGATCTGCGGCGTGTCCTCGTAGGTCATCCCGTAGTTTGTTGACGCAAGTTTGGTTTCGAGGGTGCGTGTGTAAGCAGCACGGTCAGTGTTACGCGGGTTTCGCCGTGGCAGTATTGGTGTTACACAGACCTGAATGTCGAAGCAGATCCATCTGTGGTCAGAGCAGGAGGCCTCCTTGGAGACCTGCCAGCCAGTGATGATGGCCGCTGCACCTTCCGATGCCAAGGTGAGGTCTATGATTGTTTGGCTACGTCTGTTTATGAAGGTTGGTTCAGAACCTGTGTTCAGTAGGGTCAGGTTTGTTGTAAATAAGTAATCTACTAAAGCCTTACCCCTTGCATTTTGTGTGTCCATGCCCCACAGCGGATGATGAGCGTTCACGTCAGCGCCTATGACAACTTCTAACCCTGTGCTCTCGCAGTAAGTCACGAGGCGGGCGAGGTCATGCGGCGGCGGCTCCTCTTCCTCGGGCATGTAAGCGGAGGCGAAGACCACAGTTGCTACTGTGTCCCCCCGCTGTATCAGTAGCCTAGCTGCAGAGACATCCCTGCAACAGAAGTCTGTTAGTGGCTGTGTTTTTATGTTACGTGTAACATAGATGCACGATCTGGGCTTATTGTGATCTCCGAGTCTAACTAGGAGCTTACCGCCAAGATTGGAGAGTCCTTGTATTTGGCCCGCCCTAATCCACGGCTCTTGGATCAAGGCAATGGCCGTATGTTGTACCTCCAGCCACTTCCGCAGCTGAGCCGTCGCGGTCTGGCTGTGGTGGAGGTTGGCCTGCAGGACCTTACAGGTCGACGAAGGGGACGCCATCACTGGACGTTCCTTCCTCGTCAGCAGCTAGCCGCAGCCCGGCAAACAGGTCGCCCACGTCGAAGCAGTCCCCCTCCAGGTCAGAGGCCGAAGACAATATGATGTCCTCGAGCTCCTCCCCCGAGGGGACCACGCCCACGCTGGCGGCGGTAGGGGCGGCTGGCGCTGCTACTGCAGGCTCAACCGCGGATGTTACCGCGGCGTTTGTTGGAGGGGGAGTTGTCTCCTCCACCTGTGTCTTGGCACTGGCTTCGGTGGTCGGATATCCCTGAGGGACATCGACAAATCTGCCGTTCGGACCCTGGAACTTAACGTACACCGTCCCTACACCAAATGAGAGACGGCGTTCGGCTTCCATCAGGGTCGGAATTTGGTCCTCAGGGACCCCGACCATCACGTACCATGCCTCGGCCTGTTTGTTGGCGCCCAGCAACACCCACTCCTTGATGCCGACCCAAGAGTTCTGGTAGCACAGAGCACGTCCAATGTTGGACGGCTCCGCGAAGATCCCCTGCTCGTCAGGAATGTGGATGCCGCATCTTACACGGCGCTTGATGTCCGCCTGCCTCCTGATCACTAGCGAGGTGCTAGTGGGGGGAGGCAACTCGGAGATCAGTTTCCTTAGCCACGCTAAGGTGTGGTCGTTCCCGCACCACAGTCTGAGGACCCCGCTGCTGAACACCGGCCTCGCTTTGAAGGTCGGTGCAGGTGAGTCCTGTATGGGAGAAGAGGCCTCGGCGAGTATCTTTGTCTGGATAGCCGCGAGAACCTGGTTTGACACCTCCTTGCTGATGTGCCCCGTACGGCCGCAGGTGACTGCGACATCAAGGTCGGAGCTTGCAGCTTGGGCGTAGCTTCGGTTTGCATCCCGTTTGGATTTATCAAGACGCGGCCGCTTGCGCTCTCCTCGAGGTGTGGAAGTCTCGTTGAGGGCTCGCTTGGCCGCGGCCTGATCCATCCGAACGGGTTGCGGTGCCGTTTTGGTGGCTGGTCCCCTCGCGTCGCTGGCTGCTGGTTGGCTAGGTCCCGGTCGGCTGGTGCCGGCCGCGGCCTGCGACCGCTTACCTGCGGAGAAGTTGACATTGCCACAGGTCGGTTTTACTCGGCCTGCGGCGTTAGCCTGTTTAGGTTGTGGAGACTTAGCCGTCCACAGTGTCTGCCGCTGCCTCAGGGACGGCCTATTCTTCCTTCTCGGTTTACCCGTTGAAGGGGCCGGGGCAGCCTGCACTGAAGGTTCAGCGCAGTGGCGTTGTTTGCAGGAATCCTCCTTCCTGCCTTTGTGCCTACTCCTCTGCACCTGCCAGGCGAGCGCGAACGCGTCACCTGTGGTGCTGGTCTCCGCCGGTTGACCAGTGACGGCCACCGGGGGGGGAGCAGCAGGCGGAGGAGGATGTATGAGGGGAGCCCGGCCAGAGGAATTAACCATCGTGGCGGGCCCCAAGCCTGAAAAAGAGGGAGGAGCGGTACTGGTCCCGAGCAGCGCCGTCGTCCTCCGTTTATTACGGGACCTGGTTTTGGTCCTGGCAGCGGTTCTCGCCACTGCCGGACCTGTACCCGCACTGGAGCTCGCTGCGTTAGCAGCGGAGCATCTGGGGGCTAGAGAGGTGCAGCAAGCACCCCTCTTGGGAGAATCACTGGCTTTTGCCTCCTCTCCGGTGTGTGTGTGTGCAGTATGTGCGTGTGAGTGTGTGTGGGGTGTGTGAGTTTGTGTGGTTGTTGTGTGTGTGTGTGTGGTGTATGTGTGGTGTCGTTTGGTCTTTTAGTATCCATAGTATAGTGTAAAAATTCATCTCTCCGGCTTCCCACCCTCCATGGAGCCCGCACCTGGGAACGTCTCGCTACAAACTAGCTTAACCGTTAGGATTACCTTCGAGATATAGGGACGCGAGGCTGGCTTACAGTGCGACATCGGGCGCTTGATCGGGTTGACGACCAATCAAACCCTCACTTACACCTTCAGCATGACCTTCACCAACCGCTTCGGCCGTCCGAGGACGACCTCAGCGGACCTCCCGCCCCTCGCCGTGGCCCTCTGACGGGACACTATGGCCATTTCCCTAGCCTTGGCTATTGGGTAGGGCCACCGTTTCGCTTGAAATCCAGACCAAAGAGGGCGTGTTGCGTCACGGACGCATTACCGCCAGCGCCGCTCGGCTCAACCCTCCAGGACTCCTTCATCCCCGCTTACGGCGCTCAACTGCGCAGGTCCTAGCGCAGGTGACCAGATTTACCTACTCGACGCCAGCTAGGTTTGGTGGCAGTCGAGCCCACTCCCACTCGGTCACGGAGGGTCATGGTTAGGTTAAAAAGCGCCTGGTGATTTTCGTTGCGTCTATTTCTTAAGGAATTAGACCAAGAGCAGGGCGGCAACCACGTGAAGGAGAACACACCAGACTTGCCTTGAGGATCTACACGACTGTAGCGCTCCCCCTCAAGACCCCGCCACCCCACCGCCTCTAAAGGAGGCAGTAAGGTAGGCCTGCATCTATACTACCAAGCAAAGCATAAGCAAAGCATGTCGTTGTGCAACCGCAAAGGCATAAATACAAACCCGCCCCGGCTTCGGCTCTTGCGGACCCCTTCCCTATTGCTGACTCTCTTTGAGGCGCGCGTGGAACACGAACGCGCCGTCGACACGGCCTGTCGTCATGAGACGTACGAACGGCGACCTAGCCCATAGCTCCCCGTCCACAGGCCCGCGCCTACGGTGCCTGGAAGCCACCACGTGGCCCCCGACGCCCGGGGCGTCTCCCGCGGCGGCCGGGACGTGAGGATCTCTCCCTGTCCTGTTCCGCCACCTCCTTCGCTAGCATGACTGCTTCGCAGAAGGAGGTGACGGCGTCCCATTCCGTCTCGCTCCGGACCATGGATTGAACCAAGGCTGGGAGCGAGAGTTCGCTGCCGCCGATCGCCGTTACGAGGACACGGCGGTGCTCCGCCCAAGCGGGGCACACCTCCACCGTGTGCTCCACCGTGTCCTCCGGTCGATCCTCACAATGGTGACACCCGGGCGTCTCCTCCCGCCCGATTCGGTGCTGGAACTTACCGAAACAGCCGTGTCCGGTAAGAACCTGCGTCAGGCGGAAGGTGAGGACGCCGTGGCGTCTCTCCAGCCACTCCTCAAAGAGGGGACTTATCGCCACTATTGTGGCGTGCCCTGCACGGGGTTGCGATAGTCGCTCTCTCCATGTCGCGATGAGATCCCGCCGCAAGTCCGTCCGCTGAGCGACAATTTGCCGTGGCAGCGAAGTTTCCCCCCGGCGTAGCGCCTCCGCGCGCCACTCGTGTAGGCGCGCGAGGGACTATTGCCTCCAGATCCCATGGCGGCAATCCGGCAAGGAGGTTCGCCGCCTCGCGGGAGATCGTGCGGTACAAGGCTAACATTCTTGAGCAGCGCTATATCGAGCACGTCGGGACGATGACTAGTGGTGTCGGGATAATGCGTGTTCTCCATAGGAGCAATGGGATCGAAGTTGATATTCTGGCCTAGATCGCAGACGACTCTCCCTCTCGGGTTAGTCATACTACTATTATTATTCCAGAAGGGATGTTTGGTGTTGAAGTCGCCCGCTATGATAACGGAGCCACTCATGCCGAAGAGTTTGGTGAGATCATTAACCAGAAGGTTATGATTCTCAGACGTGTTTGAAGGGGGCATATAGGCAGACATTATATGAATCGGTTGATGACCTGTCATGGCTAGCCGACAGATTGAAACCTCCAGCAGGGATTCTAGGGGAGGGGGGTCGATTTGATTTTGAAAATGGGGTGGTGACCCTCTACTGGGTCACAGATGACGAGCACCATGTCGTACTCGTCACCCCCTTGGGACCTATTTTTGTGGAGGCGGTGAACCGCCGAGACGGGGTTGCCCTGGGAGGTTAAATCCTCCAGGATATCCTGGGCAGGGATCTCCTTCGGGATCCGCCTGATGACCACTCGGTTCGGCTTTTCCTCTGGGAGGGAGAAGGTATGGAAGGCGATATTCCTTCCACGAAGGGCGTGCACTGCGTGAACTGTCTGTAGTCGGTGGAGGTGGGAACTTTGACTTTTATACGAACGAACCACAAAATCGTGGATTTTACCTGAAGGGCAAAATACGCGGACGCGGTTTTGTCGTTTGCCGTTAAGGAAATAATTGTCTTGAAAAAGACAGTTTTTACGTATCGAATTAACTACAAATAGTTAATCCAACACGGCGCAGTGCGACTAAGTCCGAGCGCAAGGCAGAGACTGTAGTAGCACTAGGACTGAGCGGGCCGGGGGCCGTCGGAGCTCGGCGAGGCGGCGGATGCTACTGACGTAGCACAGCGGCGAAACCGAGTCGGGGGGCGAAGGGTGCGCGGGAGCAGGGCAGCGAGAGCGGAGCGCACGTGTGCACTCGGCGGCAGCCAGGCCTCGAATGATGATTTTTGTGAGCGCGCGCGGACATGCCACTCATATTTATGCATTCGCGAACTCGGACTCCACTGGCGCGCGTCGAGAGAGCCGCAGGACGCCAGCGGTGCCGCAGCTCACTAGCGCCATCCTCGGAATTATTATGACAACAATGCTGTGACGCGATTGATTATAATTCTCGTTATCTTATTGGTTTTCTTATTTTGTAATTGTTGATTTTTTATAATGTACGTGTTTTTATTGGTTAGCTTAAGTTAGTAAGTAAGTTTTAGAATTATGCAAAAGACGCGCCTTTTGCCAAAAAAAGATATTCATTCGATATTCAGTTTCCACATTCAACGGAGTTATTATTCTACCTTCTGATTCCCAACAAGAGTGTCCAAAGTCCTCCAAAGATAGAGTCATACTCCAGCTAGGTCGAAAGTTCTCATCAAGGTGCATGAAATGAGCCCAAACACGATATAGCTGCTGCAACTGCAACTGGAACTGTTGCGGACCTCTTGCAAATGACTTTTGCCTCCATCGTCAGACCTTTGATGACAGTCCAGGCAGGTCTTAAATTCTCACCAAGGTGCATGAAATGAGACCAATAATAATTTAGCTGTAAAAAATAATCTACGTAAACTGCGTATGGATTATTGCGAATAGCACAGCACAGTTCTTGCACGGCAAGAACACGTGAATTTATCAGGCTTCTGATGTTCGCTATACTACTTTTTGGAGAAATTATCATCGTCATCATACTCCTGCCCTTATCCTAATTTTTTTAGGGTCGGCAAGGCATGATTTTATTCATTCTTCCATACTTCTCTATTACTTATTGGAAAAATATTTCTCGAAAAAAAATAAGAAATATAGAAATGCAAACAATTTAAATACAAAATAAAATATAGGAAATCTCACAGCATCAAAATAAATCACAAAAAGTGAAAATAATGTTGGGGGGTTTGAAACTTTACCGCTAGGCTATTTACTTCGTTGACATACGCTACAAATAGCCGTTCTCATGTACTTACATCATGACTGAAACGTCTAACAATTGAAGTATACGGACATAATGCAAAATTGCCTACCCCCTTAAGGAAGTAGCGTGATAATATATAGCCTAAATATTGAAGAAGCCTTTAAAGAAATCTATGCAGTAGTTTTGACGTGATGCGCGCACAAAAATTTCATACCAACGATACCAAGGAAAGCTGATTTTCTTGAGTTCCGCTATTTTGTGTGTATTCATCTCAAAAATCAAATTTCGAGAAAACTGAGAAATTATATACCTGTATTAGATATGAAGTATATGTAGCAACTTTAAAAGGTTATACTTCATTGGTTTTGATTGTATAATAGGTGTTTGAAGTTTATTTAAGTCACCTTGGTCGGTTTTTTTTTTAAATCTTCAATGTACAAAGTTTTTGGTCTCAACGATTTTATTATATGTACTAGCTGACCCGCGCAACTTTGTCTGCGTCATATAAGAGAGACAGAGAGATGGTTAGAGAGAGTGTGAGACACCCTTAAAAGATAGACATAATAATGCTATCGCGGACTTTTTATAGAACTTTTTCCGTCATACACGATTGGTGCGTAACTTTAACCGTTTACGCAGCGCACGCAACGAAAGATCTCAAAACGAATATTTTTTTCCTTTTTTTGCAACATTTTTCATTGATGCTCTGCTCCTATTGATTGTAGCGTGATGTTATATAAACGTTGCAATGTTGTTGTTCGTTGTTGCTTTCTCCGATGAATGGGCTATCCAACACTAATAGATACTTTCAACGCGAACCAGTAGTTCCTGAAATTAGCGTGTTCAACTAACCAAACAAACACTTCACCTTATAATATTAGGCATAGTATAGAATCAAGTAGGTTATAACAATTTAATTTCTCTGAAATATTTGCATTAATCGTTAAAATATTCTGTTTTTCTAAATAAGGGCTTCCCACGCCATCCTCCTCAGCCTTACGTTATCATCCTTAGACACTTGATGACAGTCATACTCCATCTACGTCGAAAGTTCTCATCAAGGTGCATAAAATAAGCCCAAACACGATATAGATGCTGTAAACTCTTGATGACCTCTTGCCTTCTCTGCCTTCCGTCTCCATCTTCGACCTTCGATGAAAGTCATACTCTAGCTAAGTTTAAAGTTTTCATCAAGGTCCATGAAATGAGCCACGAACACGATATAGCTGCTGCAAACTCTTGTGAACCTCTTGCAACTGACTTTTGTCTCCACCGTCAGACCTTCGATGACAGTCCAGGCAGGTCTTAAATTCTCACCAAGATGCAAGGAATGAGGCCAATAACAATATAGCTGTGAAAACCATCTACGTAAACTGCGTTTTGATTAGTGCGAATAGCACAGCACAGTTCTTGCACGGCAATAACACGTGAATTTATCAGGCTTCCGTTCGCTATACTACTTTTTGGAGAAATCATCATCATACTCCTGCCCTTATCCCAATTAATTTGTGGTCGGCGCAGCATGATTGTATTCTTCTTCCATATTTCTCTATTACTTTTTGGAAAACTATTTCATGAAAAAATAAGAAATATAGAAATGCAAACAATTTAAATACAAAGAGAAATATAGGCAACCTAAAAGCATCAAAAAAAATTAAACAAAACGTGAAAATAACGTTTCGCCGGGTTTGAACCTGCATCCCCGTAGTATGCAGAGCGGTCATGAAACCGCTAGCCTATTTACTTCGTTGACATTAGCCACAAATAGCCGTTCTCATGTACTTACGTCATGACTGAAACGTCAAACAATTGAAGTATACGGACATAATGTTAAATTGCCTACCCCCTTAGGGAAGTAGCGTGATAATATATAGCCTAAATATTGAAGAAGCCTTCAAAGAAATCTATGCAGTAGTTTTGACGTGATGCGCGCACAAACATTTCGTACCAACTACTTAAACCGAAAAAAGCTGATTTTCTTGAGTTCAGCTATTTTTTGCGTATTCACCTCAAAAATCAAATTTCAAGAAAACTGAGAAATTATATTTACATGTATTAAATATGAAGTATATGTAGCAACTTTAAAAGGTTACACTTCATTGGTTTTGCTTGTATAGGTGTTTGAAGTTTATTAATTTTAAACACAAAACCCTCTTTTTTGCGTCTCTGGATGAGATTTAAAAAAAATGCTAAGACAGGTATTTCTTTATTTTTATTAATAAGTATTTATTCTGTGTTTCATGATTCTAGGACAATCTAAAATTTTTTTTTCATACAAACTTTACAACCCCTTTTCACCCCCTTTTTCCAAAATTTTCCAAAATGTCTATAGCCTAAATGTTATTCTGAATGTATTTAAATAGATTTGTGAACATTTCAACAATATCGGTTCAGTAGTTTTGACGTGATGCGCGGTCAAACAAACAAACAAACAAAATTTTTAAAAATGGTTTTTATATGTTCAGTTACTTATTTTAAGTCGCACTGGTCGGATTTTTTTAAAATCTTCAATGAACAGATTTTTTGGTCTCAACGATTTTATTATATGTTTAATATATGTATAGATGCGCATAAATGAGACAATTATGTGTCATCCTGCGTGCGAGGAGGTATATAGGCAGCGCTAATTATAAATGGTGTTTATGGGAGCGCGAGCGCGATGCAGGCAGTTTTATAACAACATGTTCGATGCCAAAAATGGAAGTTTTAAGTGGAGTTTTATAAGTGGAGTCGAATCATCTAGCGACACCTATGCGACGACCTAAGGACTACGCGGAACCGACAGACTATTCATGATGAAAAATTCGTGAATCTAGCTGACTTCTACGGGTCCGTTCATCCCTAAGTAGTGCAAAGGTGCATTCCTAGATGTCACTCATACCTATTTTCTTCGGCGTCACAGCTTTGTTCGTTTGATTTTGGTTTGATTTTCATGAGATGACTCACAATTCTGCGCTCATTTTACTTTCTATAGGGTGTAAATAGACCCCTAACGAAGCTGAAAGTCAGTTGTTTTTTGTTTTGGACAATACCTACCTGGGAAACTTTTATTTACGGCGATATTGAAAGTCAAAGTTCGAACTTTTTTTTAAATACTAATTTGTAATGTCAAAACTGTGGCGATTATCACATTATATTATTTATTTATGTTTATATTATATTTTACATTATTATCGCACTCCTCAGTGTTCAATGTGTAACATCACTTCGGAGATGACACATCCCTAGAGCCAGGTGACAGATCCTATGTTTGACACTTCACTCGTCCTACTGGGCCTTCCTAGATAGTCGTCATTTAAGCTTAAATTAGGTAAGAATCTCGGAATTCGAGATACCTAGCTGTAAGTCTGTAAATACTTGTAAATTGACACCCTAAAAGTTGTCTCAAAACCTACATAATAATATGGTAGGGTGTACGCAACTATTAAATTTCAAGGTCAAAGGTCACAAAAATCGGTTTTTGCGCTTTTTTGTAAATATCTCATTTCCTATGGGTTTTTTGCTATTTGTATTTATCATCAGAATTGTAGAATACAAAATTCTGTACAAATTTTGTTTAATTTTTTTTATAAACGGTGAACCGTTTTCGGAAAATTTTAGAAAATAATTAAGTGCGTCCATCATACGGGCCCCTATTATACACCACGGACCTTTCTATTTATAGCCAGTAGGGACAGATGTTCAATTGTATTGTATAGTTACGACCGTCTTCTCTTTCTTTCAGTTTGAATCGTATCTTGGTAACTACGGACGTACAATTTCAAGAACTATGGCTGATTTGTGATTTCTATGTAATAAGTCAGATTCGGGAGGCGAATCGCTTATTGAAGTAGTGCGCGGTATGAAATCTCTACGAACTGCAAGTGTCGAACGAAACGACGGAAAATTTGATTATTTAAAATCAACCTACCTAACCTCTGTTAAAGTGCATGAAAAGTGCCAAGGGTTTACATTAGTAAAAGCTGTATCCAAGCAGCAAAACGGAAACAAGAAGGAGAAAATAAAACTTCTCCATTAGTACTGAAAATTAATACTGAATAAAAAGTGGATAGGTTAGGAAAAAATTACAAAATATAATATAATAGTTATTAAATTGACAAATATTTATAATCATTGATTTATCGATAGTTCATCAACTATATATGGCGTGTTTTCGACCGGAGGCACCGGTTGACCAGGGGGCCGATTCTGCTATTACAATAGTGTCACAATGGTCTTTCATTGATTTCATAATTGTTGATCGATGACAATGGTCATTTTGCTAAAAATTCGTAATCTGCTAAATTCATAACGGTCGATCATTGTTCGGTCAATGGCAGGTCAATGCTGAACTGTGATAAAATGACAGTGTTGTATTGCCATTATTAAAAAACCTTAATAGAAATGATTTTCGAAAAACTAGAATTAAATTTTAACATCTAATCATGCCAGATTTCATTCATATATGTTTTTTACATATTATTTGTTAGAGTTCTATGCAATCTGAAGTACTAAGAAGTTCGTAAATAACAAAAAACATTAAATTATGTGTAACGCGGATTAATGTAAACTATACAATTCAATCTGTTTAGCTGTCAAAGTCAAATGTGACATTACTGCTTACTGACGTTTTATCTGTTTTTATTTCTAGCGGTCGGTGTTTTGATTTATTTTCATTAAAGTGTTTTAAATTATCTTTAATAAAGAAGCCTATATTTATAGCAATACAAAATGGTACTAATTGAGCAAATTTCGGCTGGAACTGTCAAATTTTAGCAGATTACCGCGTAAGTCAGTCATTCATTTGTCATTGTGTACGAGATTACCATTCTATGCCATTTCTTCCAATGGAGTGTCAGTGGTTGATCATTGGAAAATCATAATGACGCCACTAGGTATATTAGTAGATTACGAAACTTGTCAAAATCAACTATTATGAAATCAATGATAGATCATTGTGACACTATTGTAATAGCAGACGCGCCCCCCTTAAGTGATGCTGTGAGCGCGCGCTCTCCGCCTTCTATCTCGAAAACGGTTCACCGTATAATTTTTTTTTAAACAACTTTGTAGACATTTTTGTATTTTACAATATTGATGATAAATAAAAATTGCAAAAAAACCCATAGGAAATGAGATATTTACAAAAAAAGCGCAAAAAAAACCGATTTTTGTGACCTTTGACCTTGAAATTTAATAGTTGCGTACACCCTACCTTAAGTAGGTTTTGAGACAACTTTTATGGTGTCAATATACAAGTATTTACAGACTTACAGCTGGGTATTTGGAATTCCGAGGTGAACTTACTTTAATGAGTGGACTAAGAGTAATCAAGCATAACACAGTGCACTATATCAAGACCACAGACGGACCCCCTGCTTCCTGTCGACCTCGCCGTTTGGCACTGCAGAAACTAGGTGCGGCTAAAAAGAATTCGAGTAAATGGTAAGATGCGGAACAGCTCGTCCGTCAAAAAGTGCCTGGTCTTCACCATTACATATGATCGTTAAAAAGACACCTGGTGCCCTTGCAGTGACTACCGCGCCCTGAACACCAGGACCATACTAGATCGACACCCGGTTCAGCACATCAATGATTACACCAATAACCTCGCATAATAATATTTAGCACACCTGGATCTTGTTAAAGCTTACCACCAAATTTCAATTTTCGAAGAGGATATTAACAAAACTTCCATCTTAACCCCGTTTGGCCTCTTCGAATTCCCGTATATTACTTTTGGCTTAAGGAACGTTGGCCAAACCTTTCAGCGTTTCATCGATGAGGTTACACGGGGTCTCCATTTTCTCCTCCGGGGGATTTTCCAGAGACGAGTATACTCAGAGGCGTCTCTAGCCCACGTATGCAAACATTACCCAAGCCCCCTAGTAAGCGCGCGGTCAAAATGGAATGGGTACAAAGTACAAGTAACAGCACATCAAGTTACCACAAACTGTCAAATTTCCCCAATGGATAATAAACTCTATTGTTTGGTAATGAAGAAGAAATTGGTTGGTTTTGGATACCATGGTGTGCGTGTGCTGTTGACTGTATTTAGAATTATACAGGCTGTTCTGGTGTTTACTTACCCTAACAAGCCAAAACGTACCCATGTTAACATGTCTATAAAGATGTTATGTTACATCATATCAATGTCCAAATGTTGAAATTTCTTCATTCTAATTACGACCTCAAGCAAAATTACGTGTAGCGAGCGGTAGAACACAGAGTGCGGCACACGCTACGCGTACTCATCGCTTTTGAGAAATGCCGCACGCTTGACGTTCGTCCATGGCAATTTGAACTTTATTTTCTATTCCAAACAGTTGAATTCGCATTATTCGCAATATGATTGTCGGCGTGTTTTCAAACGAATCATTGTAACAGGTGCCTCCGAGCGATGCGACACTCACTACTACACCAAATATAATCTTTAATACGACGGTTCTGCTAAGAATGCGTTCGGCGTATAAAGATCTCGAAGCCACGGTAGCAGACTTTCATGGTAGCAGGTTATCCGCGCTTTGCTTTCGCCAGGTTTATTAAGGGGAAGCAAAGGTATAAAGCCGCTAAACAGCATAATATGAAAAATTGAAAATTCAAATGTTTTTGAGTTTAGAACACAAATAAATGTTAATTTGTTCATAAACGTTTTTTTTTTATTGTAATAATCAGGGTTTTTGATTATACTCTACGCCCTACAGTTATAAATATTATTTAAATATTCAAAAAATATTAACGCCGTAAAGACGCATATCTCTTTGCAGAGTATAAAAAATACATTCACCTCCGAACTCGCCTCCGAATAGAGAGGACCGTCTCGCACCAGTTTCATTTTGGCACCGGCAAGTGCCAATATGAAACTGGTGCGAAACGGTTGTGAATAGAGGCATTGAACCAATTTGGACTAAGTATAGGTATAAGTTATCTGTGGCAATTTTCATTCCCGCACCCGTGTTGGAAAATGAAAAATCGCACGCGTTTTGCATTGCATTGTGAACCAAATCGTAGTGCGATATGAACCAGTTCTCGGTTTTCGAAGAAGTGTATTCAAAAAAATGTATCGCAATTACGGGGAGAACAAGTGTGTCAAGTACAACAACAACAACCTTTTACACCCTTTGTATGGGAGGCCTTTGCCCAGCAGTGGGACAGTAGGTATAGGCTAACAAAAAAAATAATGTTACTCTATGGGCTAACGTAAGAGAATTTCGCGGGCTATCCTGGCGCTTCCACGGTATTCTACTCTTTGACTAACCCTACCTATAGGAACGACTTTCTTTTTGAATACCGGTGGTTAAATGAAACAACATTGTTGTAGTTTTTATTTATTTTTTACAAAAATCTAATACATCGGTTTCTACAAACTACAAAGTCAGCTTTGCTTGACCTATTCCTACACATTTAATACAATATTCAAAAAAAATGTGTACCTACTCTTTTGGGTACTTAGATAACGTACCATGATTTCCAAAATTTCTAATTACCTTAAATTGAAAAGATAAATACCTACTTACTAATTGAAACACACCTGTTTTTTATCAGACCATCATTTTAACTTTCCAGAAACCATTTTCGTAAACATATCCACCCTATCATATTAAAAATTATGTTTCAAACTCAGCAGTTGGCCTGCGCAATGATATGACGTCATACAAGGAACCTACAGGCTTGATCGTTCCCTATTCCTGAGTAAACAAACGGTGAGTGATATTACTATTCTATGATTAAAAGTGAGTAATATTTTAGACACAAATGTGAGACCGTAATAGACGAGCGAACCGCTTATTTTCGAAGCGCCACATCAGTGTGGCGCGGACGTGCGGGCGTCGGGTGATGCGCTCCTACCCGAGTGTGCGTCGCGAGCTTGTCCAGTGACGCAACTCCATGCTTATTCTCGACCGTCGATCGCGCTCTTACCACTTAAATTGTACGATTTAATACTGAAACTGCTATTTTTAAAACATCAAATATTCTACTGTTTAATAACTGTTTAAATATTCCATGGACACTCATTATTATTGTGATTAATTATCTTATTAGGTAGTATAATATATAAAATGATATTTAGCTGACATAAAATAATGTACTTAATATATGTATTTAAAATCATTAAAGAAATAGCGTGAATGTGGAGAAAACGTTAAATTAACCTACGTAATGGTCCGGAAGTTTTAAAAAGTTAATCCAAAACTTGAATTATAGTAGGTAATAATAAATATATAGATATCAAAAATATAAGGTATACACAAACTACGAAAATATTAAATCACAGCAATCTACTGATAGTTGGCGTTAGTAGGCCTAAACATGTTGTTGATGCGTTCATCGAGGCAAACTGCGTCGATGGCATCCGACATTTCCTGTTCCATGTCCTCGTACTTGTTTTTTGCCGTAGCTGCGGCCATAGCCTTCTCATCTCTTACGAAATTATATTCGTCATCGGCGTAATCGTAATGTTCAAATCGCGGGTCGTTGTCATCAAAAGCCCAATCACGAGAAGTTGGAGAATAGTGTGGGTGGTTTGGACCACTGAAGCGAGGGGTATTGCGTGGTCTAAACATATTCTGCAAATTGATAGCCGGCATATTCCAAATGCCGTGTTCATATAAGGTTTGAAAGCGGGGGTTAACGTTAGGCCCGTTGCGGTTAAAATTGAATTCTGGCGGCCGAAAAAACAGAGGTTCGTTACCCATGGGCAGAAAATTAACTTGAGCTCCATGCCCTGCCGCAACCTGCCGGTACATTAACGGGTAGCTACCAGTTTGTTGAGCAATAAGGTTAATCGTTCGATAGTAATCTCTTCTATCGTCGGGGCTGTGGACAAAAAAAACACATTGCACTACATTAAAAATACAAAATAAAAAACAGATCTGCGTTTTGGCAAAATGCGATAAGTAAATATACTCATTTTATTTTACTGTTTTTTTTTTATTACAAAATGGGTCTGCTCTTGACCTCGACCATAACTGATGGAAAGCGATGGATGAGGTCTATGATGAAACGAGCGTGCCCAAAAGATGCCTGTTCACTCTTTCTTTGAAGGCAGGTGGGTTAAATGTGGGAGGGAGAACACAGAGAGTTCCACACTTTGGCTGTGCGCATAATAAAAGTGCATTTTACATATTACATTATATTACCATTTATTTTTATGTCAATTAGTCCGTGCTACTTTACGACGGGATCTCATTCATGATTTATCATTTAGTCGAGGACCCGATACACGATTTTTGGTGGTTTTTACAAATGCCATGATCGTAAAAATATTAGTTCTAGATTAGGACGTTAGACTGCCATGTGGATTAATTATTCTTTTTATTGCAAAAATGGAAAAATAAAAAAATAAAAGTCACCGACTTCTGAAGCTAAAGTAATTACTTACTTTTTGTTGTTTCCTTGAAGTCGGTTTTATTTTTATTTGCAATAGCGTTTTTTACGGATAGAATTAGATGAAGTGAAGTTATGAAAATTATTGTAGATCTTAGAGGGGATTACTCGCGTTCTTGAACAAATCCGCAACACTGTAAACTCGTGTTTTCCTTTGATCTTTTTTTTTATTTTACCTATATCGGGACCATTTCAACAATAAATCACGGACGAATAACAATATGACCAAATAATTACTAGAAACCATTGTAAAATTCGTAAATAATCGTAATAATTAACGTTCAAACGTACCTATTTTTTATTGATGTTTCCCAGACATGTGTAAAGTAGCCACATACTCCTATGACTCTTTTATATTACAGCCAATACTCTTGCTCACGACTGATTTTTAGCCGGGACGACGCCCGGTTAGCCTTGTGCAGGTATCCGGTCTTTGCCGGGAAGGGATGTGATCTTGTTTGCATGCGCTGGACGTATTTGTGGTCTCGTGTACTCGAATCGGGCCTAGCTACGGCTAAATCGGACACGGCGCGATCCGGGGCTAGCGCTGGCGTCAGACCGGCGCGGGGCCGGGTAAAAACCGACCGTGAACAAGAGGCAAGGCGGGCCGCGCCGCAATGCAAAAATCCTGCTCCAGCTCTGTCATACATTGTATATCAATCGGAATTGTTTGTATTGATGCACTGTGCTGCGGCCCAATGCGGCTGCATTATACCTACACTTGCATTTTAAGGCAAGTTGATCCCATAGTAAAAAAAAAAACTATTTATACTGTCATAAAAATCACCGAGACGCGACGCGACGAGGCCCATGCTCTTAAAGATAGTGATACAATACACTTTATTTAGTACATGAAAATATATACAAATATCAGCTGCGCCGCGTGGTTTATTAAAATTCTCTCAATACGAATACACCACTAGCTTCGCCGATTGCTAAGCCCGTGTTGCTGCTCGCAAACCACGATTTCACTTAGCTCTAGAATGCGCCTCGCGGCGTTACGATGCGTTTTGCGCGTCTCAGTGTGATCTGATCCTTAATTTATAAGGAATTCAGAAAACTTTTTCTTTAAGGGGGCTAGTTACAACTGGAGCTTGAAGCGTGTGTGTGACCAGTATAGTAAGCAAAGAAGTTTTTTGATTTGGTGGCTTTTTGTAGAAGTCTATTTTTAAAAGTGTGTTTTTCTATGTTGCATCCGCAAAAGGTGCGACATATTCATATTATACGCATCGTTAAGAAACACGCACCTCGAATTCGTGTTATAACTCCTCCCTTAGAGCTAGGTAACCAGTCAGAAACGAAAAAAAAAATATATATGTATATTTGTGCATTTTATTGTTTCACATTTTTTTTGGAGCTGTGAAGTTCAATACAGTTTTGACCTATTGCTGTATTTACAATTTTGTAAAGGAGAAAACGTCTGAAGCGATTATAATAAACTATGATATATACAATTTGTATTGGCACTCACTTATTATCTTAATAACAAATATTGCAGTAACATTATGTATTGCAAACACAGGGACATAGTAAATTGTAACTATTCAGTTTTAGAGGGTATATACTAGACTATTAGAAAAAAATCTCAAGTGATTCTTGATTTTCTAGAATGAAAAATAGGGAATTACTTTAGTTAGGCCACTATGTGACCATTATAACAATCAAATATATGGCTTTATAGCCATAGCTTTGATTTGCCCGATTGACAATATGTTGACTGTCAAAATCCAGACAATCCATAGACACTTTCAAAGCAAATCATTTCCCCTCAACTTATATACACATGACACACAACTGTTTGCTTGCTTAAAGAAAACCCTTACTTTTTATTTCGTGTTGGGCTGTTTGTGTATGTGAGTAAAAATGTTTGTAAACACACCCTTTATACGAGAGAAAGTCTGATATAGTGGTGGTGAGCGACGCGCAATGATTGACATAACGGTCCCGCATGAGAACCTCGTGAAAGCCGAGAAACGAAATCAAGTATCTTGACTAGGCTCGCGAGGTTGTCGACTTGTAAGATGTGGACTCAGCGATCATTGTGCCGATAGTCGTAACAGCCCATGGCTTAATTGCCAAGAGCCTCGATCAATACCTGAGGAGGCTCTCGTTAGGCAGCTGGTTCAAGGGCTTGATTCAGAAAGCGATACTCCTGGACACGGCTCGCATTGTTAGGAGGTTCCTCTCTCTGGAGCTCTTACCACTGGTAGCTTGGACCCTGTTACCGATACCGCTGGGCTAAATTGTTTTAAAAATGGGAAATTTCGTATTATAGTATATCTTAGCAATAAAAATGCTTCATGTAATTTATAAATTACATTACCCCAGTTAATTTATTGAATTAATTTATTTGCTACAACTAAATCCTGTTGTCTTTCTTCAATTATTTTTATCGCACAAAGTATTTAAGGTGAAAACAAAAAAAATATACAACGAAACCAAAAGACTGAACTTATACAATAAATGATATTAAATAAGAATAAAATTCAATAAACTTCACTATCATATAAATCATAATAATTAAAATTACATGTAGAATAAAAAATAAAAACAAGTTTAATCAGTCGTCGACTGGAGGTTCAAAATAGGACGGGATCATTGAGTGGAAGAACCTGTACAGTGGCGAACCGACGGCAGCCCCGGTATTAGCGGCGTAGCTGGGCGTGCGAGGCGCGTCGAACTTGTAGCTGTACTCATAGCGGTTCATGGACTTGTGGAAGAGCGGGTCGAACGCGCACGTGGGCTGGTTGAACGCGGCCGCCGTCAGTTGCTGCAAGTGTGACGTAACATGATCAATCATAACTAATTACAATAAACGGTCAAATATTAATAATTGTTGGGGTGTTGATGTAATAGGCTAGTTTCCACCATCAATAAATTGCAAATCTATTTAGTCCGTCAGTTAGAGCATTGGAAAATAATGGACACGTATTTTTTGTTTTTGTAAATCAATGAATATTGACAAAGATAAAACGCATCAAAACTCGGGAGTGGGGGCACATGACGTCACAACGCACTAATAATTATAGCACGGCGTGACGTATTGAGAATTTTAAAAGCGTCGTATTACGTTAATTTTGGTTTACGTAATAAAAAATACGTGTCAAATATTTTTTGATAATCTAACTGACGGATTTATTAGATTCAGGACACAAGCCTATTGTAATAGTAATGAATAGGGTGCATCATTATTTTAGGTGATTGAAGTGAATAATAAATTTCAAGTCTATAATTAATTCAGGTCTACTTTGTTATTTTAGTAATAGTTATAATCAGGGTACGAAGTGATAATAATATCATTGATAATTTATTTTATCCCTTGATGATAAAAATAAAAACCATAAAACACCAAGAACCTAGAACGTTATCAATGTCACTTCATGTAACAAACGGCGTAAAGTGTTAACATGTACAAAAATGGTCACATTGTATTATCAATAAACAGTCTTTTTTTTACATTTGTGTTTAGTTTTGTTTGTTACTATTTCACTAATAGGACCAGAGTGATAGTTACCAAAATTCAGAAAAATAAATAAATACCGTTTGACTGAATTCCGGTGCATTAAAACAAAGAGATCAAGTTACGAATCAGCCTAGATTGATGAGATTATCAACGAAAATGTGTTATTATGATAACTTCCGAGCCCTGGTGGCCTACCATGACGTCTTAAAGCAGGATCGTTTTAATCGCGTTCCAGTGTGGGTAAGAGACGGAGCTATAGAGGACGTCTAGCGCCATCTCTTTCCCTCACTGGCACGCAATTAAAACGATCCTGCTTTAAGACGTCATGGTAGGCCCGCTGGTTATAATAATTGAATAAAAACGGATACGTACAGTTTCAATGATTAGCTTTGACATGCTGCTAAAGACAGACATGTGGCGCAGGTACTCCTGCGGCCACACCTGGAACAGAGTGTGGCGACTTGCGGCCCACTCAGATGCCGTCTCCTGCAAAAAGAACAGAAAAATATTTATGAAATGGACTACAGACAAATGCCAGTTCTTTGTAAATCGTTACCGACATATTCATAAAAAAAATGAAAACGCTTATTTACCTTAATTTGATCGTTTGTTGTGTATTCCGCGCACAGCTCAGTGGCGTTCCTCATAAGCCATTTCATCACTGCAGGCTCGTTCCAGCGCGGGAAAGTCATCTTTGCATATATCATGAAAACCTCCGAAGCACCCACACTCCAACTAAAAAATTCAAGACAACAGCTTTTAAAACGAAATTTTAACTATTTTCACTTTTTTTAAAAAAACACATCTCTTTACTTAAATAGCTTTGAATTATTTGGCCTGTCTAACTGTGGCCATTTTATTTTATATTAAAGGTAGGTGTTACAGGTTTTATGCGTAGTCGCTATTTTTAAAATTAAATAAAATGCAGAAGTTAGACAGATATTTCCAACCCCTTAAATAAGTTACATAACAACTAAAAAAAAAACTTACGGGGTCGCCGGATCTGGCTTGAAAATTTCATGCCCAAGCACTTCGGGATTGGAAGAAGTGTGACAGCAACCCAAAATCTTGGCCAAAATGTGTGGGAAAGCTAATATCGCCTCCCGTATGAGCCGATCGGCTTCAGCCAAGGAACCTGTAAACAAAATCTATTATAAAGTTTCACTGGACAACGACACGAAACAATTTCTGCCGTTGGACAAGTAAGGCCAAAGTGGTTCATAAGGCATCTTTAATCAACTAAGAATAGAAATGACCTTGCGCCACATTGTGACGTCATAACTGTCAATTTGAACCAGTTAGGTAAGGTTTTCCAAAAATAATACAAAAAACGTTTTTATTGTTAGCCTCAAACTAAACAAAGCCTTTATTTTGGAAGTGCGTAAACTTAAGCAAATTAATCTACTAAATGTTAATCTTTGGTAAATAAACAAATCGCTCTTAAATAACGATAATAATAAAGAGGCCACATATTTGTTTCCATGCGTTACTTTCCAGATCGACGTCATTATTAATGTTCGAATCGTATAATTTATTTTTAACTTCTTCCTTCTTCATTTTATAACGTTACAATTGTTTGCAAGATTGACAATCTGACGTAGCTAAATTGATACATTAGGGATCGGTTTCTATACGATGCAGCTATTGCTGACCAAATGATAAGACTTACCATTATTCTTAAGCGCAACATGGAAGTGCGCGAGGCTGAGAGAGTACTTGATGTTGAAGAGCAAGGTTGCCTCACGCTGGCGGTCGAAGTACTTGATGGCCTCAATCAACCACTCGTGCTCCCTGGCCCTAACTGCTAGGATGTCTATTACAGACAAAATGGCTAACGGATCATGAGGGTCAATTAACAGCATCATTTTTGCTATCTCCAAGGCAGTACGGTGACAAGCTTTGTTTGTGAGTAAATATATATACTTCAACATCGCAACATGAAAAGGTCGGTTTTCCAAAAATTTATATTCGAGGCGCACATTATTCTGTAAAAAAAGGGTTCTATATTATCGGTATAATTATTAAATTAATAAATATTTTAAAAAGAAAATAGTATAATATACAAATCAAATGGTATCTGAGATTTTGGTAAGTATTTACCTTGGAAAGAATAAACAGCGGTTCCGCAACGTACTGAAGGAAAGTTACAACATTCTCCACAATTTCGTTGCCAACGCCATTTTCTTCCATGCGGAATAAACGGTCAGATATCTGTAGAAACATTGTGAGATTAATCAATGGTTGACCAAAAACATGATTTTTCTAAATAGTGGTTATTGGCACAAACCTCAAGCAGTGCTTCCACATGCATTTTTTCTTTTACTTGTTCGAAATTTGCGACGACATCTCCTGCATTGCGTGCGACCGCAAGCCTTCGCAAGAATGCACGATGCATCTTTTGATACGTCTCACTGTGATTGAAGACAAAGTACATACGGTCGCCCACGTCTTTGTATTTCAGCATGGACCATCCTGAAATTTCAAATAATTACATAATAAGAAAATCTATGCTATATCTATAAAATCTTGCTTTGTCATTGTCAGGATGATACTCCGCGATCAAGGGATTCTGCCGCTTGTAACATTTAAATATCGGGACTTCAGAATCAGATCTTTATTTCCTTTGAATGTAGGTACAGGTTATAAGATGTTGTGCATAAATGAATGAGATCGGCTACAGTCTACCTTACGGCGTGCAAATTATTACTTAAATTAAAAATCAAACCAATGTCAACAAAACAAAACAGAAGTTAAAGTGAAGTCAATTAATAATATTACAGTCAGGTACATAAATCTTTCATGTTTCAATTTGCAATTAAAAACAATCATAATCTGAATTAATTCAGTCTTAAACTACTAGTGTTAAATACTTAAAGTATTTCACTGAGTAGTAACATTTGCCTAAAAGTAGTGCAAGTTACCTTAGATTTAAAAACGTTTACAGAACAATCCTTAAAACCATGCGGTATTTTATTATAAATGACAAGACCCAATGTCTTAATAGTTACTTTTCCTTAACAGTGCTGTTTTGAAATTACCCGAATGTAGCAAGTCCTTGTATTGGGATCTCAAGGGGCCATTGCGAGTTCTTACTTATGTTGGCCAGTGACGGAAATATGTTTAAATTGGTTTTTACAAAAATTGCCACCTCCAATATGTACAAACATGGAAAATTCAGTATCCTCAAAGACCAAAACACAGGTTCACAGCTGTCTGTGCTTTTAAGGTTTGACATAGATCTAATACACCGTGTCTGGGCCTTAAAAATCCCATCAGATTACATAAATATGATTCCAAATCTTGACAAGATAATAACAAGGATATCTCGCCCCCCAGTGATATTGAAAGCCTCGAGCTTGGAACTCACCAGAGTTATGGAAGTCGTAGACTGGCGTCTCCTTATTTGGATGAATCAATACACGTCTAAGCAAAAGGGCGCGATTCGGAGCGACACGTGCACTGTAAAATAAATCATTTAATGAATAATAAGTATCTACATAATATTATAACGGAAACATGGAATTTCATATTATTGAGAAACGTAGGTATCAACAACAAAAAGCAATTACCGTCTGTTTTGTGCGCCTTCTTCGGGACCAAAGATTCTTCTTAGTTCGTTAGCTACGTTCAGATGCTTTGGGTCAAGGTTCAATACTTCCAATGCCTGATTAACCGATTTCTTATTAGTTGGTGCGGGCGGTGGAGATCCCAGCATAGCATTCACTTCCCTTACTGACCGCTCTACTTCATCAAACTACAATGAAAATGGATCTGCTATTAGAACGAATGTCGGCGAAAAAAATATAGCAACAGAAATTCATCGTGCAATATTGTTCACCAGATGGCGCTTAATTATGGTGAAAGTGACTGTTCCGTTTTAAGATGAGAAAGAAAGAGGAAGTGGGCAAACGTGAACCAATGCCATTTCAATTAGTTGGCGCAGTGGCTGAGTGGATGAGCGATTGAGCGAGTGTTACGGGTTCTATCCCCGCACGTACAGATTGTTGGTCCCGCGCGGTCGGGCTGATTGTGTATGTTAGTTTTGTTTATAAATGAGAACGAAACCATTTTTATGTTTCTGTTGGCTTTACTGCTAATTTAAGTGCATTATGTTGGCAACACTTTTTTTTCTCTCGGCGTCGCGTAGTGTAAACGTTACTAATAAAATACGTTCCTAGGTACATATTTTCGAGTTCTACTGTTATTTTAATAATTTCATCCCAAAATATCATCAAGTTTAAATGTTTTAGACGCACCCATGGTACAGGAGAAATTCCTAGTGGGTGGCAAAGATTATAATAGATAATAGAAAAGTTTATACCTCAAAAGCCGCCGCATGCCTGCCTTTTCCTTTACCCTTCTTCTTAAAGTTCTTCTTTTTAGGGGCGATGCCAGGGGGTGGGGCGTACACGTTATTGTGGGCTTCATCTTCGCTACGCTCGGACGCACGCTCAGACTCCGAGTGGGATGAGCCTACGTCCAACTAAAACAAAAAGTAAACACTGTCAGGTACGGCCATGGCGCACGGTGGTGTTCAATAGTTCATTATGAAAAATCGCGATCACAAAGTTATTAAAGCACCTATTCCACAAACAAAAAACAGGTTTTTTAGCAGGCTATACGAGAAACGTAATCTCAACGACACAATAATAGTATATTTTATATCGAGGGACTAAACGAAGCCATTATATACCAGAGGTGGTTTAACTTCCGAGCGTGCGAGGGGGAGTCAATGAAACCGAGGGTATATTAAGTATGTGCGTGTGGATTGAGGGCCACTTTGTTAAAAAAAATTGAAAATGTGCTTAGGATTTAGTGAACATTCCCAAAGAATTGTGAAAGTTGGAATCAGATTTTGTGAAAGTCAAATAAGCGAGTTATGGACTGCAAAGTTGGGCCCTCAGTTCTCACATAGAGGATTGAGGGCCCGCCTGTACCTGATAAACTATGAATACTACAGAAAAAGTCTTTATGCCAAAGTCTAAGCTAATGCCAAACAAAATCAGTGAAAACAAGATTTTATCGCAAACTGCTGTCCTACTTTGTATATTTACGTTCAAAATGGGCCCTCAATTCTCATACACGTTAAAGTTTATTACGCAAATAAAATTAAACCATTAACTTACAGCTGCTATTTGAAATCCTATAGGCTACTAAACAAATTGTGAAAATTTGTGAAAGCATGAACAGGTCCTCACTTCTTGTGGTTTGAAAGTTATGACCTTGATAAAAATTCGGGCCCTCAGTCCTCCCATTTCTTTTGTTTTCCTTTTATTATACTTGACGTATTAAAGATAAGACAAACACAAAATTGTGTCTTTTTGTGAAATTATGAAATACCTGTGGAATGGATTCTGTGTTTTTTCTTTTTGTCAAGGATTTATTCAAAATCAAAATATAAAAGAAAATATTAACTTGTTAAGCTCTGGATTAATCCGAGAGTACCTTAAATATTTGGCAGGTGCAATAACAAGTTACGATCCGTACAAAATCCGAGCAGAAATAGTCCTTCAGCATTTTATAAAATATCAGAACTAGAATCAAATAATGACGTCATTGTTGTTGATTGCCAAAGCAATGTAGCTAGTTATTTTGAAACAGTTCTATTGAACCATTTTTACAGTGCCTTATTTACAAAACGATGCGTGAACAGTTACTGCACATCGATTCCAATAGAAAGACAATTTGCTTTCTTACCACTCAATTCCGATATGTTATACGTTTTTGGGATTGAGTGTTTGGAAGACGCAATATGTTTTGACGAATCATTTAAGTCTTGTCTTACTTGTAGTTCTAACGTAGCAGTCAACTATGAATTACATTTTGTCATTGCATTTGATTTAAATGGTACTGATGAGTATTGCCTGCTGGATATACCGCACACAATAAGAATAAAATCAAAGGTGTACGAACTTATCGGAGCAATTGAATTCGTACCTCCACCTTTCCCTGATAGTATTGGTCATTACAAATGTCATGTATTAATTAATAGTAACTTTAAATGCTATGACGATAATAAGCGAAAAATCGAACAAAGCTTATTAAAACCTTTGACACTACATTTACTCATATTTTCTGCAATCTAAAAGAAATTGTGGTCACCCTATCGCTAAATTCAGAGAATAAAAATAAAACTCGATTTTCTTATAAAATAAAGGGTCTTTTATTTTCTTCCTGGTATCGAATTTGTTGCACAAATAATTTCACAAAAAGACACAATTTTGTGTTTGTCTTATCTTTAATACGTTAAGTGTAATAAAAGGAAAACAAAAGAAATGGGAGGACTGAGGGCCCGAATTTTTATCAAGGTCATAACTTTCAAACCACAAGAACTGAGGACCTGTTCATGCTTTCACAAATTTTCACAATTTATTTAGTAGCCTATAGGATTTCAAATAGCAGCTGTAAGTTAATGGTTTAATTTTATTTGCGTGATAAACTTTAACGTGTATGAGAATTGAGGGCCCATTTTGAACGTAAATATACAAAGTAGGACAGCAGTTTGCGATAAAATCTTGTTTTCACTAACTTTGTTTGGCATTAGCTTAGACTTTGGCATAAAGACTTTTTCTGTAGTATTCATAGTTTATCAGGTACAGGCGGGCCCTCAATCCTCTATGTGAGAACTGAGGGCCCAACTTTGCAGTCCATAACTCGCTTATTTGACTTTCACAAAATCTGATTCCAACTTTCACAATTCTTTGGGAATGTTCACTAAATCCTAAGCACATTTTCAATTTTTTTTAACAAAGTGGCCCTCAATCCACACGCACATTATTAAGTTGGTGTTTAGTCTCGAGGTGCAAACTGTACTTTTCACTTTGAGTGCGAGAAAAATAGTTAATTTAGTACAAAAACATTTATTATTCCTCACGTCCATAGAACTTTCGTAAGTTTTTAGGTAAATCTTCTGCGATTTTGGCGGCAAAAGATTATCTATTATGTCTTTTGCTCTTTGCTCGACGTAAAACTCTCCACTGTCACTGGACATTCCTAATAAATTTATTTAAAACCGAACAAATTTACACTCGACAAAAATTCTGAAATTTTCGCGGTCAGTTTTTTCTTCTAAACCAGTCACAGATTAACAATTTAAAACGCATGGCGCCACCTTCTTTGCGGAAAAAACCATGTAACTAAAACTCTCAACATTTTCGCAATGAAGATGGTCCACACTCCACAGATAATAGTAGTATATTTACTGGCTGTTTGAGTTTGTCTATGTCACATGAAGGAAATTAAAAAACTAATTACTTTTCACTCCCTAGGGACGAAAGTGGTCACTTTAGTCTCGCTTCGTAGAGATATTTGTATACACCAAACAATTTTATGAATGTAAAAACTTGTAAGTTAATGGATAACCACTCGCATATGAGGACACTGAGGCCCTCCTGCAGAACACATCTTAACTCACTCATTCACGCGTTCACTTACTCACATGTGTACAATATGTACAATTACATCACACATACCCAACTCACGTAAACTATACACAAAACGCACACTCATTTAAATAACCTGATGTAAAGTCTGTAATGTTGTCTTCTGTTTTTAGGGTTCCGTACCTCAAAAGGAATAAACGGAACCCCGATAAGATCACTTTCTTGTCAGTCTGTCTGTCCGTCTGTCACTACCGATTTTCTCAGGAACGGGTGGACCTAGCAAGTTGAAATTTATACCATATACTGAGGTCTATAGTCCCTATTAAGTGTATAAAAATCAAGGTCCTGAATCAACACAATACAAAGATATGGGCAAATTTAGATTTTCGCGAAAACTTGTAAGTACCAAAATTTACCTTAATTTTCAACTTTTTTTTATTTTTCGGACTTTACCCCTTACTTGTGCTGTAAGACCTTGCTTCTAACCAAAATTGTCAATTCTAGGACAATCGGAAGTACCCTATAGCCAGCTAGTACCCTATATTTTGGGTTGAAAACCTATATGTTCCTGTTGACCTAGAATCACGAAATTTGGCAAAAAGGTCTTACAGCACATGTAAAGGAAAAATTCTGAAAACCGTAAAGATGTAGTTTAATAACAAAAGAAAGCGCTTTTACTATTACAAACTTATTATTTGCGGTTGGTGCAATAGCCGTTTCTAGGGATCGAACAACAAAGTTAAGTTTGTCCTTTAAAAAGTTTGTACGGAACCCTCGGTGCGCGAGTCCGACTCGCTCTTGGCCGGTTTTTTTATGTTAATATAATTGATTTGCTCTAAATTATATTATAAGGGGACCGGGCGGTGCGCCTCAAGTGGACCTCTGGCTAGACGCGAATATGGATATGGCCGATGGAGCAAGGCTTTTGCCAAGATAAGGCCAAAGAAAAAAGGGCCGTCCTAGAGCTCGTTGGGTCGACGATATCGATAAAGTCGCAGGAAACACCTGGGGGCCTAAAATGGCCGCTTTAGCAAAATCTTATTATGAATCACGTTAAAAAATTTAAATTATTAAAATGGACTTTATGCTCACAACCATAAGGTCCATTTTAAAATTTTATAGAAGGGACGCTCAAAACCGGTAAGTGTGGCAGAAAAAAGGGGAGGCCTATACCCAGCAATTATGATGATGTACTTACGTAAATTTAAGTTACAGAAGATTGTAGTGTCCTAATACAGGCATTTACTTGCTTAAAAGGACACTTAGTTAAATCACTATAGCTAGTGATTGAACGAAGTGTCCTTTTAACCCTTTTTAAAGAAAATAAACTATTTGTATTTTGTTTTGTACCACAAATTTATTGATTTAAATTTGCGCGCTATCGCGGATGCACGTAATACGCGTAGCTTATAACCTTAATACCCTTTTACTATTTCAAATACAATAAGAACTTAAAGACTACATTGTTGATTTTTCAAATAAATATTCAAAGTGTAAATTCCAGGTCGCACCAGGCTTAATAGTAATGTAGTATTTAAATAAAAACTTTTTTGCAAAACAATTAACCAACTTCCAAAAAAAAACTAAAAAGTGCTAACTTTACTTTCGGAAGTCGGTGAATATTTGTTTGATTGCCGTTTTTTTTGCAAAAAAAAAAAAATTGAAATCATAGGGTATAATAATTTAAAAAAGTAATAATTTGTAGATAAATTACATACAAAATTACAGTTGCAGTTGGAGAATTGAACGTGACATATATTGGTGTATGAGAGTATTATTTAACTGTAAATTAAATTTGTTCTTCAATCCATTATCTTTTCTTAAGAACTTATGAATTTGAATCTTTGAGACTTGATGGACAAACAACCAACATACAAGTTAGTACAGAACCCTTGATGCGCGAGTCGGACTTGCATTTGTCCGGTTATCTATACTATAATATTATAAAGAGGTAAAATTTGTTTGTAAGGTTGCATGTAGGGGGTGATCTTCGGAATTAATGATCCAATTCAAAAAATTTGTTCACCAATTGAAAGATGCATTATTCGTGGGTGCTATACGCTTATAGGCATAAAATATATTTATATCATGCATATTAGCCGAGCTATCATATGTATGTTGATGTCACTACAGATACTCTAGTGATAGATATTAGTTCACGTTTCTTCGAATAGCAAAAGAACACGTCGAAAAAGTCTGATTTTCTAATGTACAAGTCGCATAGTCAGTTTTTCTTAAAAGTAAGATATTACTTCTGAGGCGCTTATATAAATTTTTGATTTGCATAGTCTATAAATATATTGTAAGTTCATAAAGCTCTACGTAGCAGTGCACGTACGTCACGTTTTGCATGCTGCTTAATGCGCATGCGCGAAGACACGCCCTCACCACCCCTTGACATTTAGATATTATATCCATAAATAACTTATTGATTTTCACAACGGAAGGACCCTGCATAAAGGCCAGTTTGATAATATTTTTGAAACACAAGTATGTTTTATTAAAATACTAGCAACCCAACCCAGCTTCACACGGGTGCAATGTAGATATAAATCTTCTTGAATCACTCAATCTATTGCTGAAAACTGCATTAAAATCCATTGTAAAGTTTTAAAGATCTAAGCGTACAAACAGCGAGAGCGCCTTTGTTTTATACTATGTAAAGATTACCATTATTTATTAGACCCGCCATTATTAAAAGAAATCAGCCAATGAAGTAATAATGAAGCAACACATAATGGGCACAAAAAGAATGTCATAACTGCCATTTTGTGTAATTTTTGTAATGGAAGCTCTCATTTGCCAGAATTATGTAGTAAACCATGCACAAAGCACATGTTTTATCTGCAGTGAACTGTATATTGGTAACACTTGGACGGCAACCCCACCCAGCATAAAATATTGAAAATCCAAAAGAATAAGTGGCTACGACATGACATGTTCTCCACTATACCACTGTGTTATGCCTCCACGAACCAACACCCACCCAAATAAAATATGCCCAATCATAAGTTTATCGAAAATATTAGCGAACCTGTTTAAGTATTATCAACCTATAACGTTCCAACAGCTGTATCATTCAGACTATTTCCCACCAACTGGAGTAATCCAGGTGTACATTCTCCTGCACCCTTGGTGATCTGAACAACGCCTCTGACCCCGCAATATAAGTGACCACAGTGACGCTTTTTTTTGATCCAGTTAAGCGTTATGGAGCAGAAGCGAGAGATGTGCAAGAATCGGCCAATCATAGTAAAGACAACAGTACATAGACCAATAAGACTCCCAATTTATTTGGGGTTGGTACAGCATGTCTTCCTGTTCCATACTTCTCTATGAATTATCATCTCAGCAGTCATTTCCTTTCTAGCCAAATCATCCTTCACACAGCCCATCCATCATTTCTTTGGTGTTACTCATATTGCCAAAGACGTCCACTAGTAGACATAGGCCTTCCCCAGGAGTCACCACATTGACCGGTCCTGTGTGTCTTGCATCCAGCGTATTCCCGCAACCTTCACCAGATCGTCCGTCCACTAGTGGGAGGCCTTCCAATGCAACATCATCCTGTTCATCTACATTCATACTCAAAAACTTTCTCGCTACATTTTCCCCAATCTCGGCATCACATGTTCAATCCATTCGAATAAGCCTAAATTATTATGTATAAATAGGTATAGTTAATATTACTATAGTTAATTAAATATATAAAAGAAATCAGCCCTAATTATGAATAAAAAGATCTACTTACACCAGCATAATTGGAAAACCCTGAACGTTGCGCATACAAGGGTTGATAGTCATCATCAGAGTCATCTGGAGGCGGAGGCACATTGTTTCGCTGGTTCATTTTTCGAAATTGACGGGAACTCATTTTGCCTGCAAATGAATGATTAGGTCACTAAATTTTATTCATAATACGAATACACAGAAAACACAAAATTTATCGCAACATTTAAAATATTTTTTATCAATTTTACCTATTAGCAGTGATTCTCAGAGAGAACAATTTCGAGGTGTAACCGTCGCGATACGACTGGGCACAAAGGCTAGGGCGTTATTTTAGCTCTGCCAAGGACTCGTCATGCGCAAAGACGCTAATCGATACTTTAGTGCCTGGATTTCAGGCATGCTCAGTTTAGACCTACGAAGTTTATCGATTGACCAACCCCTATATGCCCGTCCCGCACACCACCCCTCTCTCCCCCGACCACGCCTTATATTTTAGACATGGTAGATGATTTACACCACACAATGCAATGAAATACGACTATTTATTTTCTGTTATTGATATAAATCGTATTTGACGTGACTATCATCCAATACTGTCTCTAGACAGTGCATCATGGTCAAATTTTACATTAAAAAAACGATCTGTAGGCGAAATGTAATTAACGGGGGAGTCTAGTGGACTGGTAAAAAAAACTTACTTAAAACTTACCAAATGTGTGTTATATCCGTGCTCTTCAATTCCTTCTTCTAATCACCAAAATACCAAACTGAATGTTGTCTTAGTTATTTCTAGTACGACGTCAGTACTGTCAGTCAGTATTCTACACGCACAGAACATATATTCTACACGGCACGAAAAGTCGAAAACCAACCAGAGCCAGAGAGTATAAAACACTACGTTCCAATTCACAGTGTGTTATAGGACCTGAGTTGCGGTCATGTCTCTTTTATGGGTCCATTCGATAGATCTAGCCATGATACAGCCTTGCTAAAAATACCTACTGTATTTTTTTGCTTAGTTATTTAGATATGATTTTTTTAGTGAAAGGGCAATGACCAAGAAAATCTTAATTTCAAGATTACTCAAAAAAAATATTTTTTTTAGTTTTCTTTTTAATTGATAATGATGTTGTAGGATTTTATATAACTACATGTTAAATTAGAATAGAATAGAATAGAATAGAATAATTTATTTAAAAAGTAGATAATACAAAAGTGTACATTTAAGTGCAGTAGTGTTATTTCTTAAACTATTGTATAATTAATTAGAGGGTTGTAGCTTAAATTATTGAAGAGTAAGGATTTTTTTTCTGAATTTCTCATTTATTTATTTTTTTATAAAACTATGGCGATGTAGCATTTTATTTTTTCAGATAATATACTCACCACTGTTAGTAATCATATTCCAAAATTTCACAAACTCAACTCATGGGGCAAAGGAGATAAATCGTTTCTATGTATTTTAGGAATTTCTATGGAAATAGGGTTGTACGTAATAATAATTGTGACATTATATTAAATACCTAGTACATTTATCGTATCGTTTGTTTGTGCATTTGAGACGAGATTCTCGCCGAGTCGTACAGCGACGAGGGTGATAAGGAGCCGAGAACACTTAAAACAAAAATTATAAATAATGGAACGAAAAATAGTCTTGCCATAATTATTAGCAAAATATGACATAAATTTTCTTTTTATTCGCGCTTTGCTTTCGCAAAGGCTCCTAGCATGTTAACAGGTACACCCGGAGAGTGAAGAGTACCTATATCTGCCACTCGCTGACCAACATGAGGGTTGGCGCCCTCATGTCCCTCTTGCACTAAGTCACTCGGTCGAGGCCCGAGATGACATCCCCCAACAGGATGGGTCAGCTCCTGTTGAGGCGAAACAGCGCCATGGGTCTTTGTCGGCTCCATGACGCCTCACCCCAGCTTCTCCGGACATCGTGTATGAGTATTGGGTTTTAGCATAGCTTAACGAGGGCGGACCCCTTCCCAATACCACGCGATGCCCATCAAAAAAGAAAAAAAAAAATGTTACAATCACTTACTTTGTTGACAACCCTAAGAAAATCTTTGAAAATCGATATCTCTGGTGCCCAGCCTTTGTAGCCTCTGTTTTTTTTTGAATATACATAAACATGTATACAATATAAATACACTAAAAGAAAATACGACCATGCAAAGTTTCGCCAGAAAAAAAAAGATTATGAAATGATATAAAAAATAAAAAAACTGCTTACACGAGTTTGATTAGCCAGTTATTTATACGTTAATTTGTTCCTTTCGTCATGTTCTAGTAAACCGCTTATCAGTTTTTAATAAAATAATACTTAGATAGAATGGAAGTAATCACTTTTTTTGGTTTCTATGGACTTTTCTCGATTTTTTTAAATTCTCAATAACTACTATAGGTAAAGTCACCGGGATTTTTTTAAACGTTATTTCATAGGAATGTCTTTCTAATAAGCATTGAAAATGGTGATGACCGCATCTTTAAGTTCACGAAACTAGAGATGTGCTTTATTTGAACGAAATTTGACGGTGACATAAGTCGAAACACCCCTTCGACTCTTCGTTTTCTAGTTATTTTCTGTAAAACAACCTTTTTTACGCTACAAGCTGAATATTGTGGTAGTCTTGCGCTTATAGCGCTTTAAGTTAGTTGATGGAGCTTACTCATTTTCAATTATGCAGACTGTTCCATAGCAAAACTTAAACATGGCTCAAATATTCAGCTGAATATCTGACCATGATTAAAGTGCAATACAGCTTGAAAAGAATAGAAAATTGGTAATTCAGCGTCATGCACTATAATGGAAATTTATTTCAAAGTTATACAAATATATGCTACCGCATCAGTTCCTATAGCAGAATTCAGTGGTCTCGATCAATGAATAATATTAGCCCAAAAACCAATAACAAGTAATAGCGATTTCGAAAAGCTTTAAATTGCTTATTGGTACATTTTCATATTGTTATCTGGCTGTGTTGCTTGGGATCTCAGATCAAATAAAAAACCAAGACATAAAAACAAGACATTTACTTTTCTTTGTACCTATTGTCTAAATTAATGGTAAAATAGAAATAGTCGCGCCTAGAGGGATTTTATGTCGGATACATTGACTGGACCACCTTTGTAAGACGACTAAAAAGTCACACAGTCGATTGGCATCAAAAAAATGTTTTGAGTAAAATGGCAATTTTCTTGATAACTGTATATTTTTTTCAAAATCTGTGAAACCACCAAAATTTCACGAAAGATTATGGATAGTCACCTAAGACCATTTTCGTGTACGTGCAACGGTTTTAGGCCTTAAGGTACTTCCCCTTCCTGCCCCGTTTACCGTATCCACCCTGTATAGCAAGTTTGTGTGGGGATGATGGACGTCTGAACATCACTGTCTGCTTTGATTATACCTGAAATAAATGGAAATTGAATTTTACTTTATATTCATAAATTGTGTGTGACCATAGTTCACTTTAGGTTTTGCAATATGAGAAGGTGTAAAAAAAACCCGCCAAGTGCGAGTCGGACTCGCACACGAAGGATTCCGTACCATTACCTATACAACATTAGACAAAACGGCAAAACGGATAGGGGGCAACTCGTCCACTTTGAAACTGGGACCAGAGACCAGTTGCCCCCTTTCAAAAAAGTTAGGGTGCAACTTGTCCCACTTCGAAACTGGAACCAGCAGGGCTATTACGTATCTTTCTGATATCCAGGGACTATCAAGCTTCGGTTGTACACCAAACCTTTGATGACAAACGTGCAGGCGCGAATACAGGGGGGGGGGGGGGGCAATGGGTGCAATTGCCCCCCGCCCCCTGAACCGGACCAAATACGTCATTAGCCAAGCTTGAACTACATAGTTTGACGGAATTCAAACTAAATTCTAGTAGTATATCTTGTCATGTGCGTCGCCAGGAGGAGGCAGCTGTCCCTAGAGGCTCAGGATTTTTAAAAGTTATAGCTTTTCCGGAGAGAGATTTCGAGATTTTGCAGGCACTGCAGAAACAGGCAGCACGTCGAGCAGTCTTGCGGCGACTAGGAAAGGAGCTGGCGGGACGCGGACAGGAGAAACTAGCCAACTGTATGGTACCTACATCAAAGCCAGCTCCACGACGCATGTTAACGTTCGATACACCCGACGGTGACCCAGATACCATTGCTTTTTAACGCCACTCATTGAGTTCATTTCGTAATTCGACGATGGCATTTTGGAATACATCTAACTTCTTCTTCACATCCACTAGACTAAACTAAACTTGCCTTAAGAAGAACGATGTCCTTCAACAGCCTAGTTACACCGACGTGGTTGAATGTGACGGGATGCCCGCTTGTGTATGTCCTTCGCCAGGAACGTTGCCACATCGTCAGGATCGGTGTTCTTTATCAGCGTGATAATGTCTTGTATGCTTTTCTTAGTCCCGTAATGCCGGTGGAATACCGTCTGGTCCTCTTGTAAAGCAGCCTGTACAGCAGCAGCAATGTCGTCTTCACTGTTCGTAGCGCAGATTTAGACCGCGAACAACTAGTCCATCACATCCAACTTCAGCTGCAGGAACGCCAGTATTTTATTCGTCACAAGAGTATGAACCATGGCGATTAAAATTACAAGTGTTTACCATAATTAAAATAACAACCTGACTCTGATATGCAAATTCAAAAAAAAGTAAGAAAAATTTAATTTCGCGGGCTACCCCGACGTGTAAGCTTTTTTGATTAAAATAGAAAAAAAAAATTGATTTTTATATTTTCCTTTATATTGAGAACATATTTTTACACTTTTTTCGTACCTTTTTAGCCCATTTATAACAAATCTTGAAAAAAAAAAGAAATGAAAAAATAATACTCTACTAAAGACTTGGTATTGGTTGGGTATCCCTACCCAATGCTCTCCTATGCTGCTTTGCATCCTATGGTTAATGGTTGACTTGTGACTTTGACATTACTGTTAAGATTGTGATTGTGTCACTTGATTTGAAAGCAAATTGTGAATAATCGTAAAGAAATGACGCATTCACTTTTTAGTGTTTGAATTTTAATAAGTTGGTGTCACTCTGCGCTGCTTTAGTCTGGACCAAAGAGTATAATAATAATAAGGGAGAAGAGAGCCCTCTTGTGCCATTTTGAAACATCCGATTTGAAGCGCCCTCTGAATTTCTTAACGAGAACTAAGGCTCTATAGGTAACTGTGACAGCACTAAATCGACAAAAGAGACACTATGCGGACAGTAATGGAAACTTTTCCTGCTGTCATCGTGCTTTCAAATACGTAAACCAAATTATCTCTTCAATTATATTATTATTGAATATGATAAAAGGTATAAAATATGGGTTCCGGTCTATCAATAATGATCGTCGGCGTAATATGAATGTTTATGAATTTTATATCTTTCGTCTACTTTCTCCTATGAAAATTGTGGTGCATCAAGAAATGGTGGCTTCGGCGAGATCACGACATCCACTCTTGTAGCTAGTGGATGTCATTATCTTTTTATGTAAACTTCAAGGAACTTATACATATACTAACTGGAATGAGTACGAATTAAATGGTAAAAAAATAAAATAAAAACTCTATCTCAAAAGCTTAGAGTTTAAATTTGTACAATGAATTCAATAGAAAAGGTTAAAAAAAGGTCCCCAGCGAGAAACCGACAAACGCCTTGTCACCGACGTAAACAATATTTCCGATACTTTTTCGCGTCATTTAAGGTGAATGCGCCAGGGTGGCCCGCGAAAGTCAATTTTTTTTTACGTTTTTTGCAATCTGCAGGTCAGTGTCAGGTTGTAAAGGTGTATGAATTTATTTTTTCAAGGTCAAAGTCATTCCGACACCTTTATGCGCTTGGAGGGTTGTATTGATGATTTTGATGATTATAATTCTGTAACTACATACGTCTTAAGCCGCGATTCATAGTTTAATCAACATACAACCTGACACTGACCTGCAAATTGCAAAAAACGTAAGAAAATTTGAATTTCGCGGGCTACCCTGGAGCATCCACCTTAAGTACTTTTTATTGTATTTAAGTGAAATAATCCGCATTATAAATGGTAAAATTGTGTTGTGTGAAGGTGTGTAGTAGTAAGGGTATGCTGGATGTGGAATTTCGTTTTTCAGGGAAGTTTTTTAACTTTGGTTGTTTATTACGACTAGGGTTACCAATGTTTTAGATTGACAAAGGGGAAATATCCAAATAAATTAATCAAGTTCGAACTTTCAAACATCGTTGTCGTACACAGTAATCTAAATACATATATAATAAAAGAAGAAACTGGCTGACTGACTGACTCACCTATCAACGCACAGCCCAAACCGCTGGGTCTACAGATTCCAAATTTGGCAAGTAGGTTCCTTATATGGTCCAGGGGTGCACTAAGAAAGGATTTTTCAAAATTCAACCCCTAAGGGGGTTAAACGGAGGCCCGTTTAACCCCCTTAGGGGTTGAATTTTCAAAGTTTGTATGGGGAAACAAGATTAGTTAGACTATTTTATTCGAAACTTCACAGGAGTGCTCCTATTGATAAATGAGTAGAAACGGTATTCAGTTTTTTTCAGAATTCAACCCCTAAGAGGGGGAAATGGGTAGACAAAGTCTAAAAATCAATGCACAACCCAAACCGCTGGGTCTACAAACTTCAAATTTGGCAAGTAGGTTCCTTATGTGGGCTAGGAGTGCACTAAGAGGGGTTTTTCAAAATTCACCCCCTAAGGGGTATAAACGGGGCTCCAAAGTTTGTGTGGGGAAACAAGATGAGTTAGACTATTTTATTCGAAACTTCACAGGAGTGCTCCTATTGATAAATTTTTAGAAACGGGCTTCAAGTTTTTTCAGAATTCAACCCCTAAGAGGGGGAAATAGGGTGACAAAGTCTGAAAATCAACATGGGTATAGTTTGTACGGTGTATCGGTTCAGGATTTTAAGATTTAGATTTTAAGATTGAATATGGCAGACCTGAAATACCATCATCCCCTGTTGGGGTGCGATGGGGTTGAAATGTCTAAAAATCAATATGGGTGTCGATACCGAGATTTTCAGGGGCGCTGATTACGAATATGTCATTTATTTTGAAATCCAAAAGATGGTGATTGTGATGATGATGATTGTGATTGTGATGATGATGATTGTGATTGTGATGATGATGATTGTGATTGTGATGATGATGATTGTGATTGTGATGATGATGATTGTGATTACGATGGTGGTGATTACGATGATGGTGATTATGATGATGATTGTTATTGCGATGATGATGATTGTGACTACGATGATAGTGATAGTGATTGTGATAGTGATTGTGATAGTGATTGTGATAGTGATTGTGATAGTGATTGTGATAGTGATTGTGATAGTGATTGTGATAGTGATTGTGATAGTGATTGTGATAGTGATTGTGATAGTGATTGTGATAGTGATTGTGATAGTGATTGTGATAGTGATTGTGATAGTGATTGTGATAGTGATTGTGATAGTGATTGTGATAGTGATTGTGATAGTGATTGTGATAGTGATTGTGATAGTGATTGTGATAGTGATTGTGATAGTGATTGTGATAGTGATTGTGATAGTGATTGTGATAGTGATTGTGATAGTGATTGTGATAGTGATTGTGATAGTGATTGTGATAGTGATTGTGATAGTGATTGTGATAGTGATTGTGATAGTGATTGTGATAGTGATTGTGATAGTGATTGTGATAGTGATTGTGATAGTGATTGTGATAGTGATTGTGATAGTGATTGTGATAGTGATTGTGATAGTGATTGTGATAGTGATTGTGATAGTGATTGTGATAGTGATTGTGATAGTGATTGTGATAGTGATTGTGATAGTGATTGTGATAGTGATTGTGATAGTGATTGTGATAGTGATTGTGATAGTGATTGTGATAGTGATTGTGATAGTGATTGTGATAGTGATTGTGATAGTGATTGTGATAGTGATTGTGATAGTGATTGTGATAGTGATTGTGATAGTGATTGTGATAGTGATTGTGATAGTGATTGTGATAGTGATTGTGATAGTGATTGTGATAGTGATTGTGATAGTGATTGTGATAGTGATTGTGATAGTGATTGTGATAGTGATTGTGATAGTGATTGTGATAGTGATTGTGATAGTGATTGTGATAGTGATTGTGATAGTGATTGTGATAGTGATTGTGATAGTGATTGTGATAGTGATTGTGATAGTGATTGTGATAGTGATTGTGATAGTGATTGTGATAGTGATTGTGATAGTGATTGTGATAGTGATTGTGATAGTGATTGTGATAGTGATTGTGATAGTGATTGTGATAGTGATTGTGATAGTGATTGTGATAGTGATTGTGATAGTGATTGTGATAGTGATTGTGATAGTGATTGTGATAGTGATTGTGATAGTGATTGTGATAGTGATTGTGATAGTGATTGTGATAGTGATTGTGATAGTGATTGTGATAGTGATTGTGATAGTGATTGTGATAGTGATTGTGATAGTGATTGTGATAGTGATTGTGATAGTGATTGTGATAGTGATTGTGATAGTGATTGTGATAGTGATTGTGATAGTGATTGTGATAGTGATTGTGATAGTGATTGTGATAGTGATTGTGATAGTGATTGTGATAGTGATTGTGATAGTGATTGTGATAGTGATTGTGATAGTGATTGTGATAGTGATTGTGATAGTGATTGTGATAGTGATTGTGATAGTGATTGTGATAGTGATTGTGATAGTGATTGTGATAGTGATTGTGATAGTGATTGTGATAGTGATTGTGATAGTGATTGTGATAGTGATTGTGATAGTGATTGTGATAGTGATTGTGATAGTGATTGTGATAGTGATTGTGATAGTGATTGTATGGATTGTGATAGTGATTGTGATAGTGATTGTGATAGTGATTGTGATAGTGATTGTGATAGTGATTGTGATAGTGATTGTGATAGTGATTGTGATAGTGATTGTGATAGTGATTGTGATAGTGATTGTGATAGTGATTGTGATAGTGATTGTGATAGTGATTGTGATAGTGATTGTGATAGTGATTGTGATAGTGATTGTGATAGTGATTGTGATAGTGATTGTGATAGTGATTGTGATAGTGATTGTGATAGTGATTGTGATAGTGATTGTGATAGTGATTGTGATAGTGATTGTGATAGTGATTGTGATAGTGATTGTGATAGTGATTGTGATAGTGATTGTGATAGTGATTGTGATAGTGATTGTGATAGTGATTGTGATAGTGATTGTGATAGTGATTGTGATAGTGATTGTGATAGTGATTGTGATAGTGATTGTGATAGTGATTGTGATAGTGATTGTGATAGTGATTGTGATAGTGATTGTGATAGTGATTGTGATAGTGATTGTGATAGTGATTGTGATAGTGATTGTGATAGTGATTGTGATAGTGATTGTGATAGTGATTGTGATAGTGATTGTGATAGTGATTGTGATAGTGATTGTGATAGTGATTGTGATAGTGATTGTGATAGTGATTGTGATAGTGATTGTGATAGTGATTGTGATAGTGATTGTGATAGTGATTGTGATAGTGATTGTGATAGTGATTGTGATAGTGATTGTGATTGTGATAGTGATGTGATAGTGATTGTGATAGTGATTGTGATAGTGATTGTGATAGTGATTGTGATAGTGATTAGTGATTGTGATAGTGATTGTGATAGTGATTGTGATAGTGATTGTGATAGTGATTGTGATAGTGATTGTGATAGTGATTGTGATAGTGATTGTGATAGTGATTGTGATAGTGATTGTGATAGTGATTGTGATAGTGATTGTGATAGTGATTGTGATAGTGATTGTGATAGTGATTGTGATAGTGATTGTGATAGTGATTGTGATAGTGATTGTGATAGTGATTGTGATAGTGATTGTGATAGTGATTGTGATAGTGATTGTGATAGTGATTGTGATAGTGATTGTGATAGTGATGTGATAGTGATTGTGATAGTGATTGTGATAGTGATTGTGATAGTGATTGTGATAGTGATTGTGATAGTGATTGTGATAGTGATTGTGATAGTGATTGTGATAGTGATTGTGATAGTGATTGTGATAGTGATTTGTGATAGTGATTGTGATAGTGATTGTGATAGTGATTGTGATAGTGATTGTGATAGTGATTGTGATAGTGATTGTGATAGTGATTGTGATAGTGATTGTGATAGTGATTGTGATAGTGATTGTGATAGTGATTGTGATAGTGATTGTGATATAGTGATAGTGATTGTGATAGTGATTGTGATAGTGATTGTGATAGTGATTGTGATATGATTGTGATAGTGATTGTGATAGTGATTGTGATAGTGATTGTGATAGTGATTGTGATAGTGATTGTGATAGTGATTGTGATAGTGATTGTGATAGTGATTGTGATAGTGATTGTGATAGTGATTGTGATAGTGATTGTGATAGTGATGTGATAGTGATTGTGATAGTGATTGTGATAGTGATTGTGATAGTGATTGTGATAGTGATTGTGATAGTGATTGTGATAGTGATTGTGATAGTGATTGTGATAGTGATTGTGATAGTGATTGTGATAGTGATTGTGATAGTGATTGTGATAGTGATTGTGATAGTGATTGTGATAGTGATTGTGATAGTGATTGTGATAGTGATTGTGATAGTGATTGTGATAGTGATTGTGATAGTGATTGTGATAGTGATTGTGATAGTGATTGTGATAGTGATTGTGATAGTGATTGTGATAGTGATTGTGATAGTGATTGTGATAGTGATTGTGATAGTGATTGTGATAGTGATTGTGATAGTGATTGTGATAGTGATTGTGATAGTGATTGTGATAGTGATTGTGATAGTGATTGTGATAGTGATTGTGATAGTGATTGTGATAGTGATTGTGATAGTGATTGTGATAGTGATTGTGATAGTGATTGTGATAGTGATTGTGATAGTGATTGTGATAGTGATTGTGATAGTGATTGTGATAGTGATTGTGATAGTGATATGTGATAGTGATTGTGATAGTGATTGTGATAGTGATTGTGATAGTGATTGTGATAGTGATTGTGATAGTGATTGTGATAGTGATTGTGATAGTGATTGTGATAGTGATTGTGATAGTGATTGTGATAGTGATTGTGATAGTGATTGTGATAGTGATTGTGATAGTGATTGTGATAGTGATTGTGATAGTGATTGTGATAGTGATTGTGATAGTGATTGTGATAGTGATTGTGATAGTGATTGTGATAGTGATTGTGATAGTGATTGTGATAGTGATTGTGATAGTGATTGTGATAGTGATTGTGATAGTGATTGTGATAGTGATTGTGATAGTGATTGTGATAGTGATTGTGATAGTGATTGTGATAGTGATTGTGATAGTGATTGTGATAGTGATTGTGATAGTGATTGTGATAGTGATGTGATAGTGATTGTGATAGTGATTGTGATAGTGATTGTGATAGTGATTGTGATAGTGATTTGTGATAGTGATTGTGATAGTATCACGTGATTATCATATTTGATTGTGATAGTGATTGTGATAGTGATTGTGATAGTGATTGTGATAGTGATGTGATAGTGATTGTGATAGTGATTGTGATAGTGATTGTGATAGTGATTGTGATAGTGATTGTGATAGTGATTGTGATAGTGAATGTGATTGTGATAGTGATTGTGATAGTGATTGTGATAGTGATTGTGATAGTGATTGTGATAGTGATTGTGATAGTGATTGTGATAGTGATTGTGATAGTGATTGTGATAGTGATTGTGATAGTGATTGTGATAGTGATTGTGATAGTGATTGTGATAGTGATTGTGATAGTGATTGTGATAGTGATTGTGATAGTGATTGTGATTGTGATAGTGATTGTGATAGTGATTGTGATAGTGATTGTGATAGTGATTGTGATAGTGATTGTGATAGTGATTGTGATAGTGATTGTGATAGTGATTGTGATAGTGATTGTGATAGTGATTGTGATAGTGATTGTGATAGTGATTGTGATAGTGATTGTGATAGTGATTGTGATAGTGATTGTGATAGTGATTGTGATAGTGATTGTGATAATGATGGTGATGGTGATTGTTATAAAAATAATTGTGATGATTATGAAATTTGGCACATAGATAGTTTATAACTTGGATTTACATGTAGGATACTATTTATCCCTTTAGTATGATTCAGTGGGACAGTAACCGAACTGCACACGAGCGAAGCCGCGGGCAACAGCTAGTCAAAAGTATATTTTATAAATTAGAAACAGGCACGTGGTGTCGGTAGTACCTAGTTTGCTTTTTAAATACAATTATTGAAAAGAAAAGAGTCCGCCGCACTGTGCCGTGCCATGCCGGTCCTAAGGATTTTTCCAATATGCTTCTCCAGCAAAAGAATCCATTTGGCGAGCTGCAAGTGAATATGAATGGTTTCGAAATATAAAATAAATATTGGCAAATGTTACTAAAACATTATAGGTAAACAGTCATAGCATGAATATGCGATTTTCTATATCTGAAAAAATATATAATACTAACGGAGTTCTCGAATCCCCGAATACAAAAGTCGTCTGGATAGGTTGCAAAATGGATAATTTGCAACTGGACGGTACAAAATCAAAAGCATCTATTTCAAGTAGGCCAGTTACAGGCACTTTTGAATTATTGTCGAAACAAAGATGAAAATGAATGTAGCTACAGTCCCAGTCACAAGACATGAAAACTGTGAAAGCACTGTAGTTTTCCATTCCCTAGCGTAGATCTCTATGGAGAAGAACAGGCAAGAAACTCCCTGGACACTCTTTTAAATCGAAATATTGTTACAAAATCTTGGTAACATCATTCATGTTGAGATGGTATTGAATGGTATTATGTGAGAACAATGTAGCAAGATGTGCACGGGAAAGTGTCCATAGGAAAACCAACAAATAAAAAAATACAATTTAAAAACAAGATTCAAAATTCATTCAAATAAGCCATGGCAACTGAGAGATGACCAGTCACAACTGACAGCGCCCGTTCACGAACATGACGCATGGATCAGCACCATTCAACTCAAACATTTTGAAGGGAGCTAAATGATCCGACACACGCGCCACCATCAGCGAAACATTGGAGTGAGCATGACATACTCACAACCGCCAGGGCACATTCAAGTCAAGAAAAGATGTAGGTTTCCAGTAAATGATAGCTTTCTAGTAAATAGTACTCACACAATATGGGCTATGCGATTATATAATCAGATTGAATCTATACAATGCAAAGATAGTTGTACAATCTTCAGCAGCTCCAACAATATCAATACTGTTTAATGCTATCAATTTAAGCGCCCCTGTTCTTGTGGAGCAGGACCAGCATTGAGCCAAGCATTTTTATCAGCGTTATAATCGCTCAACTTGTAATATGCTTGTTTACATAGTGTGTGTTTAATGCATGTTTTAAATTTCGTCTTATTCAGTTCAAGAATACTTTGTGGAATTTTATTATAGCATCTCAAACAGTACCCCATGAAAGATGAGTCAACTTTAGCGAGTCTAAAGCCTGGCTGAATTAGTTGGTCCCTATTTCTAGTACTGTAATTATGTCTGTCACCTCTTTTACCAAAAAGATGCAGATTTTTTCTGACGTACATTATGTTTTCGTAGATGTATTGACAATGTACCGTCATGATGTTAACAGACATACATTTAAGTTAACATAAAAAGTTAATGAGAGTTGCAGGTCATCATCATTATATAATAAAATAACAGCTACTCTGTAACTGTCTCAAGAGTTAGTATGATTATTAGACACCCTATTAGAAAGAGACAACATCCACTTTGAAGCTTTCTCGCTCGAAACGTTTTTGGCTTGGCCGTCCTCATTCCAGTTAGCCAGTTAGGTAATAAGTTAAATATATGTCTGTACAGTCCAGTTGCAAACCATCTATTTTGCAACCTGTCTATCCAGACGACTTTTGAATTCGGGGATTCGAGGACTCCGTTAAAATTATATATTATTTTTCAGACATGGAACATCGCATATTCATGCTGTGACTGTTTACCTAAAATGTTTTAGAAACATTCGCCAAAAATTTATTTTGCCTTCCGAAACCAATCATTTTCACTTGAAGCTCGCCAAATGGATTCTTTTGCTGGAGCAAAAAATGCATGGAAAAATCCTTAGGACCGTCATGGCACAAACTAGTTACTACCGACACCATGTGCGATGTTTCTAATTTTTAAAATAAAAATACTTTTGATTACTATAGTACGACAACGATGTTCGAAACTTGGAACTTACTTACTTAATTTAATTGTATATTCCCGTTTCTCAATCTAAAACATTGGTAACCCTAGTCTTAATAAACAACCAAAGTTAAAAAACTTACCTAAAAACAAAATTCCAGATTCAGCATACCCCTCACTACTACACCCCATCACACAACACAATTTTATCATATTTAAAGCGGATTATTTCACTTATTATACAATAAAAACACTTAAATGTTTTCATTCCAGTTAGTATATAAGTTTCTTGCACCATCCACTAATGTCGGTATCACGCTCGTAACGTTTCTTTTCTATTGAATCCATTGTAGAAATTGAAACTCTAAGGTTTTGAGATAGAGTTTTTTTTTTTTGATTTTTTTTCGTACTCATTCCAGTTAGTATATAAGTTCCTTGGTATAAATAGAGTACAAAATGTAAGCACCGTCGTTGTCAGTCTTGCCGGCGCGGAACTTTTGTTCCGAATTCGGAACTTTGAAGCCCTTGGCGGAACTTTTGCGGAACCTCAACTTTGGCGGAACTTTTCGGAACTTTGGCATAAAAAATATTTATTCGTAAAAAATGTTGCAATAATTAGATACTGAATACTTCACAGTACTACAGTACTACACAGTACACGTAAATCGTTGATCTGGGGGTCTAAAATGGCCGCTTTAGCAGAATCTTGATATGAATCACGTTAACATTTTAAATTTCTTAAAATGGACCCTAAGAATATGAAAATAAAGTCCATTTTAAGATATTATATTTTTAACGTGATTCATAATAAGATTCTCCTAAAGCGGCCATTTTAGGCCCCCTGATTATACAAAATGATCTGCGTCCTAAAGCTAGATTCACAATGCAAACTGCAAACAGACTGGCGATAAAATCGCGGCGATTTAAGTTGAAAACGTCAGGCTAGCCCGCGAAATTCAAATTTTCTTAAGTTTTTTGTGATTTGTAGACCAGTGCTTGGTTGTAAGTTGATTAAAATATTGTTCGCGACTGTCAGACGTATGTAGTTACAGAATTATAATCATACAGACTTTGACCCTGAAAAAGTAAATTCATACACCTTTATGAGCTTGGAGGGTTGTATAGATAATTTTGATGATTATAATTCTGTAACTACATGCGTCTTACAGCCGCGATTCATAGTTTAATCAACATACAACCTAACACTGACCTGCAAATTGCAAAAAACGTAAGAAAAATTGAATTTCGCGGGCTACCCTGGAGCAAGTAAAGTAGATGGCGACTCTTTCTTCACTGAAGTTGTGCATGTTCTAACTGTCTCTTAGGGATGGGCAAGGGAAATAAATATATCGATGTTTATCGTTTCGTCATTGAAAAAAATATCGTTGAGTGTCGATTACTATCGAGTGAACAATATCGATATTTCGATATATCGTGTTTTCGTACGATATGTATTCCCAAAGCATTCAAAGTTCGTAAAAAAGAATAGACATGTAGAAACCAGTATTTTAATATTAATTAATTTATTTAAATCAATTTTGGAACAATTAAACAGAATTAAAAAATCTAAAATCAACATAACAATGAGGAATGAAAATCACAAAAAAAAACAAAATTTATACGATTTCGATACTCTAAAATAAATATCGAATATCTAACGTTTAAAAATATCGACGATATATATCGATAATTGTATGGAAACATTTCGATATTTTTATATCTCAATATTTTTTGCCCATGCCTACTGTCTCCCCCCTGGTCAGTGGTCGTGGTCTGGACTCCGGAGTCACCGGCGACAGCCGTGTTTTTATATTTATCTTTAAACTATTCAAACGTGACGTGCCTTGCTGCCCAGTAGAGTCAACATGAACCTGGGGCACGCAATACTTTTATTTATTGCTGTATTCGTTGCATTAGTGAATAGTGCAGTTATTGTGGAAGATGGCGATGTAGATCAACAGGGACTCTATAGTAAGTCAGACCATGTTGACATTTTAACGAACCGGAATTTCGAAAGGAAAGTTTATGGCCAGAAACATGCAGTGGTGGCTCAATTTTATAATAGCTATTGTGGTCACTGCCGAGGGTTTGCGCCTAAATTTAAGACCTTGGCGGCCGAAATAATTAACTGGAAAAACATAATAAAGTTGGCAGCTATAGACTGTTCTGTAGAAGAAAACAATGAAATTTGTAGACAGTTCGAGGTCATGGCATATCCATCTTTACGCTATTTGCATGAAAATTATGTGAAAGGAAATGGCAATGTTGGTGATAAAATACAGATAAGTGACTCACATCAAAAATTAAAAGCTCAAATAATTACAAAAATGCAAAATGATCAAACAATTGGCCATTTAAGATCTGCACCATCACTCAGTATTGAATCCTTCAGTGACTATTCTGCTGCTGTTAAAGATGTGCCTAATGATATCAGTTACACATTCCTTGTATTAGAAAATGTGAATTCAACTGTGGGTTCAGAACTAGCCTTAGACTTAAACGATTACCCACATGTAAGGATTAAAAGAGTGCATGAAACTAGTGAAATTGCTGATCTGGCAAATGTTAAACAGTTTCCAGGACTTATTGCTGTTAGTTCTTCACTTGAGCCTGCAACACTTATCCCTAAAGATAATAATAAGTTAGGATTACTAAAAGCAGTTAATTCATTCTTGAAATCTAAAAACTATGCTTTTCCCACAAGAGATGCAGGTAGTCAAGAAATACTTACCAACGAGCACTCTGATGAAAAACAAGTGACTCTGAATACTGATCTTGTTTATTATAGTGACCTGGAGAAAACTATTAAAACAAGTTTACACACAGAAATCACAAGATTCAAAACCTTGACAGGTGAGCCTCTACAAGCACTATTAGATTATCTAGATATCATAATAGTGTCTTTTCCTTTTAGAGGTAACCTGAAAGAATATATATCTGAATTACGTACTACTCTTGAAACAAGGAATACTTGGAGTGGCAGTGAAATTTATGAGTTGGTAAAACGATTGGAAACAGTGCATGCACCAGTGTATACAACCAATCTGGAATATGTTAGGTGCAAAGGCAGTCAAGCTAAATTCCGTGGATATACATGCGGACTCTGGACCCTCTTTCATACTTTAACTGTAAATGCAGCTCAGAAACCTGGTACAGAAAGTCCTCGAGTTTTGAAAGCTATGCATGGCTATGTCAAGAATTTCTTTGGCTGTACGGAATGTGCTGGACATTTCCAGGCAATGGCGACTAGAAACAGAATATTTGATGTAAAAGAAAATGATAAGGCTGTGCTTTGGCTATGGATAGCACACAATGAAGTTAACCTTAGGCTAGCAGGTGATGTAACTGAAGATCCTGAGCATCCAAAGATTCAGTTCCCAAGTGTTGCAAGGTGCCCTGAGTGTAGGCTTGCCCGAGGTGCTTGGAATCTACCAGCTGTTTACCAGTACCTCCAAAATGTTTATGGCGATGGAAGTATTCAAGCCCTGCGGCGTGCAAGGTCATCTGCAGCTCCACCCAGCCCATTCTCCAATTTGGACATCGGAATGCTAAGTCTCCTGTACATATTATCTTTCATTATTCTTATTTTAGTCATTAAATATTTTCTATCGAAACGTTACAGAAAACGGTTTTATAAACATGGACGGGGTAAAGTATAACATACATTTTTAACACTCCATGTTAAATAATTATGTATATTATATTTTAATAGTAACAACATATTATGGTCTGTTGGCTGGTTATTTGTTATATTCTTTTTGATTGATAAGTGTCACAAAACACCCTTTTTGTTTATCTTGTGGAATCAATTATTGCGTTACTTAATGCAACTGTAATGCTATTGAAATATCAAATGTCATTTTTTATTAGTAGGTACATGCAACCTAAGGCACAACGGCATGTTCTACTATTTTACATTAGTAATAAAAACTTTAAATACAACAGTCTAAGATTGAACAACAAAAATATATGCCACCGACTGCATCAATCTGCTTGAAAGATGAACTTCGTTTTAAATATGGAAAAACAAATAAAGTATTGAAATTGCAATCATGCTAATCATTATTAGATTGCAATTGTGAAGAGATAAGAAAGAAATATTTATTTAGTACAAATACTTACATATTAATTTGATGTTTTGGACTGTCATATCTCGTAAAATTAATTTTTATCATTTTTGGTAGTAATTGGTTTCACATAATAGTTTGGATTATGGGTTAACAGTAGGTATACTTCATTTCGATTTCATGGGCATTTATTTTACTTTGTCCCATAAATAAGACAAAGCAAGCCTAAATGGGATGTTAGAATTTTTATCTCGTAGCTTCAGGAAAACGTTCTGTGAAGAATTCTTTACCTAAATTGCATCAATGAGTACCTAATGTATAAAAAACCTGTGAATTGATATAATTTTTCTAATAGGCTTGACGACAGTATCAAAAAATTGCAAATTTATTTAGTCCGTCAGTTAGAGTATTGGAAGTTAATGGACACGTATTTTTTGTTTTTGTAAATCAATGAATATTGACAAAAGATAAAACGCATCAAAACTCGGGAGTGGGGGCTCGTGACGTCAGAACTAGCTAAAAATTATACCTAGGCGTGACGTATTGAGAATTGTAAAAGCGTAAATTTTGGTTTACGTAACAAAAGAAAAAACGGGTCAAATATTTTTTGCTAATCTGACGGACTAATTAGATTTTTTTTGTCGTCTCGCCTATTGACCAAACACTGTTCATGCAAATTAAAAGACAGTCTCCTAAGAACGTTTTAATTTAGTTGTAATCGTTAAGGCACCTCTTGCTCTTACTGATGTCATAATCATAAATCCACCCTATATTGTAAAAGAGCTGAAATTAATTTAGTACCAACTTCTTCTTCTTAGCGTGTCGATGGCAATCTAAATTGTGTCGGCCTAGAACTGAGCAACCAGTTTGGCGCTTTCGGTAGCGTCCATCAGTTCCAACTAATATCCACCAATAACTCAGAAATGTTTATTAAGTGCATTTTTGATTTTCGTTTGTATTTCTTCTTCAATTCTGGCTCTTGACACTGTTTCACGCGTAATGCTTGAATACTTTGAATAGACTAAAAAGGAGTTCACGATTAATTTTGCACTTTTTCAAATTAACAGCTGTAAAAACAATTTTTTTTCTTTACCGGGAGCTAAACGCAGGGGCTAAACGCGAGTTTTATAATGCAAAAAAGCATATGATTCAATGCACAAAACCAGAAAAATATATGATATTCTTCAGGATATATGCTAATATGATAGTGTTTTGAAAACATAATACAACTAACTTTATTCGAAAAAAAAAAATCACGAACTTATCTCTAAATTTCTTTAACGAGTAAAAACTTTACTCAAATACATGCGATCATTCTGATTTTTTGGCAAATAATTCTACAAGCAACATATTAGCATGATAATGTTTTATTTTTTTAGTCCAATCAATTGATTTTTTGTAAATCTCAAAAAAACCACTAATTTCGCACTATTCGGCCCGCAGTGACTGACGTAACAACCACTTTGTAGTGCAAGCTGATTAGAACTTTATTCTAACAGCATTTTAAATGAAGTTTGAACCACCACAATTAGAGTTGCTAATTTAGCTCCTGTAGTCGCCATAAATTCGTTATATTGATACTGACTATAGACTTCAAAATGATTATGCGTATTTACATACTGAGTGGCCCCTTAACTGTGGTCCAAAACTATGTTCTATAATAATATTTATCAATCATGACAAAACGATATTTGCGTAACTTACCTACTTTGGGTATCGATAGAAATTAACAGTAATAATTTTCATGTTCTGCTGGCCTAACATTTACCAGGTTGTGAGTGCCATAATAAATATCATTAAAATTAGTTTTGTTCTAGGCTCTTTAGAACTCCAGCAGGTAATTACGCGTGTGGTAGGCTAAGCAAAAAAAACCTTCAAAGACAACAAATACTCACATTTCAGATTTGAACACGAATTTCGAATAATGTCTTGGCTAAGTTACGCCTCAGTGATTTGTAGAATGTCAGCCTGATTATCGCGCTCGCGCCGTATTATAAAGGTGCAGGAATGACTTTGCCCTTGAAAATTTCATTCTTGTACCTGTATGAGCTTGGAGGGTTGTATTGATGATTTTGATGATTATAATTCTGTAACTACTTACGTCTTACAGTCGCGAGGAATATTTTAATCAACATACAACCTAGCACTGGCCTGCAAATTGCAAAAAACGTAAGAAAATTTGAATTTCGCGGACTAAGGATAAGTACTTTGTTTTTAAAGATTTTTGTTTATTACTTTATACATAAAATAATACCTATGTAGTTACCATTACTTATTACTTTTACTCCGTATTGTCTAAGGTCAAAACGTCGCCTTATGTGCTTGTTGTTTTTAAGATATTAATTGACGTTGTTTAGAATACGGTATACCCGAAAGGTGTAAAATACCTATGTTAATCAGTCAAAACTACTTTTGACCGCTGAAAACTAGTCAAAACTACGTTTGACCGATGAAAACTATTTTAACAATAGGTAACTAACATTTACTTAGAAAAGTATTAGGTTGTTAGGTTTTTTTTTGTGACCCTTTGAAAAACATCATGTAATTCTAGGACTACCTAAGTGATTACAACTGAGGCGTTCTAAAACAATATAATTATGTTTTCAATACACTTGCTCATAAAGTGACTCTAATTTCACCGCAATTAGGCTCATAATGACACCTGTAATCAAACTGTGACTTTTTCATGGCCATTATTCACAAGTGAGTTATAGGGTGTTTTTTTATTGGTTGAGTTGCTTTGTTCCTTAAAAAAGTTTCGATACAAAAAAGATCGTGTTCAATAGTACAAATAAATTAATTTACCTATTGCTTGCTCATTTCATGCAACTTCGTATTTAATAGTACATTATTGCAAAGGCCGTGAAATAGGCAATGGCGAGGACTTCATAATACGAGACAGGCAATTGCCATTTCCGCCGAGGGAATAGGAAAAACATACTTTTATATTATACATATACCTAGGCAAAAAGACAACTTTACCTTTTAGATTTAGCAATCTCATTAAAATACGCCAAAAAGACTGTTTCTGAGAAAATGACACTTTTTTCTCGTATTTCCAAATCATAAAATTTCGCTTTCATGTATTTTTGTTTTGACTTCGCTGGAAGCAGGTTTTCCATTGCCAATTTGGCTTCTGATCTTAAATCTGGTGGAGTACAATTAATCTCCATTTCATTCTCTGAATCGTTGGAACTCATTTTACGTATTAAATTTATATTTATTATGTATGTAAATAATAAATCAAGACGAATTTTCTGCTTTGCCGCCAATTTTCTATTTATCATCTGTGCCGAAAGGCAAACGCATTTATGGCTATACAGCCACGTGCTAAGCAAAGAAACTTACTTCGGTATGCCAAGAATGATAAAAGAGATCCAATGAAAGAGTATTTAATAACCCCATCACGCTGTTTCATCAACATTGCTGGAGCGTTGTCCGTAAATTCGATACTTCGCGTGTTCTTTTTTCGAAAATAATGGCATTAATATTTCAGTGCATGTTTGAGAAAATAGATAATTTCAACTTGTACGTTTTTAATTCGAATTCCCCATTTTGTACGTGGCTAAAACGCTATCAGCGAAAAGCAAAAAAAATATAAACCTCATTCTTTTAGTCTATGGCCGATTGCCATTGTTAGATGCGAGCGCATAGGAAAACTGATATTTTTTTTCCCGCCATTACGAAATTTTTTTCACAATTCGTTTTCACTGTTGAAAATTATTTTTTTGTATTATTTTCTTCACAAGTGTGTTGAAAAACGTAGTATGATACACGTGTGTATTGATGATTACCGCCGTCGGCTCTCAATGGCGCCTCAGCGGTAATCACCAACATTACACACTTGTACCATAATGTACTATCATACTATACCTACACTACCATAATATACTACTAGGTTTAAGCCTTTTAGTGGGGTAGTATTGGTACACTTACTATGCAAGTGTAGTATAAATAGTTTTTATTTTAAGGGGCTCTTTTCAAAAATGCATCGCTTCGTAATCGGCTTACATTTAACGCAACAATCTCAGTAGTGCCAATTAATTTTAAATTTTTGGCAGATTTTCCATACAAAACCTGTGAGACTAAAACTGCTCCTAGGATGTAATAGCTAAACAGCTATTATATATTTATATTATATATATAATTATATTCAACAAGGAGAGTAAGGCACAGATTACTAATCGAGTGTGAATTTGAGGCCCGACGCGAAGCGGAGGCCCGTGAACCACACGAGTTTAGTAATCCGTACCCTCGAGTGATTTATACTACACTTGCTTACAACGTCATCAAGACTTAAAAAAAAAAACAAAACGCGTTCGTAATGGATTACTACCCTGATTTTCAGGGCAGTAATGAAATTCCATACAATAAACTGCCTAGATTTTTGAGAAGGTTTAATGAACAGCTTCCAAGCCTTTTAGTGTAGTAGTATTGGTACGCTTACTAAGCAAGTGTAGTATGAAAATATTTAAGCAATCATTTAGTTAGGTTACCATGCATTTGTTTACTTCGGTCGTAATTTCGGTGCTTGAAAGTTTTTAGAGCAAAGGTTTTTAGGGTTAGATAGGTAATCGGAAGTCAGCATTGTGGCGACGCGGCCATTTTACTTGATACATAATTATGGAGTCAATAACCTTAACGGTCTTATAATTTGGATAAGATAGTTAGGTCTAGCCCACAGTGCGAAAAAAAAGTAAATAAAATATAACTATATGATTGATACATAGGGGTTCGAATGTTTTAGTATGGAGCCTGGCCTGGCTTATGCGTGGCTGCTATTTTGATTTAAACTAAGGGCTACCGCACGCTATGGATAAGACTGTCTTTGGACAGACAATTACCCTACTAGTGCGAGCGAGAATACATAGTCTGTCTCGCTCACACTAGTAGGGTAATTGTCTGTCTAAAGACAGTCTTGTCTATAGTGTGCGGTAGCCCTAGTATTACAAAGAGGAAAGATTTGGTTTATTGTTTGTGTGTTTGTTACGATTTAATTCAAAACTACTCAACCGATTTTAAAAATTCTTTCACCATTAGCTTAACCGAGTAACATGGGCTATAAATTATGTTGAGTTCATGCATATTAGCCGAGCTTTCACAATTTTCGCGGACGAAGTCGCGGGCGAAGTGCTAGTAATAAATAAAAAGAGCGGAAGATAGGCAGGCCAGGCTTCATACAAAAATATTCAAACTACGTTTTAAATACAATCATTCTGATATATTCTGATGTTGGCAAATGGTAAAATAATATTCATACTGCTCTCTGGCTATAGCAATTATAACGAACTTTATTAATAAAAAAAAGTTATTTGATGGCTAAAAGATATAATATTAAGGCACACAAAGATGTAGAATTTTCAAATGGTGCTAAAAATTATGACAAGATTATTTTAATAATTAATAATAATTGACAACATTTCATATTTTCAATCAGCTATGATAATAATAATAGTTTATTCGTATCTTATCCCAAGTAACACAGGAAGCATTTTAATAAACGAATAGTAAACTTATTTAGAACTTAAGGCCCGTATAAACTCTTATATAAGTTCACCGAGCATCTTGATGCTTTATATTGGTATTTTAAAACCATAATGATGCTTTCACTGTATAACGGTTAGATAATGGCATATTAAAATGCTTTTATAAAACCTTTAGTTTGAGTGCAGCAAACCACAAAGCAGCTGTACAGCTTTCAGCTGTTTATAGTGCTTTTGGATCTACGATAGCATTTTAAGGAGTCAATAAATGCTTAATGTTGTTTAATAGCATAAACATGAACCATTATAATGCCACGTAAATTGGCTATATAGCTTTCAGATGTTTTTAGTGCCTTAGGGTCTACAATAGCACTTTTAAGTAGTAAAATAATGCCTAATGCTGCTTAATAGCACAAAGGTGTACCATTATAATGCAACGTAAATCCGTTATACAACTTTGAGCTGTTTTTAGTGCCCTTTGTTGTGTAAAAGCACTTTTAAGTGGTAAGTAAAAGCCTAGTTCTGCTGAACAGCATCAACGTGAATCAATGTAATGCTTGTATTTTTATAGATCAACTGAGTTCTGTTGTACAGCTTACAACTCTTTAATCAAATACATTTGAGTTATTGTAATGCGTAAAGCTGTATATACATTCATTTTACTGTATTCGTAAATATTTGTATTTGACGGCCATATTGGGGAAAAGCACATAACTAAATGATCAACAAAACGACAGCAATTTTTATGGTGGATTTCTTCTTGATTTTGAACTATGGTTGTCCGGGGTGCAACCATGCCTGTGTCATTCGCGTCTGTGTCTGATTTTTTTTCCATTATGGATAATTCAAGTCTACTGGTATACCAGTGAATACATATAAAACTACTTTATAGACAATGACACTACAGTGGCACATCAAAAGTCTTCTCTCTGGCCTCTGGCTTAGTAATTGTTCACGTGTGAATATTTATACTGCTGGGGGCATTAATTTACCTTTATAAGGGCTCACCGAGTTGCTATAGACCCGACACCATTTTGAAAATATTTTATAACCATAAAATATTATCATTTGGACCTATTTATAAAAACAATAAACCTATAATAATCATATAACTGATATAACTGAATTTAATACTGCCCAACCAATACTATTACGTTAATTATGGAAAATTCGTTCTATACTAGGAATATACAATTGTTTTGGTTATTTCACACAATTCTTTATTTAACATTTTAGATCTAAACCACAAAATATCGAAGGCGCGTGAAAAATTTCAATGAAACCCATATAGACATTTACAGTAAACTACATTGCGAATAATATTTGAAGGCGTAAAATAAGAAAATAGTCAAAAACGTATCCAGTATTATAAGTTTTCTTTTGATGCAAACAAATATGGTGTCATTCACTCAGTTTTGACCGTCTTCGTCCATAATATATTGCTAGTTAATTGTATTATAACATTTTTACCGTGGTATTAAAGATGTTTTTGCAATGATGTAGGGTTTATTTAAGTTCTAACTGTGAACACTTAAATAGCCTCAATCATTCTTTTAGAACAATCTAATGCTAGTCTAATGCTTTTGTAATGCTATTAACATCTTCATTATCAATAATATTGCTAATATAATGTTTCTGTAATGCGATTGGCAACTTCATTGACCGTAATAATGTTTATTTAATGCGGTTCGCAACTTATTTTGTCACACCAATGCTAATATACTGCGCCTGTAATGCAATTAAACAACTAATTGTGAACTTATTTATGATCTAAAGCCGTATAATTTGTGCCCAAATAAGCATTACAGTAGTCGGATAAACGTTTGTAATGCTATCATAGAACTATCTCAGAATGCGAAAACGATACAGAAATGCTGTAAGTCGGCCGATATACTGCTTTGATGTGTTACTTGGGATGGTATCCCACACAAATTCTTGTCACATTTTACTAGTAGTATACGTACATTATACGTGTTTAACTTACTTCGTTTACATCGTGTCCGTTATCATATTATAACATCATCAATATAATCACGCCTGTAATCCCCAAAGGGTTCGGCAGAGGTGTACTCTAATTATTAGGGTGGGTAGAGTACAAATATAGAACCGATGTTGGTGTAACTAGTTTCTCAGAAATACGTTGATATACATGATACACGTATGAAAATATATTATAAGCTATCAAAGTATCATTAGTGAATATTTTCGGCTGAAAAGTTTCCAACCTCTACGTGAAGAAAGCAGCACTCGTCAATAAAAGTTAGTGAATGTAGTTGTGCATTTATCTTTTGACAGTTACTCACCAAAACTTCAGCCATTTTGGACCCGTAGTTGTTATTTCATCACTTGATAGTCGTTTGAGTAAGTCGATGTGAGTGTTTTTGTGAAACTGGAAAAAGAAATATCGAGCTGTCATTAAAGTTTTGTTTTTGAAAGGCAATACGCCTGCGCAAATCAAAGATGAGTGGACTCTCCGCACCATCATTCACCACAGTGAAATTTTGGGCAGCTGAATTTAAACGTGGCTGTGAGAGCTTGGGAGACGACGAACGTTCAGTAGGCCTATTACGTATCTTTCTGATATCCAGTGACCATCAAGCTTCGGTTGAACACCGGTCTTTGATGACAACCGAGAATGTCATAATATTGGTATTACGTATCGCACTGAGTGGATATCACTTTACGGTGACTAACAGCCCGGGAACGTATTTCACGAAAGCCACTTCAAACTCAGTTGTCATCAATTTGTTGTCCACTATGCTTACATAATCGAAATAATATAAGTATCGATACGAAAGCGTCAGTCAAAATGAGTTACGGTGACTATCAGCCACGATGACAACCAATGACGTCATATTTGATCGCGACTGTTCATACATAATAAGAAACAATACAACCCTCCAAGCGCATAAAAGTGCAGGAATGTTTTTGACCTTGAAAAAGTCATTCTTGCACCTGTATGAGCTTGGAGGGTTGTATTGATGATTTTGATTATTATAATTCTGTAACTACATACGTCTTACAGCGGCGAGGAATATTTTAATCACCATACAACCTAGCACTGGCCTGCAAATTGCAAAAAAAATGTAAGAAAATTTGAATTTCGCGGACTACCCTGACGCTTTCACCTTAAGTGCAACGGCTGCTTGTCGCTCAAAAAAATATTAAACTTCAACCATTTTCTACGACAGTTCAAACGTCCGTGACTGTCGCGGCCATTCATGTCATAGCGTTTGTCGTCATTTCCGTCTATCTGCCTTGTTTACATCTATGTTTTTACCCTTAATATAATCATTTTACTAAATGTATGTGCTTTATTCAAGCAATCATTGCAATAACAATATTATAATAACATCTTAGTGAAACTTTAAATAGTTTTTAATTATAAGTGTTTCTTTGACACATAACGTTTAGCGTCACTATCGGCGACGATGCCTTTTGAATTTGCGTTCCGTTTCACCAAAAGCACGCTACATAAACTATTAATTTGTAAAATAAGTGTTGTATTACAAAGATAAACGAGTATACCACAATGTTTATATGGGCAAAGCATTTTTAAGGATTAAAAAAATTTTTGAATGTTTTGCATATTACCTATTAAAGTGAGAGAGCTATCAGAGGCTATGAAAATGTCCAAAAAACATGTTTATCACATATTAAATAAAGATTTAGGAAGCTGTCCGCGCGTTGGGTGCCGCGTTTTGCTCACGTTAGACCTAAAACGTGTTCGAATGAACATTTTCGACGCTCTATTTGGACGGGTTAGAGAGATGGGAGCATCGCTGGGAGTGTGTAGAGTTACAAGGAGACTATGTAGAAAAATAAATTTTATGAAAAAGTCGTTAGGTCGGAAACTTTTCAGACCACCCACGTATATCTCAGAAACGTGACGCTTAATAAGATTTTGTCTCAAACAATGCTCTTGTTTGTTTGTATTGATACCAGCTGTTGATTCATACAGGTTCTATGCGTGGCTGCTATTTTGAAAATAAAATGGCGGAAGTTATGCACCATTTCACTGTTATTATGAAACAACGAACGACACCAGATTTGAAGAAATATATCGCCGTCTTCGTTTCATGGTAGTATAGAATAGGCCTAAATGTAAATAATAATATCGAGATGTATTCGAATGCAATATTGAAAAATGTGAAAATTATGTTTTGTGTTAAACGTATAAAATTGAAATGTTGTCAATGCGGTACAAGTACGTTTTTAGTGACAGCTAGAGATATATTTAGTTGTATATAAGTATGTATATAAGTATTAGAAAAATAAAAACACGATTCCATAATATTAAGATATTAAAAATAAACTATTTATAAAATTTAGCGTACTAATAACAATAAAATTGCCTTATTAACTTTTCAGTTATTAGGCTAATTCCTAGTAAGCAAGTTAGGTAGATTCCTACTAAAATACCTACCTAAAATGTTTATATTTGTGAGTAGGTAGGTCTAGGTATATAAAAAGTAATGTATGTAAGTAGTGTAGTTCGTTTGACGGAAGTGCTCATGATAATTGCAGGTATTGTTCGCGACGAACTCACGCTATCTGAACGCTATAAGCAAATAAATTAATGGACTATTGTTTCACTCACTGCATACTTGCATAGTCTGCATAACTAAACCTGTTGTAAAATAACTTTCAAAATAAGCATCCAGATCTTTGAATCTTTCTGATAGTATAGAGCACATGGACATCATTACACATTTCTCTATAATGGCCCGCGGTTTATATCTTGTATATATAATGATTCGTTAAATTGACCTCAGAGTCAATACCTACCTGGATATTGATTACTTAAAGTATATTTATTTAGGGACTCGTGTGATGGTTTGATCTAAGGAATAGATATAAGAGGTTGATAAAGAATGAAAGCCTTTCCCCACTATACGCTCGATATGGCAATATGGCACGCGTATATTCATATGTAACGTTTTTCAGTTTGCATAGGTTCATGATAAATTAATAAGTTTTCAAAGCCAAACAACTAGTAAATAAACTACGAAAACTTACCAAATTACTAATTCAATAATTAAAAATATAAATTTAGTGATTATCTTTTTATTACCAGTTTCGTAGAAATCACATAGACGAATATACGAGGCATTCGGGTAGTCTGAAAGTCAGTGTGGAGATCAGATAGATAATCACTCCATGTAAATAAACTTCTACTTTATCCAGTTAGACTGGAAACAAATGTAGTTTAAAAAGCTAGACGGATGTTGATTATTATTGTTATTCTATTATTAAAAGTTATATTTTTCTACCTTAATAAAAATATATACTTAGTTAATTCATATAAATAAATATTTATGTCACAATGTTATTTTATAGGTACCTATGTAATATTTAAAACAACGCCGGTAATCCCCAAAGGTTAAGGCAGATTTAAACCGTTTATAATCCATTTTTTTTTCCTTTCGCCAGTTGTGAAGTCACTTTTAATAGGAAACGAGCCTTTTGATATCAACTGGGCTCAAATCGAAAATCCGTTGTTGTAACTTATAAATTTTTGATAGAAAAATCCCATTCACTGTCGCCAGACCTGGGAACCAAAGCCAGGAAGGAGCTCATGCGCAGCAATAGCGCTTGCGACCCTTTGACTAACAAGGCAGTATGGTAATAGGTACATGTAATCTCAATAATATAGTGAAAATAAATACTGGTTTATTGCATGTAAACAGGACGATTAAGCATCTATGTCTTTAAAATTGCCTTTATTGATGATACTTTTATGAAGAATGGTCCTTTAGACAGAACATAATAAGTAATAATATAATATTCTATGGTCGTATTTATTATATTCTGTTGTCAAATCAGAAAATTCATGTAGTGGAATTTATAAAATCGTGTTAATTCATTTGATCAAAGTAATCTTTGAATTCTTTTAATTATAATTATGTAGTAAACGTTTATAGGATGGAAGGAACACCGACGCACAAACAGTCACCGGGTATCCAGTACCTACCTACATCATTCTGAACGCTGAAATTTAACATCGATACTTAGAAAAAAAAATGGCTGTAGGTACTTATCCTACAAAAGTGCAATAGGTACTACACAGTCAAAATGTATGGAACTGCTGATTTTTTTTTTTAAATTACCGATTAAAAGTTTCAATGTGATGGTTCAGAGATGAACTGAATACGTGGCAGGTAACCGTTTGTGTCGCTGTCCCATCCACAGTTCCACCCTGTATTTAGTATTAGATGTTATTTAAGTAAGTAAATATTTATATTAGGTAAATTAAATCCAACCAATTCACACGATTACATTAATTCGTAAGAAACTTGTTTCGATGAATTAATATAATTATATTTGTAGCATAAAGTGCCTATATCATAGTAGTGTAATTTACAACATTTTATATACTTAAATAATAAATATGTCGCTGAACTGAAAATCAAATTATATAAACTTGTTACATATCAATATCAGCAACTAAATTGAAAACTTTTTTATGAATAATTTTGCGAAAGATCACTCTTGTTTTTACAGTATCACTGATCACTTGTTTTCTCAGCCTTTAAAACTGGCGGTAATCATGGGTAGGTTATAGGTAGATTAGATAGTAGGTACGTATACGGGCTGGACGGGACACCGACGTCAGTATCAGTATCTCATTCTGAGCTCCCCCCCCCCCACATAAATTTTTCATCTGTTATTTAAAAAAATCAACTGTTTCCTATAAAAGTGCAATACCAACCCTGTTGAAAAGTATGGAAGAGCTGTTTTTGTTTTAAATAACCGATGAAAATTTTCTATGTGGGGGCAAAGACATTCAAATATTTACTAGTGATAGACGGGACAAGACGAAGAAAATAGTAATCCAATACTTGTTATTAATTACTTAGTAACAAGTCCGTCTGTCTAGTGTCATACGTTCGCTTGTCAGGTAGCGTTCGTGTGTCAAAATCAATAATGTTCGGGATCAAAATGTCCGCTCTATAAATATTTGGTCGGTGTCCCACCCCGTATCGTCAAGATTCAATTGGTTGACGGGAAAAAATATTATTTTAATTACGCGCCATTTCGAATCTTTGAAAATGTAGTTCTTGATAGGTTAAACAGGCGCGGGCGCAGTGATTTAATTCTCTGATGTGCCATCGCGAAAGTTATCCTAATTTAATTAAGCTCAAAATGCGCTTTTATTTTCAAAATAGCAGCTAGGCATATAACGTGTACTTATTTATAAAAATAGCTGGCATAAATACTAACATAATTCGCTGAAAACAATCATTTCAACTAAAATGATAGTGTCATCAGAAAAAAAAAGATTGTAACTTTGACAGCTTAATGTCTCGGAAACGTGATGATTTATAAGATTTGTCTTAAACTATGCCTACATATTGCTGGTATTGATATCAGCTTTTGATTAATAGGTGCAGGTTCTATGCGTGACAGCTGTTTTGAAATAAAAATAAACAGCAGCAGGCCATGCTCCATAGAAAATATTCAAACCCCTTTGCGAATGTATTGTAGTTTATTTTAGAATGTTCATGTTCAGTGACTCGTTCTTTATTCTTATTTACATTCATCAGATACGAATCTGAGAAACGTCGGCGTCGTCGGTCTTAATAGCCGGAATTAATAGCCGTTGTACCTACTATTTGCAAGAAGGGTTGCGGCGCGGCGTCCTGACCAGATTCGAATTCCATCTGTTCGAATCAATATTTTGTTCAAACCGTTATATTTTGTATTCGGAGCGATGATAAATAAACGCTCGAGTTATTATGCGTACTTCCACTACTTACATTCTTCTTGATTACTAGAAAATGTACCAACAGCAAATATTTCGTTGATAACAAAGATAACAACTAACAGCATCTACATGACCTTGCCATGATTCGAAAGCATTCTACAATCTAGTAAGACTTAAAAAAATAAGAAATGCCTGAGCCCATGAGAACTGAACAATAATTAAAAAAGTTGCAAACGTCGTGAAATAATTCATAAAATAATTTCGTTTTGTAATAGCATAAAATCAGGTATTTGCGTCAATACTTACGCCTTTACAAAACAATGTACTCTTACTTTGGCAGTGCAGTGTACAGGGTTTCAACTGAGTTAAATACATGACAGAGTAAGAAGATATTTGAGTTGTTTTAATTACTTACCATTTTTCTCAATATAATGTACTGATGAATAATATTTTTACATCCATACAGTACGTTTCATCGCAACTGAGTGGAAAATGGACTCTTATTTAAGGTCAGTAGGTTATCTACTACTTAATTTATATTTTGTGGTGGTGGAATTAATGGTGGATGTATATTTATGGCTTCGTCCAATGTGTATGTTACATGTATTGTGCCATTAACGGTATAAGGCAGACAAACCACCACGGTACAAGGTGGAGAACCATATTTAACCTTAAAGTAGTTTTAGTTAATCAAATAGATCTGTAATAAAAGTGTAAATTAACATTTTCTTACGGTATCGTACCTAATAATATTAGCTACCTATTGTATAGTACAGCAAGTCCGTTTGGCTCGCTTGTGAAAAGGTGTGCAGGTATCTACTTTTTTTTATAGTTTCGTTCCAGATAAGCCTATTGCAAATGATATTATAATTATTATCAATATGTAGGTATTAGAAACTATTGTGAAATACGTGTGTGTAAATAATAAAAAAAATTGGACTTTTTGTAGTTGGGTCTTAGTTAGGAACAAATGTGATAGTGACAAATAAAATAATACGGATTTAACTCGTAGGTATTTCTTAAAACAGTCGGTCTATTAAAATAATTTAAATTGATGTCAACAAGACATTGATCAAAGCTTTTCGAGTGATAAGATATACACTGAACCGCAAAGAAAATTGCTCGGTTAGCAAATCTTCAATATCTTCAAAAGTACCTAACCTAGCTTTATGAAATAAATACTGAATTAAAGAATATTTATTGCCACATAAAAAAATATAAAACCTTTTTATTTATTTTTGATAATTATTGTACAAAAAACTGTAAATGTAAAATAATGGTCTTTTCTTAATTTAGTACCAAAAAATTCAAATCAATTGTTTCGCGTTTGTTTTAGTTTTGCAATAAAAAAGTAATAAATGCGGTGTCTCTGCCTTATAAATTTTATTATTTTGAAGTCATCATGTTAAACTCCTGAAGAATGTACCAGGATCCATACAATGCTTGAAGATGGCCGAACAAAGTGCACGACGGCGCGGGAGGATCGCTATATGGTGTCAGCAATTTTGAGAAATCACTTTCTTACGGCTGTTGAAGTAAAGAATCATCTTTACGAGCTAGAGGAAACAATCTGAGTACGGATACAGTAAGGCGGCGTCTGGCTGAAGCAAATTTAAAGCCAAAGACCTGCAAATGGCCCAAAACAGAAAGACACGAGAATTGGACTCTGAATGACTGGTCAAGAGTTATGTTTTCAGACGAGTCTAGATTCTGTTTATACAAGCATGACGGGAGGAAAAGAGTTAATAGAAGACCGGGAGAGCGCTATAACCAAGCCTGTATTGAAGAAAAAGTACCTTACGGCGGAGGCTCTATTCACGTGTGGGTTTGGGATTTCTTCCAAAAGCCGAACTGAGCTAGTAGTGACAGAAAAACTTTTTTTGCAAAAAATAAAACCAACTTCAAAAACACAAAAAAGTGAAAAATAACTAGCTTCAGAAGTCGGTGGCAAAAAAAAACTGAATCAAACAATCAAAAGTCTCAGACTTCTGAAGCTAAAGTTATTTTTCACTTTTTTTGTGTTTTATTTTTTGCAAAAAAGTTTATATTTTTTTCGACTTTAAGGAAACTTTAATATAATAGACAGCAAATCTGTCGTGATTGCTGCAATCGTTTGGACGTTTATTGTTTACAGAACATCATTAAGTAGTTCATTGTACGTCATGATACGATACGGTTGTATATCTCCGAAAATCAGCATCATATCTTCACCAAACTTAAACGGGACTACTGCGAAATAATATCCTTCCAAACAAAAAAAGTACCATCAAAATCGGTTTACATTTGGCGAAGATATCGCTGAACACACATACAAAAAAGAAAAACAGACGAATTGATAACCTCCTCCTTTTGGAAGTCGGTTAGAAGATTACGTTGGTCCATTTTTAGTGGGCATGGGCGAGAATGCCGTTTTTATGAAAGACAATGCCCGCGGGCGCATACAGCTCAGATAGTGTTTGCCTATTTTCAAGAAGTAAGTACCTATCAGACACATGGAGTGGCCAGAACGCAGCCTCGACTTAAACCCCATTGAGCATGCATGAGACGACGTGTACGTCAGCGGAATCCGCCGCCAACCACGCTACGTGAAATGAAAGAAGCTCTAATAGAGGAATGGCAATATATTCCGCAGCTTCGCCTCAAAAACCTAGTAGAAAGTATGCCAAATCGCATTACTGTATTACGAGCTCGCGAAGGCAACACAAAGTACTAAAATGTGTGAAAACGGCACATCTGTAACCAATCTACATTTACGAAAATACTGGAAAAATTACGATTTTTTTTTATTTTCATTTAGGCACATCAAAATATTCTTTAATTTAGTCTTTATTTCATAAAGCTAGGTCAGGTACTTTTGAAGATTTTCTAACCGATCCATTTTCTTTGCGGTCCAGTGTAGTTTTATATCCAGGAATCTTCTCAGTGCCGTAGTATCAAAAAACATTATGTGTCCTGAGTTCAGAGTTCTAAACTTAGTAAACGAAAGGATTTGAAACGAAGGTATTTGCAGTCCGACTGTACCTACACTTAGTTATACCTATTCGTAGCAAATAATTTTTAAGTTATATCGAGACTTCTCTCTAAAAATAGGCTTTTTAAGATCAAACCATGGCTAACGGCCATCTACAACGCGATTAAGTCGTAGTTTTGTTTAGAAAACAGTAAAAATATTCTAATGTGAAACTGTGTGCATGTCGTAGCCATAATTATCATATAGCACGCCGTATATAACACAAAACCGCGCAAGATTGAAAAACGTTGCTTTTTTGTAATGCGGCGTCTTCACGTTCAGCCGGATTGTGGTGGAGATTAGGGCATGCTCCCGGGAAATCCCGGTACCGAAAATACCGGGATTTTTTAAACAATCCGGTACCGGGACTTCATCCCGGAGTCCCGATACTTTCGGTACTTTATTATTTTCTTTCTTTTTTTCAATATATAGTAAAAAACCTTACTATATTAAAAAACTACTTTTATGTACAACATTTTTAATCGAAAATTATTATTATTACCGAGAGAAAAAGCTATTCAACAATGTAAATAAGGGGGTCAGTTATAGAGATACCGTCGCCCCGGAACACAAAGGGCGAAGAAAAGGAAGATGGATGGGTTTTAGTCCGTAAAAGTCTGACAGATATTTGCTACACATATAGGCACGTACATTTATACCTATATTAGAAAAAAATACGTAAATTTTTCGTACATTTATACATATAGTTAAATTTTTATCTATTTGGAAGTCGCGCCCCGCGGTTCTGACGGCAACGTTAATTCGGCTTTTCGAGTGAAATCAAAAACAAATAAAAGTACTTTTTATTTTGAAACTTCAAAATCTGGTATTGTACGTTAATAATTTTCCATAATTCATAACTTTTTTCCATTATAATTATTAGTAATACTTTTTTTTTGTACAATTGGGGCAGGTTTTGTCAAAGTCTTTTGCTGACATAATGTTTTTCCACTTGACAAGCTTAAATTGCGTTTTAACCTATGAAATAAATAAAACAGGAATAAAAACAACGTCAATATTTCTGTCTGCAGGGTTTAAAGGAACCTAACCAAACCTAACGTCGGGTGCCCTAAATACCGAGCTCGCTTTCAAAGCGGCGTATCGACGATGCGCTCGTTTGTATTTATTTGGGCGACACGTTATTACGTCGACGCGCCGCTTTGACGAACGCAAACTGCTCATACAATGCGGCGTACTTTATTTTAACCGAATTGTAATCCGGCTGAACCTGAAGACGCCGCAGTACAAAACAGCGACGTTTTTTAATCCAGCGTGCCTTTATGTAATACGGCGTGTTATACGATATGCCTGCAACATGTATAATATGTTCATTTGCCAGGAGGTTCTATATTGGTGGCTTTACCAACACTCCTATTACAATGAAACAGTTGGTTGTATTGTTTCTGAAAATGTGGTCAAGTAATAAGCAACGCGTAAAATTACTAACTTTTATCCTTTAGGGGGATGTTTTTTTTCAAAACTGTTAGTGCACACTTTTGTTATTAAAGAACCTGTACTCGTCTATAATCATGTTTCTAGTTCCAGCGTTGTAAGGCTGTGCGTTGTCAGTGAATTTAAGATGTTTGCTTTTGCTCAGCGATTTCATTAGCTCTGTCTCGGTTAGTTTGTTAATGGTTAATCCTTCAGTCATCATCATAACAAATGGTCTGTTTAAAATATGACGTAAAGTATAGCTGACAAATCGACCACAATGACTTCATGCAAATAACCTAACGGGAATTCATTGCGAAGTAGGTATGTAGATAGGTATTTAACTAGACACCTTCTTTATGAAAAACATGTTTTTGAATACAACGTTTGGATCCATCATGCATGTTCAATTTATGCTCCTGGACTGCACTGCACAGCGAACCTATCACAAAGCATTGTAGTCTAAGGAAGTTGTGAATTTGTATCAATCAAGACAGGAAATATTTAGGATGACGACCGGAGAGCATGTTCGTTCAATGTAGTGTTATTTTGTGCATTTATTCGCTAGCACTTGTTTTAGACACTATCTACATTCATTTCATTTCTGGTATTTCCACATATTACAACTCAATGGCTTTCAAAGGAACCGTATCTCTAACTAGATTCTAGAACAATCAAACGACCAATATTAACATCAACTAGCCATTGTTAACTGTACAAGGAACAACAGACCGCGTGGCCAAAATTTACCTTCGCAATTGTAACGTGTGGGCATTTGTCACTAGTATTACTTTCAGCTCCACTACACCCTCCCCTTCTGATATTGCTTTACAGGCTGTCCTGACTCGACAAGCTATTTGTATCAAAATATATAATTACCTAAGCTCAATCAGCAATGTGTTTGTTAGGAGAGCTGCGGTTTGCCAACCTCTGAACTAAGCGACAGTCTTCTTGCGAATAACCTTATTAAATGTGTGGGTATATACTAATAATGTAGGCAGGTGCAGTACCTATGCGTAATGCAAAAATCATTCAACACAACTAATTGTACAGTTTGTGTGAACTATCGCCCACTCCAGTCGGCCGCAGCCATCACCCGGGTGAGATTCTAATATGCGCTTGCCTTTAAACTTCATAATGGGGACTGGGTGGTGCTTTCGCATAATATTCAAGTAACTGTTAGGGCTACCGCACACTATAGAAAATACTGTCTTTAGACAGACAATTACCCTACTAGTGCGAGCGAGACGGACAGTCTTGTCTATAGTGTACGGTAGCCCTTATGTTCAAATCATGGACTGGGTATATGGATAAACTGCATCTATATAATATATGATGGATTGATGATGATGGATTTTTTGCATAATTGTCTCTTTTGCCAGTCATATTGGGGTTTCACCTCGGTATGAGAGACGATAAGCAGTAAACTCACCTAAAAACGTTCATTTTGGTGTTCTAAAAGTTGTCTCAAAAATCTCGTGTCTGCGTCGTAAGTTATTCAAGGATAAAGGTAACATCGTATCACATCAAATCAGATTTTCGCGATTATCTTGGTTTCCATAGCTCCAATGATGTTAACATTAAGTACTTAACATTTATTATAAAAAAATTGAAGAGCATAAAATTTGCGACTTTTGTTTCAAAATTTTTTCATACGCCCAACTGTTTTTAAGATAGAGGGCAGAGAGCAAGCAGGGCTCAGTCATACTCACTGTACCTAATGCAAGGTCAACCGTGAACTACAGTGAGTAATACCTTGTATAAAGTTATTAAATCATTGAAATGTCATTAAGTATCAATAAATAATTTGTATTATTTATTTTTATATTTTTCCGCGCAACTTCGTCTGCGTTACATAAGAGAGACAGAGAGATGGTTAGAGAGAGTGTGAGACTCCCTTAAAAGATAGACATAATAATGCTATCGCCGATTTTATAGAATTTTTTCCGTCATACACGATTGTTGCGTAACTTTAACCGTTTACGCAGCACACGCAACGAAAGATCTCAAAAAGAATATTTTTTTCCTTTTTTTGCAACATTTTTCATTGATGCTCTGCTCCTATTGATTGTAGCGTGATTTTATATAAACGTTGTAACGTTTTTGTTCGTTGTTGCCTTCCCCGATTAATGGGCTATCCAACAGTAATAGATACTTTCAACTCGAACCAGTAGTTCCTGAAATTAGCGTGTTCAACCAACCAAACAAACACAGCTTTATAATATTAGGTATAGTATAGAATCAAGTAGGTAACAATTTAATTTCTCTGAAATATTCGCATTAATCAGTAAAATATCCAGTTTTGCTAAATAAGGGCTTCCCTCGCCAGCCTCCTCAGCCTTACGTTATCATCCTTAGACACTTGATGACAGTCATACTCCATCTACTTCGAAAGTTCTCATCAAGGTGCATCAAATGAGCCCAAACACGATATAGATGCTGTAAACTCTTGATGACCTCTTGCAACTGCCTTCCGTCTCCCATCGTCGACCTTCGATGAAAGTCATACTCTAGCTAAGTTTAAAGTTTTCATCAAGGTCCATGAAATGAGCCCAAACACGATTTAGCTGCTGCAAACTGTTGCGAACCTCTTGCAACTGACTTTTGTCTCCACCGTCAGACCTTCGATGACAGTCCAGGCAGGTCTTAAATGCTCACTCACAATGAGGCCAATAACAATATAGCTGTATATCTGCTGTAAATATAATCTACGTAAACTGCGTATGCACAGCACAGTTCTTGCACGTCAAGAACACGTGAATTTATCAGGCTTCCGTTCGCTATACTACTTTTTGGAGAAATCATCATCATACTCCTGCTCCTTATCCCAATTTATTTGGGGTCGGCGCAGCATGATTGTATTCTTCTTCCATACTGAGAAGTATGGAAGAAGAATATATTACTTTTTGGAAAAAAAATCACGAAAAAGTAAGAAATATAGAAATGCAAACAATTTAAATACAAAAAGAAATATAGGCAATCTTACAGCCTCAAAAAAAAAAAACAAATCACAAAAAGTGAAAATAATGTTGCGGGGTTTGAACCTGCAACCCCGTAGTTTGCAGAGCGGTCATGAAACCGCTTGGCTATTTACTTCGTCGACATAGCTACAAATAGCCGTTCTCATGTACTTACGTCATGACTGAAACGTCATACAATTAAGTATACGGACATAATGTTAAATTGCCTACCCCCTTAAGGAAGTAGCGTGTATATACCCTAAATATTTAAGAAGCCTATGCAGTAGTTTTGACGTGATGCGCGCACAAACATTTCGTAGCAACTACTTTTACTGAAGAAAGTTGATTTTCTTGAGTTCCACTATTTTGTGCGTATTCACCTCAAAAATCAAATTTCAAGAAAACTGAGAAATTATATTTACCTGTATTAAATATGAAGTATATGTAGCAACTTTAAAAGGTTACACTTCATTGGTTTTGATTGTATAGGTGTTTGAAGTTTATTAATTTTAAACACAAAACCCTCTTTTTTGCGTCTCTGGATGAGATTTCAAAAAAATGCCAAAACAGGTATTTCTTTATTTTTATTAATAAGTATTTACTCTGAGTTTCATGATTCTAGAACAATCAAAATTTTTTTTTCATACAAACTTTACCCCCCCTTTTCACCCCCTTGCCTTCCACCCCACTAGCCAGGCTAAGGTATGGCAGACCATACCTTATTATTAATTTTGAATAACTTACGACGCAGACGCGTGATTTTATGTGACTTTTGAGACGACTTTTAGAACACCAAAATGAAGGTGTATACGAGTTTACAGCTTTATCTCTTATTCCGAGGTTGACCCCTTATTTTTGCTTAAGTGACTGGGCTATACGTACTCATCATTCGCCAGTACCTACCCCAATTGCGTAACATAGAGGGCCCTACTTTCTATCGCAATGCGAAGGATTTAGAAGGAAATCCGTAATCCATTGTTTTAATGTTTATTTGTTAATTATATTGTTGCATTGGCAGGATGAATAAAATTGGAATTGTGAGTGCGTTATGCAATATTATCCTGCTGTTGGTTGGTTGTCAAGACCCCCTCCCTACCTTTTTTTTTCGGATAATCATCAAATTACTCCTCCCGCTCTGGGCGGAGCAGGAGGAAGGTCAGACTTTTACTGACTAAAACCCATCCATGTTCTTTCATCACCCTTTGTGTTCCGGGGCCACGGTATCTCTTTCGAACAGTCCCGCAGCCACCCCCTCCCAACTTCACAAAAGGAATAAGATAGATATGAATATGACACTAACGATTTTTTGTTTTGTTTACAGGTACATGTCGGCCTGATAAGTTGACGTTTCATGGAATCATCGCTTCAGTTCTTTTTATACTCGAGTCCTGCCGTACCTTAACATGAAGCTAGTTCTAAGCTAGAAAATATTGTTAGTGTTGAATTTTTAGATGACTTTACATTTTATAAAAACTCATTGATGTTTGAAGTAAGTTACTTTTTGTTTGTCGACAATATCAAATGCTTAGCTCTGGAGATAATAATAATGATTTGATCTCATTGGAATGTAACTAATCGATTTCATACAGAGTGAGTTATCACATTATTGTTGGATTGTCGCCACATTGTCGCAATACAGAACTGAAATAAGTAATCTTTGTTTCTTTTTTAATTCCTTGCCCATAATGCAAAAGCTGCTGCTTTGCTCCATCCCGCTGCCGCTGTTAATCACATCTGAACTTAAAACGTGGCAAGAGTACGTACGAGTGACTCAGTGGGGGTTATCCTTTTGCCTGTTTTGAAAGGTTTATTCCCGTTGTCCACCGCTTGCTAGTCCACCTTGGGTATAAGACAGTGTCACAACTATTAAAAATAATTCCCACTGTCTCCGCGGGGTGGCCAGTAAGAATGATTATTAAAATAATTCACTGTAGCCACCGCTGGTGGTCACGGTTTTGTACAACCAAGGTTGGTTGCTTCTTTCTTCTATTTTCTTGTTTATTAGGAGTGTTTTCTTCTAGGTAGCTTGCCGTCGATTGTGTAGAATGAACAACAGTAGTATTAGCAGCGCACCCGCAGGGAGGCGCGGCAGGCGGTGTGTCGAATGGCAGAAATGGCCCCTTTTTATACTGAATTTGCTAAGCAATTAACCAATCACAATAGTTCACAAAAAGGCGGGAAAAGCTTATACCAATCGGAACAGGGTATAAAAAGGCGGGAAAGAATTACCAGAACTGCGAAACTTTACCGTAACGGGTGCCGCGTGACAATATTTACGTTTTAAGGATGACGTACGCTAGACCGTGCCGGGTCCGAGCCGAGTGTTGGCGTTTCGTCCTACGTTCGAAGTTTTTTAGCCTTATGCGAATTATTGTAACCTTACCCCTATTTTTTGAGCTAATTTGACTGGACTAACGTAATAGTACATTATGATAAAGTGCGGTAAGTTGAAAATTACAGCCGCAGCCGAGCTGTAATTTTCAACATACCTACCTGTAATTATCAAAGCGCACGTATGTCATACGACGTTTTATAACATATTTGCGAGGAAATAAATAAAACAAATAAAAACAATACAGCGAAAAGAAAAAGCGCGCGGAATAATTTTTACTTGTTCACAAATTAGAGATGCGCGCGCATCAGCGCTTTTTTTTTTTAAGGCAAAGACAAAAACAGCCATTATTACTACTTAATATTTTTTTTTATGTTTTTGTTACTTACAGTTAGATAGATGGTTGTAATTTATTGTCAAAATTAATTAAATTAAATGTTTATTTATTTTATTTCATCCCCCAAAGTTAATTTTATTCATAAAATGTTGACCACTTTTCTGACATAAAAACTCTTTGCTAAGATTTAAAAAAGTACCGTTCGTTTTAGACGGAGCATCTTGATAAACTGTGCGTTTTACATTACAATAACGCACAAATACGTAATGAGATACAATACGATATTGAAATCGGTGAAATAAGAGACCTTTTTCGAGCAAATGTGTTATAAATAATGTTATGATGGCATTGATATTTAGAGGTATAGAATAGGCCAATATTCTATTGATTGTTATTACGAGATAAAATGGTAATAATTAAAAACCCCCGACACAATAATTCCGGTGATGCCTGCGCATCTGGAGCAAGGTTCTCATACTTTTTTAATAGTATGTATGTAGTTATGTACTTACATAAAATAGTACCTATAGATAGTAGGTAGTCCAAATCGATCAAACCTGTGGAAGTTGTTATTATTTCTTCATCGACTAGAAAAGAGGTGATGATCTTCAAACGGCTGAGCAGATTTTCGGTTCAGGAGCTATGATGCCACAGAAAGACACGTACACAGTTCAAACTTATAACATCCCTCTTTTTTGGTCTGGGGTTAAAAAAGAGTATTTTCATCATGACTAATTGCAAATGTCGCTATCTTTTGTCACTACCTACAGACTGTAGGTACTACTTTCTAAGATAAAGTTAAACTTGCTAAACACAACACCGAATTCAAATTTGTTTATTTGTGAATCATAAGTAGGTAAAATTAAGTGGGTTAAGTATATGGTGCCGTGTTACACACCGCGCTATCTACCTGTTTACGCTACTGAAAGTACCAAACTCGTTGCCAAATGGGCGGACTCAATTTGAATTGTCACCGACACGCCAAGAAGATAGTAATAAGGTGCCATACTCATAAATTAAATTAAACTCTTCACATGCTCAATATAGGCAAAGAGCCTGGGTTGTGGAGGTCAGATAGGCAGTCACTGCATGTAAAATACTGGTATTCAGCTGCAGCCAGTTACGACTGGAAACCAACCCCAACATAAATGGGAAAAGGCTAGTCTGATGATGATACCTAGTAAAGAGCCATCTTAGGCAAATATCAAGACCTCACCTATAAATTAATCTCTCATGATGTCATCTAGAAATGGCGTTCTTTGACGAAGATGTCCCTTCAAAAGGAAGCTCGAACTGAGCACTCATTTTGATAGGCACATTTACAATTTGCACGCGTTATTCAACACTAACTTTCTAATAATACGATAAGCAGTGGGCCAAATTCCATTTAAACATGCAAAATAGAACTCGCGGAAATACTTTTTTTATAGAACCAGTGGTTAATACTGTGCGTTGCTTCTCAGTAGGTATAGATTAATATTTTTGATTTGCGTTTTTAGGTAAAACCGCCCAGCCTCTTCTAAAACCGCCAAAAAGCAGAATGCAAGCGAGGTGTTCAATAATCGTTCCTACTCTGTTTATATGCTTGATTTAATTTCAAAATTATTTAACAACTTAATCGAAACGTCACGAGGCGTGAACTGCTTGCAGCAAATCGACTTGATTGGAATACAATGGTGATAATGTATACGTACTCACTCGAGAGAAGAAGCACGTTTTGCATAGGCGTACTTATGTAGGTCAGACAAAATATGATGGGACTTGTAAATAAAAAGCGATTTTGTATACAGTTTTTAATGAATATATAATAAAAACCACGTCAATACACGTACATACATGTTAAAAATGTGATCCACACAAAAAATAATTAGTTAATTGTGCCACTCTCAGTGCATCAATTTCGACAGACAAACTTTATTTAGCTAGCTAAAGCATAATTTACACACTTATGTAAATGTATGCAATATAAAAAAGAACCAATACAGCATCAACTTTCCGATGCTATTAAAATCCATAGAATTGCGTAACACCATTAGTAGCACAACATGATAAAAGAAAGCAGTGACTTGACGTTAGCATAAAGTCAGGTGGGAGTGCTACATTTGTAACTGTTATTTGAACACACATAGTCTAGAGATCGAATTATGCAATAAAAATCATAATACCTTCGTGATAAGCTGTGGAGGAAATAAGTTTTACCTAACATTAAGCCCGAAAATGTTTTTCGACAGTGACGAAATATTTCATACAAAAATAATTATTTGTGCTGACAATAATTAGCTACTTACAAAAAATATTATAAATGCGTTTATATAAGAAAATGTTGCTCTCTTACTATCCCTCCTAAATCTAAATAAAATTTGTTACAAAATTAACCTTAAAATAATCTAGTATAGCACAAACAGCCAAGACAGTTGAGGTAAACATAATTCAAATCACCTATAACCTTTCTTAATATCAAATATGTAAGTAAACAAGTTACATATAAGAGATAATGAAGAGGTAAGAGCTGTATTAATATCACTAGCGATCTGACATGCGTAAACATCTGATGCTAGCGCCAAATTGAAAAAGAAATGGAAACTACTGCAACCATATGCAGTCTAAGAGAAAGAGATTCAGTATTGCCTTAATACATACATACACACATACATGCCACAACGGGAAGGCAGATACATTTATAATTATATGGTGTATCAAAACTGGGTTAAATATCAATCACATACAAAGTGATTCAAAATTTGAAGCTATCAGAACCAAACGCAAGTTTTTCAGTATCAATTTAATAATGAGTTAAATACGAAAGAACTATAATCTTATCATAGCTCTAAATATATAGAAGGTTACAAGGTAGAAACTAAATAATAGATCAAACAGTATGTACAATTGTACACGCAATTATAACAATTTAACATTATGGACCTGAAAGAATTGACTAGTTTTACTGAAACGGACACAAAAATTGATTATAAATATTTACTTTCATACAAATAAGTGGAAAACTACCTATGTAGGCAGTAAACTTTTTAGAAAAGGACATCAATAATGTCTACGAACGTTGTTAATTAACGTACAATAACTATTAGAATTTCTAAACTGCACTTTTTGAACACCAAATATTTTCATATACCCTAACGACAGTTTAGCTAATTAAAAAAATATAGGTATCATTTTTGTATATAACAGTCATTTGTAATTTTCTACCTTGAGAATAAGTAGGCTTTTGGTCATAAATTGTGTTTTAATGTGCACTTTTTAGTTTTGCCTTTATTTGCCCTAATAAACGAAAAAAATATTATTATTAATTCTAGCGAGTTATGCTATATTGCCGTATTGACGTACTTGGAGAGATCGATTCTACTGTATTATGTCGATCTCAAAAAAATATGATCAAATCTGACGCCACGTAACATGTATTCTTTAGGTACACGCGTCAACAACTTGCTTTGTTGATTGCAAATTCCTAATACGATAGCACTAACCATTCTTTATAATTTAGCCCAACTGAATTCTTGTGACATGTTTGCAAATATAATAATTTCTTAACGGGAATGCCCGACTAATGCCACTTGTTTAAACAAATACAAAACAAGGCCTTGACGTATCACTAGCAGAAACACCCAAAAGTCTTTGTGTACTTAGGTGTACATGTACACGGGTACAAAGAGCTCTTTTTTTAACCAACATAATTGGATCGAATGACGATAAAGCCACATATTTATACTTTTGTTTTAAAACATTATTTTCCGATAATGCTATACCACCACCTTATCCATACAGTAGCTGAATGCACAATAATCGTTTGGGGTATTATAAATGAAGGAGCGTTGGATCCCAGTAAAGGTGCAAACAAATTGAATGCAGTTAGCTATTTAATAGTTTCGAGAAAATCTAAACTGCTGTTTGATATACGAGGTGAGAGCGAAATGGCAATATAAATAGCTATAGCTTTCAACTTGACCGCGCCGTAAGGATTATTCTGAAATTTTAAACCAACCTCCTTGAAGCTTGGTTATTAATGGCCCCGAAAAATAATCGGCAAAAGCGTTACAACCGTCTGCAAAAAAGAAGTGTAATTTTATGCCATCCTCATATTCATCAGACTCGGATAAAGGAGAGGAACAAACTCAAATTAATTAAAATCTAGGTTTAATAAGTTGGGCTCCGGGCTCCACTCAATACTGGTGATTTGGAGACATTTCCCTTTCTACCACAGGCTCGTCTTACATTAAATAATTACAAACTGATATTATTATGCGTGGTTTAGTGGTAGTAAAGTTAAAATCGTTGTAACGTTTTTTTTCCATTGTCAATTAGGTACATATTTGGCAAATATTATTCTTCAATAAACTGTATGGAGTAGGTGGGTACGCTGATGGTATTAACATTGTTCTCATATTCTTTATTAAAATATATCGAATTAGTAAGAAATTTAATACGAATTTATATTGCTTTGGTATCTTTTTAGAACAATATTCCAAAAGTGGCACTAAGGTCGAAAAAATAATTATTGCATATCTAACTTATTTTAATATGTAAATACAATTTAAATCAAATAAACGCAGGTAGGTAGGTAGGTATATGTAGTAAGCAGCTTTTAAAGTGCGCGAACACCCTGAAAAAAAATAAAACCGTTAGTCATGTTGCTAAAATTTTAATAGGTAGATTAATTGAATCACTGTAATGAAAACATAATATCGACTTCTGGAACAATTTCGTCATGCTATTGCATAAAAGTATGGCGAATATAATTAATCACCGTTTATCAGTACAAGTCATGCGTACCGTTGTAAAAATACGGGTACACTACATAAGTCCGAAAGACACAATTCCGATTTCCATAATATCTAAATTTCATTATTCCGAATTACTATTCTCAGAATTTCAATAGTCCGACTTATTGATAATACAAAACACTAAAATTTCGAATCCATATTTTTTTGAAGTGAAAACTTCTTTGCGTGTTAAGCACTTTTTGGGTGAACAAAAAACATGGAACTCGCGTGTCCATTTTTTTTTTTTTTTTCACGTACGCTTTTCGTAGCACTCGTAGCAGATCCGCTACGTCATAGCACCACTTAGGCGTGTGCGGGGCACAACCCGTAGCAGTGCTACGACTGGGCCGGGTCTAAGTGGGAGGGGGAGGGGAGTGGGTGGGGCCGATAAGGGAAAAAATAGAAAATTAACACACAAATTAAAAAAAAAAACTGTTGCACGCAGCTCGACGATACAATTCACATGTTACTTAGTTTTCACTTCTATCGGCAGTCCCCAAAGACATTTTTTTTTTACCTGCATGTTGAGAATTACGCGGCAGGGCGGTTAAGGGGGCAAATTTTTATTATTTTTGCGATAGGACGCACCGTTTTCGAGATACATATAAGCTAATTTAGAACCTGCTACGACACCATGACGCGCGCTCGCTACGCTCGCATTTTACATTACACCCACTTTCTGTCACAAATGTCGTCGCCGGTCGCCTTCGGCCTACGCTCCTCATGCATTCGAAGTATCGGAATATCGTTTTTAGGAATAACGATCCATCGAACATTTGATTCTTCGGACACATGAAAATCGGACAACAAACAATTCGTATTTATGACTTTCGGGATTTTAAATAACAGACATTACAATTTTACGAAATTATGAAATTCGAACTTTTTATAATCGAAATTTCGATATTTCGATCGGATTTTATCGATCGGATTCGGAATTTGGTTTTTTGGAATTTTTGTGTGTTCCCGTAATAATACCCATCAGTTTTGAAGGAACCTGACAGATAGTTAAGAAAAATTAAAAAGTACACAGTACACAATAGTACAATATAAAACTAATTGCCGGCGATCTGTGAATAATTTATCAACGATATTTTTACATTATATGCATACACAAAACCATCAGCAATTGAAATAAAGGTAGGTAAATTTCTTTACGGTCCTGTACCTAATCTAAGTTAATATCGAAGCGATACGGAACACCGACCATGAAATTAACTTCTTTTTTTCAATTATCGCACGAGTCTTGTCTATTAGCTTTTACGAACATAATGCTGAAAATACAAGCAAGATAAATCTGCTAAGAACTAACTGAAGTTGCGATTAGCATAGGTACTATAAATAACAATTCATGGGTTGATAAATTATATAATACTACTGCGTATCGTAATAATACTACTGTTATGCACGAACAATAATTGAATGACATAGGTACTACTTATACTTCAGTTAAAGAACCAGGTATAAATGTCGCTTATCTAATAAAATAAAACTATAAATAATGGACTTAATTACCTAGATTAAGTATTAGCATATTATACAAAATCGATTATCAACCTAGTTGGGCACCGTGCACCGCCGCAACCAGGCAAACAATGAATCCAACATACTACATGCAATATTATCATTTTCTACAGTAACATAAAGCCAAAGCGTCATGATTCATGCTTCCTTTGCTGGATGCTGCAATAATAAGGATGCCCTCACCTTCATGAGCATTAGGTCTAGTATAATCTAGTTTGCGCAGTTATCGCTGCTTTCTCGCGGAGTCTCCGCGAGCAGTGGGCGTTGGTAACGTGGGCGGCTCCAGCGCAGCCTGCGCGTGCGCCACATCGACGACGACACATTAGTCAAGCAAAGCGTTAGATGTACCAGCAAAGTGTCAACCGTATCATGTCACTAGACTAATCCATAACAATCAACCAAAATAATGAGGTGTGGTCAATCAAGACATTTGTATGTTAATAATTTAAATGAAAGTACGTAATCAGGTCGATATTTTTATAACATGTGTTTAATATAAGGCCCTCGACGTGATACTAATTAGAGCCGCCAATTATGTTCAGAGACTCATTAAAAAAAATCTTGTTTGGGTATGCACGCCTGCCTAATTATCAACACGTAATTATGTTAGCTATAAATAAATAATAAGCTGACGGTTACCAACTATGTACAAATGATAAACCAGTCAGAGTTAAAATACTGGGAGGATAAATTTATAAACAGATAATAACAGTGATGTCAGGAAACAAGAACGCAAATCTCAATAAGCGTATCACAATACATTGCATCACGCTTAATGTAAACTATAATTCATTTAGTAGACACGAGTATAATAATAATAACTCTCTTACGAGAGAAGAAAATTAAAGAACAAGAAATAATAATAATCATGGTCTTATTAGAGGTAAAAGATGATTTTTAAGGGTGGGAAAAGGTGATTTTTAAGGGTTTTCTCTATTGCGATGGCACTTATTAATTAATGCATCAAAGGTTACGACCGCAGATTTGGTTTAGACTTTATTATTCCCCTAGAAAATGTTTTTATTGGTACTTTTTAAAATATTAATCATTATTTCTTGCTTTTATATCATGGTAAAACTTCTATCCGTGACAATCCATTAACGTCAGTATTCGCTTCGGTTTTATTATATTAAAAATACAGCTAAGTAATAATATTTTTCGCATCTTTATTCTGAGATCTGAATATTTAAACATGTTACTGATCATTATATAACTCGAGCCTAGAAAATGTCATAGGTGATTGATAAGCAAGTTCATTTCCAAATATGACCTTAGCGCGATAAACTATCGTGATAATAGATTTAGTATTAAAGTAGCGTATGCGTTATACAGAATAACTCTTTATCTGAAATTAGCAAAGGGGAAGTACAGGCACGTATTCATTGGATTCATAAAATATCAACGTTTTGGTTATATAATATGGTATTTCGGCTGAAGTCCTTCATAAGGTTACTTTTATCTTCGATAATTCTTAGCCACCATTATAAAGGGTGTAACACTAATAAGACCCTTAACGAAGTGGAATGGCACTTGTTGATCATTTTTTTTGTTCTAGACCATACCTGGGAACCTTCTAGTTACGGAAATATTGGGGGACAAAAATTCAACTTTTCACAAGTTTTTTTAAAAAAATACCTCCCCGACCCCGTACTATTCAATCCACCCATCAATACAATCTTTTGAGTGCGTTACATTGAGTTCTACCACAAAACATGATTTTTCACCCCAAACAAAGCAGCATTAATTTTTGCGTAAAGTTACTTAGTTTGATGTACATAATGCTTGGATGACGGCTTTGTTAAGGGTCTTGTTACACCCTGTAGATTACCATTATCATAGTTACACCAAATACTCGATTTTAATACGACGATTTTCAGATGCTGTTAGACAATACTGATGACGGTGAATTTATGGGAAATGTATATGAAATGAAAATAATCAGTGAACAGATAAATATATAAACAGATGTCTTTAAAAAATTAATCTATGTGATTATATTTGTTTCAGGTACTTATTCGCCTTCGTCGTTTACTAGCCAATTCGCGACCGATAAAATTACCTATGAAAAGAACTTGTTTGTAGATACATTTTACATCCGGAGTCTAATGACATGACACGATAAGATTAAGAGGTTAAAAACTGAATGCTCATCCATGCTGTGGCAGCACTGTTCCGTGTTTCAGTTCTTTAATTTTAATTAAACGATAGGAATTCGACAAGTCGAACTATACACAGTGTAGGGTTCCGTAGTCGGTAAATACATATGTATACATGCATAATAATACAAGTTTGTAAAACGAAACTTTTTTGTAACCAAAAATGTATCGAATTTGATAAACTATTGATTTGAACAGATTTGTGGCCCTGTACACATGCAATAAACAGCTGCACAATTATTGTAATTCAATTATTATTTGTAAAAGAAGTAGCTTTTATGCAAAAAAATACGTTTTGTGCCAGCTGGCAGACAAATTCAAGAACTAGTGATAGCAGCGACATCTTAAGTGAGAAAGTTAATTGTTTTTTCTCCAGTAACATTGATTGAGTGCCTAATAAAATATGTAAGTAAAACCTACATCAGACTAGCGTTATTTCCAGCTTGATTATCTTGCTCCCTTGTCTAGTTCCGCTATACCAAATAAATACATATATATATATAGAATACCCCTATGAGGGTAAAATAGTCATAAAGTTCTCATCCTCAATAAACTGATAAAGATTAGAAACAATAAAATGTGCCACACAAACTTGCACGATAAAATGGCTGGTTTAATTAAGAGACAGTGTTAAAGCGTGTTAAGTAAAACATGGCTTTTAATGAGCGTGGATGGAGGAAGGTCTTGTCACCTGAAGGTTGGTGCTCTACAGCGTGTATCAGAAGGGTGTGATATTTAAGGTTACACAAGTCAGTCATTCTTCCATACAAACGTAGTATGGTGATTACTCGTCTGTTTGACGGTGTAGGTTCAAAACTAAATTGTATCAACTGGTGTTGTCATTATCTAGCCCTGTATGGAAGCAGAATTGGAAAAAGAATACTGGTTTGGAAGTTATGGGCGTCGAAACTTCCATATATCAAAACTAATTTTAACTCATCTTTGGGTGTAAATAAATAACTTATGTAGTATGAAAATGAAAACAGTGAAACCGTACAGGGATAGATAATTTATTCAAAAGTTCAAATAATTTATTTTGAGTAGATACATCCATTAGTTTTTCCATAATATCTATACGCCCAAAGGTCATTAAATTTTACGCGCCCATTTTCGTTATAAATCGTCGTATATTTCACTAAATAAATAAATAAACTTTACTAAATAGCATGCATATTAGCCACGCCCGCCAACGAGTTCGAGCCGTCGACTAGTGCAACCTTAAGGCTATGGAACAGACCGTCAAACTGAACCAGTTTCTCCATGGGAACCAAAACTTAATCGTGAAAAAATAATCAGTTGTTCCATACATGAGTAGGTGATGATCGACATTTTGTATGGGAAGATGATTATTATTATTTCGCGATTTCGACATGAGTCCGATGCAGCAAGTTGTCCAGTTTGGTGGTCACACCCTTAAATGTGTAATATCGTTATTAATAAACAGAGACCGGATTATATGCAAATGCATACTTGCATATTTTATGCAGTTGCATAATTGGGCATGTTTCCTTTAATTTTAACTGCTCTTACCTGGAAAACTGCAAAAAAAGTGCCAAAAGTGATACCCGCACAAAAACCTAAATTCAAATAGTGCACATTGATCTCAGTGGATGTAGAACGATTGGTATCAAGTTATACCAATATTTTAATTAATAGAAGGCTAAATCGTACTAGTAATAAATAGGAACAAAATTGGGTTTTCATTGAAAAAATCTAGCCGAAAATGCAGTATCTACGAGTAAATTAAATTAAAAACATTATTTTGTAGTACCTAATTATTTCAATTTTACGTTGTATTTTATTGCATATTATGAGTATTTATGGATATGCATATTTGCATGCATATTTCGTCGATTTTATGCTGCATATAATCCGGTCTCTATTAATAAACATTATTCCGATACACGTTGTATATCACCGTTTATTAAGTGCGGATTGCAGTATTGAGTGTGTAACAAACCTTGGTGATGTCGACTCCTGTAATTCCCTTGACGAGTTCGGGGATGCACTGCACAATGCTGAGGACTTCTCCGGTCAGCTTGGCGGCGCCCACCTCTCCGCCGCCGCAGGACACCATCGTGACCTTGTTCACTTGCGACAACGGAGCCGCTACCTCCGCAGCAACCTGAACCGAACCACACGTGATTAAAGGAACTTTTGCGTAGCATTTAAAAAAAAAGGAAAAACAAGACAAACATGTTCTAAGGAGGTTAGATATTTTAATATTGTGTTTATCATCATTATTTCGATGAATTTACTCGGTTATTAGCACTTTCGGAGCTATGAAGAATAGGGTATTTGACACCATAAAACAATAATTCCAAGACACCAATCTTTAAAAAAAAACGTTATTTTGGGCCTGAAAACCCGATTTATTTTCAATTAATTGCCAAATTAGATTTTTAGTTGCTTTGAAATCAATAAATAGTTGAGTCATTGAGTTGACAAAATAGTGAAGTCACAGCGTGCTATTGCCATACAAAATCTATGGGAGAACCGCGTTTTGACAGCTCTTAAAAAGTATGTCAATTGATTGGTGTGTCAACTACCCTATTATGTATACAGTTAGCTACTTTCATGTAATGTTCACTGTCATGTTGTTACCAATATACCCAGTATTTTAGAACCCATATTGTAGTATTTTAGGCCCCATCTGAATACCAGCGCCTAGACATTTTTTTTTAAATGTTACTGGACCATGCTGAGATTATTTAAATTTAGTTTAATGTATGTTATTTAAATTTTGCTTATTAAATTACTTTTTAAATAATTTTGTTTGATAATTAATTTAAGTAATCATTTTTTTTTTGTCCTGGGCAGACAAATAAATACTTTTTTTTTCTTTCTTTTCTTTAATGAAATTGGTCTTTCGTCAATGTTACAAATGTTTATTATATTATTTATAATAAACATTGTACAGTGACGAAATACCAAAATAATAAAGAAAAAAAAATGTTAAGCCACGAGAAAATAATTTCGAATGCACGTTGGTATTCGTGAATATAACATTGAAAAGGTCTGTGCTGGCAGCGCTGAAACAAATCTTTAGTGCTATTTTGCCCTGGGTAGTAGGCAGTATATATCGTCATCCAACTAGATCACCCTGTAGTGGATCCCAAGATAACGGCGCCACAGATCAACTCGTGCAGGCTAACCAGCACCCACCATGCATAATGGGAGTGTGTCATAACGATTTCAGTTACCTTGGGTAAAGTCTCGAGCATCATATCGACCATCGCAGCCGATCCGTACTCCTTCCAAGCCTCTGCCTTCTTGGCCATCTGTTCCGCATCAGCCGCCGCCTTTGCCTTGATAGCAAACGCCTCCGCCTACAGTATAAACATAAAAATGTAATACAGCCTAAAACGCCATAATCGCAAAGGCACTAGAGCACTTCAATTCATGCAAATAATAAGAGTATAGAAATTCGAAATTTGTTCCAGTGCATTAATGAGAATTTAATCTTTTTATATAATCTACAAGTGGTGTTGAATTCATTGTGTTGTTAGAATCATATTGCAGCAACAACAACGCAGCGCACAACTTTAGTTTACCATGACTACAGGACTTAATACTGTCAGAGTTAAATCTAGTAAATACTTCTCAGTAATATAGTTAATACTCGCCTCTCCGCGCATTTTGATGGCCTCGGCATGTGCTTCAGCTTCAAGCACAGTTTTTAGTTTCTCCGCTTGGGCTATCTTCTCTAACTTGAACTTCTCAGCTTCTGCAGGCCTGTGAGTAATTACACAACGGTTAACTTGTGTACGTCTACAGTTAGATGAGAACTACACGTCTATAATAGGATAGTAGACACCTATAACTCCAAGACACCACTTCTGTAAACAAACACTAGATTTTAGGTCTGAAACCCTGATTAGTTTTCAATCAACAGTAAAATTAGATTTTTAGTTGCTTTGAAATCTATAAATAGTTGAGTTATTGAGACGACTGACATCACAGGTGGCTAATGAGTACAGACATACAAAATCTATGGAGATTCACGTTTTGTCAGCTCATAAAAATTATGTAAATTAATTTAGTATGGACACGTCTCTCACAAAGGAACACATATTATGCATTTTATTAAAATTTTATTCTTACATATATATTTATTATAACTATGTGAGCCATTGTGCAAAAGAGAAAATAAAGATAGATATCATATTGTATTTGTGTCTACTACCCTATTTATTTATTTTCGGCTAACTACATAGCGAACATGTACAAACTTGTTATTTCGCTTTCGAAATAACAAGTTTGTAGGATGCAGAGCCTGCAGAGGGCAATAGCTAGGCATTGAATTGCAAAATTCGATTCTTATCAAAAGATTCAATAGGGCTTGGGATAAGGGCAAGAGAATGATGATTAAAATCGGCTTTTGTTTACATACAAATACAGTATTACAGACTTTTTCCCGTTGATGGCTAGTCAATCAATGTGAAATATTACTACTCTACGCGCAGTATTGCAACAGTTAATTACGCACACCTCATATTAATTTTCCCTACTATTAGGTCAATTGAGGAAGGATACACATTTTTAGTCAAGTTTTCCTTGAATTGCAATATTGCAGTGATGAAAAACCAGAACAAAGGAATAAAGAGGAAAACTTTATCCTTAGGTAAGTTAATAGGTGAGTAGGTTGAATTCTCAAAATTTACATTATTATGCACAACGCTAGTTTGAAAAGTCACCGAGATAGCGGAGAACAACGCGATACCATAACACATACATACATAACTACGTGTTACTAGTAGGGCAATGGGTAAAGGGTGTAAAACACCCTTAAAGAAGCGGAGAGTCATTGCGATAATTTTTGTTCTGGAACCTTCTATTTCCGGAGATATTGAAAGTACCAATATTTTTAACAATCTTTAATTTTTAAAACAAAGACCCCATGACCCCTGTACTATTAAATGTAATTAAACACAATGTGTTGAGTACGTTACATTGAGCACTACCGTAAAAACGCTTCGTGAAGGGTCCCTTTTCACCCTGTATATAATGCATCCACAAACGAAGCCAATCATCAAAACCTTGCGATAACTATCTAAAGACGAATGGATGGACATGGACATGAATGTTTAAGTAAATATAATTGCTTACTTGCGTACGTTGGCGTCTAACTCTTTTTCCTTGCGCTGCACTTCCCATTTCTGTACGGCGATTTCTTGCGTCCGCTCCACAACAGTGATCTGCATTTCTTCTTCCTTGATGCGCTGCTGAGTTTTCGCTGCTTGTAGCTCGTATGCCATTTCAGCTTCAGCCTAAACATAATTTACAAATTAATCGATATTTTTAGGTGTCGGTAGGTACGTACGAAAGTTGTTTTTCTGGCTGTCCGACCATTTTTTTTCTTTTTATTTTAGTATCTAATATCATTTTTCTGTGGTCGTACCTGCTTTGTTTGCACTTCAACGTCGTAAGCAGCTTTTTTCAGTTCGAAGTCTCTCTGAGCTTTCGCAATTTCGGTGTCATTAAGGAACCTGGCGGCCATTCGTTGTTCCTCCGCCATGGCTTCCTTTATCTTGGCTTCGGCTTGTGCTTCTGCCTCACCAATACGCGCATCTCGTTTCACCTCCGCAGTACGCGCCTGTCCAAGAGCTTGAAGATAGCCCTGAATATAAAACACATGTTTAAGTATGTTATCATAAAGCGCATTTTCACACACTTTAAAATTCACCCATACACACACGTGCGTACAATCAAATAGGTTAATTATAAATGGTTTACGGTTTTGTTAAGCGTGAACAAATCGCGATTTCAAGCGATTAATTTCTTTCAAAACAAAGGGATAGGTACTTTTTAAATTATACGTTGTTATTTTCTTCACCGTAATTAATATTTGCCTTTCTAATTCAGGCCCTGATTATTAAACTCCTTTGATTTAAATCATCTGTCTTCATAAAATATTGACAAAGTTTAAGTTATGTAATTTAATGTGAAAAAATTGATATACTAATCATTCTGACAAGTCGTATTGAGATTGCTTTCAAGCGCTGTAGCATAACGAGCTTATAACGTTCTGCTGGGACACAGGGCTCCTCTCTGTGAGGGTCTGTGTGAATTTGAATATGCAAAAAATGTTTACGCCGTAAAGAAGCATATTGCTTTGCCAAAATTAAAAAAAAAAAAAACATGGACTAAGTGTAGGTATAGTTATCTGTGTGTAATTTTTATTCCTGCACACGTGTTGGAAAATGAAAAAAAAAACGCACGCGTTCGAACTACAATGCCTGTTGAACCTAATCGTAGTGCGATATGAACCAGTTTTCGAGGAAGTGTATTGAAATAGTTATTTGTTATACAAGAGTGCAAAGTTGCTTTTTAGCCGCGTGTTCAATTTTGATGACCGAGCAAGCGAAGGATTCAAAAATTGAGTCACGAGCGCAGCGAGTGATACAAAAACTAGAATCCTGAGCGTTAGCAAGGGAATCAAAAGAGCACGAGGTGAAAAATCTTTGCACTCGAGTGCAACACGTAACTTTTCATCCCACCTCAGGGAGGAAATTACTAAATGCAAAAAAAAAATCATCTACAATCATAAGGTACTTTTATTTCAGTTTAGGTGTTAACTGCTACATTATGATAGGTAAGTATTAAAAAATTATCTTTAAATTATAACAAATAATACTAAGGTATAATTAAGAAAAATTTAAAGTAACGTTGCTACACTTAGTTAAGTTGAGTGTAATATCGTACACGTATCAGCATTTATTGGATAACAAAGCTGAGCTGAAGAAATGCTAGAGCAGTAGTAGCCCAGTATTATCGCCACCGACATTCTCGTTATTTTTTGGCGTAGGTTCGAAACCATGCAGGCAGAATTTTACTTTGTGTACCACCACTGCTCTGAAAACGATAAGGGAAACATTGTGAGGAAACCGGCGGCATGTCCTAGAACCAAACCTTCAACCAAACTTGTGACATATACCAACCCGCACTTTGCCCGCGTGGTGGATAATAGCCCACTCCTAGTCACAGACAGGCGACCCGTGTCCCAGCAGTGATGGCAACGATTTAGACTGATTATTCATGACGACCAGCATCTCAACATAATAGTCCCGTCAAATTAGCTCAAAAAATAGGGGTAAAGTTACAATAATTAGCATGGAGCTAAAAATTGGTACGGAAGTTGGATGTTGGGAACACCATTACAAATGAAATGTGAAAAGTCCCCACAGATGCGACTTTTGCAAAAATAAATTTCAATGTTCAAGTTTGCAAATATGGGTTTTTTAGGGTTCCGTATTCCTGATAAGGAACCCTTACAGTTTCGTCATGTCCGTATGTCTGTCCGAGGTTTTGCTAAGAGACCGTTAGTACTAGAAAGCTGTGATTTTGTAGAGGTGTGTATATTAATAACGCCGACAAAGTAGTAAACTATGTACAAAGTAGTTATTTACGTGAAGTGGGGATTTTTTTTTGTCGTCTGCCCCATCGTGTGGGGTATCGTTAAATAGGCCTTTTAAAATGACTTAGGGGTTGCTAATACCACTTTTCGATTTAATGCTCCATTTACGAAATATTAAACTTTAAAGTGCAAATTAATGTTCCAGTAGGGCGTCCCCCCCCCCCCTCTAAAAGCTAAACTGCTGGCTTGAAATATCTGAAAAAAAAATCATGATGATAGTGCATTTCATGAACTTTAAGGAGAACTATAGCATTTAAGATAACTTAATTAGTTTAGCAGTAATAGTCGTTGAACTTGGGTGTTGGATAATAAAAATCCTTAGAATAAATCCTATAAAGTGACTAAGATGAAGTAGTTGCTTGTTAGCGGGTAAAGACTTGCACTGACTAACAAAATCTAAAATAAAAAAAAAAACATAATAAATTATAAGTTTAACAAAGCTGCCGCTAGATGGCGCTGTATCAACGGGTTCGTTCTATATTGTGATAACGGGCTACTACGGAACCCTACACTGCGCGTGGCCCGACACGCACCTGGCCGGTTTTTTTCAGCCTAACGACCTATTTATTATAAAACTTACTGATTAGCTTAACCTTTTTACCGCCACGGACTTCAATAGAAGTTCCAGATCTTCGTGCCACCAGCGCCACGACTTCACTTCACGATTAGAAGCTATTCATTTTAAGTATGTTATAAAAATAAATTTACTGTATTGAACAGGATTTTTTCATTTTACTATTTAATAATAGCACTGTCTAGTACCCAGTTTTTTATTTATTTTTCCACATAAAAGAAGCCCTTATTTGTCGTAAAATTGGCAAAAACAAAAACTCCGAACATTTTTAATGTCCCCAGAACGCCAAGGACTTTATATATAGTCGGCCAGTGATGTGACGCAAAAGTTGTCACTGTTTGATTTCACCCGCTGAAATATTTATAAATATTATTACCGAAAACAATACTACTAAATATATGTAATAACTACTTAATCACAAAGGGAAAATATACTAATATCGTCCTTCAGATGGGTAGGACCCGTGGGACTCGGAATTAAATAGTTGTGAGCAATCATGCAATACAAAACAATTGGTTGTCAGTGCCCCGCGCGCCACGGACTATTATAGAAGTCGTTCTGTGACGTCATAAACGTACGGCTGTCAAGGTCACTTTGGTGTAGTGCAGACTCGGATTTTTTCACTTTGCTTATAACAATAGGTACTATTCTATTTTACTAATAGTACTATGTAAACAAATGGGTAGAGAAATTAATGAAGAACTAGATTAGGATCAGCGTTTATACATTTTACAAGGTGTGGAATCGGACTCGGAGTATTCTGTGGAGAACGTTGAACCAGAAGAAGATGATTCTGATTTCTGAATAACGTTTATTCATCAAAAAGTAGGAATTTCATAAGGGAAATGTTCGGTTAGCCACAAACTAAGCGTCACGCGTCGCTTGTACGCTTGTAGGTATCTTGTGGCTCTGGAGTGCGAATTTAACAAAATTGAAATAATTATGAAGTAGTAAAAAAACACGGTACCTAGTAGACAAAAATAGAAGAAAGATCATAGACGACATCCCTAACCGGAATTGAATTTAACGTGCTCTGAGCGCCAAGGACTTGAAATTCAATCAAAGAATGACGTCATGAAACAAATAGAGATGTACCTCATTTCCTAAAGCTCTAATTGAATTATGTATTTGTTTCTTTGATACTTAGAGTTTATACTGTTTTTTCTTAATAGAGATACTGTGAAATAAAACAAATATGGAAATATTTAATCAGTTTGGATTTCTATCCGTAAAATTATAATTAAAACCTAACTTAACGCGTATGAATCTCATTCATCGATATGACGATACTCTCACACTACTGTTTACTACCTACATTAATAGCTTGGCGCCTGGCGCGGCATCGCGTTCTGTGTACGTTGGCGGTGAAAAGGTTAAAAACGTAAAAAAACTAAATTTGCGAACTATTTTTTTTTTTTTGCAACGGTCGGATCGATGGGGATTTTTCACATTTCATTTGTAATAGTGTTCCCAACATTCGTACTAATTTTTATGTCTATGCGAGTTATTGTAACCTTGCTTGTCTATCTGGATTATCCACGAGGGATGATCAGTGGGAATTGCGATGTTTCAAATGACTAGGCTTGACCTTTTGTAGTAATTAGGGCCATTATATATATCGTATCAATATTTAAACAATAAGTAAGCCCGCAAGAAGCAAATGATACACTCACAGCTTTTTCAGCATAATTTGGCATTAAGAGTGATGCTCAAACGTAACGCGCATCTAAGGCTAATATTATCAATAAAAAAATATATAATACTAAAATAAGCAAGATTATGGAATATTAGCGGCGTCAATGGCGCAGAGGTAGAAAATTATCCCACAGGAACTTACCATCGGGATAAAAAGTATCCCATGCCCTATCCCACCATAGTCTACCCGTGTGTCCGTCTAAATTCGTTTAGCCGTTAAATAAGGCGTAACAAGTTTACTTTCAAAACAATAAAAAAATATTAATTTGGATTCATTATACATTGTCTAACACAACGGTGGCTAAGCCTGAGTTGCTTATAAAGAAAAAATATTGAAATCTACGACTGGAACGAAAACAAAATCTAAGTAAATTAAAAGAAATCATTTAGTTCTTTCCATACACACGTCTTGACTGGTTGGTACCCACTATACAATATTATAATAAAGTTAACCATGACCTTTGAAATGGCATTGCAAGCTGGAGTGTGCTATGTCCGGAGTTTCTTTGAAGGAATCGATCCGGAAAGATACTGGAGCTACCGACTTGAAGAGTAGGCATTGAGCTGGCCATGTCTGTTCTACTTTCAAGTTTATTAGTTTTCGTTTTTAAGACTTTGTGATTAGTTAGTCGGGGAGTGCTATTTTGTGTTTATACAATATGTAAAAAAAAACCCTGTCTGATCCGGAAGGGGAATATAGGTATATACTTATCTCAATGACATTACCAAATACAATAAGAAACATGATATATTTATATTCATGAAACTAAACATAATACACAAATTAAAGATTTTTTTATGTATGATTTTTGTGCTCAAATTACCACAATTTCCCGAAAATCTAACAATCTCATTAAATGTGACAACGCCATCTTCGGTGTTCAAGTATGTCATGTTCGATCGTCAATTGTTTGTTTATGACGTCACTACCCGAGAAGCGACCGAAGTGTCGCCACTCGCGACCTTTTGTCGCTATGTAGGTAAGTTTCCCCATTCAAGCTTGTTTTTACGTGTTATCTAAAAAAGGATTATATAAATACTCGTAGAATCTAATCTCGAAACATAATCTCACGGATCGGACAGGGTTTTTTTTTAACATATTGTACATGTAGATTAACGAAATGCGGTTGTACTAATCTGTCAAACCCCTCGGGGAGATACAGGCGTGATATTATGAAATTTAATTGAAATAGATTCATATTGAAAGTTGTTGTACCTAACTACTGTATGTTACGTGAGAATTTATAAGAAATCATGTTTCGAATTCTCGTCAATTCAATTTTCATGGGTTTATTCACAAGGCGGATTAGCGCAGGTTAATTACGAATAGGTTCTGCATGTACGTGCCGCAGTGTAGGGGTGCATATACACTGCGAATACTCATTAGAAAGCCTGTTTTGTGAGCATTAATTAATCGTGACCACAAAGCTACTTTGATGGTTATGTTCCAACGACCACTGCCCTTTGGAATCATTACAAATAGGCTTGTGTCCTGAAAAATCGAAATAGTCCGTCAGTTAGATTATCAAAAAAAAAACAGACACGGTATTTTTTTTTCTTTTGTTACGAAAACCAAAATTGACGAAGATACGACTTAATACGCTTTTGAAATTCTCAATCCGTCGTGCTATAATTTTTAGTGCGTTGTGACGTCACGAGCCCCCACTCTCGAGTTTTGATGCGTTTTATCTTTGTCTATATTCATTGATTTACAAAAACAAAAAAAAAAGTGTTCATTATTTTCCATTACTCTAAGTGACGGACTAAATAGATTTGCAATTTATTGATGGTGGAAACAAGCCTATTGTCCGCAAAGAGAAGATTAGCTCGCAATCGAATTTTGTAAGTGCTTTGGTTTGCCATGTGCCAATCTTTAGCGATCGCGAAAAGACATGAACGCTCCATGAAAAAATAATTGCGTAGGGGACGCACCTCTGTAGGAATTTATTTGAATGTCTCAACTTCAGTTAATAGGTCGGTCACATCTACGACGCCACATGCGCACCACACGTCTCACCTGACCACGCAAATCCGCGAGGTTAGAAAATATATATGTATTATACAACAGTTCGACAAAAACCATGGGCAAGAAATCTACCAGGCGCAACTCCCTGGTGGGAGGATCCTTCCTTTTCTATGGAGGATGAGACACTCTCCACCCTATTCCTAATGAACCGAAAGATCTATTTAAAATCAGTTCAGTTTAATAAAGGCTTTTTTATTTTATTATTTATTGGTTCAGTTTATCAAAAGCGATGTGCATGTGTCAAGTGTTTGTGAAAAGATGTGCATGAAAGTCAGGTTCTAAAGAAATAAAAAATTACGCATCATGCCCTAATTTTTCAATTCTTTAGGCCTAGTCACAAAAAATCGCTGCCTTAATTAAAACGAACATTGCTAATTGGCCTGAATAGCGCGAAGCTGTTACAAATGTGCGCCGCAAAGAAATCACGCATTTGTTTACTTTTGAGGAAGAACAAATAGGACATGCCATAGAAACTGCGCTCTTGCTCAACATAATTTATAGAAAAGCCACTCAAACGTCACACGATCATGACAGTACTCATAGGGTATTTAGAAGATATTGTCTGATTATATTATTATGTATTCGATAAAGCGTGAAACACACTGAGAGCGCGGGTGCGGGTCGGGCGCGTGTCGGCGGGTTCGGGAGTACAGCGGGTATAATTCCTTGTCCTGTTCCTTTATATGGACGACAGCACACAGAGAGGGTGCGAGTGACGGGCGCGGTTCGGGCACTTCTGTGTGATGTCGACGACCTGACACGCGTCCGACCCACGCCCGCTCTCTGTGTGTTTCACGCTTTACAAAGCCTACAAGTTTAGTGGCATCTATCAAAATTCATAAAATGATGTATGTAGGTAAAACATTCAACGCCATTTCAAAATCCACATACCTTAGCTTCCTGTAGCCATGTCGAAAGAAAAAAATATTCTACTAAATGTTTCATTAAGTAGATATAACATACTTGGTACAGTGTTAAATGATTTTGTGAATTAGTTAATTGTCAAGTGTCTTGTCTAGTAGTGATAAAGTGACTAAAAGTGAAAATATTAATGGAAAAACCCAGCATGTTATCATCCTTTTGAATGTAGTCAAACATTAGGAAGCTGGTTCCTTATCAAGAGCTATAAACATCAAAATGGTTATTAATCAAATAGGTAGTTAATGAAAAATGTAATAAGTAAAATGGTATGTACCTCTTCATCGCGAACATCTTTTAGTGTGTATGAAACAACTGTTATGCCCATGTTGATGAGATCACTTGAAGCTACCTCGAACACCTGAAAAAGTATACAAATTGTTGTATTACATACAAAAAAACAGTGAACTCAAGGTGGAGACGACAATAAATAATTAAGCTTCGTATACCTCATGACGTTCCCAGTCAGCAAAGAAAAATTCTATTTGATATATCCAGAGCGAAGGAAAACCAAAGAAACACTGGATGAACTGTGTGAAGGATGATATGGCAAAAAAAGGAGGTGTCTGATAAGATGACGAGGAATAGAGGAGTAAGGAAGAAAACACGCTGAGCCGACCCCAAATAAATTGGGATAAGAGCAGAATGATGATGATATCCACTAGTTTAGTCACAGGACATTATTTTTCTTCTTTTTTTGTATTTTCAACATGATGTGGTTAATAGGCTAGCACCGACATATTAAGGAACCCGCAGCGGGTTAAAACATTAAACACATGTTGCCAATCTACTTCAATAACCTTTAACAAATTCATTCTTAAAGGACAATGTCCTAAAGCAGGTTGTTGCTGGGTTTTTTTCCATTTTTATGCAATTTCATCTTTTGAATTATCATTTCAAACATTTTTATTTTAGTTTGAACCAACTAGGGGTTTATACGAGAATAAAAAATACCTAGTGTATTGTTTCGAAACGAAGCATCCACCACCTATAATTGTCGCCAATTGATAAAAGTTTATTATAATTATCATTGGTATACCGGGATTCGAACCCGGGACCCTAAGAACGTAAGAGTTCTTAGTGTTTGTGTGATGAGCATGGACATTTGTTTCCGAGTCATGGATGTTTATATTTATAATAAGTAGGTATGTATTTACAAAAGAAAAGTATCTATGTAGTATATCAACTATCTGGTGTCCACGACACAAGCCTCGTTGCTTAGTGTGGCACTAGATGGCGGTGTGTGTAATGTCCAGCGATATTTATTTATTTTTACAAGAATTGTTTCAACGCAGCTGGCATTTCTTTAACAAAAGTAATTAGAAGTTACGTACACTGTTCTTATCTATCTACACGCTTGCTAAACAATCACAGATACAAAAATGTGGAAACAACGTTTGGCTTTTCTGCTAATCCTATAGTTTTTTTTTTCACAAATCAAACCAGAGCTATATATTTAATCTTCCTAAATATGGGTAAAGATTGGTATAAACCTTATTTCATAGCCAATGTCAATTTATTGACATTAATATAATTGTTGTTTTAATTTAATGTACGAGGGCGGGTCAATAAGTCCGTGACTTTTTGAATTTCTGACCTCTTTACTGAAAAAGCAACACTACTCCTGTCAACAGGCATCTGTCAGTTGACTCCTGTCAAAATTTGAACTTGCTGCGTCAATTAGTTTGTGTTTGACCGCTATCTTTATCAGACTACCCAGTAATTTGAGGAAAAAATGGAAAAAAGTGAATTTCGTGTGCTTATTAAGCATTATTTTTTGCGAAAAAAAACCATTACCGAGACCAAGGCTAAGCTTGATAAATACTATGGGGACTCTGCACCATCGATTTCAATGGTAAAAAAGTGGTTTACTGAATTTCGTTGTGGCTGTACAAGCACTGAAGATGCCGAACGTCCTGGACGCCCAGTTGAGGTCTCTTCACCCGAAACAATCGAAAAAATTCACGATATGGTGTTGGCCGACCGAAGATTGAAAGTGCAAGAGATTGTGGAAGCCGTAGGGATCTCGCATGGCTCAGTGGTTTCAATTTTGAATGATCACTTGGGCATGAGAAAGCTTTCCGCAAGATGGGTGCCGCGTTTGCTCACAGTCGACCACAAACGCAATCGTGTAACAATTTCACAGGAAGGTTTGGCGTTGTTTAATCGCAATATGGAGGAGTTTTTGCGCCGTTTTTTAACCGTGGACGAAACATGGATCCATCACAACACACCAGAGACCAAACAACAGTCAAAACAGTGGGTTTTTAAGGGTGAATCGGCGCCAAAGAAGGCCAAGGTGGGTTTGTCAGCCAATAAAGTTATGGCGACTGTTTTTTGGGATGCACGCGGGATAATCCACATTGACTACCTTCAAAAGGGAAGAACAATCAATGGGGAAAATTATGCCAACTTATTGGACCGATTCAATGACGATTTGAAAAAAAAACCGACCTCATTTGGCCAAGAAAAAAGTTCTTTTCCACCAAGACAATGCAAGGGTGCACACATGTGCAGTTGCCATGGCAAAAATCCATGAATTGGGCTATGAATTGCTCCCTCATCCGCCCTATTCTCCAGATTTGGCTCCGAGTGACTACTTCTTGTTCCCAAACCTGAAGAAATGGCTTGGTGGAAAAAGATTTGACTCCAATGATGAAGTCATCTCGCAAACAAAGGCCTATTTTGAGGACCTCGACAAATCATATTTTTTGGAAGGGATAAAAAAATTGGAGAAGCGTTGGACAAAGTGTATAGAGCTCAAGGGAGACTACGTTGAAAAATAAAATGATTTATTTATCAAAAAATCTGTGTTTTATTCCAAAAGTCACGGACTTATTGACCCGCCCTCGTATTTTGTGCCGTCGCTGTCGCCGGTGATCGTACCGCAACAGCACAATAATTAGAAGATTAAAAGTCCGATTTATTAGAATTCCTATAATACAAAGTGTAAACGGTCCCTACACGAAGCCGGCAACCAAGCGTTCCGTACATCAAATTATGTAACTCTACGCAAAAATTATTGCTGGGAAACTACTTTTTTTAGGGCTGAAAAATCATGTTTTACGGTAAGATTTAATATCGAAGCACAATGCTGATGGGTGCATTGAATAGTACGGGGGTTGTGGAAGTATTTACAACGTTAAATTGTGTAACTTTTACGGTAACGTTCAACTTTAACCTAAAAGTTACAACATTCAAAATTGTATTTAAAAAAACACTTGTGTAAAAGTTGGAACTTTGACCTCCAAAATCTCCGTAACTAGGTTCCCAGGTATTGTCTAGAACAAAAAAAACCTCTCAATGACGGGGAGAACAAGTGCCTTTCGGCTTCGTTAAGGGTTCTTTTACACCCATTCTTATTTTTTATTTACATAAGCCAGACTACATTTTCTATATTTAACCAACGATTCATCGAGACGCAAGAACAGCCATTGGGGCATTGTCCTTTACTTTATTTCCTGATGCGAATTAGTTCAAATTATACCTTATGCCTAAAACATTTTTTTTATATAAATGGTACCTATCCTATTTCGTTTACAGTTAAAAGCTATTACGTTTTTTGTTTGAAAAAATATATTTTTGAAATTTGATGCAAGGATTTAATATTCGATAGTTTAAACATATTCCTATGAATAAGTATTGCCAGTGTTTCACTGTCGTATTGTCGTCTACATATGGTATAAATTGTCTGCTAATCGAGATTTAAAGATGATCTAGTGTAATATATTTTTTAGAAAACTAACCTTCTTAGAGAAGATCTTTCTGTCTTTGTATATCTCTTCAACCGTCATGGAACCCATAATAGCACGCTGATGACCTTCAAGAGTCACCAGGGCTATATGTTGTATCTCCGCTTCACTTTTGTCCAGAAACTGCTCGCATGCAGAGAGCAGCATCTCGGCGTTTTGACCTTGAATCTTGACCTGTAATTACATTAAATTATGTGGTAAGACAGTGTACAACCACGTTACTTAATCTGACAAACTCACGTGTTTACAAATGCTTCTTTATGCCAACATTTGTAAGGGGTGATGCAGGTCGTATGCTGTGTTAAAGAAGCACACAGCAAAAGAAGCAGAAGAAGAACAACAGAATTATATAGCACGTATTTACAATTAGTCGGCTCAAAAGCTCGTAAAAAGCAGCGTTTGACGTAAAGCCCTAATTCAGCGATTGAACCTTGGACCCTCAATCAGCAGTCACGATTGGTACTATAGCTAGCCAGTAGACTAACGAGACTGTTAGGTACTACAAAAACAATCTGGCCAAAATCTGGATACACATACAGGTCGAGTTCGGTGCTCCTTACTTAGGAATAAAGAAGGGAAGACGATGGGCCGCCCACAGCATTATCGATTAGGTAGTGGTTGACATTTGTCAGTTTTTTTCCCATAACAAACAATATAATTCACAATATAGTTATTTACCTGTGCTATACCCGTCACGGATATTGGTACACCCTGGCTGGTATAAACAGTTGGTGACTCGACCTGTAGAGTCATGGTGTTCAGGGAAATACGCTGGACCGTTTGGATTTTCGGCCAGACGAACGCGCGTCCGCCCGGCACCAGTAGTGGCTTTGAGTAACAGCATCCTGAGGACAACATTGCATAGCGTTGTAGAACAACTTTGCATTGCATTACATTGTATTTATGCAAACTAGGAAAAATTATAGTGCACAAGTGTGTGCGCAAACACTGATGCATTCTCTCTTCCCTCACTATCAAAGAGAGAGATTAGCAGGCTTAGCGTGCTTTCCGAGTATGTTGTCATCCTCCAAACACTGGGGTACTACTAAGAAATTCCTAAAGGAAAAACTCAAATTGACTGCCGGACCTGGGGATCGAACCCTTGCGACTGCTGAGCAGTTAATAACTGCTCAGCAGTTCGGCGGGGGATTATATTATTATTTAAACATGACAGCGCAAGCAAACGCAATTCGCTTTGCTAAACTTTGGGTAAAGCAAAAGAAAAGTGAGTGGACAGCGTTTCGCCAAAATATTCATAATCATAAATGTTATCATGGTAAGTTATCTTTTTCATGAGCAATTGGGGACTATTTTGATAAATATTCATCTTGTTTTTGTCATTTTCGCAGATAACAGATAAAAACGATACCTTGATATTAAAAATCGTTACATAGATGACATTGCACGTAAAGAATATAATTATGAAAGAAAATGAGAGCATTTTTTCGTAAGAAATGGGTTAACTATATTATAAACTTCTTCAGTAGCAGCCAGAGTCCGGAGTCTGGATTTGCGCCCGGTTGATGGCAATAGGCTCACCCCCTATTACATGGGACTTAAACATAACTACCGAAATGTGGGTGTACTATTAGATATACCTCTGCCTAAACCGTCGGGGATTACAGGCGTGGTGTAATCTTATACAGGGTTATTTGTAAAACACCGACAACCACTCAGGACTGTGTTACTAACATCATAAGCAACAACTTTTGTTCGATGACTTTTAAAAATTCATCATATTTTAGTTCATCAAATGATCGTACAAAAATAAAAATATTTAAATTGAATGCTCTAAATGTTAAGAAATCTATGCGAAGCAAAAGAAAGCGATAGTACACTAATGAGGGGAGCGGGGTCAGGGCGGCGAGGGCCCGTAAAAGCGTTCAATTTAAATATTTTTATTTTTTTATGAAAATTTGATGAACTAAACTATGATGATTTTTTAAAAGTCATAGAACAAAAGTTGTTGATTATGATGTTAGTAACACAGTCCTGAGAGGTTGTCGGTGTTTTACAAATAACCCTGTATATCTCCTTCCTTACAGTAGGTACTATAAGCAAGATCCACGCCTTGATATAATTCCATCATCAGCAAACAAATTAATAGAAAAGTCTCGTGGCATACCTTAAGGGGCTGACAACACCTTATTGATGTTATTCAAGTTGTTTTTGAAGAAAAACTATTTGTTCTAGTACATGAAAAAAAAAATTGTTAATATTCATCATATTTCAAAGGCCGTGGACGGACTCGATACATAATTGGGCTCGTTAGAAAATAATTGCAAAGAGTGGTCTTTAAATCGTCATTAAACGGTTCTATGGTTCTGTCTTTATTTTTTTGACGTATGGGTCTGCAATTAAAAACATATAGTCAACATATTCACACCTAAGCCGCTCACGAGTCACATTTCACAAATAATCCACACTTTTATTTTTCAATATTTATTCATTATTTTCTTTTAAAACCTGGCCGCCCAGTAACTCTCTCATTTACTCCGATACAAATAGACAGTGTGCGCGCATTTTGGTGTTGACATCCCCTTAAGGAATTTATTTCTTTTTGTTTCGTGGCTAAGCAAATTTATCTGCGTATTCATTGGGAAAGTTGCACAGCATTGTTTCATCAACGTAATATTCCATACTAAAGTTAAACAAAAGATGCGCAAAGTTGATATTGTAATAAACAATGTTACAAGAAGTCTTTATGTTGCTTTCAGCCATTAACTAATGAGGTTGTTCCTTAGAAAGTAATCTCTGGTCTCGCCCCGTTAACAATGGCTTTCTAGGGTTTGGTTGGGTGAGGACTTTCAATCACTTACTTACATAAAATTATGGTGATAGCTAGATTTAAAAAACCGGCCAAGTGCGAGTCGGTTTCGCGCATGAAGGGTTTCGTACCATCATAGTAACAGAAATACACATTCTGTGAGGAGGCTTAGTAATAGGGTTCCGATGGTTATCCTTCGGGTACCGAACCCTAAAATAGTACAGATTCTTCTTTCCACAAGGCAAGCATTGCAAAAGACAACTCAGGAAATTATGAATGCAATAGAAAAGATATTTGTGATCACTAACTTCTCCAATATCTCTATCCTCCTTAAATAACACATTAAAAACATTATCATCTGGCTGGCCTATTCCCATCAAGGTTGGGATCGACTTAAAGTCAAATGCGGTTGCAGCGCTGAATTGGTGTTCAGCGCTGCAACCGCATTTGACTTTAAGTCTGTACTTACTTTACATGGAGCCGCTGCTTATCTGACCTCCACAATACCACTTGGAAGACTGGTTGTCAGACTTTGGGGTCTTTGGACTACCCATACCGGCTGTCAAAGATCTACAAATAACAGCTGGAACCAACTGTATGTACCAACTCGGTATGTAATTGATGATCACTCATGTACGGACCACCCTCGGCAAGAGTGGCTTAACCTTGGAGATCGACCAGCGCAGCTGCATTCTTATTTCTTTTATCATTATCAGCACAGCATAAATAAACATTAAGTTTGTATTTTGAACGGAAGTAGAACATGAGTAATGCGAAGCAATATAATAAATCTAGCTGGAAGAATTAGCATTAGAACCAGTACCCATAAATACATCATAACATCATGCTGTAATCCCGTTTGGTTTAGGCAGAGGTGTATCGTACACCCATATTTAGCCAGTTAGAGGACCATGAACATTTTTCCACGAACTTAGGGCGTAAGAGCAACAAAATTGAAATATAAATATCTCAAACAGTAGATTATAATTAGGAGTTCACTTCATTCTGAAACTACAAGTACCTAAGTGACCTGAAAACAGAAATAGAGCCTGTTGAAATATGTTGTCTTTTGCTGTATTTTGATTGTGTGTCAAAATGGCCGCTTCATGCGGAATCATAATAGGAAAATAATATCACCCTCTATTTGTATATGGACATCAACAAGGTACAAATTCATACACTGCTAATAAATACCTGATGGAAAATCCAATAACACCTTGCCCAACATGGGAATCGAACCCAGGATCTCATGCTCAGCAGTAAATCATAAATCATATTATTTCTGTAAATTGGTTTTAGAAAACACTTTTACAAGTCACATCATTTTATGTTTTAAAACTAGATGGGTTTGGTGTTTCGTAGTGATCGTGTAGCTCAGCTCATGACTCAAGGAGCTTAATGACACGACAGTAACTTCAGTTACTGTGATTATTGGTCATTGTAATAAGGAGACCGAGCGCTATTTGGGAAAATTTTCGGTTTGTCTGTATCTACCACCGTTACGGAGATACGATAGATAAAAACGCAGTATTTCGCAAAAAATCTAGACATTTTTTAATAAAAACACAGTGCGTTAGAATTTTTAGGTTTGAACACAGTAAATTGCTATTTACTGTGCTGTAATATGTGTTCATGTACTTTTATAAATATGTTTTGCTTGGCTATAACACAGCTTCTATAAGTACTGTGGTTTTATGTAAAATTTCCATAAAATGTATCTTAAGTTAAACTTTAATTTATCACAGTATCTAAAAACCACATGATACAATATGTTGATGAGTTCATAGGAATTTCGGACCGTTTAGCAGTGCTGAATATGAAATTACCCAATCAAGAAGACATGTGGTCTATTGTGCAAGTTTACTCTCCAACTGAAAAAGACAATTGAAGAATCTATACAGTGATGGGAGATTTCAACGGCCAGACAGGTGAAAGCTTGCCAGAAGAAAGACGTGTTCTTGGACCATATGGAACTCGACGAAGCAAAAATGGAGTAAGATGTCTTTCGAAAACTACCTCTACATTCAAAACAGCAAATTTAAAAAGAAAGGTTCAAGGAAATGGACATGGGTATCAACAGGATATGACCAGGGCAAATACAAAAATGAACAAAACTAAACTCCAACAAACCAATGTATTTCACCGATTTAAATGTTGTGAACAAATTTAATATCAACACAACAGAAATTAGTGGAAAAGGTTGGAGGAGGCCTTTGCCTATTGGCAATCAGCAGAAGACAACCTAGATTTCATATAACCTTGATTTAAAGAAATTGTATTACGAACTGTTGAATAAATGGCTTTATTATTATTATTTAATCACATATATCTTCAATAACAGTATCTTAGTTACTGGGTTTAAGCTGCCTGCGAAGCCTGCTGTTAATAGGTTTTCACCCAGTATATGTACAGTTACTGTGTCGTAATAACACGAGTCCCTGTCTTTAAATGGTTAAAACACAGTAACATGTAAAACTACCCCAGTAACTGATTGGTTACTGTGGTCTACCACAGGAACCAATCAGTTACTGGGTTTTAACATAAAAAACTCTGCTCTGCTTTATTCTATTCCTATTATAAAACACAAAAACTGATTTAATTAAATAAAAAATAGTTTTTTATACACTGAATTGAAGCTTTGTTCATTTTACAACTTAAAAAAATGTTCATTTTATCATTTTCAACCTAACTTAAATGTTTAGTCTATAATAAAACGTTTTAACAATTTTACTTTAACTGCGTTTTTTACAAAATGGTATTTTCGGAGTTACTGTGTTTTCCTTTACGAGGGCAGTACATCACTTGAAAAAGTAAATAACATGTCAAATGAATAAAAAAAATTACAAAATAATAATACCACACTTGAACTAGTAAATAATGTCAACTAAATCGAGAAAATAATAATTTAATAGGTACTTGAAAAAGTAAATAATGTCATTGTGCATACAATTAATATTCATAAGATGTCAAACTGTAATAAAAAATAGAAAAATAAAACAGGTACAAATTCAATTCAATTTCTATTTAAATTGGAGCAATTCAAAATCCAAGCTTTTTTGTCTTCAATATAATCTTTAACAGCATAGAAGGCTTCTTGGCATGTTTTCTAAGAGATTTGAATTTATTTAGGCTTAGTTCTTAAATGTGGCTTGGTATTTTATTATAAAAGTGTATACATTGGCATTTAAATGATTCTCCCGTTTTCTTGAGCCTTGTTGCGGGTACAATAAATTTATCTTTATTCCTTGTATTTATATTGTGGATTTCATTATATTTCTTAAACAGCTTTATATTTTTGTGCGCATACAAAAGGGTTTCATAACTATATTGAAAAGGAACAGTTGTTACATTAACCTCCTTGAACTATTGCCCATGGGGAAATATTATTGTATGAGGGACTTTTTAGCCACTCGGATCAAGTATTGAATGACAAACAAAATTGCTTGCAGATAATTTTTATCAATAGTTTCTTAAGTACAAGAATTTACTTATCAAGATATGGAAGTGTTATATTATTATTAACTAAAGTTGAAACATCACAGGTATTGCTTGGTGCTCAGGGCTTCACTGTACATGCTATGCTGTAAATTAATTAAATGTTCTGAGCAATAATACCAATGTTTTATAATTGCAGTGGTCACATTGACACACTTGCCACTGCTCGCCAGGGTGCTTGAATAATATATAAGTTACTTAATGAATCTTGGAAAGAATAGGGACATCAAAGGTATGCCCAGAAAACAGAGGATGCTTCAGTTTTTTGAGGCTACTTCTATTCAGCATCATGATGGCATTCAAACTCATCAGCCTAAATTTAGCGATGAGTTTGGAACTATCAGTAGTATCCATCAGCTCCTATAACGTGCAAACAACATGACACGCAGGACCTAATAATAAGTGTCCCATCAGGGTACACAACTAATCAAGCATGGCATGAAATTCTTATTAGAAGGAGTTAGCATGGCCATAGTATTTAGAATAAGTTGATCCATTTAAAAATTAATCATCTAAACCTGATACTATACGACTGGTCTGTCGTATAATTTTTACACTTTGTATTATTTCAACTTAATAATAAATTTGTTATTAGATCTAAGTAGGTACAGCATTATTATTTTTATAACAGACATCTCAAACGTTTCAATAGTGTTTTTAATGCGATGAGTGACCCTGGAAAGAATAGATTAAACAGAATTGGAATGCATACATATACATTGATAGGTACCTACTACAATTTACATTTCGCGCTAGCCAGACACTCATTAAATTGGTGCAATGATGTCATCCTCAACCTTCCTGAAGTAAAGACACACCTACTAAGTTATCAAAAATAAATCTAACATGAAAATAATGAAAGCAGACCTGCGCTAAGTGTAATGAATTAGATAAAGCACCGAAAAACAACAAAAAATTAGATCGTGTAAATAGTATACTCACCGGAGACGACAAGCGCCTCATTAGGCCCGCACGTTACAAAACCCCAAACCATGTTAATTTGCTTGAAATAAAACTAACTTTTAACTAAATAAACTCAGTAAATCAAACTAAACATATAAATTATTGAATTTATTTACGTCAAAACACTAATCGGCTTCTTGGAAATGGATCTAGGCGACACCACAGAGTCGACACCATAGAGTCATTTATAGACTGAATACACTATGGCGATAGGCGAAGCGATAGAATACCATCAACCATGAGACACAGAGCGACAACACCACAATATTTTTTTATTAAGTTTTCACAACAGTTTATTATTCGCTAGCGACCCAAAGTGTGTGTGGGATGTGAAATTCGGGCATCGTACTAACTAACTAACATAACTGACTTGAAATTAGAATCGGTAAAAAAGAATAATCGAGTATTATTCGAGTAAGTCGAGGAACGCGCGCACCATAGTATAATGTACTCTGTGGCGCGCACAATGGGGGCAGCAGCGTTGCCAATTTAGCATATTATATTTTTTTATTTGGCATATTTTGTTCTCATTTAGCATATTTTTTTAGCTTTTAGCATACAGCATATTTTTTGTAACATATTTTTTATAACATGAAAAGAATGTAACCACAATCTTTCTTGAAATAATAATTGAAATCGATACTCGAATCCGAAACCGTTTGGCGGTGAGAACCCTGAATGCAATTTTGTACGTCAGATTCCTAAAAAGAGCAGGAAATTGTATAAATTCTTACACTGTTCCAGACTATGTACTACTCTGTAACGGAACCAAAGAGAGTTACGACTCTAGCTCTCCGCCTTGCTCATCAGCTGATGTTGATGAAAATGAAGACATTGATATTCTATTCCCCTGATTTAATTTCTTAATAAATGACACCTGTATAAGTTGGAATTTTTTAGAGAAGGATATTTTTGGCAATTATTTTTTACACCAATCTAGCAAATTTTGAAGTAGTTGAGTTGGCAACACTGGGGGGCTCGTGCATGAATACGCCGGTAGACGCCTTCGTGAGAGTAAGGTCTTCAGAAATGACAGATATTTTTATCACGTCTTTTTACTAATATTTACAATTTGTGGTCAAGATTGGGCCATTCTTGATGAATTATTGTAGATTTTATGTGGCAAGTTATGATATATTTTGTTAGCACTTGGAGGTAGAATGATTTTTAAGGTGGATGCTCCAAGGTCACCCGCGAAATTCAAATTTTCATATGTTTTTTGCAGTTTGCAGGCCGATAAGACGTATGTGTATAACTATACAATTATAATCATCAAAATCATCAATACAACCCTCCGAGCGCATAAAGGTGCAGGAATGACTTTGACCTTGAAAAAGTAACAAGTGTTACAGTCGCGAATCATACTTTGTTCAACATACAACCTGACACTGACCTGCAAATTGCAAAAAACGCAAGAAAATTTTAATTTCGCGGGCCACCCTGGAGCATCCACCTTAAATGTTTCATGCTTTCAAGTTTTAGGGAGAATACTGTAAATATGTTTCTGAAGTTTACACTGTGTTCTTATCTTCTTAAATATAAAAACCAGCCAAGAGCGAGTCGGACTCGCGCACCGAGGGTTCCGTACAAGCTTTTTGACGACCCGAATGGCGCAGCGGTAGTGATGCCGCCTTACGTTCTTAGGGTCCCGGGTTCGAATCCCGGTTGGAGCAAATGTTTGTGTGATGACAAACATTTGTTTCCGAGTCATGGATGTTTATATGTATAATAAGTATGTATTTACAAACAAAAAAGTATCTATGTAGTATATCAACTATCTGGTGTCCACGACACAAGCCTCGTTGCTTAGTGTGGCACTAGATGGCGCTGTGTGTTAATGTCCAGCGATATTTATTTATTTATTTTTATAGGACAAACTTGCTATTGCACCAACCGCAAATAATAAGTTAGTAATAGTAAAATCGAATAGAATTTTATTTGTGTAAAAGTATGGTACATTATTAGAGCTACCTACTGGTCGATGATACATCTAATGAAAAAATTACCACTCAGTGGATACTAAATATCAGGAAATAATTTAATAGTAACTGCGTCTATTTTAACGTGATTCATATTATTATCTTGTAATGGTTCTGCTAAAAGCAGCTATTTTAGACCCCCCTGCTCTACAATAGCAGTTCCGACAGAGGGGACAATAAAATATTTATTAATTCCATGCTGATGACAATTCAATATTATTGACGTATTGTTATTAACTGTATTGAATGACATTAACATCATTTTATAATCCAAAAGTCGTTATGGAAGACCGTAAAAAGCCATTGAAGATGGTGAGACCTTATCAAAGTCTCAATCTGAGCAATGAAGTCAAGCTCAAGAAACGTATATACTAACTGGAATGAGGACGGGCAACCCACGAACGTTCCGAGCGAGAAAGCTTCAAGAGTGGATGTTCTCTTTCTAATAGGGTGTCCAATAATCATACTAACTCTTGAGACAGTTACAGAGTAGCTGTTATTTTATTATTTAATGATGATGACCTGCAACTCAATAGCATTCTAGGCGAAATAGCTTCAAGAGTGGATGTCATTAACTTTTTATGTTAACTTAAATGTATGTCTGTACCGTCCAGTTGCAAATTATTAATTTCGCAATCGCTTCGTTTTCTTTTTTTACTGATGGTAAAACATCAAATGACTCCTCCCGCTCTGGGCGGAGCAGGAGGGAGTGTCAGACTTTTACTGACTAAAACCCATCGATGTTCCTTCATCGCCCTTTGTGTTCCGGGGCCACGGTATTTCTTTCGAACAGTCCCACAGCCCCGGATGGTTTCGGTCCTTCATTTAAGAGTTACTCGGTCGACTTTTAGATAAATTCAAGAGAAAGTTATAGTCTGTAGAGCGAGCGTAGCAAGCTCGAAAATTTTAACACTACCTACTTTGGACAGGTTAGAATTGTTTCGACCTACTGGAGTTACCTGGGCTTCTTATAGATAAAGCCTCAAGAAAAACTAGGTTGCAATAGCGAGCGTAGTGAGCTCGTAATTTTTTTACATCATTGCCTAAGATAATTATGCTATAATTGCATATAAGTCTTTGGGGCAAGGGGCTCTTAATTTATTTCAGGCTGTCTATACCGGTCCATCAGGCAAAAATCCAATAAGAGTGCCAATCCAGAGGTAGAAAAAAGAAACCTTTTTGACAAATGTTTTTCCGCAGGGTTAAACAATATTTTAATTTCTGTGATTCCATTTACGCTACAATTTATTACGAACAATAATACCATTATAAGGCATCTATGGCATTCATTCAGGAAAAGCTTTAAAATTTTAAAATTCTGAGTCTCTATGGGCAGCTGCCTTCTGCTGGTGAATCAAATCAAATCAAAGCATTTATTTCAAGTAGGCCAGTTACAGGCACTTTTGAATTGTCGAAACAAAGATGAAAATTAAATGTAGCTACAGTCCCAGTCACAAGGCATAAAAACTGTGAAAGTACTGTAGTTGCCCATTCCCTAGCGTAGATCTCTATGGAGAAGAACGGGCAAGAAACTCCATGGACACTCTTTTAAATCAGAATATTTTTACAAACCTTGGTTACATCATTCAAGTTGAGATGGTACATTATAAGAGAACAATGTAGCAAGATGTGCACGTTAAAAGTGTCCATAGTAAATACAAAACAAACAATTAAAAAAAAAAAAAAAACAAATAAGCCGTGGCACCCAAGAGCTGACCAGTCCCAACTGACAGCGCCCGTTCACGAACATGACGCATGGATCAGCACCATTCAACTCAACCATTTTGAAGGGAACTAAATGATCCGACACACGCGCCACCATCAGTGAGACATTGAGTGAGCATGACATACTCTTAACCGCCAGGGCACATTCAAGTCAAGAAAGGACGTAGGTTTCCAGCGACTGATAGCATTCTAGTACATAGCACTCACACAATATGGGATATGCGTTTATATAATACCAAAAATATTGAATTTATACAATACAAAGATAGTTGTACAATCTTCAGCAGCTCCAACAATACAATTAGTGCTATCCATTTATGCGCCCCTGTCCTTGTGGAGCAGGACCGGCATTGAGCCAAGCATTTTTATCAGCGATATAATCGTCCAATTTGTAATATGCTTGCTTACATAATGTGCGTTTAATGCATGTTTTAAATTTTGTTTCATTCAGTTCAAGAATGCTTTGTGGTATTTTATTATAGCATCTCAAACAGTACCCCATGAAAGAAGAGTCTACTTTAGCGAGTCTGAAGCCTGGCTGAACTAATTGGTCCCTATTTCTAGTACTGTAATTGTGTCTGTCACCTCTTTTACCAAAAAGATGTAGATTTTTCCTCACGTACATTATGTTTTCGTAGATGAATTGACAATGTACCGTCATGATGTTAATTTCCTTAAACAGTTCCCTCAGAGAATCGCGCCTACGAAGATTGTATATGGCTCTGATGGTTCTTTTTTGCAGAATAAATATAGATTCAATGTCTGCAGCCCGTCCCCATAATAAAATGCCATAAGACATACTATGAAAGTAACTAAAATAGACCAATCTAGCAGTATCTACATCAGTAAATTGACGGATTTTTCTAATAGCATATGCTGCTGAACTTAGCCGCCCCGCCAGAGATGTTAAATGAGAACCCCATTGAAGCCTTGAATCAAGCGTAATCACCAGGAAAACCGTTTTATCTATGAATTCAAGTTTATCTTTATTCAATACTATATCACAATCGCTACTTTTGACATTCGGTAAAGCAAATCTTATGCATTTCGTTTTTTTTTCATTGAGTACCAAATTGTTTGCTGTGAACCAATTATGGACTTGAAGTAGGGCATTATTCACGTCGTCTAGATTTTGAGCTCGTCTATTTATCTTAAAAATTAGGGAAGTGTCATCGGCAAATAACACCATATTTTGAGGTTGGTTTTTCAGTAAATACGGTAGATCATTTATATATACTAAGAAGAGGAAAGGACCCAATATTGAGCCTTGCGGAACCCCCATTTTGACTTTTAAACCCTGTGAATTAACACCATTTATTTGAACATATTGTTGTCTATCACTCAAATAAGATTTTACCAAACTAAGTGCAAGTGACGCCCATGACCAGATAAACAACTAGAATATTTAATTTTAATTCCGTCAAACTAGCTCAAGCTTGGCCTTGGCTAGGTGACCTTCCACGCGGTTTAGTGCCTTCTACTTTCCCTTGGACGACAAGGCGTTCTATGGAGGGATTGTCACGACGGGAAACATGTCCAAAGAATGTACTTTAGCTATCAATGTGATTTCAGATTACTTTAAAAAAATTTTTACTAGCAATTGTTAGACAAAGACACAATCCACTTTGGTCGCTTTCTCGCTCTGAAGTTTTTCCCCCTATGAATTAAATTAAAGTAATACCAACTCTATCTGTTTGTGATAAACTTCATTTTCAAACGGTTTAAATCAAGATTTTGTTTGTAGTCTTTCCAGTTCATATAAGTTCCTTGGTTATGATAAAACGTATCGTTTTGATAATTTAGTATGCCTAATATTTTTCAATGTAACATTACCAACTAAATCTCGTCATTTTTGCCATCGCATCTACTATTAGGACTACTTTTTTAATCCATCGCCAAAAGTAATGAAAACCAAATGAAAACTCTTTCAACAAATACAAATTCAATCAGAAATAAAGATTTTTGTACTAGATGGCAGCACTTGTGTTTATATTGTGGTATTTAACGGATTAGGTTTTTTTTTATTTCTGAACATTAATGAAGTAACCTTAACTTAGTTGGATAGTATGGTAATGGATTTTAGACATGCCCAATTTATGTAAATCAAATACAGTACTTCAATATTTTTTCACAAAAGAACATCGATAGTTTTTCGACAAGCCATCTCGCTAATCGCTCTCGGTCGCCAACATTTTGATTATCTTATAATCTTGAGGCTCGCATCACTAGTCTCTCACCTCAATGTTAACATAATAATCTAAATTTTTCATCATGACAAAATTACAATGGTACCTCCGAGTACGATCGAGCAATAAACTTCAATAGATCTATGAAAAACAAGTAGGTATGTAAACAGATCAATGCATAGAAAAACCTAGTCTCAAAGAGTATAATAATAATATGAGCCTAGTCTCTTTATCGAAATAAGAAGTGATAACATGAAGTTGTTTTAAAGAAAAAATAAACAAAACCTATGGCATTTTATGGTATGTATTTTATAAGAAACTCATTAGAAGAGACCTTTATAAAATCTGACTTACACGAGCATTTTTTTCAATCAGCTTTCAACTCGAACACATACTTGATTTTTTTGTTATAACGGATGCAACTTTCGCAGTTTATTTTTATTCCATTCAAGTACTGATTGCTGTAAGGTGATTGTAAAAATAAATCAGTTTGAGCTCAAGTCAAGGCATCCAAATGGGCCTTTCCTATCAAGGAGACTACAGGTTATGACGACCCACTGGCCCAGGTTTGAATTGATATCACTAAGTATGACCAACAGAAATCATCATTCTCCTGCCTTTATCACAATTTATTTGAGGTGGGTGCGGCATATCTCCTTCTTATAATACATACTATACTTCCTATTTGCATGGGCGGACTGCAAAATTTCTAGTATAACTTAACCTAAGTACCTGCTTTCATATCCTCGGTCCAAGGCACTGAGATAATAATTAGGAATATACTGGCTTCCACATTTATTAATTTTGATGTGCTGTGCTTCTCCAAGGCCATTGATGCTTGGATACTCGTTTGCCAGAATACTGAAGAATCCGACCACCTAACCCAGAGACAGTGGGACGAGCCGCTCTGCAGGGAACCTCAACTGCACCTTTGTAGAAAATATGTTTTCAAACTCTTTGGAGTTGAAACTCGGGCTGTGGGGTTCGAGTGCTCATAGCCTGTTTAAGGAAATTTCCACAGGCCTAGTTGATGTATCCCGTGACCCAAGGGCTTTCTTTTACTTTGACCAGAGGCGAAGTGCTGCCATACAATGTGGCTACGCCGCCAGTCTCTTGGGCACATAACCTGCTGAAAGCGTTGAGGAGGAGATTTTTAATGCCCTTTTCTAGTTTTTGTTAGTTTATTTCATAGTTTTTAATTCAGAATTAAATAGTTTGCTCCATATAATAAATTAAAACTTCTCAGTTATTCTGCAGCATGTTTTCTTTTTCCTTAATTCTTTAAGACCATCACAAATGTAGTGCCTAATAGCTAAATATTATTTACTTAGTTTTTTTTATTATATAAGCAAATTACCAGCGGGCCTAAAATGGCCGCTTTAGCAGAATCAGAATATGATTCACGTTAAAGAAATTAAGTTCTTAAAATGGACTTTATTGTTCATAACCATGAAGAATTCTTTTTTTTGAAGAGAAAAGTTATGTGAATAATGTGGGGCAACTTGTACCTCTTTTCCTAATGTGTGTCTGCCTAGGCCTTTCCCAATTATGTTGGGGTCAGCTTCCACTCTAACCAGATGCAGACCAGTTTTCCAAATAATTCAGTATAAAAGCCAGACTATGTATTTGGGGTACTTATGATACCTAACCTACCGTTTGCTAAGTTTCATCTTTGTGAGTCAAATAAATAAACAGTTTTCTCTTGCAGATTGCTGTGGTTGTATCACAATGACAAGACTGCAGTGCTTCGTTGCTGACTAAAGAAAAGGTAAGAATTTGTATTGTACTTAAAATAACTTAACTCACTTTTCTCTGAGGACTTGTGATGAGAATATAGTGCAGCTCTATTCCAGCTGGTCATAATTTACTAGCCTTCGCTACATTAAATGCTGGATTTACACTCCTTCATTTGTTTATTAAAATACTAGTCTGTATGTGTGGATGTCGGAAATTATCCCACAGGAATGTCCTACCGGTACAAATAGTAGCCTGTGTCCTAAGCATATTCTACATTCCCTTCAACCCTTTTGGCATGAAGGCGTGACAAACAAACAAATTCACTTTCACATTATTTCCTTAGATTAGTTAGGATGCTTAGACGCACCATCACCAACATTATGTCGTTATCGTTTTAGCAAAATCGGCCTGTATTTAGGTTTTTCTATTAAAAACCTATTTAATAAATAATTTATTACTTGGAGATTTTAGTGCTCACCTGTTTATGCAGGTTGAGGAGATCAATAGGTTACCCAACGACTTCGAAAATTCAGCAATTAGGAGCTTACTTATTCCGGTTCTCTTAATACTTACCCACAGTAACTTTCCCTTGCGACAGAGAACCAGGTAAAAATATGCATATTTTCGACGCTGATCCATATTACTATGTTTGGGCCTACATTTCAGTAGATAATTCATTGGTACATGGGCAAGAAGAGCACACAACACCATACCTACTGGTTTAGGCTCGTTAAATATCATCGCGAGATGTCGTATATCTTTTCATGAAAACGGCGAAGGCGTTAACTGGAATACCTATTATTTTTGCGTGTTAATTCAAGAGTAGATAAAAAATACGTTTTCAAACAATATTTTGGAATATTTTCAATCGCCTTAGTCGTGTTAGGGGAGGGACCTAGCTATTTCAATGTTTATTAATTTATTTAACACTTCAAGCACAAAGTACAGAGGTGGACTTAATACCATAGGCATTTTCTACCAGTCAACCTTTTGGTGAAATCTGAATATATTTTTGTGTAAAAAGTGAATGTTATGATATGTATGCAATGTTATGTACCATACTAATGAGAGTAGACACGGACGGTGCCTTAGTTGTGACAGTCCCTAATTAACGAGATGTAGGTAACTTGTATGCACTTTAATTTTTGCAATTTATTTCACCACCTCTTAATGCCCTCAAAACGGCGAACGAAAAACATCGCGAAAAAACCAGCATTCCTACTTGATATAATTATATACCTACATAAAGGGCTGTGAAAAGACTCTTAACGAAGCCGAAAGGCACTTGTTCTCCCCATCATTGGGATCATTTTTTTTTGTTCTAGACCATACCTGGGAACCTTCTAGTTACGGAGATATTGGGGGTCAAAGTTCCAACTTTTTACGCAACCAAAGTTACAGTTTTATTAATCCATGTTTTTAATGAAAGAACTTTACTTTAAACACCTCCACGACCCCCACACTATTCAATCCACCCACCAGCACAATGTTTTGAGTGCGTTTCATTGAGTTTTACCCAGTGGCGTAGCGTAAGTAACAGCCGCCCGGAGCGGAATTTTTTTTTTCGTACCATTTTATTTATCAAACAAAGTCATGTAAGATAACGTCACAGATGGAAGCGCTTTTATGAGCAACGTTGTTTAAAGCCTGCCATTCCTAATGGCTTGTATCATAGGGGTGTGATACACATTTGACGCCATCGGGCCGCGAACCATGCAAATCTATGTGCATATCCGTCGCTCCCGTTTCATTATCACTAATAGCATGTGGCGTAGAACCACACTTCGCTTGGTATACGGCGATTAATTGATTATACCTTAAGGTTAGTACAGTGCCCGTTGGAAATAATAGAGAGGTAATTTTACGGGTCTTGGATTTGTGTAATTTTTTTTGCATAATTAGCTCCCCCTGTAATCCGGTATGTGTGGATTTTGTGCTAAAACCTAGCCAGAGTATATCATTCATAAATTATCTAGCCAGATTGATTTGGTTTTCGTTCAATAGCACCTGTACCGTAAATTTCGCTGGACATAAACCGTAAGTGCAATCAGGAACTCTTCAACCTGTTTGAGGATCTAGGCACTTTTTAGGGTAAAAGGAAAAAACGGAACCCTTATAAGATCACTTTCTTGTCCGTCTGTTCGTCTGTCCGTCTGTCTGTCCGTCTGTCTGTCCGTCTGTCACCACCGATTTTCTCAGGAACGCGTGGACCTAGCAAATTGAAATTTATACCGTATACTGAGGTCTATAGTCCCTATTAGGTGTATAAATCAAGGTCCTGGGTCAACACGATAAAAAGATATGGGAAAATTTAGATTATCGCGAAAACTTGTAAGTACCAAAATGTACCTCAATTTTCCACTTTTTTTATTTTTCGGACTTTTCCCTTTAATTGTGCTGATTTTAACCAGAATTGACAATTCTAGGTCAACCGGAAGTACCCTATAGGTTTTGGGTCGAAAACCTAAGTGGTAGTTCCCGTTGACCTAGAATCACGAAAATTGGCAAAAAAGCAAGGTCTTACAGCAGATGTAAAGGGAAAAATCTGAAAACCGTAAATATGTAGTCCTCTCAGCCCCGGCCGTACCGTTTTCGGAACGGACAATAAACTTCCCTCGGGCCCGGCCGTACCGTTTTCGGAACGGCAGGTACAGGCAATTTGAATCTTTTTTCAGAATAAAGATATGGCTCTAAATCGTTTGCAAAAAGTTTCACTCCATTGATAGTAATACTCCTTGTCGCGAGACAAAAGACTAGTAACTTTAAATGGCAACTCTAAGAAAAAAATATAAGATTGCGCTTCGTTGTCGTTGAAATGTCAGTTATGTCAGTTTAGGTAAACATTCGAGTGACTGTGAAGTGATTTATTGTGTTTTTGTGTAGATAAGTGCTTCAAAACTGTGTGAAGTGGATGTTTACGACATCATTATAGTGTAGTGATTGTGCGCGACAAAAAACAATAAACACGGGAGAGGCAAAAAATCTTTTGTGAGCCAACAAAAGTTTCGTCGGAAGAATTTCAACAATGAACACGGAACGAACAATTGAAAACGTAAGTTTTACTCTTTTATTATGAAATATAGTGTAGGAAATAGTGTTAGCTAGGTGAATATGAGCACGAAAACATGATTTTCGTGTTCTCGAAGCATAAATCATCATATTTATGTAGATTCAAGTATTTTCAAGTCAAGGTCACATTACGTGGTGGACATTACGCAATAAATATATTCTAATAGGTATTTTGAGTAAATTCTTATAAGATTATTGTATATCAGACTCTTATGAGAATTATTTATTAGGTTTCTTATATAATTATTACATTCGTTCTAAAGTTTCGTGTGAATTGAATCAGTAGGTAGACCAACAAAAAAGAAATGCGGCCACAGCTCTTAGCGCGGCAAGTTTTTTCATATACCTTCATCTCATAACATAACAATTATAATTCTCAAGTAGTTTTACAAGTGTTGTTTATATTCAAACAGATGCTAGCACGATTCCGTAACGTGAAACTGTTTACCTTTTGCGATAAGCGCCCGTATATGTCGAGTGGTAGGCCCTTGAGCGCGCGCGGTCCGATGACTCACGCGATGACGTAACCAGGTGGTGAGGGAAGGGGGTAACCGTTATTTATGTTGGGAATCGAGAGGTTAATGACAAAAAAAAGCGATTTTTCCATTACAAACTTGTAATTTGCGGTTGGTGCAATAGCCGTTTCTAGGGATCAAACAGCAAAGTTAAGTTTGTCCTTTAAAAAGTATGTACGGAACCCTGGGTGCGCGAGTCCGACTCGATCTTGGCCGTTTTTTTTAATAACAGTTACAAAATAAGGGGACCGCCTTTGGAGAATGAAGGATGCAATAGCAAGCGAAGCTAGCTCTCAATTTTTAGCACCTCGCCTGAGATAAATGAGGCGTCCTTTGACGATGATAGCAAAAACTGAAAAGACGTCCCTGACCGGAGTTCAGGACAAATTGCCAGTAGGTGACTCAGCACCGGGATACTTTCCAAGCGTTCCAACCACTCTTTGGATACTTGACACGTTGTTTTTTTTATTTATGTTTATCATCATTATCCACAGTCCCGAAGCATACATCCATCAGTGAGGGGTCACTGATGGATGTATGCCTCGCCCTCTCTTTACTTGTGTCATCTTGGCGTTTAAGGTTTAACGCGTTGTTGTGCCCCACGTGTAAGCGTTTAGGCACTCTGCCGGAAAACCGCGACTAATAAGGTGAATATGTAGACTAATTGAGTATATCGGCTTAAGTTCTTGAGAATCGTTGTTCCGCCAGTGTGTGCTAACGATCGCGCATAGGTACAGTCAAATCATCATCATCATCTTTAAGCAAGCAAGCAAGTTTCTTTCTTTGTGTTATCTTCTTTCATTCACCCGGCTGTACCTATCAAGCGTCATTTACTCCATTTTCTTTCGTATCTTCTCACATTCCATACAATTCATCAGCATTTAAATTAATTTTTATCAGTGTCAAACTGCTGTCAGACATACGGAGCTCCTCAAATATTTTCGCGATTTCCTATAAATACTGTAAAGTTGTGCCTAAAAGCAATATAAAAGTGTAGCCAAAGTGTTTCGGTTTCCGTGTTAATGTTATCTAGTGTGCTAAACAACAACAGCAAAAAAAAAAACTAATCGAAAGTTCAAAAATTCTCCCAATGAAAACCATCTACCCACTTAATTTCACAAACATTGTACTTTTATGTCTCTTTGAAAATGTCACTGTCAAAGTGCCAATGTCAACTTCAAAGCAGTTTTGCCACTTAAAAAGATTAATTTAAATTACTTAAATTTAAATTACCCCAGAATCATGGATTGCCAAACAGAAAATTCAAAAAAGAATATTTCAAATGCGACTAGAATATTAAGTCAACAAATATTTCACAAAAGCTTATTTATTAGTCGACCCAAATCAAACTCTTGTAGTGGTACAATACCTACTGGCGTCGCCAGTACGACGATAGACCTAGTAGACTCTGAAAATACTCCTGAAGAAAACTGGGTCGAAGTACCCGGACGCAAAAGACCCCCCCCCCCCCACAGCCCTGAGCAACTACCAACTAGCCAAAAGCAAAGTAAATTAAATAGCTTCTGGTTGAGTGCTCCCATTACTACCTACAACCGATTCTCTGGCCTTGATGTTACAAATAATTCTCCCGAAACCGCCCAAAAGCCCATCAAACCACCTCCATGGTTCGTAGACAAAGTGAGTCATATGCAGCCACTCTATGACATGCTGAATGCCACAGTCACTGACCAGTACGAAATTAAGATCCTCCGAGGGAACAAGTGAAAATTCAGACAAAAACCACGGTTAAGAGGTTTTTTACACCCTACCCTATATACATAAACTATGTAATTAACGCACACCCTCAGACACCTCAATTAGTTTATTATGTTATAATCATAATACATGCACTGAATTTTTAATTAAACATGTTTATGCAATGATTATTTAATAAATTAGTTTTCCTAATTCCGGAAGAATGTTGTAGTCACAGTACAAATCAACGAACGCACACAGTCGCATACGTAGATCTCATACCTACATATGCGACTGTGTGAGTCTTGCTAGCCTAGTAGGTATTCGCTCGCGTTCGAGATCAGCTGTTAACGTCGTCGCTCGACTCAACTTCAATAGAAAAGTTCAATACATTTTAATGCCCGTTTTCCTAATTGATGTTTTAATTTAGAAAGCACTTCGTCATTTTTTATCAAAAGCGTTCACCATCCTATTTTTTAGATCCTCGGCACTTGTTATCGCACTAAAATAAACTAACGATTTAATACGTCCCCACAAAAAAAAGTCGTCACATCAGCTGATCCCATATTTCGTTTCGAAAACGAGTACGTGTACGCCAATCGGGTCCCCTGTCGATGGCTGTGTTCGGACGGAACGTTCCGTGTCCAAGAAACCACTGAGTAGCAGCTAACATAGTCCTACCCTGCGGTCTACTCTTGTACCATACCTTTGGTTGACTTGAATGTTCTGCCAGGATGAACCACATTATCACCACACCACACCGTGCCACAGTCCTCACCATTAGTCACCTTTTCACTGAACATTTTGTGTCAATTATTGGAAAGACATCGCGCGCGAAAAACTATTTGCATAGTTGTAGGGCGCGCGTGACTAAATATTGTTTACATTTATTTAAGTTAGCTTTGATCGCCCGCGCCGCCCGGTGTTATGGTGGCTATTTCGCTCTATCCCACGTTTTTAATTTGCACGAGAAAGGGAACGAAAACAAGTATGACATATTTTGTATTTTGTTGGTTTATCTATTGTGTCCTTTAACGAGTGCCTGTGTAGTGTGTGCGTGCGGTTGAATCGCTAAGTTTACCTAACTGTATTTGTAACGACTTTAACTTACTTGAAATAAGGTTCATTTTTCTTTATTTTGTATTGAATGGCGGAATTTGTATTAATACAAATAAAACTGCACTTTTAAAAGTCTTATTGCCTTGAGTTACGGTCCATTTCAGTTTGTTTGGACTATACAGGGTAGTGTGACTATAAATTACGTAGCTTTAATTATTTTTGGGATAAAAAATAACCTATATTAAAAATTATAGAAATCGATTCAGTAAACGATTCTGAACAAACTAATTTCAGGATGTGCGTTAATTATGTTACATGTTGTATAGGTAGTGCTAGGAACTAAAATAGGTATTTACCGTAATAACCTCTCTCACGGCACTTACTAAATATGTAAGTAAAAAGTAAATACTATGCTAGACATAAGGAAACTTACTTCATCGTAAGATGCTCTTACCAGCGGCAGCGGTGCAATCAGCAACCAAGCTACGTTTTTAGAGACTCGAAATCTCGCCAAGAAACATTCGTCGTCCCATGTGGAAAATCGATCGGGTTTCTTTTTCTGTTTACACTGAAAAGATCATCGCTTTCGTCTTAAGAACTGGTTTCCGCGAGTAGTTCTTGGAGCAGGGACATGATGTTTAGAAGTTATATTCAACGCGTTTGACAATTGACGGATAAATTAACACAAACTATAACACTAACCAGCGGAAAGTGAGCGGTTACAGTTACGGTTAAAGTTATGACGTCATTTAACTATTTGTCAAATGGTGCAACTAATTTTTGGCCTAACCGATACTTTAACTGAAGTTTCGATGTTTGTTATTGTTAAAGTAAGATGGTGCAACCCAGCCTTAATGTCGTTATGAATAGTGACAGATTGTAAGAGAAAATAAACAAAAAAAATCGTTCTTTATTTTATTCATATGCGTTCCATCCTACCACTTGACAATGATATGATTAAATGCTTGCCAATATTCTTAAATGAAAAGTGCCTATCGTAATTCTAACTTAAAACAGAGAATCCAGTAGATTTTATTAACCCTTTTTGCGTACTTATATGTTACTAATACTATACTACAGAGATAAATGATCCTAACAAAAAACAATTAAGTTATTGTCAGTTGGCATTGGCACATAATTTATAGACGCTTAGAGTTCAATAAACAAGTATTATTAAATGGACATGAACGACGCTAGGCTTTGAAATAAAGCAACACAATTGGTGGCATCGCGTATTATTTGTGCTCATTACTACCATCTTGTATCCGGAAATAATCGTTCCGATTAGTGAATGGCGTGTGGAAATGCGAGTAAGGCGATGCCATGGAGGCGGAATCATATTCTACTTCGTTACGCTACGTAAACCTACAACATGCTGCTATTAAAGCATCATTTTACGTTAATACCGAGTAAATGACTAATTCTAGTACATAAGTGGTTGTGATGATGTAACGAATGTAAATCTAGACAGCGTCTAGCCAAAACATTGCTGCATCATTATTTTGTAGAGAAAACTAGGTCAAATACCTTCCCGACCTAATGACTGGACTCGTGTTCATATCGGCTCGATTTGACCTGGATTCTGTTAATTTGAACTGACTGAGGGATAAGGAGGGTTAGTCTCCGACGAAAAGGTTTACAATTATTTAACAAATAATTAAATTAAACATAGCGTATGTTACATACATAGGGGAGGTGCCTATAATGTTGCATTGATCGGTGGGGTACGATAAAAAAAAACGGTTTTGCGAAACGTTTGATCTGGTTGCGTTTTTAATTTGCTTAAGTAATAAAAAATAACGTAGGTTAGTAACCTACCTAATAATTTAAGGTCTACTTACATATTTTATCAATAATAATAAACTTTCGCTGTAAAGTATAGGTATACGAGTAATTCGATAATTTATAAAAGAAAACGTGTTAAAAAACAGTAGCTCGCTGGCAATCCTGTACTTAATTAATACAATAATAATTATGTGCATTGCATCTCTTGTCTTAATTACCACTTAAATAACTAAAGGCATAACGGACAGACAGACAGACTACAAACTGAACTCCAAGTTTTAACATCCTAATAAGTATCTATCGGTAGTACGAAATAGTTGCTAAATAGTTTCCACCTAATAGTTTACAACTCCATCCAAATTTTCCCCAACACTTTCAGCTCGGGTTTCAGATTCATCAAATTGCTAGCGTTGAACGTTAACGGTCAATGCTTAACACCTCAGATCACCTGGTGTTATCTCCCCAAGTCTCCCCTTCGCTCGTAGCACAGCACCCTGTAAAGCAATATCGATTATGCCAATTTGCCGCCCTCAACAACAGGTGGCGATATCCTACCTACATGGGGTTACGCGCGCACACCTTTCAAATTACAATGTTATTACGTTTAGTTTCCCGGCTAGCGGAAATACGCTGATGTGATTGAAAAATACGCTCGACGTCCTCAATCAGCCTCCATTCGCGACTTTCTAGTTACAAAATTGTACGAATATACAGAAAATGCTTTTCCAAAATGCTCACTCACTTTTTTCTCGAGATCTATGCAACGTAGAAATTTGTGTTTTGGCATCATGTTGAATTTTTTGTGTTTAAACGCGCACACAGTCAAAGACATTTTTATTTGTGTGAGGATGAACATTTTTACATATAAAACATTACGCCTGTAATCCCCGAAGGGTAAGCCAGAAGCGTACCTAACACCCACATTTCGCCAGTTATGTTTAATTCCATATAATAGGGGGCGAGCCTATTGCCATCAACCAGGCCCAAATCCAAACTCCGTGGTTGCTACTGAGAAATTCATGCTGGAAAATCCCAATACCATTTGGCCTGACCTGTTAATCGAACCCGGATCTCATACTCAGTAGTCTAGTCGCATTGCGAGTGGCGACCAACATTGAATCGAATTTTTCAATTTCATTAATGTTGGTTTTGTTCAAGTAAGCAGGCAATCTGGCAATCCAATTCTGAAAATAAATCTAGAAATGCAATTTCTTTAAGAATGTTTACTTTGTTATCCACTTGTAGAGTTCACTCTACTCGATTAGAGTAAACTAAAGCCAAAATATCATCGCTGAAGTTCACACACCACGTAAGTAAAAAATATTAACTTTACACGAGAGTGAAAAAACTACACGAACTTACCTAGGTAACAATCATCATTCTTATCCCAATTCATATTGGAGTCGGCGCAGCATTGTCTTCTTCTTCCTCCATACTTCGTTATTACTCGTCATCTCATCAGACATCTTCTTTCTTGCCTTAACATCCTTCGCACAGTCCATCCATCGTACTACGGTAACAGTACAAAACCATTTTTAATTTGGGTTCGATTCAAATTGGATAATGACGTTGCTTGCTTCTGGGGGCCTAAAATGGCCGCATTAGCAGAATCAAAATAAGACGAGAAAATGGAGAGAAGAAAATGGACTTTATGATCATAACCATAAAGTCCATTTTAAGAATTTTAAATTTTTAACGTGATTCATTTAAGATTCTGCTAAAGCGGCCATTTTAGACCCCGATTGGCTGACGCAAACAGCATCGAAATGTCAAAACCGCCTAAAATTGCTTTCGTGGTATTATATGTATAGAACTTCAACGATGCGACGAATATGTATGTTCACAAAAATGTTGGTTTTTAATCAGTTTATGGATGGTCACGCCTTAATAGGCGTGACCATCCATAAACTAATAATTCGGGGATAATTCCCCGAAGGGTTAGGCAGAGGTGTACTCAGTAGGTACAGTCGTGGACTTTTTCGCCTGATCAGTTTTATTTTTTCGCATAAATCATGCGGAAGCGCCGAGCCACGCCCCCTTAAAATTTAGGCCTATTAGGAAAGCGTCAACTTTGGCGCGCAAACTAACAATAACTTTCGATTGGAATGCGTCGTCAGTACGCTCGGGCGATCGGTATCTTTTCATTCATTTTTTAAAGTAAACGGGGCGGGGCTAGAGAGCGTTTCTATGTTGTAAGTGCAACCAAAATTAGCTTAGTGGTGATCAGGCGGGAGTGTCCTCGATAGTACACCCACATTTCGGTAGCCAATTTCAAGCCTATTGCCAGGCGCAAATCCAGACTCCGTGGCTGCCTACTAAGAATTTCCTGATGGAAAACTCCAATAACACTTTGCCCGACCTGGGAATCGATCCCAGGCATCCCATCATGCTCAGCAGTCGCGCTTGCGACCACTAGACCAACGAGAATAATATAATAATCCATGTTTTTGCTGTGTAAGGTGATGTTTTGGTCTGATCATGAGTTTACCCACTCCTCCCTTTATAGACTGTACTTTTCATTCGCCCCACTTTCACTTGTATTTGCAGCTTTTACTTGTATTTTATCATGGTGTCAAAATGAGAAGGATGTAAATATGTACCTTGCATACCACGAACGTTACAGTTTCAGTGTTTGTTAGGGGACGAGATTAAGCTGGATTGCACACATGGGCCCTAAATGTTTAAGAGGATGGTTTTGGTTCTGCTTATAGGTATTTAGATGATGTGGTTTTTTTCCACAACCAGAAATGAAAAAAATAAGGCAATTTTCTCGTTATTTTTGTGATAAGGTTTTTTTTTGCCGTGACAAATTTTTTTGGTCGCCATTATGTTGTCAAAGTTGAAATCTACGAAAACATAATTATTTCAATTAGCTTGAGTTGTATTGGGCAGGATATTTTAAAATGTGTCGGTAAGTTTTATCATCCTCTAACATTTCTAATTGTGTCACAAAAATAGCGGCGTCAACGTACTCTAATTTATTATTATGACTCGTAAGTTCTTAACAAAATAAATATGTGAAATAAAAATATTCAGATTAAAAACGACCACTCTAGACTCGAGATCCGTTTTCTCGCTGTTGTAAGATGATAAATTTCCGCAGCAAGCTCTTAATAATTATCAAGCGTGCGAATCGATGTGAATCGTCGCGGAGGGGGCTCGAAGACGTGAGGGGGCCGCTGTTGCGGTGCGGGGGTGTCGAGGGACGCCGCGGTACCGCGCAAGTCGCCGCTCGTATCGACCGCCCCGGATGTGCATTGCAATGCCGCCGGAGAGATCAGGCGACGCACCTACTCGCGGAACACCACGACACCTTTCGGATTGTTTGTTTGAAGTCAATACGTATGCTGCACCGCGGTGTGCCATCATTTGTCTTGTATGTCACTGTCTCCGACGTTGATTGTTCGACGCGCGCTGTCTCGTGTGTAACCTTCCTTTAGCATCATAGTTGGATGCTCTATGATTGATTGGCTATGAACGACAAATAGACACGAAAGTCGGAATGTCTTAGTATCCTTCTCCTTAGGAACAACAACAACAATTATTAGCACAATATAAGTTTAATATCAAAAATGTCATCAGTAGTAATGTAATAAAATAGTGGCTTCGTAGCAGTATCTTATCTGCATTGTATCAGCTTCAGGTCAAGGTCATATTTTTTTTTTCATTTCTACAAGGAGTAGATAAAAAAGAGGTAACTTAGTGTTTACGTTCACAAAAGTAAGGCTGTCTGATAAATTTACAATAACTTCAGTCCAAATCCCATAAAAGCCTGCAAAACAAGATAAGTTTTCGGTTAAAATTTTGCTTTGAAAGGTTAAGGTGGTGGTATCTGCTAACGAGAGGTTTTCTCCATGTAACTCCTCTTTCATGAGTGAATATAAATGTGCAAAAAAAATATATGTTGCTTATTAGACTCTAAATTGTAATTGGTACAATTGAAATAATTCTGACTTTATTATTACTATATGAAAAAAATATTCAAAGTGAAGCATTTTTTCTTTGAAATTTCGTAAGTACTCCTAAACGGCATTAAGTTTTAGTAGTTTTCTTCCACACAAATATTCGTCACATTTTTCTTCACAAAGTGTACAATTGGCATTTTGATCTAATGATTTATTAGGCTACAATTAATTATTCCACGCATTCTATAACAGAATAGGGCGGGTCCGTGCGCGGGCGACGGGCGGCAGTGTAGCTCGGACTGTCGGACGTGGAGGTTGTGCTGCTCTGCTCGCTCGCATTATAGTGCCCCGATTTTCACATAGCCGATCTTGTATTAGTTTTTTATTTTAGTTCTACTAAGTAGTAATAGTCAGATAGTCATTTTGTAAGTAAGGTATGAACGTAGTTCCTTATCGCGGCTTGCGGGGAGTGCTAATTAGTAGAATTCGTCACGCGTCACGCGATACGTAACGAAATGCTGTATGTTGTGTGGTGTGTGTGTACTTGTGTAGTAGGTTCGATAAAAAAATAATATAAATCGATAAAAAAAGTAAAATTTTCGGTCTTTTCTTCAAGGGTGTCGTTTTCGTAGTTTTTGGGGTCGCTGATAATGAAATTGAGGTCAAAATGAAAATCCAAGATGGCGCCGATGAAAATATTCAGTTTTTTCTTCAAGGGTGTCGTTTTCGTAGTTTTTGGGGTCGCTAATAATGAAAATAAGGTCAAAATGAAAATCCAAGATGGCGCCGATGAAAATATTCAGTTTTTTCTTCAAGGGTGTCGTTTTCGTGGTTTTGGGGTCGCTGATAATGAAAATGAGGTCAAAATGAAAATCCAAGATGGCGTCGATGAAAATATTCAGTTTTTTCTTCAAGGGTGTCGTTTTCGTGGTTTTGGGGTCGCTGATAATGAAAATGAGGTCAAAATGAAAATCAAAGGTGGCGCCGATGAAAATGTTCGGTTTTTCTTCATGGGTGTCGTTTTCGTGGCTTTTTGGGACGCTGATAATGAAAATGAAAATCCAAGATGCTTCAATGAAAATTTTCGGTTTTTTCTTCATAGGTGTTGATTTCGTGTTTTTGGGGAACTACGTTCCTTACGGGGGTCCCCCGACCGCACAATATTTTTTTTATTTTACGCGCTTGGACGCGTGCTATAAGACTAATTCAGTGATTTTATTGTGAAGTTTATTTGTTTTTCGTGTACCTACCGTGTGTACCGTGTAATCAAAAATCAAAAACCATCATTATCACAATCACCATCACTGTCACAATCACCATCACTATCACAATCATCATCATCATTATCACAATCATTATCATCATAATCACAATCATCATCATCACAATAATCATCATCATCTTTATCACAATCATCACAGTAAATCACCCATTTCTCCCTCTTAGGGGTTGAATTCTGAAAAAACCTGAAACCCATTTCTACTCATTTATGCACTCCTGTCAAGTTTCGAATAAAATAGTCTTACTAATCTTGTTTCCCCATACAAACTTTGGAGCCCCGTTTCACCCCTTTAGGTGTGAAATTCCCAAAAATCCTTTCTTAGTGGATACCTACCCCTTTAGAGAACACCCAGGTTCATGTCTCTAGGACCAGCGGTTTGGGCTGTGTGTTGATATATCACCCAGTCAGTCAGTTTACCATTTTATATATACAGGGTGGAATTTTTGAATGCCACCTGGAAGGAAAGTACTCGAAATACTGGAGATAGCAAATTTTAGATAAGATAGATAGATAGATAAGATAATATTTTATTTGCTAAACATGTGTCATACATACAAGAAAATACATGCATGCAAGATGGTAACGAGAACAACATTATTTGGTACAGCATGTTTGCCACATGATGTGACGTGCAAATGTCCAGAAATGTTTTGTATTTAAAACATTCTCATAAAATAACAATAAATTAAGTATTATGAATAATAATATTGCAATAATTTAAAATAACAAAAATCAAACAACATTTAAAAACAAAAACAAGTTATTAAGACTGAAATACAATACTCATGTCAACGATAAAAATTAAACTATTCTAACTATTAAATTAATAAACACAAAAAAAAAAAAAATAATAATAATAATCAAATCAATAAAGCTACTATGTCAATACAAATCTTTCCTCTAGGAACTCGTTAATGTTATAGTATGCTTTATTTAATAAATAAGTCTTAAGTTTACTTTTTAAGTGTACATTATTAAGCTCCTTCCAACTTTTTGGCAACTTATTGTAAACAGTTGGAGCCATATGAAAAACACTTTTGCGCATAAGTGCAGTCCTACAGGGAGGTACACATAGTTGGGTTTGGTCACGCCTGTTCCTGGGAAATTGATCAGCTCTGCGCGCAAATAATTTAGGATTGTTCCTGAAAAACATAACAGATTCAAGAATATATATGGATGGCAATGTTAAAATTTTATGCATTATAAAGTAGGGTTTGCAGCTGTCCGTGGTTTTCAAATTAAACATTGCTCTAAGGCATCTCTTCTGTGCTTTAAATGCTACTTCTCTATTAGTCGAGTTACCCCAAAAGATTACACCATATCTGAGAACGGATTCAGCCAGACCGTAGTAAGCTGTTAATAACGCCTCCCTATTGACATTTCGTGACAGTAAGTACAATGCATAAGCACTACTACTAATTCTTTTACTCAAACCATCTATGTGATCCTTCCAATTTAAATGTCGGTCAATAATGAGTCCCAGAAACTTAGTTGTATTAACCGTGTCAATTGTTATATTATTAATTGTTATGTCAAGATTTGAAAATGTCAATAAACGCTGGCTAAAGTGCATAATTACTGTCTTACTTAAATTAATTTTCAAATTATTATTGTCTAACCATTGTATAGAATTGATCAGTGTATTATTAATGTCACATTTATATAAGTCTTTATTATTACAGGGTATAGTTATAGTACTATCGTCTGCGAAAAGTGTTACAGGATGGTCAATTGACTTTGGAAAGTCATTTATGTAAAGTGTAAAAAGTGGAGGTCCTAAAACACTACCTTGCGGAACTCCGTAGGTAACGGTTCGTTCCTCCGATATAATGTTTGGTTTTAGTGTTTAGTCTACTTATTTCGGTTATTTGTTTTCTGTCGTGCAAATATGATTTAATAAGTTCAAGAACATTCCCTCTAACTCCGTAGGCATCAAGTTTTTTTTAACAAAATATCATGTTGGACATAATCAAATGCCTGCGTCATGTCGCAAAAAATAGCACAGACTGGAGTATTTTTATCCATATTTGACATAATCGAGTGCAAAAAGTCATAAACTGCCGTATGTATTGTTTTCTTTTTTCTAAATCCTTTTTGTTCGTTACAGAGTATATTATTCACTTCTAAATAAGAACTAAGTTGATTATAAATATAGTATTCAATTACTTTTGAGAACATCGGTATTAATGCAATCGGCCTGTAATATTCCATTAGTTCCCTGTCTTGTTTTTTAAACAATGGCTTTATTACCGATTTTTTAATGCGTCTGGAAAAATACCTTCCCTTATACACAAATTTATAATATGATTGAGCGGGTGACTTATTTGATCAGCAACTGTTTTTAGTATTTTTGTACTGATCCCGTCATAACCCACACTATTTGTATTGTTTAGCGCTAAAATGATTTTTGATATGTCATTCGGAAAACTTCGGAGCGATAAACATAGAATCCTTTCTGTTAAAAATATGTTTTGTTACTTTGTGCCCTGAATTTATCGAGGGTTGAATTTTGTCAATAAAATAATTATTAAATAAATTAGAAATATGGTTTGGGTCCGAGATAATTTCATTATTAATTCTAATTTTGGGGATATTATTCTTTGGTATATTTAATTTTGATTCGTTTATAATTTGCCAGGTTGTTTTGGATTTATTTATTGACGTCTTTATTTTGTAATTATTCTGTGCTTTCTGTGTTAAATTTATTATTCTTTTAAATAGTTTTGAGTAATTGTTTAATCGCGTTTTATTCTGTTCAGTCGGTTTTATTCGATACTGCCACAATAATTGACGTTTCTTCGCACTACATTTTTTAATACCGCGCGATACCCATTTTTGTTTATTGTGAACATTAACTGAAATATGTTTTACAGGGAAGCACTGATCATATAACAAAATGAAAATATCTACGAACTCCTTATATGCTACATTTGGGTCCACGGCTGCATAGACATCTGAAAAAGTTAGGCTTTGCAGATAGCCTTTGAACTTATTGATGTTGTCGTTATTGTAGTCACGACTTCTCTTAGTCCATCGTTTAAAAGTACATACGTTACTAATAGGACATTTCAATAACTGCGCAGTATGGTCAGACAACGCTAACTCCAATACTGTGGCTTTACAGGACTTTTTAAAATTATGAGCAAAATTGTCTATGCATGTTTGGCTCTTAAGGCGCGTCGGTTGATAAAGAGCTAGTCTTAGGTTAAAGCTTAATAACGTATTTTCAAATTCTATTGATTGCCTATTTCTCTTAAGAACATCTATATTAAAATCACCTACTAAGACAATATTTTTATAATTATTTTTAACTATAGTCTGTAATATTAGTTCTAATTTATTCATACATTCGTTGAATTTTTTAGCATTAGGTACTCTATAAATACAAACACAAACAATCTTATGAGTAACAAGTCCAATGGCACAGCATTCAAAGATACCCGTTGATGACATTTTTGCAATCTTTGGCAACTCTCTCCATTGATGGCCTGATTTCACCAGTATGCATGCACCACCTCTCTTGCTTTCTTTTCTACTGAAAGAAGCCGCCAAGCAGTAATTCTCTAAGTTAAGGTGTTTTTCATAGCCTTCCATCATGAAATGCTCCGTAATGCATAGAACGTCCACGTTTATGTTTCTATCTGACAATTCATTCAAGCAAACTGCAAGGGTGTCACATTTAGCCAGCAAGCCTGCAATGTTTTGGTGCAGGATATGCAGATGTTTAGTAACGAAAAAAATTGTCATCCGTTGTAGTTCCTTTGTTTAAGTCGATACTATTTTGTTGCATGTCAGCGTAATTATGAGTAATTTCAGCAAATAATTCCCATAAATCTTTAAATATTATACGTAGTCCAAGATTATTGATAGTCCCTGTGTATCTATTAAACATGCTATCGTCATATTTCAGATTGAGGTTGCTGTCTAAAAGGTATGCATGTCCATGCGTCATAATGTCCAAGTATAAGAGATTATTGAATGTCTCTACTCGACAGTTGAATAAAGTAGCGTCAAAGGGATACTTATATGTCGGCAAACAAATAATGATGTTAGTATTTCTTATATCTTGAACTATACTTCTCAAGTGGAATATAATATCATAATAGTCATCAGTTTTTTTGAAGTCTTCTTGCCCAAGGAGTATGATGCAGCAATCTTCCATAGTATAATCTTTTAATTTGGCACCCAGTCCATCCAGAAGATGTTTTGTATTTCCATTTGATTTTAAATAATGCAATAGAGTACAGTTATTCTGAAATGCATTATCAGCACTTAACAATACATTGTGTTTATTATTACTGCTTATTATGCATATTTTCGCCCTAGTCTTTGCCGTGTGGCTGTTCGGTTTTGTTAAAGGTGTTTGAGTTGTTTTCAAATTTGTGTTATTCTTTGTAGCCTGTCTTCCAGAATCAGGCATAGACTTTCTCAGGGAACTTGTGTCTTCAACAGCCCTTTGTTGAGTTAATGGTTTTAACGGAGTTGATAACTTTCTTGACTTTGAGTTCGGTGAGCCTACGTTGGTTGTTAACATCTTAGCTGTTTTTTTCAAGAGCTCATATTTATCAGTGACTTCAAATAGTGTTGATTTTAAATTACTGTTCTCAATGGACAGTGCGTTTATCTCTTCATGGGCTGATGATAACTCCAATTTTAGTTTTTCTATTTGACATTTTAAAGCTTCTGTTTCGTCACTAACATCGTCAGATATGTTTGGTAGACTACTTGTGCTGCCATCTAGCGTCAAGTTATTTGTACTAGATTCTTCGAACGTAGTGTCCGATAATGACTGAGTTCGTGTTCTTCGTAGCGTAATACTCAAAGGAAACATTCCTTTATTTTTAAAAGACACAAATCTGCATTCACAGATTTTCGAAAATTAGCTTGCCACACTCGGGAATCGTTCCGCGCTCCTTGTGGGGAAAATATGTAACTCCGCCCAGATCCTCTAGGGCCTAGAGGATCTAAGGCGGTGGTATTAGCGAACGGCCTAGAGTCTAGGCCGTTCGCTAATACCACCGCCTTAAGTACCTTGAAAGAGCACCCAGCCCAGTCATGTCACCAACTCACCACTTACATGTCGGCTGACTGACTTGTAGTTAGACGTATTCCTCCCAGGACGTGTTTGTGAGACCCTTTGCTAATGAAATATCATTATACCTTTAAAATGTCAAATCTTTCGTTGCTTTTAAGTTAGCCTTTCAATTTAATTTTATTTGAGTTGCTGTACAATATTCCAAAATTAATTAGTTGAATACACTTTTTCAAAAACCCTATTCTTCTTCTTCTTCGTGTCGATGATTTCCATTGTTATTTATTTTAAATTTGGTTCGGTTCGAACTCAGCCATATCGACGGCGTTGGTGGTGGCTTCAGACAGGTCCCTTAAAGTGCAGGTGGAGTTGCACATACAGCAGGTCAGGAGGTGGGTCATGGTTTGAGATGAGGCTCCGCAGTCGCACTCACCTTTGGGGTCCAGTGGCCCACCTGGCTTCTAAGTCGGTTTAGAGTCTTCCAGGTGAGTTCTCAACATAGTGAGCCGGGGCCATGTTTAAGGAGCCACAACTTTTTGCGGGCCACCAACCCTAGTATGGTCGATTGGTGGAATATTCGACCTAAGGAAGCTGTTCCGACTCTTTCTTCAGCCTGCCTAAAAACCCTATTGAAACATACTAACAATAAATATGATTAGTCGAACAATATTCCAAACTAATTACTTGAATACACTTTTTCAAAAACCCTATTGAAACATACAAACAATAAATATGATTAGAAATAGCAAGCTCAGTGTCCCGTGAGTCCTAGATGTCATGAACTTTGGCGACCTTTCACGACCGCCTACAGCGTGATAGACAGATTGTTTTCACTCCCCTTCCAGCAATTTGGCAACACCATGACGGGTGGGAGGTGCGAGCAATGTCTTTGACGTTAAGCACCAAATTACTACATGTGAGAACTACATAGCACACATTTTAACAAATTAGTAGTATGACGAGCTGACTAGTAAGTGTTACTAGTTACAGTGATTAAACACACAGGGGAAACGTAATTGAGGTGTATTTTAATCCCATCCCACCCCAATGAAGTGAAGTTAAAACATGTAAACTAATTTCAATAGAAGAACAGTTAATGAAATGTTGAAAAAGTCCTCCGAAATGTAGAAGAAGGGCACAAGCTTTTTTATTGTAATCACTCTATACTTGTCATTATTATACCCAACTGACTACATCTCATCGGCTGAAGTGACCCAAATGCGAGTTTACAAGATGCGTGCTGCACCCATGGCGATAAAACAACGCCTACGACGCAGCAATATACGAAACCATAACTGGGCTCTAAGAGTTACTATGTAGATAGTTAGATACATATACAGGGTGGAATTTTTCAATGCCACTTCGAGGGAAAGTACTCCTACCTCCCCCAACCCTGGAGATAACAAATATTACTCAAAGGAAACATTCGTTTATTTTTAAGAAGCAATAAATCTGCAGTCACATGTTTTCTAAAATTCGCTTGCCACATTCGGGACGGGAATCGAACCGTCTATAGTTCAAAATAATAACAACCTGTACTTTTTTACATCAATCAATAGGGTCCAATCATATAGAACGAATCTCTCTAACAAACATGATAAATTAAATGAAGGGACATTCATGAAATCTAAAGTTATAAATTCAATGGGATAAGTTAAAGCACTTTTACTTAAAGATATTCGATTATGGATTAAAATTAACAATATCTTTGACCTCATTGTGACGTGAAAATGACGAAGAACTAATTAGATAGGAGGATTGCAATTTCCACGTGTTTGTGCAAATTGCAAACTTCTTTCTTCAATTGTAAAGGTCCACCCTTTGAATAAAAGTGCTACTCACTGAATTTACCCCATTGAATTTATAACTTTAGATTTCATGGTTTTCCTTTCATTTAATTTATCATCTTTGTTAAAGAGAGTTGGTCGATATGATATGTCACCGTAAAATTGTAAATACCGTTAGATTATAATCTATCTCGCGAGATTGTAAACTCTCGAGAGATAGCGACAGACAACTTATTAAATAATTAACTTTTGCTTCTACTATTACTTCGTTGTATTTAATTGTTATTTTTTTATCTTTTCTCTTTTTTCTTTTCAGCAGAATAAATTATTAGAGCCTTTAAACAAATTATAATTTTATGATTATAATGTAATGTCTAAATTCTTAATTACTCTACTACATGTCATAAAAAGTGTGATTGGACAAGGATTCATTTTTGTTCTGAAACGTATTTTATCTGGAACTCTGTTACGTTTCTACTTGTATTTGCACTATTAAAAAGTATGACGTACGTAATACTTAGACTATACGATTAGTATTATCAAGTCACTTATGTTTACTCAGAGAGGACCCCGCCGGAACTCTGGGAGGAGTATCTATTTCCGATGGTGGCCGGTCAATGACACCGATCCGGAACTATAGTTCAACGATTGGGTGGGGTGCAGCCTTTTACTATTGGCACTCACACTCATCATCAACCAAGTGAGCGTATATTAATAAGTTTGTTACTAGTGTAACATTCAGCGTTACTAACGGCGGCATTCAGTAGATATCTCTGAATTTTCTTCAACTCACAAATTAACCTACACTTTCAGATACCAAATAAATTAAAAAATGTATTAATCAATCTGAATAAGAAGCATAAACTTATGAGTGAAACCTGCGTAGTTAAAGCGTTTATTTGATTTGAAATGTACTTAATATTAAAATTACGCAATTATTTAAAGGGTATGATTTAAGCTGTCGCCAATTTAATTGACTTAGCATTAATTAAATTAAATAGGTTGTGTCCGCAAAATAGTAGATCTGTCTCCAAAATGTAGTCGCCAAACAATATTAGAACAATTCTATAATAAATTGCATCAGGTACACTATCAAGTATCAAATAAATATGTTTGTATTTATTATAATACGTTAGTCCTGATACCTGTATAATCAAATTAACAGAAAACGATCATTAATAAAATTCAATAATTATTATGTCACTAGAAAAATACATAAAGCTTCAAAAATAAATTAGGAAGTATCGTCATCTTTGTTTCAGTCCAAACACGTCCACTGCTGGACATAGGCCTCCCCAAAGGATCTTAATTTCCATCCGGTCACTGTTCTAACCCAACCTAACCAAAATGTTTCACCAACAACAGAGGGGGACCTGGCGCTCGGCGGCCGCTGCCGCCAATTTGACTCCAGACTTTGAACATTTTTTCATCAATTTTATTAAATTTGTAACGAATAGTATTAGTTTAACAACTGAACAAAATAAAATGTAATAACTACACTGGTGACAAAATAACAAAAAAAAAAACAAGTCTCAATCTGGGGACGACAAATCTATTCATTTGGTGACAGCTCCACTATTCTGAGTACGAAGCTATAATTATGGAATAAACCTATTATTATGAGAACGTAGTTTTTATTCAAGAATGAACTACGGTGTTATTGACGATCGATCTCTTATTTTAGATTCATATTTACATTAATTTGGTAATTCATACCTGGCGTAACTTTTTGACGACCCGAGTGGCGCAGCGGTAGTGAGGCTGCCTTACGTTCTTAGGGTCCCGGGTTCGAATCCCGGTAGGAGCAAATGTTTGTGTGATGAGCATGGACATTTGTTTCCGAGTTATGGATGTTTAAATGTATAATAAGTATGTATTTCCAAACAAAAAGTATCTATGTAGTATATCAACTATCTGGTGTCCACGACACAAGCCTCGTTGCTTAGTGTGGCACTAGATGGCGCTGTGTGTAATGTCCAGCGATATTTATTTTATTTATCTGAGAATGAAAATATTTCGTGGCGATAGATCTATTAATTAGATGATACGAATATTACGAATTGATGACAAACAAACTTTGGTGACCAAAAATATATTTCCCTTATTTAAATGTTCCAAGGAATTCGATGGGTTCAATGGCACCATAGCGGGATGTAACCATTCCAGATTGCTGAAGGCGAGCTGTCGCAAGGCTCAGGCTCGGAATGCGCAGTAGCGTCCATACCTCATTGTAATAAGAATTTGGCGCGTAAAAAGCGGCCACTCTTCCGAGAAACGGGCGCGCAAGAAAGGTCTTCTCAGAAGGGTCGAACGGCGCATGTTGTTGAATTAGTGCGTGAAAGTTTTTTTTTTAAGAATAAATTGTTTACAAATGGGTTTAACGTTCGACGGGACTGGGCGAAATCTTTCAAAGGACTTATTTATAAAAAGCCAAGGTACGTTGAAAACAAAAGCAACCTTACACGTCGCGTCCAAAGAAATACAGAAAAAATTAGGTACCTAAAATTACAAACATAGTTATATTATTATAATCTTTCATTACGTTTATGCAATGTTTGTGACGTATAGTTAGTTCCATTAAAATATGATGAGACTCCTTGCTCAACGATATTTACATTTACATAGCATCGTGTTTAGTGATATATGTATGAAGGTGCCAGCGTCGTTATTGGACATGCTCATAGTTCGCCATATGCCGTTGTTTAGTAGTCGAGAAGCGAGCGGCAGGCGGCGCGGGCGCGTTTCTTTTTTGTCCCCCGCGGATTCCATTGCCCCATGTCCAACCTGTAAGTCCGGCCGGCAGTTTGCCGAGCGTTGACCGCGGCCCAGCTACGACGCGCGAAGCCGTCGGACAACCTGCAGTGGACGCTTTCGTTGGCTCCCGTAAACTTATTAAACTTGAAAATGTGTTGAGTCGCTCCGCTTATCATTTCTCCATAGGTAACTGTTTTAAGAACTCTTTAATTGACTTGATTATAGACTTGAACTACAGGCCTGTAGTCAGGCCAACTTTTCGCTGGTGTTTATGTAGCATTCATTCGAATACTTATTTGTAAATTTTGATAAAATAATTAATTTTATTTATTCTATTTTTCTTCTTTTGTTAAGAATTGGTTCTTAGAAAAACATGAAACACTAACTTTTGGTAGTAATTTATTGGGTAGGATTTTGAAATTCAGCCAGAATAGCTATTCACAACGCTTCGATTCGATTTTCGATTCGGAAAGTCGTATGTCTATCTCGCTCGATTTCGTAATGTCAAAAAAAGATAGACATACGACATTCCGAATCGAAAATCGAATCGAAGCGTTGTGAATAAGGGGCCAGTAGGCTTAGCCAAGTTGACAATCTACAATCGTTAACGCTAATGGAAAACTACCCAAATGTATGGGAAGGACATCATTTCAACGTTAAGTCACGTGGTCGAAACAAACGAATAGAAACTTTTAAGTTCAGTCAAAACTGTAAGATGGCTACGATTTATATGGGATGTAGCAATCACGATTGTAGACACGAATACATTTCATTCTATCATCTTAACCGATGTAAACTTGTCTACGAAGTTTTTATTTGCTTGTTATGACCACGTGACTTAACGTTTACGATTGTAGAAAGAGAATCGATACGAATTGTTTGTAACTTGGCTAGGCCTGCTGGTCTTGTGAGATAGAAAGCTGAGATAAAAAACAAAGCCTTCTATTTATAAAGGTAGCAGCAGGTTTCTTTCGTGTGCAAATTATCTTGGCAGTCATACCTAAATTCCTTATAGTAGCGGTAAACCAAGAAGAGGTAATATTCGCAAGTGTTTATTGCCTTCGCATAAAGCGCTGGTCCAGTCTAACGTAGTTGTTCGTCGAAAGTAAGCTTGCATTTCATACACGCTGCTCTAACTCTGCATAGCCTCTCTTATTCCCTGCGCATACGCCTAGTTTTTAGCAGCATGGTTTGCATTGCAGTTGTCATTAACGTAGCCCAAATAAGTGATATTAATTGAAATATTGTAGGTTACTTTAATCTCCCTAACTTCAAACTCAAACTCTGACCCAAAGGCAATTATCTGCGCCAACCACAACGGCACCGCCACCTGCCAACTCTGGTATGCCAATCACTAAACCAGCTTTGAACGTGATCTCTATTAATATAGAAGGTTGTTCTAGCAACAAGGCCCAGCTTCTTGGAAATATGTGCGAAGACTTACATAGCGATATACTTTGTGTACTAGAAACCTTTCCCATAGCGAACAACCCAGGCTACAAGTACCTACCTGGCATGACCCTCACTGCCGAAATACCTCATGCAAAGTACGGAAGCACCATTTTTGCACGACCAAATCTCGCTGTGCAGTCCACAGCCTCCACATCTGACAACTCCATCGCAATAATAACTACCGATTCAGGCAGCTGCACAATAACTTCCTTATATAAACCTCCTAATCAACCGTTCCAGTTTAAATGCACGAGCAACTTTCACGACAGGCTTATTAAAATCATTGTAGGCGATTTCAACAGCCACAGCACCATATGGGGCTATACCGTCAGTAATACAGATGGTGATGCAGTGGAAGAATGGGCGGAGGCCGAGAATCTCACCTCACCTCCTTCATGATCTGTCGAATGACCGATTTGGTCGAGACGCCATTGTTTAACTATTGTGTCTACTTCGTGGACAGATCATGAGTTAACACAATGCCAAACTCCAAGCATCACTCAAACGTGGCCGATGGGGGCGTGGCTATAACCCTGATTTGATATTTGCCAGTGGTAATATTAGTCCTCTTTGCATAAAGACAGTGCATCAGCCTATTCCAACAACTCAACATAGGCCAATCGGATGCTGCGTTAAATCAGTAGTAAAACCTCTGATAGTGCCTTTTAGGCGACGATTCGACTTTTCGCCTGTACCTGTTCCCTGTACGGGCATCAACCTTCACGCTTAAAAGCCGTAAAAGCTTCGTGAGACACACGATTTCCTCAAAAGACAGTGCGTCGGATGAAAGATGCGAATTGTGGAGGAACAGACACCCCACACCTCCTCACTTCATCAATCCAGCAGAACAACACAGGAACAGGACAGGAACTGCTGTGGCCAATCTGGAAATCTCTTAACCGATGCGGGCTCAGGTTCGCCGCTGTAGAAATAATCTGTCCAAATTTATGCCCATCCTGCACAGCCACTTGCACCTTCCAGGATTTAAACCAAGCCAACGACAAAGCTGTGCAGATGGCAACATACTGGTCGGGTATTATTTGAGTCTATCGACACGCAAAGAAGAAGAAGAATCTCCCTAACATTAAATCGTAAATTTAAAAAAAATATAATATTTAATCGCGTAACTTATGACATTGCCGCATGATAAAAAAGGTACATTCAAAACATTAAGCAGCAAAGTCAACAGAAAGGTACTTCCACATCTAAATCTACTATTTTGTGATTGGGTGTATTGTAACGCAGCGGCTACCCGCTGCAGAGCAGCGGCTACGTTGCGTAGCGCAACCACTACGCGCCGTAGTACAGGGGCTACGCGCCGTAGTACAGGGGCTACGCGCCGTCGTAGCACATAAGCTACGCGCCGCCGTAGCCCGGACGCTACGCGACGTAGCGCAATGGTTAGAGCGACTAAAGACTAGCGTGTTTTTCTGCGCGTATGAGCTCATATCGGCTTGCGCGCTTATATGCGCGCCACGTTTTGCGTTTCTGAAAACTGAATACAAGTATGTACATGCGTATGTTTCGGAGTGTCCGCGCGAAGTGAGTGGGCGCGCGGATGAGTCAGTCGCGACTCGCGCTTATACTAGCTAACAAGCGCGTCTATCGTACGACTTGCACGTGTGACAAAAGGCGCGTGCAAATGCTCCAAAACGACCTTTTACGCGTCATAGGTTAGCGTTTAGACGGTCGTAGCTTATACGCGCCGTGGCGTGGCGTAGAATCAGCGCAGCGTCAACGCGATATGTGTCAACGCAACGTCAATCAATAATACTAAGCTGTACACAAGCTTAATACGAACTTTTTAACAATCATCGATGGGGAGTTGGTATTTAGGCATGCATATTATTTATTTTACCAACGGCATAAATAAATTTGTATTGAATAGTATTTCTCAAAGAAACAAAAACAAAGTTATTAATGTGGTTGTAATCGAAAATGATACCATAACTCAAAAGCTACAAGACAATTCTCCAAAACATCCTTCGTTGAGAGTTTCGTAATAATTAATTACGTTTAAGTTCATCACCACTTAATTGTGCATTGTCCTTTTTACACGACTGTTATGTTTTTCGCGCGTATCTTGTATCATGATTGTTTGTAAATTTCTTTATAACTTCGTATCTTCCAAATGGCTGGATGGATTTTAACGATTACGGTATCATTAGAAATGTTTCAAGTATCCTTAGATAGATGTTAAAGAAAAAAAAACAAAATGGCGGATTTTATTTTGGTTTCAACCAAACTTATCGGATAGGGTAACACAATGAAGAAAATTAAAAGGAGATTACAAAAATATATCCATTTAAATACATCAGTCGGGTTTTTTGATTCTTTTAATTAAATGTCACTTCTTTACGTTAAATATCACTGTCGGCTATTTTATTTATCCTTAAATCATGGTTACCCTTTACAGACTACTCTAAGCGTAATGAATACGATCGAAGAAGCATCATGAATTTACTTTCGGCGTTTTTCAAGCCAGAGCGTGCGTTGTAAAACACGATGCCGTTTGTAGAGTGACAAATCATAAGTACAATCTGCCGACGACATGCTATTCGTATATCGCCTCATAGGTTTACAATGCGCAAATATTGAAATCGTAACTGCCAATAACGGTTAAAAATTTGGAACAAGATACTACGTGTGCTATAAGTTAGTAGGTATTGCTTTCTCACACAGAATTTTGAAAAAAGTAACGTCCCTTGATATTATTATCCCCAGTGAAATATACCAATAGCATGCAGTACCTATTAAATTAAAACAAAACAGGTGTGTTTATAAATAACCTGCCTGTAGCTAGTAGAACTGCCAGCAATTGGTTGAAATTGAAAGTATTTTTAAGTACAAATTAAGTGCTTCTTATTTTTCGTGTAATATTTTTACATGGCGGGATTACATTTTTATTGATTATTATAACATTTTTCGCACACAACAACGGTTGTCATTTGAACGAGATAAGATATAAAGAAGGGGAGTAAGCAGCGGACAAAGCAGACAGTGGCGGGAATGAGACGGGGCGAGTGGACGCGGCAGTTGCGCGCGAGCCGTTCATTGATGCGCAGGCGCCGGGGAGGGGAGGCGCGGGGGGCGGGGGAGAGGAATGCGGTCGCGGCGAGCAATGACCGCGCCAGGGTCGCTTCCTTTACGAGAAGCGCGGGCCGTCGTACTACAGCCGCTCCCCCCACCTGCCTCATACGGCCCGTACGGCCCGTACTACATGCGCCTCACGGCCGCGACGCGCGCTTTTCGACCCGTAGTCCGTTACAAAAATTAAGTGCGCCGCATTCCGCGACCGTTTTGTTGTCTCTTTTACTCTTAAGTTGGATCGGATCTTCTCTTCTTGTCCTGGATGGTAGCCTCCTCGATGCGTTGTTTGGTGTTCAAAGTAAGGCGCAGGGACTTACGTCTCGCTGAGCTTTCTCTACTGCGTTGTTTGCTTGCTTTCGATCCCAAAGGCTCATTTACACGTCTACGGACAAGTGGCATACGTGTCCATCAAACTTTATAGACATTATTGGCGTCAATTTATAATTTTCGTGAATACCATCGAATCACACAGACAAAATTCTAAACATTAATATTACATAGTAAAATTGTCTTTGCCTCTTTCGAATTCTATAAGCTATGGAGTGGTACTCCCTTACGTGCACAGCATGAAAGCCCACAGATCGTAGGAAAACATCTCAGCCGTGATCCGGGATCGTTAAATTGTGGTATAATCGCTTCCATGAGTATCGATACTTAAAAATGACTCGGGCACACTAGGCAAGCAGACTAGACTACTACCCAAATACCACTCTGCTGACTGGCTACTAAACTCCCACGAGATGGGCTAATGCTTTGTATGTTTTGTGCTGATACAGAAGAAAATCGCACAAGCAAGCTCGTCACAAGCTTTTGTCATCATAGAGAAGACTGCGGTGGTAGTACAGTATGATGCACCTTATCATATCATCTGCCACAACAGTGTATTTTTGTGGGTTTTATTTAAAGACAGTTATATTATTATATTATAGGCACAACAGTCCGTGGCCAGGAATCTAAGTTGTACATGGACCTTTGGTTACCGTTTTTGTATGACGGTGTCTGAACACCGTCAAACAAAAACGGTATGCAACGGTTTTCAAATAAAACCGTTTTGCTCGACCAAACACCGCAAAACGCGAAGGCGCGGGCGCTCGGGCGCCGCGCCGCCGCCGCCGCCGGGGCCATGCTCTGTAGTGTTTTTGGGTTCCGTAGCCAAAGGCAAAAAAGGAATTACAATTCGTCATGCTCGTTTGACTAACTGAACGACTGTCCGCCTGGATGTCACACGCCTATGATAATGATGACTCTCCCTCGACACTTTACCTAGGAATTAAAGAATAAATCGATGCAGCAAAGCAGATGGAGAATAATATTTTCGATTTCCGTAATTTTTTAAATGATTATTTTATGTGACTTGGCTGTTGGTGTTTTGTATGTAATATATTCGAACCACCGCAGCGATAATTTATCTTTCATAGTTTCAAGTAATACAATAATACATACTTATTTTTGCGGCTGATAAAATAATTTGATTAAATACATAAATACATTGCATTGCATGCAATGAAATTGGCATTGTTTATGATAGATAAATTAAAGTGATTTAACAATATAGGGTGACTGATAATTAGTATACGATACTTAAACACGTGATTGTACTGATGATAACAAACAACTTTAACTATGGGACCAAACCCGAAATCGCGAAAAAAACAGCTGTGCAGTACATTTTGACCAGTTAGGCGAGGTCAAAATGTACTGAACAGCTTTTTGTCGTTCAAGTTTAGCAATAGGAAGCTTTTGAGATTATTTAAGCCTTGAAAAACGCTATCACTGGAGCATTGGCCTGTAATGTAACTATCAAAGATTCGATTTTGAGCGATACGTTGTTACAAACAAATTGTATCATTACAGGCTGCGTACTAAAAAGGCGCACTCCCCGGAGCATTTGCCTGTAACGTTTGACGAAGGTGACAATTTCAAAATAACTGGTTCGGTCGAGAAAGACTCTTTGTAATTTAATTTTCTTCGCGACTGCTTCGTAGAAGTTAATATTATTATTTTTCTTTTTGGCGCTGACGTTTTGGTTAAACTTAATAATTATGGTCCCAAAGAAACCCGCCAGCAAGCTTTCGAAGTCATGTGTACATTATCATTTCCAATTACGACAAGCAAGTTCGTATGAAGTCACCCATACTGACTTTACCGCGGTCAATATGTAGCAGTAAGTATACAGTGTGATTTTTTTGATTGTCAAAATCAATGCATAATTACTAAGAAATTATTCTTTCTTTACCTACTGTTTTTACCAATCAACGCATTATAAGGTACATCGGCAAAAAAATAAAAGGTGATTTATGCATCAAACATAATTTGAATTTTGGCATAACATTAAGGTATCGCCGACGCACCCACAGATCGCTACTCAAAGACCATTTATTTATTTATTTAAGGGTCATGTTAGTCTTTTAATCTTACACTTTATATCACTTGTCACTATGTTCATACACGTTATCTATCCGATATCAATGAAATTTTGTGAATGTACATTCACAAAATTTTTTTTTTTTTTTTTTTTTCTCCACGAAGTAGACACAATAGTTAAACAATGGCGTCTCGACAAAATCGGTCATTCGACAAATCATGATTTATTGGTTCCAGCTTGATACCTGATAGGTAGCGCTGTTGTTAGTACATTGCACTCGTGAAGATCTTATGATCTTGATCCATATTTTATAGGAAATACAGACACTCGTAACCATAACTGCTGAAAAAAATATGTTTACTTGCGAAAGCCTTTCGTTTTGGCCAACTTATGTCGTTTTAATCTTTTAGTACAGTCATTTGGTAGTTATACTTGGGAAGTTTTTGAAAATGGGTAATTTTATAGATTTCGATGTTCGTTTCCAAAGGGGTTTGAATTTTTTGGCCGGATTAATTTCCGCCATTTTGTTTTTTTTTTCAAATTAGCGGCCACGGATAAGACCTATATTAATCGATAGCTGGTATCAATACAAACAAGATTGGTAAAAGACAAAATGTTCTAAAGTGTCACGTTTCCGAGTAATGATCTATCAAAGTTTAAGTCCATTCACTGATGGCATCTTCAGCACAACTTTGATTAGATCAGACATGCATAGAAAGTGTATCAATCGATAGCTGGCATCAAGACAAACAGCCGAAATATTTATATTAATAAATGACTTAGGGGTTGCTAATACTATTTTTCGATTTAATGCTCCATGTATGAAATATTAAACAAAAGTGCAAATATTTGTTCTGGTAGGGCGTCCCTCCCTCTAAAAGCTAAAGAATAGAGATGAAGAAGATTTTTCAAGCCAGTAGGCTTGAAAAATCTGGAAAAATTCATGATGATGCGTTTCATGAACATGAAAGGAAAATTATAGCGGATTAAGGGGACTACAGGAGCTAAACGCGAGTTTTATAATGCAAAAAAACATATGATTCTCTGCAATAAATAAAGCCAGAAAAATATTTGATATTCTTCAGGATGCTAGTATCATAGTGTTTTGAAAACCAACTAAAATGCATGTGATCATTCAGATTTTTTGGCAAATAATTCTACAAGCAACATGTTAGCATGATAGTGTTTTATTTTTTTAGTCCAATCAATTGATTTTATGTAAATCGCAAAAAAACACTAATTTCGCACTATTCGGCCCGCAGTGACTGACGTAACAACCACTTTGTAGTGCAAGCTGATTAGAACTTTATTCTAACAGTATTTCAAACGAAGTTTGAACCACCACAAATAGAGTTGCTAATTTAGCTCCTGTATACTGCCTTAAGATAACTTTATTAGTTTAGCAGTAATAGTCGTTGAACTTGGTTGTTGGATAATTTTGTACCGAATACAAAATTCTTAGAATAAATCGTTCTATATTGTGATAACGGGCTACTACGGAAATCTATACTGCGCTTGGCCCGACACTGAAGATGTCTCCTTTCCGAAAAACTGCTTTTAGTCGTAATTTTTCTAATATTGCCGCGCTAGCGGCATAGATACGATGTGGCAAAGTTGAACTTCGGAAAGAGGACATCGAAATCTATAAAATTACCTGTTTTCCAAAACTCCCGGATTGATTTTCAGTTAACTACTTGTTTAGAACCAAAATGCTATTCGACTATTCTATTTGTGGAATATAAATTTTTAGTTGGCTCAATCTTATAGTGCAATCAATGTATTTTAAAGACCTATAGCAATAATAAATAATAATAATCTCGCCAGGGACTTTCTGAACGTTCAGTTTCGCCAGGTTTATATCAAGTGGTATAATCGGGTGTTGTTATTTCCGGCGTGAGATTAACAATTCCGCCACTTGATCGACTTTTCAGAAACTGGTTTGTTACATATTACTCTATTTGGAACGAAGTAAAGCAGTCGGTCGGTTTCTATGATTTTATTTCATAAACAGTTTCACATCGTTAAATATTTCCTTTGACCAATCTCGTGGAAATAATTCAGTTTCAAATCTGTATTTTCATCATGTTTTACTTTTCACGACGAACAGCTCAGACTACCTATTATCGTATCAAATACAAATGTAATAAAACATTTAAAGTTGTCTCGATTATTTGAAGGAATAAATAAAGGGATGTATTTAATAGCACTTTAAAATAATGTTTCACACTTTAAAATTAATTAATGAACTACAAAAATAATGGTTTCCATTTCTAGTATATATATGCTTAGCTTTAAAATTAATTGAATGAACTACATAGATCATGGTTTAAACTATAACTGTATCGAAATCCAACTCCGAAATCAGTTTGTTAGTTTCTGTCTGCAGGGTTTAAAGTAACCTAACCTAACATATATCGGGGTGCCCCAATTCCAGAGCTCGCTTCGCTTGCTTTTGCATAGTATCTCCTGGTAATATTGCCATCCATTATTTTTATAGTTCATTCAATATTTTTAAAGCTAAGCATATTAATAGTTGAAACCATTATTTTTATAATTCATTATTTAATATTTTTTTAAAGCCAAGCATTTTTGGGCTACCGCACACTATAAAAAGACTGTCTTAAGACAGACAATTACCCTACTAGTGCGAGCGAGACAGACTATGTATTCTCGCTCGCACTAGTAGGGTAATTGTCTGTGTAAAGACAGTCTTGTCTGTAGTGTGCGGTAGGCCTTATAAAACCTGAAAGTTTCTCTGTGTATGTCCCTAATACAGGTATGAACGATCCTCGAGTATGAAGTTTGGATCAGGGTTCCTTTGAAAGTTATCAAGTAGCAAGGGTGTATAAAATTGCTCCTCACTTTCATTAAAGTATAAAGCTCAGTTTTGATATATTTTATTTGTATGTAACAAAAGTTAGAAATGTCTCTATGTGTGTGTGTGTGTGTGTGTGTGTGTGTGGCTCTGTCTGTGGCGTAAACACACAATAAACACCAAATGACCAAACAAAAACAAATTCTTTTTAATTTAATTTTTTATTTCATGCTTTTTGTAGGGACTCCTTATTTTTTTTTTCATTTCTTTTATTTTCTTGTATTTTAAGATTCAGGTAATTTGGTGTCAACGTGGTGTTCACTAGAAACACTCGTAGGGTTTAGAATAAAACCACCATATTATCAGTAAGTAGATGAACCACTTCAAGGGTACGTGCACTCGCTGTCCGGGATAAGTGTGGACTAGTCGAACGACGGAACCATAAAGCTCACGCTACGTGTATTATGTAGTATATCACATCTCTCTAATTTTCACTGACATTCATTTTTGAACAGCAGTTAATACTACCTAGTTCTAACAAAGGCAGTTAGTAAAAACTAGTTTTAACTAGGGAAAACGCGTTTTAACTAAAAACTGTAACATAAACGCTTTCCTAAATTTAAAAGCAATTTTCGCGATAAATAACAATTGCAACTTGAAGACAGGATCTTTTTCATAAAAATAAATGAGTTCCAAAATACTATGTTAGTAACAACACGATACTTTATGCAGAACAGTAGGAGAACACACACTTTTAAAAGTTGTTAAGTGTTTACATATTGGTGCTCGTGACTGTACAACCGTGTTCCTTTTATAAAACCACACACACATGTACTGATTATAAAATAGGAGAATCAAATGGCTTGCCTAGGTATTGCAAGTGAAGCGAACGTGTCGCCTGAACCACAGTATAAATATGGACAGTACCGAAACTAAGCCTAGTTGATGCAATAATTACCTACGCTTCATTGACGCCATAGGGTTGTTCCTTTTAATGTTGCTGATATTTTTTTTTTATTAAAACATTTTTTTCTGTTGTGATCAATCAATCGAATTGAAATAACTAGCTTACAAATACAATTTAACCCATAATCGGATGTAAGCTAGTAGGATATGAATTGTGAGATTTTCTGTTTATTTGGGTTTTAACTATCTTATAAACGAAATGTGCATACAAATATTTTCAAAAAGGTATTTGTGTTTTTTTATGAAGGTGGTCTAAATATTACCATGGTCTGGTAACGGATACTAATACAACAAAAGATGATAGTTTATACACGGAAAACAGTTTAATATTAACACACAACAATTGTAGGACTATAGATCTGTAACTTTGTCATTACGGCGTAACCTTTTACAAATTTTGGCGGGAGCGAGCCGCGGTTGGACGATAACGTTTCGTGAGAGCGCGCGCTAGCCGCCGCCGCGCCGCAGCGCAACTTAGGGCTACCGCACGCTTGAGACAAGACTGTCTTAGGACAGACTATTTCCCTACTAGTGCGAGCGAGAGATAAATAGTCTGTCTCGCTCGCACTAGTAGGGAAATAGTCTGTCTTAAGACAGTCTTGTGTCAAGTGTGCGGTAGCCCTTATACGTGACCGCTCGTCTCCGCGCGACACGCACTACTGACAGCACCGCGACGTCCGCTCAGGGGCCCCGGCGATGCGCAAGTGAGCGGTTTCGAGCGTTTGTAGGTAGTTTCCGTACTGTCCATATTTATACTGTGCCTGAACTCTGCGGAAATTGGACGGCATCGATGTTTCAGTAGCGTGTCTCCACCTAGCACGAGTTATGTCTGTCGTCGTTTTACATGAGTTGAGCAAAGATATGGCAAACTAGGGACACGGCTTGCATCATGCAGTGACTAAAGGAAAGCAGTTAGTACTCCGCCTACCAACGGCCAGCCAACCTTCCGCCAACCCGTTTTTCGCAGTTTATTCGTACTCGTATGCAGCTGCTATTATACCCGTTTGTTCACACAGAAGCACCGTGTACTTTAAAGTAAGTTTCTATTGATATGACAAAGCAACTATGAAATCATTGCACAAAGATAATATTAGCTACAAATTATGTTGTTTGATATTTGTTTGCTAAAACATGTTGAACCACAGCAGTAATACCCCGTATACTGTCTATTTTCCTTTTGTAAAAAAGTAATTCATAATTAACGTTTAATATTTTCACCACATCTGTTAGTTCTAAATAACTACCCGCCTATAATTACGTGTTGCCATACATACCCACTTGGCGAAAACGACGCGGTAGAACTTACACGTGCTTAAATTACATGAATTACGCGACGTAATTTCAGCCTTTTCATATGGATGAACGTTCCGTCGCGATTTCTCGGTAGATATGTCACTCAACTATGAACTACAAATAAGATGTATTCGACGGAAAAAGTTTTATTTCATAAAGATTCTTGAGAAATGCAGAAAGATTCTAGATTTCAGCAATTTCACTCGACTGTTTTAAAATTTCTGTTAAAGAAAATTATTTCTCTGTCTACCTCAAGTATCCCGTCAATTCTTAGGGACTGTCCAAGTAATTATTTTTTAATCTTTTGGCAAATAATGGTAATGTTGTTGTTTACATACAAAAAAGTTTAATTGTTTTCATTTAATATCGACTCTCCGCAAAAGTAAGAATAAACTTTTCACCTTTGCAATGAATGCGATCAATATGAATACTAGGTGTCTTCGTCCTGCTGCCAAGTAACTCGAAACAGTTATAGCCAAATTTGGCGCCTCATTAACCGAGTTCCAAAAGGAGGAAGTTATCAATTCGTCTGTTTTTTTTTTGTTTGTATGTTCAGCGATATCTTCGCAAATTGTGAACCGATTTTGATGGTTCTTTTTTTGTTTGGAAGAATATTATTTTGCAGTGGTCTCGTTTAAATTTGGTGAAGATCTGATGCTGATTTTCGGAGATATACAAAGAAACTCTTCAATAATAGACGCCAAATTGGTCGTGATGACATGTTGTGTAAACAATAAACATCCAAGCGATTGCACCAATCACGACAGATTTGCTGTCTATTATATTGAAGAGCTCCCTAAAAATGGAAAAATATAAAACTTTTTGCAAAAAATAAAACCGACTTCAAAAACATAAAAAAAAATGTGAAAAATAATTTTAGCTTAAGAAGTCGGTGACTTTTGTTGGTTTGATTCAGTTTTTTTTGCCACCGACTTCTGAAGCTAAAGTGATTTTTCACTTTTTTTATTGTATGTTCGATATAATTTTAGGTTCAATATAACCCTCAAGACTGACAATGGGCATGCTAGGAGTTCAGTGCCATCCATGGATCGGAACGCGATGCGCCTAACCGGACACGGCCGTGCGGCGTCCTGCATACTCGAACCACTATGTAGATAGAACCACATTAGCATTGGTGTAGGTATGGGTATGTAGGTTGTTTGTGTCCCAGCACCCGCCGGTGCAACGCGCGGCCGTGACGCGTCCGCGACCGATGCGCGTCGATGTAAACACCCAGCAAGGTCGACTGCCTTGCGATCGACGAGCTTTTTCTTAACTTTTTGTGAAACTTACTGCACACATGTTCAAGATAACGCTTGTAGCCATGCATTGCATGTGAGCCGTTGAGATTGTACTCAAGTTTTTTTTTTCCAATTTTGTGTGCTCCCAAAACGGGACACTCGTGGGACTCATTTTCGACCAAAATAACAAAACTCAGATCCAGATTTTTAATTCTAGAATCCTAATGATTTGTCTGTAGGCTGACACGGCAGCATCTTGCTGTTCCTACTTACCTAATAAAAATCTTAAATTTACTCAACTGACAGATAACGCTCTGCCTAAACTGATGGATCTCGTAGCATGACATTTTGCGCAACCTACGCAAGTCGTCATAACAAAAGTGAACATAATAATAATAATAATAATATTTTTTTGGTTTTCCTCTAAAAGGAGTAGAAATAATAATTTACGAACAAAAGCTATAAAAACTTTCGTCCCGTCCCTATTAGAGCAAGAGCCCGCGAAGATCAGACCTTCGTTATTTTATAAAACCTGAAAGTTTTTCTGTGTATGTCCTTAATACAGGTATGAACGATCCCCGAGTATGTAGTTTGGTTCACGGTGGCTTTGAAAGTTATCAGGGCAGCAATGGTGTATAATATTGCTCCTCACTTTCATTAAAGTATAAAGCTCAGTTTTTATAGATTTTATTTGGAACAATATTAAACTCTTGTGATAGTTCCTCAAGTAAAATTATAAAAAAAACAGGTTTACTATGACGTAAGTATAAAATTTTGTTGTTTAAAATTTCAATTGTTTAGCTATCACGGTTAATGAGATACAGCCTGGTGACAGACAGACAGTGGAGTCTTAGGGGCCGTCTCCACGAGCGAGCGAATCGTGGCGGCTCAAGCTATTTCTATACGAAAATATCGCCATTCTCTCGCTCGTGGAGACGGCCCCTAAGTAATAGGGTCCCGTTTTTACCCTTTGGGTACGGATCCCTAAAAAACGGGCATTAGACTTGACTGATATATAAGTTTGTATTTTTAGAAACTCATTCCCTACGACAATGACTTCTGAGAAGTTGCGATGGATCGGGAAAAAAACTTGATGTAAAAAGTATAAAGCAGTGTATTCCAAGATCGCTATCATCTGCCTAGCCTTTTCCCAAATGTTTTGGGGTTCGGATACAGTCTAACCGAATACAACTGAGTACCAGTATATTACCTCTACAACCTAGTTCCTGGGTAATACCCCTTGGTAAGACTGTTTGTCAGACTTTCCGACTTGTGACTATCCGATTCCGTACCGACAATCAAATATCTACAAATGGCAGCCGGACCTTAGGCTTAACGTGCTTTCCGAAGCTAGGAGAGAACTGGGAATGTAAAGTACGGTCACCAATCGGAGCCGGGCCGACCACAGCAAGTACTGCTTAAGCTTGAGGATCGATCAGTGCGGCTGTTATATTCACATAAAACAAAATTTCTGTTTTCGTCTGAGGGATTGTCTATTTCTTAACTTTTATTGTAACTGCTTGACAACACTATGATCAATATTGATCATGCATGTTTAAGTTTGCACCTGCAGGCCGGCAGTACGGCAAGCCCTTAACGAAGCCAAAAGACACTTGTTCTCCCTGACATTGCAAAATCGTATGATTTTATTTTGGACTATACCCACACAAGTACTTTGTTTTTAATAAGTTTTCAATGTTACTTCTTTACTTTAAATACCTCTATGACCTCTGTACTATTCATTACATCCATCAGCACAATGTTTTGAGTGCGGAAGATTGAGTCCTACTACGGTAGGATTTAACCCGTGATTATTCACCGCAAAAAAAAAAACACGTTTCCTATATAGCAATAATTTGGGCGGCGAGTTACTTAATTTGATGTACGTAATGCTGGGCTGACGGTTTCGTGAAGGACCTGTTCACATCTTAGTGTACGGCCTGGGTGCTATAGCGTTCGGTGGGGCGTTCTGCGGGGCGGCGAGCGGCCGACAGCGCGGTCAATGAGTGGCCATAGTGCTCTGCCGCAAGACGCAAACTCGCACGCTGCAGCCGCCGCGTGGCGGGCGTCTACTCAGGCCACTCACGTATAAATGCATGTGTTTGACATGAATGCTGAACGACCCGCCCCGCCGCACGTTCGATTCGAGCGGGCACTTTGACCGTACTCTTAAAGTTTAATTCCAGATAGATTAATTAATATTGTTGAGAATACACACTGAAAAACTAGAAAATAATGCAGATTTAAAATATGGTTAAGTGCAGATCGATTATCCGCTGTACGAGCAACCTGTCTCCGCCTTAGCAATATTGTTATCTTGAACGCAAGAATTTCTTTTGCGGATGCTTCGAGCGACCGCCTTCTTAAGGAAAAATGAGCTTGATGTTGTAAATCTAAGCGCACACAGAGCGCCAGGATAACCTCTTGCAAAACCCGGACTGCGCACACACAGTGTAATATTGACACGAACCATTTCGATTCTTTTCCGTCTACTGTAGCTATCATCATCATCAGCCTATTAATGTTCCCACTGCTGGGGACGCAGGCCTACTCTCTAAGAGAGGGAGCTATAAACTGATTATATTTTAAAGTGCTTTTTTTTCGGTGGCTGAGAGAACTTCGTGATTCCAAAATCTTGAATATATGGGATCTCACTACACTGCTGATGTTAGATCAAAATTTCAAAGGAGGATCAAAGGTTGTAATCATCCAACTAAACAAAATGAAACCGATGAATTTTGGCACGTTTAGTCTAAATCCCGCTGTCGTTTTGTAAAGCCAGCAAGGTAGGTAATTTATGAAGCACGGCACATTACAAAGAACGTGGGCCCGCGCGTTGACCACCTGCGATAACGCTAGCTGCGCCGGCGCGGATGACCATGGCTGCTGGTGTGGCTTGGCCGTTTCTTTACTACAAAAACTATTGTATAACAGAAAAGTAAAGAACAGTGGATATAGTTTTTACCTAACGCTCTTGAGAATGTAGCGAAATGGCCAAGACACATATTTTGACCAAGGTGTAGAGTTTGTGAAGTTAGACCTTAGAAGCTTGGCTCTACATGAGATCTGATAACTTTTTGACAGTGCGAGCCATATGGTCTCGTCTTGGCAACATTTTAAATGAAAATGTTTTTGGTGGGATACATATTTCAAGTCAGGAACGGAGTGCAAGCGCAGTATCGTTGCGGTGACTATCGCTCCGTAAATTTGCCCTGCAAAACTCACGATGTATCGTGAGCTTTATTAAGATTTATCAATATTCAACTCACAAGCTGAATTTCAGACAAAACAAAAGTCTAAAGTTCAGGGAGTTAACTTTTGCCAGAACTGTCATTCTCAAAAGCAAAAACAAGCTTCGGAGTAAATTGATCAATATGCGTAGACGTTGATAGCAAAATGAGCGTAAACTCATGTCATCAAAAGGACCATAATCAACGAAGTAGTCAATAGGCATGCAGCGAATAATTGTTATAAGTATCTCTTACGTGCACCTACTGTTATTACCCGTTCCACTCAGTAGATACTTACAACTTACGCGGGATAATAAGCAGCTAGGCAAGCACTGAATTTCAACCAATTGAAAAGACCTGCTAGTTAGAGCTTCTAGAGTGACAGTTTGTACATGAATAAACTTAATAAACTATTCATGGTTTATACTTTATTTCTAGCCATTTACATTATTGACACACTAACTCTATAATAGAAATAAAAATATGTACAGGTATCAAATAGGGTTACAGGGCGTCGAAAAATTCGTCCACATCGCTGTCAACAGGAAAAGTGCCTAGAAGGCTGGCAGCATTGCCACGTTGGATGGCAATGCTGATTGATGCTGGTCATGTGAAGAGTCGACCAACCGCTTGGCGATTTCCCTAAATACTAGGTGGGCACTCGGACCCCATGGCCTTAGTGTTTCTACCCCAAACGGCTCAAACACATAATTACCAATTAAATTATTGTATTTGCGCCGTTTGAGGTTTTCAGCGCCTGCAGCAGCCGCCCCAGCGCAGCACACTGTGCTAGGAAGATGGGATGGCGCAAGGGTGTCGATGCAAGTTGCGTGCCCCACCAATGGCCTACCCAACTTCCATGCCATTATGGTCACACCATCTGGTCTCTTGCCATCGACGCGAGTCAAGCTAGTTTGTTCTAATACAGCTGACAACCCGGCAGTGGCAAGAGCACGACGGATGAGATCATTAAAGCTAGCATGCCGCGCCATCCGACCTGCACTCTTACTGCAAGAAAGGCCATGGTGTCCGAGGCAGTCGACTGCTTCACCACATTGACAGCCATGTGGAGCCCCACAATGAGTGCCCAAACGCAAACAAGTAGCGAGCCGGAAGGTTGTGTCACCTAAAAAAGTGCCGGTAGTGCCTGAAGCCAGAGGCCCGACTCCCACTCGCCCAAAGCGAGCAGGCGGGCACGCTCAGCAGTATTGGTTGACGTATTAATAAGTTTATTCCGTACCAACCAGCAGAGCGGCTCATCCCATTGTCTCTGGCAAAACGGGTTCTCGGGCCGATCCGTGTCCAGGCAAGCCACTTTCTAGGCGTCCTCTGCGTCGGTCAAGCACGACACTTCCGAGTCAACCAGGGAGAGAGTTGAAATTTTCCTGGTTAGCTTTTCAGTGCTGTGCATGGACAGTAGACAGGAAGCTTACACTAGAAACGAACCTAAACGAATTGGTAGGTTGGCTTGCAGCCACGCTCGGGCGTCCAGAGCCACATTAAGAATGGATGTTAATGTGTTGCTAATAATTTGGTCAATTTAGTCCAAAAGTTGTGGTTTCTTCCAAAGAGGAGAACAACGGAGAAATTACATAAAATTTGGGCCAACACCGCAATATTTGATAATGGTGAATGCCGAATGTAATAGTATATTTCATTACAAGTGCGGAAAGGCTGTCATTGCAAAGAGTTCCGACAAATGTCTACCCGAGCCGAGGCGCAGCCGAGGGCGAGGGTTGACAGTCGGAACAAGTTGCAATGACAGTTCCGCAGGTGTACTGAACGACTATTTTTAATACAGTTGCGAAAAAATAAAGCAATTTAATAAAATAATAAAAACACAATAAACTCAACTAACGAATCATTTATTTCTTATAAAAGTTATAGTACACCATGCACATTGAAAATTTTCTGGAAAATGGCGCCAACCGTAGAATATAAGCAGAGTTTTTTTTTTCTTCACCCATTTTGGTAGGCAAAGGGAACTATCCATACAGCTTAGTCTTCAGTAGATTTTTTTAAATGATATGAAATGAAAATGAAATTTAATGAGATGAAATGAAATGAAACCTAACCTAATTCATTCAATTAAATCATTAAATCTGATATTGAAATAAATTAGTAGCTTCTTTTTAGAAATATACGTATTTGTATGAATCACAAAAACTCTTTAGTAAAAACTTCATGGTTGGTTTTCTTTTTAATAGACATTATTTTGACAGTTGGGAAAGTGAACGCACGAGTTCGGTAAAGGTGAAAAAAAAAGCACTAATATGTAATAGCCCACATCCCGAACGCTATACGTCCCTGCAATACACCACTTTTTGAGCAACTGTATTAAAAATTAATTTTTAACCGACTTCAAAAAGAATGAGGTTCTCAATTCGTCGGGAACTTCTCTTTTTTTTAATGTATGTTCCCCGATTACTCGAAGATGGCTGGACCGATTTGGATTTTTTTTTGTTTTGTTTGAAAGGGTATACTTCCCAGGTGGTCCCATGATCATCAGGTCAGGATCTGATGTTGGGATCCTGGAGAAATAAAGAGAACTTTTCAAATTTTATAGGCTCACTCGAAGCGATTTGGGTAGTTTTTGGAAGAGTACTTTTTCGGAGTGGTCCCATTTCAATTTGGTGAAGATCTGATGAAGAACTTCGGAGATAGGCAACGGAACTCCTCAATAAATTATAGCAAATGGACTGGGATTGCTGAAATCTCATGTCTGTCTTTTGTTTACACCAGCCCGCGTAGCATGGCAATTCTATCTCTACTCTTCAAGACACGACAAAGCTCTTTTCTATACAACTTGACATGTCTTAATGTCTTGACATGCCCGAGCATGCGGCGACCCATCGACTCGAGTTTGTACGAAGACAAGACATAGAATGTCTTTCCATAGCAACGGTCAAATAGCTAGTGACATTGAGGATTTTGCACTCAGCATCTGCGATCTAGAAGTAATAGAGCTGATTATATTTTTTCAAATTGTTTGTTGATATTACGTTCATCACCATAAAAGAGATCACAGGATTATTGCTTTCCTATAATCTCATATCATCTATAACAATCTCATTATTTGTATCTTATAATATCCATCAATGTTCAGTTGGTAAGAAAATAGGTTCTTACTAAGTTTTTTTTGTTTACTTAAAAATAATGTTACACGGGCGGTGGTTAATATCAAGGTGAACGATGACATTACACTTTGTTTGAAAGGAAAAAGATGCGCCCTCCAGAGTATTACAGCTATCATAGGACGTATCGTGTGGTTGCCATTACTTTTATTGAAGGTGTTAAGGCCTGAATATATTCCCGGCCAGCTAGACCAACTACAGGGTATAGCTGTAGGCTACAGCTGTTCCCTACAATTTTGTCAATGGCGCGCTTTGTGCTCGGAGTTTTTAAGTTGCGTATTATTTTTCGGTCCAAAAAAGATAAAAAAAACCCGCCTTTTTAATCAATGTATCCTGCCAACAATGACCTACTACGGTGCCGAGACATGGACGCTCACAAAGGTGACTGTCCACCGAGTACAAGCGGCACAAAGGGCTATGGAGCGAGCCATGCTCGGCATAACATCGGACGAAAGTCTACGACGTCGGGGACCGGGCGGTGCGCCTCAAGTGGACCTGGGTAGAACATCTAGACGCGGAGATGGCCGATAGAGCAAGGTTTGGCCAAAGACACCAAGGCCGTCCTAAAGCTCGTTGGGTTGACGATATCGTCAAAGTCGCGGGAAACACCTGGATCAGGGACGCACAGAACCGGGAAGTGTGGCAGAAGAAACGGGAGGCCTGTACCCAGCAGTGGGTGATTCCGGGCTGATATGATGATCGATGATGATGTATGCTAGCCACTAGAGAGCACATAAAAGATCAGCACACCAAAGCACTCGACAACCAGCCTAGAAAGTCATCGAATGCAGTCGCTGTGGCCGAAATCGGCTAGAAGGCATTATCTTCAAAGAACTCGTTTTCCGGGATATCGAAAGCCCCGTTAAAGAACGTACAGCGTTTCTTTTGGCATAAAAATTGAGGAGGTGGCGACGGTAGGATCCCGACATGTTTCTAAAAACAAAATGGCTTACAAACACAAATTACATTTATAAAAATAATCTTGTCTAGGTCTAATGTGTTGTAGACTTTTTGACATTTGTTGCCAAGAAACGATTCCCACAACCAGTGTCAAAAGTAGACAAAAAATTGTCGCCATGCTCGACGTTGAAGACTTTTATCGCTAAAGAATAGAAACCTTTCTTTTCCACATGTCACACATCGTCATTCTTAGGACGATAGAAGTCTTTCCAAAATCTGTCATTTATCTGTCATTTTGTCGATTGTCAGTCGACAAAACCCGTTTCTACGGCGGCCATGCTACGCGGGCAGTTCATAACATAAAATCACGCCGGTACGCTGTGAAGGGGTGAAGCACATGTGAACCACTAAAAAGTGTAAAATAAAAACTTTTTTTTGCAAAAATTAAAACAGACTTCAAAAAACACAAAAAAGTGAAAAATAACTTCAGCTGCAGAAGTCGGTGACCTTTGTTTGATTGATTTAGTTTTGTTGTCAGTTTCAGTCGGTTTTATTTTTTGCAAACAGTTTTTATAATGTAATTTAGATTTCAACTAAACCTGGCGGAAGAATAAATAAAATATTATAAGCTATCAAAATGTATTGATTGTTAAAGTTACGTAGAATTGAGTTGGCGCTGTGCCATAATCCGCAAATAGTGGAGTTGAAAACTAGCGCATGTGGAAACAATGTTTCTAAGCTTTCAGGTGCGAAATAAAGTATATTCATGAAATACATTTAACCCATCGATTGTAGGACGTTGTACGATTCCATTTAAAAATATATTTTTTATGTCAATTGATTGGTCGGTTCCTAAGAAGCCCAATATTTCGGAACTGTAAGTATAGCTATAGACTGGCGTAGCTCCAGAGTATTGCCAGGTCCGATTGGATTAAAATCGGGGCAGATGGTAAAAGAAATCGGGATTTAGGGTTTTAAATCGGTACAAACAACTGTCTTAATTATTTATAGCTTTTCTTCTACTATACCTACCTACTTATATTACTATTAATTTAGTAAATCTTATTTTAATTGTAAAATAACTTGCTGGACGAATAGACAAAATATCCTACAGATAAAAAATCATAGTTAAGTATTATTATTAACGCTGTTTTATATGAAATGATGTTTATTTTGAATGTAGGTTTTACTAACACTTTCGCACGTCATTTTTTTTTAAACTATATGGGGCCGTGGCCGGTGTTTCGTATCTGACTACTCTGAGAAGAAACAGCCGAAACGAACTCAGAGGTCATTGTCTCTTTTGAAGTCCAGGCGTAGTCTTGCTCAAGTCACATGAGGGCTATGCAGATTAGTGTCTGAGATGGTCTTTGAAGAAAGAACCACACAGATTTGAGTGGGCCTGTCCAGTCAGTGCAAGCATTTGCCAGTTATCGTGTAACTCGACTTATCACTCAAGGAGCTCAACGAAACGACGAACAATATCAAAGAAAGGACATTTGGGTAGGTCGCATATAGTACTCAAACTAGGGGTATCGTAAACTTAATACGTTTAGTTTATTTCTCATTTAGAAGTAGATTATTAACATTAAACCAATCAACGACTTTTGCCAGGGCGCTATTAACCTCGTCCGTAACTATCTGCTGACGTTTGAGTTTAAATTTAAGTTCGTCAAAGTTCTACAATACTGGAGCCATTCTCCTTTGTGAACAAAGGAGAATTGCTCCAGTATTGTAGAACTCTATTACCTATCAGAATTAATAATATGGTGTCCTGGTTAAACTTACATTTAAATAACTTATTTTTATTAGAATTATGTTTCGTTACATTTAGCTGCCTCTATGATTGCCTTGTTTTTTATAACGTAGTTATAAAATTCACTGCACGTCATGCAAAAGATAGTTTTATTTGAATTTCCGTTTTGACATGTTCGAGTGTCGATTTCGGTTCGGTTTCGGTTCCGAGCGAGAGAGACAACAAGCTAGTAATGCGATGCGCACGATTTTGAACGCATTGTCGCTCTCGACATGGTGATTCGATCGAATGCGACTGATGTAATACATAATTACATATTATTTTTTGGTAGGTAATAATTATGGTTTTTATTAAAGTTATTCTTTCTTTCTTTATCGTATGGTTATTGCCCAACCTGGTGTCAGAGTTGTTACGCCGCCCATGGGCCTCTGACTTGGCTTTACATGCCGTCGTGAAATATCTCTCAGGCATGCTGGTTTCCTCACGATGTTTTCCTTTACCGAAGTGAAAGTTACTGGTTTATCGGAACGCGTCCTCAGACCCCTGAAAATCGGGACGCCTGGCTACACTATCAGAATGATGTTGATGATAGCAGTAAAAAAATATTGTGTAACAATCTATTTAGTTAAGGTAGCATAATTCACGCTATGTATCATCCAAGCTGTAAGTTCGTAAGCTGTATTGGTCAAGGTTAAATAATTCGCAGATATCAGCTCAATATTTGTAGCAGTTACCGGTCAGACGATATGACTGCCTTTCAACCTCCGCAACGAAACCCTGTAATCCAGTATTTCAGTAGGGTACCGATATCTTATGTTTATTTATTTGAGGATCTCCAAAAAACAGCATTTTTTCTTATTTCGTACATCTCTCCCTGCCTGAGGTATCTCATCATTAACATATAGGTACCTACAATAAAGGCTCGCAATGCAGACCGACTAATCTGCGCGCCAGCGGTTAGCTATGAGCCTCAACATATTTCAAGAATTTCATAAGCTATTCCGCTATTGTACAACCGCAACTAATTCAATGTTTATATGTATGGATGAAATGCATACAAACATACGTAAACTCATCATCCTTATACCCATGGGGGATAGGCTGAAACTACAGAACTCCACCTTTTACGATCTCTACACACTTATTTTCCTTTTTTTATGAAAAAAATGGTGAAAACCTAAGTGATTAAAGATTGTCATTGCACTTGTGGCTGGATTGCAGCCCGAGCTGAGGACGCGGGCCAAATGGAGGCAAGAATACAATGACAATTGGTCACGTGTATCAGACGACGGCTTACACCTTACAAGCAAGGTGAAATCCATCGTCTGATACAGAGAGAGATACAGATAGAGAAAAAATCTTATTATTATTACTTCCAACAAGAACATAGTATGTATTTATGAAAAATTACTCGCACATTTTCGACTGTATTGCATGTACTCTTCCGGGCCCCTAGTGCGAGAATGTAAAGCAAAAAGCAGATGTCTTCAAAAAACTGCATTGTAAACGTAAAAGCGGTAGAATACGCATACCACATTTCGAGCAAATTTATATATTGAATAAAAAAACAAGTAACTGGGGCGTGGTTTCCTTGTAATAACAAGATGGAAATGGTTTCAGTATGCACTTTTCACTGTGCGCATATTAAAATATACTTTAGTTATGTTTCCCGTATATGGGCAAGGTTCGAAAAAATGAACACTACAGTTTTTATCTCGAATCAAATATTTGTAAGTCTGTGAAGATGTTTGCCACTTAGTTACGTATAAAAGGTTGAACGGATTTATGGGCACGAAAGTACACCCCACGACCCCATCCACTTTATGTATTTTCGGATGCAATTGAAACTGCGGGTAATAATATTGTATAACTGATTCTAGGTAGTAATTTTGAAAACATAATATAATGTGTAATGAGTAATGAATGTCAAAAGCTCACGCGTATAAAACGACGTTTGAAAACTCACTTGCAAAGATAATGTGAAAAAAAGAAAAAAATATCACCATGAACACGTTCATAGTACTTACATAGTTCAGTAATAGTCCGTGTACTAATCCTAAAAGAGGTCTTCGAATTAAATTCAAATTAAATAGTGATTTTAAGGGGACTACAGGAGCTAAACGCGAGTTTTATAATGCAAAAAAAGCATATGATTCACTGCAATAAACAAAACCAGAAAAACATATGATATTCTTCAGGATATATGCTAGTATGATAGTGTTTTGAAAACATAATACAACTAATTTTACTCGATAAAAAAAAATCACGAACTTATCTCTAAAAAATTCTTTTAACGAGTAAAAACCATACATGCGATTATTCTGATTTTTTGGCAAATAATTCTACAAGCAACATATTAGTATGATAGTGTTTTATTTTATTAGTCCAATCAATAGATTTTTTGTAAATCGGAAAAATCCACTCATTTCGCACTATTCTGACTGACCACTTTGTAGTGCAAGCTGATTAGAACTTTATTCTAACAGTATTTCAAACGCAGTTTGAATCAACACAATTAGAGTTGCTAATTTAGCTCCTGTAGTCGCCTTAAGCAGGCGGTATTTGTCATGAACTTTATTTTTACTTGTTTTAAATCCAGTGAATATTCGAATGAAGAAACTGTCCCTTTACGTTTTTTATTTACGCGACAGCACCATGCTGAGATAGGGGCCTTTTGGCCTTGTACAGGACCAATTTCGTTTTCTTTTTATTTTTAATTTCTTTTAGTTGTTTTATGTTTAATTTTTATTAGTTGATAATTTCACCATTTTTTTTTATGTGTTTTGTCCTGTGCGGGTTAATAAATGCTTTTTCTTTCTTTCTTTCTTTCCTTTGTTTCTTTTTTAGGGTTCCGTACCTCAAAAGGTAAAATAATTAACCCGTATAAGATCACTTTCTTGTACGTCTGTACGTCTGTCCGTCTGTCTGTCCGTCAGTCTCCACCGTTTTTCTCAGGAACGCGTGGACTAAGCAAGTTGAAATTTATACCAGATACTGACGTCTAAAGTCCCTATTAGGTGTATCAAAATCAAGGTCCTGAGTCAACACAATAAATATAAACAAAAAGATATGGGCAAATTTAGATTTTCGCGAAAACTTGTAAGTACCAAAATATACCTTAATTTTCAACGTTTTTTATTTTTCGGAATTTTCCCTTTACTTGTGCTGTAAAACCATGCTTTTAACCAAAATTTACAATTCTAGGTCAACCGGAAGTACGCTATAGGTTTTGGGTCGAAATCCTATGTGGTAGCTCCCGTTGACCTAGAATCACGAATTTGGCGAGAAGCTATCTTACAGCACATGTAAAGGGAAAATATGAAACCCGTAAATATGTAAGTAGTTTGATAACAAAAAAGGGATTTTACTATCACAAACTTATTATTTGCGGTTGGTCCAATAGCTGTTTCATGGGATCGAACAGCAAAGTTAAGTTTGTCCTTTAAAAAGTTTGTACGGAACCCTCGGTGCGGGAGTTCGACTCGTTTTGCATTATAGGTGCTAGTCTATGACTTTTTTGTAAAGTAAACAAACAATAGGGTATCTTCCTTTACCGCTGTATGACCAATAAGTTTCTTTTTTAGCTTTGCGTACTAACAAACTACTAACAAAACTTTGAAGATGCGATCTTTTGAATCGAATGGTAGCGAGGTGACACTTAACCGTATCAATTGACTGAGTAGATTGACCCTGCTACAAAGAATCTCTACAATTGCACAATTAAATTGTTGGGTGCTCGGCTGCGAGACGTTTGCAATATACTTTCTGAATTCTCAGTACTCCCAATGATAAATTACGGATACTTTGCTATCATGAATGCCAAAAAAAAAAATGTTCAAAATGTCGGCGGACATTTTGAACATATCTTTTATCAAAATGTCCGCTATCCGGCTTTTGTTTATTACCGCGTCATCAGCTACAGTATTTAATTGGTATTGTGTTGATCTCATGTATGTTTGGTTTGATCTCAGTCAGTCGATAGCATACATAGACAGATGATGATGGCGTTGCGTATTGTCTTTTCTTCCAATAATGAACATCAATACTCGTTCTTAAAACCTACTGTTCTTGTCCAAAGATCAATCTGTTCTTGAGAAAAAAAAAATTTTTTGTTAGCCTCTTAGGCACGTCATCTTCGGTGACCTTATCATGATGTAGAAACATACATCATTTATTTTACAACGTGGACGATATGTTCCAAAACTAGAATTATTGATTCTTATATTTCTTGAAATGTCATTTCTTCTTTAAGAATTTATATTTCTTTATTAGCTTGGCAGTAATTATTTAGTTTAAATTTGAAATCTCCAAGTTTTTTAATTAAAACCCTTTTCTAAAGTGCATTTTCAGGCGGGGAAAATTTATACATAAATTCCTTTACGAACGCAGGCCCTTTTAGAAACTTCACAATATGACAGCGACTTAAATTGAAACAAAATACTTTTTAGGGATAATATAAATTCATAATATTAGCCGGTATCACTGGGTCATCAGAAATTCAACACATACTCGCCCTTGGGGTGAATGTAGATTATTGTAGATTGTCTGCCGAAATCACGAAGCTTTTGTCGAAAGGTAGTATACTAAGATAGGCACACTAGGGCGCGCGGCAAGCGCGCCTGGGTGGGGCGGGTCGATAGAAATGAGACGCAATAAGTGAATAATGCGATATAACTTTTGAAAAGGCTCCTTTACCTCAGATGATATATTTAGGTAGACGACTAACTCGTCGTATAGGCACAATGTGGAGACGGCAATTTTAAACTTCGTCGCCAGTCTCCAACCAAAAAACCAACAATTTCGCCACTACAGCTAGTTGAATGATCGATATTCATAGTCCCATCACAGCTAATTAGTTGGTTGTTTTTTTATTTAGTTTTTTCTATTTCCCTACTTAGTAATGCCACAGTTTTTGTTTGTTTTTTCAACATTACGATAGCTTTAAGTTTTTCTTAACCTTTCTCATACAAACTTTATGTCACACCTATCTATGAGTTTGGGCGGCAAATCGTCAGTACTTTGGAATTGGATAGCTAAAAGAAATGATAAAGCCTTCATAAAAGCATAATTTCAATATTTATAAAGTATTCATCATGCATTTGAAAAAGACGTCTTTCTTCCCGAGTGTTATTATTTTCCTCTTCGTCAGCATTTGACTCCAGCAAATATTTACAAATAGCGCTCTCAAATAAACAAAACTGAAACCTGATTTGTTGGAAAAGTATTTCTAGTAGTTTTGCGAATGCTGCATAACCGGAACTGAAAATCATATTTTTCATCCGACGACGTCTGCAATATAACGAACTCTTCCTGCAATTTCCGCTGAACTCTGAGTGGCTTTTTAAACAAGTTGACTATTTTGTTGCGGAAAATTATGTATTCAATATTTTTATTATCAGCTTCAATAAAGGAGGCGTGATTCTTTTTGACGCGAGATTTACTGTCGCAGCAGTCGTTGTGTGTAACTGTTTCATGATTCGAAGGAAACAATATCCAAGATTGCTAAAATCGCATATTCTACGCATTTGTGCCACCTAAAAGTAGGACTTTGATTTTTAATTATACGTTTTGCTCTTTGTTGTTGATGCTTATTTCTTGTTTCATGCATAACTCACTTGCTTAACCTGAATTTAAATGCAAACTACAATCCAACCCAACCGGGTTGGGCTTTATTGTTGCCGCTAACTGCCATACTTTTTATATTTTCTACAATACATTGGTTGGTACATCAAGAAGGTCCGTTCGTTACGTTTGAGGCTTTTGAAAGTCATGACTGAGTACTTATATTGGCAACTTTTTTCCAGCAACTTGTTGCCTGAATCGCCTCAAGCTCAAATGCAGTCAAACTTCGTGTGTTGAGTACTGTTCCCACGCTCGACTTGTCTGTCCCTTTCTTGCTGTAAGCCCTGCTCACTCCCACGTATGTCTCGTTGAAGTAAACACGCGACGCATTTAGGTAGGCACAAGAGGTATGTGGTGATTGTAATCGTATCCATATTAATAACGCGGCTTACCTCCCGAAATAAGATTTGTTTAATTAAACACTTTCATGGATTTTAAAACGCAACGGAAATGCATGGTCTTATTCACTACATTTTTTTTTTTCGTGTTGTGTTTGAGACACATTTTGGTTTTATTCCGCGCTCCTACAAATTGCGTTTTGACTTGAGACTAATTTTGAAATAAAATATGTATAGTTGTTATCTCAGCGGCCAGTAACAATAGTTGGTGTGAAGAACGGAGGATAGTTGGTACTTACGGTGCTGTGGCAACGGTCGAGAATGCCGTTGGGCCAGTTCGGCCAAGGCTCGGTGCAAAAATATTCACAAGCCATTGAAGCCATTCCTGTAACTGCTTGGCCGCATTCGTACCATCTCGTTATCAACTACTTTATTTGCGTAAATATATGTAGTATGTTATGTTGTTATTAGCAGTACACCAAGAATGACTAACAATTTGTTGTATAACATGTTATTCCCAAAGTTTGAAAACGGTTTACGAGTGAAAAAATAAGCCATAACGCGTTCTGCTATTTTTAAAACTGCGGCACGAAATTCGCGTTACGTCAATTATAAAAACGTCCATGATGCGATCTGGCAAAGACAGAACGGCCACAACGTGTTTTGGCATAGAAGAAAAGCCCTATACCGTTTTTAGACTATTTGGTGTGACGGCCACTATTTTGACTTGTGGAAACAATACATGCAGAATATGCATTAACAGCTATAAACGCATATTAGAGATATTATACCTCCTCGCCTATTTTGAAGTTTGTCCTGGGATGACCACCAAAACATTGCTTACATTTATTTTTTTCTGTGATACGTTAACTGGAAAAATTAGCAAGGCCGTGTAAATAATAACAGCATATTTGTCCCTATATTGATTTTTTGTGTCGCCTTATTCGTCAAATCTGAACTTCATTATTTCAGTTAATTTAAATCATAAGACCCAAAACTTGTTGAGATATACGGATACGTGATGAAATCGGTAAGTGATAAAGGGAATAGACAACCGTTGTTCAGGTAAGTAGTTATTTAATCATGGTTGAATATTAATGAAACAACATTGGCTTTCCAATACATCCTTTTCCATTAACGAACTTTGCTGATGTGGCTTGCAAAAAAATGCAAGTGGAAAGAAGTCACTTCTCTAATTATGTTCCGGTCTTATGGCACAGTGCAAAATTTCGCCGACGGGCATGTAGGCCCGCTACACTGACTTCGTTTCGTTGAAGACCTACACCGTTACTGATTGGTGGGCTTTGTGTCGCGGTCGCATCGTCGTGTTAAAGTGCCGTACTGAAATTAATATGTGTCTGGCGTAATGATTAGCATCGCATTAGTATGTGCCACTAGGCATGTTTGCCAAGCACTCGCCTCGAGAAATATTTGAGTAACCGCACTTTGACGAACTGAAATGGCGGCTGGAAACGCCATCTTGAAGTCGTCCGGATTTCATTTGTGACCACGCCTAGCCTTGGTCACCTACTACAGCCACGGGCATATAAAGAACTTACTAATTTGTGAAATTAGTAAATAAATTGTTTCTTGAAATCCTCATACACTCTTTTCCGCAACTAGTAAGAGGTTATTATACAGAATTTATGATTCGAGATTTCCTAACGAACTCGACACATAAGCCTGCTTCAATATTTCCATATAAATGTGTTGTTGGAGATGTCAACGACCGGTTTTCGTTTAATAGTTCTGTATTCCGATTGCTTTGGCATTAGAATGAATCGCAGACAATTATAAACAAAAAAGTTCGTATTTAAGCGCGATTCACGGTGTTAATGTCATCATAATGATCATTAACCAGCAAACTTCCACTAGGTACTTAACGTGTGCCTCTTTCTTGAGATCCTAGATCGGTGTCACTTTCCAGGCCTATTGAGACGTTAATTTAATTGGTGATTAATTTTGTAAGCCTTTTCCTTCTTGGCCTTAAAATAATAGGGCGATATTTGTCTTTAGCCTGTACTGTCAAAAGCAAAAATATGTATAAACGTAGCAATTTTCTCCTACTTTATTGATTGTAATTTTATTTTATTACAAACAGTATTTTCAACGCCTTATTAAGAAAATCATCTCTTGAATGTTGCTAAGTTATTGTACTATACTCCATGTTTCCGTGTTCCATACATTTTGACCAGTTATGCGAACATAATTGTAGGGAACAGCTGATTTTTTTTCGCGATTCAGGGTTTGGTCCCACAGTAAAAGTTGTTCATAATGATGAGTACAATGACCAGTCGAAATTTATCGATATCGTCTGGAATCACGTCGTATAAGCTAGTGCTCGTGACTTTACATAACGACTGAGGTGTTATGCCAAATGAAGAACACAGAAGCACAGACGAAACGAATGCTGTTCCTATTTTTATTTACAAACATCACCTACGCCACTTTTATCCCAAGAATCGGTTATTTGATTAGAATAAATTTCGTATTATATGTGTACACAAAGCGGGTTAATACCATTTATAAATTCCAAAACATAACATTCATTGCGCCTGTAATCCCAGAAGAAAAACCCCAGCAACGCACGAACTGGGAATTGAAACCAAGATCGTATACCTCATGATCACTAGTATACTTTATTTATAAAACTACATGCAACCTTAAGCTTTTGTTTATCCTGTACCTTTTAAGGATGATTACTCTCATTATGAACAACTACTACGAGACTAACGTCATCGCGAAATAGAAAACGGTGCATAAAAAGAAAAACAAAGTAGGTTCCTTCAATGCCTTCTTAGGGTGGATTCGACCAAATTCGAAATTATACGCGAGTAACTATACCAGGATAATTTTACTCTCGATACTTACTCGAGGAGTAATTTGATTTACGTTCTACCACCCTATACCTAGATTAAATTTATTCTCGTCTAGTTACTCTTTGGTTGTCTTTGGCATTGAACGAATGAAATGACCTAATACATAATGCTACTAAACGAAGAGGTCATTGTATCTGCATTGCATCTGCTTGTATATTTGGTAGATTTAAACGTCACTTTCTTTACTGTCTCTGGCAGAGTAATATGTTCCTTGATCCTTGGTCGATTGTGTGGTATTTTCTTGGTTGCGATTTTTAAATGGAATTGATTTATTTGGTGAAATTGGTGACTGTGCACGATGTCCGCACCGAAAAGAAAGAGAAGCGCAAACTGGATGGCATCGGAGAAGAGCCTGTTGGTTGACTTGGTAGCGCAACATTTCGCTATTATAGAAAATAAAAAAACCGATGGCACAACTTTACGGCAAAAATCCGAAGAGTGGAAGATAATTGCGCAAGGATATAACTCGCAAACTGCCCTGGTACATCGACTGGCTGAAAATTTAAAAGCACAATGGGAAGCCATGAAAAAAGCTGCAAAAAAAGAAGCAGCAGATTCAAGAATGGCTATCCTAAAGACTGAACCTTACCTGGTTCAATTTAAAATTATGGTCAGAGTGTCGTCTTGGGGGCACTATGAAAAAAATACTTAGAAAAATTTCGCGCCCAATTTCGAGGTAGCGCTCGCCGGCCGCTGCCGCGGCACCGCTCGCTTACTACTGTACCAAATAGATAGATTATTTATAAGTATCAAACAATGTACTCACCGGTTTGACGAATATTCCAACTTATGCTCAAGTTTAGCTAACAAACAAACAGTGGCTTCCTTGGATAGACGAAATCTAACAGCGAAGTCTTTGTCATCAAAATCTTCGAAGTAATTAGCTCTTTCTTTTATCCACCTTGGACGCCTTGGCACGTAATCATCGTCGCTATCGGATTCTTCGATCATATTTCTCAAACGTTCCATTATGGCGAGGTTTTGATTGAAAACCACACAAAAACAAAGAATATCAACTCGGACGGATGATTTTTGACAAGGTAAATTACAAATGTACTTAACCTAACATTTTGACATTTCGTTTCGTTATTCCCAGTTTAAGACATTACTCCACCAAAATCGACCGTATAAAAATTTACTCTCGTATAGTGACTTTAGCCACGGGTTATTTTTTGGTAGAACGCAAATTGAGCTTACTCTCGAGTAAATAGCTATTTATTCTAAGAACAAACTTTACTCTCGTTTGGTCGAATCCGCCCTTATTAGTAGGTTAAAAAGTTTGTATATTTCTAAACTAAATTGTTATTTGAAGACAGTAGAATAAAGTGTTTAATTTAACACTCTTAGGAAAGTTTATGGTGAAAATTTTATCCAAAGAAGTAACAGATTTAGTTCAAGCAATTTCCGTATGAGGTGCAGTGACGTGTTGATGTCGGCGAAAGCTGTTACTGGTGAGGACACCAGGTCCATTGTCTGCGCTGACTCATAGGCGGCGCGCGCGCAGCTATTTCAGTGTGCTCTGCGTAGGCAGAGTATGCTTTCTTTGTCGCCTGTCAGACGGCTGCCGTGAGCCCGTGAGACACTGTGTAATGATAACCTATTAATAACATCGTATAAAAGTTTCCCACCAAATCAAAGCTGTATACCCGCCCAAATCAATGTTTTAAAAAAAATTATTGACTAAATGAATGTCTTTGTCTTTTCATGTGTACGAAGGTTTTGTGTTTAATACCTAAGAATGAAAAGCTTAGGTGATCTTTTAAGAGAGCGTCTCACACAAAACCTGTGATTGTTGCCGATTGGTTGCGCCGCACTGGTTAGCTAAACACCACCTTGGGCCACGAAAATATCGCTACGTTTTCGTGAATAACGCCCTTAGCGATATTTTCGTGGCCCAGGCATAAGAATCAGTGAGTATAATAGAAGCGAATTCATTATGACGAAATATGGAATACGTTATTATGACAATCGTTCACACATATTCAGGTTACAATACTTTGTTTGATGAATGAACACTCGTATCCAAGCCAAGGAAAAAATAAATTGTGTTTTAGTCACCAGAGGGACTCAATTGAAATAAGAATCTCACAAACCTTTGAAATAAAACTTGCTCAGAAATAGGGCTAAATAACGAATAAAATGTTGAAAGCAAGAGCGAGCGAAGCGAGCTCTGAAACTAGGGCACCCCGAGTCGGACGGGTTGGGAACGAAGGGTATCTTTGTTCGCTCGCTTTGTTCCATCACTATCACCCGTTAGCAGCGTCATCACCTTTGAAGTTAGGTTTTTAAAACTTTGCAAACATGAATCTCAGTCATTTACATAAATATCACTCATCAAAAACACGTGAAGATCTACTACAAGCCATAAAGTTACACCATTTTTTGTTACTCTTCCCTATCGTTGATTCTTTTTGTGACCCGACGCGACGCCAGCTGCTTACCTAGGCAATTCCTTTTTTTTACAAATCTCTTTTGTTGTCTCTAAATTTGAAATACTTATGTTTCTGTGTTAAAGAATATATGTATATTCAACGTACAGTTTTTACTTCGCTACAATCTATTATCTATTTCAGTTTCTATTATAAAAATCTCATGGATTAAATAAAAATATCGTTAATAAGTATTCAGTATCGAAACTAAGACGCATCCTTAGGGTGCCAGTTTAACTTTTCATCCAGTATAAAATATCTAGGTCAAGTCTTCTTTCAATAACATTGAACCGAAACACTAATAATATATGTAATTAGAACTAAGCTTTTCTTGGTGTAATATGTGGCCCCTTATTCAATGTGTTTGGCTACAGGTTACCGATACTATAAGGGCATATTATTTACTCATTTCTATCGAAAAATACATCTGTATAAAATATACTCCTAACCACACTCCGCGAATGGCAGCAGTAAACAACGAGGCTATCAAATTATTAAATACATTTAGAATTTTTTTTAGATATGTGATGCCATCACAAAAATCATATTGTCTTGGTATTTTTCTGCAAACCATCCCTACACATATTCAGGTTACAATACTTTGTTTGATGAATGAACACTCGTATCCAAGCCAAGGAAAAAATAAATTGTGTTTTAGTCACCAGAGGGACTCAATTGAAATAAGAATCTCACAAACCTTTGAAATAAAACTTGCTCAGAAATAGGGCTAAATAACGAATAAAATGTTGAAAGCAAGAGCGAGCGAAGCGAGCTCTGAAACTAGGGCACCCCGAGTCGGACGGGTTGGGAACGAAGGGTATCTTTGTTCGCTCGCTTTGTTCCATCACTATCACCCGTTAGCAGCGTCATCACCTTCCCGTCCCCACGGTCCCGTTTAAGTTTGGTGAAGATCTGATGCCGATTTTCGGAGATATACAAGGGAACTCTTCAATAATGGACGGCAAATTGGTTATGAATGCTGCGACCACGACAGATTTGCTGTGTATTTTATTGAAGAGTTCCCTTAAATGGAAAAATAAAAAACTTTTTGCAAAAAATAAAACCGACTTTAAAAACACCAAAAAAAAAACCGGCCAAGAGCGAGTCGGACTCGCGCACCGAGGGTTCCGTACAAACTTTTTAAAGGACAATCTTAACTTTGCTGTTCGACCCCTAGAAACGGCTGTTGCACCAACCGCAAATAATAAGTTTGTAATAGTAAAATCGCTTTTTTTTTTTGTTATTAAACTACATAAATGACGGTTTTCTGACTATGACTGATATGTACTGTAAGACCTTGCTTTTTGCCAAATTTCGTGATTCTAGGTCAACGGGAACTACCATATAGGTTTTCGACCCAAAACCTATAGGTTACTTCCGGTTTGCAAATTATATAGTAAACCACAGAATAAAGTCGTTGCCTTTATTAAAATGCATCGTGAAAGAACAACAAGATAGTTTAAAATAAAACACCTGAAAATAATTTGAATAACAGTAACCTTTGTGATCTAGATGTAGAAAAACACTAGTCACCTTGCGCACTTTTGATTTCGTATGAAATCCTATTGCACTGACGACACGGCCCGTTCTAAAAGACTACTCGTATAGAGAGCCCACAAGCGCACAAGTTCTTTTTCGAAGGCGTACTTGCTCAAGCGTCAGTGAGTAAAAAAATACTTGTTCATTGAATACTGCAGAAAAAGCTAACGCCGCGGCCGTTGGAGTTGTGAAGCAATGCGTGGATGAGGTAGATTGCTCGAATAGTTCGGGAGATGCAGTTGGGGTCCTACTTCGCCCAAATTATTTGAACAGGGCTATGGCATTGATGAACAATATTTAGATGATTTAAGAACAATTAATAATATTTAATTAATATTTAAGAACAATCAATAAAACACATTTATGCTTGTTACGTCTGGAATTCTGCATGCAATAACATAGTTAAGCAGGAGCATGGTGCCATTTGAAAGCGTCACATTAAGAGGAAATACGGGCGGTGATTTGTCCATACAGACGTATTCCTCATTTTTCTCCCTCCGCGCTTGTTATACGGCAATAATCAGGCGTCTGGAAAACGTCCAGTTTTCAAGAAGAAAACAGGGTAATACGCGATAGTGATTTCGTTTATTTTGCATAGGAATAATCAGTCCGAGCTGCTGAGTTGTCTCTTTCGCGCACAAATACGGGGTACAGCCCACGACAGCAAGAGATCAGTTAAAAATCTATTTTTCAAACGTTGCGCCTATGCTTCCTCTTAACTACTGTGAAGAGAAACACTATAGAATTGGTAATGATGAGTGATCTGATAACCATAATGTCTCATCTATCAATTAAATATGTGTCGGGACCGTACGCGTGATTGTTGACACGTCGCGCGGTGCTCGCTGTCGGTCGCTAGACACTCAGAAGCCAACGCCGATCTAGTTTTTCTTCGTTGTGACACCTCATGAATCATAACTGACGATGTAAAGGTCCGAAGCATCGTTTTGCTACTGGATTGAATTATAGCAAAGTAAGAGAAAGAGGTCTTATTGCCATTTTCTCACTATTCCTACACCTGAAAATTGGTCGGTGCTCCAACGAAAAACGGTAAAAGTAGCGCTATAGTTAAAACTGAACCTACAACTAGGAGTGTGTAGACCCTATCATTTCCTAGAGATAAAATATTTTGTGTTCATGTGAATGTCGTAGCTAAGCTCGGTTTGAGCTTCTGACAGAGGCGGTAGATGCTCCGCGCCTAGCGGAGCATCATGACTGTGTTTATGAGCGTTAGCAGTGTTGGTTGGACGTTAGTGTGTCAGGCTGGACGTGGGCCCGAGCGGGCGAGCGCGTCGTGTCGTGTTGCGGTACAGTGAGAGTGGCATGGAAGCAACATCGTGTCGTGGTTAGGGCGAGCGCGGTCGATGAGCCCGGCGCAGAGGGCAGCACGGAGCCGCCGCGGGGGGCGCTCCCGCGGCCCCCTCGCCCTTTTCACTACCCCGTCTGCTTGCGCACTCTGTATAGCCGCGCCGCGCGCTCACTAATGCGTCATATCGCCATCGAAGCTAACGCGCTTTCCGCCGGGAGCTACAGTTCGCGCGCGCCATGTGAACTTATGTGTTGACTTATGTAGAGACATGAGACGCGTCAGCGTGTTCGGGAAGCTTGATTTCGACTTCATTATGACTTTTGCCGTTATGGACAGTGACTTTGGTGCCTGTGAGCTGAGAGACAGTGGTGGTACACGCGGTTGGCGCACGTGCTCGCGTCTGCTTCCTAAATCTGAGTAAGTTTGAGACAGTTTATTTTAAAGTGTGACTGGATTACTGACGTCGGTTCGCCGCTAAGTCGGTACTGTGCGCGTTATTTTCGCAGCGCACAACGGGCCGCGGCGCCGGCCGCCCGGAATGCGGCCTCCGCCCCACCGCGCGTTGTCGGCGCCGAACGCGCCGCGCGTAGCGTAATAAATAAAGGCGGGGCGCGGCTGCGTGCGCGCGCACCCTCCCGCGCTCTCCTCGCCCTCGGGTCATTGACTCCCGCCGCCACCGCCGCCGCCGCCGACGACGCTGCCGAAGACAACAATTTTCGGAAGCAATATCGCGCTCTTGGCCCCAGCGCGGTTCACCGCCCGCGGAAACTCCAATGTCATTGCCGATGGATACGCGTAGTACGTAGTAACCAAGCGATCAGCGCGTCCACGACAGATTTATTATTACTTGGACACTACTATGCCGGAGCCATGTGCCCCATGCTTGCACCTGGACTATTGACTAAGTCACCCCTCGCATCGATGACAATAGCCAACCCCACACAAATTGTATAGAATGTATTTTACTTTCACAAAACCGGTTATAAATATAGCAGCCCATCCATTTTATTTCCTGTGAACCACTCCTGTTGATTTACGCCGAACTTCACGTCGGGCATCGACTATTTTTTTCATTTCCCAGTTGATAAGCTTTTGCCCCGGGTCCTTGTTTTTGTTGTGCCCACGCCACATTCCAGAGACTTGTCTCTGAACTAATTTGATGAACCAATATAAATTAATCGTATTTTCTAAGTATGAATCTCTTCATAAGAAAGTCTGAATATCCTTAAACCATTCTGAAATAATTCAATATGAGGAGAATGCATCAAAATTTATTCTATGCTCTTGGTAATTTTTACATAAGCGATACAATTTTTTCTGCGTAAATTATTCCCTTAAAAAACTATAACAAACAATAAAACATTGTAATCATCATCAGACTCCGTTATTTTATCAGCATTGGAAGTTTCGTGGAACGCTAAAAATAAATCTTGAACTTCCCGGTTGAATGGCGTCGCCGGCGCGGCACAGCGCGGGGAGTGGCAGGCAGCCATTGCCCTCGCCTGGTTTGTTTACAACTTAGGCTTGAACACCGACGTGATGCTATTTGCACCCTGTGCATTTCGTCATAGGGTGCATATTCGTCCGTGACATGAGGCGGGTTTGCGATCCCTGCGCTCGCGCCATCTGGGTGCACGCACACGATTAAAATAAACTGCCAACGATAGATAGGTAGAGCGTGAAAAAGCGGCGGACCCGACGCCAGGTGCAACGCTACCCTCGTGTGCAGTTTACAAAGGTGCGCCTAGTGTTAGGTCAGTTATTGGCACCAGTTGGTGCGGCCGAAGCCCCCGTGGCCTCGTGCCAATGACCAGCCCGCCTTGCGGGCCTCTCGATCCAACGGCTAACTTCGTTAGATCCACGTGTTACTCATTACGGATTTATAATAATATTTTTTCGGAAAACATGTCTACTCGTACATGCTGGTAACGCTAAAAGATAGTTGTAAAACGGATTTTCAAGAATATAATCTGATGTTTTTAAAGAATACGAAATCCATGGGTTCAATACCGGCAAATTTTCGATCTAATGTAACGAGCTTGGACTTCAAAGAGAATCCAGAAATCCTGAAATCAATCATCTCCCAATATCTTTAATATCTAGGTACTGATGCGGAAGATCTTCTTTATCTTATTTTTCAGAAATAAAATCATCACCCGCTTATCGTTTTAATTTTTGTGCAGTTCTTTACAATCAAAGATTTGTTGACTGCGTCAATAGTGTGATTATTTTTCGCCATCTTAGGCATGCGTAGCAAAACAAAAACGTTTACATATACATGGTAGTACGTTCCGTGAAAGATCTTCAACAAGTTGCGGGGCAGGGAAAACATGCGCGCGCATTCTGGGGAACTGAGAAGGACGTGTATTTGTCTCTTTCGTTCGTTCCATTTGGGAAAGATACGCAATGTGATATAAAATGTATGTGAAACTAGTACCGGTGGTTAGAACCCAGAGACGCAGTCAGTTGAGACTAGTAAGTGATGTCTCTTTCTGGAAATCGCTACTTGATTTCGCCATTTAACTAGTAAAAGTACAGTTAAGACTTACTTCATTCCTATAGACATTTGCTTGGGATAGAGGTGCCCTATTGAGGTAATGTGTAGGATTTGCCATATTATTCTTTAATTATTGATCATGCAGCAGCGGTAAGATGTGTATATTGTGTGCGGGACTCATTAGTTGTGCGAACGCAGGCCTCGTGCGAAGTGGAGTGCAACGGAGCCATTGCAGCCGCAACGAGCGGGACACGCAACGCACGGTATGCGAAGAAAGCTCATCTCGTACACATCGTAACCTTGTATTGGATTCACATTTTTTTAAATCATTCATAAGTTCATTTACGCAGTACAAAAATCGAAATTTCAATATGTTAACGATAAGTAGATAACATTTCTGAAGAAAGTCACGAGTAAGTAATTGAATTTGTAATATTGTCACTTCGGCTGTCGTTTCTTGACCATCCCTACAAGCGTTTAGGCTTAACTACATGCTAGCAACTCATTTGAGACTACAGTGTTCTAGTTCATTTACTAGAAAATTCGTAATACACAGGAGTGCAGTGAATGGTTGCACGGCTGTCGTCCGTGTGTAACAGCACTTTGTGCGCTCGACATTGTGCGCAGCGCGTGTCGTTTGGAAAGCTATTATCCACGTCCACGCTTCATCGACTCATAATATTCCTCTCTTTTACTAGTTTACTCTAGTATTTTAGAGATGTAGCACACTGAATATTTATGCATATAGTACAGCAACACATTCAGTGTATTCTATTCGATCAACAGAGCATTGCTAGTAGTACGGTCGGGGCGCCACACCTGTCGTTTCGCCCTACCTTTCGGCCATGCTATGAATCCATTTGCGGAACATTAATTTTAGAAAACTGCTTTAAAAGGCGGCCGCCCTTTAATTAATTCATAATAATTTAATTCAGGCAAACGCTGTGACGTTTTCAATTGCTAGGTAGGTCTCTCCCAAGTTGCTCTACAATACGCAGATCTCCGCCTTCTGCCATCACTCGTCTCAGCCGCCTTTTCCAAGCTACGCTTGCCGTAACGTGATTTCCATTTGAGGATTCGTCTACTCCAAGGGTCATCAGTCTTTCTACAGAAATGGCTGCGGCACATAACTTTAGTTTGTCTCATAACGGTACTTAAGCGTGTGGCACGAGTCGACAAAACGAAGCCCATGTGCTTGGGGTTTTCAATTTCTCATTTAAATATGACTTTTGTTGCGGCTGCATTTAAAAAACGACTAAGCTTGCAAATGCAATCCATAACCAAATTTTGTTGATTTATTAGCTGGTTTACTGGATTAATTTATTTTACAGCACAATAGAATTATTCCAAGTGTTACTCTCACTTGGCCAGCTAATCACCATTGCAGTCATTGTCTGGTACGCAGTTTCACTTTCGAAACTACTTCGACTTGACTCTCATTATTTTAAGATGAAAATTGTTACAAATGTTGAGTTATTTATATTGTTGTTATAAAAGCGACACGGTGAGTAAGCGTTAACTAGTGTCAGTTAAAAGTTTAAAACGGTCACAATTATCGGAGTGACGACCGTTGCGTTGATAGAATTGTTAGTGCAGGATGTGACGTCACTGTTTTGACGATTAACTGCCTACGTAGGCAATCTCAGTCTTTGACTTCTTTTGAAAATGAAATCCCACTGAACACGCATTTACGTAAAATAGACGTCACGAAACTCCACTTTCTTGAAATTCATTGTGTTTTAATATTGTTTTTAAGGAAGCCGCTGCTGACTCGCTTATGCAACTACGAACGACTTTTTATTTTCGACACATTACGTAGGTAGTTTTGATAAATACTAATTAGTATAAAATTAAAAAAAAACATCTTAGTAAGTAATAAAAACAGGGTACATTATTGGTTCAATTGTTTTAAATCAGGAAATTTTGAGTTGAAGAACGAGCCTCGTGGTCGGCGGGTAACCATTGTCGACAGCGACGAATTGAAGGCTATAGTGGAAGTGGATCCAACTCAATCTACAGTTGAGCTCGAGTCACCCACCATACTCACTGGACCTTGACCTAACAGTTTTCTACGTTTTTCAATTTTAGACAATTCGCAGACTTCATCGGCCTCCCGTCAGGCAGACTTCTACAGTAAAGGCTAGGGACAGACTATTTCCCTACTAGTGCGAGCGAGAGATAAATAGTCTGTCTCGCTCGCACTAGTAGGGAAATAGTCTGTCTAAAGACTAGTCTTGTCTATAGTGTGCGGTAGCCCTAAAGCGATAAACAAACTGCCATCATAAAGCCAAAATTGTATAGATAATTTGCGCCAGTACTTTGATTAGACAAAATAACAAAATTACTCAAAAAAATCATACAAAGCTCCAATTGCATAAGTAAAGACCTAATATTTGAACTTGTAATTATGACTATCTAATAGGTATTTTTTTTGTGAGTCATTGTTGCGTTTTGACTTGTAAAAATTCTAAAATACATGAAATTGTCTTATCCAAAATGTTCATACATCCTTTGTTTTTGCCAGAATTTTCGTCAGTACCAGTTTATTCTGTTTGGTGAACAGAAACAGGAGCGAATTTACTTGACGGTATTGACACCGAGTAGAACACTTGAAATGTCAAGTTACGTGACTTGGAATTGTATGATTGAATTTGAATGAATAACTTTGAATGCGTAACCGGCCATCCGGTGGATCACAGTCGTTTCTAATTTGCAGCCGCTTATGATGCGAACGACCAATTCGATATTCAGAATATTAAACAAGAAGATGTTATATAATGTAATGTAATACTTAAAATTCGGTTTTGGGATTCTGATCGTTTATCAGTGCACTGTAGACCTTAGTGTCCGACCGAAACTGGTTTTTACGACCGAAACCGAAACAGAAACCGAATTTCTGCAACGGTCACAGTTTCGGCCGAAACCGAAACCGAATTTTAACGACATTGTCCTTTCATCATCGATGATTGAATACTACAACAAAAGAAAGATTGTCTATTATGTGTAATCAGTACTTAATGCATTTTAAAAGGTATTTATAATCTTTGACTATTATGAATTTTATTTGCGTGTGCAATAAAATTCATAATAGTTCTTCTTATAGGTACTTCTTATAGGTATTCTTTTAGTTTGGGGGTAGGTAATAAGGTTTTAAATCGAAAAACGGAAATGAAATATTAATTTTATTAAACGGATACCTAGGTAGGTACCTAGTAACTACCTAGGTATCCGTATGTAAGTACCTACTCATTTAATCATCAGTGTGTTAATTTTACAAAAAAAAAAACTATTAGGTACGTAGGGAAGTATCTAACTGTACTTGCCACTTGGATATCTTGGTAATAAGTATTAAAATTAACTTTGAAACTCTGAATCCATAATATTATCACCACTAATGCACTATAGTAGGTAAGTACCAATTGCCTAACTAATGTTTGTTTTAGCGTTTATTAGCGTGAGAGGTAATTTACCAAAAAAATATTTAGATAGGTTAAACTTGATTCTACTATAATCTATGTATTAGTTTGATATATCATGATCTGTCAAAGGAGCAATTTGTTCGGGACACCTTTGTTTAACTATTGTGACGACTTCGTGGACAGATCAAGGGATAACCTTTGATCTGTCCACGAAGTCGACAGAATAGTTCCGTAAAAAAGGAAAAAAAAAAACGGAACCCTTATAGGATCACTCGTGCGTCAGTCTGTCCGTCCGTCTGTCACAGCACTCACAACCAATTTGCTCCGAATCTACTAGACCTAATCAGGTGAAATTTGGTAGGATGGTGTAATCCTATGACACAAACACAGATGTGCAAAGTAAATAAATATATATTTTTTAATAAAGGTCTTTTTTTGGGGACAAATTAGGAAATTTACTGTGTCATATGAAAGGGCTCGTTATGAGGATCGTTGTTATTATTATAAAATAAATAGTTATGATTTTAATCATGAAAGAAGACGAAAATTAACCATTCCCCTCCCTGATCTCCGAAACTACTGAGCCCAAAATTTTGAAAAAAATACAACATGTAGTTCATTGCTTGTTGATGTTTACTACCTACTCTTATGCTATATCACGTGATAAAACTTACCGAATTCAAAATAAATCCCACGAAATTCACAACAAACTAAACGAACTGCAAACACAAGTCAGTCACACTCACGACATGATTAGGCACGTTGACGCGGCAAAAGTCTTCGTCGCTTGGAATTCAACGCGCCGAACATGACCGATCGCAGCGCGGGAACTCCCGAAAGCTGTTTCGGTTTCGGTCGTAATTTCGGCAGGTTTGTCGCCTAAACCGAAACCCGTTTTTTGCCGAAACTCGACCGAAACCGAAACCGAACTTTCAGTCGCACACTATAGAGCTCTGATGAAATCTGATTTTAGTCAGGAGCGATTTAACGATGTTCATTCCGGTTCGGGGTCTCAAAAAAATGCTATATCGGTCACGCGATGTGCCGTTCGTTGGATCAAGTAGAGCGTCGCTGCACGCATTTAACATTATCATAGCTAACGTGACGGTGAATACGCCATGTTCAATGTCTAGCCGTCGATTTTAACTCCACATTCGGACTTCGGTACCCTCGCGTCAAAAACAAGTCCGGCTCTATGATTCATTACTAAATGAATTTGGCGAGTTATATTATACGTGGCCAGTGTGGTTTAATGAACTAATTTTGTCAATTGAAACGAATGTGTCGAGGTCGGCAACATCCGCTTTGTTAATTAATTAATTGCCTAAAGTAGCAGTCTGTCACTTCGTGCGGCCGTCCTCGGCGAGCGGCCTGGCTACATACACCCTTGATTATCATTAGGTGCGTACCTAGTACGTTTATGATTGCATCACTTACATTTTACAGTGTCATTAATGTTCTTAAAGAGTTTAATTGTATTAGTGTGTAGCGGTATTACAAAAATTACTACAGCACCATCTATGACACAAATGAAGAACTTACATCATAATTCTGAATTGCGCTATTCAAGTTATCCTTGCCTTATAACAAAACCCGACAACAACTGACCTGTCCACCAGACACAACACCGCCTTGTCGAAGGATCCTCCCACTCTGTTCCTAATACTCCTATAAGTGCTGAAGTTTCAGTATGCGCCAGAAGTTTGATTAATTTAATAGGCGTAACTCCAAAATGAGGGAATAAAAGCCTAGCTAATAGAAAGCTTTGGTCCTCGTAGTCATGATTAATGGAAATGAGCTAGACCAGGGGGCTTAAAATGACCGCTTTAGCAGAATCATAATAGTATAATAATATGAATCTCGTTAAGATTAGGTCCCCATAAATCTTATCAGACTCGACATAAAACACACGGTACTTACATTATTGGTTGAAAAAAAGTTGGACATATTATTATTTTAATTTTAATATGCAATCTATTCTCAATTATTTCTTTCCTAGATGTTTTATTGAAATATAGACCTTAGCACTTTTTTAATTGTTGTATAAAATAAAAGTAGCCTTTAGAGGGGGACCTATTAGAACGCTCAAGAGAGCTTCGACATAAAGGGATAATTTTGTCGAAGTTGGCGTCACAGTGGGGTGAAGGTGAAATAGGGTGAGACCTTCCTGTTTTAACTCGGGGGGCGCGGGCTCGCCTTTATTCAAAAATTTACCCTAAGCCGATGGCGTAAGTGGACTGGAAAAAGTGCAACACATTCCACACTTTTTGTTAACACTAAACGTAACATTTTTACGATGATGAATTATGAAATGTAGCTTTTGTGAGTTTGTTTTATTACTTACGTAACTTCGACTTAGATTCGATGTACAAGGTTGGATTGGAGGTTTCTAAAGCTTAGATTTTAATGAAAATGATTAGATAATTATCCATATTTTACTGGCAAATCATACTTAACTGTTTTTTCTACTGCTGAAAAAATAACTTATTGGTAACTTCATTATCACACTTAAAATAATTTTGTAGTCGAGAAACAAAACAAAATAGAGGGTACCTGCTCTCAAAAAGGTAGACAGACATCAAAATGTCTATACTTAGTTTTGGTTTAAAACTACTCTAAAATAGGTTCGTTTTGTTGGGGACATTAAAATGGGCACATTCGGGTAAACGACGTCCCGCTGTTTTGGCCGGCTGTGCCTTATCTGTCGCCGCGGCCGTAGCGCGTAGGCGCGTAACACTAAGAGGGGGCCTTGGCAAAAAAAAAAAAAAAGTTATTGTAAATTATACTTAGGTTTATGGTATTAAAGATCCTTCTTTTTATGGTTGTGCACAGGTAAAATGGCTGGATGACAGCAGTACCTGCCTAATAGAAGAAATAGCGTGAAGTAACCAGTCGATCTTCTCAGCAATGATGTCATGACAAGAATATATCGGCTTGATCCAGGTAAGCAATTAAAATTAGTCGAAAAATAATAGTATTTAATTCTTTATTCAAACAATCTGGAATTGCTCTCGCCTAAATTCATTCCGATCCGAACATGTTTGACCATTGGAAAGACGAGATATTAATTAAATTGTTTTAATACAAGTAAACTGGCTCACAATAAGTTGATTAGCCCTAACATTTATTCGCTCGAGGTATAATTATTATTTATTGTAATCTTCCTCACCGCAACTGAGTATTTCCCGGTGAACGAAGTATTTCCTAACTAATTAAAAATGTGAAGCTTATTGTATAGGTTACCAATCAAACCCACCTACGTAGGATATGCATTTATTATGATGGAATGATATAACTTAGTAGCTCATCAGAATTTAACAATTTAATCGACGTAATAGGCATGACGACGGTATCAAAATATTGCAAATCTATTTTGTCCGTCAGTTAGAGTATTGGAAATTAATATAGTAATTAATTATCGTAATTTTTGTTATTGTAAATCAATAAACATTGACAAAAGATAAAACGCATCGAAACTTGGGAGTGGGGGCTCGTGACGTCAGAACTAGCTAAAAATTATACCGGCGTGACGTACTGAGAATTTTAAAAGCGTCACATCTTCGTCAATTTTGGTTTACGTAACAAAAGAAAAAACACAGGTCAAATATTTTGTGATAATGTAACTGACGGAATAATTAGATTTTTTTGTCGTCTCGCCTATTGTAAATATTATTAATCAACAGCTGCACCAAATTGAACTGCGTCGCAACTATATTCACAAATAATTCCAGAGTTGAAATGATGGGCGCGGCTGCGCTTTGAACGTTCGTTTAGCGAATCTTGGACATATGCCAAGTCAGTTACTACTTACAACGCAGAGTAAGTCGCAGTATGATGCGGGTTTTGTTCTTAGCTTCGTACGTTACATTTTAACAAACGCTGCTGTTATAACGGGACAGTTAGGTTGGCCGGCCGGGCCAAGCTGCCCACTCGTACACACATGGCACTCGCTCTGGCGCGGCCTCAGTGCCTCACTGTGTTTTGTGAACGCGGGTGCCTAACACGTGTACCTACTTGACAATCCGCTAAAGTTTAATCATCTGTGGTGCAAAATAAACTAGTGCTAAATAAAATAATACCTTTAGGATCAAAAATATTGGTTGACACAGTGTTATAATGAATAATCTTCAAAAATCTTACAATACGGGAAACATAACTGGTGAGTGTGTTCATTACGTTACTTGCTCTCGAATATGAAAGATAAAAACATCAGAATCATAAGAATAAACTCTATGAAGTATATACTTCATAATTGAATTGCAAAACCTTTTAAAATGTAATGAAGTAGTAACCGGTTCAATTTAGTCTCCCTCCATGCCAAGCACAACGTGTTAATTACCGAGACAGGGGAAGATCCAATCCTCCCTCAGCCCTCCGGTAATTGTAGGCTAATAGCCGATAGCTATACTATAATTCAGCTGTAAATCGAGTTTCATTATTAGTCATTTTTAGGGTACATTCAATTATAGCAGTGACCGTAAAATAGGGTAGATGACAAAAAAATCTAATTAGTCCGTCAGATAGAATTCTAAAAAATATTGCACTCATACTTTTTTCTTTTTTCACGTAAACAAAAATGAAGACGAAACAGTGCGTCGAAAACTCGTGTGACGTCACAATTGAATACATTTTTTACTCAAAATGTGACGTCACAAGCTCCCACTCATGATCTTTGACACGTTTTATCTTCGTCAATTTTTATTAATTTGATAAAACAAAATACACGTATTCAATATTTTTCGATAATCTATATAACTGACGGACTAAATATATAATATAATATTTTTTTAGTCAGTCATCATCTTGCGAGATTGTGAACTGTCGAATGCTTGTGATCGGCAATTTAACGCATTATTTTTCGGTAGATTATAATCTATCGAAGTGAAACTGTTAAATCACAATCGGTCGCGCGTTAAGTTGTCAACTGTCCGAAGGCTGTCCTTGATTGGTCGATAACATTGTGATAGTTTTGTAACTCTAAATTAATTCTGATTAACAATAACTGGTATTTCTAAGTTTTGTTGATGCACATGTTCAATATTCGACATTGTGAATATTATCAAATAAGATCACATAGGTTCACACGCATAAAAAATATTAAAACACAGAAAATGTATGTAATTTAGGCTATGTTCGGTGACTAACACTAACTTATTTATCATTCAAACTGCAATACTTTGGTTTATCACAGATTCATTTTACTTCCACCACAATTTCATATTACTAATTCTAAAGCTGTGTTATTTTCAACACGAAATCAATTTACAATCTCCAAAACACTGTTTGTTTTCATTCAACAACAAACGAATTAACAAACAAATATGGCGGCGCGGGGCACATGTCATTCAACCAATCAGTGCGCGAGGTGCGTTCTGACGCATACCATTTCACAATTTGAAGGTTTCACTTCGATAGATTATAATCTACCGAAAAATAATGCGGTATGTTACGGTTCACAATCTTTCGACAGTTTCTCGCGAGAGATTATAATCTAACGGTATTTACAATTTTACGGTGACATTATACAACACAAACATGTTCTATGGCGAGGGGGTGACGTCCTCAGTGCGCGCTGTTATCACTGTCATAACAAACATATTGTTATCGGTTATCGCGCTCTGACGTAATGCGCTTATTTGAATCATTATTTTAAATCTTTTTTTCTAATCATAATTTTGAAACATTTTAAATCTGTTACTCTTTAGCTATGCTGGATAGTTACGGGAGTAGACTAGAAATGGAAGAATAATAGATTTTGTAAAATAATGCAATGCACATTCATGAATGATACACCGATACACGGTAAAGCAATCATTTTAAATGTTTGTGCGTTTGTACCGGTTAAATATTGATCTGAAACGTATATGTATTTGCAACAAGCGGTCCGTCCCGGTTTCGCACGGGTGGACATTTATTTTCCTGTAATGCCCCCACCCCTTTTTTTTCTAATAAATATAGCCTAGAACACTCACAAATAACGTGGCTATCTACTGGTAAAAGAATTTTCAAAATCGGTTTTGTAGATCCACAGATTACCGCCTACAACCTCACAAACTTTACCTCTAGATAAGTTTAACGACTTAGGGGCCGCGTACACCTAAGGCACTGGGCACACAGAAAAGACGTAAGATTAGGACGGGGCACGGACAAGGAGCAGACGGGGCGCCGGGCCGTCGCGACTTTTTAACGCACACGGAAAAGACGAGGCACGGGCGAGGCGCGGGCGTGACGCCGCCGGGGCGCAACGATAGATAACAAGCGACGCGCGCGCCAGTGCTTTTCTATCTGTTTTTAACCAAACTTCTTTCAGCCGTCCGATTTTGATACCATATAACAACATGTTTTATCATTTTTTTTTGATGCGCGTGCAGCACTTCTCCCGGCATCCGCGCCCCACCCCGCCCGCACCACCGCGGTTCTCGCCCGTCCCTCGTTCGCTCGCGCCCGGCGGCGCCCGTGTCTCGTCTTAAGGTTTCTGCTCTTCTTACGTTTTTTGCAATTTGCAGACCAGTGCTAGGTTGTATGTTGATTAAAATATTGCTCGCGACTGTAAGACGTATGCAGTTATAGAATTATTATCATCAAAATCATCAATACAACCCTCCAAGCTCATAAAGGTGCAGGAATTACTTTTCAAGGTCAAAGTCATTCCTGCACCTTTATGCGCTTGGAGGGTTGTATTGATGATTTTACGTAAGAAAATTTGAATTTCGCGGGCTGGTTGGAGTATGAACCTTAATTCGTCTGTTCTATGTGCTTTACAACAGGGCGTAGACGAGCAAACGTCGTGTCCGCGCCCATCCGTCTGTCCCTGTCTTTTCTGTGTCCTTTGCGACGCGACGCTTCTATACATTTCGTATGAAAAAGACGCGGAAGAGACATTCTGCGCCCCGTCTGCGTTTTACTTCTTTTCTGTGTGTCCTGCGCCTAATCCGTCATCGGTTTGCCGAACTTCTCCGATCGAACCAAATAGAATTATGTTTGGTTCGATCGATAGTGTACGCAATCACTTTCTTTTACATGTTGTGGATAAAAATGTAAATGCGTAGGTACATGTTTTAGTTATCGGACGTGATGAGACGTTGTAAAACAGTGTACGCACTGACTTTCGGATCGGAATCGAAAGGATTAGAAAAAAACAGAATAAAATGACGTCTTTCTATTCAAGTAAACTGAAAAGTATCCCCCCTATACAAACATCTGTCACAAACGTCTGTTAACTTTTCACGCCGCTCATACGGGAAATGGGAGCTTTGGAGTTTTTTCAAAATGTTTAATAAATATACAGGGTGGAATTTTTCAATGCCACCTGGAGGGAAAGTACTCGAAATACTGGAGATGGCAAATTTTACTCAAAGAAAACATTCCTTTATTTTTAAAAGAAACAAATCTGCATTCACAGATTTTCGAAAATAAGCTTGCTACACTCGGGAATCAATCCGACTAAAGTTCGAAAAAATAATATCCTGTATTTTTTTTACATCAATCCATAGGGGCAATCATATGGATCACATCTCTCTAACAAACATGATAAATTAAATTAAGGGAAACCATGAAATCTGAAAGAACAGTTATAAATTCAAAAGGATAAATTCAAAAAGCTATAGCACTTTTATTCATGGTTTTCCTTTCATTTAATTTATCATGTTTGTTAGAGAGATTTGATATATATACTACTAACCTAACCTTTTGACAGTTAATTGATGGACACTGAGCCCAGTTACTATCATTTCGAGCTGTCAACAGAGATAGAGATACGTAATAGCCCTACTGGGTGGCATTGAAAAATTCCAACCTGTATACTCTTTGTACGTAATGCCGATAATCATAGAGCATCATATATATTGTTGATAATTCATGGCACATCACATTTCAACAACAAAAATCGACGAGATATAAAAGTTGCCAGTTTCGTATCAAGTGGAAATTCGTCCCCGATTTACGCTATTATTATTATTGATAAAACTAGGTAGTAGGTTTATTTAATAGTTTTGTGGTGATCCGCGGCATGAAAAGTTGAAAACGTGAATGTACTTATGTAAGCCGTCTTTAATCAGCGACTAGAATTTTAAGTCAATTCCCAGGCAAGTTCAATGTTATGTCTTCTGTTTCCTATGCAACACCTTGTAACAGAATTGTTTCTTTTGTGTGGCGTTACTACCTATTAAGCGGTGCCTCGCCGGTGACGCTTGTGCTAATTCCTGAACATGGTGATAACCAAAACGCATAACTTTTCCGGTTAAGTGCTCAGTTTTGCTATACATATATTGTATGTATATGGAACTTATGAACGTAGCAAGAGGGAGTCTGTTGCTCTGACAAGCAATAACACCAGGTCCTGCACTTTTTGTTCGAGTGAATTTAAGAATTTAAACTTGTTACTACATTTTCAACAGAAAACGGGACAGAGCATACAGAACTGCTTTATTCTCGTTCGTGGTATTTTAACTGTGGAAAATACTCTCTTTTCGAGTGTAAAATGATTGCTATAATTTTATATGCTAATTGAGAGCTTGCACAGAAAACTTTATAGTTTACACTAATGAAAATAACGTAAAGTGCTCAAATTCTATCCTTTCATTCAATATTACAACATTACAATTTTTCTTTAAAATTGAACTACTTAGGTAGTTCAATGTGACAAGGCAATAAGTAGATGATATCATCTGAAAATTATATAAATTTACATCCAGGCTATTATTAAAATCTCTGCAGGGCTCTATTATGACTAGTATAACTACCTTGATGATTTCATTATGCAATGAGGACATTTACAAACCGCTTATTAAATTCTTACAACATTTGTTTTCAAAAATACATATACTCGAAAGCAGAAAACGAACGTTTTATGCATCAACCTTTCAGGCTACCAGCTTTTATTTTTAAAGCCTAGGCTGAACTTTAAGCCGGAAATTGAAACTGACAACGGCGGAGTCGTGCACATTTAGCGCATTAGTTTAAATATACTCCGCAACTCCATTATTTCTGACACTATTTTCTGCAGCGCGTATTTTCCAGGCCTGACCTGTTTGAGGTTTTTACAAATAAAGTTAAAAATACCAAATCTATTTAGCCTTCGTTTATAGTTTCTAAAAATAAGTTACGAGGATATTGCCGCTAGCCGAGCAAGCAACATCTGCTATTTGAGAATTGACTATTTTTGTAATTTCGTAAAATTCCATAATTACGGCCGATATTACTCATGTCTTATGTTTGAAAAGGCACGTTATAGAAAGTATCGAGAAATCTTTTGTTCATCTGTCATTGAATCTACAAAATTACAGATGATCGAAAGATTTGTCGATTCTTTCTTCGAAGAAACCCGTTTCTACGGTGGTCATGCTACGCGGGCTGGTAAACATTAACTTTAAAAAATAACCGTTATTTGTAAGTAACAAATAAATCCCACAAGTTTAAAAGGAGACAAGCATGCAATTGGCTGCAATGTGTAGGGAATTACCGTTATGAAATGTTATCGATTATTTTAAACTTACGTAAATATTTTATTGATATAGTAATATAAATCGGCAGAGGTCAATTAGGTCAATAAAACCGCTCGATTCGGTAATTATCGAAATCAACAAGGTCATGATCGTGAGTGATGCGCGTAAGGCCCGGGCCTTACTTCAATCAAATTAGTGAAATGTTTGGTTGGCTAGCTCCCGAATCATGATCATTCATTCATCGGCAGTATTCGAATGGTTATTCATTCAAATGTTTATCAGCAGAATAATGTACCTATCCCTATTCCCTATGTAACGTTATTTTTTATCAAATATTCCTGTTTGTTTTTTCCTGGTTTAGGTGTATCACTAAGTCAAAGATACTAATAAAAACGCTCGAATTTGAATTTTATTCATAGGATTTTAACGGCTTTTTCGAATGGAATGTGTCACAGTCACAGACTTACAATTCTTTGGTTTTTTAGTAAGCAGTTACCACATTAAATTAAATTATTGATGCTGTAGACAAGATATCGGAATCACATCTACCTACCTCGTGGAAGAAATAGCGAAAAAAAATAATAGATCGGTTAGAATAAAACATTTGGTTTTGCCCATCTCTAAAAATAACACAGTTCTGTTGTAGACGTGTATTTTTGCGTCTGTAATAGATAACAGAGGTTTAAATTATTTGCTTTATTATAATAACAAACACATGAGAGCAATTACACAGGTTGATTTTGTATCAGATCATGATTTAGACAACTTTGCGTCAGACTCATATCTGATAACGCTATACAGTATCAATAACTGTTATCAGATGGGCGGCCCGCGTGCCCGGTTGATCCACGTGGATTCATGCAGGACCAACGCCGGGGACGAGTGCGAACCTCTTCGTCAACTAGAGGAAACCTATAACACACACTTCATGGACATAGATATCTTCTCTCTTTCTAGTAACAAAAAAACACTGGCTATAATAATATTCTTTCACCACAATATTAATCTAAAATTAATTAATTAATTCAACTTTATAAGACAAAATTATCTTACCGTTCTTTATTTGTTCATTTATTAATCCGTGGACAATGGTGTGGGTTATATTGTTTACCAATTTATGTAATAAAATAACTCATAATTTTAAACTTAAACATGTAACTGTTTTTTTGTCCCTAATAAATAAAATAAAATAACACATACAAATAAAATAAATAATAACCAATACGTACTAAACGTGACTGTTTATAAATGGTTCATCACTTTTATGCATAAACTATTATTAAGATAATTTCCATATTTTTAACGGTCAAATCCAAAAGTACTGATATTTATTAAAAATTAAGGTCCAGCTGCTTTCGGGCAAGTTAAAATAAAAGTGCTAAACTTAATTTTTGTGACTGTTTAATCGGCTGTCTGGTCGTCTGGCGTGCCGACACATCAGGTTTAATGTCGTTAAATGTCGGCTTGGGAATGATGCCAAGAATGGCGCCTCGAGCTGATAGAAAAGCGAAAATATTGGTAGGCGTCGACTAGGTGCACGACGATTGGTTCTATACTTGCGATATTTTTGACACAACACTCATCTGCTTATCACAGACTGGGCTTTCGAAAATACATATAAGAAGTATTCATTTAAGCTAGTTTCTATCACTAATAGTAGTAGATAATGTTATATGTAATTCACAAACAAAAAAAGTTCTATCTAATATTCGCTGTCTATTTTAAATGTGGTAGCTATGTGTTACTCGATTTTATCAACGAGTATAATTTAAAACGTCTCTTTTAGCTCTGTTTTGGTAATAAAAAGGAAAGAAGTCGTTTGCATTATAAATATGAGACGGCTACCGTAATCCAACCTCCGTCTCCCTTGGCCTCCTCTGTCGCGTAGCTTTTCTGTAATCTACCCAATTAGCTCAAGCCTTCCTGAGCTAAACGCTAATGGCTTAACAATATTTTATGTTCATATTTTCACAATTAGTTTAGTAAAATATTCACCACATTATTTCTATCTTGATTATCTTAGCTGAATGAAAGGCATTTACATGTGGCTGAGATGAGAATGCTAAGGGCTAAGAGGGATGTGTGGTGTTACGCGAATGGATAAAATAAGAAATGTGTACATTAGAGGAAGTCAGAAAGTGGCGCCGGTGACTGAAAAGTTGTGTGGTAATCGGTTGTCGTGGCATGGGCTTGTGATGCGGAGGCATGAGGAAAATGTCGTGAGGAAAGTTTTGAGTTAGAATGTGGATGGGTATATAATATGAGTAGAAGAAAATCAAAGAAACGATGGATGGACTGTATAAAGAATGATATGGCAATAAAGGAGGTGTCTGATGGGATGACGAGTAATAGAGAGGTATGGAAGAAGAAGATATGCTGCGCTGACCCCAAATGAATTGGGATAAGTGTAAGAGAATGATGATGATGCTTATCTTAGCTTCCGATGTACTTATGTGGTCGGAAACGATTTCAGTAGTCGTACATTTTGTTGTTTTATATGTTTATTATTATGTTGATAAGAGAAAATAAATGAATTATATTAATATTGTGTCATTGCCATGATTTTTTTTTTCTTTGGTCAAAAAAACCGCCGATAACCCGGTTTCTGGTTTAAGAATTTGAAGTTGAAACTCTATTTGACAGGCAGGACAACTTCAAATTCTCAACTCAGAAACTGACAATTAGTCAACACAGGAAATAAAAAGCACTTCATAAGTCTGTTGACTTAAAATTGAATTTTATGAAAAAATCCGCTTTAGAAGTGGTTTAATTCAATGTATCTGGAGGGCAATAAAAAAGTCTAAAAGTATATTTTTCTTACGGGCTTTATATTGCTTATCAAAGCGACTGTAATGTAATCCCGTGCCAATCCAGCTGTTCTATTGAGTTAGGACTAGGCTCCGCCGGTCGCGCCCCAGCCCTCCATAGCTGGCATTACAAATGTATCTTGATTCTAGAACAAATTCAATAAAACCGCAAAACAGGACAAATAGAGTGCTGTTTATTGAATATCGGCATGAATGTCGGCTCCGGTGCCCTGAGCAGATGATAAACCGACCCCTTTTTAGTCGCGTCGCAATAACAATGCCGCGCCAGCTGCGAACTTGAATGGCGTCGCTGGTTGTAAAAGTTGGCGAAAAAAATGCGTGGCGTAAGTGGCGTTGAACCCGGCTCGGCGAATGCACCGGGCCGTTAGCTTTATCCGAGGTCAGGGCAGGTATCACGGTGTTGCGCAGTTGCGCCGACTCGTGTCGTGCAAGCGCACTAACAAATAAAATAAACACAGCATAACTTCTCAGCTGACGGCTTTACTGTTAAGGCGCTGTCAACACCAAAATCGGTCACACTGTCTATTTGTTTGGGAATAAACGAGACGTCACTATTACTGGGCGGCAAGGTTTCGGAAGAAAATAATGAATAAATATTGAAATAAAAAAAAGTGTGGATTATTTGTGAAATATTACTCGTTAGCGGTTTAGGTATGAATATGTTGACTTCATGTTTTTAATTGCAGACCTATACGTCGAAAAAACAAAGACATAGAACCATTAATGATGATTTTAAGACCAATCTTTGCAATTATTTTCTATCTAGCCGATTTCGTCCAATTATGTATCAAGTCCGTCCAAGGTCTTTGAAATATGACGAATATTAACATACATTTTTTGGATGTGCTACAACAAATTGTTTTTCTTAAAAAACTGCTTAAATAACATCAATTTCAACAAATTAGGTGTTGTCAGCCCCTTAACGACTGCTAATTTCGGTCGGTTTACTCGTTCACGCCACTCGTTTTACTGAACGGGCTAAGCTCCATGTGTATCATTAGTTCATTACTTACAGGTAGTGAAGGTCTAATCATTTCAGTGATTACCTACCATGTCAACGTGTGTTGTTAGTGTTTGTGTTATTTGTGAACTATTTTTAGCAACGGTAATTTTGATTGGCGCTTTAATGACATGCTTAGTCTGAAATTGTAGTGAAACTTATGGTTTGCTTCTATAAATAATTAGTAGGCAGGCACAGCAAACCTAACCTTCAGTAAAGTCTGTGCGGAACCCAATCAATTGATTGATATGAAGTATATGTTATGTTATAGCTGCATCTTATAATCCATTCAAAATACTTATTTTTCTGTTTGATTCTGAAGGCAGAAACTAGGGTGCTTTTTCAAAAAGTTCATTTAACAATCATTTTAAAGATAGGAATACCATCACGATTAACCTAATATAGATACTGGTCATGAACATCAACCTAATATAGATGGTGGTAATTTGTCGACCTCCTAAGTGTCATCTTTATCTATACAAATATTGTAAAGTGGAAATATTTGTATTTTTGTATGTAACGAATAAACTTAAAAGCTACTGGACCGATTTGAAAAATTCTTTCAACAATGGATAGCTACATTATCAGCGAGTAACATAGGCTATATTTTATCCCCGTACTCCCACGGGAACGGAAACTACGCGGGTGAAACCGCTTGACGTCCGCTAGTAGTCAATATGTAGAGGAAATACCAAGTTCCGCGTGTGATGATAGTGAAAGAAAACGTATCAACTTAAAGCCAAGTACCTTTTTTGTGGAGGTCGGAAATTATCTCACGGGAACATACTACTCTATGTCAACAACACAACAACACAACTCTATGTCGCAGGGGTGGGTATATCCGTGTGCCAAATTCTTTTAGGTGGTTCATTCGAATAGGTAAGACAGCGAATTCAAATTCAAAATAATTTATTATCTCTTAACAAACATGACTTATTGTGTATATGTATAGAGCTTAAAATTAGTGTAACTAGATAAGTTTGTGGGAGACTGGTGTCTGCACTAGGACAACCTGTATAGCAGATCACGAATAGAATGTGGTGGTTCATTCGAATAGACAATTTACTTTCGCAATAAAATCAAGTATGAAATTATATGTGAATAGTAAAGTTTCACCGTGTAAAATAGCTCGTACCTTCAAAATTATTCAGTAAAGCTTGGGAAGCGTCCCGGAACACGAAGAAAGGAGCACGCATGCGCTGTACGATCGATTCGTAAATAACGCAAGCTCCTCCAATTTTCGCGAACTCCGTCTTAACCTTCGGGAAATTACAAAGAGGGGATTACAATAACTGTGTACGAGTAAGTAGATATAGGTACTTTTGTTATAAAGAACTGTTAATGTAAGACTATTCAGGTAATTTGAGTAAATACTGGCTGGTTTAAATGATTCGGGTCTTTTTCACAACGATCGAATATCCAATAAAATAGAAAAACGGATTTCGAATTCTTTAAAAAAAAATCCTCTCGAGTAATGTAAGGGGTACTATGGTAATATTTATAATTCGGGCCTGTGTAACACTTATTAAAAAGTAATGAAATTCAAAATGCCAATTCTAAATACTAACCTACGTATACTTAGTATCAACAGGGACCTTTAATACGTTAAGCGCACAAAAAAATTAAGCATTACTGTGTTAGTGTGACCCGTGTCCTGTTCAAGGGGGCGATCGACTGGTCGCGCCCGGGGGTGAGGTTGACTTCAAACCGGCTGGGCTGGGGTGAGCAGCGATAACTTAGTTATTTGCTCGTACCAGTCGTTCCATAAGAACACAAATTAAATTGTTTATTTTTACGCGCTGGCGCCCCGAGGGTCTCTCTCAGCATCACCTGATTCCAAAATAAAGTCCACCAGTTGGACCGTAAGGGGTTTGATCGAAGTAGACCGTATTCCCAACAGTAAAACTACATTATTCCTACTGCGATTTTATTGAATCGGATGCATCCATGTCGCCTACTATCGTTCCTATTCCATTTACCGGATTGCTGTGTCGCCTGTCGGTGAATAATCCGTATAAAACGATTTATCTATCCAGGTAGTGTCGTGAAAAGGAAGTCGTACGAGAACCTACCATCCGCAATGGATTCGCGTGAGAAAAATATTGGCTTGTTTTGTACATCGCTTGACTCCGTAGCGATCCTAAGATATTTCTTATAACATTGAAATTCATACACTGGCCTACAAAAAAAAGTTAATTTTTGGTGCAGTTAAAATTCGTTCAAGTTGATATTGTTTTTGGACGTGTTTCTGATGAATTACCTACAACTGTCATACTTGTATCAGCTCTAATTTAACAACTACCCTCAATTTTAAAATTTTCAACAAAGTACCACAAGTTTTTGATGATATGGAGAGAACAACAAAATTATAATAGTAGTAATATTAATAACAATTTGTAAAAACATTAGACAAATCGGGCACAATGCTTTCAGTGCATCACACATGCACAAAGGCGTTATCAGGTTTAAGTACTTACAGAATTGTTTTTGTTTAAATAATTTCAAAACTAGAGCTGATACAAAAAATCTAAATCCATATTTGGAACCAGTTTATAAGGTACTCTCAAAATCAGGTCTTATAATTATGGCACCAAAAATTGTGTAGACCTGTGATTGAATAATAAGTTGGTTTGGATTTGAATCACAAACAATTAAGTCGCATTACTTAAAAAAATATGGTAAACATAATGTCAGGTAGGGTACAGATTATCTACAGTTTTTACTTTTTAATTGAGTAGGTTAAGGAAATTGAATAAAAAATCCGTAGCGTACCGACGATGGCCGCCTCTAACAGAATTTAATTTATTTTTCTGGAAATAATTATCAGATAAATCTGATATTTTTTTGTAGATAGGATTAGCATATTCCTAAGTGCAGAAAAAAAATCCAGACAATAATATTTTCATACATGATCCATTAGCACCGTTAATTGATACATTGTACAGTACTTATAGCAGTAGAATTTTTTGGAAAAATAGTTGGCCTAGGCCGGGTTGTGACATGGCAGTTTTCAAATTGGAGGATAAAAGACTGTTTGAACACGTAGGAGGACTTTGTGCATGTGCACATTGTACACGTCTCCGTTTGTGCGACGCACAGCACTGCCTCTCAACCTGTCACGGACATTCAACACGGTTTACGGTGTTACAGCATTTCAGCGCACTTTCCTTTCTTTGACTATTCCAACAACAATGTAGGCGACATGGTCACTAACACTAAACACGAAATATTTACCATGTTTACTATTTATTTTGAGTTCCTGATATTATTTCGGCACTGTTGCAAGCACCATGATCAAGGATAAACTGAAGTTATTGCGGGTGAGTGTTTATGCAGACAAATGGATCTACCGTCGTCTTTGTACGTTTTATGCGCTCGTTAACGCTACCACTGTCACTCACAATTTGATTCTGTTCCCAACACACGACCACACGAGTCACTGTGTCCGCTTCCGTACTTTTTTCGGCACTTTTTCGATTTTTACACAGTTGAAGCACTGGATGCCAGGCCCTTGACGGTTTAAACGTACCCTCCCGGTTGAATTTCTTATATTCGGTAATCTTAATGGATTCTCTTACCAGTCTAGGTATATTGTATTGTGACGTTCTGTCGAGATGACCTGAGGGTTATGTAACTCAATCCAGTGGTTCGATCCTGATTCCAGAAAATGTTGATCTATGGCCGATTATAGAGTGTCACTGTTTTTCACCGCCCTGCCATGATGTGGTCTGGTATTCGACAAGCTACCGTGCGTTTACGTTACGATATACGATTTGCCGCAACTGCACTTTTCTACTTTATAAACACCGGGCTTTTCCAGCGGAATGTTGTCATTCGGCGAACGCAGCATCTAATACACTTTCTTGAAAGGAGTGACTCTTTCCCTGGAATGTCTGAGTGTCGAAGAAATTTCTCTTTATCTGTCACGTACGGCAAAAGTGTTGGTTGCCTTGCAGCCTCGCACTTCCGGTGCTTATGAACAGTTTTATATTCATCCTATGTAGGATCTTCTGCACATAACTCAGCATGTTAATGTTCCTCGTCGCATAGATTAGAAGCAAATAAATATTAAACATGGTAAATATTCCGTTTTTAGTGTTAATGATATAATTATAAATACTAGTGGTCGCCAGTGGTCGAAATTTGACCATAATCAATTTAAAATCAAAGATACAAAGTTTTTGCTTCACGTATTAATAAATTGTCAAACGTCAACAAATTCGTTTCAATGACGGCCAAGCGTTGCCATGACGACCAAGTCTTTTAATATACGAAAAGTCCGCACGTATGCGTATGCGTAATGTCAAATACATGGTAGTGTAATGTTTTATTTATTGATTTAATGTATTTTTTAGCATAACTTTAATAAAATATTAGCATTCTGCATTCCTCCTCCATACAAGGTGTAAACAACCTCATCACGAAGTCGTCAACCAAGCATTCAGTACATAACTTTACGCAAAAAAGATTGCTGGGGAAAGACTTTTTTTTTGGGGTTAAAAAATTATGTTTTGTGGTAGAACTCAATGTAACGCACTCAAAACATTGTGCTGATGGATGGGTTGAATAGTACGGAGGTCGTGGAGGTGTTTAAAGTAAAAATCTTGCATTTGAAACTTGTATTAAAAAAAAAAGAAACTTGTCAAAGTTTGGGACTTTGTCCCCCAATATCTCCGTAACTAGAAGGTTCCCAGGTATGGTGTAGAACAAAAAAATGATCGCAATGACGGGGACAACAAATGCCTTTCGGCTTCGTTAAGAGATTATTTACACCCTTTATAAACTATAAGTGTGCGAAATTTCATACTACTCCGTCCGTGCAATTTTCGTAAAAAGGGGTACAAAGTTTTCTCTTCACGTATTACTCGTAATATTAAGATGATGTATGTTTCTTTTTGTTTGTGCAGGTACCTACCTTAATCGGACCCGTGATATCCATCCATGGCGTGGTTGACGAATCATCATCTTGATTCGGTAAGTCTTGTAAATATATTACTTTGAATGTGTAAGTAGTTAGCTGTTTATGTTGTAGTTGCTCAATGCGAATGTTTTTATATTGCTTATGTACTTTGTAAATGTCTCTGTGAAAATGTTTACTAGCGTGTATTTTATGTAATTATGCTGCGCTGATGCTGTGCAATTAGATTTAATTGTGTTATTCGAAGTTAACGAGTTTACTACTAGTATCATTTTAGAAAAGGAATCAAACAATATCTCTGTTGTTACAGAGTTTATATCGAGAGAAACACACTTGAGAAAATGGTGACGTGAGCCAGGCCTTCGGAGAAAAGGAAATGACAACGTATAAATAATACAAGGTAATTTTCAGATATGTTTCCATCACTTTGATTTATTATTATTACTTAGTATAAGTTATATTTAAGGATATTATTGCACTGCGATTACCGTGTTCACAGCGAGTTCGTGTGGTGCGAAAGCGAAGTTTTTATGGCTTCATCGCGAACTTTTATGAATGATGTTTATGACGTTGCATGTGAACGGTCTTGGGAAGATTGTGATTTGAGATTGTTTGCGACGCTCTTACTACGCGCTATTATATTACTTATCCACATCATCTACTATCGAATACTATTCGCCGGCTTCTGACAGACTAATCATTTAATGCTTTAGTAGTTCTTGTGAATAAAAACGACTAGTTGTTGTTATTTTAGTCGTACCATTAGTAATTATTAGATACCGGATTATATGCAAATGCATACTTGCATAATTATGCATTTGCATATTGTGGTGTTTTTGGAAGATAATGCATATTTTAGCTATAACCGGGATATCTAGCATAATTATTTGGTCATGTTTCCTTTAATTTTATCTGCTCCTAACTGGAAAAATGCAAAGAAGCACGTAAATTCAAATAGGGCCCATTGAAGTAGATCGATTGGTTTCAAGTTAGAAAAATATTTTAATTTAATAGAAGGCTCAATCGTACTACAAATATATAGGAACCGCGTTCGGTTTTCAAAAATCTCTTGGAAAATGCAGTAAAAATAAAAAATAAAATATTTTGCAGCAGGTAATTATTTCAATTTTATGTTGCAGATTTTTTTGTTGTATATTTTGAGCATTTATCGTGCGTATTTGCATGCATATTTCGTCGATTTTATGTTGCATATAATCCGTTCTCTAGTAATTATAATAATTAACCACAACAAGTGAAATTGAAAAAATGACATTACTAACTAATTAATCAAAATTTGAAAAACCAGGTAACGTTTTTTTTTTATCAAAATATTGTCTTTACATGGGATTATGAAAGCAACGGTCCCTACAACGGTCCTTGTGGGCTCTTTCTGGATATAATACTCTTAAACCTACTTAAAAACAAAGAATATAACGATATAAAACGCTAGAACATTAAAAACCATATATTTATACATGCCGACACAGGTTTAATCCACACAAAGTTTTCTTATTCCCTATAGAAGTACCTACTTAGCTACTAGCTACAAAATTTTCTCTTTTGCACCGTGGAGTTTAAGCGACTTAACTCACGGTACGGTAGGCAATCCTTGTGTGTGACGTCTATCTAGGGCTTTTCTATTGTACTCACAAAATCTGTAATCTTTTGAGCTATAGAAGTATTTTTAAAGAATTGTGTGATCGCCTTAAACTGTTTTCGCGACGGCAAGTGTGGGCTGGGTACGCTCGAATACGTCTACCAAGTACAATGGCAGATAAGAATCAAAGCCGGTTAGATAAAGTGAAAAATACGCCGTCACTGTAAATAATCCTTTGTAACTTACCGAACTAAACCGAACTGTCTGTTATGTTGTTCAGTGATTGGAAAAGTTCGTGAGCCCCAACATTTTCAATTTTCAATTAAGAATCAAATTTCCTTGAACTTAATCGGTTACGCCCAGTTTTAATGACATTGATCAATCTTCCCATAGTGTGAGTGTGTGTGAGCTGTGAACTAGGTAATATTATAAGTTAGCGAATAGTTTTGTACTGAAATGAATCATTAGAATGGATTTTATGATACCTTTGACAGCCTGCCCTGGAGGAGTCGACCGGCACAAGGAGCGAGACAGGCCGCTGCTCGAGGGTTTATACAGGTAGGTCAAATTCAGAACACGATAAAATATCCGTTCGACATAGGGGCCTCATTTCCATTTTCTTTTTGTTGTCATACTGTTTTATTTTTTAATTTTATTTCATTAATTCCGCATACTTACATTATTTATCTGCACGCGAATTCGTTGCAGCAGCGATATAGTGTTGTCACCATGCTTAAAATTTTAAGCGCAATATAACCCGCACTGATTCAGTGTTCTTGTGTATCAGAATGAAGGCTTAAAAATAATTATTAAAAAATGTGCACTTCCAATTCTAAGACGTTTAGTCTTTTGTAAGTTCTTAAGCCATGGCTTACAGAAACAAACAAAACATTTTCAGTTTTGTTGATTGAATTCTAAAACCTACTTAGTACGCGCTACACTAAAACTAACAACTTTATAAAACTTTTTAACAAAGATGGCTACTGCCACGCAGTCGCGACACTTGCACATGACATAGTAACTTATTGCCCAGGAGCACATAAATAATGGTATCAAACCGTTATATTCATACTCATGTAATTGGACTCTAAAAGGACTAAAGGCATGACAACTAAAATCGCAGACAGGTTTTGGAGTGCCGAGTCCATTAGGATTACTTCTTCTATTTCGTTTACTTGACTCGAACTTGAGAGTTTAAATTCACCACCTTAATGCAGTCTTTTACGATACACAGTCGATTCTCCTACTTGCTTGAATAAAACCTATTGTGTTTTTTCCATAAGACAACACCTGTCGAGGTAAATCGATCTTATTTTGGTAGAGATGCACATAACATAACCCCACTTTAGCTAGACCCTAACGGAAAGTCGTTTGTCTTTTCTAATCTGAATTTTCTTCAATATAAAAGCTAAGTATTCCATCATGGCATCCCTAAAATATTTAAAAAATATATAAATAAAAAAAAAACTTTCAGTAATACACTTTCGACTGCTGGTGGTGGTGAATTAACCATAGTTTCTCATTGTTATTTTAACACACATGTTGTTGAATACTGAAGTTATTTCTTCATTCATAAAAGTGGCAATCGTTCAAATGTAACGTAGTACTCGAAAACCTACGTAGGACGAGTATCACTTAAGTGTCATTTAATTATTTTCTTCAGCGTTAGTTAGACTTTACTTTATGTTATCATTTTTAATCACATTAAATTCCGTTGCACCACTAAGTAAAACTGACATGGCGAAGGCCTTATATCATTAATAATATGTTACATTTTACAGCAACATTTATCTCGCCTCGATATTAATTTTCCGATAAATTCCCAAATGAATTAGTGCGCTTAATGGAGGTGAACTAACGATGCGCTGTAACTGGCACCAAGTAGTGGGGTGGCTGCACGCTTTTCCATACGTAAATTACACAACGCACTCTCCCCTTGCAGCTCCATGTTAAACCAATTTTGTCGCCGTTTTCCCTTCCCGTCCGTAAATGCATTTCGCCACTCAATCAGCTTCAATCATTTAGTACCGAACAGTATGTTTCGTGAATATTATATTTCCTATTTATTATAGTTGATGTATCACAATTTGCTATTCTATTTTCATTTCCTAAGTGGTGCTGTCAGGTACTAACGAATTTGGTTTAATTTCAGTCAATCTGGTTTTGACTAAGCAAATTTCATGGATAGCACAAAACAACTTTGTATTTAGCAAAAGACGTCTCACGTAGGAATGGATAGAGATTATATTTTCACGAATAAAACATCGTAATTATGTAGATTTAATTAATGATGCGTATACTTAATTGATTGGTAAGTTATATTATGAGGCATAGGTGGTGGTGACATATAAATATTGATAACCGACGTGTAATATAATGATGTAACGGCAATACATTAACACATAATCTGTTTATAGGTGCATTTCTGTGTTTAATAAATAATAACATTATTATTATCTTGTGTACCTTTTACGCGGTCGTAGTGTAACTTTGCATTTTGCGTCGTAGCGACTGTAGTGCTGATGAAATTATTTTGTTTACATCATTTAGTAAGAAGGTGTTTGCAGTGGCGTGTCGTCTGTTTATCTTCCTCGCTTATATTCATCAAAATAATAAAATAATTACTCTTTTAGCCCATGGCTTGTTTTATTTTTTTTCCCTACATTTTCTTTCTCCACGTTTTCTATTTTCTTTCTTTGATAAGTTACCTATGACGACGTCACTACATTCATTGCCTTAAAACAAAATGAATCGATGGGAATGCAGAGTTACAGTCTGCCGCGGTAGCAAGCATAGCGCAGCACACAGCACATCGGCTGTCGAAGCGTTTGCTCTCTGCTGTGTGAAAGACATGAGTAGTGAGATGTCCCTGACATCACAAATTCTCACTACCTTGTCTTTCATGCGGATTGAGCACTATTCATCTTACGTGGTGACATCTCATATGAAGATACCTCAAGACCCGAGAAACACCGGCGATTATAGGTATTGCTCATTGTTCTTTGTGAAATATCTACACTGTACTCGACCCGATCAATACCGATATTTATATATAAAAACAGGATTGACGATGACGTAAGCCAGCACTTAAATAAATCTTGTAGGAATAGTAATTAGAAGTAATTTAGAAGTTTTGTGACGTATCGCAGTGGAATCACAATAACACTTGACAGCCTTTCTATAGGTCAACGTAACGAACCAAGACGAAATCAGAAAATGGCAAGATTTTATTAAATGGAACTAAAAGTAAAATTTAAATAATATATGTAACCAAGAGTAAAATCATTTGAATAAAATAATGCATTTGCTTTAGCATAGCTGGTAAAGCAAAGGATTTTTTTTTCTTAAACTGATACAGATTCCCTTAAGGGGGTGGTACCAGCTAACGAGAGGTTTTCTCCATGTAACTCCTCTTTGATGAGTGAATATAAAGGTGCAAAAAAAATATATGTTACTTATTAGACTCTAAACTTTAATTGGTACAATTGAAATAATTCTAACTTTATTATTACTATATGAAAAAATTATTCAAAGTAAAGCATTTTTTCTTTAAGTTTTAGTATTTTTTTTTCACACAAATATTTGTCACTTTTTTCTTTTCTTCACAAAGTGTACAATTGGCATTTTGATCTAATGATTTATTAGGCTACAATTTAATAAAAACCACTCATTTCGCACTATTCGGCCCGCAGCGACAGACGTAACAACCACTTTGTAGTGCAAGCTGATTAGAACTTTATTCTAACAGTGTTTCAAACGTAGTTTGAACCACCACAAATAGAGTTGCTAATTTAGCTGATACCCCAGCCTTAAGGAGGTAGTATCTGCTAACGAGAGGTTTTCTCCATGTAACTCCTCTTTGATGAGTGAATATAAATGTGCAAAATATATGTGATTATTAGACTCTAAACTTTAATTGGTACAATTGAAATAATTGTAACTTTATTATTACTATATGAAAAAAATATTCAAAGTGAAGCATTTTTTCTTTGAAATTTCGTAACTACTCCTAAACGGCACACAAATATTTGTCACTTTTTTCTTCACAAAGTGTACAATTGGCATTTAGATCTAATGTTTTATTTGGCTTTAATTAAATAAAAACCACTCATTTCTCACTATTCTGCCCGCAGTGACTGACGTAACAACCACTTTGTAGTGCAAGCTGATTAGAACTTTATTCTAACAGTATTTCAAACGAAGGTATAAATAAACTCATTTTTTTTAAGACGGTTATAAATTGAAATTCTACCAAACTTTTCTTTTAAATGTCGCCTATGAAACAAATAATCGTGTTCATTTCTTGAATAATGGTATATTTTGCAGTTGCGGTGATTGCATAGGTGTGACATGTAGGGATTAAAAAAAAACCTTGATAGACATAATCCGATTGCCCCACATAGTGCGTATTAGATCGTTCTACTGGCATAAGGCTGCGCTTCCACTAGAGATGAGCGATGGATGTGTGCGAACTAACCAATCACATAGCTAGAATACATCAGGCTGTGAAAAAGAAGGGATATTATTGGTAGTTTAACACACATCCCTTGCTACGCATCTTTGCTCATCTCTGGTGGAAACGGAGCCTTATACTTTACAAGTATTACCATTAGGAATATTAACTTTCGTTGTCAAATGATTTTGTAGAATACTTTCTTAAAAAAATGTTTCAATGATTATAATGGATTTTACTCTTTACAAGTTTACAACCCACGAGCAAATTAAAATAGGGAATATAAAGCCTTAGTACAATTGTGGCATTTCTTTAAAAAATTAAAATATAATGTTGAAGAGACAATAAACATTCCACTTTAATTGTTGTCCTGTAATTGTAAAAAACGTTGTTTTGGTCTTCTCTCTTTGGTCTTAGTTATTGTTTCGTTTTTGAAGTTTTAAAAGATCTTTCCGTAGTTAACAGTTCACTGAATATTTCTAAACGGCTTTTGTTCCACCAATAGATAAAACGTTTAACCGATGAACTGGGGCTTAAACACTAAGTTTTTTGGGTATCTTATTTTTATTAGGCCAACACAGTGGCGTGCTAAAAGACATTCATTTCCATGACATGACAGAGAACAATTATGGGGTGAGCGAGATAATTCTGTGTAACAGTGCAGACTACCTCCTTTTGAAGTCAGTTTTAAAGCGTATACAGATTTTACTCTGATAAATGTAAGAAACGTTTACATATCATTAACTAATAGTATATCGGAAGTGAATGTAAATATCGAATGTAAATCCGTCACAAAAACCTCCGTTTCAGTGGCGGGCAGAAAACAGTGCCTTGTGGCACGCCCAGAGGTTATGCTTCGAATTTCAGTCAATGCACAGTGGTCGGTTTATGTTAGGAAAATATGTATCCCACTAATTAAAAATTGTAAACAGCGTGTATCGGAAAAGTTTGGCCATATTTATGGTTGTGGTATAGGTCATCAAAATGAACAGCTTTCCCAATTGTGGGACCATAATTCTTAGCGAAAAAATACTCAGACTGCCCGCCATACACAATTACGATACCTACTGTAGGCTAATTCACGTAACTAAAGAAGTGCTGTTGCAGTGCAGTTGCAGTTAAGTTTCGATCAAAACAACGCTTTTCGTATTCTCTACCGCTGTCAGACACGCTCGCGTCAAGTTCGCGTCACGCGAGAGCAATAACGGCATTCTACTGTTGCGCGTCTTTGGTGCGTGCTTTGGAACGCAACATGATCGGTATTCTACTAAGTAAGAAAAAGCACTAAAATCTGTACTGGGGTATTATTTTAATAACGTCATATTCATTGAAATGTAATTGTTTCTATTCGATTACTTATGAGTAAGTTTGGTAGATTTTGGTTTTCGTACAGTTGACGTGCAGTTCACAGATTTTAAGAATACCGTTTATTACTCGAACTTGAACTTAACTGCAACTGCACTACAACTTCATCGGTGCGTCATAAAATTACGTGAATTAGCCCTCTGGGCTCAAATGTATGGGGCAGCAGATGTTTTTGCGATTACGATGTTGGCCCCATGGAGATAGTTGTGCAGTTTGATCGTCTGACTCAAGCCCTTGAATTATGACCACATTTTGATAAAAGATTTATTAAAAGAAGGAAACGTCTGATTGCGGAAGTTATTGCAGTTCCATAGTGTGCACTTTCATTAGTAGGTCTGACTTGCTTGCCTGAATAATAATCCTTTACGTAGAGAAGGAGATAGGTATGGTTATTTTTCTTCTAAAACCATGAAAACCCTAACGCCAAAGTCAACACCCAGAAGGTACACCGATGGTAGAAGATATATTAATTTATTATAGTAACTATAGCATTCAAAGATTTTTTAGATGCAAAATAAGGGAACACAAAAAATGAATGATATTTTGAAACAATATAATGTATTGTTTTCGCTTTATTAGTGTGTTTGTTTATTTTATGAAAAAAGAAAAACAAAATGTGGGGTTGTTAGAATTTATTTATAGAAAAATAATAAAAATGGTCGTAACTGAAAAATATTGAAATGCTAAATTTACTCACTGTTCATTCACCAACACGTTCGTTACGCACTTCTTCCAAAATATTTCGGGTCTGAACAGTCGTTTGACGACGATTTCTTAGAGCTACCGCACACTATAGACAAGACTGTCTTTAGACATACAATTACCCTACTAGTGCGAGCGAGAATTGTCTGTCTAAAGACAGTCTTGTCTATAGTGTGCGGTAGCCCTTTAAGTTTGCGTCCTTATAAAACGTCGTCTACGGCACTGTTTGCACGATTTCTGCATTGCCCTCGCCTGCGCACGTAAGATCCTGTCTGTCTGTATCGTTACACATTACGGTGGATCACGGCTACTGATACACCCAATGTTGGACTGACTGTACCCATAAGTTTTATAAAGTCACTTTTTGTGTTCCCCTAATTTTTAATATAAATTATTTAAAATAATTCTAGTTTCACATTTTTCTTTTCATCAACAGTACGTAATGCATAAATAGTTGATAACGTTTTCTAAACGATGTCCTTGACCATTGAGTTTTATTTATTTTATAATTCCACTCTCTCTTAAATGGCGTTTTAAGTCATTTTAAGGCATGCAATCTTCTCTTGGCTTTCAGTTAATGTGTCTGCATTGGCTAAAGATCATAAGGAGTGGCGTACTGCAGGGCTATAACATATCTTTACTATAACGTATCTGTACTTTGATGACAACCGTGAATGTCATAATATTGGTATTGATACACACTAAGTGGATATCATTTTACGGTGACTAACAGGGTCTTACATAATACGAAACTAACCTTTTGACAGTTAATTGAAGGACACTGAGCCCACTTACTATCGTTTCGAGCTGTCAACAGAGATACGTATAGCACTACTGAACTGGCCTAATTTCGCTAGCTCGAATATGTCGCGAAATGGGACAAATCCAGGAAATAGCAGCATCATGTAATGAACGTTGCCACTGATTTCGAGGCATCGGGTGATGAACATCGCGTTTTGTGCCGCTCGGATCCACTGTACACCATGATCTACATACGTATGCTGCACTATGTCGTGGACGTCGTGGTATAACGTTTCCCCTTTAGCTTTGACGTGTGTTTGATTAGTTTTTCAATACCCGTCACATTGATTACTTTTGGGTTTTTGCTCAAAAATAAAACATCAAACAACTAGGATTTTCGACGTATTTATGTGCGTTTTCCAAAGATTTTGTGCTATTTTTTTTTTACTAAGTCCACCTTTTCGTATATTTACGAGTTTCGCGAAAAAACCGAAAATCAAACAATATCAACAGCTTTTATTCAACTTGCCTTGTTAGTTAGTTTGTATGTATTGCTAAATTTTGCATCTGAATTCCAGATTTCAACTCTCTTTTTATTACAAGCTTTTATTTAACTTGCCTTGTTAGCAAGTTAGTTTGTATGCATTGGTCAAATATTGCAACTGAATTCCAAACCAGTTAGCTGAAATTTTGCACACACCTCTGGTTCTAGTGACAATACATTTTTAGGCCAGGTTAATAGCACGGACACGAAACTTTGTATACCGTTCAATTTTGATAGATAAAACTTCTTTAAATTTTAATAAACTCTGGTCTTTTTTTGTTATTTTCTGTTGACATGTTTCCAAAGTGCTGCGGGCAGACAGACTGCGACAGCGTGCATAGTTAGTACTCGGTGAAATTACAATGATCATTAGTATTTGGACATCGTACACGAATTAAATTAAGCACGTGACTGTGAAATAACTGTTTATGAGCTATCTCATTGTGAAATTAATCGCAACAATCATCTATCAGAATTGTTGTTTACATTTTCTCATCATAGAATGGTTTCTTAAGAAGATTCCTTGCAAAAGTAAGGTAGGTAAGGATTATTAGTGAAAAAAAAACAACTCATACAAATCAAATGGTTTACAATCATAATGTAATCATCGTTCTAAAACAAAGGAATGGGAATTGTAGTCATACCACACAAACATGAAGTATTTTTAACGGAATGTTTATATTTATGATCTGTTCGCGACACTAAAGTAAATATTACGTGAACACAGTACGGGTTGGCGGATGTCATATATCTTCGAACATTTGGTTCTGAAGAAAGTCAAAGATTTTCATCTCTATTTTGAGAGCAGTGGTGATATGATACGGAGCCGGTCAAACTACTTACTATTTAGGATTCTGCCTGTTACATGCCATACCATGAACGTACCATCACCAACCAACTTCGTCGCGGGCCATGCATGCATGCACGTAGTGTATCGGCAGTATCGGCACCGACAAAATAATTCACCGACGCGACGGTACGGTCTAGTGGGATACCGTCATATTTTTCAATACAAAGAACACACTGCATATGGTGAGTGATATAAACGTGTAGGATACGTTATAGTGCGTATAGTACCTAGTCCGTACCTGATTCGTTCATAGCGTGGTCATGGATTTTTACGGTGTAGTAGACAGACTCCTTTAAATTAAATCCCTTAAGTAGTGAAGTTGATTTTATAAAAATAACGAAGAGATTTGTTTAATATCAATAAAGTTGAGGAAATTGTCCATCCTAGTTCATAGCGTGACCTCTATTCCAAATTGAATATCAAGTTAGTTGCGGCACATGGCACAAAACAAATGCCAGTTTTGTAGTTTTCTTGAAATTATAACTTAAGGAGCTGACTAATTAGACTAGAACCGACTCACGGTTCTAGTCTAATTAGTGAAATCGGACATATCTTGTTTGTTATAGTTCTACTATATTCTCACCATACCTAGAACCTACCTACGCACATAAAGTCGGCACGTTCGAAACAATCTCCTGTCAGAAAAATCGAGACGTTATTTGGCTAATTAGGTGTATTAGGTGTCGGCACACCTAATTAGCCAAATAACGTCTCGATTTTTGTACGCAGACTTATTATGTACTCGGTTCTATTGAAATATATTCTAACAATAGGAGGACTTGTATACGTAGGTGTTGGTGTTGATAAACAACTGCTATCAATATAAGATATCTGAGAATTTGGATATAAATAGGTTCTTTGTACGGCTAGTTAAATGGGTATTAACGTCTAGACGTGTCAGATGAAGTGTAACAAACAAAGCACCTCCTACGTAACGTCAATCATTTTTGTCCTTCGAAATATCTTTTCACCAAACATCAAACGAACAAATAACTACTACACAAAAGATATTCTCTGATAATCTCTAGCCTTTCAATGTTTTCGTAGACAGCTATTGTATCCAGATACTTGACACATCCTTGACCGAATATTATGTGTTTGTGCGCGCAAAAAATATATTCTGTTTTCTTAGATCGTTTATTATAAGGAGTACAAATAATGAAATATTTTTATGGTTTCGATGATACAATGAACAAGTGTTGAAGGAATTCTAGGGGGTCATCATAACTTTTAATACTTAATAGTTGTTTCTAAATAGACAATAAACCATTGAACCTCTTGACTCGTCCTGGCGGGTGTGCTGATGCTGGTGATTGCTAGTCTGGTACATTTGGCTTTAAATATGTACCGTACGGCCTATACATAGCTATACACTTACAATACTTGACATTTATATGGCAACTTACGGGGCCAACTTTATTTACTTAACAAAACCTTGTTTTTTAGATTCGAAAAGAATAAGATACTACCTTTACCAGATACCATAAGACTCTTTTAAAATCATAGCTGATGATTAGAAGAAAAAATCTGACTTAATTGGATTTTTGAGTTTTACTCATATAAGTAACGTATTTAGACACTTTTGAAGCAATTTATTCAACAAGTATTCTGCCTAGACATCCACACTTATAATACTAAACCTTAAAATCTTGTTAGTTTCCAAATCCAAGTTTTCAAAATCATGAAACTGACACACCTTAGTCCCTCGTCTTGTTCAGAATCGAGTGTATGGGGGCTCTCCGTGTATACTTACTCCTTATATTCCTGTAAGTAACCCGATGTTAATACTAAATCATCGATAAGTGATTGTCGAGAGTGCGACAATGAGGTCCATCATGTAATCGGCTTGTTAGGACTCGTTTAGCGACGCGCTCGAGGAGGAAGCGTCAATCACATCGCTCCCTTGTTTGTATCAATTGCAATTCATTCAATGCACACAAAATACTTGCAGCTCTTTGTACTTACTTAATTTAATTGTTGATTAAAAATGTTTGCGTTCCTCTAAGGAAATATTTTCTAATGAATGTCCCGGTTATTATAACTATGCTTTCCCGCAACTAAGCTGGAACTTATTAGGACGCGGCCTTTGGTTTGCGGGCTCCTAGTTGGATTTTACATTGACAATGAAGCTACTCGGACTTTAATTATATTAATTTGTAGCTTGTTAAATTAGTTTATGCGAATAATTCTAAACGCAGGCTTGTTTGAACAACTTCCTTTGAGTTCGAAATCAAATAATATTCCGTCCTGATGTTGATATTAGTTCAGACAAACAGTTTTATATGTATAATTTGTAGCGTTTAGGCTACAAGAGGTTTCTCTTAGAGAGAAGAACACACACACGTAGATTAAAACTGAGAATTAATCAAGAAAAATGCGATATTAAGATAGTCAACCCTACTTAAAAGACTCGCATAACATTTAAATTGAATCCTCGAAACTAATAATATGCTTTAAATAGTCCCAAGAACTACACTGGTACGGTGCTGTTCTGCATTCGCCGACCCCTTTTAAGTCGCAGTATTCGATGTGCCCGTAATATATTCAATTGGCGCTTCACTATGGTGCGTGCTTGCTATACGCAGTCAGCTGCCATTGTCCTCAGCGAACTTAACGTTTTTCATGCCATATCAAATTGATCATTATGACACAAATATAAGGTACCTAATGCTTAGTATTGAGATTTTTTGTCTTTAAATTGCATCGCAATACAATTAACAAAGTTGAATTACTTATTTGATCGGGTAGTTGTGTTTCGACCATAGATAGTTTGATGGTAAAGTTGGTAATGTGCAAGTTGAGATAGAACTAATTTGCGTCGGTAAAATTAAGATCGACACATCAGACCGCATATGCTTTCGCCTCTGTGCCTTGTACATTAAATTCACAGTGAAACGTAAGTATTTTGGTGAAGACGTCATCATTTATACGTCGCCATATTTGAGACTCAAATAGAGAACATAAAGATTTCGAGTGGAAATTGTACATCGTCAAAGAAAAGCATTAATTTTGAGCATTGTTTGTGTTTCTTTTTACTCGCAAATGTAGACATTTGAATATACATAATAAACATGAAATAAGCCGAAAGTTCTTCAGTAGTAACACAATATTAATGAGCACATCGCAATATGCTAGAGCTTCACGAGCAGGTAGACACTTGGAAATTGATATTGAAATTGGATTAGGTACATAAACCGGTAACAAGGAGCTGAGCTCTCCGCTTGTTTCGCGACTACATTTTTTTTCTCCTGAAGATGGCAACTTGCAATCAAACGGAAGTAGATTAAGATGGATTTTTATTAACTACTATGAATTGAAAGCTTAAGCTTTCTTAATGTGATTCGTATAAATCGATTAGTATATTTATTATTTATAAAAAAATACTGCGTGTTTGTCTTTTTTTCTAACTGGATGAATGAGCACATGAACGGAACCTTCCGCGAAATACGGTATCGGGTAGCAGCAAAATATCTCCAATGCTGAAAAAAACACCACCGTTATTCATTATATTACAATTATTTAAACTCTTAAGTAAATTTGTATGCAGAGTAAAAAAGTGCGTTAAAGTGTATAAAATACTGTTACGGGAAGCTGCTGACAGCGAGTTTTCTGCTAATTTATGTCGCCAATCTAAAGTATATCTAAAGAGCAATACTTAAAGCCCATATTTGAATTATATTCTTTATGCCGTGGGAGCGGAGTCGTGTAAGTGGGCTAAGACCTTGATTCCTCTTATCGAGACTTCAACAAGATAATTTCAAAGATAAAATAATTATATTTTCGGTACGTTACTCAAAATAGCCACTTTAAATTAATCAGACCACGAAGACTATACCTTGATGCGATATTTTAACAATAGACGCTATTGGCATGTCTTGTAATTAAAGGAGCGTTCAATCTTGAGATAGATTTTTTTTAAATTCAGATTTTAGCGGGAATGTGAAACACGACCTAAGTGATATTTGTGTTCGTCAAACAAATAGGTATAAGGGAATTACATCGAAATGTGGGAGTGGTTTCAATCCCAGACAGGCTAATGTAGAATATTGGAAAATGAAATATGGAATTCGGAATGGGACAGTGTTCGGTTGGTTCCAATATGTTTCAATTTAGTGCCGGTGAAAGCTTTGTCAGATATTCGAATGACACTCTTAATTATTTGTTTTGACGTATCATCCTGAATATAATAGCTACCAACCTGTCTGGCGCGCAGCTATTTTTGGAATGATAGAGTGTGTTTAATTACGGGATGCAGAGCCAATATTTATCAATAAACTTTTCGATTCGTAATGCTTTTTTCGACATTAAAGTTAATGTAACAGGATAAAACTATTTTTCCGGAACGCGGTTTTTTGGGTAATTGAACAGGCGTGCTCATACTTAATTTTAGGTGTGTACGTTTAAATGGTGGTGTTACATATATAAACGTGTAGATTGTTTTTCATTTCAAGTTTCTAGCTTAACTGAAAATATATAAATGTTAAACTGCATTTAACAATAAAATAGTTGTCTTAGTAGTGCAAGCGTTTTTTCAATTTGTTATCTTTAAAGAAGTTAAAGCAAACATGTTCAGTAGAATCTTTGACAAGAATATCTTAAACTCGTCAGTCATTCGAGCTCTGACCACCTTCTTCCCGATGGTTTTCGTTTGAACTTCGTTGAGGTAGAAAAATAAGCACACGGTGGTAGAACCGAATGGTTATTTTTGCCTGGCGGTTGAAAATGTGTGACAGTCTCTTCCTAAACCTCGGGGCTTTATGCAGCTGCTTATTGTACCCGACATCGATTTCTAAAGCCGTATCACGCTAGTGCTACAGCAGTGGGATTGGAAACTGAATCAGTTGATTAATCTTGGATAGACCTAAATGGACCTCATTCTGAGCTAGTGATTACGTCGCTTAAGCCTCTTTACGTGAAAATAGTATTTTGTGTGTATGTAGCTTAAAGCTAGACCTATATCGTTACATTCGTAGATGCAATTATACAGTTTTCGCACTGGTAATGTAAAGTTTAATATTACTCCTAGTAAACGTTTTGTTTTGAAGATAACAACTGCAGATAAAACTTCAATGAACAGGGGTTTTCGTATTTTTTATTTATTGTCAAGTTTAAAAAAAAAATGCAACCAACGATAACTAGACTCAATAATGTACCTAGTACACTCTTTTAGGATAGGCCCCCAAGGCGCTCAAGACCAATAAGCGAATTACCTGTGAACTGATAATAACTTTTATTTTCTATGAAATTCACAAGCTAATATAATATCTTAGATTAATACTTTATTAATTTATTTATTTAAACTTCATGTACAATAGTGGTAAATGATTTGAGTTTGAGTTTGAGTACATAGGCGGAATTAATGCCACAAGGCATTCTCTACCAGTTAATCTTTGGGTTAAATAGGAAAACATTGTGATAGGGTACAAAATAATGTCTAAAAAACTAACTTCTTGTTTACTCGAATTTATATACTTATATTGATACTAATACACATAATTCTCTTGCCCTTATCTCAATTAATTTGCACGCAGAGAAATATCTGGCTACCTAAACGAGAAAAAACGCTACTGTAACTAGAACTTCTGTCTGTAACCGTGACAGCAAGACTCGCGAGTTGACTTTACAAAAACCATTCTGTTATTACTTTTACCTATCGGTTTATTAATGACAACTAGATGTTCAGTGTAACTGACCAAACAATTAATACTCACTACAAGGTAAATAACGCGCATGTTACAATACCAATGTAATTGTAACCATACGTCAAGTAGACATTACTAGAACGATTGTAAGGACTACTATGCAATCTGATAAACATTAACACTTTGTAATGTTAGCATCCTAGTAACATTTTGGTATCTCACACTAACATCTGTCACTCGAATTCTGAGGGGGGACGGCGCGTACGCAGTCTGGGACCATCATTAAAAACTTCGCATCCGAGTTTATCCACAATAGGGATAATCGCACTAATCGCAGGGATTAACCTACGTCGGTGCAATGGGAAGGACGAACCGCTTATTTCATCACGATTTCCTTTATGCCAGGAAAGTATGACTTGAGCGTCGTTCAACGGCGGAGAATCTTAACACAGCGATTCAGAAACGTGACGTAAATATACAGCGCCATCTAGTTGGCAAATTGTAACTAACTCGTGGGGATGCGTTTGTGAAATAGTCCCAAAAAGATTAACAACAAAAATCGCTCTTACTGCTATGAAATTAAAGTGCTCTCACTCTTACTGACTGCACTAGAACTAGATTTGAGATAGTTCTGCCAAAGCGATTCTGTTGAGCTTACACCAATAATTTGTATGTTCAACTAAAAAAAAATGTAACTATTTTAAAACACGCTACAGAATAGCACGGATTAATACATACATTGTACCGTTTACTGTTTCCGGGGCGGTTTTTACTATAATATTCTTGTTAAGGCCTAACACTACATAAAAAGTAAACCAAACTAAACGAATATCAAACGACACTTAGAACGATATGTACTGCAAACAATAATATAGTTGTAATAAAAAGATTATTGTTTTAACTACAGAGACACTCTTATTCCACCAATAACATTGTAAATCAATAACCGGAACTAGATCATTTAGTAACTGCGAATCCCTGTTTCTTAGTACATACAATACGTTATATAAATATTAACATAATTATTGTATAAGATACAATAATTATTGATGTTTTAAATCAAAAATATTTTTTTGTGAGCTACACTAATCAAATAATATAATGAAACATGCGATTAGTAGGAGTGAATAATTAGTTGTAGAGATAACGAGGACCAAGTATTTCAAACTAGAAATGTTGTAACCTAATTTAACTATTCGATTCAGTAGTTCTGTTTGTCACCAATTTCTCTGCGTGTGGGATCCGTCATCTCATCAGACACTTCTTCTCTTCTCTACTCATATACCCATCCACAGTCATACTCAAAACTTTCCTCACGACATTTTGCTCATTCCTCCGCATCACATGAACCGATTACCACACAACTTTTCGGTCACCGACGCCACTTTCAGACTTCCTCTTATATACATCATTTCTTACTTTATCCATTCGCGTAACACCCTTAGCATCTCCGCCACATGCAAATGCCTTTCATTCATCCCTTTTGTGGCCCAACATTCTGATCCATACAAGACAGCAGGTCTAACCATTGTTTTATAAATCTTCCCTTTAAGTTCAAGTGAAATGCGGGAGTCGCAGATTGTTCCCGTGACCTGCTACTAATACATGAATTGATACTACTACACATATACAAATAAAATAAACTAATAGATAGTTCAACAAATACCAAAATTTAAACAAATGGTTGCCTGTAATGTCGGTTTACGGACGATAATTTGACGTTATAACGTCAAAAGAAAACATTGATGAAAAATTGCATACTTTTATGAATTGAATTTAATTATTATCACTGAATTAGTTTTCATTATTTTGTATAATACAAAGAAAGAGTTAATTGAAATTTACAATTTTGTCGATAAATTAACATTTATTTGAAAAAACAAAATTTCATCCCCTTTTCACCCACTTATTGAAATTCTAACAACACCGTTGCGTTAGCTTCCAACCAAACACCTAGATAAATTTTGTGATTTTTACTTCGAAAATTAAGGACTTTCCATACACAACTTCATCCCCTTTTTTAACCCTTTGGGAGTGGAATTATCAAAAACGCTGAGACACTAAATTAATTTTCAATCGTCAGCCTAAACATAAAATTTTAAGATCTTAACTTTAAAACTGACGGACTTCCATACAAACTTTCATCCCCTATTTAACTCCCTTAGGGTTAAATTACTACTACATTATAAAGGGAACCACTGTGCTAATTTCAGTTTTCTAGGTCCAGGGTCTAGGTCTGGGGTTTGGGCTGGGTGTTGATGAATCAAGCGGAACGTGACTGGCGCGCGGAACGGTGTGACACTTTTTCGTGCGTGCAGCCGGTGTTCATCGATTTATAAGACGTTATCACGTCAAAAAATAACGAGAAACCTAATAATAACTAGACTTCTAATTGAGAGCTATTTAGTCTGACTTAAATAGTGGTTACGAACTTTTACATTAAATCTGATTTTTATAAGCATTTAATCAACTTGCCTTGTTTTGTTAATTAGTACGTGTTGGTTTAATCTTGCAACTGTATTTCAAACCAGCGTAGCTATTCACAAACGCTGCGATTCGAATCGAAGCGTTTATTGTAGTAGGGGTAGAGAATACCTATATATGTAATAATTGTATAGATTTTGATCAACCTAACTACACACACGAACAAAATTAGGGGAACGTTGATTAACGTGAAAAAAGTATGTTTTTTTGAGATTGAATGTACTTTTAAATTGTGCGGATAGTCGTGTCGGCCAATGGCTTAATACCAAATAGCCTCGACCAACATCTTAGGAGGCTCTCGTTTGGCAACTGGATCATGGGCTTGATTCAGAAAGCAGTATTTCTGGACAAGGCGCGTATCGTTAGGAGGTTCCTCTCTCAAGAGCCCTGATAACCGTCAGCTCGGACCCAGTTCCCAGCGCTGGTGGGCTACTATTTTATATGTTTTTATTTATATTGCTTTTTTATTTATTTATTTAGTACAGTATAAACTATTAACACTAAATTAAATAATCCTTTTACTCGGTCTTCTCGCAGAACCTCAAACATTCTAACATTATCGTCTTCCATTCATCAGCAAACAAGTCCAATCCAAGGTTGGTCTCCACGAGCGCAAATGTAAACGATATGATATAAAATGAATGAACCAACAATATAATTGGATTAATTCTGCTGTACTGAAGCGGGGGAGTCGTCATCACATATGCATTGCACCTGCATACTCAGACCCTGTAATTATTTAGCCTGCCACTCCCTGTATTCCGCCTAATTGACTGTATTGATGTATATCTATAGTTTGGTTAGCTTGGTCATGTCTCCCCCTGCTTATTAATAGGAACAATGTTGCTCATAGCATTGTTTGTTGAACACATTGCTGTTGACAATTCAATAAACGCATGTAATTGTTGTTTAACTATGCGTGTTCCGAACATGATGTACGTGCTACGTTAGATGGGATTTAAGATTTAAGTTAAACTCTTCTACATCATTTCGGATTTAGATTGTTATGATAGGGTAAAGTGTTGTTACAAAAGCTTCATGTTCCCATTGTTCCCAACTTGAGCCTTAAGATATACAGTGTGTTGGTTATATGTCGGTAATCCGTTAAGGGTAGGGGAGGTAATTTTCATGTTTTTTTTTTTCAAGAATTCAAATGTTTTTAAAATGTCAAATCACTAGGAAAATATGTTTGGCATTTGTAAAGCCAACATCACCTGTACGGACGGCCGATATGTTACCAATAACCCTGTTTATTCGTGCAAGTGACCAGATAGGAACACTCTCGTGTTTCATTAAATGGTTGAGTAAGTAGCAACAATTGCATTTCTACGATTGCCCTGCTACGTAATTATTTGCATCGTTGTTCGGTCCGCGCTGTTAGCGTCATTGCAGAGGAGACAATGTGCGTATTAATTACCTTCGTTCTGTTGGGTGCACAGGACTTGCCTGCGGACCGCCCCGCTCGCTTCACGGTTCAAATGATCACAATACATACCTAAGTAGCGCTAAATGTGTAGTGACAATGTGTTTAGTTGGGTATTATTAATGATTGATTGAATGTTTTTATTGCAATACCTACAGTATAATATATTATTCAAAGCCTTGGAATCACGAATAAAGCTAGCGGTATGCTTCTTATAAGAGATCTTGTTAAAATAAAATATCGTTTCAAAAAGAAAAAGCTAAAGCTGAATTCGCAAAACTCCGCTAAACTTTTACAATACTCAGGCTTCTAGTACTTGCAAAGGCTTCTGATGAATGTAGTACCTATCTTAAAGTTTCACGAATTGAATTTAAGTGGAGACCGCTCGTAATTCCTTCAGTTAACTTACCAACAAATCCTGATGTATGATCCTGCGCGGTGCGCCAGGCAACTCCAAACTAATTTCATTCATAAGCTGATTACGGAGGTTCACATTCACGATGGGTTATTTCGTAGAGTTTCGCGAGCATAGTTCATTCATACGTTGTGTGTTAGTCGAGTCTAACTGCTCGTTCTTTGGAATAGTTGCAGTTGCGGTAAGTAGCGTGTGTATTGTGGGAGGCACGGTACGATGGAATGTTACTTGCTAGTTTGAAGAGCATTTGATTTAATTTGTTATTGAAACCTCTCAAAGAGCCTACAAACTTGACGCATGCCAATTAGTAATAAGTTTACAGTATGCATTCAAACCACTGTGCAGTGACAAATTTAGTATAAGTCAAGATATATTTGGGTTGGGACTCGTCAGAGATTCAAACTTGGTTGGTAATAATGACGGTCCACTGCGTATTAAGAAATTACAGTAAGGTTTACTTTTTGGATAGAACAATTATGATATAAAAGGTACAATTTAGTGCTAGGTACTCAATACCTAGTCGTATGCTTTTTGTATAACCAGAGTATCATCTTAAAACGAAACGCCGAGTAATAACCAAAAAAATATAAGGTTTAACTGATACAGTACCAAAAGTTAAGTCTGAATAAAACCTTCCCGCAAAAAAAGAAACTTAAGTCGCTTATAAAAACGGACAATGTGAAGAGCGAAAATAATAACGAACAAAATCACAGAGAAAAGCTCGTTGCAATATGCTTTAGAGCGGGTGGGGCGGCTTTCAGTGGGAAGAAATATAGGAATTGCAACTTTGTGTGCAGCCGCTAGACACTTATACATTTTGTTGGGCGGTGCAGCGTTGCTGCGAGGCTGCTGCGCATGCGTGCACTTACTCATCCGCTCGACGGTAAGCCTACAGCAAGCAGTACAGTGACTCGGCCCTCAGAGCAGACAGTCCTCAGCACTCGCTCCCATCAGTCGGGATCCGCGGACAGTTGGGCACACCGGTCACACTCGAACATTTCTCCGCGGAACTTTATTCTCATAATCAGTTTTATTTTCTTTTATCAGTAACTCTTTTCTAATAACTTAGTACGATAAACCCTAACCTTTTCCAGTTGTTATTTTATTTACTACTTAGTTATTGGCTGGACTTGGTAAGTTGTATCGCGTCTCATTAAATAATTTATTACTTTTCAAATTAGAAAGAAAAACTTTATACGTATGTATGTGGGTCGCCCCACATACAGGGGCCCCACATACAAGCAAAATTTAGCCACACTCTACAGGGCGCAATTATGCACCTATTGCTTTCAAACTTGGCCAAAAAATCGAAAGGGTCAAAACTTAGGTTAAGTTCGTGAATGGGCGGAAGTCGTCCATGGGGGGCGGTTTTTCAGGTTTGTGGTCATAACTTTTTTCCTATGGAAAATTTTTGAACCGTTTAACATTTTTATCATTCCGAGTAAGAATACGGACAACTTTTAAATTTAAACTTTTTTGATGCACCCCTAACTTGGGGAGGGGTTTGAAATTTCCAATATTAAAAAAAAAAATATCCGAAACGGTAAAACCGTTTCGGAGATATTTTTTTTTATTTTTTTTTTTAAGAAAATTGTTTACTCTGTTATTTCTAGTTTAAAAGTTTAGCGATAAAATATAAACACTTGCGTGCAAAAAAAATCGATTCACACCGTGCTCTTCCATTTGGAACACGATAAGTTTTCGAAATAAAAAAATTATAACATTTATGGCATTTCCATGCTAAACTCTCATGGGAGGATTTTAAAATTTATGATTACTATTTTTCAGCTGTAAAACCATCATCTGCCCGTTAATTAAAGATTTAAAACATGAACAAATTTTTTTTGATCCAAGGGGTCGAAAAAAATATGAGAACCTTCTACAAAATCAACCTCCTCCTGCGGCTTGCCGAAGGGCTTTTTATATAATGAACCTAAGTTTTAATTGGAAACTACCAATAGTTAGTAGTTTTTCCTTCAAATGCGAATTTATTGCACTTTAAAATCAAATAAAGTTTGAATAAAAGACCAACTTTGAACTTAGGTATTTTCTAGAAAAATAAAAAAAAAGGTTTAAAGAATTGACAACTTGTTGGGATAATTTCGTGAGTTTATTGATCGCGATCGCGAAATTAAATTTATAATACTTATCGTAACAGGTAAGTTCGGCTCCCCTTAGAAATGGGGAACATTCAGGTGTAACGCGGGGAACGCAGAGGTAATTGTCTCTAATTGATAGGTTCATTAGGGTTGGCCATATTCTCCATAAACGTAATTATGCGCGATAGTTAGGAACTAGTTTCGTTACTTTTTATCGCAATTTAACGAAGTCGTTGAAAAAATGATCCCTATGATTCGGCACTAATTGTTTTGGTATTTATATAGGCTGGCGCTTAAGTATGTGCCGATAAATTATATGACTAGCCCATGACATTATCGCAATTAGGGTATAATTTTTTTTCGGTAATGAGGGCCGTCCGCGGCGCGCACCTGCTAAACCAGCTGGCTGCGATTTTCACACTCAACATTGCGTAAAAGCGCACGTTGAAATTCAGTCTAATGTTAATTAACTTAAATAACCAGGTGGAAAGTGAATGAATTGGAAAGCGCCGCAGTTAATTTTGTTGATTTTGAATTTGGTTTAAACGCATTCAATGTTAGTATTTTTTCGCTGTGAAAACCGTGATGAGCTGCTTTTTACCGAGTGTACCAGTACCTACGTAGTTTACAAATCGGAATGCATACAGAATGCATACTGAAACTCCGAAACTGCAATAGAAATATACTAACAGCTGGTTTTATTTCCAAATGTATTATCATTACTTATTTGTTTCTTGATAGATCTTCTTGTTTGAAGTGTCAACTTTTTGTAAAAGACTGAGGTTTTTTTTAAGAAAATCTATTTTGTGGATAAAAGTCAGGGACAAATTCTGAGAGCCGAGACTGTTGTACAACTAGGCTCGAGCGCTAAAGAGTTATTTGAGCTTTTAGTTAATTAGGCGCCTAGAACCCGGCGGGCCTTAAAAAACGGCTTAAATACTGATCTTTTTCACAAAAGTTAAGATAAATTATGTATTTATAATTTTCGATTTAACTTAACTCTTATTTATTTGATTTTTTATTCTTGACTTATTTTTATTAGTGCTTTTCAGCGTTTTGGGCCTTTTCGCGAGTAGGTACTCGTAGGGTCGTCTTGATATTTTCTACATACTTACTTAGTTTTCGACAAAACGAAAGAAACCTTTCTTGCACAAAGGTTTTGTTTATTAAGTATTCCTATTGTTTAAAACGTAATACAATAAAATAATCTATTTTCTTATTTATTTAAACAATAAAATGTAATCTTATACTGAAAACATAAGTACTTTTGAATTAATAATATCGTGACTTTACAGCTTCTGTGCGGGGAATTTGACAAACAGTCATAATTATTTGGCTCAATATAAAATTTACCAATCCGAGTATTGAAAGATTAGCCCTTAAATAAAACAAAATGGCCTGTGGGATAGTAGGTACCTACCATGTCCTATTTTTTAAGAACTTTTCTGTTACCTTGGAATCTTCTAGCCAGTTATTTGTATTTTAGAATGGACTTTCCGTTTTAAAATACGAATAACTGGCTCAAAAGATTAGTTATGCTTGCACTAAAGAAACGACATAAGTTTTTTTTTAAAGCTACAATATATTTGTTCCTAATATATCCACTTATGTGTGATTTACCAATTTCGTAAATTAATCTGGATTATCCAAATTAAAATTGTATTGGAATTTTAATGATGTATTTTCATAGCTATTGCTCACAAAAAAACTGTAAAATGTTAATAACGTGTAGGTATGTCTAATTAAATGTTTTCTTGGAATACTGCCTCCTTTTTTTTCTATTTAAAGGTTTTCATCCTATCCTGCCAACCTTTTTTTATTTAAAGGTTTTCTTAGTATCCTGCCAACTTCTTCTATTTAAAGGTTTTCTTAGTATCCTGCCAACTTTTTCTATGGAAAGGTTTTCTAGTATCCTGCCTACTGCTTCTATTTAAAGGTTTTCTTAGTATCCTGGCAACTTCTTCTATGTAAAGGTTTTCTAGTATCCTGCCAACTGCTTCTATTTAAAGGTTTTCTTAGTATCCTGCCAACTTCTTCTATTAAAAGGTTTTCTTAGTATCCTGCCGACTTCTTCTTTTTAAATGTTTTCTTAGTATCCTTCCAACTTCTTCTATTTAAAGATTTTCTTCGTATCCTGCCTACGTTTATCTTTTTTAATGTTTTCTTCGTTTCCTCCATACTTTTTTATTGTTCAAATCTTGGAAATTGTTTTATCTGTACTTCCTCGTTTAATAATGCATTTTGTTAACTGTGTACTTCTTTACTGTGGTTTGGTTTTTATAATTACTTTTTAATGTGTATTTATGTTTATCTGCGGTGTATTTCATGTTCTCTATTACTGTGTACTTCCTAATGGCCTTTTACATAGGTATACTTTGTGAGTACATTTTCATTGGGTTCTGTATCAATCGATTCTTAATGCATGATTGCATTTTCAGAATTATTTCCAAAACTTTTTCCTTTATTTCAGCATAGGTAATTGGAAAACCGACTTCTGACGCAATTAAATGTGGTCTTGCCATCAAAGTCGGTTTGTTATAGGTCATTAAGTAGCTATCACAGCCAGCTTTGATGAGCATGACTGCATTAAAAACATCATGTGCAGACCTCCAATGGAATTGACAGTCATTGGTTTCCCGGGCCTAGCCTGTCAAAGCGGCGGTGAAATGTATCCGTCATCATATCACAGCCACTTTGATGTGGTCGGTTTACGGAGAGCACCACGACATTACACAACCCGAAGGGTAAGCAGGCCCGCGTGGCCCATTCGTAAAAATGGTTGTGCCATGTAGTCAACTCATATCACAGCCATTTTTGACGAGTTGGGCTGAGCGACATGACGACGAATGTGGTTTTACTGCGATGTGCTAGATGCGAGCAAGACATAATGAAGATACGAATGTTTCGTCGCTCTCAAAGTGGCTGTTGTGTGTGTTCATGAAGTCCATATCACAGCCAGCTTTGATGAGCGATAAGCATCGGCGACGGCACCTCGGGCAGGCGAGGCGGGGCGCAGCACGAGAGGTGCCACAAGGAGCCAGCAAAGTGGTTGTGCCTTATGAGGGTCACATACATATCACAGCCAGCTTTGTTGACTTCTTTGGTACGTACCAGTCATCCTGAAGATCAGTGCCAACTTCAAGATTATATTTTGTCTCTGTCTCCTGTTTTTCTGATTTACGTGCACTTTCTTATCTTACTTGTCGTGTACCTGTTTCATTAATGTATATTTTATTTCAGCCTCAAGAACTGCCTACCGTTTTATAAATTGTTATTCTGATCGTGTACCTAACTATTATAAAATGTGTATCTGGGTATTCTTCTGCCTCGTGTTTTGACTTTTTGAATCGGAAATTTTAGACATTCTCTAATTTCACATATTAACGCAAATCTATCATTTCAGATGGCATGATGGATATCTCCAGCTTCGTTTGGATCACAATCAAAACTACCTATTTTTTAAAATGTATCGGATAACTGACAATTTTGTAAATCATTTTTTGAATTATATCTTATTTCTTTTAAAATGAAAAGAAAAGCTATACCTATGTCTAAGAACAATTTAAGATCTTTGAATACTAATATAGCAGATCTTATAAATTAATTTTGTTGTTTGATTTTTGCCTTTATTTCTATTAGTAAAGATATTATGAACCTAACCATATGAGAAGTTGGAAGAAATTAATATTTCATCCTTGAATAAGGTATACCGATGAGTTGGAGCAAGTCTTAATTCTTATCACTAGTTGGATGGGAACAATGACCATCAATTTTATGGAGGAAAGGCCTGGATGATTCCTGTCTCATACGATGTCTGCAGCTCAGTTGACAGATACTCCTCGAAGTTCTTGAAGCTGCAGCGGTCACCACAATCGAAGTTGGATTCGATTATGTTACATAGGAAACTTGTCCAGTTAGGAAGCTCTTCTATCTGATAGATGGTTCATTCTAGCAAGAGGGCCGACGTCGAATCCGACTCGGCGTTCGAAAATTACATAATGATAAGATAATTTCTTTCTTTCTTTCCACATAGCCAGTGATGGCTTGGTACGACACTGTAACGAGATATTCGCTCACGATGGCCTTCATGAGGGTAGATAGCCATAGCCAATGGAGATATATGTTGGGAGCAGTTTCAACATGCAGTTCTAAACTCACTAAAAAAAGCCCCAAGAGGACTGTTGTCCTGGGTTCGATACCCAGGTCGGGCAATGTGGTGGTGTGTGCGTCAGAATGGCCGGTTGTCTGGATCGGTATTACAATAATGTCTTTATAACAAAAATGAACATTATTTATTATAATCGTTTTAAATTGCTTTATACAATAACCTAAATCCAGTCCCTGTAAAAAAAATTCAAACGATCATAACTTTATACTTGTTAAATCTGCAAGGTGGACACTGAAAGACGTGAGAGTGGCAATCAGGTAGCAATAAAATAATAACAAGGATTTGAATAGTTTACACAAACGGAGAGTTGTGCGTGGGTGCGTGAGTGGCTGCTCATTTTGAAGTCTCTTTATTTTGTTTCCAAGTTAGGTAGCAATTAATTGACTATAGGTAACAATTTTTCGTCACCAGCCTGACGCGGACCGACAGACCACCAGCCATTCCGACACACACTGTGTGGTGTAGTTTTATTATGATGATTTAACGGTAAAATGGGGTATATAGAAACGCAGTGGTGAATCGAGACAAAACTTTGAAAGGCATTTTAACGTTGAATTGATATGACATGTTACCAAAAAGTGCTCTATTTTATTTGCTTAATTTTACTTGAGATATCAGGATCGTTGGCAGTATACCATAATTACTAGTTCAACGTTATAATCCTTCTCAAAGTTTTGTCTCGATTCACCCCTGCGTTTCTATACACCCCATTTTACGGCACTCTGTGCTGTCCGCGTTGTAGCAAAAATGCAGTAATCTATATTTTGATGAATTTCAGGTTTTATTAAAATTAACATCAGTCAAACGCTTTTTTTTCAAACATATTTTGTATGAACTGCTTTTGCTTCTACAGGGACAGTGTAGTGGTCCGAAGTTTGGAAGTTGGCAGTGTGATACTCATGTGCCTCGGAAAGCACGCTAAGTCGTTGATCGCGCACCCACTTGTACACTTTAATATCCCCCATCCCCGCTGCAGTTTGCTGCCATGACCGGAATCCAGTCAGTCCTACTGGTGAAGTGGTGAAGGCATATGTAAGTTAGCATAGCAGTAAACGTCTTTCGGCAAAGATGACAATTCTGCCATAGGTACTGTAGCTTTCCCATGAATGAGGTGTACGAACACGTGATTTTCATATGTTAAGATAAAAAGCCTTTTTGCGGTTTTCAGGACTCGGAAATAAAACATTTTTATTGTTTCATAAACATTTATTTGTGACCTAACGAGTGTTAGATTACTATCGACTACTGAATCATATTGTATTTACTTATTTGAAAAAAAAAACCATGAAAATAAAATAGGATGCGTATACAAAAAAAATCTATTATGTAATTAATTTACACAAACGTAATATGTACAGTAAGGAGAGCATTACAGAACAAATCGACATTATCGGCATCGACAAACAAAATAATAGGGAAAAGTTTTTTTTGTAAAAACATCTTTTAGACTTAGGAAAAAACATTAAAGCCATCCAAAGTTACGGGGTCATTATTCTTTTTAATCTAAGCATTTTTCTAGAAATGCTTACTTGATATGTTCTTACTTATTTAGACGTTATATTTGTTCTTTATTTGATTGGAATAAACGGATTTCTGGGGTCATTAGCGAGGAACGCTTAACGCACCGCCTTAAGGTGAAAGCGTCAGGCTAGCTCGCGAAATACAAATTTTCTTACGTTTTTTGCATAAAAGTCGAGGAACGACTTTTTCAAGGTCAAAATCATTCCTCGACCTTTATGAACTCGGAGGGTTGTATTGATGATTTTGATGATTATAATTCTGTAACTACATACGTCTTACAGTTGCGAACAATATTTTAATCAACATACAACCTAGCACTGGTCTACAAATTGCAAAAAACGTAAGAAAATTTGAATTTCGCGGGCTACCCTGGAGCATCCACCTTAAGAGATTTAAATAGTGACTAGTTGTTGAGAAATAGGTACCTACTTATATGAAAAAGTTTCAAAAGAGCCCACAAGTATGTGGAATTTAATGCACGTATCTATGATGCCTTCATGTTCAAAATAATTTTTCCACTTATAAATTTGGCCAAGTTAATGACTAGGCTTTTGCCATTACATGAAAATATTCTGCAAAGATCGAGGGTCGCTTTTTATTTTATTTTATAGAGAACAACATTTTTGTATGTTCGTGATTATTAAATCTAAAAAGGACCGAAGACAGTTAAAGCAGCTTTTACATTTATTGGATGTCTTTAATTAATAACTACCAAGATTACGTTTCAGGCGCAGCTTAAAATATAGATACAATATTAGGTTTTTATTGGAGGAATATTGATTCGTGCGGATATCTAAGGTAAATGAGGCCGACTGGTCGAGCTCATTCACTTTGTGTAATAATACAGATTTAATTTTTATTTTAACAGTAAAGGATTTCCATGACTTAAAATACGGAGTTAACTCTGACAACATTGCGTAATAATGCAAATCGACAATTTTGACCTAAACAGATTTCTTAAAAGCTTCCTTCAAATGTGGATATGAATATAATTTATTTATTTAGCATTGACCACCAAGTGGACTCCAATTTAATTTCCAAATCATTTCGTATCCTTTTTGGTAGGCTTTTAGTTCCTATAATATATATTTTTTATAGTGACACATATATATATATATCTTGAATATTCTGCCCAGCCTACTCACTACTACATCTAAAGCTGTTTTTTTTAAAGCCCGATCAACGTTTTTGCCAGTAGACTAACAATATTTTCTGAATATTTCAAATTGAAATCAACTCTACTACAATACACTTTTTTAATAAAGCTTTATTTAAAATATTGGCACGAAACAATGTTTTTTAAATTTTGTTTGCATACATAGATATGTTTTCACTATTTACTTTCTACATAACACGATAAAATATTACTTAAAATTTAATTATCTTTTTTTTTTTTTTACTATTTTAATTGAATAAGCATACAATAATGATTAGAAGGACAATTCTTCACAGAAGATAAAATAGTCAATGATTAAATACTGTTTCTAATACAAAATAATCTACAAAACATAGCCGTGAAGCAGGAATTAATTAAATTTAGTGGTAGGCCATTCAAATCTTTTTTCTTACAATCTAAATTTCGTTTATCACTCTTTTCTTATCCGAACAATATCATTACAATGGTCACTTTACAGTCTATGAAAGGCCACCCAAAATTTTGAAAATTCCAAAAAGAAGATAGTTGTCATAGCGTACCACTTTACAAAATGAATTGCTTTTCCATGGTTCACTCTTGTATATAATAATAGTAGAGTAAAACATGACGAAAGTTAATTCATTCATTATTTAAATATGATTATTTAGTGGGCATTTCTGACGCTAAAGACGTTGGTACTTACACCTAACAAGTTCTTTACCATAAATTAATGTACTTTTAGTACAACATTTAAGAATAAGTATTGGGAATGTATTCTGATACTAATAAATATATATTCTATTGTTACTTATATTTTTTTGTTATAATAAGGGTAGGAATGAATTAGTGAACAAAAGTCACCTGCGTTTCCAAAAATCTAAACTTATTAGAAGTTTTAGATTATTGGAAAAGTTACATAATTTCACACTTTCAGCGTGTGCGTTACTGAGTACAGACCATCGAACTGAACGACATACTCCATGGGATCAACAATCAGCCGCCCCATACAACATTTCAAAACCTGTTCAGTTTGATGGTATGTAGCACACTTTTAAAAATGACGACACCCTTTCTGTTGCACGCTGTTTACTACATCGAAAATGGTTAAGTAGGTATATTTTTAGTTTTATTTTTGAAAGTGCGTAGTTTTTTATTGAGTGTTGTTCTTTTGCGACTCCTTTAATACCTGAACAAAATATATTAATTTAGTCATTTGAACAGATTGGAAACACACACATGTAAACATAATACGCGTGAGCTTAGTTCCTACTGCACATTGTAGGGCGACATCTATTCATACATTATACTGAGGGGCTGCAGTGTAGGGTGAAGGAGGGTGAATATTACGCATAAATATAAGTTAATGTTGGTTTAAAGTCTTAAATATTGCCTCTTTTTGTCGTGACTAGACTGACTGGAGACAAACTGGAGAGTTTTAATTTTCACCATTACGGTTGATAAACATTTTTTCAATAAGCTTCCTCGAAAACTGGCTCTTATCGCACTACGATTAGGTTCAACATGCAATGTATTTTACACACGTGTGTATTTTTTCATTTATCGACACGTGTGCGGAAATAAATTTTTTCACGATAACCTATACTTAGTCCAAGTTGGTTTGATGCCCATAGTCGGCGGTGATTGTTTTTACGGCGTAAATATTTTTTCGATATTTAAATTGTGTTTATAAATAGAATATCATAGATAAACATGATTATTTAAAACAAATATTTACTTTTATGAAAAAAAATACGTTTATTTATGCTCTAAATTCAAAATTATTTTAATTTTTCTATTTTTCATATAAGGCTGTTTAGCGGCTTCATACCTTTGCTTCTCCTTCAACCTGGCGAAAGCAAAGCACGGAAAAAAAGCAAATTAAATCATAGTTTTCTAAAAATTCATGACAAAAATACTTTTCGTTCTATTATTTTATTTCTTCGAAAGTGTATTAAAAAACGTCATTTGATACGCGTGGGGATTTGTGACTACAGTTCTCGGCTCAATAACACCCTTGCCTGCTGCTCGGGTGTGTATTCCGCCTCGAATGCAATTACAAAGTTTCCCCACTTAAATATATCAAAATAGTACATTTTGATATATTTAAGTGGGGAAACTCATTCACGCTCATTTTAAATATTTTTTGCAGTGCTACCAGTCTCACTTAGAAATCATTAATAATAAAGTGGAACCATACTATTACATATTAATTATATGGAAGTATAATAATTATAGAGCCTAATACTTAACAAAAAATATGATTAAAGCCCTTAGACTGAATAAGACCCGAATGTAAAAGTCCTGTTATAGTCAGCATGTTCACATATAAATAAATGAAAAAAATCGGTTGGGGCTGTGTCGGTGCACACGGCCGTTGGTTTCTACGTGAAACGTCTATATCACATATCAGTCACGACGACCTAATTCAATATGTCGGCCTTATCTCGGTTTTATTTAATTTTTTACACTTGTTGGTTATTTTTATTTAATTTTTACAGTTATTGGTTATTTTTAACTACAAATATCGTCCAAGTTACATTTATTATTATTTAAATCGATTGGTCTTAATCAACTGAACTAAAGAATCACCACGCTAACACGTGTGAGTCGTGAGTTATACTGAATAGAAACCAGCGAGAGCGCCGGTTTCCATTATTCTACGCAGTGCCCCTCCCCCGCTACCCCGCCCGGCCCCGCTGCAAACTCAAGGTTTTAGCAGCGAGCTGACTACATACGCTAAATAATTACAGTAAATTCATGTTTATACGATGAATAGTTTTGTAGTTATAAATGTCAGACGATATAGACCAATTCGTTACGGTCCAGTTTTCTGACATGGTACCCCGTGTATGTAACCGATTCGTTTCGCGCCAAACGTAAATCACTCATCGCAAGCGATCATAATCTCAAAAATGTATCTGTAATGTATACCCACCATTGTATTACATAAAAGCAAGGGACTTATTATTGTAGCTGCACAAGTATGTAGTCGCGTGGCGCTAATTGGAACTAACGCTGTCATCGTTTCTCAAAAGAAACATTAACAAAAAAATCTCAACCTATATCTGAAATTTTAACACTGATGAAAGGCAAAATATTTATTTATGTATAGGATATTAACTATGATATAGGACAATCCAACCTGGATTAGGTTGGGTTTCGTGGTATTCGTGGTTTGATCATTCCAATTTGATTTGATCCCATAATGTACCTTCGACTAAATATTTTCTATTCTTAATGTAAAAATACTCACACTCCCTAATTGCGTGGGACTCAATCAATGTTATAGAGAATATATTTCATGTTTTTAAAAGAAGCTCAGAGAAAAGAGTTCAAACATTATTGTAATATTATTTTATTCTGCTCCTTCTTCTGAGACGGCCAAACTTTGCTACTAACTAATTTTTGAATATTTTAAACCATTCCCGCTGACCCCACTAGTGAATACACCGATTATTTCCATAATAGAATTCGAGATATGGAAAAATAATAGAGAATAAATATTACATTAAAGTATTTTATTCTTTAGCGATATCTATCAATCAAATCTACATACGACCTAACTAAATCACTAATTGAGTAGCATGGAAGTTTCGAAAACGGAATATGTATCAAAAATCGTGCCAAAACAAACTTTATTCTAATGGGTAATGGTTGATTTTACGTGGCATAGAACAGGCATAACGCCATGACAGAATCACGCCATCTTCTTGGTGTTACTGCCTAGGCGCGCATATAGATGTTTCACATCAAAAAACATTAAGTACAAACGTTTACCAATAAGTACCCCCCTGACAATGTCATTCGAGTGCTACGCCCTACAAGTACGAGCACTTTAAATTTGCAGTTCAAGGCACTTAAAGGTGGCGCTGCTTGTCAAGAAAACATGCATCGAAATGTCTTGGCACATTTATTTTAGTACTGTGTTTTCCCGCCTGCTCAGATAAGTTGGTTGAAGTGTAAAGCGCAGGCCATACCGCCAGATGGCGAGCGGGCGAACGACGCATCGTTTCACCTCTTTGCATACTTTAGTTCACACCGCGAACTACCGAGCTAAGCTACGTCAGCGATACAAAAGTATGAAAAGGGCGTCTGTAGCGTCGCTCGCCCGCCCGCCAGCTGGCGGTGTGGCCTGCGCTTAAGTACTCCCTCACTATGTAAGTATTCACTGTGTGCGGAACGACAGCGCCAACTAGCGGTTGCAATGGCGAAGGCAGGTCAAAACCGATTGTAGATGGCGGGACTACAGATGCATATGTTTCACTTTACCGACTCCCAAAGTTCCCTTTTTCGCCGCATCGTGCGTTTCGATTGTCGCCACGTTTTGTGGGGTGAGAAGGCTGGCAACACACTCACGTTCCAATGTGCCATGCGCAGTAAGATACCAACTGAAGTTAGACTACTGGCCAACTTCTAGGCTACTGACCAACCATAATCGGGAGCGCAAAGCAGGCCGCATTACTGGAGTCTATTGTATTCGCGAAAAATATGGACTCAAGGGCTGTTATCAGGAGTGTACATCTCGAAACGATTTGTCCTGAGGTGATTTTTATTTAATTTAGTGATTTGTGATTCAGTTTGTTTGATTATAACGATAGTATCGTGATTCAATGCTTTTAGACGTAGTATCAGGTCTCAACTGTATCAAGATGGCCGTCATGTAGGGCAGTCTTAATGAATTACGCAACAACAAAGCTATTGTTCTAGGGTAGCACGCGAAACTCAACCTAGCGTTTGTATCATCGTTATAATATGACAATTTTATTAAACAAAGACGTTTTATGAACGATATTAATGTGCTATCTTATTGCAACCGCCATATACTTAGTATTAGCCAGATATTAATTGGAATCAAATAAGATTAATGTCAGCAGAATGCTAAACATATTCTGCTTTTGTTTTAGAGTCGAACCGTGATACTTAACGTGTACAGTTTCATGAAGAGAGAGTATGCACATAAGGTGCGTACTCATGCAGATTTAAAATATTATGAAAATGTAGAACAACGTACAGCCTCCGCTACCGGAGTGAGCCTCAAAACATTACAGAATTTATTAATACAAGAACGAAGCGAGAGAATGAAGAATGTTCCAAACGCCGCGGGCGCTACATCAGAGCACATTGAAAAAGTAGAAATAGAGGAAATACCTAGAGAAATATCGCAGGGAAAAAGCCTCGTGGGAGTAAGAATACAGCCTGCGGTGACGCCTACGACAGAATTTAAAATAAAAGAATTACAATTAAAGCATGCGGTAGCACCTACAACAGAATTTAAAATGAAAGAATTACAATTAAAGCGTGCTGTGGAACCTACGACAAAATCTAAAAAGAGAGCCAAACACACCAAAATTGATGATAAAAGGTAATTAATTTAATTAAGTTTTCCTGAATTGTCTTTTTCACACTCAAACATTTGTTTTATCCAACTCTCCTTTCGCAGGTTTGCTGGGAGGGGTTTAGAAGATTTTTATCTTACTTCTTCTGATTCTGATTAAAAACAACATGTGAAAACTGTGTGTTTCTATTTAACGCACGCATTGCCTTAAAGTTCCTGTTTAGTTTAAATATTGTACAATATTGAGGGTTTATAATGTTTAGTGCCTAAGGGTTGGCCACTACATTACGGTCTATACTATAAATAACCGTATTTTCAATAACCGCAACATTTTCTCAGACTGCTAAGATTGTTTGAGCTCTAATATTTGCGGTTTCACTTTCATTTGAGTTACAATCACGATAAACTCGTATTTAATACGAAATTAGGAATGACGGAATGAGTGCCCACGGAAAGATATTCAGATGGTCTTACAAACTGCTAGCTATGCTTACTAAATAACTTGAAATAAAATTATGACGAAATCATAACGATATGTGGTATATTTTCTTATATTCAATTAGTTTTAAAAGTTAATAGGATATCCTTATGCAGCAAGTACTTCCAGATTATTACATCAATCATGGATTTAATCTAAATAAAGCTATATAGGTACTTTATTGATGTATGTGTTACGGTAAATGTGATTAATTGAAGATTATTAATAATTACCGGTAATTATTAATAATTACCGATAGTCGAGGTAAAAGTAAGAAATCAATCACTTTTATCGGTGATTATTAATAATTTAACCTTAGTACCGATAAATGAACTAAATAAACGCTTTAAATGCGCGTTTGTTGCAATTCTAAGTGCTAATGCACGTACGTACTATGTTTATTTTGCGGTTCATAATTGTCGGAGTTCCCTAATTTTATTACTGCGACGAATTTCAACGTAGCGCTCGCCGGCCGCTGCCGCGGCACCGCTCGCATCGCTCGCACGTAGTTGGTCATAGTTCTAAGCTAACCTTTAGGCACCTTTGGTTACCATTTGGTAGGAGTGGTAATTCGCTCGCTTTCTAGACCCCGCCAACCCCTTCGAACCTAAACAAACGATTTTGCATGCAAAAACTGTGGTATTATAAATAAATACCTACGGACAAATAACTTTGAATCATATTTTATTACTTTTACCAACGAGCGTAGTGAATTATTAATAATAACTGCTAAAAGTGATAAATTTCTATTTTATATTCACATTTACCAAATCATGATGTAACTATCTAAAAGCAGCGGTGGCCCAGTGGTGGCAGCCTGACTTACGAACAGTAAGTCGTGGGTTCGAACCCAAACAGGCGCATTACTTTGTGTAATTTATTTCATCAACACTGCTCTCAAAACGGTGAAGGAAAACATCGTGAAGAAACCGGCATGTCCTAGAACCAAAAATTCGAAGGCATGTGACATCTACCAATTCGCACTGGGCCCGCGTGATGGTTTATAGCCTATTCCCTCTCATTGAGAGGAGGCCGTGTCCCAGCAGTGGGAACATGGGCTGATGATGATGATGAGGTAATTATTAATAATGATCGGTAATTATTAATAATTTTCAATTAATCACCTTTACCGTAACATATGCACGGTTGATGTTTCTTTGCCGCCATACAGCAACATATTATGCAGCTTAGTTTGTAAGACCGCTAGAATCAACTTACACGTTTCTTTGCATCGAGTACGTAACTTAACAGAGGTACGTTTTTAAGGGTTCCGTATTTTTAAATTGAAGAGAGAGAGAGAGAGAGAAAATAATCATAGTTATGCGGTGTATGAAAGCTAGACTGCAATGGACGGAGGATTGAGCTGTGTAGAAACAAAGCGAATCGAACTCAGTTTACGATACGTACTCGATGTTAAAGCGTAAAACAACACGAACTAGCCTCAGTACAATCACAACACCCAAAATTAGTCGGATCGATATCTTACGTGAGGGTGAGTATCTTGCGGAAAAAACGGTCCGAAGTCCGGGAATTCGTCCAAAGGGGTCGAAGAAGAAGAGCTCGAGATTTCGTTAGGTGATGATGCAAGAGGCAAGCGCCTGTAGTTGGGCGGGGTGGGGGACTCCAGGAAGGTGACGTTGCTGACCCGCTCAGGGATGGGCTCGAGCACCCACACCGGTCACGTGTTCTGCGTCTTGACCCGCAAGATGCGGCCGCGGCACATCGGGCACTCCTTCAGCTGAGCAGTACACAGCGAGCAGAAGCCGCTGAAATGATGAAGGGTTGTGATTATTGTTTTGTGATTAAAAAACACAATATTATACAAGTGTTGAGGGACATAGACTCGCAAACTATTGAAATCAGTAAAAACATGAATTTTAAAATTAAAAAAAAACAGTTGTTTTCCATACATTTTGACCGCGCAGTTTTTGCACTTTTGAATACATGGTAACACTGCGATTCCGTGTCCTTTCCACCGTGTATATCAACCACTACACATTATAAAACAAAGTCTTCCGCTGCGTCTGTCTGTTCGCGATAAACTCAAAAACTACTGCACCGATTTTCATGCAATGAATAGTGGTTTCATTGAATAAATAGAATCGGGTGTTGTTATAGTTTTGTGAGTAAAACAAGCATTTAGAAGTTTGCTCTTTTACATCCATAAATTAAATATTTAGTGTCACGGTATCAATGCCGTGACACTGAATATTTAGTTTCAATCATCAATGATTGCAATGAATAATCAACATTTTAGTGCAACGCAGAACGATGTTTTATAGTTTCGTTCAGTATCATTAGTCAATTGATGACAGCAGAGTAATATTTGACAGTTTTTTGCGACGTTTCACGGTACCAACTTTCAGAGTGCCCCCTCTTAACCTTTTGAACGCCAGAGCTTTATGCTCTGCATGCGCGTGCCCTCCACGCCAAGCCACTATTTAAACTACAATTTTGTCACATATTCGTGTCGTTTGGCGTACGAGGCACGCACTTGCTTGTCACGTATATGTGACAATGGCGTTCAAAAGGTTAAAGAAGACATTCTGCGCCGACCCTAAATCAATTGGAATAAGCAGGAGACTGGCGATGATGACTTAGCAGGTGATTTGGCTTACGTTCTATTTTGCAATAGGGAATATGCAAGTAATACAAAACTTTTTGATTTATTTTTTATTGTACCATAAGAACAATGTACATCACTTAAATTTACCGTTGTTATTTTGTGTAGCGTGATTTTGGTGAAACGGAACGCAAACTCAAAACGCATTGTCCTCGATACGCCGGTAGTGACGTTAATGCTGTGTCAAGGAAACACTTTTATTTGAAATATACTTAAGTTTTCACTACGAGTTTGTTATAATATTGTAATTGTAATTTTTGCTTGATTAAAGCACATACGATTAGTAAAATGGGCAGAAAAAAATATACAAACAATGCAGATTGAGGTAAATGACGTCCTATAGCATTGCATAAATGGCTGCGACAGTCGTTTGAACCGTCGTAGATAATTTTAGGAGTCAGGTACATTTTTTTTTACGTATTAGCAGTACTTGAACTTAACTTTTGATATACTTTTCTTGTGTTGATGGTACTGTATTTCATTGATTTAAGTGAAGAAAAAATTACATGCATATTATTCCCTATTGCAAATTGAGAGTTGCAGAAACTGCTAAGCCAGAGCACGTGTTAAGGTGAAAGCGTCAGGGTAGCCCGCGAAATTCAAATTTTCTTCCGTACGTAATTCCTGCACCTTTATGCGCTTGGAGGGTTTGTATTGATGATTTTGATGATTATAATTCTGTAACTACATACGTCTTACCGTCGCGAGGAATATTTTAATCAACATACAACCTAGCACTGGCCAGCAATTGCAAAAAAAGAAGGAAAATTTGAATTTCGCGGGCTGGTTGGAGCATCCACCTTATGTAACATTTGTCAATCTCGACGACAAATTGTCGGCAGCGACAATTGCCGACAATTTGTAAATAGCGATTAGAGTTAGCAACTAAAAACGAGCTTAATTATGTATCTCTTTTACTGACACCGGACCTATATCTTTTGAATGTTTTGGCCGAATGCAATTATACAAATAAGTGGAACAATGTTTATACTGGTCGGATTTTCATGGAACTTTTTTGTTGGGTATGACAGCTAAGTTAAAAACGAATCGAATGTTACCTACAACTATTTTTTTGTCCTTTTGAATTTATTTTTCGTTTCTGAATAAGTTGATACTGTACGAATTTATAGAATGACGACGTATGAGGTTTCTTTGGGTGTAGATAATAATATATTTGTCTTCATAATTTATATTTATTTTATTTGTTGTATCAGGTTTTATCAGCCCTGTGACATTTTTAGATGTTACATCATTATGCTGAGATAGGGGCTTTTTGGCCTCGTACAGGACCAATTTAATTTAATGTATGTCAATAAGGTTTTTTTTGTTTTTTCTTTCATTTTATTTTACCATTTTGTCCTGGGTGAGTGCGAGCCTCAGCAAAAAAAAAAACCCAAATCCGACCACTATGAACTTCGTTCAACTCTTTGAGTAGGTATTTTTTTCTAATTGCAATCGGCTATTTCTTCAGTTAGTAAATAGTTGATAGTTAGACGCTTCCTCGTCGGTGGTGACATAGTTGCCTCAGAATATGCAAGTACGTAAAATGGTAGCTTTACCCGTGGTTGCAAGGTTCCAGCACGCAGGTAGCCTCAGCATCAAAGCAGATGGTGCAAGCGTTGTCCTTAGTCACCGTAGAACGCAGCTTCTCCAACATCATGCGGCGCGGCAGCACCTGAAGCATTTACAAACAAAATACTGAGGAATAGCCATTACCATCCAACGATCAATCAAACCTATGCGTCAATAAGTGTACTACTAATAGGTACTTGGAAATCCTGTCCATTATACTCCACAGAGATCTATGCTTTGGAATGGGCAACTACAGACCTTCCACAGTCATTATGCCTCGGGGCTAGAACTGGTATATTTGAAATAAATGCTTAGTTCGGGTTACTAGTGTTAATTTTGTGATGCCAAATTCATTACAATTTGCCACTTAATTAAAATGCGCCCAAATGTCTTCATGTTAGCAATAGTTTTACAAGGAGCTTAAGGAGTTTAAACGACTTCGACATTGTTGGTGGGATTGTTAGTAAAATATCCGTTGAAATTCAAAAATCTTGCGTTAGTTCTGATTTCCACCACGCGCTTAAGACCCTTGTACAACCATAAAGTGTCTGGTGGTCTATACGTCACATCGGACATCAGAAAGCGACCGTCACTCAAGTGTGAGTGAAACTCTTTTCTATGAGTCGATGTGCCATATTTGCTGCCAGCTACTGTACAATGATATTTTGGAATTGTTGTTGAACATTATTGTTTTGTGTATGAAATGTTTTGAATAAAAGTATGGTGACGCATCAAAATTACCTTGACTGTTTGTACTTATTTGTTACACAATAAGTTAATACAGTAGTAGTAGTAAGTTAATAAGTTAATACATAATAAGTTAATAAGAACCCTGTCCGATCCCTGAGGTATCTATATTAGATTCTATTAGGTAATCATTTTGTAAAAAAAATACTCCAATAAAAATTCAATTTAAAATAGGAAACTTACATGTATTCGTGGCCATGGTCGCTTCTCAGGTAGTGACGACGTCATAAACAAACAATTGACGATCGAACATCAACAACAACAACAACTAACGCCGAAGATGGTGTTGTCACGTTTTTTTTTAGATTTTATGGAAACGGTGGTAACGTTAATGAATATTAATGTTTCTTACTTTATTTGATAATGTAATTTGTATACCTATATGCGCTTTTCGGATCGGACAGGGTTTTTTTGACATTTTATAATATGTTGCGGGTAACACTAGAAGAAGAAGTAAACCTAGGTTAGTTAACATGATCCGAGTTTGTGGGGTAAAGTTCGAACTTCAACGTCTTCGTTCATCTTTTAAATTATTTTATTCGCTTTTACACTCGTGCGCTGTGGATACATAGTACCACCAAAAACCAACAAATAGTGATTAATTCGAACTTTACACAAAAAGCTAATTTAAACCCGGATAAACTTAAGTTTACTTCTTGTAGCATTAACCCGAACATATTTATATAAGGTCTACCTATTCAAACACGAAATATTTTCAGAGAATCATCTAACGGCTTTAACGAAGCAACAGTAACGAAAAAAAAAATATCTAAGTATTTTTGTTTTTACGAAATTATTCTATGTAATGAGAGGCTTTCTTTTAGAGTATTAAAAAAAACATTTGTTTTCCAAGAACTCTGTAGATGGCGTTGAACTGACTACGTTACTAAGTGCCAAAGCCGAAACGCTAGAAAAAAACATTCACGTCACTCACATACGCTCGTTGACAGACACTTTCGTTTGCTTATGCTTCCGAATATAACTATTACATCCAAGTGAAATGATGTGACGTTCTGTTCCTTGCAGTAACTTACCAAGTTCAGCGCCATCTATCCAGCGACTAGGGTAGAGTTTAAAAAGGAAATCCCTCATTCCAAAATTTCTTGAGACATTTTGCATAAAACCTTTACTACAACGTAGTATGACGTACACGACGCGGCGACGCCGACGTAGTAAAGTAGCGTAATGGATGTTGAAAACTAAAGAGCCAGTATTTATTTTGTGGGTCAAGTAATATTTTTTTTTAAATATGCTCAGATATTTTTTGTTTTTTCCTTGAAATGGCTTAGTTTTAGCCGTTAGACGATTTCCTGAAAATATTCGCTGTTTGAATTTTTTTTTGTAAGTACTAAAAAAGATGCGTACCTTCTTTTCCTCTACGGTGAGTTTTCCGTAGTCGTTACAGTTCTTATACACGCGGTCAGTGGGCGGGAACTTGAAGGGGTCGGCGCCGAAGTTGAAGCGGCATTGTTGAAACGCCATGAACGACGCCGCGGCGAAGAACCCCTTGCTGGGTTGTGTTATATCAATATTATTTGCTCTACAACCAAACAAACAGCCGATTTTGTAGAAATGTTTTGTTAATAGTAAATCAAAACGAAAAAGTTTTAAATCAAAATAATTAATTTAAAATAAAAATCAAAAATAAGTAAAGATTATTAAAGAAATCATACCGTAACAAAACATTTAAGCTGTTTGAATGGATACTTTTAGAACTCCTTAAGAAAGTGGTCATGCATTCGATTATTTTTGCCTCTAGAATTAAATAATTATTAGACTTCATGATGAATAAATCTATCGAGCTTGTAGGTGTATTGTGACACTGCAGGGCACTAAAGGCCACTGACACAATTCTGATATCCCTTGTAAGAGATTTTTTAACGTAACCCATTTCTCCGCCTTCTAAGCAGAAGTTACATTTTGTACTTTTTATCTCAATATCGGCGTAGATCGAGACCAATCAAGTTGCTCATTAATACTTTCAATAACAAGCTTTGGCTAAAAAAACAAAACAAAACAGAAATAAGCTAAGGGCCGTATAGAAAAGTGTCTAAATAAAAGAGATAGTGCTATACCGGCCGAATTGCGGCCTTACTTTCTCGCAACGGAACAATACTAGGTCGACACTTTCGTAAACAGCCCCAAAACATATTACAAAATGTATATTTACCGAGTAGTTTCGAACAAGTTGGTGCATCTTCTGATGCGGCGTCCGTTGAGAGAGAATATGGCTTCCTCCCTTTCCATGTCGATGAGGCAGCCGACGATGTCGCCCGGCTTCCATCCGTCCACCTCGTACACCGGCTGTGGCTTGGCCTCATGCCACAGCAGCTTGCGACATCCGTCGTACGACAACGAGAATAGATCATCCCCGATGCCGTACCCCTCCTATATAAAACCACGTCCATAATAGAATTAGCTGGTCGATGAGAACACGCAAATGTCGGTCAACATTCATGCGCAACAATTTGACAGATATAACACTGGTCAGCATGCTGATTTAACTAAAACAGCATTTCTTCCTAAGGTCGCACAACATACGTCAATGATCACATGCCTGAATATCACTTGGCTTACATTGTGTTTTTTATTAGATTATAAGCATTGCCTAGCTGTCTAATAATTTTGTTTTTATTTCATTTAGTTCATAATTTGCGACTTGAATAGATTTTACAAGAGCCAAAAAATGCCAATCTTTCCCTAGAAATGCTTGTTCATGCATATTCTATTTAATCTATATCGAGTGTATACTTGTATGATTTCCTTTATCTACACATGAAATATATAGATAGACCAGTGTAAGATTAACAGTGCGTAATGCGTGTGCTTTTGCTTTAAAGTCTGTCTAAACCAAATTAGTTGTTTTATTAAACCATGGTTTTTTATGGATATGCGCATAACAAAAAGTGTGAGTTGAAATCAGTAGCAGGTAAATACCACAAAGTGACTGTATCTCTATAACATAATAAATTGAGTTTATTTTCTTTGTTTAATAGCTAAGTTAGCGTGTAATGGATTGTTTCTCCTTGTAAGAAAACTTTAGCGCTATGCAAGTTGAGTTGACATATAGCGTAAATGTTTTAAATGATTGCATTACGAACGCAATACGCACTGTTAAAGGTAGTAGTTGAAACTAAACTCATCTTGTACGGACTTCGAGGAAATATTTTAGACATAAAATTTGATTTTGTTAGCTGCCAGTTCTGAAAAAGCAGTTCAAGGTTTATAAGACATACAAAGAAGTGCGTTTAGATATGTTTAGTTCCTCCTGCCCGGTTTCTATAGCACATTTTTACCTGAAATTAAGTATATTTCTAGTTCAGGTACAATCCAATTATTTCACATTATCAAGTTTATCACATGACATTATTTACCTTTTCAAGTCCCAGTAGTATATATTTTTTTTTCGATTTACACTCGAGAGCAATGAATCCGGGTCACTTAAAGAATGTTAAAAAACCTCGGAAACTAAAAATGATAGGTTAATGCAATAAATTTTATTTAATAGACAATGTAATACTCCTTAAATGAAAGTAAAAAAAATATGAGTCACCATACATTTTATTAACACAAAATTACATAAAGAAAAAAACTGCTGATCTCTCCTTAAAACAAAAATAGGAAACATGAAATTTTTGAACTTTATTACGATTTTCTTGAATTTTAATACTTCGTATTGCCTCCTCGTGCTTCCATTACTGCGTTTACGCGGTTTGGCATGCTGTACACCAAGTTCCTTATACGATTTTGGGGAATATTCTCCCATTCCTCTGTGAGAGCAATTTTGAGCTCACGAAGCGTGATTGGGGGAGGGTTTCGTTGTTTTACGCATCTGCCTAGCTCGTCCCAAGCATGCTCGATCGGGTTGATATCCGGGCTGCGCGCTGGCCACTCCATACGAGTAATGTTCATCTCTTGAAGGTAGTCATTCACAATCCTACCTGTATGAGGTCGGGCATTGTCATGCATAAATATAGCATCCTCACCTAAATTGACCATAAATGGACCAACGTGATCATTGAGGATTTCTTCCACATATCTTACGCTAGTTAAAGAGCCGTTTTCTATGATCACCAGCTCTGTGCGACTTTCAGAAGAAATTCCGGCCCACACAAGTACAGACCCACCACCGTAGGCTACTTTTTCTTCGATGCATGCTTGCTTGAATCTTTCCCCTGGTCTTCGATACACTCTGTGTCTTCCATCGTGCTTGTAGAGCATAAATTTTGATTCGTCGGAGAACATAACTTTTGACCAATCTTCAATACTCCAATTTACGTGGCTCTGGGCATATCTTAGTCTTGAAATACGATGCCCACGCTCCAGTTTAGGGCCGTTTGCAGGTCTAAGGGGTTTTAAGTTAGATTTGCAAGCCGACGTCTTACTGTCCATGCACTTGGGTTACTTCCTCCGAGGCGTCGAAACTGATTTGTGAGTTCAGTTCCTGTGAGAAAGCGATTTCGAAGCATGGTGTTCACCAAGTATCGGTCTTCTCGTGCTGTGGTACACCTGGTTCTGCCCGTTCCTGGTCTGCGTAGGTTAGAACCAGTTTCTTCGTAACGTCGGAGAACTCTTTGTACTGTTGACAGCGACACACCGACAGTCCTGGCTGTATCGCGCTGACTCCGGCCGGTTTCCAGCATTGTAAGTATTCTGGTGCATTCTTCAGGCGTAAGCGACATAATTTCAGCTTGAATAATGAATATAGAGCACTATCAACATGGTTTATGTACCCACATAAATGACAGATTACAAACAAAAGCAAAACCAAATGCTGTAATTTCGTAGTTCCATCTTCGAAAGTGGCCCTTTTTCAAATTTGATTTTTTTATGATATAACTATACAATAACTAAGAAGTTTTAATACCTTCATTTAAGGAGTATTACATTTTCTATTAAATATAATTTATTGCATTAACCTAGCATTTTTAGTTTCCGAGATTTTTAGGATTCTTTAAGTGACCCGGATTCATTGCTCTCGAGTGTAGTTGACATTATTTACTTTTTCAAGGATGGTATTATTAAAATTTTGTATTATTTTTAACTTATTCAAGTGTGGTATTTTTTTTGTTTATTACTGTAAATATGAGGAGTGTTTCTTCTCCGAGTAGTCAGGTACGAAACAGCGGCACCATCTAGTTTTAAATCATAACATAATGTGACGTATAAAAGTGTTTTGTAAAACCAATTTATAGAAATAAATATGATTGTGATTATTATGGCCATATTTTTATTCTCGTTTTGATTGGTTCTATGATTTGAAATTTTGCATTTTATTCTTGCTTTAATTTGCATAATATTATTTATTTAATGTGCATTTTACTGTCTATTACAATTTGCACCATACTCTTAGTAACATAATGTCAATACTAAATGACGGCTGTACAGAGCTACGGTTGTAGTTGTTAAACCATGATTTATTCTTGGATATAGAAAACGGGCATTACATTTACGAACAAAGCGTACATTTAGACGATATTTTAAATATGAAATTGCCGTTTTAAAGAACAAGTGTTGCTCCAATTCATTGACATTAGTTCCCTTGTGAATGATTATGGAACTTGTCGAGATAGGAGTATAATTTTTACATTCTATTTTTCATTTCGTTCATTACTGTTTTTTTTTAAGAAAAATCTTATTGTACAACACAGTTTTGATGTGCCATATGTACTTATTTATATATATTAACTTAATAAAGGTATGCTAGTAAACACAAGGCGCTAACCCCTGTGTTATTGACAAGTCCAGTCAGTCCAGTCAAGACCTACATATGTTGCACAACAATACTATACAAAACAACGGTGTTCGGCTTGCAAGAGCTGCTTTATCCCTGTAAGCGAACTGCTTGCCACATACTCTTGAAGAAATTAACACTAGTTATTCTTACAATTTCAGATGTTTTTTGTTATCATTTTCAGTAACAAAATAAATACAACGGCAAATTCATACTAAGGCCCGCCTGCAACACACATAACTAAATACTCCTAGCACTAAAGATTTAAAGCATCAGTCTGTCTCCACCAACTTTAAATAACTGACAGAAATAGACCGATGTTTTAAATTCGCCTGTAACGAAACGGTTTAGATCTACTTGTTTTTGTACTAAATCGAATCTGGGATTGCCGCATTACAGGCGAATGCTCGCGATGAGGGAGCGCCTTAATGCTAAACGTATTGAGTGACGAATGGTGCAAACGGGCCTAACACATTAATTTATCTTAAAATTATAAAAAAGCGATGAAATAATGGGAAACATGGCAACGAAGAGCAATGCGTGTTCGTGAACTAAAAGACAACTATTGTGATGGTTGTATTAAGCGTGATGAAATGAAGGATGAAGGGCGATAAAAAACTGGTACGAACACCGGTCGTTAGATTCATCGGTAGCTAAAGCAAATATAATCACTAGTTAAAAAGGGCAGTAAAACGGACGGCATATTACTGATGGCGATGGTGACAGTCGCTGTCATGTCCATGCACTGTTTGCCGGCAACGAAACCGAAGTGAACGTCGCAGTCAAACGCACGAAAACTACAGCGAGCCACTTACGCCAGCAGTGATGTGCCGTTCAAGTGCAAGCGTCCGAAGACTATCTATTCACTAGGTATCAATACAGGATGGTACGTTTACAGTGGCCAAACATGTTTTTTTTTAAATAAATACCGCACATATGTGCAGCGACTATTCACTAAGAAGATAATTTAGTTCAAAGAGTAACATTTTGTCAAACAACATTCCTTCCAGATTTTCAGACTCACGTGCTTAAATAAGACCGGCCAAGTGCGAGTCGGACTCGCGCACGAAGGGTTCCGTACCATTATCTATACAACATTAGACAAAACGGCAAAAAGAACACGTTTGTTGTCTGGGTATTATTTATTTTTAAAGTGCATACAACTACAATATTCTGTGAAAATTTCAACTGTCTACCTATCACGGATTATGAGATACTGCCCGGTGACAGACAGACGGACAGCGGAGGCTTAGTAATAGGGTCCCGTTGGTTACCTTTCGGGTACGGAACCCTAGAAAGGAGCAGAGACTATCCTGTAATTTTAAAATTGTTTTGGGCCACCGAAAACGGGTCACTCTGTATGATGGCTACTCTCTGACCGGATGATGCAGTGTTCCTCAATTTAGTGGTCTGGTTAGATAAGCCGCTTGCTACGGGTAGCGTCAACACTTACAGAGCGCACTGGACGCTGCCTTTACCCTCATAAACATATACACCACCACCCTCCACCCACCACCTCTCTGTCACCATTTAAATTTGAGTAACACTGCTATAAATGACCATTAGCGCACACTAACACATCCCCTGAGAGGCACATGTATTTTGACAAGTGGATTTTAGTTCAGTACATGATAATTATTTAATCCAAAAACTATAGGATTTCACGTGGTTTGCTAGTGAATGTGCTAATGACAAATCAGAAAATTTACAATACATTTTTATGATTAAGGCACCGACAACACCCAATAAAGTATAATTTATACTTATTGATACGTTAGGTCAAATATTTAACGAACTATTTATTTACTGTGGAAGTTTTGAGTCAATAAATTAAAATGTCATTGCCAGAGACGCGAACAAAAAGGACTATATTTAACTGAAAATACCTCATAAAATTAGAGCGTACCCACGCATCTGTAACCTATAAGACATCAAGTCAAAAAGGTCAATATTCAAGCGAAATATTTATCTTTTCACTTTATATTACAACATAACGTAACATCACGTCTGTTTTCCCGGCAGAACTCACCACCATATTAAACCCACATTTTGACCCAGTTATGTTTGAGTCCTAGGATGGAAAGAAAAACACGTTTCCAGAAAGTCTATGTTTTTAACATTCATATTCCGGCGGGTTCTTTGGATGTTGCCAGAAGGCGCAAACAGATTGCCGTTAGCATACACTAGTAAACGTAGAACTTGCACAAGAGCATAATAGTTTCAGAAATAACGAAAGGATCGCTTGACGGCAATGTGCGTGCGCCACTCGGTGCCTTAACCTAACATAAGTGTTAATGACACGCCACGCAAAACCTAATACAATGAATAAAATAATTCTATTAATTAGCTCAATACAGCTTTATTTAATAGACAAATTAATGCTACGCAAGGAAGCTGGTTGCTGCATAATCCGCCATGATTATTTAATTTGCTATGGAACGTTTAGCTTCAGGCGGGAAGCGTTACAAGCTTATTTGTAAAAGTAACCAATATTTAAAAAATGCAATCTCTTACATATCAATGAAAGCGTGTCATTAACACTTTGAAAGCTATGGTTTAAAGTACCTACAAATTGTTATATTTCAGCGATTGTACGTCAAAATCCGTAGCGACTAAATAGTAAAGAAATATACATATTCCTGTTATGTAATATCGTATGTATATAAGGTCCCGTTGAATTGATGGACAAATTTTAACACAGCGTTCAGTACGTCTAACCAAAGATATCCAAGCAAAATAAAAAAACTGATTAAAATGATTTTATTTCGACCTAAAATAATCAATTGCCGGCACTCTAGAATAAACACATCCATTATGGACGCGTTCTCGTAAGTAGGTACCCGGTCAGTTCTGTTAATATCATTCTGTATTTGTTAACTAAAGTATATTTCAGTGTTGATCAGTGCTCTTGACTTCTCTGTATGGGAAGAGGCATTTGCCCAGCAGTGGGACTGTAATAGGATGGTATTATAATTTTAAGTTGACTACACATCACCTTTTTAGGATAAGGTTGTTAGGATAATTTTATTAAAAGAGTACGTGGGAATTACGCGCAAAATAAAATCACTTTCATCTGTGTTTTTTTATGCTTGGTTATATTTTGGTTAGACGCACTGAACGCTGTGTTACAATTTGTCCATCTATTTTAATGGGATCTCAAATTGTATTTTATGTTTCCTGTTGTTTATATGTTTAGTTGATTTGTAGGCACTTTAGTAGATCTAGCAGCCTTTAAAATAGGGGTGGAAGTGGTTTCTGGGAGTCGTCTTATAGGGGTATAAGACGAAATGGCAAAATTGTGATAAATAGATAATAATACTTCAGTGTGCCACAAAAAGATTAAAGATGTTTCTTTACGTGTAGTGTTTGATAGATTTTGAAATAAAGGATATTAATTAGAAAAAATATATGGACACGTTATTTACAAAGGGGTAATTTTAATGATACAATTGGACAGTTATTAGTTTATCAGCGCAAGGAGAAAACACGGATAGACTTGCATGAGACGGGTTGATGACATTATAATTGTTAGTAAAAGCCCCCACGATATAGGAGAAATTCCTAGTGCAGGGAAAAGTAAAAACAAAAAAACAAAGTTTTGCTTTTTCATTTAGTCTCTGGAATGACCACTAGCTAGCTATTTATGGTGTTCTATGTTCTAGTTTGACTGAATAAATGTCGCCGATATACCGAAGTAAGGACATTTCTATTGCTTTATACTAAAATCCGTATCAACGTAGTGTCATCCTCCTTGGCTATGTGACGGCTGCTAGATAGTGTCTTAGAACTGGCCACACACAACATATTCAAAGATAACTTAAAAACTCTTTCGATGTTGAAAAATTTAAACCTTTAAACAATTATCACATAAAATCTATATCCATTTTCAAGAACTAAGCCTTATTAAATTCAAGTCGAGAACTATGTCAGAGAGCCTTTTATAATGTTAAAGACTATATTGAGGTCAAAAAGGCTTGAGATTGAGCTTCTCCAATGAAATTAAATTTAAAATTATTATCTGTTGCTTATTTACACTTCGACGTTCGATGATTAGTATATTTTTTTAACAATCACATGTACTCGTATAATTACTTTGTAAGTATGAATTGTTTTTACGTTAAATATTGTGAGTAAGAGGACTATGTGGGCCATTTTGTTTTCCTTCTTTTTGGTCTTTAATAGTTTTTAATTGTTTTCTGGCTGAGTTCTGGTCGAAACAAATTTAAAATAAATAACAATGGGAATCATCGATACGAAGAAGAAGATGTTTGTTTTCAGTTTGAGCAGTTTTTGTGGCCTACATAAATGTCCTTTCTTTGATATTGTTCGTCGTGTCCTTAAGCTCCATGAGTAATGAGTCGAGCTACACGATAACTCACAAATGCTTGCACTGATTGGACAGGTCCACTCAAATATGTGTGGTTATTTCTTGAAACACGTGATTTGACCAAGATTATGTGTACATTTTAGAAGAGACTGTGACCTCTGAGTGCACCTAGTTTTTATAGAAATAATTTGATGTGTGCAAGTGTTTGTAAAAACCAATTTACAGAATAAACATCATTCAATAATTTATAAAAAAAGAAACTGTGTATGTGGCCAGCACGGAAACCATAGCTTAAGATACATAATAAATTCTTAAAACTATCTCGATATAAATAACGAGAGTGTCAGGCATTCGTCTATCAGGCATTCATCTATCAGGGTAGCAGGCTATGCCAAGCAAGGCAGCGCGGCGCGTCGCGAGCACTGATATATTGAAACACCAATAGCGTCTGATTGAGTACACCGACTGGCAACTCTGCACATTTCCTTGAGGAGAGTACTCGAGCATATGAACATATTTTACCATGGAAACATGTTTTATACAGGACCACTATGAAAACATTTTTTTACACCCTGTTTGGCATGAAAATCGGATATAATTATTTGGTTGTGTTTGGGAAAAAGCCTTTTGGCTTACGTCGAATGGAGCATGAGCTTCGGCTCGAGGCAGGGCATAATCAGCTTGGATTTGATTAAACATTTATGATTGTATGCCGTGACAAGCTAGGAAGCTAGGCGTATCCTCCTCGATTGTATGAGCAAAAAACATGGCTATCAGCCTTAAACTTGGTTTGAAAGACTATTACCCGACTGCGGCGAAGCCCAAAAGAAGCGTTATTTTTAAACAGTTTCTTAACAACACTTGGAAACTAATGAAGGCTCCAAATTTTTTTTAAACTTAAAAAAACCCGAACAAAATTAGAGACAGTAAAATTATCCGTAGTTACGGATAATTTTATTCTGTCTATAATGTTATATATAATATAATAAACAATGTCTGTATGTAATATACTATTTCTATTTGAGGTGCTCATTGCATATTTAAGTACTTCGTCTATTCTTAAACTTGAAGCATTTTAATATTGTAAAATATCTCAAGTATATTATAATAATTGTTCAAAGCTTGTTGACCATTAGTAAATAAATGAATAGGTCATTTATGTTCAAAATAGCCTTCGGTTTCCAGTTGCTAGTTTGGTTAGTTAGTTCAGTGCAAGCGAGGCGCCGCGATGCCTAGCTTGTACAATCGCCCTACGAAAACGTTGACCACTTCGGTACTTTGTCACATTTTAACTGATACTCTCTTTACCGTACGTCATTCTTGCGTCTCCGGCATCACCATCTGCCTAGCTTTTTTCCAAGTATGCTTGGGTCAGGTTCCAGTTTGAACAGATGCTATCTGACCTCCACAGTACAGTTACTGGATAATTTCTGAATATTACATAAATAAATAAATACGATACACCTGGGTAAGTCTGGTTGTCAGACTTTCGGGCCACTGACTACCTGTAACAACTGTCAAAGATCTACAAATGACAGCCGGGACCAACGGCTTAGCGTGCTCGGTAGGTATGTAATGGGTGGTCACCCATCCACGGATCGACCTTGTCAAGCGCTGCTTAACCTTGAAGATCTGCCTGTCAGGCTGTAATTATTTAGCCACGAGCTCCGTTTCTACCATAGTACAATATGACAAGGTTATAAGTATAGTCAAAGTTTTCGTATTGGCCGACTGTATAATGTGTTATAGCTTATCTGCTGACGACGACTGACATGGTTCTGGAAATGGCTGCTCTTGGTAGCCCAGCCGATCTGCATCACGCCCGGCGTTATGATGAGGCATTCGTAATACCATGCACCGGCGTTTATCTGAAATCAGTGTTATAATACCTTGTTACTGCTTTATTAACACTTAAATATTCTTTGAAAAAAGGTCTCATTTGACCCAGTTATCACCAAAACCTATTCTGAACGCACTCGGCTGAACGCTGACTTTTTTAAAAGCGCATAGTGCTTATTGTACCTTAGATTAATTCCTTTTATTTTTGTCGTGCTTGTTAATTCGCGAAAATAAAATCAGCTGTTCCATACATTGAGACAGAGTTTGAGTTTGATTTTATTTTCGCGATTCAGGGTTTGGTCCCTCAGTAAAAGTTGTTCATAAAGATGAGTACAATGACCGGTCGAAGTTTATCGATATCGTCCGAAAACACGGTGTATAATAAAATGCAAATTTAAAATGTTTTATTTAACATCTGACAAGGATTACTAATATTATTTGAATGCAGACCGTCTGTATAGACCAAAGTTTTTTTTTTTTTGTATACAAGAACAATAAATCCTTCTTTATTTCGATTATTTATTGCACCTTTTATATCATGGTCTTCAAACGTTGAAATTGAAGATATGGCCAGTTTTCACCATAGTCACTATTTCATGAAATAAAGTGATCAATGCTAACATATCGCCACGACATAGCTATAAAGCAGTTTAGTACCGGTGAGAGCAGCGGTGGCCCAGTGTGGCGGCCCCGACTTACGAACAGTAAGTTGTGGGTTCGAACCCAGGCAGGCGCATTACTTTGTGTAATTTATTTCATCACCACTGCTTTCAAAAACGGTGAAGGAAAACATCGTGAGGAAACCGACATGTCCTAGAACCAAGAATTCGAAGACATGTGACATCTACCAATCCGCACTGGGCCCGCGTGATGGATTATAGCCCATTCCCTCTCGTAGAGAGGAGGCCTGTGTCCCAGCAGTGGGAACATTAATAGGCTGATGATGAGTTTAGTACCAGGCAAACTTAATTCAGCACTATTAAGTCATTGTTTGGCTGTTTAGTCCCATTCTAGGGTAAAGGTGTCTTCTTTCTTTTGCTTCTACTTCTCTCGAAATGACCATTTCTATCAATCTTTGTGACCGCTTGAGCCCATAATGTAATCCTACTGTTCAGACGCAGATCTCTTCTCAGAGAGAGGGACTAGGTTTTTATTTTATCTACCATGCGGGCTCAGTGCAAGGTCGTAGATGTCACATGTCTTCGCATATACATGTCATTCTAGGACGTGCCGGTTTCCTTGTTTTATTTTTTGTGAATGGTATCTCGCAGGTCGGCTACACACTAAGGGCACCTCCTATGGGGTACGAGCCTCGGCTTAGAGCGTCGCTGGGGGAGGACAGCAAAGGAACAGGCTGGATCTCCTCACGATGTTTTCTTTGAGAGCAGTGGGTCCGCAATACTAAGTCGAAAGAAAGAGAAAGGTGTATTACCGGGAAAGTGCATCGTACACTCTCAAAAGAGTAAGAGTCGCAGCGGGCCTCCAATCCGTCGCAGGACATCTTGAGGTACTCGCTGACGTCCTCCATGTTCATTATGACGTTGATATGCCTCATGTCTACCAGCTCGAAGCTCATCGGCCGCCCCACCACGGTGACTGGAAAACGAAGCGGTTCGAAGAGGATTTAAGCTCAATTCAATTCAGATATCTTTTCAAGTTTTGTAATAGCTAACTACCTTTAGTAGTAGTTTTGTAATATCACTAACCGTGATATACAGAGCGATATGGTGAAAGCAAGCCTCAAGTGTGAACTTGAGTCTTGCTTTCACCATATTGACCATTTTTGAAATGGATTCGTCATTAAAAAAATGGACAACTTACACTTGACCACAAAACTTAATTAATTTCTCTATGGCAAAATTGTTTTCATTAAAAAAAGCTAGAGACGGATTCGAAATTTCCCATAACCAACCAAAAGCTAGTTGACAGTTTTCACTTCAGATGTATCGTCGTAATATCATCTAAAATCATAGTTTTATTTGTTTGAACTGTACTGTTTGCTTAGTTAGTGTCTAATCAACTATCTATGATAAGGAATTTCCTGTTTTTTTTGACACCGCGGTTTTAGTAGCATAATTATACTGAATTTCAGTCACCAAAAAAATCCATATTTTTAATTCCTGTGGAATACCTTAGTGCTGTCACATACAAAAAGCGGAGACTTTAATCTCTTAAGGAACCATTAGATAATTAATTTTCGACCTTAGTCCATACGAGGAATATTTTTTTTCGGAACCCTCCTTTTTAAGACGGTTAAAAAATAACAGATAAGTAATTGAAATTATTTGTTATATAACAAAAGGAACAGCAATTTCAATATCCAGATCTTGCAAGCTTCTGTTTACAGCAATTAATCTGTTAATTACGAGATAAAGCAATTTTTTTTGAAAAAATGGCAATCGTCAAATTCTTAGTCTGAATTTAGATCTTCTACTTTTTTCGATAAAACCGAATTTATTCTGTGAAAAGTCGCCTCTGAAATTTCTCCCAAACCTTCATACTATGTGACATTATTGTTAATTCCTCTGGTCTAGTATGTGGGCAAATACTCGAAAATACTGTTTATACTACACCTGCTTGGAAAGTACCTTGATACTTTATCAAATTTACGGTAGAAAGTACGTCATTGCATATCGAACAAATATGCGGGGAGAAAACGCATCTGAGCGGGAGAGAAAAGTGTATGAAAATCCATTTCATACGTGGTTTTTCTTTTTAAATTTTGGGTAAGACTATGCGCCGGTAACCTAAATATCAAAAGCCAAAAAGTTTTTACAGTGAGTTTTTATCTCCAAGTTCGCAAAATGACACTGGCCACTAGCTGTGTGTTGGATGGTGTCGGGCTGGCCGTGCGACCCTGCGGCGGCAGGATAAACAATTTGAAAAAAGAACATGTGGAAATTGCAGACGCCATTGGCGCCATTTTCAATTTGTGTGTTGTTTGAGGATTCAGAATTTCAATTAGTAAAGATTTAGTTTTTTATTTTCCTCGTAGGTGTAGTATAAAGCACTATGTATCACTCGAGAGAAAGTGCGATTCCCGATCTCGGGTGTTTTAAAGCCCTCGCCTACGGCTCGGGCTTCAAACGACACCCTCGACGGTAATCGGTCACTTTCTCCTCTCGGTGAACAATGTACTATTGTCGTCTCGTATTATTCGCAAATTTTGGATAAGATATTATACTATTTTAATATTTGTGGAAAGCATAAGGGGATTTCCTCGTTCTTGCTGGCTGTGTCAAACTTAAGACATATCGTGGAAAAATGTTCAACATCAATCCGTGAGTACTACTTTTAAGAAATGCTTTTGTAAAACTGTAAGCGGTGAGTGAGCCGCGCTCGGAAACTTTAAATCCTCACATCAACCACCTATAACTTTACTTACGCTAACAGACAATTTTATAGCATCTTGTGTGGAAATTATATTCGTTTTTTTTTATAATTTCTGTCGAAATTGTATGGCTGCTGTGCCTTATGGTTATGACTGTTGACCTACTTCTAAGTACTTGCTGCTTTTACTTGGACTGAACGTTTCTTGGAAAACTTTTCCACTGCACGTACCCTAGAAGTTGGTATCCTTTTCTGAATGTTTTTAACTGTCACGTTCGTACTCAGCAGTTTTAATTACTTCACCTCGCTACTCTTTACTAGAAGTAAGTATGTGACGTAACGTAGCAAAAAAGACAACAAAGAAATGACGAACTCAGGTTATTAACTATCTATAATTGCCTTTTCATTTATTATAGCTTAATTGTGACGTTAAAAAGTCACAATGCAATAAATAAATGCCGAATAAATTCAAGTTCTTAAGACCATAATTGCAAAACTAATAGTCTTTGACGGGGGGCGGTACTTACAGAGGTTGTCGAGGGCCCACTTGGCGCAGAAGCCGACCTGGCGCCAGGTGTAATCCTGACTATTGGCGAACTTTTCAAGAAGTCGCAGAGGATTGTCTTCTTCCTTGTCCAGCCGATCTTTGATAGTCAGCTTGTTTTCCGTAGTGTGGGCGAACTTCTCCAAAGCGATCAACGCGAAGAGAACGATGTGAGGCTCGCGACGGAACATCTGAAATGGCATTCGTTTGTAGGGTTCCGTACAAAAATGAAAAAAAAAAACGGAACCCTTATAGGTTCACTCGTGCGTTTGTCTGTCTGTTCGTCCGTCTGTCACAGCCAATTTGCTCCGAATCTACTGGACCAAATCAGGTGAAATTTGGTAGGATGGTGTAATCTTATGCCCCAAACACAGACGTGCAAAGTATTTTTTTTTTAAATAAGGGTTATTTTCAGGGCACAAATTAAAAAAAAAGCTTAACCTTACTGTGTCATATATCAAATGAATGGGCTCGTCATGAAGATCTCAACTATATTTTTGTTATTATTGTAAAATAAATATTTTGATTTTATTCATAAAATAAGGCGAAAATTGATCCTGATCTCCGAAACTACTGAGCCTAAAATTTTGAAAAAAATACAAAATTTAGTTAATTGCTTGTAGATTACAGGAAAACCTATAAGAATTCTATCAATTGAAATAAAGTGGTAAACTTGGCATTGTACGGAAACCTCTCAACGCGAGTACAACTCGCACTTGGTCGGTTTTTATATGTTATTGGTTGCCAAGAATATTGCGCATAGAGCCATGAACAGTACCTATATTAATTACATTCTCTAACAACTGAAAGCCAAAACTAGCCTCGCCACGATTTGCTTCCAACGAGTCTTGACTTAATTTGGTAAAAAAAACTAGTTATCCCCCGGGTGATAACCCAGAGATAACCAGTTTTTTTTTAAACTGGCTATAATAGGGAAAGTCGGCCGAAAAGACCATGCGAATGTTCACCTACTCGTTGATTTAACGAACCAAAGATGGCCTGGAAGCGACTTGACAGCGACTCCAACAAAGTTTTCCAGACGGACACGATCTTTAGCAATGACAAAACGAACAAAAATGAAACGTAAATTTCGTATCCTTCTTTATTTACTCCAAGGTTAAATAAATGATTGTTTAAACAAAAAATGTTTAATATATTTACCTATTCCTTTTCTAATTTGGAAATAAGTAACGTGTTGTTGTTGCAAGGTCTATTGCTGAAAAAGTTCCCTCTTGAAGAGACAATCCTGGCTGGCATCATGTCGTGTTACAAACCATGTTTATCTGTCATTATTGAACACTTAAACAAATTTTCGTGTTCGTGCCGGAGATGATCCTGGTTGCAGCATCAGGTTATGGTATAAATCCTTTAGGCACATAAAGTCTACTTTACCAAAAATACCACTTTCCCAATATGACCACTTTTTCATAATGACTACTGCGTTTCACAAAATGATCTCTTTACCAAAATGACCACTTTTTCATAATGACCACTGCCCCCACAATGCACATAAATTCTACTTTACCAGAAAGACCACTTTAATCATGTTTATATCAAAATTGAAGTCGTTTACAAAGTTTCGTGTTCGTGCTATTAACCGTTGTAGAGTTCCCTTATGAGGAGAAGATCTTGGCTGCAGCATCACGTAGGTAATAATAAAAATAAAAACTATAGTTTTCTATCATAACTGAACACGTATACAAAGATTCGTGTTCGTTCTATTAACCGTTGAAGAGTTGTCTCGTGAGGAGACGATCCTGGCTGCAGCATCAGGTCTTGATAAAAATTATGCTTATTTATCAAAATTTAACGAGTATACAAAAGTTTCGTGTCCGTGCTATTTACCGTTGAAGAGTTATCTCATGAAGAGGCGATCCTGGCTGCTCTGGTTAAGTTTCTCATAAAAAAATATTGACAACCGAACTAAAGGTGTGTGCAAAATTTTAGCCAAATCGGAATCAGGTAAGCAAGACAAGAACGACGGCCCATTTGGTGTAAATTGGTTACCGGATCTTGCTGATCGATGTTACCATCCCATAGAAACATATACTTATCTCGTGTGTATCATATACCACCGACGCTCACGCAACGCCGGGATCGGACGCCTTAGACACACACTGACCTTACTTGTGAGGTCCTTCAGAAACTCTTGAGGTGCGTAGTACTCGCAACTGGCATGCGTGCATGACCAGACGTATGAACGTGGACAAGGCGAAAGGAGTATGAAAAGATCCAAGTAGTATTCAGTGGTTTTTGACTGCCCCCATGGGAAAAAGGCGTGAGTTTATCTACCAATAAAATAATCCTGCTGTTTCTATAAACTGAACACGTAGTAATAGGAAGTTCTAAAAGTTCATCCGAACCTAGTATTTCTATTGAAATAATTCAAAGGTCAGTTGCCGGTGAGTTTTACTGCTACATCAGATATGAGTTCCTAAATTGTTCATAATATAACGTCATTAAAATTATACATCTATACATACAGGGTGGAATTTTTCAATGCCATCTGGAGGGAAACTACTCTAAATACTGGAGACAGAAAATTTTACTCAAACGAAACATTCCTTCACAGATTTTCGAAAATTCGCATGTCACATTCACTCACTGGGTGATATATCAACACACAGCCCAAACCGCTGGTCCTAGAGGCATGAACTTGTGTTATTTGTGAAGAGCCTCTTCCTGGATGTCCGTCGTGAAAGCATCCAATAACACCCGGAAGAGGTAAGGGCTGAAAGCCCACCCTTGGTGCAATCCGACAGCCACATTGAAGCTACTGGTAGTGCCCGCTGTAGACCGGACTTGGGGACTGTACATCGCAAGGATCAACTGCACCATACTTCCCAGGCACACCTTTCTACTTAAGAGCCCACCACAGAACTTCACAGGGTTCCCCTTTTCGAGGTCGAAAAACACCATATATGCAAGTTTTTATGTGCATCTTTGTATTTCTCGCACAACTGGCAGATAGCAAAAATGGCATCCGTCGTTCCCCGACCAGGCATAAAACCGAATTGGTTCTGCGAAATTTCGCTCTCTTCTCCGAGTCGCCTTTCAATTACTTTCTTCCAAACGTTCATACTATGCGACATATTTAGCTTTATTCCTCTAGTAGCTTTTGCCCGGGGTTTCGCTCGCGTTAATTTAGAATTTGACAATCAATGCGGGTTGTACTTTGCTTGTAATAAAATAATTCAATCACGATTCGATTGACACGTGGCGCCATCTACTATTATGAGAACGTTATTGTTATATGTGTAAAATATATCCGTTTCTGTACACCTGAAAATGTATTTGCAAAATTTCAAAGTGATCGGTTAAGTGGTTTTGGTGTGAAAAGGTAAGAAACAAAATTACTTTCGCATATATCATATTAGTAAGGATAGATAGATTAGACCTTATCACATCAGCTATCTGCCAGTAAAAGTCCCGTCAAAAACGGTTCAGCCGTTTCGAAGATTAGCCGGAACAAACAGACCAACAGACGGACAGACAGAAAGTCATTATTGAAAAAAAAACGTGTTTTTGTTAAGTGCCGACCATAAATAACGTAAGCATTCAGTAAAAAGCTGTTACTTTGATATTGCAAACAGACACTTTATAGTACATTGTGTATTAAGGACGGTAAGTAAGGAATTACGATCGAGGCCCTTAGTAGAAGCCCGAAGTCGGAGACAGAGGGCTTTCGGAGTCGAGGTTCGTAATTCCCGTACCGTTCGTAATACATACAATGTTTTTCATCACATTTGCGAGTAAATAAATAAAATTATAGGTAGTTACTACACAAGTCAGGACAACTAATATTGCGAAATTCGTGATTTTTTTATAAGCGGATGGCGGGCCTTTAACCCACACCACAGATAATACAAATATTTCGTTTAGAAACATAAAGGGCAAATACGTATACAGCCATGACGGTGTAAAAGTAATACGTAGCGAGATTGCAATAAAATACACTCGAGAGCAATGAATCCGGGTCACTTAAAGAATCCTAAAAATCTCGGAAACTAAAAATGCTAGGTTAATGCAATAAATTATATTTAATAGACAATGTAATACTCCTTAAATGAAGGTATTAAAACTTCTTAGTTATTGTATAGTTATATCATAAAAAAATCAAATTTGAAAAAGGGCCACTTTCGAAGATGAAACTACGAAATTACAGCATTTGGTTTTGCTTTTGTTTGTAATCTGTCATTTATGTGGGTACATAAACCATGTTGATAGTGCTCTATATTCATTATTCAAGCTGAAATTATGTCGCTTACGCCTGAAGAATGCACCAGAATACTTACAATGCTGGAAACCGGCCGGAGTCAGCGCGATACAGCCAGGACTGTCGGTGTGTCGCTGTCAACAGTACAAAGAGTTCTCCGACGTTACGAAGAAACTGGTTCTAACCTACGCAGACCAGGAACGGGCAGAACCAGGTGTACCACAGCACGAGAAGACCGATACTTGGTGAACACCATGCTTCGAAATCGCTTTCTCACAGGAACTGAACTCACAAATCAGTTTCGACGCCTCGGAGGAAGTAACCCAAGTGCATGGACAGTAAGACGTCGGCTTGCTGAATCTAACTTAAAACCCCTTAGACCTGCAAACGGCCCTAAACTGGAGCGTGGGCATCGTATTTCAAGACTAAGATATGCCCAGAGCCACGTAAATTGGAGTATTGAAGATTGGTCAAAAGTTATGTTCTCCGACGAATCAAAATTTATGCTCTACAAGCACGATGGAAGACACAGAGTGTATCGAAGACCAGGGGAAAGATTCAAGCAAGCATGCATCGAAGAAAAAGTAGCCTACGGTGGTGGGTCTGTACTTGTGTGGGCCGGAATTTCTTCTGAAAGTCGCACAGAGCTGGTGATCATAGAAAACGGCTCTTTAACTAGCGTAAGATATGTGGAAGAAATCCTCAATGATCACGTTGGTCCATTTATGGTCAATTTAGGTGAGGATGCTATATTTATGCATGACAATGCCCGACCTCATACAGGTAGGATTGTGAATGACTACCTTCAAGAGATGAACATTACTCGTATGGAGTGGCCAGCGCGCAGCCCGGATATCAACCCGATCGAGCATGCTTGGGACGAGCTAGGCAGATGCGTAAAACAACGAAACCCTCCCCCAATCACGCTTCGTGAGCTCAAAATTGCTCTCACAGAGGAATGGGAGAATATTCCCCAAAATCGTATAAGGAACTTGGTGTACAGCATGCCAAACCGCGTAAACGCAGTAATGGAAGCACGAGGAGGCAATACGAAGTATTAAAATTCAAGAAAATCGTAATAAAGTTCAAAAATTTCATGTTTCCTATTTTTGTTTTAAGGAGAGATCAGCAGTTTTTTTCTTTATGTAATTTTGTGTTAATAAAATGTATGGTGACTCATATTTTTTTTACTTTCATTTAAGGAGTATTACATTGTCTATTAAATACAATTTATTGCATTAACCTATCATTTTTAGTTTCCGAGATTTTTAACATTCTTTAAGTGACCCGGATTCATTGCTCTCGAGTGTACCTGTTTAGATAACATTTTAAGACATATTTTTAATTTCGATGTGACGTAAACTCCTTGCTTGAACTTGAACCTGCATACCATGTGTGCAGTGCTACAAATTAAAAAAAAATACTTACTGACCTTGGGCTTCATGGGAAGAAAAAGTCGAGGTCGAGGGTTTTATACGGGGGCATTGCGGCCAAGTTAACCTGCATGTTATAATACTGTTTACGTGTTACTGTGATGAATTTTTATTTATTTGTATAGATTTAGGCATGTCTGTGATTTTAGTCAGGCTTACTCTATGATAGTTTCAAACAACAAAACGAAATAACAATCTACTTTAAATATATTTTATGTCATTTTCTATTCTTATTTTACGAATTATTTATAAATGTAAGTACTATTTGAAATATGATTTCATTCAGAAATTTTAAAAAACGTGCAGTTTTGAATTTTACTAGGAAAAAATAACACGCCTGCAGTCCACCCGTCACAAGAGTCACTCTCGGACACTGACTTATGCTGTTGCCACAGTTGGTGTCCCGAGTACACTTCAACCAACTTAACCGTGCAGGCGGGAAAACACAGAGCTAAAATAAATGTACCAACTTTGACATATCGATGCAAATTTTCTTGACAAGCAGTTACCGCGAAGTTTCGGGTTTTTACTATTTATTTTAAAAAAAAATGATTTAAGTAAGAGAAAACGCAATTACAAATTGTTAAGTGCATCATTACGTATTTTTCGTTACAAAATTCATGCCGTACTATTCAGCCGTTACAGAGAACATTTACCATTTAGGTTGAAAATTAAATGACTATCAAAAAAAAAAATGAGAATGTTTACTAAAATTTTAAACAATACAATTAATTTGTAATGACCTGAAGTATAACATATATTTTTATACGAAAAATGTATGAAGGGATTCATCAACAAAATTCTTTAAACTTAGGGTGTTTTTGGTATTTGAGCGATGTAATCCCCTAAGCTGGTGGAAAAACATTACGTCAGCAAATTTTGTATTGATTTTCGGAATTTTCAATATTTTATTCGGTCGTTTCTTCTTGCTGACAATAAAGCTAAACACAACGGTGTTGTTATAGTTTCAACCCTTAAGGGGGTGAAAAGGGGGATGGAATTTTGTTTTTATTTAAAGTTCTTTATTTTTTCTTTGGCTTATGGTTGGAAACTAACATAACGTAAATCGTTGTTTTTTGTTATTTTAACCCACAAGGGGCTGAAAAGGGGGATGAAGTTTTGTATTGATAATGTTCATTAGCTAAATTTTGTAGGTATTCAAGTAAAACTAATATAAGTACACATGTAACGTTTCTAACTTTTCATAGAATGAAGCGATTGCGATGAAACAAAAACTAAATGTTACTCCAACTTATACACAATATAAGTTGCACGGAACGGTATCGGCATATATGTAGATACCGGTACTTTACAGTAGGTATTTCTTTACAGTATTCCTCAAATATCACACGTATTGGAGGACAATTATCCATGAACAATGCTCTATAAGTATTGTTTTTGTCATAATAATACATAATTATCTAGAAAAAAAGAATTAATACTCTACGCGGACGAAGTAAAATAAAATAATCGTTTAATAATAATCGTTTATTGGACTCAGTAAAATATAGCCGAACTAGCTGATGCCCGCGGCCTCGCCCGCCTGCAAATTGTATACTAAAACCTTCCTCTTGAATTACTCTATCTATTAAAAAAACCCGAATCAAAATCCGTTGCGTAGTTTTAAAGATATAAGCATACATAGGGATATAGGGACAGAGAACGCGACTTTGTTATATACTATGTAGTGATACAATGTCATCCATTAGGGGGTGTACAAAAAAGGCTGCAAAAACTAAATGGACGCCTGACTTCCAAACTAGGTAAAGAACCTGTTTCTTGGAAATAATATCGAAGTTAAGAGGATAAAAATGTTCACAACAACACCGTGGTCCTATGTGTTCCCATCTTTTATATTTTCTAGTCAAATTTTTTTTCTGGATGTTTGAACACAGCGGAAAATCTGGCCATTTTTTTAGGTTTTTGAAGGTTCAGGTTTTAATAAATAATTTATGAAAAAAAAAGAAAACATAGGGACATGCCAATACTGGTCATTCTGGAAAAGAAAATATTGTTCTACCGGCATTATCCAGTGAGGAAACAGGGGACTACGTTTGTATAGAAAAACGGCCCTTGTGTTTCCTCTTAAACCTTACATTGAATATTCGAGTCTGATGCCGAAAATATAGTTTTCAGTTAGAATTTTGGTCAGTTGTTTGGATGTAGGTTCCAGTTTGCAGAAAACGGCTGGAAGGATTTGGACGATATTTGGCACACAGATAGTTTATAAGTAAGTGTATATGTTTATCCTTTTTAATCCCGGTAGTACGTTCCCGTCGATATTTTTCGACATCCACACGGGCGAAGCCGCGGACAAAAGCTAGTATGATATATTTTCACAAAATCCATGACGACGTAGGTACATTTTTCATTATAAGTACCCTTAATGCCCTCTTTGTAAATAAGGTAAAGTAACTTTACCTAAAGCGCCTTCGTTATCAAATATAAGTAGTAATACCTAAGTACGTATATATTAAACTGAAAACTTTGCTACACGATCATTTTGTTTATTTTGAAGTGCTGTAACAATCCTTTGCCTGCAGTCGCATGCGCCAGTCAAGAGTCAAGACTGTTTGAAATGTTTAACGCAATGCTAATATCGAATGGATTGTTAAATTATTCACATCAAAATGCCAGTTTTAAGGGTGTATTCCCGCTGACCCCACCGCTCGTTTTCCTAATGGTGGGGCCAGCGGGAAATGATTAAAATAATCAAAAATTGTTCCCGTTGACCCCACCAGTAGACCAACGAGCAGTGGTGTCAGAGGGAACTGATAAAATAAGTAATAATTGTACCCGTTGACCCCACCAGTAGGCCGACAAGCAGTGGGGTCAGAGGGAACTGATAAAATAAGTAAAAAGTGTTCCCGTTGACCCCATCGTATTTTTAAGCAAAAAAATATTACTCGAAAACATTGTATAGATCGAGTAGTGTTGGAGTAACATTTACGAACAGTACTAGGCCAGCATGAATCAAAGATGGTATATTTATTTCTAAAAGATCGTACCTACCCAGACATATAACCCACCTATCTGTATTGTCCATCCTCTGTAATATCTTTTAATAATATAATTTACAATATACTTTTGCTCTATTTATTAATAAAAAATACTAAGCTTATTTTTTATCACAATTCTAAGAAAGAAATTAATATGCGGAGAAGATGGGATAAAAATTGGATTTTATTCGCATTGAGTTTATAGTGATCGGATTTTCATAGAAGTCTTATTATAATCCGATCACTATAATCTCCACTTGAGCCGCTTTTTGTCGAGTTCCTAGAAAAGTGGAGAAGTTAAAAAAGGTTCGACGTTCACGACTTGTTTTCTTTTCTTAATTTTCCTTGTAAGTAAATGTTTTTTTATTTATAACTTGTATTTGGACGAATTTATATTATGGCTTAATAGTGAGACGGTGTCACCATTATGACCATTTAACACCAATTTGGTAACTTAATCTTTCAATTGTTTTCGGAGAAATACAATGTTTATACAAAGCTCAAAACCGGGAGACCCGGTTTTTTAAGAGCCGGGAAAAACCGGTTTGGATGCCCTGTTGCAACTCATAGGGGTAAATCTGCGGAATTAAGTAGCATACAGCCACGTAATTGTTTTGCCCAGCGTAGCGAACCAATCTGATCTCCGAGCGTGTAGATAATCGCCAGGGTGATGTTGCAAATACGATCCATGTTACAAAACTATCATTGCCTAGGCAGCTAAAGATACGCTTACGCCTGTATAATGGGACGTTAAAATGATGTCCACGCACACCCAGACACATGTCTACTTGGCTTAAAAACGACTCATCCCCAAACCATGTAGTAAAGGGCGAATCGTTTTTTTCTCCATAAAAAATCTTCAGAATTCCTATATCTATTGGAAAACCCCGACTTGAATTAGAAAAAGCCATCTCAAAACGGTCTCTCATCCACCTGCCTATCCATCTGCCTATACTAACGAAATAATAGGTTAACGTGGAGCACCCATCTATACCTTTATACATGAACTTACGCTTTTCCCCATGAGGGTAGACAGAAACTACAAAACGCCACCTGGACATGCAAAAGGAGTATGTCAAGATCGCCATCTTTACTGTAAACTCCTTTTGATTCATCAACGTTCATAGAACTTGTTACAAACCTGCAACCACTCGTTACTTTTTGATGTATTGCACCAATTGCATCGATCGTAGGTATCAAATTATAGTTTGAATTAATAATAAACAGTATTAAGGTCAGTCCCACAATTTGTATCGTTTGTGACGCAGCAGTGGTCAAATATAGATGAATATTTGATTCCTTTGGCTAGTAGAGTGGCTATTGAATTTCCACTTGACGTGTATTTTCTAATGTTTGAAGTAGGTAATGTGTTCATATGCAGCAAAGCTAATGCTTGCATGCTAAATGCTTCGCGATACGTATGGCTTCCAGATCTTAGTTATCAAACTTATCTTCAACAGGCGCTACAGATAAGTTAGTTTGTCCGAGCCAAAGCATACTTCAATGTTATTTCAATCCTACCCTGCGAAGTTTGTATTGGGACGAGAATATCTAATTACCCTTCCGTGAGCACAATTCAATTTCCATGTGGGCGGCTGATCCGGCCCTATGCATCCCAAATTCACGTAGGTGCAACAATTTTGTGCAAGTTTGACCTTTTGAACGCGGGAGCATATACCCACGCGCATTTTGACACGCTTCCTTGTCACGTATATGTGACAATGCCGTTCAAAAGGTTGATATACCATGGCTAAGTTTCGGGGGGTAAATGGCGGTTCGAAGTCATGGGAGTCAGTAGACGATACATAACAAGACTCCTACTGCCTCAATTTTTTTACCGGTGTAACTTACCAAGAACGACAGCATATAATCGAGGGTTTCCTCGGTGAGCACGGCGACGCTGTTCGGGCCTGCCAACTTGTCCGCGACGCAGCCGAGCACCACGCATATGTTGCGCTCCACCTGTACGTCGATTTCGCCCGCCAGCGCACGCATGGCCGATAAGCCCAACGTTTGCTGTAACTGAAATCATCATAAAAAAACTTACATTACATTTCACCTGTATGGAGGTCAATGGTGCGAGTCCCCCCCAATAGAAGGTGAGCGTTATTAACCGGGCACTATCCGGGCTGGCAAGTACTGAAATACAGGCTGACCTCACTTACTTAGCCCCGTTTCCAAAAATTTAGATTATAAACAATTAAGGCGACGACTTTAATAAAATTACAAATTGGCCAAGTGAAAGCGTCAGGCGAGTCGAACTACTCAAGTTTACGTAAGCTTTACAATAAAAGGGCTGCATAAAAAGTATATCCAAAATATAGAAGCCGGGACGTCGTAAATTCGATTGGAAGTTTTCAGAAGCTATGCGACTGGGCACTTCTGCATTTATTCAGATTTAAACGATTTTGATGACTAACTGTTGCTTTCGTCTTAGACTAGCAGAATGGCTAGTAATTAGTATGCCATCACTTCGTGGTACAAATACATACATATCCAGGATGAAAAGTTGTCTTTGTTTTTCTTCAGGTCCCAAGATAACTATCTGAGTAACGGTAAAGGTAAAGTGTAGGTACGAGGATACCAACTGAAAGCGTCTATTTTGTCCAAATTTGTTCATCACCTAGGCAACACATATAGTGACCGCCTCTAATCTTTTCCCGTGAACAGAGTAACACAGGCCGCTTACGCCTCGCGTGTTCCATTGTCAGAGCTGTAGGCACGAGGAGGGTGCGATATTTTGGGCAACTATAGAAACTAGTCTATCCGAGGCGAAAAAATATTTAAGAGCTGCTTTCGCTCGCTTGTACTCTTATTCTCGTTTCTATTTGTGTGAACAAAATTAACCTAATTATCCGAGAATATCCTAAAATATTCCACTTGTACATTTTTCTGCATATTTCAATAATCGCTGCGAGTTTGCGTTACGTCCAAATCGTCAGAATATTAAATGACAACTTTTTTGGGTATACTTAAAAATAAGAAAAAATAACTGACACGCTCGATATTTTTCTTACGTTAAGCCACCCCCACCATGCAAACTATCCGATTAACATACCTGCATCACTGAAGATACGTGGGGCATATATGCTATCAATGTCTGACGCGCTCGGACATTTCCATTAACAGTTTTTTTTTTTAACAACGGTGATCCGTTGGCCGAATCATACGTATTAATATCATTTTTTTTTAATCATTTAAGCTCCAATAGGTTTCCACGACGCTCGAGTAAATCCACATTTGGCATAATGAGCTCCCACTATCGCTTTTGAATCCTTTTTTCCGATTGACAGGCTGTATAAAGCGACAAAGCTACGCCTTCTGCGAATTGACAAACGGGCATCGAACATATATCCGAAGTGTGCAAAAGAAGTTCCATGAAAACGGGTCGATATTTTTTGGGCTGTTTTCATGAAACTGAAGATAGCGCCCATAGCATAGCTGTATACATCACAATAACACATAGACTTTAAACATTTTACAAAAACGACGTTACGGACGAAAGCTAGTAATAAAATATAACGGCATCCACATTTATAATTAAGCTAGTAGGTATGCTATGGTTCGAACGTGCGAACAGGCGCGTTTGCGGCTCGCGGCGGCTGACCAACGTAACTCGATTTTCTGATAGAACCTTTGATTTGAATGGAAAATAAGGGTTGCGACTTCATGGGGTATCAAAATGAAGGGTTTTAAAAGTTGATTACAAAAATAAATACAACTTATATGTCGAAATGAGATTATATGATATAAAAGTAAAAACATCGTATAATAACGTATCGCATATTCCCATCATCCGGACACGAATTCAGACTCCGTGGATCGTATAATAAAGTAAGTTAAATCGTCTGCGAAATCTTTCACATTAGGCAAGTACTAAACTAAAAAACTGAAAATAAAAATAAGTCATTTAAATAACTAAAAGCATGAAACGAACATTAATCAAATTAAACAAAAGTTAAAGGAAGGAGGCGGGACCCATTCCATTTTCATAATTTTATATTAAAATAGGTCTCGTCAGTAGGCACTCGTTTCCAGGAGAAACTAAATCTTATTCTTCTCGTTGACACTCCGTAAAACCCTTTTACCAAAACCTACCTTTATGACTTGTTCTTTAGACGGCAGCGGGCAGTCGTCGAACACGATAGTGATGGCAGAGGGCCCCAAGGGGTTGTCAAGCGGTATGATGTTAACCATAGATTGCACCACCTGGAACCACCCCTCCTCTTTATCTGCGATGACGTGTAGTTTCACTAAAGAAACTGGCGATTCTTCGTCACTGCAACAAAGGAGAATCCAATTAGTCCATTACGTTTAAAGCACATATATAAGCAGTGCACCGGATCTGCAACACCTTAGCCCTTTTTTACTAGCTGGTCCCGAACTGCTTGAGTTGAGGCGATGCTGGTTCCGTGCGCTGCTAATTAATAACTGTGCGTTGACCTTAAGATGCTAATAGGACTAAAGCATCACACGTCTTACGGCAAAGACAGGAAAAAATCCGGCCAAGTGCGAGTTTCGTATAAACTTGTTGATATTTTGTTATTAAACTGCTTTCTTTGCTTCTTGCCAAATTTCATGATTCTAGGTCAACGGAAAGTACCCTAAAGGTTTTGATTCCCTTGTGTATCGCAGAATATGCGACATAAACGGTCCTATCTTTTGATTGCGTTGACTTGCACTGATTCAAGGGGTGGCAGACCTGAGTACCTATTTGTTATAAATTTCAGCTTGATACCTCTACGCGTTCCTGAGAAAAAAGATCTTGACAGACGGACAACAAAGTGATTCTAAAACGGTTCCGTTTTTGCCGACTGAGGTAAGTAACCCTAAAAAGAAGTGCGACGACAAAACACTTCTAATTTATTGGAAATATTACTCAAAAATGAGTTGATAAATCGAAAATAATTAAGTAACGGATTTTGGAAACAACCATAGTTCACTTTCTCAGATAAAATGCTTAACATTAACAATGTATTTCACAGATTCGACAGTTTTCTTTTCAAAGAGCTATATGTCATCTTGAACTTCGACAGTTAATTATTTCGACACGTCTCAATTTCGAAAACAATAGTAAGTTCGAGTACTCATTGCTTCGACAAAGCATACTACTTCGACAACTCACCTTCGAAAAACACTACTGCGACATATCCCTTCTTCGATGTGCACTTGTTCGGCGGATTCCTTTCTCGACAGAACATACCTTCGACATAGTCGCTCTGATTAATATATTTTTTATATTTTTATAAAATCATTTAATTCGAGCAACACGTCTGTTACAATAATCGAAATAGTTAACTGTCGAAGTTCAAGATTACACTCCTTTTCAACAAGTATTTTTTTTCAAATTTGAAATTGATGGGTGGGTCACTAGTATCTTTAAAAATGGCTAACTTAAAATTTTGACGAGCAACGCCAACAAGCTGTGCTAATTACCATGGTCCAGAATGCACGTGGTGGTTGGCGTATAGCTGAGGACGACGAGGCTTCATGCCAGTCGCACACTGCAGAACGTGAGCGAGAAGCGAGAGCGCGGTGGACGAAAAGGTCTATCATATTTAAATCGTAAGTTTCCGCAACACGCCTTTGGAACAACTCTATCTAATATCTATTGCGTATAAATCTATCTCAATCGCCCTTCAAACGCAGCGCGCCACGAAACTGAATATGAGTTTCTTTGTTCGCAGTGCTTTACATTACAATTCTAGGCAATGGAAAACAAAAGGATCAGGTTTCAAACACAGGCGATCGATACACTTCGTTGTATCGTTAATAAAGAGGTCCCTGGAACCGTCGGGAGTTGCTCGTCGATCTGTTCTAGGAAGCTCTTCAAGCACATGTTACAATTTCCGGCATAGGACAGGCTAGATCGTCGAACGTCCAGTCCATCAATTCCCGAAATATAACAAAAATAACCATATAAATTCATGACTGCGTAATATTGAAATGATTCAATATTACGCTGTCAAGATATAACAATTACTTATTTGGTTGCAACATTGATTTTAAATATTTGCTTTTTCATATTATGTGGTAATACTAAATGAACTCGAGGTTGCTATTATTTATAGCTTCCTAACGCAAACTGTACGCAAAGTTTATTCAGACCGTGATTTTATTTTACAGATGTATCATTTCATTTCATGTATAATGTCGTTCCCAACGTTTGACAACAACTAATTTTTAGCTCTATGCACAAGCATGAAAAAAAGATTACAAAACCTCCTCTTTTTTGAGCTCGGTTATTAAAAACTTATATCACTATTTGAAAATGAGAATAAGTGAACATAGAAGATAACAATCATCATGTTTTGTATAGGAATAAAAACCCACAAAGCGGTTGCCAGTTCCATATCTATGATTGTTAAAAAAAAAAAAAATTAGAAATCAGCCAAAGTAATGTGAAATGTGAAAGTCATCTAAAAATCTGTCTTTACGTTGCACTGTTTTAGACTTTCACGGTTTTTCACTACACTTAAAGTACTTACGGGATGATATCCGTATTCCCGCGATCATGATGCTTGCAACAGCGTCGAAATATCGGGAGCTCATCGAACGAAAAGAAAATCACGGATATCATCCCGTAAGTACTTTAAGTGTCTTTACGTTATTAAATATTTCTGCATCACAGATGAGCTTATATGGGAACAAGCCCTGCAAGGAATTAAAAAAAAAAGGTATTTGAGGAAGCTATTGCCGGCGAGCTGCGGCAAGTTTGCACCCGTACTCTATATAACAAAAATTTTGATGAGATCGACGTTTCGTATTCCCCTTTTTTCTCCTCGAAAACTAAGCTGATTCAATTATTTTTGACATTAAAATGTAAAGGAAGAGAGTTCGAGTTTGCCTGGCAGTCCTCTAATCACGGGAGGGTCATATTTTCTTTACTTATTAGTTGCTGAAAAAATTAAACGACAGGAACGAAATGATTGCTTAGAGCTTAGATGAATTATTCAGGAAGAAAAAAGGGCAATGCATTTGTATGGAGAATCGCAGCCCCTGTTCCCTCTTAAATGGATTTCTTAATCTTTTGTAAGAAGCTTACAACAAAACAACGGACTTCCTACGTATAAATTAAAAATAAACGGCTACCGCTTTTCCTACGAACCTTTATATATGTCGATATCTTGGATAACAAATAAGGGTTTCTTGCGAAAATTCAACATAACGTGCAGTTTTCTCGAAAATACGAAAGAAATAAGAACGCAATAAGGATGCTCTTCTGGTATAAAATCTATAAATATCAAGAAAAGGAACTAGGTATAATATGTCAGCCAAGCTCTCAACAGACATTCAGACTTTCTATATAAGACGATTGTGTTCCAGTTCCAAGATTCAACAAGATACATTATATCATCGTACCTACTTCGTAAAGTGAGCTATTTATACTCGTATTGTACCTACTCTAAGCTCCTGACTGACAATACCATAACTGGGTGGAAGTGACACCAACGCACAAACGGGTACTACCACGTATTCAGTTTCATTTTGAATCGAGCTTTTTTTTTTAATCTGCTGTTGCCTACAATACTCAGCGGCGGCGGCGATCCCACACTTTCGTGGAGTACTTCCAAACTCGAGCTGCAACTGAGAAATTCCCAGTGGAAAAGCTAATAAAACTTTTGCGCGAACCGAGAATTGAACCCAGGAGTCCAGGACCTCCAGGCTTGGCAGTCGTTCTTGCAACAACGAGACCAACGGAGCAATTACAAAAGTTACGCCGAGAACAAAACATATTTTAGCCTAGGTATTAAGTGAGTACAATACATTTTATTGTTTCCATATTACATTTTATAGAATTATATTCCCAATAATCTATTAATTGATATAATAAAACAAAAACCAAAGGAAAAAGGATTTATCGAGGAAATGAAATTATTATTTTCCAGCATCTCTGTTCCAAGAATATGCCTTTGTTGTATTTGATGATCAAAGAGGGTTTTATTCTATGCTGCATTTTCCATTTACCTACATCGTACGTCTAACAATGTTCATTCGAGGAACAGTAAAAATATGAGAATGAAAAAGTTTTTGATATATTATTTCAACAATAAACTGGCATTCGTGTAACCAGCAAATTGAATTACGTTGAATCAAAGGGAAAACGTTGGAATAAATAATGTCCAAATATAATATGGATTGATTACTGGAATAGTTTCGATTAACCTTCCTAAACTCGCGCATTGGTCTGTGGCTCCGAAAAAACAGTCTTTGAAACATGATGGCATTTTGCACTTCCTGTTAGCTTCATTATTAGTTGCTACGATCCTTTCAGGACGAATATACGTATTAGGCGAATGTTGGTCTGTTACAACGACGCGAGGATAGGTGTTACAGGATTTGTCTACTGTGATTTTGTACTGAAATTTAAATTATGAAACTTAGGACTGAAATTATTTGTGTTTATTATAGCTCAGATATCTCTTAGAAACTTAAGTTTGTCAGAAGAAAAAATGTATATTTGCTAATATTTTACCTTTATAAAAAATAACCATTTATCAGAAAGTTCAGTAAATAGTCGGTATATATTCATTTTTACGATACTTCTTGGGATATCCCCATAAAACAAAATATCTCCGTATAAGTTATTTGAAAAAAAAAACCGGCCAAGAGCGAGTTGAACTCGCAAAGCCAAAGTCAAATTTTCCGTAAGTGAACGTATTATGTTGAGTTTACCACTTTATTTTCAATTGATAGAATTCTTATAAATTTTCCTGTACTACAGGCTATAAACTATATTTTTATCCATGTGCAGATTAATAAAAAAAAGCTGTTGCATGTTAATCAAAGCTCTTTGCTCCACATAAGCCGAACATCGGTGAACAAAAGCCCCATGCAATCTGGGTACCACACTTACAGCTCGTGTACATTCATGAAAATACTCTCAAAAATTAGGTCTCGGTCAAATTATGAAAAAAGGCAATCACAGATTTGGCTAGAATAACATGTCATATTTCATAACCATACTTCTCGCGTGGGCAAAATGAGAACTAACGCCGCCGTTTTATTTTTTCAATACTTTTCACAATGTTTACCAATAGCGCTCTCCTGTCAACCTCAATGGAACGTCATCATCATCTGCTTAGCTTTTTCCCAACTATGTTGGGTTCGGCTTCCAGTCTAACCGGATGCAGCTGAATACCAGTATTTTGCATGGAGCATCTGCTTATCTGACCTTCAATGAAGCCTCAAAAGATCCCTATAAAACTGTAGTATAGACAATTACGTCAGCCGTAAGATCGTTCAAAAATATTTTCATTTTTCTTTTTCAATCCAATGTACCTTATATTTTATTAAAAGTACGGTAGAATTTAAGGACTGTCTAGGTATTTAGCTTGCGGAGCCCGCACTTGCACAACCCATCACATTGTCTTATGATTTGGTCGACTTATTCGTTAATGGCGCAATAACACTAGTCACCGCAATACATACATAAATCCTTCGAATGAAACATTCATTACGAAGTTGAATAAAACATTTATTTCAAGCATCATAAAAATATAATCTTAGAAACACTTCTTCAAATAACTGGGAGGCCGGCGACGGCGCGGCGCGGGCTTCATCATCGGCAATTACGATGCTCCTTACACATGCTAGCAGCAACTGTATTGTTTTAGCCTCTATCATCTCTGCACACCTTGACTGTACATTTCTTGTGTTGTATATACTTCACCACGAAACAAGTGGAACTGGTAAACAAATAAAATGCACAACTATTCACAGCAAAACCACACATCAAGATTTTAATTTGGTCAAGACAGAGAAGTGACAAAATTTTTGTCAATTATGACATCTTCTGTTTTGATTGACGACATAGCTTTGAATGTTGCTATTTGAACTAAATTCTCCAAAAAAACGTAACGGTAGTACTTTACGTTTTTATTAACAGCAGTCACCTATAAATAATTAATAACATGATTATTTAATAACATAAAACATGTTGCGAATCGTATAAGAGGCTGAATTAAAAGCAAAGAACTCATGTGATTTTAAAGGTAAGAGGAGTCTTACCCAAAATAGCTTAGATTTGATGGGATAAAACAAGCAAGCCATCGCAAACATGTAAACGGCTTGTCTTGTTTAGATTTAATGGGATAAAACAGGTAAGTTATCGCAAAAATGTAAACGGCTTGTCTTGTAATACTAAGTTGCAAACGTCTCATGATACTCAATATTACTACCATTAAAATAATTAGTATTACAGGGTAAACTTTAATTCAGTATTAACATTGTTTACAATTTACAAAATCTATTAAAATAAACTAAACTAAATAAAAATGGCGTCAAAAAACTCCTTCTCAACGTTGGTTGTCAACTGGTAATGTCCCCAAGAGACTGGCGGCGTTACCACGCTGTATGGCAACGCTAAGCCTTTGGCCAAGGTAAAAGTCAGCCCTAGGGTCACGGGAAGTGAAAACTAAGCGTTTTGAAATTTCCTTGAAAAGGCTGTGAGCGCTCGGTCCTAGATTGTCAACCCCAAACGGCTCGAAAATATAGTTACCAATAAGGTTACTATATTTTCGCCGCTTGAGGTTCTCCGCTGCCGCAGCGGCAGCCCCTGCACAGCACGATGAACTAGAAAGACGTGTAGGCGCAAGAGAATCTACACATGTAGCATCCCACACTAAAGGCCTACCCATCTTCCATGGAAACAAAAACATGCCGTCCGGTCTCTTGCCATCGTCACGTGCCAAGCCATTGGGTTATAATAAAGCAGGAACGCCGACGGTGACAAGAGATCGACAGATGATGTCATTTAAGTTCGCGTGACGTGCAAAACGGTCCGCACTTCGGCTGCATGACAGGCCGTGGCGTCCGAGGCTGTTGACAACTTCAACACAGTGACAGCGATGAGAAGAACAGCATGGGGCGCCTAGGCGTAGAGCAACAGTAAGGCGGAAAGTGGTGTCGTCGAGCAACGTGCGTGTGCTCGACGACGGTAGTGCGTGAAGCCAAAGACCAGATTCCCAGTCACCCAAAGCCAGCAGGCGCGCACGCTCAGCAGTAGTAGCAGACGTGTGCAGTAGATTGATTTGAACTACTCTGCAGAGAGGCTCGTCCCACTGTTTTTGGGAACCGTCTCTTTTTTTTTTTTAATCTCGGCAATTTACATTTATTTGTGTTCTAAACACAAAAATATTTGAATTTTCTATTTTTCATATTAGGCTGTTTAGCGGCTTTATACCGTTGCTTATCCTCCAACCTGACGAACAGTTTCCTAATAATTCATGACTAAAACATTTTTTGTTTTTTATTTTATTTCTTCAAAAGTTTTTTGAAAAGCGTCGTTTAATACACAACATTTGTTATTGCAGTTCTTGGCTCAATAACACCCTACCGCTTGGGTGTTAATTCTCACGAATACATTAACAAACTTTCTCCACCTGTCTCAAAATGTACTAAGTTATTATTCTTAGCCTAACATAAATATATCCCTAGCCTGTGAACAAACAAATTGCAAAATTTCCACGTGTATCGAAGTATTAATAACCATCGCCATGGCGACACACACACACATACATACATACACGCACGCACACACGCGCCCACACGCATACATATTTCATTATTCGATTAATAAGCAGGATATTATAATGTACAAAGTACAAGAAAATTATTACACGACAAATCCGCAGTCGATAATAATAATAATCGTAGATAACGAGCTCTGCGAAACATGAAGTCATAAATGTTATGTGAAAAATGTCGTTTTAACTTTTTGACTTTGCCAAAAAGGTAAAGTAAGGAAAAAAAGTAAGGAGGTAAGGGCAAACCTTTCGTCTTTGTTTTAGGCTCAAATTGTAGCTGGCTAAATTATCCAGAGGAATTTTTCATAAATTTTTGGTATCTTTCTTAGTTTCCAAAATATCGAGCGCGATGATCAAAAAATCGGAAAAAAATATTTTTTTTTTCACTACTTTACTCGAATACTTCTTTTTGCACCTTACAGCTTTTGTGAAGACGCGTCTTTTAAGCCTTTTTTGAATATCATATCTTCACAACTCTCCGAGATATAAGGGGATCGCACTTTTTAGTGATATCGGAGCCTACACTGGAGCGAACGAAAATACATTCATTCCAATGTCAAAAAAGATATTACACGGAATGAAAAGCCCCGTACCTGCTTCATATAATGTGCATACTTTCAATGATGAACGCTTCTGAAAAGAAGAGAGCCCCCAACGGCCGATCTACTTTGAATGACACCATTGAATTGCAACTTTGACACAGCAAATATCTTAAAATCCAAATAAAGGTTTTTAAACTTCAAATTCCTGAATCAAATCTTACCAAACAATTTAAAAAAAAATTGCTAACCTTACTGTGTCATATATCAAATGAAAGAACTCGTTATGAAGATCTCAAATATATTTTCAATACACTTCCTCGAAAACTGGTTCATATCGTACTACGATTAGTTTCACAATGCAATGTATTTCACACGCGTGCAATTTTTTATTTTCCAACACGTGTGCGGGAATGATAATTGCCACATATAACTTATACTTAGTCCTAATCGGTTCAATACCTCTATTCACAACCGTCTCGCGCCAGTTTCATTTTGGCACTTGCCGATGCCAAGTCCCATCATGAAACTGGCGCGAGACGGTTCTCTCTATTCGGAGGTGAATGTCTTTTTCTAAATTCGGCAAAGAGATATGCGTCTTTACGGCGTTAATATTTTTTGTATATTTAAATAATGTTTATAAATAGAATATCATCAAAAACCATGATTATTACAAAAAAAAAAGGTTATGAACCAATTAACATTTGAATTTCTATTAGGCTGTTTAGCGGCTTTATACCTTTGCTTCTACTTCAACCTGGCGAAAGCAAAGCGCGAAAAAAAAAATGAGTCATAGTTTCCTATTAATTCATGACAAAACTATTTTTCGTTCTTATTATTTTATTTCTTAAAAGTGTATTGAAAAGCGTCGTTTAATAGGTACACACGTGGACATTATTTTGTTATTGCTCAAAAACAACCTCGCCTACAGCTCGGGTTTTAATTCCTCCTCCAATGCAATAACAAACATGCTCCACTTGTATCAAAATGTACTATTTCGTTATTATTGTAAAATAAATAGTTCAGGTTTTATTCATGAAAGAAGACGAAAATTGACCATCTCCCCCCCCCCCATCTCCGAAACTACTGAGCCTAAAATTTTGAAAAAAATACAAAATATAGTTAATTGCTTGTAGATTACAGGAAAACCTAAGAATACCTAACTAACCTAAGAATTCTATCAATTGAAAATAAAGTGGTAAACTCAATATAATACGTTCACTTACGGAAAATAGTTCACTAAAACACCACTAGATAGCGCTAGTAGTAGTTAACTCGCGTCTTACTGTGAGGATTTCAAATGTGATATTTTGTATTCATTTACAGACACAAGAGAAAAAGTTGCTATTTACCTCAAAAATTAAAACAATTATGGAATCATGAAAAAAGAAAACAAAATATAGTTCATCTGAAAATAACATGGTTAATTGTAATCGATATCAGCTGCAAAATAATAACTGTTTTGTTTTAATATCGTCTTCCCATCTTGTAATAGCCACATGTAGACTTGTATAAATCACAACGAAATATATATATACGTAAGAAATAACTATATACTACCATAGGACTGATTTTTGACTGGCACACCTTTTGCGTAGGTACGCGAACCACGGCGCTTGCACTACTCGTATTTTCGAAATGGCTTTCGTGGAACAGGAGCTTTGTAGCTTGCTGTTACAAAAGCTATTAACTGAAGGACGGGACTTGTCGTTTGATGTTTGGGTAGAATTTTGAATTTTTATGTTGCACACAGGACTGACAGGTAAAAGTGAAGACTGAGTTGATATTTTTATTATAAACTAGCTGTTGCCCGCGGCATCGCCCGCTTGAAGTTCGGTAACTGTCCCACTGAATCATACTAAAGGGATAAATAGTATCCTACATGTTAATCCAGGATATAAACTATCTATGGGCCAAATTTCATAATAATCACAATCACCAACACCGTCATTATCACAATCACCATCACTGTCACAATCACCATCACTATCACCATCACTATCACCATCACTATCACCATCACTATCACCATCACTATCACCATCACTATCACCATCACTATCACCATCACTATCACCATCACAATCACCATTGTTATGGTGCACAATCATTATCATCGTAATCACAATCATCATCGTCATCATTATCACAATCATCATCATCATTTTCACAATCACCACAATCAGAATCGTCATCATCGTAATCACAATCATCGTAATCAGAATCATCATCATCGTAATCACAGTCATCATCATCGTTATCGCAATCATCACAATCAATCAACAATAACCCTGTCTAAAAGTCGGATCCGCCATTTTCTGGATCTCAAAATAAATGCTTTGGACTCCCGTTTCAACCCCTTAGAGGATGAATTTTGAAAAATCCTTTCTTAGTGCACCCTCAAACCTCTTAAGGAACCTATGTGCCAAATTTGGAATCTCTAGACTCAACTCTTTGGGCTGTGCATTGATTAGACTTTGTCACCCTCTCTTAGGGGTTGAATTCTGAAAAAACCTGAAACCCGTTTCTACTCATTCATCAATAGGAGCACTCCTGTGAAGTTTCGAATAAAATATTCTAACTAATCTTGTTTCCCCATACAAACTTTGGAGCCCCGTTTAACCCCCTTAGGGTGTGAATTTTGAAAAATCCGTTCATAGTGCATCCCTAGACCACATAAGGAACCTACTTGCCAAATTTGGAATCTGTAGACCCAGCGGTTTGGGCTGTGCGTTGGTCAGTTTGGCGAGTCCGTCAGTCAGTTTCATCTTTTATATATTTAGATTGCTGTTATGATTGGGCATATTGTAACATAGAATCAACCAATTATGAATTCGGGAGTTGGTACACGCCACGGGCGGTACTGAATACCGATGTTATGAACATCTATTGTGTTATGTTACGAACTTGCAGTTAAAAATATACATCGGTATTTGTTAACCAGGTAAAAAGAGGATGGATCTTTCGGAATATCATAAAATATTTATAAAATAATAAAATGCTTGCCCTATTAAATGAAGACATAGAGCTGCCCGACTTTTGTAGTTCGCCCTCCAGACAACCTGGGCAAGGCGGCGAAAAACTACAGAGAACACCCAAAGATCGTACCAAAAACCCTTTGGAGGGCGAGGGGCTGAAAAAGAAAATGTACACAAATAAAAAAAAATTGCACACACGCAGACGATACAATTCACAAGTTACTTAGTTTTCACTTCTATCGGCAGTCCCCAAGGACTGCCCCGCATGTTTTTTTATACATGTTTTTAATGTAAGATTTGTACTTTAAACACCTTCACGAACCCCGTACTAATCAATCGATCCATCAGCACAATGTTTTAAGTGCGTTACATTGAGTCCAACCGAAAACATGATTTTTCACCCCAAAAAAAAGTCATTTCCCAGCAATTTTTTTTTGCGTTGGGTTACTTAGTTTGAAGTACAGGATGCTTGGTTGACGGCTTCTGTTTACATCCTGTATACCTACTTACCTTTATTTAGTGGTAAATATGTTAAATAGCAAACGTTCCAAGATATGTTTAATTATCTTATTCCAACCAACAAGAAGTGCAAAAATTGCAGTCTTTGAAAACTAACTTGTCTGGCGAATCAGAATATCTGTTACCCCATTTTATCTGACTGACCCAGAAGAAGCGTACAGTTTATCGCGTTCTATGCATGACTGGAATTTAAAATCTTAAATCTATAAAAATGATTAACAATTAATGTTTTAGTTTTATTTCAATCACTCAAGCCGATTAGTCGGCACTTCTTGCCGACTAGTCGCCTACTATAAATATGGCCGGACAGTCAGCTTTCGTCGGTGCATGCATCTCTAGCATATTCTGTTACGTCACTAGGAGCTACACTGTCACTCAGGCATACTGCAAACATACATCCATACATTCATACAGTTTACCTATGTAGCCAGAAGCATTATAAAAATGGAAATGCTCCAGGAAAAAGGAACACCCAAATACTCCGAAATAATGTATTCCGAATTTCGATGTTCCGATTATTAAAAGTCCGAATTTCATAACACCTAAGTATTATAATGTCCATTGTTAAAATAAATGTAAGTCGTAAATACGATTTGTCTGTTGTCCGATTTTCATATATCCGAAGAATCAAATGCTCGATGGATCGTCGGTGCGAAAAACGACATTCCGATTTTCAATACTTCGAATAAACTGCTATCATAAGGATTCTGATTGTGATTCAATTATTCCCTTTTGTCTCCTAAAATTATTTGTCCGAAAATCATTATCCATAACACGTTTGCTATAAACTTCAGTAACCATTGTATATAATTAGAAATTTTGTTTTAATCTTTTCTTCTAGAACTATTCTGTCATAATATTGAGTATACTAGTGACTATAATAATTGAATCTCCTAATTTTGCATGAAATATAGTCGTAGTCAGAAGGATGTGACGACGTCCCATTCCGTCTCGCTCCGGACCATGGCACGAACCAGAGCCGGAAGCGAGAGGTCGCTGCCGCCGATCGCCACCTCGAGGACACGGCGGTACTCCACCCAAGCAGGGCACACCTCCACCGTGTCCTCCAGTCGATCCTCACAATGGAAACACCCGGGCGTCTCCTCCCACCCGATTCGGTGCAGGAACTTACCGAAACATCCGTGTCCGGTAAGAACCTGCGTCAGGCGGAAGGTGAGGACGCCGTGGCGTCTCTCCAGCCACTCCTGCACGGGGTTGCGACAGTCGCTCTCTCCATGTCGCCATGAGATCCCGCCGGAAGTCCGTCCGCTGAGCGACAATTTGCCGCGGCAGCGTAGTTTCGCCCCGGCGTAGCGCCTCCGCGCGCCACTCGTGTAGGCGCGCGAGGACTATCGTCTCCAGATCCCATGGCGGCAATCCGGCAAGGAGGCTCGCAACCTCGCGGGAGATCATGCGGTACCCCCGGATCAGCCTTACGGCCACCACCTTTTGGGGCGCGTTCAAATGGTTGGCAGCTCGCTGCCTCAATGAACGCGCCCACACCGGGGCCCCGTAAAGGGCCATGGACCGCACGACTCCCGCGTAGAGCCTCCGGCAGGAGGTGTTTGGCCCCCCCAGGTTGGGCAGGAGCCGCCTGAAGGCAGCCCCTGTCCGCTCCAGTTTGGGGGCCAAACGTCGGAAATGCTCCGCGAAGTTCCACCGGCTGTCGAGGACGAGACCTAGGTACTTCAACGTCGACTCGACGCCGATGGGTAACCCTCCCGCCGTCACTTCTGATCCCGGAGGTGGCGCATTCCGAGGCCCATGAAAGCACATGGCCTCGGACTTGTGGAATGCCACCTCGAGACCCAGTTTCCGGATCCTCTCAACGACTATCACAACCCCGCGTGTCATTATTTCGGCCGCCGCCTCGTGCGACCTCCCCTGTGCCAGCACCAGCGTGTCGTCTGACAACGCTGACGCCGCTAGGGAGGTCGGCGCGCAGCACCCAGTCGTAACCGATGTTCCATAAGGACGGGCCTCGAACCGATCCCTGCGGAACACCGCACGACATCTCTCGCCGGTTCCATTCCCCGCTGCGACCGAGGTAGATGACGGCTCTGTCCGTCAGGTAGTCCCCGACCACACGACGGAGGTAGGTCGGCACCCGGTGATACCGGAGTGCCTCCCTGATGCAGCTCCAGGGCATGGAGTTGAAGGCGTTGGCGATGTCGAGAGACACCGCCAAGACAACCCCACCCCGGAACACCGCATCCCCCGTCGTGAGGGCTCTCACGCGCATGATGGTCTGCCCTACCCCTAGAGTGTATATGAATCGCGTAGGTGCGGAGGGGCGAGGCGGCCCGCGAGTTGAGGAGCAGGTGGTTGTAACCCTCACCGCCGCGGGTGAAGCTGGCCAGCTTGCCGGCCAGTAAGCCGAAGCTGAAACCATTTGCGACGATAAGCTCGCGTAGGACCGCCGGAGCCCCGCAGCGCCGGAGCCGTGACAGAAACCATGCCTGCTGCGCATGCTGCATGCTTGCTTGCATGCTCGCTTGCATGCTGCATACTTCCCTCTGCCGAGCAATTATGTGTTTATTTGTTTTGATATTCAGTTTTACAAGCCGTTTTTATTTCGGAATTCGAATTAATCGATGTTTTAATAATCGGGATTCGTATTTTTAATGTTTCGTATTATCGATAAGTCGGACTTTTTGTTTTTCGATCTATTGAAACACGGTATTTTGAGAATAGTAATTATGAACGTTAGAAATATTGAAATTTAGGAATGATAAAATACGAGTAGGATTAATGATAAATCGGAGTTGTTTTATTAGGAATGTTAAACCATTAGGAATTATGAAAATCGCTATTTTGAAATTCGGATTCGTGACTGTCGGAATAAAATTTTTCGTATTTATGTAGTGTACCCCCAGTAAACACCTACATCAATTGTTTTATTCACCAAACAAACAGATGAAGACTTTATTGCCTCCATAGATCCATTGGTTTTGAATTAGCGAGGATAGAGGCTCTCATCCTGAAGTAGGTACTTTATTACTCGCCTATATTTGACAAGAATAGACTTTAAAATCAGATTCGAGTTTTTCAGAGTAACAATTATTGCTTGTAACAATTTTAGACAAGCCCTTTTCGGAAACACTCAAATCATACAAAAAGCAGTTTCATGTGTACATTTCATAACATTTTTATTAATTACGTAGCCAGGCCCACTAATAGCATAAGTTCTTAGTAAAGTTAGTAGCAAAGTTGTGCGAAAATGTTTTGAAATCCTCGGCATCACAGAAATAATCTGCATTTCTGAGATACCAAGATGTTGCACGCACAATGATCCACTAGGGACTAAGTGCGGAAACCAAAACCCCATAATAGAATAACCGCGATGTTGTAGGAAACGAAATATACGAATGGTGACGACCGAAGTATTTATGCTTAGCTAAGCATTAGATTAAAATAAACAGTGTCAGATACTGTGGCAGTGTGGCCCGAATAAACAGTTGATCGTTAAACACGGCCTTTTACTGACGTCTCATGGGCGACAAGTAAGGATCTGTGTCTATGTTTACCCACGACGGAACGCAGACGGTATATGCGTTTGGGGTGAGAGGATGTTTGTTTGTTTGTGCAAATCCATGATGCCATTTTTCTCCGAATCTTCTAGTCCGATTTTGATGCAGTTTTCAGTTATGGGTTCGGCTTTGATTGGTGCATGTTCCTAGATAGGTGTCACGGTGACAACTCACCAGGGGACGCTGCAGCAAATATTGTTTGTGCAAATCCATGCTGCCATTTTTCTCCAAAACTACTAGTCCGATTTTGATGCAGTTTTCAGTTATGGGTTCGGGTTTGATTACTAGTCCGGTTTTGATGCAGTTTGTGGTTGATTAGTGAGGGTTCTTGAATAGATGTAACGGTAGTAACTCACTAAAGGGCCCTGCAGTAATAAAACTGTAGCAGAGGCATATCTTCCATAGGTCATTCGGGCGAACGCCCGGGGTGGCGCGTTATGTACATAATATCTATGCTCTCTAAAAAGTTTAAAATAAGAAGCAAAATTTAAAAAAATGAAAAAACTCACGACGTAAAAAGTAATTGAAAAAGGATAAAATAATTTAAAAAACCCAAGAATATCCGTCGGGGGCTAAAAATAATGGACACGTACTTTTTTGTTTTTGTAAATCAATGAATATTGATAAAGATAAAACGCCTCAAAACTCGGGAGTGAGGGCTCGTGACGAAACATGCCACATAAAACAGTAAATTGTAAAATAAGTGATGTATTAGAAACTTAAACAAGTGTACCACAATGTTTTTATGCGCCAATACAAGAATTTTTTTATAAATAAAAAGAGTTTTGTATTTCATGCATATTCCCTATTCTATGCATTACACTGTAACTCGTAAGGTATTGCGAATCTACGAATACTGTTTATACCGTTTAAGTAAATAAATGATTGCTAGTTCGAATTGAAGATCATGATCCTTGTTTATAGACTGAAGTTATAACAAAACCTATACAGGGTGGCGAGGACAATACGAATATAAATTAAACTGCGTATACCTCAAGACGTTCCCAGTCTGCATCCAAAAATTTAATCAAATCTATCCAGTAGTTTAGTCACAGGACTTTATTTTAAATTATCAGCATTTTCTGCATGATGTAGATTAATAGGGTAGCATGGACAGGTTAAAGCTCCCCGCATCGGTACAAACACTATGTTACCAACGCGCTACTTCAAAAACCTTTGCCAAATTCGTTCCCTAAATTTTATTTCCACCAGATGCGAATCAGGCATTATGCATACATGTATACAATTGGGTGATGAATCTGGTAGTTTTTGCATACCGGATGGTTGGGTGGTCCCCGCTGCCTATACACATCATGTACAATATGAGCGGCATCGCAGATGCACCACCAAAGTTATTCGTAATCTAAGGTCGTACTCAATATCGTTCATTTACACCAGGGATTCCCAAAGTGGTTTCCAAGGGGTCGACATAAAAGAAAACTGATTTTGGGGGTCGGCAAGGTCTAAAAATCGACCCCTATTAATTAATACAAGTTTTTATTTGAAACTTACAAGATACTGAATTAGTTGTGTTATGTGTACTAACTTTTGGGGAATTGTAAAACGAGCACATAAAAAAAAACTTAGCGACTAATGATGAGATACTGTTTTAATAACTTAAGCGGTATGAATTTGAGTAAGCGAAAAATTAACTAGACTAACGACGAATATTGATTAATAATAAAATCCAGAACGAGCTTACAAAAAGTGGGTTGTGATTAATTCATTTCAGATATTAAAATTCTAGCCGTGCGACTAAATTACTAAGTGAGCGACTAGAAATACAGAGAGGGCAACTTCAATAATAAGATAGAGACGAGTTTTCCCATTTTTTTTTAAATCCTTTATGGGCGGCATGGGCACCGGGCCGTAGGCCGACAAAGAAGGCCGGTGAAGGCCCGGCACTCCGGGGACAGAAGTCAAAGAGTGTTATTTAATATGCGAGCGAAGCGAGCGCGGGTTTACGAACCTTTATCTTTGACGCTACGTTTTCTATTTTTAGAACATGACTAGGTACTCGAAACACTTCATATAAGATAAAATGCCACTCTGTATAAATAAATCATTTACCAAATATTGAAAAAAAAATGCAGGACGTAACGTTGACACTCAAACAAATATTATATCGCTTAAATATTATGAAGGTACTCATTTTGTATTTTAAGTAACTCAAATTAATGTTTATAAGTTACTGTTCTGTTGATTTCTCGTCACTCGCAGTCAGTCGCTCACTGAGTAATACTATGACCTAAATTATTTTTTTTTGTCACTTAAAACCTTAATTTACAGGCAAGGCAGGCGTTTAAATACTACCCCTAACTTTTTATAATATCATAAATATTTTAGTAGGAAATATCATTGTTGTACTTTTATAAAATTCAAAAGTCGAAAAGCGTGCACAAGTTCGTACAAGATAAAAAAACTCGGCAATACAACGAACGCGGATATTTAAGGTTGCAACTCACCAATATTGAACCAGATTTGTAGAAAGTCATCAGGTTCATCCAACACACTGTTTTTTTTATTTTTGACGCGATAACGTCTTATAAATCGATGAACACCGGGTGCACGCACAAAAAGTGCCTGCAACTCATCAACGCCGAGCCCAAACCCTTGGACCTAGAAAACTGAAATTTTGCACAGTGGTTCCCTTTATAATGTAGACAAGGATAAAGGATTTTTCGAAAATTCAACCTCTAAGGGAGTTAAATATGGGATGAAAGTTTGTATGAAAGTCCGTCAGTTTTAAAGTTAGGATCTCAAAATATTATGTTTAGGCTGACGATTGAAAATTAATTTATACGTGTCTCAGCGTTTTTCATATTTCCACCCCCAAAGGGTTAGAAAAGGGGATGAAGTTGTGTATGGAAAGTCCTTTATTTTCGAAGTAAAAATCACAAAAAAGTTTACTAGGCGTATGGTTGGAAGCTAACGCAATGGTGTTGTTAGAATTTTAATCCTAAAAGGGGTGAAAAGGGGGATAACATTTTGTTTTTTAAGATAAAATCAGTTGTATTTAGCCTTTTGGTTGGTAATTAATAATGACATGTATCAGCGTTTTTGGAAAATCATCCTAGAAGAGAAGTAATGATAATTCAGTGATAATAATTCAATTCGTAAAAGTATGCAATTATTCCTCAATGTTTTCTTATGACGTTATCACCTAAAATTATCGAACGTAAACCGACTTTACAGACAACCATTTTTTTAATCTTTTCTTTGTGAATGTAATGATTTTTCCAAAAAAAATATTACCTACTTAAGTATTTTTAGGTAATTTATATTGTATGTAATTTGTATAACACTTGATATTTACTGAATTTTATTTCTATTTTTTTTTGTTAAATACTATGAGAAAATTATGTTACGTTTACCAACCGCAAAGTTCTGAAATTGGTATCAATAGGAAAAAAAACTGGAGCTAGGATGTTTAAAGTAATTTGGTTATGGGTCTGAGGTAACAGTTAATTTTGGAAAAGGGGTCTCTTGCCCCAAAATAGTTTGGGAATCCCTGGTTTACACAAATGTTGGTTTTCCCGAATTAGGCGACTGAGTTCGGATGATTCTGTAATTACGGTAAAATAATTTTCTCACCGCCAGTTTCTGAATTCCAGGCTGCTACGGAAAAAATCCTAATGGAAAAACCCAATAATACTGCCCAAACTGGGAGTTGAACCCGAGATCTCAGCAGACTCGTTTGCGACCACGAGACCAACACGTAACGTAGAAGGCTTCATAAATGTATAACTACGTAGGCGACTTTTATCTGCAATTGTGTCTTAAAAATTTACACAAAACATAAACTCGTGTACTTGACATTGACAAGGGTGCATCGTTTCAGACCTCCGCGGCTCCGCTGCTTAAAGCTCCACCTAAAACCTATAGTTTGATCATATCTATCCACTTACTTGTCGACGAAAGATGCTATTAACTCGAGGAGTTCGAGCACCAGGCTGTCTATGATGAGGCGCGAGTCCACCACTTTGTTGGACGAGGCCCGGGGTTCCGCCGCGCGTGTGGAAGGCGCTGCGGACCCCGGTGATGCCCCATATGCATCAGCTACCATGGGGCTACCCATCTCCGTACTACAGCAAGATCCCATGATCTGTTAACAAAGATTAAATTGAAGATAAAGTTCACTATTTAAAAAATGTGATTTTCCTCTTTTGACTCATTATTGTACAACATCAACAATTTATTAAAATCTAATCTAATCAAAAATAACATAAAACCACGCCCGTACTTAAGCCTGCCCAATAGTACACCCACATGTTTCCAGAAATGTTTAGGTTTCAAGTAAAAAGGAAGCCTTTTGCCATCAAAAAAAATCTAATTAGTCCGCCAGACAGATTTCCAAAAAATATTGGATAGGTACATAATATTTTTTGCTTTTTTTCACGTAAACAAAAAATTAAGACGATACATACAGGGCGTCGAAAACTCGTGTGGCATCACATTTGAATACATTTTTTACCGGAAAGCGACGTCACAAGCCCCCACTCATGATCTTTGACGCGTTTCATCTAATAATAACATATTTTATTAATTTGATAACACAAAAAACTCGTTCAATATTTTTCGATTATCTAACTGACGGACTAAACAGAATCATATTTTTTAAAGACAGGAATAATCGCTATTCTACGCTCTGTGCTACTGAGAAATTTCTGATAGAATCAACCTTTAACTTTTTCCGACCTGAGAATCGAACCCAGGGCTGGCAGTCTCGACAGAGATAACGATATTATCGTTAACTTTCGATCGCTAAAACAACAATGAAAAAAACAGTTGCAATAACGATGCTTGCGGGAAATGCATCTTGGATGTAGAGACTTGCGTTACTCGCAAGCATCATTATTGCAACCGAATTTATTCGTTAGTAATTAGCAATCAAAAGTTAGCGATTTTGTCGTTATCTCTGTCGAGACTGCCGGCCCAGAACCTCACTCACTTGCGACCACAAACCCAATAAAGCAGAAAAAAAAAAAACTAAATAAATCTCGACAAAACTGAAAACGCGCCTATTTTCTAATATTTTCACATTAACACTGCTCAAATAATTTTAATTACTGTAGGTAGGTTAGGTACTCACCTGAGCTTAAGTTTTGATTTGATTTATTTTTCGGAAGATAAACTTTATTTAAAATTTCTTATTATTTCATGAAAATAGGTATTTTTTTAAATATAAATTTGAATTAAAAGGCCCCGATTCTGAACTGATAACCAAACGAATATGAAATAGGTACGTAACAGTGTGTGAACGTTCACGAATTGACTGTACGTCGCGGAGCCGTCCGGAGACGTGAGCGCTACAACCGACACTGTTATAAACCCCCGCGGCGGGCGGGGGACGGTGCAATGTAAGGGTTGCAGGAGCGGCGCAAATTTGACTACGGCCGAGGCTTGCAGCTGAGCTTACTTGAGAATTTGCTAGTAGCAAACAAATGTCAACAATGTGACAGTTGAAATAAAGATTAGGGATAATTAAATCATAATCTGACAAATGACCGACTTGGTCGAGACGCCATTGTTTATCTATTGTGTCTACTTCGTAGACAGAGCATGGGTTAAAGAAATTTTCGCCATGTTGATAATAATATATTCATTTGTTTGGCAGGGAAAAACCACGCATTAACTCTTTCTCAGCTGATACACGGAGTATACAGCGAGCGCGCCTCGCCACGTCGCGGTCGTATAAGCGACGAGTGTGTCAACATACCTACATGCTTCTGTACTGAACTCTATAATGACCCAAACTGAAATTGAAACAACTAGATCCCAATAAAAAGTAAATTTTTACGACGAAATGAGTTTATGAACACGAGGCCTAATATTAGGTATTTCAGTATTCTGCATTTCTAGGGCTCCCGTTCCGTATGCAAAGGGTAAAAACGGGGGTCCCGTTTTTACCCTTTATTACTAAGACTCCACTAGTCGTCCGTCTGTCTGTCACCAGGCTGTATCCCATAAACCGAGATAGCTAGACAGTTGAAATTTTTACACATGATGTATTTCTGTTGCCGCTATAACAACAAATACTAAAGCCAGGGCCCGGTTGGAGCATACGTAACGGGGCACTGAGGGAAAAAGATAAAATATTTGCAATATTTTTTGTCTTTTTGTAAATTGTTTATTTTCTCGATTCTATCGTATAGAACACCTAAAAATAAGGCGAAAAGCATCTGAGTGATATTTGTCTCCGACCAACCGTTTGTCGTAAAAACGATGTCGAAGGGATTCCGTTCTTTCCGACCATATAGGTTAGGTTAGAACTGTGACCAACTACGCCCGAGCCGAGCAAGCGGAGCGAGCGGTGCCGCGGCAGCGGCCGGCGAGCGCTACCTCGAAATTGGTCGCAGTAAAAATTAGTGCCCCGTTTCGTATCCACTGACCCAGAGCCCTGTTTCATAAACGTGACAATGGCAGGCGACAGGTGACAGGTGACAATTCGACATTTTGACAATTTGTCGTTTCATAAACATTACTTATGGCAAAAAAGTCGTGGTGGAAAAATTACAATTATGTCAAATTGTCGCGACATTTTGACATATTTTTGTTTCATAAAATTTTCCTGCGACAGGTGACGATTTGTCGCGAAAAACTTGACATATTTGTTTTATGAAACACAAAATTGTAATTACAAGTTGACAAATTTGTAGACTTGTCGAAGATTTCTGACAGGCGCCCTCACCCATGTCAGCGGCTACTTCTCACTTACTAATTACTTATTACCAGTGAAATGGTACTAACAACGACAGACAAAAATATTTCTCGGTTGTCGTGTTTAAGGCCCAAAATTTTCATTTTCGTGTCCATTTTACTTGTTGCTGGTCAAAATTATAATGTAAGACAAACATTTTTATTGCTACCCTCATACTGCTATATAATTTTAACAAAAATGTATACTGTGACATATTTGTCGCAATTTACGACAATTATGTCGATTACCATGACAAAATAGTCTTGACAATTTTCTTAAATACTGACATTTTAAAACTGACAATTGTAGACCTTTATGAAACGCGATTGACACTGAAAATTTTGACAACTATTTACGTGTCGCAATCGGACATAATTATTTGTCACGTTTATGAAACAGAATTTGTAGCTACAATTCGTCAATTTTGTCAAAAACTGACAAATTGTCAACTTATCACGTACATGAAATAGGGTCCTGAATAACATTAAGGCGACTACAGGAGCTAAATTAGCAACTCTATTTGTGGTGGTTCCAACTTCGTTTGTAATACTGTTAGAGTAAAGTTCTAATCAGCTTGCACTACAAAGTGGTTGTTACGTCAGTCACTGCGGCCCGCATAGTGCAAAATGAGTGCTTTTTTGCGATTTACAATAAATCTGTTGATTGGACTAAAAAAATAAAACATTATCATGCTAATATGTTGCTTGTAGAATTATTTGCCAAAAACCGGCCACGTGCTGTGTAGGGTTCCGTAGTAGCCCGTTATATTTTAGATTTTGTTTTTCAATGCAAGTCTTCACCCGTTACAAACATGCAACCACTTCATCTTAGTCACTTTATAGGATTTATTCTAAGGATTTTGTATTAGGTACAAAATTATCCAACACCAAAGTTCAACGACTATTACTGCTAAACCAATAAAGTTATCTTAACCGCTATAGTTTTACTTTAAAGTTCATGAAATGCACTATCATCATGAATTTTTCCAGATTTTTCAAGCCAGTAGTTTAGCTTTTAGAGGGGGGGTGACGCCCTTCTGGAACAAAAATTTGCACTTTAAAGTTTAATATTTCGTAAATGGAGCATTAAATCGAAAAGTAGTGTTAGCAACCCCTAAATCATTTTTTAGACCTATTCAACGATACCCCACACGATGGGGTAGGCAATGAAAAAAAATTCATCTACATTTCACATGTAGGGGGAGCTACCTTAATAAAAAATATTTTCCAAAATTTTATTTTACCACTTTGTCGGCGTTATTATTATACACACGTCTACAAAATTACAGCTTTCTAGTACTAACGGTATCTTAGCAAAACCTCGGACAGACAGACAGACGGACATAGCGAAACTATAAGGGTTCCTTGTCAGGACTACAGAACCCTAAAAATCTGCATGTATGTTAGTATGGTTTTTACTCGTTAAAAGAATTTTTTTAGAGATAAGTTCGTGATTTTTTTTTTATCGAGTAAAATTTGTTGTATTATGTTTTCAAAACACTATCATACTAGCATAAATCCTGAAGAATATCATATATTTTTCTGGTTTTGTTTATTGCAGTGAATCATATGCTTTTTCGCATTATAAAACTCGCGTTTAGCTCCTGTCGTCCCCTTAATATTCAAGGGGGGCTCCCATACAACATGTGTTTTTTTTTGTCGTTTTATGCTTTATATTAATAACGGCACAGGAAGACGCTTGAAATATTCACAAAACATTTAGTTGTATATTCACTTTAAAAATAAATAATTAAATCAAATAAATATTTAAGGCGGGCTCCGATACAACAAACGTGATTTTTTTGCCGTTTTGTCTAATGTTGTATAGATAATGTTACGGAACCCTTCGTGCGCGAGTCCGACTCGCACTTGGCCGGGTTTTACTAACTTTACGTAGGTAACGATTTTCAGCGATATACGTATGACAGTCAAGACCAACTTTGATAGGAGCGGACAGATCTTGGTTTGTAATAAAATGGTCTTTTTAATACAGTTGCTCAAAAAGTGGTGTATTGCAGGGACGTATAGCGTTCGGGATGTGGGCTATTACATAAATACATACTAGTGCTTTTTTTTTTACCTTTCCCGAACTCGTGCGTTCTCTTTCCCAACTGTCAAAATAATGTCTATTAAAAAGAAAAACCAACCATGAAGTTTTTACTAAAGAGTTTTTGTGATTCATACAAATACGTATATTTCTAAAAAGAAGCTACTAATTTATTTCAATATCAGATTTAATGATTTAATTGAACGAGTGTGAATGAGTTAGGTTAGGTTTCATTTCATTTCATCTCATTAAATTTCATTTTCATTTCATATCAATAAAAAAAATCTACTGAAGACTAAGCTGTATGGATAGTTCCCTTTGCCTACCAAAATGGGTGAAGAAAAAAAAAACTGCTTATATTCTACGGTTGCCGCCATTTTCCAGAAATTTTCTTTGCGAGTTTAGTTGTTTGTTGCACAAACTGAGTATTTGTATTGTATAACGGGCTGGTGTCCGCAACTCCACGTCAAAGCGCGTATTTTGCGTGCGGGTGGGAAATTATTCTATCCATCCCAATTCCCCGAGAAAGGCCAGCAGCGCCCCGATGTTGCCGACTATCTCGCGGAGAGTACCTGGGTTACCAAAGTACTTTGCCCTGTATGTTGAAAAAACTGGGCAGTGCAGTAGCACGTGGGCTGCTGTCTCGTCTTCCTCCAAGCAGGCACGGCACAGGGGGCTGTCTGTGACTCCTAAGACAAAGAGGTGTTTATTAAAAGAGCCGTGTCCGGTAATGGCGGCTGTAACTGTGCGCAGCTGTGCTTTTGTCAACTGAAGCGCGCGTTTGGTGAAGCGGCCGTTGATAGTAGGAAGTGCTTCCTTGGCCTGCCTGCACACGCCGTGGTCCAGCCACAGCTTGTGGTGTTGTTCACTAGTTGGTTTCCTTACCAGTGTGCGTAGGTATCCGAAAGGGAGTGGTACGATAGGTTCGGGTCCCACCGCTGCCGTGCTCGATTCCCTTCTAGCGAGTTCGTCCGCCGCGTCATTGCCACGGGAATCGCTGTGTCGCATCCATTGGATGGTTATATTATTGAGATTACCAACCTGGTTCAGGCGTTGGTGACACTCGTGTATTAACCTTGAGTTCACTGTGTGGTTATTTAGCGCTAGCAGTACAGCCATGCTGTCTGAGAGTATACGAATTGAGTGGTCCACAACCTCCCTGGCTAGGATGGCAGATGCCGCCAGGGAAATGCCCATGCATTCTGCCTGAAATACCGTGTTGTGGGCCCCCAGAGGTTTGGCTATGTGGATGTTGAGATCCTCCGAGAAGACTCCAGCCCCAGTGCCAGTACCTGTTTTAGCACAAAATGAGTAATTTCGACCCTATTTTTTTTTGAATTACCACCACCGGAAATCAGTATAATTGCACAAAATGCTTCGGAAAACATTTTACCGGAAAAGTCAAAAAGTCGTTACATATCTACATTCTACATACGACGAATTTATTGCGTGGAGAGAAGAGAAAAAAAAGCAAATAGTTTTTCAGAAAAGTTATGTTGGCATACTTCTCCGAACTCTCAGCAAAATTAAATCTACGTTATGGTCGAGGTTTTCGATGATAAAAAGTATGCTGAAAATAAGGAACAACGTGGATATTAGTGAATGAATACCCAAAATTAAATGCTTTCTTAAAACGACAATCAGACGGTTTTACAAGTAAAAAGTCGAAAATATTAACATCCAATGAAGTGGAAAGGTTTTTGAACGAAGCTCCCGACTATCGTTATTTAGCCACAAAGGTAATTTATTAATAAGTACTTATATTTTTCTTTAGTATTCAGTTTACGAAATCGCAAAATACAGTCAATACATTATTTTAAAAAATATTAATCAAATCCCTTTTTTTGTAGGTTGCTGGGTTTTTGGCGTTGTTGGAGCTTGCCGCAGAGAGGAGTTAGCCAATATTACTTTAAAAGATATTGAAGCCCATGGAAAAATGCTAATAATCAAGATTCTGAACACAAAAAATAAGATACCGAGAAGCTTTGTTGTTGAAGGAGATTTGAGAATCCGATAATGTCCAGCGATATTTTTCTAAATTACCAAAAAGGGAAGTGTACAGCTCAAGCAATCGGGATAAACAAATTTGGTAATATGCCAAAAGAAATAGCTACGTTTCTTGGTCTGCCGGATGCTGAGTATTATACTGGGCACAGCTTCAGGACGACCTCTGCTACATTATTGGCAGATTCAGGAGCCAATTTGACGTCCTTATATTATAGCGACTAGGAGGTTGGAAATCAGACCAAGTTGCAGAAAGCTATATTGGTAATTCATTAAACAACAAACTAGAAACTGGGAAAAAAAATCACACAATAATCCATTAATTTAAGGTCCAGTCCGTTTCCTTCACATGTTGAAGAGAACGTTCGTCCATCTACCTTTGTTGATAATGATAATTCATCAGATCCAATTCCATCAACTAGCAAACGCCATTGTATGACAAATATACATGAACAATCATACGAAATTAATAACACTTTGTCTCAAACAGTAAATATGCAACCTAAAACTTCCCCAGTTAGTTTAAAAAACTGTACCAATTTCAATGTACATGTGTACTACTTTTATAAGAAATAAATGATTAGTTAGTTGAGTTTATTGTGTTTTAATTATTTTATTAAATTGCTTCATTTTTTCGCAACTGTATTAAAAATAGTCGTTCAGTACACCTGCGGAACTGTCATTGCAACTTGTTCCGACTGTCAACCCTCGCCTTCGGCTGCGCCTCGGCTGCGCCTCGGCTCGGGTAGACATTTGTCGGAACTCTTTGCAATGACAGCCTTTCCGTACTTGTAATGAAATATACTATTTATACACAGCTACGTGTGCGGTATTACAGAATTTCATCAAAATTGAAGTAACCCTTCAATTTTGAAGAAATTCTTTCAATTTCATGAAATAAAATTCCACAAACCTATAATCGGCAACAGCTAGGGCTTAAATGCATCCGGAATGGTACGGATGTTAGTTTCTCCTTATTTCCAGAGGCGCGGAAATGATTGCGCATTTATTTTGTCCAAAATTTCATTTTAATCTTTATATGAATAAATTGAATTCTGAGGCAAAGGGTGCTTTGATTCCAGATTCTGAGCAAAGTGATTTCTGGTTTCAAATCGTCCTGGGATATGGTATTTGTGCAAAGAGCGAGAGAGCCGGCAAATCCTCTAGTATATGATAGAAATAAAGCGCTCCCAGCGTGCAGTTCTGAAGGTCCTACTATCACTTAACTTCAGAACTCCATCCAGTTTAGTGTACGAGCAAGCGCGAGTGCTGAGCGTAAGAAAAATATTTATCTACAAGTGTCTACAGAGATATCACCGACTAACGGTCCCATACCTGCCAAATACTAACAAAAGATCTGACAGATATCCTGTACCGCGGGCAAGGAGCAAGTTTGCCCGAAAGCACTACAACAGCATGGCACCACGACTCTACTTCAAATTTAGCCAGTTTAAACTCGTAAAACATGTGAGTAATTTCCAGATAAAAAAGGAAATACTTTTTTGGCAGAAAACTATAGCTTCGATGACACTGAAACCCTTATCAGTATTTTAACCTAGTGACATAAATACTCATAACACACAAACACACACTCACCAACACATCTCACCACACACACGCTATCTTTATTCCATACTTATAAAATGTGCCCTTATCTTATTTTACATAATCTTCCTTTTATTTTTCTGTTAGTTTTTGTAATTTTATCCTAAGTTTTATATTAACTCATGATCTGTCCACGAAGTAGACACAATAGTTAAACAATGACGTCTCGACCAAATTAGTCATTTGACAGATCATGATTAAAGTCAATTTCTACATTAAATATCTATTTAGTTTGTCTTTTTTTACAGTAGTTGCAGTAAGCACTGTCTAAGCTTCCACATTCAGATACATGTAACCGGCAAAACCTCAACCCCTGTCATACAGGTTGTCCTAGTTCAGGGGTTGAGACCACACTGATGTAATGCGTTTTGAAGTTACAGAAAATTAAATTATTTTATAACACATTTGCTCGTAAAGGGTCTCTTATTTCACCAATTTCAATATCGTAATGTATCTCATTTCGTACTTGTGCTGTAAAGTAAAATGCACGGTTTATACTTTTTTACCACTCCCGCACGAAAGAAGTGTCTTTCCTCTACGAAAACAGTGGGGAAAGTTGGTTTTTCCTCACTGTTTGAACAGTGAGGAAAGTAATGATCCCGTTCAGAATAGTAGATTGTATCATAAGGGAGCAAAATTATATTTTTTCACCACTCCCGCACGAAAGAAGTGTCTTTCCTCTACGAAAACAGTGAGGAAAGTTGGTTTTTCCTCACTGTTTGAACAGTGAGGAAAGTAATGATCCCGTTCAGAAACTAACCTTGCCTGATTTTTTTATGTTAAGTTTTAAAGATATTTTAAAAATAAATAATTTTATGCTTAGAATAGAAATCTTTATAAGTTAAGATAAATGTTTTTTTATAAAATTTATCAAATTATTGTAAGTGTATAAGTTCAGAAACATTAAAAAAGTTTAATAAAATATTGAAAAAATTACATCGTCAAATTTAGGATTATAATTTTTGAACGCACTCAAAGAAAGAAGCCTGTGAAAGAAGTACATTAGAAGCGCGAAAATTCTGAGTTTTGTTTACGTGCGATTTTGATTACTAAAAAAAATGAGTGATTCTAGTGAGGAAGATTTAAGTTTAACTCCAAAAGAGTTAAAAAAACCTTGTTTCAAATGCCGAACTAAGTTTTTTGCCCAAAAAATCGAAGGAAAGATATCTTAAAACGTTCGATACCTTCAATCAATGGAGACTTTCAAAAAATGCGAAAACTTTCTCCGAAACGGTTTTGCTGTCTTATTTCATGGAAATTTCAAACATGAAGCAACCCAGTACATTGTGGAGTATTTATTCTATGATAAAATTAGTATTGGTAACGAAACATAACATAAATATAAAAGAATATCATAAGCTGATTTCATTGCTTAAAATACAGTCTTCTGGGTTCAAAAGCAAGAAATCAAAAGTTTTTACGGCAAATCAAGTTAAGACATTTTTAAACGATGCCCCAGATGATACTTTTCTCGGATTGATTAAAAGTAAGTTTAATTTTAATATTTTGTATTTCCTACTATTTTTCACCCTGGTTAAAATAAAAATAACTTGCTTGGCTTTTGCTAGTTCTAGCAAAAATTCACAGATGGCGCTGATTTAATTATTTTGCTATACTTATTACAAAATTTATTTACCTATTATGACTGAACACTTTCTTGCTGGGAGTGGTGAAAAGTTATGTAGGCAACATGTGAGCAAGTTCATTTGCTATTCGTTTTGTTGAGTCTTTCGCTTACTCAGGATTGAAATTTATAATCACTCGCTGCGCTCGTGATTCTATTTTTCAATCCTTCGCTCGCTCAAGAATCAAAATCAAAACTCATAGGAAAAACGAACTTTCCTCACTTGTTGGATAAATAACTATTACGGCGAGGGCGCTTTTTTGAATCCAGAGCGAAGTGAGGGATTCTAGAGTAGAATCCCGAGCTTTGCGAGGGATTCTTTAGTAGAATCCTGAACGTAGCGAGGGATTCAAAGTACGTCGCCCGAGCGAAAAATATATTTGCGCCCGTGCGATACACTCTACTTTTCATCACCCACTATGAGAATAGTTATTTATCCAACATGTGAGGAAAGTTCGTTTTTTCTATGAGTTATGATTTTGAGTCTTGAGCGAGCGAAGGATTGAAAAATAGAATCACGAGCGCAGCGAGTGATTATAAATTTCAATCCTGAGTAAGCGAAAGACTCAACAAAACGAATAGCAAATGAACTTGCTCACATGTTACATACAAAACTTTTCACCACTCCCAGCGAGAAAGTATTCAGTCATCATAGGTAAATAAATTTTGTAATAAGTATAGCAAAATAATTAAATCAGCGCCATCTGTGAATTTTTGCCAGAACTAGCATAAGCCGAGCAAGTTATTTTAACCAGGGTGAAAAATTGTAGGAAATACAAAATATAAAACTTAAACTTACTTTTAATCCGAGAAAAGTATCATCTGGGGCATCGTTTAAAAATTTCTCAACTTGATTTCCCGTAAAAACTTTTGATTTCTTGCTTTTGAACCCAGAAGACTGTATTTTAAGAAATGAAATCAGCTTATGATATTCTTTTATATTTATGTTATGTTTCGTTACCAATACTAATTTTATCATAGAATAAATACTTCACAATGTACTGGGTTGCTTCGTGTTTGAAATTTCTATGAAATAAGACAGCAAAACCGTTTCGGAGAAAGTTTTCGCATTTTTTGAAAGTCTCCATTGATTGAAGGTATCGAACGTTTTAAGATATCTTTCCTTCGATTTTTTGGGCAAAAAACTTAGTTCGGCATTTGAAACAAGGTTTTTTAACTCTTTTGGAGTTAAACTTAAATCTTCCTCACTAGAATCACTCATTTTTTTTAGTAATCAAAATCGCACGTAAACAAAACTTAGAATTTTCGCGCTTCTAATGTACTTCTTTCACAGGCTTCTTTCTTTGAGTGCGTTCAAAAATTATAATCCTAAATTTGACGATGTAATTGTTTCAATATTTTATTAAACTTTTTTAATGTTTCTGAACTTATACACTTACAATAATTTGATAAATTTTATAAAAAACATTAATCTTAACTTATAAATATTTCTATTGTAAGCATAAAATAATTTAATTTAAAAAAAAAAAACTTTACCAATTATTATTTTACTTTAACAATTAACATAAAAAAAATCAGGCAAGGTTAGTTTCTGAACGGGATCATTACTCAAACCAAATTTCCTCACTGTTTTCGTAGAGGAAAGACACTTCTTTCGTACGGGAGTGGTGAAAAATAAATGGCGCCTCATATTTTATTCACTGTCACTTGAAGAACTAATTTTTCAAAACAAAACCATGAATTCTGGGTGGTTACCCGTGATCCCAGTGGGTCGACCCATTACCGGATCCATGGGTAATTTTAATTACCCGTGGTCCCATGGCATTAGGGATTGTTTCCTGTACTTCTGAAAATATCGATAGAAAATACAAAGCCATAGTAACAGCATATAATATCCCACAGGGACCACGGGACTGGTTGCATAATTTGACTACGGGTTTATTGGTTTTCTATTTTTTATTTATCTACCAACTACCAGGAGGGCAGAACCATAAAGGAGGTATTTTATATTTTTAATAGGAATCTCATAATCAATCCGTGTACATTTCGAGTATCACGCAGTATGCAATGTAGAAAATACTTCTTCATAATTCTGGCGTCCTGGTAGTTTGTGAGACATTACTATCCTTAAAACAATATTTGCGTTCGATTTCTTTGGCGCTGAACAATAAGATGTTCCAAATTCAATAAGTGCGCGTAATAGTACATTGTTACCCTAGGGGTGAAGTAACTTATTTAGTCCTGAGACGGGGTTTGTGGGTTTTGACGGGGTTTGTGTGGTGCTCGAGCGCAGCGAGGGCGCTAATAGTTCGAGGGACTAAATAAGTCTTTAACCCGAGGTAAAGACTGTGCTTTTCATTACGAATACAAGGATAGTAAAAATAAAAAAATGAATCAACTCGAAAAAAAAATTAAGATCGGTTTGCCGCTTTCCCGCTTATTTTGATTTTTTTTCTATGGCCGGCCAGCTATTCAGCCATTACCTATTTTTCATTTTCATCATCGAAAAAATGGTAAATATTTTGCCCAAAACTATGTTATTTTAAAGAAATAGTTGAAACTTAATTAAAAAGAAGTTATGTAAAAAAAATCTATTCTTTAATTAATACTTAACTTTGTTATTTCAATTTTACATCGTGGCTGTATAGAAAGTTGGAACATAGTTCAATAGAAAAATGAACAATTTTTTTTTTATAATTTGACAGTTGTCAGTTGAAAACGATTCTCCCTAGGGCTGAAAAGTATTACTTTCAACCCGCTCCTCGGGCAACTTCAGACCTACTTTCAGAGTATGAGTAATGAAAAAGATTATTGCGGCACACTTATAAGTAGGATTAAAAACTCATTACTGCCCGCTAAAAGTCTCATAAAGAAAACACCACCTTTGGGTGCACTTAAAGGCGAACCAAGTCGTCCTTTTCGAATAGATGGGATGAAAACTAACCTTGCCTGATTTTTTTATGTTAAGTTTTAAAGATATTTAAAAAAATAGAATTATTTTGATTTGCTTTGTGACTATTTAATTTATTTACCTATGATGACTGAATACTTTCTTGCTGGGAGTGGTGAAAAGTTTTGTATGCAACATGTGAGCAAGTTCATTTGCTATTCGTATTGTTGATTGAAATTTATAATCACTCGCTGCGCTCGTGATTCTATTTTTCAATCCTTCGCTCGCTCAAGACTCAAAATCAAAACTCATAGGAAAAACGAACTTTCCTCACATGTTGGATAAATAACTATTTTGAATATTAGCAAAGAGTTTTTATGTCAGAAAAGTGGTCAACATTATATGAATAAAATTAATTATGGGAGATGAAATATAATAAATAAACATTTAATTCTTTAATTTAATTAATTTTGACAATAAATTACAACCATTTATCTGTAACAAAAGCACAAAAATATTAATTTACTTTATTGGTAATACTGGCTGTTTTTTGTGCCTAAGCCTTAAAAAGCGCTGATGCGTGCGCCTAGCTAATTTGTGAACAAGTAAAAATTATTCCGCGCGCTTTTTCGTTTCGCTGTATTGTTATTATTTGTTTTATTTATTTCCTCGCAAATATGTTATAAAACGTCGTATGACATACGTGCGCTTTGATAATTACAGCCTCTGCTTTTTTATCGCCCTCGCCTGCGGCTCGGGCTAACAATATCGCCTCGGCTGTAATTTTCAACTTACCGCACTTATATCATAATGTACTAATAATATTCGTTTATTCATTTTACAGGATATCTTTAAAATGTTAAATATTCCTAATATAAAAACAATATAAATAAAAACATTTAAAAATATAAAAATAGTAGCACAATAATATATTTTTTTTATATTATTATCTCCTTTATTAATCTTAGCATCTTATTATTTACATTGTTAAACATTTCTTATAAAAACATTTAAAAATATAAAAAAATGTAGTCCGCCGGTGTCGGGAGCAGGGTCCAAGCCACCGGTGGTTAGGGCTGCAGAAACAGGAACCTCCTCACAATGCGAGCCGTATCGAGGAGTACTGCCTTCTGAATCAGGCCCTTGATCCAACCGCCTAAAGAAAGCTTCGATAAATGGTCATCGAAGCTTTTGGCTATAAGGCCATTGGCCGTCACGACAATCGGCACAATGAGAACCGAGTACATATTCCACATGTCGCGAACCTCGTACGCCAAGTCGAGATATTTTATTTTGTTTCTCTTTCTCAGCTTTCACGAGGTTCTCGTTAAGCGGAATGGTAACATCGATTATCATTATGCGGCGCGCTGATCGGTCTATCACCACTATGTCAGGCTTATTGGCGACAATAGTCCTGGCAGTAATGATAGACCGATCCCAGTAAAGCGTGACATAGTCTTTCTCGAGAACTGGGTCGGGCACATGTAGTACGGTACCTCAGATTCCACAAGTTTATATTTCAAGGCAAGTTGCTGGTGTATAATCCTGGCTACTTGGTTGTGCCTGTACAAGTACTCACCGTTAGCCAGACGAGAACAACCAGAAATAATATTTCTGATGGACTCACCCGGAAGGTGGCATGCCCGACACACGTCAACCGTCCCGTCCTTCATAATATATTTCCGGTAGTTGTTCGTCAACATAACTTCGTCCATAATCGCACAGACAAAACCTTCAGATTCCCCAAAGAGGTCGCCGAAACGTAACCAGGACACGGACGCTAGAAAATCCACATCGGGCCCATGAAGAGCCCGGTAGAAGCGCCCGTGAAGCTCTTTGCCTTGCCATACTTCCTTACGGTCATCGGTAAGTACTTCAGGTTTGCGCCAGTTCTCTTTAGCCATAGACAGCGGGGTGAGTCCCTTGTCCACTGCGACCACATCTCGGTGCATACCCACCTCGACTTTAAAAAAATATTCTCTGAGACTGCACACCTCGCGGTTGTAGAGGGCCTTCGCGTTTAAAAAACCTCGACCTCCGCACTTCCGCGGGATGTACAGTCTCATCACCGGTGATCGTGGGTGATACATCCGGTTTTCGGTCAGCAGTGTACGAACTTTTTTTTATCCAGGGCGTCGAGTTCGGTCTGAGTCCATTTGAGTATGCCGAAAGAGTACATTAAAACCGGCGACACAACGGTCATGCCGGTTTTAATTTTCATTGAAGGCGCGCACCTTTTTCCTGCCTGAAAGAAGGCTATTTAATACCTTCTTCAGGCGACCGAAGAAGCGCTCCCTCAACGATTGCTTCTTGTCAGTTACGTTAATGCCTAACGCTTCCGACATACCCAAATACTTATAGCTTTCGGATGAGGAAAGAGATCTTAGGTGTATGGAGTCCAAGAGCTGAAGTCCCTCGAATTCCATAATCTCCCCTCGCTTTACATACATGACTGCACATTTGTCCACACCAAATTCCATCCTGATGGCGCTACTAAAAGTTTCAGTTACTTTCAGTAGCTCCATCAGTCGCAATTTGTTGGGGGCAAAGATTTTCAGATCATCCATGTAAAGCAGGTGAGATATAACCTGACCATCTTTCCTCAACCGGCCGCCTAGGCCTGAATTCTCCAGCAATGTGCTTAGAGGATTCAGGGCTAAACAGAACCAAAGTGGACTCAGACTGTCGCCCTGGAATATTCCCCGCTAAATCCATACAAGCTCATCGCTCCCCTGGATCTGTCGACATCCTGGATAACGAAGGGCCATCCTCCATTGTCCCATTCATGACTCTAGGAAGGCGCATAGAGTTGCATCTATTTTGTACAACTCCAGCACCCGCATGAGCCATGAATGTGGCACCGAGTCGTAGGCCTTCTTATAATCTATCCAACATGACGACAGATCCTTGCGGGATCGACGGACCTGTTGGCTAATGGCCATGTCGATGAGGAGAAGCTCCTTAGTACCGCGAGACCCATTCCTACATCCATTTTGAGAGGCAGACATAATGGAGTTTTTGTCAATGTTAGAAGTTTAAAGACCGTCGACAAACACGTGATCGGTCTATAATTATTGGGTTCCGTGGGACTACCTGACTTATGGAGCAGGTGGGTAACGCCTGTTGTTGAAAACTCCGGTAGGGACTCAGACTCTAAGGATGACTGGAATTGGGATGACAGGCAAGTGTGCGAACTACTTAAGCCATTTAAGTCAGAAGTTGTGCAGTCCGTCCGGTCCCGGTGACTTCCAGTTTGGTAATGGACAAACTGCTCTAGCTATATCTAATGGTGTTATCAAAATATATTATTATTATTAAATATTTCCTGCTGCATTAAATGCTATAGTAATGTAGTTATAGTTGATGGAAGGGGAGACGAAAGACAAACAAAAGATGCATAAGTTGTGAGAAGGAGGCTTATGAAAGTTTAAACATTTTACAAAACATAGAAGCGACTTAAAAAACCGGCCGAATGCGAGTTACACTGTCGTGCCGAGGGTTCTGTATAAACTTGTAGGTATTTATTTGGTTATCTTTTTCCCGCAAATAGTACAAAAATATTTGTTTCGTTCGGGCAATTTCGCGTTTGTGTATTTATTTTTCCAAAAAGATTTGGTTCAAAAAGTATCGCGAATTTTTAATTTCCGCGGGCTACGTATATTCGATTTTCGTTTTTTTTGTGGCATTATGTTGTTTCCTCCTCTCCTCGGCTCGGCCATTTTTTGAATGTTCAGTTAAATGAGTCATCTTGCTTGGACGTGTTTTGGCTCGTCTTCAGTTTTTGCCTATTACAAAAAATGGATCAAATAATCTGTATGAAATTTTGTGTAAAAAACAAAATGATGTGCGCGAACGCAATTCAAACGATGACTGAGGCATATGGTGAAGCAACCTTGGACAAAAGCAACGTTAATCGGTGGTACAAAATGTTCTCAGAGGGCCGATAATATGTGAACGACGAAGAGCGTGCTGGACGCCCGAGCACGTCAACAACGGAGGAGAACATCGAAGAAGTGAAGAAAATTGTATTTGCCAATCGTCGAATTACCGTAAGAGAAGTTGTTGAGAACCTAAATATATCGATTGCGCCGAGCCATTCCATTCTTACCAAAGATTTGGGCATGAGACGGGTCGCCGCGAAATTCGAGAAAAATTGCTCGATTTTGACCCTACGCCCCTGCTCACACATCGTTGATTGTGCGCGAATTTTTGGACAAAAACAACATGCTAGTGATGCCACAGCCACCCACTTGTTCCCAAAACTGAAGAGGCCCATGAAAGGACGACGCTACGCCACGTTTGAGGAGATAAATACGGCATCGACGGAGAAGCTGAACTAGATCACAAAAAATGATTATTGACATGATAACGTCTTATAAATCGATGAACACTAGTTGCACGCACGAAAAAGTGTCACACCGTTCACGCGCCAGTCACGTTCCGCCTGACCCATCAAAGCCCAGCCCAAACCCTTGAACCTAGAAAACTGAAATTTTGCACAGTGGTCCCTTTATTACGTAGACAAGGAAGGATTTTTTGAAATTCAGCCCCTAGTTTGTATGAAAGTCAGCCAGTTTTAAAGTTAGGATCTTAAAATTATGTGTTTAGGCTAACGTAATTTATACGTGTCTCAGCCTTTTTTGAAGTACTTTGAGGGTTGGAAAAAGCGTTAGCAGAAGTGTATAATATCTGATGAGGATTACTTTGAAGGGGATAAAATAGAAATTCATGAATAAATAAAAACTTTTTGAAAAAACACAAAATTCGCGATACTTTTTGAACAGACAGCGTATTTACGGTTTTCAGATTTTTTCCTTTACATGTGTTGTAAGACATTGCTTTTTGCCAAATTTCATGATTCTAGAATTAGATCAACGGAAAGTACCCTATGAATTTTGATTCCCTTGAGAGTTTCGAAATATACGTTTTTTGCGACGTGTCCATTTTTTCACAGCTTTAAGGGACCGTAGACTTAAGTACACTCGAGAGCAATGAATCCGGGTCACTTAAAGAATCCTAAAAATCTCGGAAACTAAAAATGCTAGGTTAATGCAATAAATTATATTTAATAGACAATGTAATACTCCTTAAATGAAGGTATTAAAACTTCTTAGTTATTGTATAGTTATATCATAAAAAAATCAAATTTGAAAAAGGGCCACTTTCGAAGATGGAACTACGAAATTACAGCATTTGGTTTTGCTTTTGTTTGTAATCTGTCATTTATGTGGGTACATAAACCATGTTGATAGTGCTCTATATTCATTATTCAAGCTGAAATTATGTCGCTTACGCCTGAAGAATGCACCAGAATACTTACAATGCTGGAAACCGGCCGGAGTCAGCGCGATACAGCCAGGACTGTCGGTGTGTCGCTGTCAACAGTACAAAGAGTTCTCCGACGTTACGAAGAAACTGGTTCTAACCTACGCAGACCAGGAACGGGCAGAACCAGGTGTACCACAGCACGAGAAGACCGATACTTGGTGAACACCATGCTTCGAAATCGCTTTCTCACAGGAACTGAACTCACAAATCAGTTTCGACGCCTCGGAGGAAGTAACCCAAGTGCATGGACAGTAAGACGTCGGCTTGCTGAATCTAACTTAAAACCCCTTAGACCTGCAAACGGCCCTAAACTGGAGCGTGGGCATCGTATTTCAAGACTAAGATATGCCCAGAGCCACGTAAATTGGAGTATTGAAGATTGGTCAAAAGTTATGTTCTCCGACGAATCAAAATTTATGCTCTACAAGCACGATGGAAGACACAGAGTGTATCGAAGACCAGGGGAAAGATTCAAGCAAGCATGCATCGAAGAAAAAGTAGCCTACGGTGGTGGGTCTGTACTTGTGTGGGCCGGAATTTCTTCTGAAAGTCGCACAGAGCTGGTGATCATAGAAAACGGCTCTTTAACTAGCGTAAGATATGTGGAAGAAATCCTCAATGATCACGTTGGTCCATTTATGGTCAATTTAGGTGAGGATGCTATATTTATGCATGACAATGCCCGACCTCATACAGGTAGGATTGTGAATGACTACCTTCAAGAGATGAACATTACTCGTATGGAGTGGCCAGCGCGCAGCCCGGATATCAACCCGATCGAGCATGCTTGGGACGAGCTAGGCAGATGCGTAAAACAACGAAACCCTCCCCCAATCACGCTTCGTGAGCTCAAAATTGCTCTCACAGAGGAATGGGAGAATATTCCCCAAAATCGTATAAGGAACTTGGTGTACAGCATGCCAAACCGCGTAAACGCAGTAATGGAAGCACGAGGACGCAATACGAAGTATTAAAATTCAAGAAAATCGTAATAAAGTTCAAAAATTTCATGTTTCCTATTTTTGTTTTAAGGAGAGATCAGCAGTTTTTTTCTTTATGTAATTTTGTGTTAATAAAATGTATGGTGACTCATATTTTTTTTACTTTCATTTAAGGAGTATTACATTGTCTATTAAATACAATTTATTGCATTAACCTATCATTTTTAGTTTCCGAGATTTTTAACATTCTTTAAGTGACCCGGATTCATTGCTCTCGAGTGTATATGATTTTATTTTCAACTCGATACTTTCCCGCGTTCCCGAGTTAAACGGTCTTGACAGACAGACGGACGGACAACAAAGTGATCCTATAAGGGTTTCGTTTTTTCTTTTGAGGTACGGAACCCTAAAAATCTCCACAAACTGCAGAATAACTTTAACTACGAAAGTCGGACCTTTGTTTATATGATTCTCCCATTATCTTCTTTGTTTATTATTTGTTTATTTGATTTTACCGACTTCCAAAAAGAAGGAAGTTCTTTGTACGTGTGTATGTATTTTTTTAAAGGATTTACAGCCCTCCATTGTTAATGAACCGGTTTTGGTGATTCTGATATAAATATAGTGATGATCTAATGAAGGGTTTCAGAGATGAGGAGTGGAACACCTCAACTGATGGGAATAATTGTAAAGTGTTTTAAGATATTTGCTGTTGGTAACATTTACATTGCAAAACTAGGCCATTATTAACCATCTGAAGGTCTGACGTCATGTCTTACGGCCAATATTAATATTGAATCCATGATCCAAGATATAAACCGATAGTCGATATATATCAATCTATGGATCGATCTCCAAACCGCGTCCTAATAACGAAAAACGACGATCCTGCTGTCGCTCAATCCGCAGATTTCTTGAAATCCTTTCCCTCTTCGTTATTCCGTTGTAAGCGAAATTTATAAAAATAGACATGGTTCGTTTGTTTGTAACAATAAAAAGCTAAGCATAAATAGGCTTTAAAAATAGTTTTATGAACTTTTATTACATAATTATATTTACCGAAGACGTAACAATTCTAATTAATACGAACAAATTTGTAATAAAATTTAAAACTTGTTGGGTAAAAAGGAATGTCACGACACGGCTAAAAGCTGGGACGGGTTTTATTATCTGTGGCGTCGTGGTATTTTTTGTTGTCAAACAAGCGAAAAGACGTAGCCGCGGGCCGCCGCCAAAGAAACATTTAATTTTCTATATAAGCAATAATACTGATCTAATTTACTTGTGATACCTAAATAGCTATGGAGTCTAAACTGTTAAGTGATTTTAGAATTTTGGAGGTGTATCAACTGCTGTGAACCTTTCTAAGTGCACTAAAGATTGCCCAGATTTTCATAACTTGTAAATTTACTGCTAACTTTGAAAGCCTAAACCTAAAGGTAAACTCCGCATCATGCAGACTTTGCATGTAGTTACTAGTTCACCCTTTTAATTCTCCGCGAAGAAGCGCGTTGACGTCTTATTTCTGCACCAGCGTCACTATCAGTACTATCCCAATCCGATAATTGAGCCAGAACTTCCATATCACTATCACTGGAGAATATTGACAGTGCCATTTTTCAAATAAAATCCGTGAAGTGAATCTGATATCTCAGGAAATTCTAAGATTAAGATTGTTTACACCGATCAAAACAAACGACAAATTCAACGGATATGTTATTGACACACTCACAAACTGTCATTTTCGAACAGAGGGCAATCTGTAGTCTATGATTCGTCCTCTCAAAGATCGATTGGTTAAAAACAAAAACATTCAAATAAGTATAGTCTTTTTAAATCTCTTTGGTTGAAAAGATTGCTATTGCAATATCCGCGGATGGTTTTTAGCTACATTTTACTACATATCTGGATTGAATCTAGAGATATTGGATTAGATTGGTTATTAATTTCGGCTGTTAGAGACAAAAACGTAACTCCGCAACGGATTAGAATAATCCAACCGTGTTTCGAGTTATTGCTATTAGTACCGGTTACGAAACCAGTGCATCATTGACCATTTCTGTGTCTCACGATGTGTCTTGGGGACAAAAAAATGCATCTTTCCAATGTATGAGTAGCATTCTACCTTATTTTCAGGTATTTGCTATTGCTGCCAGTGACATTGCAAAGCTTGTATGGTCATCTGTATGTGTATCATCTTATTGGTCTGATAATTTATTTTTTTAAATAAAGTATCTTTCAATTTTGGGAATAGAGCAAGGCAAGTTGCATCAAAATCGGTTCAATAGTGTTCAAGATATTTACATAATATGATGAAATGATGATGAACTTAACCTAACCTAAAAGTCCATATATTGCACTAACTAAACATTTCTTAGCATGCACCATACCTACATACTAAAAAACAAACTAACAAGGCAAGTTGAATATTTTTTTTTTTAATTTTTGGGTTCTAGCTTATCGATCATCTTTGAAATAACTCAAATGGAAGAAACAAAAGACTTTTTACGAAAGTAGGTACAACCGTCTTCTAAAAACAACAAAAAAACTGAAAAATGACCTTAGTTTCGGAAGCCGGTGACTTTTGTTAATACTTCGTTAGTTTTTGTATTTTATAGTAGTTCTCGTACAAACAATAAAAATCAAATTGGAATTGCGAAAGTTTTGATACCCAAAAATTCCCACTATTTTATTACGGACACGCCAAATATCTAGCAGTGTATTTTTCGTTCATGAATAATTTGAAATTCGACGAATTTATGTTATAGGTAGTGTGCAATAAAATTGTGCATCCATGAAATGCCAATTTGGTCTGTTTTTTTTTTGTTTTATCATATTTCGTTTGTGTAAAATAAATATGTGTTTATTTGTAAACAAAAGTGGGCCATTTTTTGAGTTAAGTGCACTTTTACAACCTCGAGGTCCAGCGTAAACCTTTTAAAACAGATGTCATTTTGTTTCACGACTCGACATAGCGGGAATCGACTTATAGAGGGAAAGTACATTTTCTTCAATAATTTTAATAATTTCTAAAATACCAATTTTAATTTTTCCCGACTGCCAAGGAAATGTTATATTTTTTTCTCGCGTATCTTGTATGTTTCTTTGTAAATTTCTTTATAACCTCGTATTGTTCCAAATGGCTGGATGGATTTCGACGATAACGGTATAATTAGATTTGTATCAAAAACCTAAGTGTCCCTAGATAGGTGTTTAAAAAAACAAAAACAGGGATTTTTGGCGCTAAATTATAAGTCTTTACTATTTTTTTTTCATTCAAACCTATCGGGTATAACCTATCAAAATGAAGGAAATTAAATGGAGACATACAAAATATATACAGTGTGTTTGGCTACCGGTTAACGATGCAGTAACTGTACTCTTGGCTATCAGTGAACAATGCTTGAGAAAATACCATTGAAAACAGAAACACAACAAATATTGGTTTCCAATGACAACAATACAAAACCAATTTACAAGTTTGACACTAAGTCAATGTTGCAAGGAGGCAAATTAAAATTTCCTTAAATATTTAATCACATCTTTCAATTTTTTTAAACGTTTTTAGGTATACTTACGAGTTTTCATAAAAATAGTGCCTTCAAAATAAGGCTTATATAGTCTCAGTTTAAGATACAGGAAAACCAGTTATTGTTTTTGAACCTTGTTCTCTATTTTCCCCATATTCAAGGAGATTTTGTAAAGGCATAAAAATATCTTTGAAAAAGCCGAACTATAATATGAATACGTTTTTCGTTAGGCGTACCAACAGCGATATGTCAAGATAATATACGACTTTGCTTGCTAACTTGGATGTAGAGACTTGCGTTTCTCGCAGCAAGCGTCGTTATTACAACCGATTTTTTTCGTTATTACTTAGCAACAGCAAGTTTGCGACAGCGTCGTTCCTAATGTCGAGACTGCAGGTCCTAGATAAAATCTCTCTATTTTGCGGTAGGTAGGCAATTCTTTTAAAAATTGACGCCGCGCCGGAGTCTCAAAAGTAGGACATCGACGAAAAAGTCAGTTGAGGCCATTATTGGGAGGAGCAATCATGGGAAATAAAGCTCTCAAATGAGTGCAAAAGTAAATAGTTAAGAATACAAAATAAGTTTTGTATCACATAACCTAAAATAAAAACCTTTGATAGTTGTCATAAATAAAAATGCCATTTAGAAACATAGCTATCTATTGAGTTATGGCATGAGTGCCAATGCCAATAGCGTCCGAGTAAAAGGTCCGTGTACAATTCAGACAGGCAGACAGACGGCCATGACCACGGAACCCTAAAAAGTATCCCTCGTTCGTTTTTTTAGAGTTCCGTATCTCGAAACGAAAACACGGAAACCGTATAGGATCACTTTGTTGTCCGTCCGTCCGTCTGTCTGTCAAGACCCTTTATCTCGGGAACGCGTGGAGGTATTGAGTTGAAATTAAATCTATATATCCAGGTCTACAGCTCCTTGAAGCTGTAAAAAAAAACAAAATTCTAAGTTAACGTAAAAAAGATTGTCCATTTATTCATCATCAAATGACCTTTCCCGCTCTGGGGGAGCGGAAGGGAGTGTCAGACTTTTACTGACTAAAACCCATCCATGTTCCTTCATCGCCCTTTGTGTTCCGGGGCCACGGTATCTATTTCGAACATGGTGCCGCAGCCCCGGCAGGCATCGATCCTTGCGGACCCCTTCCTTATTGCTGACTCTCTTTGAGGCGCGCGTGGAACACGAACGCGCCGTCGACACGGCCTGTCGTCATGAGACGGACGGACGGCGAGCTAGCCCATAGCTCACCGTCCACAGGCCCGCGCCTACGGTGGCCGGGGGCCAGCACGTGGCCCCCAATGCTCGGGGCGTCTCCCGCGGCGGCCGGGACGTGTGGATCTCTCCCTCTCACGTTCCACCACCTCCTTCGCTAGCATGACTGCTTCGCAGAAGGAGGTGACGGCGTCCCATTCCGTCTCGCTCCGGACCATGGATTGAATCAGGGCCGGGAGCACGAGGTCGCCGCCGCTGATCGCCGCTTCGAGGACACGGCGGTGCTCCGCCCAAGCGGGGCATACCTCCACAGTGTGCTCCACCGTGTCCTCCGAGAGCTGCAGGCCTGATGTTCTGTTTTGGAACTTGTGTAAACAATATCTATCTAAGCGATTGCAGTACCCAGGTTACCTTAGTACCTCAGATTTGCTTTCTATTATTGAAAAGTTCTATTGTCCATTGCCTAAGACAAACGGGACGACCGCGGCCGAATACTCTTCCAAACCAAAAAACTATCATAAAAATCGGTCCTCAACTGGCAAAGATATCGCTGAACATAAATACAAACAAGTGCGAGTCGGACTTGCCCATGAAGGGTTCCGTAGAAGCAAGTAACATCATATAAAAGTTCTTGTAGTTCGTTGTAACTTTGATCGATGTTTTAATAGTAGTGTATTTTTTTTTAAATTAAGGTATTGATAAGTAAAATGAAAGGTAAATTGCGGTTTACGATTTATGACGTATTAGAAAAAACTACTTACTATAAGATCTCTTTTAAACCAATTTTCGGTGGAAGTTTACATGGTAATGTACCTACATCATATATTTTTTTAGTTTTATCATTCTCTTATTTTAGAAGTTACGGGGGGGGACACATTTTTCTACTTTGGAAGTGTCTCTCGCGCGTACTATTCAGTTTAGAAACAAATGATATGATATTAGAAACCTCAATATCATTATTGAAGACCTATCCATAGATACTCCACACGTATGAGTTTGATCAAAAAAATTTTTTGGGTTTCAGTTCTCGTGTACGTATGGGGAACCCCCAAAATTTATTGTTTATTTTCTATTTTTGTGTGAAAATCTTAATGCGGTTCACAGAATACATCTACTTACCAAGTTTCAACAGAATAGTTCTTAGTTTCGGAAAAAAGTGGCTGTGACTTACGGACGGACAGACAGACAGACAGACATGACGAATCCATAAGGGTTCCGTTTTTTGCCATTTGGCTACGGAACCCTAAAAACCGGCCAAGTGCGTGTCGGGCCACGCGCAGTGTAGGGTTCCGTAGTAGCCCGTTACATTTTAGATTTTGTTTTTCAATGCAAGTCTTTACCCGTTATAAACAAGCAACTACTTCATCATAGTCACTTTAAAGGATTTATTCTAAAGATTTTGTATTTGGTACAAAATTATCCAACACCCAAGATCAACAAACTACTACTACTAAACTACACTATAGTTTTCCTTTAAAGTTCATGAAATGCACTATCATTATGATTTTTTCCAAATTTTTCAAGCCCTCAGTTTAGCTTTTAGTGGAGGGGACGCCCTACTGGAACAATAATTTGAAAAAAAACCCCACTTCACAATCACATAGAGAGCTACCCGAAAAAAAAAATTAAAATTTTATTTAACCACTTTGTCGGCGTAATTGATATACTCGTACACACCCCTACAAAATTATAGCTTTCTAGTACTAACCGTCTCTTAGCAAAACCTCGGACAGACAAACGGACGGACATGACGAAACTATAAGGGTTCCTTGTCCGGACTACGGAACCCTAAAAAACCAGCCAAGTGCGACTGTGACTCACGCACCGCGGGTTGCGTATAAACTTGTAGGTAGGATGTGGTGGAGGCCATCAACTATACCAAACCCAGTTTCTTTTGGTGACTAGAATTCGTCAATTCTCCTAGCGAGACTATTTGTGGCGACCCTCAAGAACGGCTGTCGGCTTGTACGATTGGCACAGAAGTGAGATTGGTTGATTACTTCTTCAGCAAGGCTTGAATCATCTACGATTCGCGGGTCATTCGATTCCTTATCGTATGACGAAATTGGAGAGACTCGCTAGCCCTCTCAGGATTCAATTCTCGACCGCTTTAAGGAGCTGTGTCGTAATTCCGTCATCATTAAGGACCTTCTTATTCTTAAGCTGTAAATGATTGCGTGATGATTGACAGGGGAGAATAGAAGAAAAATACGAGCTGCGCCGACCTCAAATAACATGGGACAAGGCAAGGAAGATGATGACAACAGCTTATGAATATTAATCTCGTATTCGTTGTCATCCAGCTAGATGGTCATCTTAAATATGTCTCTCTTCGCTCACCGGGTTGAGTACAAGTGCACGTAGAACTCAACTTTGAGTACAATGATTTCCACGTCGATTCGAAATCTAGCAGGTGCAACGGAGTCTGAAGAGTATAAAACAGATTTTACAGAAGTGTAAAACATTTCACAGTAATTTATTCGGTGGAGGCGTCGAATGGAGCGCAGTATATGCAAATGACCGGATCACAATACTGCGCTCCAATACAAATGTTAGCTGACGCGAAAATAAAGGCTACTCTTTGTAAATGTCACTGGGCAATCATTACTGTCGGAAAACAAACTGTGGTGGACGAACTATGTGCCAAAATAGCACAAAGCGGGTCACAGTAGCCACAAATGATGGTAGGACAAACTGTGAGGTAAGCCTTTGCGCCGACACAGAGGAGATAAAAGTACGTAAAATAAATGGTCTAATCTAGGTGAAATTGGTTTAAACGTTGAAACAGATATGCAACGTCGTCGTATAGTTTTTGTACATATTCGGATTTTATTTGGGTCGTGATGACCGAGAAATTTCTTTGAGCATCTACTGTCGTTGAACCATGAACAGGTCAGCTCGTAGTGGTTCTAGGTAAAGCGGCTTTCGCCCCAACCCACAATCCTTACTCGGAATTATATTCGGTACCTAATGCATTTCGACCGCCACCCGCCACTCTGAGATAATACGATCATGTACGTACATGTCCAGAACATAGGACGTACATATGTAGGTAGGTGTGGCACGACGCATAGAGGGTGAACTGGAGGGTCTTTTTACACCCTTTATACCTAATATATAGCGGTCGGTATGATTTTTGAATTTCGCGCCGTCAGTGTCATAGCACATCCACGACAACCTCGATCGTTTAAAGCAGGGGTTCCCAAACTTTTTTTTCTACTGTCCACTTCGAGAATAAATTATTTTTCAATACACTTCCTCGAAAACTGGTTTATAACGGACTATGATTAGGTTCAACATGCAATGTATTTCACACACGTGCGATTTTTAACATTTTCCAACACGTGTGCGGGAATGAATCCTGGTTTTCCTTTCATTTAATTTATCATGTTTGTTAAAGAGATTTCATCCTTATAATTGACCCTAACGATCGATGCAATAAAAGTACAGGGTATAATTTTTTCAGATTTTAGCCGGTTCGATTCCCGGGTGTGGGTGAAGAGAATTTTCGAAAATCTTTGAATGCAGTTTGCTTTCTCTTCAAAAATAAAGGAATGTTTCCTTTGAGTAAAATTTTCTATCTGCAGTATTAAGAGTACTTTCCCTCCAGGTGGCATTACAAAATTCCACCCTGTATAAAAACAAAAAATACGTGTCCATTAATTTCCAATACTCTAACTGACGGACTAAATAGATTTGCAATTTTTTGATACTGTTGTCATGCCTATTAATATTAGTTGATGTTCACAAGTTGACGTCGACAGTCGAAAGCTCAGTCGGTGTCTAAGAGGCCTCCTAGATGAAATTACAAATCGCCCCCTAAGCCTCTACACAACGCCCCCATTTTTTTTCTGGGTCTCTTACTGCCCCCCTTTAGGCCTGCAGCGCCCACAAGGAGACGTTATCGCCCACTTTGGGAAAGGCTGTTTTAAAGGGATAATGAAGTGGTTTGGACGATTGACGGAAGACGAAGAATACCAGTCGGCTGTGCGCTTTTACTTAAAGTCTCGACTACTGCCGTTGCAAAAATATGATAGCAGCAAGATTTTATAAGTGAAGAAGGTAATGGAAGCAGATAAAGAAAGAGATGGTGATTAGGGAATCGTGCGACTATTCAGGTCAGTTTGATTGCCTCCATACAAGTTAGATGACACAATCAACGCAAGCTAAATTCGCCTCGCATACCGCAAGGCATTTGATTCAGTTTGGCCAGAGCTTTACGAATACATAATTTAGCACGGATGCAGGCAGAATAACTTAGATTCATTACAACCCCTTCGTGGTTCACATGATATAATTTATCTTGATACTAATAAGAATTATAAATATATTTAAAATATTTCACCGATGCTGACTAGACCCGGACCAGAGAACAAGAGACACATCCACCAACTCCGGGCTCGTCACTCAGCTCCGCCTTGCAGCCGCCGCCGGGACGCGCCACATCCGTGAGCGCTGTATCACCGGTCGTTGCAGTTGCGTCATGCTCGAGCGACGAGTAATTCTCGCCGCCGCCGCCGTCGACACCGCCATTACCACGACGACGAGGAATAGGACGGCCACCAGCGGTCTTGGGCTGGGACCTCGTGGCCAACAGGCCCCGAACAGGGGCTGCCGGTGGAAATGTTTCGAGCATTCGATGGACGCATTCCATGAATATAAATGTGATGCGCGCATATTATGGGGCTAAAGAGGGTGGAATTAACCTTACAGCGTGCCGAAGTCGGATGCTCTCTCTGTTTCAGGCATGCAATTTCCAAAATTTTTGGAAAAAAAAAAATATCTCCGAAGCAGTAAATTTTTACAGTCGAAAATATTTCTTTTAAAGCAATTTTTAACTCTACAATCCAAACCTCCTGCCATATTGTGTTCGCGGGGCGCGCGTCTGTATTTGGTTAGGGTTTCTTTGGCTGTATTTTGATGTTTTCGTGTTGAAGGATAACTGTGTGTGTATGGTTTAGTTAAGAATTTTTTTTACGAGATCGCGAACGCAAGAATTGAATGTGTAAAGTTGATGAATGCTCATTAGTTTGGTATTTTTGTATAGTTCGGATGTGGGTGTCTCTTAATCGTAGTTGAATAGAAGTTTGATTATTTTATTTTGTGCTATTTGTAAATCTTTAATTGTAGATTTTGTGGCGTATTTGAATTACACTCGAGAGCAATGAATCCGGGTCACTTAAAGAATCCTAAAAATCTCGGAAACTAAAAATGCTAGGTTAATGCAATAAATTATATTTAATAGACAATGTAATACTCCTTAAATGAAGGTATTTAAACTTCTTAGTTATTGTATAGTTATATCATAAAAAAATCAAATTTGAAAAAGGGCCACTTTCGAAGATGGAACTACGAAATTTGCTTTTGTTTGTAATCTGTCATTTATGTGGGTACATAAACCATGTTGATAGTGCTCTATATTCATTATTCAAGCTGAAATTATGTCGCTTACGCCTGAAGAATGCACCAGAATACTTACAATGCTGGAAACCGGCCGGAGTCAGCGCGATACAGCCAGGACTGTCGGTGTGTCGCTGTCAACAGTACAAAGAGTTCTCCGACGTTACGAAGAAACTGGTTCTAACCTACGCAGACCAGGAACGGGCAGAACCAGGTGTACCACAGCACGAGAAGACCGATACTTGGTGAACACCATGCTTCGAAATCGCTTTCTCACAGGAACTGAACTCACAAATCAGTTTCGACGCCTCGGAGGAAGTAACCCAAGTGCATGGACAGTAAGACGTCGGCTTGCTGAATCTAACTTAAAACCCCTTAGACCTGCAAACGGCCCTAAACTGGAGCGTGGGCATCGTATTTCAAGACTAAGATATGCCCAGAGCCACGTAAATTGGAGTATTGAAGATTGGTCAAAAGTTATGTTCTCCGACGAATCAAAATTTATGCTCTACAAGCACGATGGAAGACACAGAGTGTATCGAAGACCAGGGGAAAGATTCAAGCAAGCATGCATCGAAGAAAAAGTAGCCTACGGTGGTGGGTCTGTACTTGTGTGGGCCGGAATTTCTTCTGAAAGTCGCACAGAGCTGGTGATCATAGAAAACGGCTCTTTAACTAGCGTAAGATATGTGGAAGAAATCCTCAATGATCACGTTGGTCCATTTATGGTCAATTTAGGTGAGGATGCTATATTTATGCATGACAATGCCCGACCTCATACAGGTAGGATTGTGAATGACTACCTTCAAGAGATGAACATTACTCGTATGGAGTGGCCAGCGCGCAGCCCGGATATCAACCCGATCGAGCATGCTTGGGACGAGCTAGGCAGATGCGTAAAACAACGAAACCCTCCCCCAATCACGCTTCGTGAGCTCAAAATTGCTCTCACAGAGGAATGGGAGAATATTCCCCAAAATCGTATAAGGAACTTGGTGTACAGCATGCCAAACCGCGTAAACGCAGTAATGGAAGCACGAGGAGGCAATACGAAGTATTAAAATTCAAGAAAATCGTAATAAAGTTCAAAAATTTCATGTTTCCTATTTTTGTTTTAAGGAGAGATCAGCAGTTTTTTTCTTTATGTAATTTTGTGTTAATAAAATGTATGGTGACTCATATTTTTTTTACTTTCATTTAAGGAGTATTACATTGTCTATTAAATACAATTTATTGCATTAACCTATCATTTTTAGTTTCCGAGATTTTTAACATTCTTTAAGTGACCCGGATTCATTGCTCTCGAGTGTAGATAATTTATGTGCGAGCGAATTAATGACTTGTAGATGTTGTAGCGAATTTTTGTTTTTGTTTATGTTGTTTATGTATGCGCGCATTTATCCCATTAGCGATGTTATTTTTGATTTTATGTAATCAATGTGTGCTTGCCAATTTAGTTTGTTGTCTAACCTAAGTCCAAGGTATTTTTCACAACTACTTTTGATGATCATAGTGTTGTTTATGTATATTATAGTAAGTAAATTGGAGCTAAACCAGTTATATAATATGTCCAAGTCTTTTGGAGCGTCAGCTACAATGGTGTTTATGTTGTTGCCAAAGTAGAAAAGGCAAGTATCATCAGCGTATAAAGTCAGTTGTCCAATTAGACCTAAGTCTTTAATATTATTTATTTATTAGTAAATAAGAGGGTGGATAGTAGGGATCCCTTGGGAACACCAAATTCTATGGGGGATTCTCCACTCATCGCGTTTCCTATTTTAACTATTTGTTTCCTATTGTCTAGGTATGAGGAAAGGATATTATACATTTCTCCGGTGATTCCAATGTTTTTTAGCTTTAATAATAGGATTTTATGGGACACCGTGTCAAACGTCTTTTTTAGGTCAATAAAAATCCCGAGTGCAATGTTTTTTATTAGTGGTGACTAAATCGAATGTGGCGCATTTTATGTGTTGGACTTGGGTCGGAAACCGAACTGCCGATCATAGATATAACTGATATCGTTTAGGTGTTTTTCTAGTCTTGTGTGAATTAATCGCTCAACAAATTTTTATAATACCGGTAATACCGATATGGGTCGATAATTCCCGGGATCTGATTTAGTGCCGGATTTGTATATAGGGTTGACTTTTGCAATTTTGAGGGTATCTGGGAATGTGTCACTCTTGAAACAGTCATTGATACAGTTTGTTAGGTTGGCCGCTATTAAGTTTTTTATGCATTTAATAGTTTTAGTGGTGATGCCATCAATTCCTGAACTACAGCATGGGTCTAAATTATCAATTATCATTATAATTTCGGTACTAGTACAAGGCGTGAAGGTATCTAATTGATTTGAAATAGGGTTACTGTTTATTATGGTGTATGTTAAGTTATTGTGAAATTTGTGTGGTATTTGAGTGGCTAGGAGCTTTCCTACGGTCGCTAAAAAGTTGTTGAATGTTTCGCATACCTCGAAAGGGTCGCTGATGGTTTTGTTGTTTACGTTTAACTTAGGTATGTTGCAGGTGGTGACCGGATTATTATTAGACAAATAGTTAATCAAGGACCACATCTTCTTTGGATTTGATCTAAGTACATTTAGAAAATTTGTTAAAAAAATATTGTCGGTTTTCCTCTAACTCGGTTTTAAAGTCTTATTGTAGTATTATTGTTTGGTTCATTTTTAGATAATTATTCTCCAGTGTATTTCTCCTGTCAATTCCTCTCGTAATTTTCCTGTTGATCCAATCGTCTCTGGGTAAATTTAGAATTTTTGATTTCTTTTTCGTATCTGTTGATTCTTTATGAAGCTCTCTAGAGCAAGGTAGTCGTCGTTTGTTGTTACGCAGTTTATGTTAATACGTCCTTGTATAGCTTTGTAGTTTGTATAGTCAATGGCTGTGTAGTGATGTACTTTTTTTGGTGGTCTTTGAATCTCTTTAGTACCAGGTATGTATGGTTGAATCAGTGGTCAGATAAGGATGATTCAATGACAGCCATATGAAAGTCGTCTTTGGAGAGGTTTGAGCAGACGTGATCTAATATTGTTTAGTATTTTGTATCCAGTCTCTTTGATCATATTTGTGTAGGTTGTCGTAGTACGGTCAGGTTTGAGTAAGTCAAGATTGAAGTCGCCGAAAGTGATGCATCGTCGTTTCTAATAGTATTCTATAAAGGTTTTGTTGTTCGTGTCCGGAGGTTTGTAGACAATGCCGACGTTCAGCGCATACTTTTCCAGGTAAATCCTGAGATAATTGCTCCCGTCGATGTAGTCTTGTTCGATAACTTTGTGTTCAAGGTCATTGTGGACAAAAATTGATACTCCTCCGCCGCGTCGATCAGTGCGGTAATCGTAGTGATGTGGTATAGTTCGGTATGTATAGTGAAGAACCTCCGGAGTGTGATTTAATCCATGTTTCGCTTAATAAAGTCAGGTGAATTACGTGGGGTATGGTTTTTAAAATGCATTGTATTTCGTCTATTTTCCCTTGCTTTGATAAGCTTCGTATGTTGATATACAAAAATTTAAGGGCTTGCGCGTCAGTGTATTATCTATAATGTTAATCTACTTATTTATTTATTATAAGGCTTCTCAACAATGAGTACACTGTTACATTATAATTTGTACATTGCAAATTTAAATCTAAGCGCCTCATCACAAAATGGGTAATTACGCATAATCGCAGTGTGAGATTTTTGGGAGTACCCACGAACCTAAATATGTAATTTGCCATCAAATACGAAAAGTTAATTTGTAAGTACGAGTGTCGATGGACAATGATTAGTTTATACTTAATGATTAAATTTGTTCTCATGTAAGTGAAATGTAAATTTCTTTAGGAGAATTAAATGTCTTTTACCAGAAATGTGAATAAAACTTGGGAAAAGGGAACAACATTTTACCCATACATTTATATAGATACTATTTTAATTTGTCATTATGAAATTCATGCAGTGACTGACGTAACAACCAGTTTGTAGTGCAAGCTGATTAGAACTTTATTCTAACAGTAATTCAAACGAAGTTTGAACCACCACAATTAGAGTTGCTAATTTAGCTGCTGTAGTCGCCTTAACTTAGAATTTTGATTTTTTCACTGTTTCAATGGCCTTTAGACTTGAGTATTTGATTTCAATTTCAACTCGATACCTCCACGCTTTCCCGAGATAAAGGGTTCTTGACCCTTGACATACAGACGGACAACAGAGTGATTCTATAAGGGTTACGTTTTTGCCTTTTGAGATATGGAACCCTAAACACAGTCACAAACATTGTTTAATTAACAAACAGCATTTTTTGTACATTTGAGTTTTGTTATTTTTTTTTTTGTTAAAATTAATGAGATCAACGCTATGAATCAGCAAGGATAATTATCATGAAAAATAACACAAAAAATAATTATGTTGATAATTCGAACCCTGATTGCTGAAGTGCAAACCCTTGCTGTCACAAGAAACAGCACACTTTTTCAAAATTACTGCTATAGTAGGTAAGTCTACAGCAAAAACTTAAACAAATAAGAAAACTCCCATTGAATTATTAAAAAGAAAAAAAATAAAGGGGTTTGAATTAAAAATGACCGGCCTAACTTCCGCCATTTTTTTTCCAAAGTTGTGACGCATATGACCTACATTAATCGACAGCCGGTATCAATACAAACAAGTTTTGTATGAGACAAAATGTTCTTCCGAGATATGAGACCGAGTAAAAGGTTTAGGTATTTAATTTAGTGTTAATGGTTTTAAATACTGTACATAATAAATAAATAAATGAGCTACAAAAGTTAAAATCCATCTACAGCACAACACAACTTCACTGATAACAAACGAGCTCGGGTTGACGTGTTCGTTGAACATGGCCTGGGGTTTCAGTTCTATCGGACACCGTTGGTACCTACTGAAGAATCAACTAGCTAGGCCATCAGGCATCTGCTCTAAGGCAGCCTGCAGCATTCAGCCAGTATGCTGATGTCATCTGCAAATCTCAAGCGTGAGATGTACTCTCTGTTCATGTTAATGCCACGTCCTTCTCGACCCGTCTTAAACACATCCTCCAATGCTTTGTGATCAATTTCCGGGTAGTACAGAAAAAGATACAGCAACTTTAAAAATACGACTTTACCTCGTCCGACTTTATGATAAGATCGCGCTGTCAACTCTCCAATCGCGTTTTGCTATGTATCCATAATGTAGTACACTTACAGGTGGTAAATAAAAAAATAGAAACAATTATGGACCGGTCGGGCACAGCCAATTTTTATAATAAGTAGAGAGAGGAAAAAAGCAAACTTTTCCTTGTTGCTAAGTCTGAATTATTTTATATCCTATTAAGTATTTAATATTTCCATTTACTTATTCTGTTAATATTTTATTATCTATCTAAGAACCCAATAATTTCTTATTTATTTAATAACTAGTTGATGGCCGCGGCTTTGCCCGCTTGATAAATTATATACTAAAACCTTCCTCTTGAATTACTCTATTTATTAAAAACCCACATCAAAATCCGTTGCTTAGTTAAAACTGCTTAATAGTTATAAAAAACTTACTCGCTTTAAAAATGTTAATTATTGGTGTAGTATAGTAATACATACAAAAGTTGTTTGTATTGATGCCATCTAGCGATTGATTAATTGATACAGGTTTTATGCGTGGCTGATCAAATCAAAGTTGCGCTGAAGATGCCATCAGAGAATCGACTAACTTTGATAGCTCATAATTCTCGAAAACGTGACACATTAGAAGATTATGTCTCATTAAAAACTTGTTTGTATTGATACCAGCTATCTATTAATATAGGTTATAAGGCCTTATTACATTACACGATTTGTCGGGCCCTGCAGATCCTTACTCGAACGTGGAAACGTTTGCACGTCTAGGATTATGGCGCCGACTTCATCTAGACGTCAAAAATAACTTTGGCTGTCGGTATCGGTAGTACTATTAGTTATTCTGTGGTACCGTGCAAGGCCAAGTTACAAAAAGGAAGTTATCTTCCTAAACAAAAAAAAATGTGGATGAAAAAATATTTGCGCCTAAGAGAAAAAGTATTTTTTTTTTATATTTTTGTTGTGGCATTCTCGTCGAAGTTTTTATAAATTTCTAGAAGTACTTTGAAGCCTTCGCTTCTCATGACGTCTTTATTTGAATAGTCCTGTTGCTCCTGTCTCCAGAGATAAGGCATTTCTCGGTATCTATACATATAATAAAATCGTTGAGACCAAAAAATCTGTAAGTACATTGAAGATTTAAAAAAAAAAACCAGCCAGGGTGACTTAAAATAAGTAACTGAACATGTTAAAACCATTTAAAAAAATTCTATACATATAATAAAATCGTTGAGACCAAAAAATCTGTACATTGAAGATTTAAAAAAAAAAACCAGCCAGGGTAAGTAACTGAACATGTTAAAACCATTTAAAAAAAATTTGTTTGTTTGTTTGTTTGACCGCGCATCACGTAAAAACTGCTGAACCGATTTTGTTGAAATGTTCACAAATCTGTTTAAATACATTCAGAATAACATTTAGGCTATTTACATTTTGGAAAATTTTGGAAAAGGGGGTTGAAAAGGGGGGGTAAAATTTTTAGATTGTTCTAGGATCATGAAACTCAGAATAAATACTTATTAATAAAAATAAAGAAATACCTGTAATAGCATTTTTTTTTAAATCTTATCCAGAGCCGCAAAAAAAGGGTTTTGTGTTTAAAATTAATAAACTTCAAACACCTGTACAATCAAAACCAATGAAGTGTAACCTTTTAAAGTTGCTACATATACTTCATATCTAATACAGGTAAACATAATTTCTCAGTTTTCTTGAAAATTGATTTTTGAGGTGAATAAGCACAAAATAGTGGAACTCAAAAAAATCAGCTTTCCTCGCTATAAGTAGTTGGTACGAAATGTTTGTGCGCGCATCACGTCAAAACTACTGCATAGGCTTCTTCATTATTAAGGCTATATATTATCACGCTACTTCCTTGAGGGGGTAGGCAATTTTGCATTATGTCCGTATACTTCAATTGTTTGACGTTTCAGTCATGACGTAAGTACATGAGAATATTTGTAACGTGTCACCGAAGTAAATAGCCTAGCGGTTTCATGACTGCTCTGCAAACTACGGGGTTGCAGGTTCAAACTTCGAAACATTATTTTCACTTTTTATGATTTGTTAAAATTTTTTTTTGATTCTGTTAGATTGGCTATATTTCTTTTTGTATTTAAATTGTTTGCATTTCTATATTTCTTATTTTTTCAAAAAGTAATAGAGAAGTATGGAAGAAAAATACAATCATGCTGCGCCGACCCCAAATAAATTGGGATAAGGAGCAGGAGTATGATGATGATTTCTCCAAAAAGTAGTGCAAGAACTGTGCTGTGCTATTCGCAATAATCAATAATCCATACGCAGTTTACGTAGATTATATTTACAGCTATATTGTTATTGGCCTCATTCCATGCATCTTGGTGAGAATTTAAGACCTGCCTGGACTGTCATCGAAGGGCTGACGGTGGAGACAAAAGTCAGTTGCAAGAGGTTTGCAACAGTGTGCAGCAGCTATATCGTGTTTGGGCTTATTTCATGGACCCTGATGAAAACTTTAAACTTAGCTAGAGTATGACTTTCATCGAAGGTCGACGATGGAGACGGAAGGCAGTTGCAAGAGGTCATCAAGAGTTTACAGCATCTATATCGTGTTTGGGCTCATTTTATGCACCTTGATGAGAACTTTCGACCTAGCTGGAGTATGACAGACTGTCATCAAGTGTCTAAGGATGATAACGTAAGGCTGAGGAGGCTGGCGAGGGAAGCCCTTATTTAGAAATACATAATATTTTAGCGATTAATGCAAACATTTCAGAGAAATTAAATTGTTACCTACTTGATTCTATACTATGCCTAATATTATAAAGCTGAAGTATTTGTTTGGTTGGTTGAACACGCTAATTTCAGGAACTACTGGTTCGAGTTGAAAGTATCTATTAGTGTTGGATAGCCCATTTATCGGAGAAGGCAACAACGAACAACAACGTTGCAACGTTTATGTATAACATCTCGCTACAATCAATAGGAGCAGAGCATCAATGAAAAATGTTGCAATAAAAGGAAAAAAATATTCCTTTTTAGATCTTTCGTTGCGTGCGCTGCGTAAACGGTTAAAGTTACGCAACAATCGTGTATGACGGAATTGTTCCTCTTAAAAAGTTCTATAAGAAGTCCGCGATAGCATTATTGTGTCTATCTTTTAAGGGTGTCTCACACTCTCTCTAACCATCTCTCTGTCTCTCTTATATGACGCAGACGAAGTTGCGCGGGTCAGCTAGTATATCAATAAAGTAGATCGATCGACGTGTTGACTCTGCGCTTGCGGCCACGCAACGGAGCTCCCTAGCTCCCTGCCGCTTATTACACTACACGATCGGCAGCGCGGCAGGGAAGCAGGGCGGTCGGGACCACTCGACCACCCGATTTAGGGACCCTAACTCCTTTTTTCTTATTACACTACCCTGTCCCTGCAGGCAGGGCCCGACAAATCGTGTAATGTAATAAGGCCTATATCCGTGACCGCAATTTTAAAAATAGAAAAACCAGCCAAGGGCAAATCGGACTCGCGCACCGAGGGTTCCTTCTTGTCCTTTCTTGTCCGTCCGTCTGTCACCACCGATTTACTCAGGAACGGGTGGACCTAGCAAGTTGAAATTTATACCACATACTGAAGTCTATAATCCCTATTAGGTGTATAAAAATCAAGGATCTGAGTCAACACGATAAAAATATATAGGCAAATTTAGATTTTCGCGAAAATTTTAAGTATTAAAATTTACCTTAATTTTCAATTTTTATTATTTTTCGGAATATTCCCTTTACTTGTGCTGTAAGTCCTTGCTTTTAACCAAAATTGACAATTCTAGGTCAACCGGTAGTACCCTATAGGTTATGTGTCGAAAACCTTTAGGCTAGTTCCCGTTGACCTAGAATCACGAAATTTGCCAAAAAGCAAGGTCTTGCAGCACATGTAAAGGGCAAAATATGATAACAAAAAAAAAGCGTTTTTACTATTACAAACTTATTATTTGCGGTTGGTGCAATATCCGTTACTAGGGATCAAACAGCAAAGTTATGTTTGTCCTTTAAAAAGTTTGTACGGAACCCTCGGTGCGCGAGTCCGACTCGCTCTTCGCCGGTTTTTTTATTTTAAAAATTTGCATGCTGAATACTGGATTCTGGATGAAGATGCCATGAACCAAAACATGAGAAAACTACACACTATCATGTTGTAGACTCGGGCTGCAGCAAATTCGTCTAGTCCATTACTTTCATGGTGAACAAGAGTTGGACAATATTATTGTAGCAGGAATGTTGAGTATTGTATCAATATTCTCAGGTAAATGTTTTATTTTCTTTTTTTTTTTACTTTCCTGAGTTCACTGACGCAACATAGGTACAAATTATATTGCAAATATAATTATATATTCCTATAACTGCAAATTTTATTGCTATCATGTTTATCAATATAATTTGCAGTGATGATGAATAAATTGATTTATTATTGCACAGCATACATCAGAAATACAAACAATTTCATCCAGCTACACCATGCAACCAATCAACGCAAGCACTGAACAAAATAACAACTTTGATTAACAGCATTAAAAAAAGCAATGCGCATAGCAGTTCTCCAGCTAGCATCATACAGGAAATTATATGTCAGTAAATATATTGTATGAATATATAACTGAACCTTACCAAGTTTATGTAAGTACATTCCAACTTTTATCACTTAGCTAAACTGCAATAAATTATGTTTACACAAATGTTAACAAACAACACCTACACTCATACTGGATTAGCACCTAGTGGTATTATGTCTCAAATACAAATACACTTTCAGTATCTCCAGTCTTGGTACCTACACAATCAAATGGGATATGACCTATCATAACCCATTCCAATATATTTTAATGGGATATGATGAAAAAAACCAAAGCGGGCCCATGCACAAACCAGCCCACGCAAGCTCCTAATTAAGACACATATAAAATAGTTAAATTACTAATGAGCTACGAAAAAAAAAAATATACTTAGAAGTAACAACAAAGTGCAAAGCAATCAACAATCGTTTTCACCATCTGTTCTAATTTTTAAAAAAGGCTTACCGCGTTCTTAGGCCATTGGCTGTCTTCAAACTCCAAAACACAAGATAGTTGATAAAAAAAAAGGGTTAATTAAATGACACTTCAATAGTTTCAACACGCGTTCAGAAGAAAGTTAAACTTTATTTATGTAAACAATCCCGCAAATCGCTCGACAGGACAGTAGGCAAGCGTCAACACACGTCAACTGAGCGAGCACAGACTATATCATATCATCCTCATAACCTAGTTCAGTTTCAGTTATTTTATTTGTAGGTTGGCCAACCTGCAGTTTGGAGGTTTCAATGTTCCCCTGTAGAACTTCGTTCACTGTGTAGATTTAAGTAGAACATTTTATTAGAACAGCAGGGCATATCTTTTTACCCACGTCGGAACGAAGACGGTATATGCGTTTGGGGTGAGAGTATATGTTGTTTTGTTTGTGCAAATTCATGTTGCCATTTTTATCCAAAACTACCAGTCCGGTTTTGATGCAGTTTTCAGTTAGGGGTTCGGGTTTGTTAGGTGCATGTTCTTAGATAGGCGTTACAGTGACAAGTCAACAGGGGGCGCTGCAGCAAACATTTGTTTGTACAAAACCAAAAATACTAGCCCGGTTTTGATGCAGTTTGTGGTTGATTAGTGAGGGTTTTTAATTAATTAGATGTTACGGTAGTAACTAACTAAACGGGCGCTGCAGTAATAAAACCGTAGCCAAGGCGTATCTTCCTTAAGGTCATTCATTAGGGCGGCGCTTTATGTACAAAGATCTATGCTCTAACGGTTTGTAATAAAAAGCAAAAATAAAAACTTCGAAAAACCCACAACGGTTAAAAAGTAATTGAAAAAGGATAAAATAATAAAAAAAAAACAAGAATATCCGTCAGGGGTTTTCATAAGTAGTTTAGATTAGTGCGAAGAAGTAGGTACTTAGCTGAGTAGTTCGGGACAATCAACCGAGCCGTTTGCGATATTCATTAAAAAACAAATATTACTGGTTATAACGTCTTACTTCAAAAAAAAAAAGCAAGAAATGATATCACTCACAACGGTGTTCATAGTCGACTGAAAATTGCCCAGCCTTGAAGTCCAAGTACCGCAATAATTTCATCTGTACAAACTCATTAAGAGATATTTATAAATCTCATATTGAAGGTTCCATACTTGACAAACGTACTCAAGGTGGCCTCGCACTAGAGAACATTAGAGAACCTCTAATGGTTTTAGGGAACGAAAACCAGAACAAGCTCTATGAAGCCCAAGGCTTTGAACGCCTTGTTGACAACTGTTTCTATATGAACATGAAAAAGCAGCTTGCTGTCGTGTACCACACCTAGATCCCATAAACTGGTTTCTTTACTTATGTAAGTACCATCTAGTGTATACCCTGGGCCAATAATAGATTTCTGGCGAGTGAATACTACGTGAAAACATTTGGATACATTTAGTTGTAATTTGTTGGTTTTGCAATATTGCACGAATCTGTCAAGGTCTGACTGAAGTACCTACTTAGCTCAGTATTTATCAGATAATATGCGTATGGATTTTAGGACCTTAATGTCATCTGCGTATAATGGGATATGTGAGTTTCTAAATCATTTTTATGTCCAAAATAAATATTGTAAACAGTAACGGTCTTAAGATTGAGCTTTGGTGCATTCCTGATGGGGACAGATTTCCATTTAGACGTGTATCCACGCAAAACTACAGCCTGCGTTCGATTATCTATGTATGATGAAAACACCGATGATCTATACGGTCAAAACATTTGCTGTAGTCCGTGTATATCGCGTCAACCTGGCATCGTTCCTCCATCCCAGTGGTTATAATTTCGTTGGATAGTATCAGGTTGGAGGCAGTTGACCGTTTTCTGAGAAAACCATGTTGTTCGTCAACGGAATGGCATAGCATAGCTGAGTAAACCTCCGTAATAAGTAGTTCTATAGTTAAGATTAATCCCCCTTTTTAAAAATCGGTGTAATAAATGCCAATTTCCACATCTTCGGAACAATACCCTCCCTTAACGACCGCTCAAACAGCACACAGACTGGCGCCAATAGGCTTTTTGCACAATTAATTATGAAAATGGGGGGTTTCAAAGCTGGCCTACCAGATTTAGATGAGGCCAAACCTATAGGTAGCTTGTGTACTGTCTCCGAACACATGCTGACCGTACTCAGGTTCACTGCACCGAGCTAGCAGGATGAGTGTCGTTATTAACATCTGATCATCAGATTCTGAGTCAGGTTCCTGACTGACGTCCTGTTTAACGAAATTAAAAGGAAAACTATCACAGATAAGCGTTCCAGGTTTACGAGTAATAGTCGACCAACTTATAAAATGTACTTTGAAAACATATTTTCCTAAACATAATGTATGAGAGCACAGGTTTTGCAACTGTAAATGCAAGTTTGTTTTTTTATATTGCAATCAAAATCATCGTTCGAAGGCAAAACCGCATTTTTTAATGGGCAACTACGGAACCCTACATTGTGCTGCTGGTGCTTCGCTGATCCATCCCAAAGGTGCGTACCTACTCCAGGCGGGATCGAAATTTTGCTTGCTATAATGTGATCAGCTGTTCCACCCAGCTTTCTATCGGCTAATTGGGCCTTGGGCTCAATATAGGACCCGAAGTTGAAGGTTGAGGCCAGATTAACACCAAGAAGAAGGGGCCAAGCCAAAAGTCCTCTTCTTGGCGGAGACACGCCTGGGTCTTGGCTGTATTCAACTTGACCAGATTGGCATCGCCCCAATCGGAGACTGCCTTGAGAGACAAGTTCAAACGCTCGAACATGGCCTTTCTGAGTGGCACGTGCACTGGGTATGTAACCCTCTACAAGCGTCCTGTCGTCTGCGTACTCAAAGGTACTGGGCTTTAGGTAAGCCTGCCCAGCTAAGTCGTCTCTATATTTTTTTCCTCTATGCGTTGGGTCGAATGAATGAACTAAAAAAGTTGTCAGTGATTGAATGATAAAACTAAAGCTAAAGTTCACTCACATCACACTTTTATCCTGTTGCCTGTTTATGAAAAACTTGATGGTGGGGAAAAATAATAAAAAAAATACAAGAAAGAAAATACCTACCTATTTACTGTCTAAACAGAAATACTTTCACCTTTTAAACTGTACTGCAGCCATCAACGCTAATGTGGGTGTTTTTTGTTTTTTCCTGTTAGTATACAAGTTACAAGTGCTTTTCCAAAGAAATATTTTAAATAGCACAGTAATGATAGAATAAAAGATGTGAATGTGCACGTATTGAACCGATAATGGCACTGAAAACAGAGTCAGGCTATGTGAATGAGAGTCTTGGTATCAAAGTTGAAGGCGAGCTTGGAGACTTTCAAATTATTGAAGAGAAAAGTGACAGTGACGATGACGACAAGACAGACAGTAAAAGTTCAAGGACGATTGATACTGTTGCGACCATCCCAACAAGTGTGGTGAAGCCCAGCAGTTCTCCCATTGGTAATGTGGCAGTGAGCAATTCTGAAAATGTTATTATTGGTAACAACACCTATTTTAATGGGCCTGTTATTATCAAGCAAGTGATTCAAAATACTCCTGGACTAGAAAATCCTTCATATGTGAAAACAGAAGATGAGGAAGTTCCAGCTAAGAAGTTTAAGGAGGAATCAAAGATTGACAATTGTAAGTTGATTATGGCCTTTTAATGTGAAAACTGATAGAGGTATCACTATATAGATTCTTTATAGTTAAAACTCACTAGCCTAACAACTATAGCATGCCGAAAGGAATCTAGATCGACCCAGAACTAAACTACCAATTTGGTGTTATTACTTGCATCAATCAATTTCTGTAGCATAGACAAGACACGCAGGACAAAATACTGTTTGTGGAACAGTACCACATTTGCCCACAACTGAACAACTTTAAGTTGACAAAAACAATGACTAGGCCACTAAACACTGTTTTAAGCTTTCACAGTTTACAAAACTTAAATGTCACTTACGGGATATCTTCCTTGATTAGTATACAAACATACTAATCACGGAAGATATCCCCTAAGTTACATTATAAGTCTAGGTCAATAAGTTTGCTTCTGCAAACCGCTATTTCATCATCCTGCTTCATATTGCCGTTAAAGTCCTAACACCACGTAAGTCAAAAATAGCAACTTTACTGGAGAGTGAAAGAACTGCATAATTAAACCTACTTTTTATTATTTGTGTTCACTTTAAATTAGATAGAGATGTTGCTTGTTTCTGTGATTGCGTGAAACAATGCGTCTTCTGATTCTCTAGGAAACAGCATCAAAAATAAAGATATCAAAACTGTTAGTTTTTCAACCCCAGTATAATTGAAATTGAGTCAAATTTAACTATACTTTATAGTGATTCTTATTGTTATAGTAGGTATATCAATAGTACATTATCACCGACAATATATTATATGATTAAATTATCAAATTTTTGCATGGATCCACATTTCAAACAAAAAGTCCAAAGTGTAGAAAATACGCACTCAAACAAACATTTATGAAACTAGCATTTGTGACTCTTACTTGGTAAAGCTTAGTTTATTCCACAAAGTTTTATAATATCTTTGGTTTTACTTTACTAATGGTACATGTTACAGTTAAAGATGGATGTGAACTATACTAATAAACTTAGCCAGCTAAACTTAAAAATTATTTATAAGCAGAGGCTTACAGCTTAGAGCCTGACAGGTTAGCCGTGGCCATGCAATTTCATAATTGTGCATAATATATTGTGGTTTTTAATAATTATCTCATGCCAAAATGGGCTGAAACGGTAAAATTGTAATGTCAACATGAATTGCAAAAGATTAATAAAATTGTGCTCTTATCTTTTTACAGCTATCAAGAAGTTTCATTTAAGGAGATGGCACAAAATAACATTTTCAGCAGTGTGCATAGTTATACTTGGTGGTATATTTGCAATATTGTCAATAATACTTAGCAATTCCAGTCAAGATGATAGTCCACCGTTATCACCATCAATGTCGGAAGAAGATAGTAGTACTGGGAAAACAAGTAAGTGGTACCAGTTTGTTTGAAGTTCATGCTCATGTCAATCATGTGCTCACATGTGTAAAATTAGGCAACTACATCATGAAAGTGCATCTTAATTGACTAACCAATCATTTTTTTGTGGTGACTGTAGACTCTAACATTCGACTGAATAAAAATGTTTATTGCTCAGGCACCATACCTAAGAAATAATTAAATATTAATTTTAATTCTAATAAGTACACCTTAATAGTTCAATTTTACCGTAGAAGTCCCTGATAACTGTTTAATTGCATTAAGATGGATTTTTTGTAAAAAAAAGACAAACAAATTCATTCAAAAATAACTTTGGCAAGACATATTAAAAAGGCCTTAGTCGGTTAGTCCTGCAGTGGGACAATGTAAGTATTAAAGCCATGCTAAAATCAAAAAACACATTAAAAGCTAGTGCACATTTGTATCCAACAGATTGTATTTGTATCCAAATTGTAATAACATAGTAGCATCTGTTGTCTAGTGGTTGAATGATTTTTGTTTTTATGTATTGCACATTAATTTGGGACAAAGTTTTTTCTTACTACCTATATACATAGATTGTCCTATGATCAAATAAATAAATGAAAAAACAGTATTCAGATCAAATAAATTATTTTTACCAAAAAGTCCCTTGGGATTTAATGTTATGCTATCATTTTATATCGGTTTGTCCTTGTGCTAAAAAGGTAATCAAATTTTTCCTAAAGTATGTGGTGTATGGATAAGGGAATTCCCTAAAATAAGGTGTGTACTTGACAAACCTCTGGGGATTGTACTTGCACATTAATACTAACATGATTATAACGGCGTGGCGTAGCTATAAATAAAGTAATGACGCAATAATTATATTATCATTTCAGACTACACAAAGGTGGTGGGATTGTTCTCTGAAAACCTAAACTTAATAATATTTTCAACTGTATTGGCAACATTAACATTCCTGTTGATGTTTTACACATTACTAACATTGGATGACTCTGGTGGTGAAAAGATTGTCTCAGATATAGCAAGAAGTAGGAAAAAAAGAGACTATGAAGAGGTACTTGATGGTTATGATCCCTACATGAATCCTATTACGAAAGGTACAATCATTTTATAGATCATATTGTAAAATTAATATGTACTACTTAACTAGTGTTCATTATAAGTCAGTGCAGTATGTAGTGTATGCAGTGATAGCCTAGTGGTGTGAACGTCGGACTGCCAAGTCATAGGTCTCGAGTTCGAACCCAAGGCACGCACCTCTGATTTATCGGATTCATGTGCGTATTGTATAATTATCACTTGCTTCGGTGAAGGAAAACATCGTGAGGAAACCAGCATGCCTGTGAGATATTTCTCGACGGCATGTTAAGCCAAGTCAGAGGCCCATGGACGGCTTAAAAACTCTCGACACCAGGTTAGGCACTAACCACACGATAAAGAAAAGATATAAGCGAGTTTTTTTTTGTTTAGTATATTTGATTGTGGAGCAGCTGTGGCCCAGTGGTGGCGGCCCCGACTTACGAACAGTAAGTTGTGGGTTCGAACCCAGGCAGGCGCATTACTTTGTGTAATTTATTTCATCAGCGCTGCTCTCAAAACGGTGAAGGAAAACATCGTGAGGAAACCGGCATGTCCTAGAACCAAAAAAAATCGAAGACATGTGACATCTACCAATCCGCACTGGGCCCGCGTGGTGGATTATTAGCCCATTCCCCCTCATAGAGTGGAGGCCTGTGTCCCAGCCGTGGGAACATTATAGGCTGATGATGATGATATTTGATTAATTGCAGTATTTACAATAAATATTCTTGTTAGTCAGGGTTATCTGTTACATTTACTGTGAACTGGTTATATTTATCTCAAACAAATAATGGTTTTTTAGTTTTTTTGTAGCATAAATGGTATAGTTGTATGCTTTTGCTAACACAGTGTTATTTTTCAGCTAATCCATTGTTGATAGCACCAGATCATCTGAGGATAGTACCTAGAAGTGATTGGCTGGCTCAGCCAGTGGAGAACTCGTTAGACAAGATCAGACAACCTGTGCCCTGGGTCATTATATCGCACACAGCAACAGAGAGTTGCAGGACGCAGGTTAGTGTCATCTTCTATTTGATAGTTTCCAAGAACCTACTGTCAAAAGCGGATTGATATTTTAGTATGGAGCCCAGCCTGCCTAACTATCCACCATATTCAATCTGTTTGTATTTTTTTGGAGCTGGCATCAGTACAAGCTCTCAAATCTTCTAAAGCATTACCTTTCTGCGATATAAGCTATCTAAATTGTACTGATGGCACCATCTGTGGATGGATTCTAACTTAGATGGTTTATATATATTGTTTTAATATACTTGCGTGTGTTATTGTCAGCTATTGATTAATACAGGCTTCAAGCATGGCTAATATTTTGAAAATAAAATAAAGTGACGGAAAGATAGGCAAGCTAAAATATTCAAACACCTTTTTACCTCACTTGGTTTAGAATGTGCTTTAATAATGTCAGAGATTTGTTTTTGTCTATCTTGCTAATATTATAAACGAGAAAGTTCGTGTCGATGGATCAGTGCAAGGCGTGGAATGGGGTTTGTTACGCAAAAAAGACTGCACGGATTTCTATAATACTTCTCAGTACAAAGGTAGTTGTTTCTTGCATTGTCAGCGTTGCAAGGTATGGTAACTGTATGTGGCCTTATTAGTGAGCTTCTCAGAAATTATGAGTATAAAAAAATAAGCGGGCGTAAGTAACCTAGTTGTAAATTTTCTACATAAAATTTTTAATTTACAATTTTAGAAAGATGTCAAGTTTGGGTGTGGGGAGGGGGGGGGGGGGGGGCTTCGAAACTACTGATCCGATTCCGAAAATTCTTACACTAATGAGAAACTACATTATCTCCGAGTGTCAAAAGCATTATTTCAAACGTTATCGTGGGATAATTTCCGACCGTTACGCTAGTGAAACCGCGGGCAAAAGCTATATTTTATAAAACGAAATACAGATTTGTTGTGCGACATTCAAAAAAAGATGTTTTCAATTCCAGAGTGAATGTGTTCTGCGCGTGCGCCTCATACAAATGTTCCACATTGAGTCAAGAAAGTGGGACGACATTGGCTACAATTTTTTAGTGGCGGGCGACGGCTCTGCGTACTTCGGCCGTGGCTGGGATTACGTCGGGGCTCACACACTGGGCTACAACAGATATAGCATCGGAATTAGTTTCATCGGTACATTTAATAACGATCCGCCTCCCAAGAATCAAATTGACGCCTGTTTAAAGTTGCTCAAGAGGGGGGTAGAAATCGGCAAGCTGGATAAAGACTATAAACTGTTCGCCCATCGCCAACTGGCATCTACTCTCAGTCCTGGTGACAAGTTGTATGACATTATAAAAGAATGGCCACATTTTGTCGCGAACTTTTCAGATCCGGCCGAACTTCTTCCGAATTACTAAGGATGTAGTGAGTCTTATTAGTGCCTAGTTCTAAATATTGTGATGAATAATTACAGTTTTATATGTAAAAAAAAACGTGATAATTATATTGGCATTCCAACTGCGTTGATATTAAGGATCTTTTACAAAAGTGTACTTATTATAATATTGCTATTGTTACTATTTTACCCAGTCTTCCGAAAGAGTGCCTTAGCCATTTAATATAAATATAAGCTGAGCGTGCCTGGGCTTAAGAATAATTGCATAATTTACGTTTAACGTTATGATTGTACACATGTACGTTTGTTGCAGTATTTAGAGTTGTGCTAGTCAAGCTGACATATTTTTATCGAACAGTACCTATAACAAATTCAATAGTAGGTAATGAAACGAAACAAAAAGAGGGAAAGAAATTTAACACGTACCTAACGTAAGTTCATACATTATTGGCAGTCCCGGATCCATGATATTCTTGAACTGGGGCAGTAACTTCATTGTAGCGTCCCCTCATTTCATTATTATAATAAAAAAAACCAAAGTCCCCAGTCTACTGGCCTCGCTTGATGTTCAACCGTCAGGGTATTACGGCACAGCTCGTAAAGCCCCGATCTCTTTAACTCGTACAGGATAAAAATAATTCTATTCTTGATGGGACGGGAATTCCCCGGCAGAGACATCACGTGTACACACACACGTTCGAAAATCAACTCAGGTTGTGTTCTAAAACCGCCTAAGGATGCGTTTCAAAATAAAATCAATTCTATAGTAATATTATAAAGTTGAAGAGTTTGTATGGTTGAGCGCGCTAATCTCAGGAACTACTGGTTGGAATTAAAAAATCTTGTTGTGTTGGATAGTCCATTTATCGAGGAAGGTTATAGGCTATATAGCATCACGCTACGATAAATGGGAGCGGAGCATAAATGAAAAATGATGCAAAAATGGGGAAAATTTATTCCTCTTGTGAGCTTTTTCTCTCATAAGTGACGCAGATAAAACGTCAGCTAGTTAATAATATGTACGAGTATAGTTTCACGTCGTCTGCGCTGCCCGCGCTCTGTCTGTCGAACACGCTATCGAAACTTGTTTTTTTTTTCAAATCGAATTTTCCCCGGTTTATATCCCGGCCTAAATCCGACTGTGGTTATAGGTAAAATGGTGCGAGTAGTAAGAATTATTTGATAATCATCATCATCATTTCAGCAGAAAGACGTCCATTGCTGGACATAGGCCTCCCCCAAGTGTCGTTACATTGACCGGTCTCGTGTGACTCGCATCCGCGGATTACCGCAACCTTTTTCTGGTCCGCGGTCGCCATTCCAGAACTTTTCGGCCCCATCGGCCATCCGTTCTGCGAGCAATGTGCCCTGCCCACTGCCACTTAAGTTTGGCAATTCTTCGGGCTACGTCGGTAACCTTGGGTTTCTGGAGGATGTCTTCATTTCTGATTCGATCACGCAAGGAAACTCCGAGCATTGCCCTCTCCATTGCCCTTTGTGTGACTTTAAGCCTTCTGATGAGGCCCATTATGAGCGCCACGTTTCGGTCCCGTATGTAATCACTGGCAACACACACTGGTCATAGACTTTCTTTTTGAGACACTGCGGTAAGTTTAATGAGAAGATACCGCGCGACTTCCCGAACGATGCCCAGCCGAGTTGGATTCGACGATTGACCTCTTTCTCGAAGTTAGACCTACCTAACTGGACCGTTTGTCCCAGGTACAAATAATCGTCTACACTTCGAGTGATGTAGAGTCTCCGATCTTGATAGGAGTGGGTGTTACATGGGCTTTCAACATGACCTTGGTTTTGCCCATGGTCATTTTAAGACCCACTCCTCCTTTAGGATCTATTTAAATATTTGAAAAAGATAGACACAGTAGGTACTACGTAACTATGTTAGTTTGGTATTATTGGATAAAGTAAATTAAAGGCGACTAACTAAGCACGGCTGATGTGAGTGACAACGCCGGGAAGGGACGCCTATCGAAGGACATACACTGACCTTATCACTACATATTATAAAACAAAGTCGCCCGCCGCGTCTGTCTCTATGTATGCTTAGATCTTTAAAACTACGCAACGGATTTTGATGCGGGTTTATAGGAGTGATTCAAGAGGAAGGTTTTAGTAGGTAAATAAAATGCGGGCGGCCGAAGCCGCGGGTATCAGCTAGTTGGTTATATTCTTCAGAAAGATTAGGTGCGTAATACTCGCAACCGGCGTGCATGTATGACCTGATGTATGAACGTGGACGAGGCGAAAGGAGTATACGTTCGGTAGTTTCTGCGTACGTTCATGGGAGAAAGGTTATTTATTTATAATAAGCACATCAACAGCACAGTCACTTACAATTCAAATCAAATAACATCTAATATTAGCATTTCAGTAACCAAATAAATAACAGAAATGCATGACATTGAAGACAAAGAAAAATAAAAAGTGTGTCTGGTAGACCTTAATCTAGAACTCTACAAAAACAAACCAATTTGAGCTACTTAGACATGCACTCATCGCATTGTTCAAAAACGGCACGTCTGTATGAAGCGAAACTCATGGAGAAAATATCAATACGGAAATCTGTCTGTTTGGACCTTTCATTATATTGCCTTGCCATACGTGTTAGGGGGCTATTAAATGTAGTATTTAATGTGGATGCAGTTATGCATGAATGTATTGGATAAGTTGGATATTTTTTATTTTTATATATTTGTATAAAGTTGTAAGCGTAGTTTAAGAGTATTATATCTATTTTGAAATTGCCTGTTTGTGACAAAATTATGAAAAAAATTGTTATGCCATTGAGTATTTATTTAGTCTAGTGCAGTGCAATAAGTCAATAAGGTGGAACCAAGTTTATAGTAGTTGGATTCACATGGGGCTTTTTTATCGAGCTCCTAAAGAATAAGAGAAGAAACTTTTTATTGACAACAATAAACAAATAAACAGACCAAATTGGCGTTTAATGGATACCCACAGGTCAAACTATCACGTCACAATATAAATTCGTCGGATTTCATGTTATTCATAAACGAGAAAAGAATATACTAGTAGAAATAGAAAATAAACACTCGCGGGTGGTGAAATATTTTGTTCTCCGCACCTCTAGGATCTCAATAAAAAAGTCCCATGAAAATCAGACTGCTTTATACTTCGTATTTTTTGTCTAAATGCACTCGGCCAATTTGTGCAATATTGTAAAAATGTGACATTATGTTTGTTTTGGGATCGGGATTTTATAGTTTTATAGTTTTGTGTTCTATGATTGTTTAATAAACTCATTTTTTCTTATGATGTATATACAGTGTAAATTCAGTTTCTAATTTGATTAGATTACACCTTGTGACCACCTATTTGTAAAAAATACATATATTTTTTTATTTGTCCCCTTCGACGCATAAACGATTACCACGCATTCAGTGCATCATTCCGAAACACGATAATATTTTACTGGTAATTAAGTTTAAAAACAACTATTTCCTACAAAAGTGCAATAACACCTACACGGTCAAAATGTATGGAACAGCAGATTAAAGAAAAATACCGACGACAAGTTTTCGGAAAGATGTAACCTGATAATGATATAAAGATATGATATGTACGATAAGAAAATGAGGTTCTACTATGTAACAAATTGTTTGATGAACGTTGAAACTATTTGGTGCAGTTTGTTTGTTTTGCATAATGGTTTCAAGTTCATGTGGTCAACAAAACAGATTTTGACCACCTGAACTTAAGACAAATAAAGGAATGAATAATTGTTGTATTGTGGATTTGTACTAAAGGTCTCTGTAAGCGGGAATGAACCCTACAACCAGTGCAGTTAGTGAATGTCGTCATATCCTCGAAATATGGATCAAGAAAATGCAATTTTTCGGTTTATGGTTAATATACTGTTATGCTTATCCTATTGTTCTGCTGCTGGTGTAGATTGTTCTGCGCAATTTTTTTAACTTGTACCTTCAATATAGTAAAAAGAATTGAACCCAAAGAATAAATGACAAAATAAATGAATTAAATGCGTTTGATCAAAGTAATTTTCTTTTATTGCTTATCCTTATAGTACCTGAACGGGTTAATACCGTACCATTACTACGAGTAATTTGTTTGTGGTTTTCTTAAATTAAGGGTTACCCTTTACCAACACTTGAGCAACGAAAACCATGCTTCATTTGGCGCTTAATTGATATTGATAATTAGAATTGGTCAAATTTTCTGTGGAAGTGGTTTCGAAATAAGTTTTCGATTGCCATCTGCATAATATCTCCAAAATATGTATGATCTTACCCGTACGCTGCGACGCCACTCGCAATGGTGCTGAGCTAGATGTCTGAAATTCAGTAGGTACATCAACCTGTAGTTCAAATTATCACCGGATGACTAGTTACACTGTCCGTCATGCAATTCTGAACAATATTTTATTAAACTGGCCATCGAATTGCAACTCGTAGCAATTTATGCCCCCTCGCTCTCTAGATGGCGTTGGAGTCGAAATAGAAGTCGCTATGGTTTCGTTACAGCAAAAGCATGACCTGGCTCAGTGAAACATTCAGTTTTCAGAGATATATTTTTATACTTTTATACCTAGTATGTAGGATAGATTAAGTACATCGATAAACCCAACTTTTTTTTTTTTTTTTTGGCCGCATTCAATGCGGCCCCATAATACATTGAAATACCACATCTCCATGAGATATATAGGTACTCTCTATCTCATGAGATAGTAGCTCCAACCCTCACGGCATGCGTTCGAATAGGTGGTTGTACTTATTGGTGTCGCGGGATCTGTAAACATCGGCGTGCTTGCTAAGCACGTCGTACGTGAGCCGTGTCTCGCGCTTGGACTGATCTCGACCATCTGATTAGTGACTGACCGCTCACCGCGTGTGCTTAACCCGAGACTACAGAATGATGTCATCGATACCATATCGATAACTACTCTACCTATCCCTTTCTTGATTTATAGCGGCCGTAAGACGTAATACACACTCGTGAAGTCAGACAGGGGAGTCTTAGTTATAGGGTCCCGTTGGTGCCCTTTGGGTACGGAGTAGGTACTACATAAAAAATCCCTTCGGCAAGGCGCAGGAAGAGGTAGATTTCGAAGAAGTTTCCACCCATATATTTTTCAACCCGTTCTTGAAATCCTCCCAAGACTTTAGCATGGAAAAAAAAAACTTTTAAATTAAAAATTGTAGAGTAAACAATTTGCTTTCAAAGATATATTTTCGACGGTAAAAATGTTTACCGTATTGGAGATATAATTATTTTTCCAAAAATTTTGGATTTTTCAACTTTTTTTGATGCAACCCCTAACTTGGGGAGGCCCAAGTTAGGGGTTGCATCAAAAAAAGTTCCATTTTAAAGTTGTCCGTATTCTTACTCGGAATGATATTGCACGGTCCAAACATTTTCCATAGGAAAAAAGTTATGACCAAAAAACAGATTTTTAAAAAAATCGCCCCCCTCGCCGCCCCTCATGGACTAATTACGCCCATTCACGAACTTAACCTAAGTTTTGACCCTTTCGATTTTTTGGGCCAAGTTTGAAAGCAATCGGTGCATAATTGCGACCAGTAGAGTGTGGCTAAATTTTGCTTGGCGCCCCACATACATACATACATACGTATACATATAAATATATATAAACTTTTTAACCGGCGGTTGATTTGGGCTCTAGGGGTCATAACTAGACCCCCCTTTTTTTTTTTTTTTTAGTATGGGAAATTATCAAATAACTGCACACAGGCACCGGCAGGCTTCGGCCCTTGCGGGCCCCTTCCCTATTGCTGACTCTCTTTGAGGCGCGCGTGGAACACGAACGTGCCGTCGACACGCCTGTCGTCATGAGACGTACGGAAGGCGAGCTAGCCCATAGCTCCCCGTCCACAGGCCCGCGCCTACGGTGGCCGGAAGCCACCACGTGGCCCCCGACGCCCGGGGCGTCTCCCACGGCGGCCGGGACGTGTGGATCTCTCCCTGTCCCGTTCAGCCACCTCCTTCGCTAGCATGACTGCTTCGCAGAAGGAGGTGACGGCGTCTCATTCCGTCTCGCTCCGGTTCATGGATTGAACCAAGGCCGGGAGCGAGAGGTCGCCGCCGCCAATCGCCGCTACGAGGGCACGGCGGTGCTCCGCCCAAGCGGGGCACACCTCCACTGTATGCTCCACCGTGTCCTCCGGTCGATCCTCACAATGGAAACACCCGGGCGTCTCCTCCCGCCTGATTCGGTGCAGGAACTTACCGAAACATCCGTGTCCGGTAAGAACCTGCGTCAGGCGGAAGGTGAGGACGCCGTGGCGTCTCTCCAAAACCCCAAAGAGGGGACTTGTCGCCACTATTGTGGCGTGCCCTGCACGGGGTTGCGATAGTCGCTCTCTCCATGTCGCCATGAGATCCCGCCGGAAGTCCGTCCGCTGAGCGACAATTAGCCGCGGCAGCGGAGTTTCCCCGCGGCGTAGCGCCTCCGCGCGCCTACACGAGTGGCGAGAACTATCGCCTCCAGATCCCATGGTGGCAATCCGGCAAGGAGGTTCGCCGCCTCGCGGGAGATCGTGCGGTACCCCCGGACCAGCCTTACGGCTACCACCTTCTGGGGCACGTTCAAGTGGTGGGCGGCACGCCGCCTCAATGAACGCGCCCACACCGGGGCCCCGTAAAGGGCCATGGATCGCACGACTCCCGCGTAGAGCCTCTGGCAGGAGGCGTTTGGCCCCCCCAGGTTGGGCAGGAGCCGCCTGATAACTAGACCCCCTGTGGTGAAATTTTCGGAAAACTCGACTTTAGGTGCAAGCCGAATGGGTAAGTACCTAGGTAGATTTTTTCTGACGAAATCTACCTAAAAACCGGCCATGTGCTAGTCGAACTCGCGCATGAAGAGTTTTCTACCATCGTATTATGTACCCTTTATTTTTTTATTTTTTTGTTGTTCGGCAACAGAAATACACATTATGTGCACATTTCAACTACTTAGCCACCTATTACGGATCATGAGAAACATCCCGCTTACAGACAGACGGGTGGGCAGACCGACAGCGGAGTCTTAGTAATAGGGTTCCGTTTTTATCCTTTGGGTACGGAACCCAAAAAAAAACCGCCAAGTGCGAGTCGGACTCGCGCACGAAGGGTTCCGTACCATTATCTATACAACATTAGACAAAACGGCAAAAAAAACACGTTTTCACCTCAGCACCTCAAACAAGCAGGTTTTGCTGTTTACAGACAGTGAGCAAAATTCGATTTTGCTGCGAGCGTGAGACAAAGTAACTTTTTAATTATTTTTTTTTAATACCGAGAACTGTGTAGGTACTCACAAAATTCGAAAGATTTCGACTTCACTTTGTTCTGTCACTTTCACTTCGATACGAAAAAAACGAGAGATAGAAACAAGTCGATTCGAAATTCGATTTTCAAATTCAAAATTCAAAAAACTATAGAATCCTTCGCTTACTCGGGATTCAAAATCAACACTCGCAGCAAAAACTCACTTTGCTCTCTTGTTGCACAAATAACTATTGTTGTATGGGAGCCCCCCTTTTTTTTCGAGTGAGAAATCATGAAATGACCTTTCCCGCTCTGGGCGGAACGGAAGGGAGTGTCAGACATTTACTGACTAAAACCCATCCATGTTCCTTCTTAGCCCTTTGTGTTCCAGGGCCGCGGTATCTCTTTCGAAAAGTCGCGCAGGCATCGGCCCTTGCGAACCCCTTCCTTTTTTGCTGACATCGTCATTGATAACGTCTTTTACATTGATGAACAACGGCTGCACGCACGAAAAAGTGTCACACCGTTTCGCGCGCCAGTGGATCAACGCCCAGCCCAAACCCTTGAACCTAGAAAACTGAAATATTGCACAGTGGTTCTCTTTATAATGTAGATAAGGAAAAAGGAAGGATTTTTCGAAATTCAACCCCTAAGGGAGTTAAATAGGGAATGAAAATTTGTATGAAAGACCGTCTGTTTTAAAGTTAGGATCTTAAAAATTTGTGTTTAGGCTGATATTGAAAATTAATTGACACGTGTCTTAGCGTTTTTGATAATTCCACCCCCAAAGGGTTAAAATAGGGGATGAAGTTGTGGATATTAAGTCCTTAATTATCGAAGTAAAATTCACAAAATTTATTATCTAGGCGTATGGTTGGAAGCTAACGCAACGGTGTTGTTAGAGTTTCAATCCCTATGGGGGTGAAAATGGGGATGACATATTGTTTTTTAGGTTAATATCACGAATATCATAAAAAATTACGTTATCACGTAAAATTATCGTCCGTAAACCGACTTTACAGACAACCATTTTTTTATTTTTAAACAATTAAATGTTTTGTAAATATTTTAAGCGTCTACCTGTTACCGTTATTAATATCGTGCAAAAAACGGCAAAAAAACACGTTTGTTGTATGGGAGCCCCCTTCAAAATTTATTTTATTCTGTGTTTAGTATTTGTGTTGTGATAGCGGCAACAGATATACATCATCTGTGAAATTTTCAAATGTCTAGCTATCACGGTTCATGAGATAAAGCCTGGTGACAGACAGACGGGCAAACAGACGGACAGTGGAGTCTTAGGGTCCCGTATTTACCCTTTGAGACGGAACCCTAAAAAGGAAGGTGACGTTAGGTTCCATTAAGACCGTTCCATAAACTTCAGTGTCAAACTCTGTGGTTAAAATTGTTACCCTGGACGTGAGAAAATCTGTAGCTGATTCGTCTCTTTTTCGTCTAAAGCTCGTACAGTTATTCTTGATGGTAGCTCAATTATTTTAGGAAGCAATCAATTAACCATACAAAATACTGTATGATTGATTACTTAATTGATTTTTTACCAGTTTTTTGATGAATAATTAAAAGCCATAAAGCAAGGTTAAACGATTTTGATCGAGCCATGATAGTGGCTCTATAAGTACCTATCTACAGTCATTAGTTGCATGCAATCTATACATCTATACATATAATAAAATCGGTAAGACCAAAAAATCTGTACATTGAAGATTAAAAAAAAACCGACTAAGGGTGACCTTAAATAAGTAACTGAACATATTAATAGTTATTTGTTATACAAGAGTGCAAAGTTGCTCAATTTTGATAACCGAGCAAGCGAAGGATTCTAAAATTGAGTCACGAGCGCAGCGAGTGCTTCAAAAATTAGAATCCTGAGCGTTAGCGAGGGAATCAAAAGAGCACGAGGTGAAAAATCTTTGCACTCGAGTGCAACACGTAACTTTTCATCCCACCTCAGCGAGGAAATTACTAAATGCAAAAAAAAAACATTTACAATCACAAGATACTTTTATTTCAGTTTAGGTGTTAACTACTACATTATGATAGATAAGTATTACAGAATAATCTTTAAATTATAACAAATAATACTTAGGTACAATTAAGAAAAATTTAAAGTAACGTTGCTACAGTTAGTTAAGTTGAGTATATTTATTTATTAAAACTTTATGCACAAGTAAAAACTGTACAAAGGCGGACTTAATGCCTTGGGCATTTTCTACCTATTTTTTTCAATTTTTTTAATATCGTACTGTTTCAAATCCTTCTCGCGTGATTGTTGAGGGAGAAAGCTCATTTGCGCATTATTAACAGTTTCAGTCAATTCTGTAAAAAAAATTCAATTGTGTAAATAAACTTCTTCGTCGCCAAAACCACTTATTTTACGTTTTTCACTTGTTTTTAACCTAAGGTTTTAACAATTGACCTGACAAGAAAATGGCGCGCGCAAAGCAAATTATAAAAGTACACCAAGAAGGTTCCGAGTCTGAGTTTTTAACAAATTAAAAAAGGTTGTACCTATGATAAATTCGGCACCATGGAGGTAGAAGTAAATAGGTTTAATGATGTTTTGAATTCACAAACTTAGTGCACACGATGTTCTAAATTCAATTTACTTTATCCTCTAGAGGATATTAAACGACTTTTGCACTCAGATATCGAAGAGCAAAAATACTCTTTCCGAGATGGGGGGATGAAAAACCATTTTTAAATTTTGTTTGTTTGTTTGACCGCGCATCACGTAAAAACTACTGAACGGATATTGTTAAAATGTTCACAAATATATTTAAATAAATTCAGAATAACATCTAGGCTAGAAATTTTAGAAAATTTTGAAAAAGTGTGTTCTAGAATCATGAAACTCAGAATAAATAATTATTAATAAAAATAAAAAAATACCCGTTTTAGCATTTTTTAAATCTCATCCAGGGACGCAAAAAAGAGGGTTTTGTGTTTAAAATTAATTAACTTCATACATTTATACAATAAAAACCAATGAAGTGTACCCTTATAAAGTTGCTACATATACTTCAAATCTAATACAGATAAATATAATTTCTCAGTTTTATTGAAATTTGATTTTTGAGGTGAATACGCACAAAATAGCGGATCTCAAGAAAATCAGTTTTCCCCGGTGTATGTAGTTGGTAATATATTTATATATATATATATATATATATATATACAAATATAATAATACTACGAAGAAAATAGATAGACTATACGAATGTACATCAGATATAAAGCCGGAAAAGTGTGTCAACAACATACATATAATAAATATGTAGACGTGGCGTTTCTGTACTAGTAAAATATTTTAGAAAAAAATAGTAGGGGTGTTAAAGGATCACTAACAGATTTTTTTATTTTTTTGTCTGTATGTCTGTACGGGGTCTTTTGTTACAGCATTACGTGTAAATTATATAACCAATGTGGTTAGATTTATCACGCTACAATCAATAGGAGCGGAGCATCAATGAAAAATGTTGCATATACAGGGAAATACCTATTATTGCTTTTGAAAGCTTCCGTTGCGTGCGCTGCGTAAACAGTTCCTCTTGTGTTTCTCTTCTCGTGTTTCTCATAAAAAGTTCGCGGTAGCATAATATGTCTATCTTTTAAGGTTGACTCACACACTCTCTCTCTCTCATATGTAACGCAGACGAAGTTGCGCGGGTCAGCTAGTATAAACTATGTATAGTAATAATTCATAACAAAAATATTTTTAGTTCTTTAATTTTATTTCTTCAAAAGTGTATTGAAAAACGTCGTTTGATACACGTGGATATTTGGTATTGCATTTCTCGGCTCAATAACACCCTCACCTACCGGCTCGGGAGTTAATTCCGCCTCGAATACAATAACAAACTTTCTCCACTTGTTTGAAAATGTACTATTCTAGTACTTGAGTAGCTCGACACTAAATACTTACTGGTAGTATCTTAGGTACATAGGTTACTATACAGCATCATGCCTAGTAACAGCTATCATCTGTAGCAGCAACATATAGGTCGATGTTGTCGACGTTTCGACTCTGATTATTTTTAAGCCATGGAGTGGCAAACCTGGAATAGAATAATAGTGGCTAACAAGCAGGAACCTCTGGTGGTGCCTAAGTGGCTACCGCCGCGCCGCCTATGAACATCTGCATTAGCATGACCTGTGTTGGATATAGGTACCTAGGTACTTAGGCAATTTACTGAAATCAAATAAAAGTTCGACAGGTCAGCCTCGGTCCTCAACAAAAATGTCTAAAGCGCACTGTTTACGAGTACTAAAAAAATATCAAGTAAATTGATCCACTACACGCTGAGCTTTGTGAAGCCGTGTCGTCCATGACCTGCAGGTACTTACTTAAATATTCATAAAGTGGTCGCGCTATCTCTGATAGATCATCTAGCTTTATAATTAGTAACGCGTGTGTAGTCCACCTTGTGCGGGCATTTTACAACACACAGTATTCCCTCTAATCTTTGAAAATGGTTCAGGTAGCATCAGAGAAATCCAAAATTACACCCAAAAAGTTTTCGTCCGGTAATAATTGGAGTAAGAAACAAATAAGGAAACAATTCTGTATGGACAAATTCGTGGAGTTTTGTAAAAGGACGGACTTGCATGGGTACAAATATATTGTGATGGAAGATTTCAGTTATGGTGAAAGGTAGAGTAGTATACTATTTATGACTAACGGTCAGGTAGAGGTTCCATAGGTACCTACGTAGTTCCATACCTATGGTTGCTGTTGGCGAGGTTATACCAAGTGCGACTTAGCGAAATAGAGAAATGAACTAAGGCCTTAAAATAGGTAGGTTGTTTTTATAGGATGTAGGCATCTTAGGCTAGGGTTTTATAAAAGACCACCCATGATGGCCTGCACCCTGGGCTAGACGAAGGGGTCTATCATCTACTCATTCATCTTCACTTTCCACCGTTCGGGAATTTTTCCTCATCTCGGGGAGGTATCCAGGTATTTATCCGCGTCAGTCCACGCCTAAGGAGGTGAGATGAAGCCTAGAAGATTGCAGATATTCCGAACGGAGAAAAATCTGGAAAAAGTTCCTGACATCGATATAAGAGATTGACCACATTTTTCGACGTAAAATCGGTTTGAGCCGGCCGGATAGAGTTTTATTACCCATACAATAAAAGCGAATAACTAGTCTGAAGCGGTCTCGTGTCGCGGAAATGTTACCATCTCTGATCCCATTTTATATTAATTTATGTTCACTTCACGCAAAACTGAAGTTTTTCTGACCTAGGTGCTGCTGGGCATTCGCAGTGTTAATCAGCGTCGGTATTGCGGCTTACTTCGTGGTCACCGCATACAAGTGGTACGCAAGAAATCCTATAGTAACCGTAAGTTCTTTTCTGTATATTCTGTATCACTACCCAAGCATGAGGTCCTAGGTTCAATTGCCAGGTCGAGCAAAGTGTTATTAGATTTTTCCATCAGTATTTTAATAGAACCAGCCACGGAGTCCAGATTTGTATGTTTGTGTATTTTTGGTTTGTGGTTGATGGTATTAGGATAACCCCCTTAAACATGGAACTCAAACATAAGTGACGAAATGTGGGGTACACCTCTGACCAACACTTAGGGGATTATGAAGGCTTGATGTGTATGGAGTACTCACCGTACTTTTACAAAAAGCTGGCTTTTTTTTGGCACCTGTCTACTAACAGTACCTATCCATCCTTGGGTTTCGAAATAGGCCAGTTTCCACCATCAATAAACTGCAAATCTATTTAGTCCGTCAGTTGGAGTATTGGAAAATAATGGACACGTATTTTTTGTTTTTGTAAATCAATGAATATTGACAAAGATAAAACGCATCAAAACAGGGAGTGGGGGCTCGTGACGTCAGAACACATTAAAAATTATACCACGGCGTGACGTATTGAGAATTTTAAAAGCGTCGTATCGTCGTCAATTTTGGTTTACGTAACAAAAGAAAAAATACGGGTCAAATATTTTTTGATAATCTAAGTGACGGACGGGTAACTAGATTCAGTTGACAAGCCTATTGTTTTAATTATTATATGGCCACAAATTATTTCCGTTCTTTCTTGCTCGTCTATGCTACTTTGTGAGTAGTAATAGGTATTACTTCAAAATGATGGCAAAGCATAGCATATCTGCGAAAATTACTAAAACCAAAAAAGCCAATCGATCATCATTGCTGTTTTAAGATACTTATCATTTATGTATTCCTTCTACGATGACGCGGGATACGATTATCGATAACCAATCACATTCATAATCTTTTGGAGATTTAGGTGCTTAGGTATATTAAAAGGTAATTCACATAGGTAATACGATGTTTTATTTCTATTTTTAGAATTAAATCCCCTTTTTCACTAAGAATTAGAATTACCAAAAAAATGCTTGCAAAACAATGCTTAACGCTGGAATGTCATGTCGACGTTGAGTTGAGCGTAGAACTAGCTTATAGTAAATAACATTTTTAAAACAAGGTTTTAAATATATAGGCATGATGTATTTTTTTTGTTTTCTTTTAGCAAACCCTTTTAATTGATAGGCACTCATGTAATGGGGGTGCCTGAAAAATAACAAGTTCGCCATCTTTAGTAGTCCGCCATATTGGGTTTAGAATAACGTCATTTCAACCATGCATTGTCATTCAAACGCGTGGGTGTGCACAAATTCAGGGATAATTTTTTTTCAAATACAGTTGCAAGATTTGACCTAAACAAACATACACACATTGCCAGTTTAAAAAAACCGGCCATGTGCGAGTCGGACTCGCGCACCGAGGGTTCCGTATAAACTTGTAGGTATTTAGTTATTATATATTTTTTCCTTTACATGTGCTGTAAGACATTGCGTTTTGCCAAATCTCATCATTCTAGGTCAACGGGAAGTACATTTTGATTCCCTTGAGAGTTTCGATATAATTTACGTTATTATTGTTATAAACGGCCGTATCTTTTTTTTTACGTTAGCTTAGAAGTTAGATTTTTTCACAGTTTCAGTGGAACGTAGATTTCAATAAAAGGTTTTAATTTCAACTTGATACCTCCATGTGTTCCCGAGCTAAAGGGTCTTGATAGACAGACAGACAACAAAGTGATCCTATAAGGGTTCCGTTTTTTCTTTTTGAGGTACGGAACTCTAAAAAAGCTTTGTTTAGGCATTAATTTAGGTGTTGTCTAGTGTTTGTAAATCGGCCGTGTTTTGATTAGACGTGATACATTTCAGGTCATAGAAAGCACTCAAGGGGCGATTTGGGATGTGCCGTTCCCTGCTGTAACTATCTGCGATTTGAACATTATTTCCAAAAAGGCTGCTAGGGAGTTGGCGTATAATTTGTAAGTGCTCCATATGTTAATGCTTAGGTAGTCATATGCACTTTGAGGACCTTGAGAAATACCTGGGGGGGCCAAACGCCTCCTGCCGGAGGCTCTACGCGGGAGTCGTGCGGTCCATGGCCCTTTACGGGGCCCCGGTGTGGGCGCGTTCATTGAGGCAGCGAGCCGCCAACTATTTGAACGCGCCCCAAAAGGTGGTGGCCGTAAGGCTAATCCGGGGGTACCGCACGATCTCCCGCGAGGCGGCGAACCTCCTTGCCGGATTGCCGCCATGGGATCTGGAGGCAATAGTCCTCGCGCGCCTACATGAGTGGCGCGCGGAGGCGCTACGCCGGGGGGAAACTCCGCTGCCGCGGCAAATTGTCGCTCAGCGGAGGGACCTCCGGCGTGATCTCATGGCGACATGGAGAGAGCGACTTTCGCAACCCCGTGCAGGGCACGCCACAATAGTGGCGGTAAGTCCCCTCTTTGAGGAGTGGCTGGAGAGACGCCACGGCGTCCTCACCTTCCGCCTGACGCAGGTTCTTACCGGACACGGCTGTTTCGGTAAGTTCCTGCACCGAATCGGGCGGGAGGAAACGTCCGGGTGTCACCATTGTGACGATCGACCGGAGGACACGGTGGAGCACACGGTGGAGGTGTGTCCCGCTTGGGCGGAGCACCGCCGTGTCCTCGTAACGGCGATTGGCGGCGGCGACCTCTCGCTCCCGGCCTTGGTTCAATCCATGGTCCGGAGCGAGACGGAATGGGACGCCGTCACCTCCTTCTGCGAAGCAGTCATGCTAGCGAAGGAGGTGGCGGAACAGGACAGGGAGAGATCCTCACGTCCCGGCCGCCGCGGGAGACGCCCCGGGCGTCGGGGGCCACGTGGTGGCTTCCGGCCACCGTAGGCGCGGGCCTGTGGACGGGGAGCTATGGGCTAGCTCGCCGTCCGTCCGTCTCATGACGACAGGCCGTGTCGACGGCGCGTTCGTGTTCCACGCGCGCCTCAAAGAGAGTCAGCAACAGTGAAGGGGTCCGCAAGGGCCGAAGCCTGCCGGGGCTGCGGGACTATTCGAAAGAGATACCGTGGCCCCGGAACACAAAGGGCGATGAAGGAACATGGATGGGTTTTAGTCAGTAAAAGTCTGACACTCCCTCCTGCTCAGCCCAGAGCGGGAGAAGTCATTTGATGATTTCCCATCCTAAAAAAAAAGGACCTTGAGAAATTAGAAACGGGTCGCTACTGGTCAGACAAAATTTGAGTCATCGATTCGCGAAAAAAATAATAATCAAAAAGCGCTTTGGGCCTCCTTAACACAAATCATCGAATCATCTACAGGGAACCGCCAGAAGGAAAGGATGCTCCAGAACTTTAGCTTTGGACTTTGACTTTCTCTAAGGCGGAACTTGAAACTGCGAATCGATCAGCAACCCACCGTAGGTTAAGACGGGCAGGATGCACATTATTGCACATGTTGATGAGTTTGTCGTTCAGGGAGATCTGTAGATATCCTGTCATTAGCGTCTTCATGGACCAGTAGATAGCTTTTCTAAGTGTATTCAACTCTGCTATTGTTTTCCCTTTCTTGTTTGTTACAATTTGTCTATTTAATTTTCAGGACTCTTCCCGCCAATGTTACTGTAGACTTTGTGTTCGATACTTTTCGACTGGTACCATTGTTGTTTTCAACCTTCACTGCTGATGCCGATGAGAAGGAAGATTTACAGAGACTGCAAACTGTATTGGACTTTAACAACATTACGGTAGACCAGTTATTTCGACGAGTAAGTATTTGAATTGTAGTATAACAATGGGGTGATGACACACCAATCATTTGAGATACTTTTTAAGAGCTGTCAAAACGCGGTTCTGTCATAGATTTTGTATGCCAATAGCAAACTGTGACGTCACTGTTTAGTCAACTCAATGAATCAACTATTTATTGATTTCAAAGCAACTAAAAATCTAATTTGGCAATTAATTGAAATTAAATTGGGTTTTCAGGCCCAAAATAAAGTTTTTGTTTTAAAGATTGGTGTCTTGGAATTATTGTTTTATGGTGTCATCTACCCTGTTATTTTCCCCAATTTTAGCGTAAGCTTTTCGTATGTTTTTGATGTCTTTTCGTATCATTTTTTTAAATGTAATTCTATTTCCCCCCAACGGTTGAAAACACCAAGTAGATTAGAACCATTCTATTTACGGATACAACTGTCTGAAGAGTAAAATTATGTATATCTACATCTACACTAATATTATAAAGAGGAACGATTTGATGGTTCTTTTTATGTTTGTATTGAATAGGCTCCGAAACTACTTGACCGATTTGAAACATTCTTTCACTGTCGGGAAGCTACACTATCTCCGGTGAACATAGGCTATATTTTATCCCCTTACTTCCACGGGAACGGGAACTACGCGGGTGAAACCGCGTGACGTCCGCTAGTAGTATATGGAGAGTAAAATTAACAAAGTAATCATTACCATTGCAGCTGTCTCCAGCGTCATCGTGCAGCAACCTGGTGCAGCGATGTATGTGGAAGAACGCCGTCTACCGCTGCGACGACATATTCAAGCAAATCTTCACTTTGCTCAGTCTTTGCTGCACTTTCAACTATTTTGGCGTCGATGCTAACCATCCAGAGTAAGTATTGACATAGTGTACAGCTTGTTAGGTAGAATGAGAAGCAAACAGTACTCTTGGTGAATAACAACTTTTACAATGAGACAAAAGAAGAAGAAAAAAGAAGAGGCCAGTAACTTTTTATAAGTAAAAAGGTACTGGCCTCCTCTTTTTTCTTAAATTGGTCTAAAAATAAATCAGCTGTTCTGTAAATTTCGAGCGTGGTAAGTATTATATCTATTGCATAGAACAATCTAGACGTGTTCTTCATGTTTCAGTGTTGGCCCTGTTGTAAAAGTGGTTCATTTTTGTGACTTCAGATAGGGGGGGTACTCGATTTTGTGTTTATTCCATATTGCTGTCAAAATGGTCACTGTGATATAAATGGAGATACTTTGTTATTGCATTGGAGGCGGAATACACACCTGAGCTGCAGGCGGGGTGTTATTGAGCTGAGAACTGCAGTATTGACGACGTGTCCCAGAAAGTCTTAGCTACGTCACTACTTTTTGTAGGAAAGTCCCTATGTTGTTCATATATGCACAAACATAATATCGCGCCTTTAATCCTCGAAGAGTTAGGTAGAGGTGTACCCTTTCGCCAGTTATGTTAAGTCCCATGTACATAGAGAGCGAGCCTAACCTTTCCCGACTTGGGAATCGAACCCAGAACCTCATGCTCAGCAGTAGTGCTTTCACCACCAACGAGGCAAAGAAATTAACGCTTTTTTCCTATCTAGGTAGGCAGAATCTACAAAATGCCATCTGCTACGATCCTAAGTTGATCTTATTTTGTTCCAACGAGTTAGTAAGTAAGCAATAATTATGTTTTGTCTTACTCAGTCTTCACATCAGATTATACCATTGAGAAATAATTAATCAATGGATAATAGCCGAATTTTCAGAATGGTTTGATATCTTTGAAATTCAACCATATTGTTATTGATATAGACCCCGAAATGGTGGAGCTCGTGGCTAAATAATATCAGCTGCTCGGGTCGATCTTTATATTAAGCCGCGCTTGCCTAGGTTGGTCCGTGGATGGGTGACCACCCATTACGTAACGAGTTTCCTCTGTGCCTCGGAAAGCACGTAAAGCTGCATGTTGGTCCCGGCTGTCATTTGTAGATCTTTGACAGTCGTAACAGGGAGTTAGTGGCCCGAAATTCTGACAACTGACTCACCAAGGGATATCGTTTTACCCAGTACTAACTGGGTTGTGGAGGTCAGAGGCAGTCGCTCCACGTTAAATACTGGTACGCATTCAGCTGCATCCGGTTAGACTAGAAGCTGACCCTAACATAGTTAGGCGGGCCCCGAAATGATATCTACGTTTGTAGCTAGTAAGTTAAATAATAAAGAAACTAACGTTTGACTTCTGCTATCCTTAGAGAACTGACGGACAGGCGTTGTTAACTGTCGAGTAGCTGATTGCTATGTCCTCGATTAAATGGTATCTCGGCAATTGAAATTTTAAATTTAATCTAAAGGTGCCAGGTTTTATTTGAATAATCCAAGATTCGATGTTGAGTAAATACGTTACAAATAGACGCTCCCAGTGATGCCAGCATTCGCCTGTAATGTTACAATCCAATATTCGATTTGGTGCAGAAACTATAACTGATTCTTACAAATGCAAACTGTATAGTTGCAGGCTGCGCACTGTAATGCTTTGTTCGCATCACTTATTAATGTATCGAATCTGAACTGTATTATTGCAGGGGAATGCTCCTGGTGAGGGTCCTTTACACAGTTAGGGGGTTCACCATCATTATCTTCAGCCCGACTTCAAACACTGCTGGGTATGCCTCGCTTTGCTTGTGCCAAACTCCACGTTCTTGTGCCAAAGGAAACAATGTCGTCTACCCATGTCGTAAGGAACCATGAAATTGGATTTTTAGTACCGTACATCACTAACTCTGAAATAACAAAACAAAAGAATGTGATGGAAACAATTTCATTGGCATTGCATTTTTTATGAAGCATCTGATTTTATCCTCGTTGGTGTGACATAACGTTCCAAGCTCCTGAAATACACAAGTACAGTATGTACATAAATTCACGCTTTTTCCCAAGGGTGTATGCAGAATAGTACATTTTGGAGAAAGTTTGTTATTGCATTCGAGGCGGAATTAACTCCCGAGCCGTAGGCGAGGGTGTTTTTGAGCTGAGAACTGCAATAACAAATGTCCACGTCTATCAAACGACGTTTTTCAATACACTTCTGAAGAAATAAAATAAATAACGAAAAATATTTTTGTCATAAATTAATAAGAAACTATGATTTTAATTTTCCTTTTTTCCGCGCTTTACTTTCGCCAGGTTGAAGGAGAAGCAAAGGTATGAAGCCGCTAAACAGCCTAATATAAAAAATTGTATTTTTTTATATTTCTGAATTTAGAACACAAATAAAATATGTTAATTTGTTTATAAAAGTAAATATTAGTTTTAATTAATCATGTTTATCTATGATATTCTATTTATAAACACAATTTGAATATTAAAAAAATATTTAGGCGGTAAAGACGCATTATTGCTTTGACAAAATTAAAAAAAACATTCACCTCCGACTTAATGCATTGAACCAATTTGAACTAAGTATAGGCAGTATAGGTATAGTTATCTGTGGCAATTTTCATGCCCGCACACGTGTTGGAAAATAAAAAAAATCGCGTGTGAAATACATTGCATGTTGAACCTAATCATAGTGCGTTATGAACCAGTTTTCGAGGAAGTGTATTGAAAACTATAGAACGCCACTTGCTACGATCCTTATATACTCCTTATATCTCAGCCAGGTTCATATTATATGACTTGTACATTTGGTCATCCAGTGCATTCTTACCGCAAACCTGTTTGACTTGAACGTGCTTATAGTCTATAGCAGTGGTAGTCACACTTTTCTAGTAAAGAGCCACATAGGACAATATGAGGTATCACTGGGGACGCACACTCACTAAATGATACACATTTAGTTGGCTCTACCAATCAATGGACATAATTTTAGCAGCTGTCAAAACGCGATTGCCTTACGGGTTTTGTATGGCAATTGTTACCAATGTGAAATCTTTATTTGCAAACTCAATCAACGAACGGAACAAAACAAGTGGATCATACAAAATTTTCTCGGATGGGAATCGAACACACGGTGCAGTGATATTCCAAAATTAAATGTGTTTTTCACGATGTGCTACGTGTCACGACTAATCCCGCAACCCGCTCACTAAAAGCAAGCAAACGGATAGCAGGAGAAAGTTTAATTTAAATTAAATTTCTAAATGGATGCGGGTAGGCCGCGTCCATTTTGTTAATTTCCTGGACAAAATCATTATTTGGATATTGACTACTAAAATTATTTGTTGAGTCACGGGCAGTACAAATATCGTCGTCGGGCCGCAGTTTGACGACCACTGGTCTATAGGCAGGGGTGATCGTTTTTAATCGAGTGGGGTATAGGAGTAGGTATTTGTCATGGTTACGTAAAAACACTGGTGGAGAAACGCCTCTCCCCATGACCAGCAGGGCTATTACGTATCTTTCTGATATCCAGTGACTATCAAGCTTCAGTTATACACCGAACTTTGATGACAACCGTGAATGTCATAATATTGGTATTACGTATTACACTGAGTGGATACCACTTTACGGTGTCTAACAGAGTCATACATAATACGAAACTAACTTTTTGACAGTTCATTGATGGACACTGAGCCCAGTTACTATCATTTCGAGCTGTCAACAGAGATACGTAATAGCCCTACTGGTCAGTTCTTTTAATCTGTTGATTAGGCTTTATGAAACAAAACACCCTCACCATTACCTATAAATATATAAATTATATTATTATTTGTGGAAAGAAAGAAATCTTAAGAAAATCCCTCAATCATTTTATTTGTTTATTTTTGTTAACAAATCATCATGATAATTTTCCTGCCCTTATACCATTCTACTTGGGGTCGACGCAACACGTTTTCTTCTATTCTCCCCTGTCAGACCTTATCGCATATCATCTACTGCTTTCTCTTTCATATTTTAAAATCAAATATATCTCTGCGTAAATGTACAGACGTCAGCACTTCAAGCTACTACAATCTGTCTAATTTCTTTAGTAGATTTTCAACTTTATTGCTAAAGCATTAGGAAGGTTCAACGTTGATTGGGAAAAAATACAGTTTCGGGTAGCTTGATGTGCCATCTGTACCTACGGACTTAAGTGGGCTATTTACAGAACCTTGAGCTCTTTTCTCTACTAAACGAATTATTTGTTCAGTTTTACTACGAAAACCAAGTTTATTTAAGTATTTTGCAACTTTCTTGAAAATAAGTGGCCAAGTACTTTCTAAATAACAGAAGCTCTTAACGTTTTATAGGGGTTAGGCACGCGTAACGATTCATGATCAAGATGAGCCATTTATTTGGAAGTCTTCTTTATCAGGAGTTTCAAATATTGTTCAAAATTCTTTTGATTTCAGAGAGAAATATTATGACTCATTGAACTTTCGGGCTTTTTTATTTAAAATTCATAGGTATTAATTTAAAATGCGAAAAATGTCTGTCTGTATCTTCCTTCTGTTTATTATTTTATAAAAAAGGCACCATTTACCTTGAACTCTATGAAGGATTAATTATTACGATTATTTAAATCAGCTCCAAAAGGGATAAACCAAAATACTCAACGTGTTGAAGATTTTATGGAAAATCTCTAAAATCTGAACAAATAAAAATACGCAAAGCGCTTTTCCTGTCAATTTAATTTGAATTCTAAAATAAAACTTAATCTGGGATTCTATGATAACAGTGTTTACACAGTAACTGTTATTTTCACGGTAACACTTAAAACGTGATTAAAATGTAAGTTGGCTACTCTTATCATTTATCAATGCACTCGGATCTTATCTCAAGAATTTATAATTCAGGATAATCTGTTTAAAATACTCTCGATGATGGCATTTAATCCTGTAGATAAAGTTAATCTTGCAGAAGTATGCAAGCTGATTGGCAAAATTATAGGAAAACTTACCCTCGAGTTCTGAGTTCACTTTACTAGCTTGTACCCGCAGCGTCTTCTGCTTGAAAATCGGAAATTAAGTATCTCACGGAAACGTAACACCGTACTAAATTTATTAATATTCTAACCCCCGAATACTGAAACGTCACTCAAAATTTAAGGGCTGCTTAACATTTGAGCAGCTCCTAAACTTTAAATTTCGTATGGCCAAACGTCACTTTTGAGTATCTGTTAAATATAAGTGCTACTTAAATTTTGAGTGACGTTTCAGTATTCGGGGGTAAGAGTGCTGGTTCACGACCGGATTTTACCCGGGCCGGACCCGGCTTGATCGACAGTTGTGTATGAAGCATTATTGAGGCTCGGTTCATATTCGCACGCAGTTTGGCCGAGGCTTAGGGTACTGGCTAAGTACATCATTATCTGCCCTGTTCCAACTATGTTTCGGTCGGCTTTCAGTCTAACCGGATGCTGTCCAACATGGAGCAACTGCCTATTTGACCTACAACCCAGTTAGTACTGGGTAATACGATACCTCCTAAGTAAGACTGGTTTTCAGAGTTTCGGGTCATTGGCTACCTCAGGAGAACAAATGACAGTCGGGACCAAGGGTTTAACGTGCTTTCCGAGGCACGTATAAAACTAGGTATGTAATGGGCGGTCACCCATCCTCGCACCAACCGAGGCAAGCGCGGCTTGACCTCAAGATCAACCCGAGCGGCTGTTATTCGGCTGGAGCCACGAGCTCCTCTATTATTTAGGCACTGAGTTTACACTAAAGAATATTCTAATCTATAATACGTGTACAAGGCACTGACACCGCGAACAAGTCTACTAAGGCACGTAACTGACAGACAGACGAATTCTTTCGCATTTATAATATTATTAAGTATGGATTTAAAGTATGATTTGGATTGCAGTGAAAGTTGTCATACCTAGCAAATAACTCGTATCTCGTTTCCCCAACAATTTCCTTAACTTCTCAGCAATAAAAACATCGAGATTTTCGAACAGAGAAATATTGGAGGCCTTCTATTAGGTATTTAATTTATATAAAGAAAACCTATTTTTTTTTCGGTATTTTGATCTCAAATCACAAATCGAAACGACGAATCTATTTTGTCTAGTTAGGCACACAGTAGTATGACGCAAACGATTGTTTTTATCTACTGCCGGGAGTCATAATATTATAATCTACTATTTAATCGTAATGGTAGTTACCATTAATAAACAATCTATTCGATAGTGAAGATAAAAACGTATTGGATGATTCATCGCGATAGGTCGATGCTGACAAAGTCTATTAAGGAAGAAATTTGAATAATTCAATCCAACATCAATTTTTTTTTTTAATTAATTAATTGACAGAGAATGTACAAAAGGTTTGTATGTAAATATAATATAAAATGGGTGACACTAGTGCTACTTTAAAACAATGTTGACTTTGGTAACTTGTTTTTCTAACTAGGTTTGCAGAAAACGAACATTTTAATATTTTTAGAAACTTTCCCTATCAAAACGATCAAAAATTCTATTTGTCAATGCACTGATTTAACAATCACCTGTATAAGAAAATTGATCACGGAAGGATTTTTGAAAATTCATCCCCTAAGCGCATAGCCTAAACGGGTTAAATAGGGGATAAAGTTTGTAATGAAGTTTTGTCGTTATTGCTGATACCAAGCCCAATACATCGGGCATACTCCTTGTTAATAAGAATAATAATATTTCTCATTTGTAGGTGGTACCTTTAACGTCGTCATCATAATCACAGCCCAGAATCACCCACTGCTAGGTGCAGGCCTCCCCTTTTTTCTGCCACACTTCTCGGTTCCGTGCGTCCCTTACACAGGTGTTTCTCGTGACTTTGACGATATCGGCGACGTGCGTAGGTACTATCGAGGACACTCCCGCCTGATCACCACTAAGCTTATTTTTGCTTGCAGTTACAACATATTAACGCTCTCTAGCCCCGCCCCGTTGACTTTGTATAGAAATAATTAATGACAAGATACCAATCGGCCGAGCGCACTGACGACACACGTCAAACGAGAGTTATTGTTATTTTGCGCGCCAAAGTTGACGCTTTCCTAAAACGTCTGAACTTTAAGGTACCGTGGCTCGACGCCTCCGCATGATTTAAGCGAAAAAAATTTAACTGATCAGGCGGAAAAGACCACACGACTGTACCTAATTACAGAAAATGACGAAATATTTCTAGACCCGTCGTCTTTCAGTTTTAATTCGAATAACGCATGTCAACCAAAACTAAAGAGTTCATAGTTGCATTATACATTAAGGAAGTATTACTTATACGGATTAGTTTAGCCAAGGAGTCTCAAGAAATGACGATCCTTGCAAGATACGCTTAGGTACAGTCACTGGCTAATTAGTTATTGAAAAGAAAAGAGAAGCAGATCATAATATTTCACGCAAAATTATTGAAGAGTTTTGTACATGGTTGTACATAAAACATATCACTGATAGGTAGGTATTATCATTGTTCCCCATGCTTGCTCACTGCGTGTTAGCGATGATCGAGTATTCATTTTTTTCAGTACTCTGTATATGGTCCGTCCCGCGCATTAGTCATGTAATCTATACATATCTATATACATATAATAAAATCGTTGAGACCAAAAAATCTGTACTTACATTGAAGATTTAAAAAAAAACCAGCCAGGGTGACTTAAAATAAGTAATTGTACATATTAAAACCATTTAAAACAAATTTGTTTGTTTGTTTGACCGCGCATCACGTAAAAACTGCTGAACCGATTTTGTTGAAATGTTCACAAATCTTTTTAAATACATTCAGAATAACATTTAGGCTATAGAAATTTTGTTTTTTTTTTGGAAACGGGGGGTGAAAAGGGGGTTAAAGTTTGTATGAAAAAAAAAATTAGATTGTTCTAGAATCATGAAACTCAGAATAAATACTTATTAATAAAAATAAAGAAATACCTGTCTTAGCATTTTTTTTAAATCTTATCCAGAGACGCAAAAAGAGGGTTTTGTGTTTAAAATTAATAAACTTCAAACACCTATACAATCAAAACCAATTAAGTGTAACCTTTTAAAGTTGCTACATATACTTCATATCTAATACAGGTAAATATAATTTCTCAGTTTTCTCGAAATTTGATTTTTGACGTGAATACGCACAAAATAGCGGAACTCAAGAAAATCAGCTTTCCTCGGTATAAGTAGTTGGTACGAAATGTTTGTGCGCGCATCACGTCAAAACTACTGCATAGATTTCTATAAAGGCTTCTTCAATATTTAGGCTATTTATTATCACGCTACTTCCTTAAGGGGGTAGGCAATTTTGCATTATGTCCGTTTACTTCAATTGTTTGACGTTTCAGTCATGACGTAAGTACATGAGAAGGGCTATTTGTAGCTTAAGTCAACGAAGTAAATAGCCTAGCGGTTTCATCACCGCTTTATAAACTACGAGGTTGCAGGTTCAAACCCCCCCCCCCAACATTATTTTCACTTTTTGTGATTTGTTTTTTTTTATGTTGTGAGATTTCATAGATTTCTTTTTGTATTTAAATTGTTTGCATTTCTATATTTCTTATTTTTTTTCGTGGTGAAATATGATTTTCCATAAAGTTATAGAGAAGTATAGAAGAAGAATAGAATCATGCTGCGCTGACCCCAAATAAATTGGGATTAGGGCAGGAGTATGATGATTTCTCCAAAAAGTAGTATAGCGAACATCAGAAGCTTGATAAATTCACGTGGTCTTGCCGTGCAAGAACTGTGCTGTGCTATTTGCAGTAATCAATAATCCATACGCAGCTTACGTAGATTATATTTACAGCTATATTGTTATTGGCCTCATTTCATGCACCTTGGTGAGAATTTAAAACCTGCTTTGACTGTCATTGAAGGTCTAAAGATGGAGACGGAAGGCAGTTGCAAGAGGTCATCAAGAGTTTACAGCATCAATATCGTGTTTGGGCTCATTTTATGCACCTTGATGAGAACTTTCGACCTAGCTGGAGTATGACTATCATCAAGTGTCTAAAAATGATAACGTAAGGCTGAGGAAGCTGGCGAGGGAAGCCCTTATTTAGAAAAACAGAATATTTTAGCGATTAATGCAAATATTTCAGAGAAATTAAATTGTTACCTTCTAGATTCTATACTATACTTAACATTATAAAGCTGAAGTGTTTGTTTGGTTGGTTGAACACGCTAATTTCAGAAACTACTGGTTCGAGTTGAAAGTATCTATTAGTATTGGGTAGCCCATTTATCGGAGAAGGCAACAACGAACAACAACGTTACCACGTTTATATAACATCACGCTACAATCAATAGGAGCAGAGCATCAATAAAAAATGTTGCAAAAAAGGAAAAAGATAGTCCTTTTGAGATCTTTTGTTGCGTGCGCTGCGTAAACGGTTAAAGTTACGCAACAATCGTGTATGATGGGATTTTTCCTCTTAAAAAGTTCTATAAAAAGTCCGCGATCGCGATGATGGTGAGATGGTTAGAGAGAGTGTGAGACACCGTTAAAAGATTTTAAGGGTGTTTCACACTCTCTCTAACCATCTCTCTGTCTCTTTTATATATCGCAGACGAACTTGCGCGGGTCAGCTAGTAAATAAAATAAAGACGCGGTTCTTGGGAGATATCGCAATTCATTATCTAAAGATGAGGAGCACTTATGAAACAAAAACGTTTCCGTAGATGACGAATTGGCGACATTTTGTATAGAGTTACTTAGGTACTTGTTTGCTGATGAATGGAAGACGTTAGTGTGAGAATATCGCAATCATTCGTCTTCCATTCATCAGCGTTCAGTGTGACAGAGAGATAGGATAACTTTATTTAGTGTTAATGACTAACGCTGTACTAAATATATGTACAGGGTGTCCAGTAACTATTGGATAACCTTGAAATGGCTTATTGTAGAACTTATGGCCATTCAGGAAAAACATCATCATCATGTTGGGATCGGCTTCGAGTCCAATCAGATACAGCCGAATATCAGTATTTTACATAGAGCGACTGCCTCTCTGACCTCCACAAACCAGCTAGTACTGAATAATACGATATCCCTTAGTAAGACTGGTTGTCAGACTTTAAGGCCACTGACTACTGACCCGCTACTCAACATTTGTTAGATATCCTAAATGAGTCAAGATTTGTTTTGTTTTGCAGTCATAAAGGAGAGCCTATAATTGGGACTCCTCGACGTGTGGCCTCCTGCGGGTATCAGACGGCATTGACGGTGCTGCTCTACACGAACCCTGATGATTACTACAGCGCCACCATAGCATCGCAGGGTGCATTGGTATGTTATGTTTCATACAATCCATAATACGCCTAGGGTGCCTTCAAAGTAATAAAAAACATTTTTCCAAAAGATAAAATAAGAAAAAAGTGCAGATACTTATCGGTCCAGTAATTATGGAGAAATCGGTTTACATGAGAAAAATGCGCGGCAAATAACACTGGTTGAGTCGGGTGTTGAAAAACTTCTCTATTTATTTTTATTCACTTTCCTTTATCTTCCTAGCCGTATTCCATGTTATTTTCCTTTGTCTTGTGTATATGTAGAGTCGTGGGCTATTATTCACTTTGAGTAACTCATACAGCAAAACACGGTATTGGATTACATTAGTTTTACTACACTGGGCTATTTATAATAAAATTAGTACGACTTAAGCTTTGGCAGGTTTGGTCCTTTCTCGAAGCGGCTGATGAAATCGCTGACAGCCACCACCACGCATGTCCACCGTGGCTGTCTTGATGGTACCGCTTCGCCGACCATGTCTTGGCACAACAGTTGGTTGTACCACAGATGCCATGGTACAATAAAGAAGTACAACTGTATTCTCATAGATGGCGTTGTCGCAAGTTTAATTACAGTACGTATTATTTTGAAAATCTTCAAAATATGTTATACGTACCTATTATAATTCCATAACATTAAGCTATAGACCTACTGCATTTGGGTCATTCTGATAACCACGTGCTGTGGGTTTAATCACTTGCTCCGATTGCAATTTACTGATAATAGTCACAGAACACCGTAGAAAAGTTGTAATCATTTATTTTATTATTAGATATCATTTAAACTTGAAAATTTCATTTTGAAAAAACAAAAAACCCGACTGCATCAAAAGCATACTTTATTGGAAACAAGATTATGTAGAAATTACTTCTAAGTAATTAGACCGAAACAAGATTTTCTGTCAAACCCGAAACCGAATCTTCAGCACTGGCCCCCAGTTTCAGCCGAAACCGAAACTTTTTAAACATGTTTTTTTGTGTCATACTAGTATTAAAATCGACATCGACATTTTTAGGTACATTTATGTGGACTAATAATATACTCGTAGCATAAATGCTTTAAAGCACAGGGACTTATAATATACTCGTAGCCTATCTGCTTTATAGAAACACGCTTTAGGTAATACCCCGTCCCAGCAGTGGAACACTCCTCAAAATGCTATGCGTGAACAGCACCTATGTCTAGTCATTACAAAATATTTTCAAGATTATCAACCGGAATTCAAATTGTTATCAACTTTTAATAATATTAATCCAAACGATTAATACAAATATTAATTGAGAAATGACACGTGAATATTAATGATAAAATGCCGAGGGCGTGTGCCAGAGCATTAGTTTCTCGATGTCAGCAACAGTGATGACTTACACATTGAACCAATTTACATAACATTTACATAACATCAAGCCTATATTTCCCCGAAGGGTCAGGCAGATTTGTACTATAGTAGACCCACATTTCGCCAGTTATGTTTAAGTCCCATGTAACATGGAACGAACTTACTCCCATCAACCGGACTGCTACTGATAAATTCTTAATGCAAAAACTCAACACTTTACCCGACTTGGGAATCGAACCCAGGACTTCATGTTTAGCGGTCGCACTTGTAACCACTATGCCAACGAGATATATGCTGGTCAGCGCGCAAATAAGATGAATGCCAAATTATTCGTAAAACTTTCAACGCTCGGTTCAGCGCGTGAGGAATTCCAACAGCGCAATATCAATATCAGACAGGAAAGTAAAGATGGATGGAATGTGTGAGTATTGATATGAAAGAGAAAGGAGTAAGTGATGTCGTGACGTCTGACAGGGGAGAATGGAAGAAGAAAACGTATTGCGCCGACCCCGAGTAGAATGGTACAAGGGCAGGAAGATGATATGAACAAATTTACTTTGTGATCAACCCTAAAATCCAGCGAAAAATCTTTTGTTCTCAACATTGTATCCATTTGATTTACCTTGTAGATTTGAACATAGCTTTCCAAGAAAATCAATCTGCGTATTAACCTATACTTATTTAAGTAGGAATATAAATATAGTCATATCGACAATTAAAAGACAGGAAAGGCTTAAAATCGCAAATTACTTTGATAACATTGTTGCAAATAAGCTGTCTCACGTGTTGGTCATTTGTTCAATACAACATTATTAGAATATTGTATGCTTAGATGGTTTGGTCTGTGGACAGGATGAATGAAAGGCGAGTCATCATCATTCTCTTGCCCTTATCCCAATTCATTACTCGTCATCTCATCAGACACCTCCTTAAGTGCCATATCATCCTTCACACAGTCCATCCGTGAAAGGTGACTGTCAAAAATAATTAAATTAATTAATATTGTGTTTATTCGTTTTAATACTTGTCATCCTTCCATCAATAGTGTAGCTCACCCTAACAGAATCGTTTCTACTGTGCTAGAGGGATAGAATACACGGTGCCTGGGGAAGCGGGGATAAAATTTGAATTTTAGCTGTCATCATGTGCGCCCTTAATTAATCTCTGACTGAATAGTTCACTTGACTGGCGTTAGTTAAAAAGCTGATGCCTTGAACAGCATAACAAGTAACAAGGATTAGCAGGCATAATTGTAAAAAAAAAACCATTTAATTAGGACCAAACATTTTGTACATTTTATACACCCACCAAACTGCGTAACAGTTTGTGCGCGGGATTAGCGCTCGTCTTAATACTTCATCATCATCGTAGTTCGCTTATAAATTCTTAGGATACCTTCCTAATTTGACCAAAAAAATATTACAATACAACCACAGACATTAATTTTATTTTCACATCTCATGCTCTAAAAGTACGCCAATATAGCCCTACGAAGCGGAGGAGAGTGGGCTAGGGAGTGAAAAGTAATTAGTTTTTTAATTTCCTTCATGTGACATAGACAAACTTAAACAGCCAGTAAATATACTACTATTATCTGTGGAGTGTGGACCATCTTCATTGCGAAAATGTTGAGAGTTTTAGTTCCATGGTTTTTCCGCAGAGAAGGTGGCACCATGCGTTTTAAATTGTTAATCTGTCACTAGTTTAGAAGAAAAAACTGACCGCGAAAATTTCAGAATTTTTGTCGAGTGTAAATTTGTTCGGTTTTAAATAAATTAATTAAGAATGTCCAGTGACAGTGAAGAGTTTGACGTCGAGCAAAGAGCAAAAGACATAATAGATAACCTTTTGCCGTCAAAATCGCGGAGGATTTACCTAAAAACTTACGAAAGTTCTATGGAGTGGAGGAATAATAAATGTTTTTGTACTAAATTGACTATTTTTCTCGCACTCAAAGTGAAAGGTACAGATTGCACCTCGAGACTAAACGCCAACTTAATATACCCTCGGTTTCATTGACTCCCTCGCACGCTCGGGAGTCAAGCCACCACTGGTATATTATGGCTTCGTTTAGTCCCTCGATATAAAATATACTATATCAGAACAGCCGCTATATCGAATATACTATATACTATACTATATCGATATACTATATCGAACAGTGCGCTTATGGAATTTTCCATCACCACCATCAAGTATGACAAACTTTCATCCCCTTTTTGTTTTTTTTTTTTTTTTTTAGGATGGGAAATCATCAAATGACTTCTCCCGCTCTGGGCTGAGCAGGAGGGAGTGTCAGACTTTTACTGACTAAAACCCATCCATGTTCCTTCATCGCCCTTTGAGTTCCGGGGCCACGGTATCTCTTTCGAATAGTCCCGCAGCCCCGGCAGGCTTCGGCCCTTGCGGACCCCTTCCTTATTGCTGACTCTCTTTGAGGCGCGCGTGGAACACGAACGCGCCGTCGACACGGCCTGTCGTCATGAGACGGACGGACGGCGAGCTAGCCCATAGCTCCCCGTCCACAGGCCCGCGCCTACGGTGGCCGGTAGCCACCACGTGGCCCCCGACGCCCAGGGCGTCTCCCGCGGCGGCCGGGACGTGAGGATATCTCCCTCTCACGTTCCGCCACCTCCTTCGCTAGCATGACTGCTTCGCAGAAGGAGGTGACGGCGTCCCATTCCGTCTCGCTCCGGACCATGGCACGAACCAGGGCCGGAAGCGAGAGGTCGCCGCCGCCAATCGCCACCTCGAGGACACGGCGGTGCTCCACCCAAGCAGGGCACACCTCCACCGTGTGCTCCACCGTGTCCTCCGGTCGATCAATACAATGGAAACACCCGGGCGTCTCCTCCCGCCCGATTCGGTGCAGGAACTTACCGAAACATCCGTGTCCGGTAAGAACCTGCGTCAGGCGGAAGGTGAGGACGCCGTGGCGTCTCTCCAGCCACTCCTCAAAGAGGGGACTTACCGCCACTATCGTGGCGTGCCCTGCACGGGGTTGCGACAGTCGCTCTCTCCATGTCGCCATGAGATCCCGCCGGAAGTCCGTCCGCTGAGCGACAATTTGCCGCGGCAGCGGAGTTTCCCCCCGGCGTAGCGCCTCCGCGCGCCACTCGTGTAGGCGCGCGAGGACTATCGCCTCCAGATCCCATGGCGGCAATCCGGCAAGGAGGCTCGCCGCCTCGCGGGAGATCGTGCGGTATCCCCGGATCAGCCTTACGGCCACCACCTGTGGCTCAGGGCGCGTTCAAATGGTTGGCAGCTCGCTGCCTCAATGAACGCGCCCACACCGGGGCCCCGTAAAGGGCCATGGACCGCACGACTCCCGCGTAGAGCCTCCGGCAGGAGGCGTTTGGCCCCCCCAGGTTGGGCAGGAGCCGCCTGAAGGCAGCCCCTGTCCGCTCCAGTTTGGGGGCCAAACGTCGGAAGTGCTCCGCGAAGTTCCACCGGCTGTCGAGGACGAGACCTAGGTACTTCAACGTCGACTCGACGCCGATGGATACCCCTCCCGCCGTCACTGCTGATCCCGGAGGTGGCGCATTCCGAGGCCCATGAAAGCACATGGCCTCGGACTTGTGCAATGCCACCTCGAGACCCAGTTGCCGGATCCTCTCAACGACTATCGCAACCCCGCGTGTCATTATTTCGGCCGCCGCCTCGTGCGACCTCCCCTGTGCCAGCACCAGCGTGTCGTCTGCATAGCAGACAACGCTGACGCCGCTAGGGAGGTCGGCGCGCAGCACCCAGTCGTAACCGATGTTCCACAAGGACGGGCCTAGAACCGATCCCTGCGGAACACCGCACGACATCTCTCGCCGGTTCCATTCTCCGCTGCGACCGGGGTAGATGACGGCTCTGTCCGTCAGGTAGTCCCCGACCACACGACGGAGGTAGGTCGGCACCCGGTGATACCGGAGTGCCTCCCTTATGCAGCTCCAGGGCATGGAGTTGAAGGCGTTGGCGATGTCGAGAGACACCGCCAAGACAACCCCACCCCGGGACACCGCATCCCCCGTCGTGAGAGCTCTCACGCGCATGATGGCGTCCACCGTAGAGCGCCCCTTGCGGAAACCAAACTGGTGTTCCGCAAGATCCGGCCCAGTCCTCGCAAGGTGCTCGGCGAGGCGGTTTGCAATAATTCTTTCAAAGAGCTTGCCCACCTCGTCGAGCAACACCACAGGCCGGTAGGCGGACGGAGAGTCCGCCGGGCGCCCCGGCTTCCGGATGAGGACCAGCTTCCCCGTCTTCCAACGAAGCGGGAACTGGCCTCTCTCCAAACATGCGCTTAGGAGCCCCTCCAGTCGGGGACCGAGAGCCTCCGAGGCCAGGACCCAGGCTTTGCCAGGCAAGCCGTCGGGTCCCGGGGCGGTATTTTTGGCACTGAGCCTGCGTACCGCCACTCTCATGTCTACCCCGGTCACTTCCGGAGCGTCGTCGTCGTCACTCTCGTGGTCCGCTTCCGGCACCGCAGCCGGCGGAGCCATAGGCGGGGGCGGGTGTTCCCCTCGCGAGGGGAACAGAGCGCTCACCACGTCCTCCACGAGCTGAGGCCGGAGACTCTGCGTCAGCGGGGGGGCCCAGGTGCGGAGTTTATCCCGCACCATCTTGTAAGGGCGCCCCCACGGATCTCTGTCGAGAGCCTCCAGCATCTCCTCGCGGGCCAGATCCCTGGCCCGCAGGACAGCCTCGCGGAGGGCGGTCTTCGCCACTCTGTAGCCCTCATAAAGCTCCGCCTCAATGGCTGCCGCATTCGGTGGGCGAATGCGGAGCCTGCGGTGCCTGGCGTACAGGTGTCGCGCAGCCACACACGCCTCCCGTAGGGACGAAACTTTCATCCCCTATGAAACCCATTGAAAAATGAATATGTAAAAACTCTTCCTTTCCGCTCTCTTTCGTTATAGAAGGAACTCTGTGCTTTTGTGCTAATTAGACCCTAATTTTGTCTGTGCGAGGCTGCAAATATGGCCTTGTCGTTCAGTGAATTTAGCATATTTGTTGTAGTAGATTTAAAACTAGACGTCAAAAAACCTGACTGAATATTCTGATTTAGGTGCCATAATTCTACTTAAAAAGAAGCTATTCCTAACTAACAAGGACAGTTGCCAAAAAACAAATTAGCAAGTCAGTGTTGTTACATGCAGACCATCATCTGATTCGATTAGAGCGATTACAGATATAGTTAGGTAGGTATAGGTATAATTACACTGCGGATATTTACTATTTATTAATGACATACAATACTTATCATGAGGAGAAGACATGCTGCGCCCAAATCAAAATCAAAATATTTTATTTCACATAGGCCTAGATGGGCACTTATAAAACGTCGAAAAAGGTACACAGTTCGCGTTGGTCGTTTCCATGGAGAAGAACCGGCAAGAAACTCCATGGTTACTTTTTTCAAATCATTTGGTATTACAATATTATTTAAATAAATTGGGTTATGGGCAGGAGATTGATGATGATACAATACTTATAAAAATAGTTATTTGTGCAACAAAAGAGCAAAGTGGGTTTTTGCTGCGAGTGTTGATTTTGAATCCCGAGTCAGCGAAGGTTAGAATCCTGAGCATATAGCGAGGGATTCAAAGATGCGAGATGCAAATAACTTTGGTCTCGTGTAACACATACAACTTTTCACTTCAGCAGCGAGAACATATAAAGGTAAAAAAAACAACATGGTAAAAATTAAACCACCACACCACATCACATAACAAACACACCGATATCCAGACGATGATTTGTGTATTTTTATAGGATACAATAAACAGAAAAATATTGAGATTTGTAAAAAAATAATGTTATTTGGATGTGTGCCCTACTGACATTCTTTTAAAAAATGCAATAAGTTTGGGATAGGTTTCGATGTGCACGTCATCTTTTGTTTTTATTGTGGCTTTCAACATTGAGTAAATACTCCACATTGTAGATGGTTGCCTAGTTTGTGATAATTCTATGAAGTACGATAACAGTACAGTCTCCAAAAAAGTGCTAGCACCCTTTGTAAGTGTCCATTGCTTAAAAATATCATAATATTTTAGATATTTTTCGCGAGACTTTTCTGGCAGAAAACGTAATTCTGCATTTTTTACATTAGTTATGCTTCAACCTTCGGGTGTTAAATAGCAGACTTCGTCATTGGACTCGCTCATATTTATTTATTATTATTACTATATTATCCAAATTTTATTGTACTTTGTAGCTAGCGTACATTGACCTAATCATTGCTAGCGTAACAGAGAATAAAACAATAAAAATTTGAATCCCGCCATTTTTTTTTAATGCGTTTTGAAACTAACTCGCGGTATTCTGTCTCAATATTGAAGATTATTAAAACTATAAATAAATAAGTAGATACATGATTTAATTCGATTATTCGAAATATAACAATTTTTCACTTACTTAAAACCTTAACCCGTGGTTTACAATATTACTGTTATCGATTTACAATATCGGTATCCGAACGTTTTATTGTTTGTTTCTTTTTTGGGCCTACTAGATATTATGGAATTTGAAAATCGAATTACGAATCGACTTTGTTTCTATATCTCGCTTTTTTCGTATCGAAGTGAAAGTGACAGAACAAAGTGAAGTTGAAATCTTTCGAATTTTGTGAGTAGACCTGCACAGTTCTCGGTATTTAATAGTTATTTGTGCAACAAGAGAGCAAAGTGAGTTTTTGCTGCGAGTGTTGATTTTGAATCCTGAGCGTAGCGAGGGATTCAAAGACACGAGATGCAAGTAACTTTGGTCTCGTGTAACACATACAACTTTTCACCTCAGCAGCGAGAACATATACCTAAAGGTAAAAAAAACAACATGGTAAAATTTAAATCAGCACACCACATTAAGAGACTATACACATGAGAGCAGCGGTGGCCCAGTGGTGGCGGCCCCGACTTACGAATAGTAAGTCGTGGGTTCGAACCTAGGCAAGCGCATGACTTTGTGTAATTTATTTCATCACTACTGCTCTCAAAACGGTAAAGGAAAACATCGTGAGAAAACCGGCATGTCCTTGAACCAAAAATTCGAAGACATGTGACATCTACCAATCCGCACTGGGCCTGCGTGGTGGATTATAGCCCATTCCCTCTCATTGAGAGGAGGCCGTGTCCCAGCAGTGGGAACGTTAATAGGCTGATGATGATGATGACCACATTTAAACAATATCAAAAAATCAAAAGTTAAAGTAAAACAGTTGCAGTTTTGCAAATAAAAAGTAACACTGGAGACTTCCATTGCCTAAAAATATCATAAGTTTTTAGATATTTTTCGCGAGACTTTTCAGGCAGGAAACTTATTTTTGCATATTTTACATTATGCTTCAATTCTTCGGGAGTTCAATAGCAGACTTCGTCACTGGACTCACTGATATTTATTTGTTATTTAATTACTTTATTATCCAAATTTTATTGTACTTTGTAGCTAGCGTACATTGACTTAATCATTGCTAGCGTACAAAACAATAAAAATTTAAATCCCGCTATTTTTTTAAAATGCGTTCTGAAACTACACTCGCGGTATTCTGTTTCAATATTAAAGATTGTTATAACTAAAAATAAATAAGTAGATACATGATAAACTTCGTATTTTTTTCTTCAACATTCTTGATCTTGATATAAAAAATATAATTCGATTATTCGAAATATAACATTTTTTCATTTACAACCTAAACACGCAATATTACGGTTATCGATTTACAATATCGGTATCCGAACGTTTTATTGTTTGTTTCTTTTTTGGGCCTACTAGATATGGAATTTGAAAATCGAATCGCACAGTTCTCGGTATTTAACAAAAATAATTAAAAAGTTACTTTGTCTCACGCTCGCAGCAAAATCGAGTTTTGCTCACTGTCTGTAAACAGCAAAACCTGCTTGTTTGAGGTGCTGAGGTGAAAAAAAAAAAGTTACCTTGTCTCACCCTCGCAGCAAAATCGACTTTTGCTCACTGTCTGGAAACAGCCAAAACCTGCTTGTTTGAGGTGCTGAGGTGAAAATAGTATATTCCCCTTTCTTGTTACTCAATCTGCTCTAATTTGCAGCACTTGAGTTTGGTAGAAGAACTCATATCTTCAGAAAGTAATTATTTCAGAACCGGCTGTTCCGTAAAATAAATGATTGTCTCGTCACTCAGTTAGTACATGTTTGTGATTTTTCTGACTTTCAAGCTATTTAAGTTCAATTAAGCGGTTTTTCAGTGTAATTACCTACTTCTATGGAACAAAATAAAAGCGGGGGAATGAGAAATAGAAAGCAAGAGCTTGAGTAGGTATGTTTGTAGTCTATTATAGCTCAAAAGCCAAATCGTCATTTCAGCCCGACATCAACCACTGCTTGGTCTCTCCTTTGTTCTTTGATACTTCTGAGACACTTTTTTTTTGAACTCTGAAAAAGAAAGCAAACTTGAACCGTTTTTTTCTCAAGAACTCAAGTTTAGTGAAAGTGAGAAAGTTCCCTTTCGGTTTTAGGTCTTAGGATTTAAGAAGTTTTATGCAATGAAAGAGAATTCGCATTTCAATATTAGGTACTAGCTGACCCGCGCGACTTCGTCTGCGTTATATAAGAGAGACAGAGAGATGGTTAGAGAGAGTGTGAGACACCCTTAAAAGATAGACATAATATTGCTATCGCGGATTTTTATAGAATTTTTTCCGTCATACACGATTGTTGCGTAACTTTAACCGTTTACGCAGCGAACGCAACGAAAGATCTCAAAAAGAATATTTTTTTCATCCCCCCATCTCGGAAAGAGTATTTTTGCTCTTTGATATCTGAGTGCAAAAGTCGTTTTTATCCTCTAGAGGATAAAGTAAATTGAATTTAGAACATCGTGTGCACTAAGTTTGTGAATTCAAAACATCATTAAATCTATTTACTTCTACCTCCATGGTGCCGAATTTATCATAGGTACAACCTTTTTTAATTTGTTAAAAACTCAGACTCGGAACCTTCTTGGTGTACTTTTATAATTTGCTTTGCGCGCGCCATTTTCTTGTCAGGTCAATTGTTAAAACCTTAGGTTAAAAACAAGTGAAAAACCTAAAATAAGTGGTTTTGGCGACCAAGAAGTTTATTTGACGCCAACAGAATTGACTGAAACTGTTAATAATGCGCAAATGAGCTTTCTCCCTCAACAATCACGCGAGAAGGATTTGAAACAGTACGATATTAAAAAAATAGAAAAAAAATAGGTAGAAAATGTCCAAGGCATTAAGTCCGCCTTTGTACAGTTTTTACTTGTGCATAAAGTTTTAATAAATAAATAAATAAATTTTACACTCAACTTAACTAACTGTAGCAACGTTACTTTAAATTTTTCTTAATTGTACCTAAGTATTATTTGTTATAATTTAAAGATTATTCTGTAATACTTACCTACCATAATGTAGTAGTTAACACCTAAACTGAAATAAAAGTAAAAGTATCTTGTGATTGTAAATGTTTTTTTTTTTGCATTTAATCATTTCCTCGCTGAGGTGGGATGAAAAGTTACGTGTTGCACTCGAGTGCAAAGATTTTTCACCTCGTGCTCTTTTGATTCCCTCGCTAACGCTCAGGATTCTAATTTTGGAATCACTCGCTGCGCTCGTGACTCAATTTTAGAATCCTTCGCTTGCTCGGTTATCAAAATTGAGCACGCGGTTAAAAAGCAACTTTGCACTCTTGTATAACAAATAACTATTTCCTTTTTTTGCAACATTTTTCATTGATGCTCTGCTCCTATTGATTGTAGCGTGATTTTATATCAACGTTGTAACGTTGTTGTTCGTTGTTGCCTTCCCCGATTAATGGGCTATCCAACAGTAATAGATACTTTCAACTCGAACCAGTAGTTCCTGAAATTAGCGCGTTCAACCAACCAAACAAACTCTTCAGCTTTGTAATATTATAGTATAGATTCAAGTAGGTAACAATTTAATTTCTCTGAAATATTTGCATTAATCGCCAAAATATTCTGTTTTTACAAACAAGGGCTTCCCTCGACAGCCTTACGTTATCATCCTTAGACACTTGATGACAGTCATACTCCATCTACGTCGAAAGTTCTCATCACGGTGCATAAAATGAGGCCAAACACGATTTAGATGCTGTAAACTCTTGATGACCTCTTGCAACTGCCTTCCGTCTCCATCGTCGACCTTCGATGAAAGTCATACTCTAGCTAAGTTTAAAGTTTTCATCAAGGTCCATGAAATGAGCCCCAACACGATACAGCTGCTGCAAACTGTTGCTAACCTCTTGCAACTGACTTTTGTCTCCACCGTCAGACCTTCGATGCCAGTCCAGGCAGGTCTTAAATTCTCACCAAGATGCATAATGGAATGAGGCCAATAACAATATAGCTGTAAATATAATCTACGTAAACTGCGTATGCACAGCACAGTTCTTGCACGTCAAGAACACGTGAATTTATCAGGCTTCCGTTCGCTATACTACTTTTTGGAGAAATCATCATCATACTCCTGTTCCTTATCCCAATGTATTTGGGGTCGGCGCAGCATGATTGTATTCTTCTTCCATACTTCTCTATTACTTTTTCATCACGAAAAGGTAAGAAATATAGAAATACAAACAATTTAAATACCAAAAGAAATATAGGCAATCTAACAGCCTCAAAAAAAAAAAATTACAAATCACTAAAAGTGAAAATAATGTTGCGGGGTTTGAACCTGCAACCCCGGTCATGAAACCACTAGGCTATTTACTTCGTCGACATGGGCTACAAATAGCCGTTCTCATGTACTTACGTCATGACTGAAACGTCAAACAATTGAAGTATACGGACATAATGTTAAATTGCCTACCCCCTTAAGGAAGTAGCGTAATAATATATACCGTGTATATTTAAGAAGCCTATGCAGTAGTTTTGACGTGATGCGCGCACAAACATTTCGTAGCAACTACTTTTACCGAAGAAAGTTGATTTTCTTGAGTTCCACTATTTTGTGCGTATTCACCTCAAAAATCAAATTTCAAGAAAACTGAGAAATTATATTTACCTGTATTAGATATGAAGTATATGTAGCAACTTTAAAAGGTTACACTTCATTGGTTTTGATTGTATAGGTGTTTGAAGTTTATTAATTTTAAACACAAAACCCTCTTTTTTGCGTCTCTGGATGAGATTTCAAAAAAATGCTAAAACAGGTATTTCTTTATTTTTATTAATAAGTATTTACTCTGAGTTTCATGATTCTAGAACAATCTAATTTTTTTTTTCATACAAACTTTAGCCCCCTTTTGACCACAAAAAAAAAACTAAATTTCTATAGCCTATATGTTATTCTGAATGTATTTAATAAATAGATTTGTGAAGATTTCAACAATATCGGTTCAGTAGTTTTTACGTGATGCGCGGTCAAACAAACAACCAAACAAAAATTTTTAAAATGGATTTAATATGTTCTGTTACTTATTTTAAGTCACCCTGGTTGGTTTTTTTTTTAATCTTCAATGTACAGATTTTTTGGTCTCAACGATTTTATTATATGAATAGATGTATAGATACCACTGCTTAATTTTTTGGGTTGACATAATGCCATTGATTTTTTTTTGTATTTCCACGCTAGGACATACTTTTCTAAACTTTAAACGTTCGTTTTAAATCCCAGCCAAGTTATTTAATATAATAAGTATTTGATGCTCCTGAACACCGTGTGAGGCACGTTCGGGTATTTTCCCAACTTCACAATGTGCTCCTCTATGTTAATAAGATAATTTTAGCGACCCACAGTATGTACAGTTTACGTCATCCTATGCAAACAGCTATTCCCTGACAGTTTATTATTCGAACTGACAACTTATATACAATACTTGGGGTGACATGGTCTTAAAGCCTTTTATGGGAACTCTTTGATTCAAGTGTGGATTCCAAGGATTTGGGCCGATGGGAATTGGATCTCCCCTGTTACTTGGGATTCAATATAAGGGGTGAAATGTGGGTGTACTATTATTACGTACATCATCATCATCATCATCAGCGTATAATGTTCCCACTGCTGGGATACGGCCTCCTCTCAATGAGAGGGACGGTTATTACGTACATAATCATCCACAGCCCGAACTCACCCACTGCTGGGTATAGGCCTCTCTTTTCTTGTGCCAATCTCCACGGTCCTGTGCCAACCTCATCCAGGTTTTTCCCCCGACGGCAACTATGTCGTCTGCCCATCGAGCCGCCTGACGACCCACGTTCCTTTTGCTAGTTCTTGGACGCCATTCGGTGACAGCCTTGGTCCACCTGTCATCACTGCGCCTTGTTAGGTGTCCTGCCCAACTCCATTTGAGTTCCGTAACGCGATTTCATGTCGAAAACTTTTGTGCGTTTCCGGATTTCAACGTATTACTACGTACACCTCTACTCAATTCTTCGAGGATTTACAGGTACTGTAATGTTATGTTATGCTTATAGTTCTCTTCCTACCTTGCCTTTTGTATCAGCTGTACTGTGTACCCCTAGGTGTTTTTTTCTTAAACTTTTCGGTTTAGTAATGTTCATCAAACATTTGGACTCTTGAAATCCAAACAAGTCAAAATTAACTACATAACAGATTTGCATTCTGGTAATTTCAATTAATTTCAGCTCGTGAAGAGAATTATCTTTTTATAGTATTTTACGAGTTTCCCAGAAAAGATAGTTAACTGCGTGTTATAGTGGTTAGCCAACAATTTCGAGTTCCTGTCGGGTTTCTGTTTTTGCGGTGACATAACTAAAAGACGGGGAAACCATTTATAACGTACTAAAAGTAAGATTCACCAATAAGAAAGGGCGTATACACGAAGAACGCTGGTTGTCAGCGCTGGCAGGTCGGCGCCGATAATAGCTAGAGAGCCCACGACATTAAACTCAATTCGAAAGACTCCCAGATGTTATATAAATATATAATTAGCCACGTTATTAATGGGCGAACACGAAACGGCGATGCTGCAATCTAAAAAACCTGATGAAACTATTAAAAAAAAAGAAACGATTTTTAGTACCTATGATCTAAAAATCGTTTGTTTTTTTCTCCAGGTCTCCCGGTTATTATCGAACTAGGTTTAGTGTCGTGGGCTCTCTAACTATAAGACCCGAAAGAAAATAGTACAAAGGTGATGCTTGTTTCTAAAGAAATCTCTTCCAGCATACCTGCGAAAGGAGATACTAAAAAAAGAGATGTAGACATAGTGTGTAAAAAAGAAAGAAAAAGAACATGGAATACATAAAAACAGATAACTATTTAAATATAATATACAATACAAACATACCTACTCATAAATACAAAGAAAAACATTTAACAATACTATAAATACAATACAATAACTACTAATAAATATTTATGCAATTATGACGAAATGGATAGGTAATTCTTTCACTCTTCTCTTGAAAACTGCAACAGTTTGGCAGTCCCTAATGTCAGGCGGAAGTGATTTCCACAACCGTACGGCGTGGACAGTGAAGGAATAGGAGTAGAAGTCGGTAGAGTGGGGAGGGGATTTGAGGAGGTTCCTAAGATGCGTCCTGCAAGGTGAATCAGAGGGACGAGAGTAGGAAAACCGTTCTCGCAGATAGGAAGAACATTATGCTGGTGGATGTATTGAATAGTAAGTACGGGGGTCCTGAAGGTATTTGAAGTAAAGTTATAACGTGAAAAATTTGTCTTCACTTTCATGCCCTTGTCCCAGCTTACTTGGGCTCGGTGCAACGCGTTTTTTTCTTCAAATTCTCCCCTGTCAACCGTGAAAAACTTATTTAAAAAAGACTTGTGAAAAAGTTAGACCTTTGACCCCTAATATCTCCGTAACTAGAAGGTTAAGGTATAAGGAAGGTATGGTCTAATACAAAAATCGCAATGAGGAGGAGAATAATAGTGCTTTTCGGCTTCGTTCAGAGTACTTTTACACCCATTATATCAATTTAAGTTACGGTTAGACAGTAATGAAATGGAGGTTTATTCGTAGATACGGTGTTGAGGACCAAATAACACAGTTATAAAAGTTTCTTTTTAGTAGTATTATTTTATTTTGATTGGTATCTAATGCCTTGTGGCATTAAGTCCGCACGTGTACAACTATTGCAGGAAGTTCAAATAAACGAGTACTAGCTAATTAATTCACGTAATGTTTGAGGGTTGTCAGGCTAATCTTATAATTCTACCTTACTTTGAAGTTTCGTGAAACCCTTCACATCGCTTGATGTGTACTGTCAATAACTACCATCATAGACCAGCGTAATTAATTTAATTCAACGCTAAACAGCTGTCAACGGTACAGCTAATCAAATTGCTGCGAATCGCAGACTTGTAGTTGATGTAAGCATTTAATTTGAAACACCTATGGAAAATATATTTCCTGTGTCTGTAATTACCTACACCAACCCTCATTACCTTCAAACGGGAACACAACAATGCTGCTTGGCGGTAAGAATAAAGGGCCCAGCCAAGTGGTAATTACTTTCAAGTCGTAACGTGTCGACTCTCACCAGGGTAGACATAAACTTTACTTACAGTAGCTTCTGAAAATCCAATAAATTTTAACACGGGTTTATTATCTTCAACTGTAACTATGTAAAAAAATCTTAGAAATTAAATTTGACTCACTTTCCGGTTTCCGATTGAGCTGAAATTTAGCATACACGTTTAGTTTGGATATGACACTGGTGTCGATTCTGTTGTGCACAAACTAAACTTAATTTAGGCTATTGCTATTTTTTACTAAAAAGCAGTGCGACAAAAGGACGGCTATAGCTATGAACTAAGTTAGAGATGTCAAACTAGTTTATGCCTTTCGTTTCACCGTTTTTGTAGTCAACATGTTTTTACGTGCACCCCTCATTTGTATGGAAATATTCGTTCCAATTAAATTTGACAGCCCTAAATTACGTCTGTCTCTTTCTCGTTTTATTAGAGAGAAAAAGATAGCAATAGCCTAAATTAGGTTTAGTTTGTGCACCACAGAATCGACACCAATTTATGGCCACGCCATTCCAAAATGGTGGACCTCTAAATATGTCGAACTAGTTGTTTTACATGCACCCTCATGATATCCGTATTAATTAAATGGGTTTGCTGAGAACAAAACAAAAAAAAAATACATCCCATAAAGCTTGCTTTTGAAAATGTTTTCATTTACTATTGGTAAACTTGTTAACTGTCGATATAGTACGTAAAAGAGAAGTTCCAAACTACTATATATAGAAATTTGAGCCTGGTGTTGGAGGGCTAGAATTTTCCCATATAAATCAGAGCATTTGGGAAGGTTTCACGAGCCCAATTTTTACGTCTCCCAGCAATATCCAAATTGGTAAAATCAGACAATGTTTACAGTTTATGTTATTTCAGTTATTGTGATATAGTTTCTAATTAGCTTTTAACCTATGGTCTGTCCACGAAGTAGGCACAATATTAAGCAATGGCGTCTCGACCAAATTGGTCATTTGACAGATCATGATTTAAAAGAGTTGCTTACAGTTAGTTTTATAACAACAAATAACATTAATAACAATAATTAACATTTAAATAAGTCTTGTAATGACTCTAAAGTCATTACAAGACTTATATAAATGTTAATTTAAAGGGAAAAATTGAACAACGTAGTTTGAAAATGACATCTATACATATAATAAAATCGTTGAGACCAAAAAATCTGTTCATTGAAGATTTAAAAAAAAAAACCAGCCAGGGTGACTTTAAATAAGTAACAGAACATATTAAATCCATTTTAAAAATTTTTGTTTGTTTGTTTGACCGCGCATCACGTAAAAACTACTGAACCGATATTGTTGAAATCTTCACAAATCCATTTAAATAAATTCAGAATAACATATAGGCTATAGAAATTTTGTTTTTTTTTGGAAAAAGGGGGTGAAAAGGGGGGGTAAAGTTTGTATGAAAAAAATTTTTTAGATTGTTCTAGAATCATGAAACTCAGAGTAAATACTTATTAATAAAAATAAAGAAATACCTGTCTTAGCATTTTTTTGAAATCTCATCCAGAGACGCAAAAAAGAGGGTTTTGTGTTTAAAATTAATAAACTTCAAACACCTATACAATCAAAACCAATGAAGTGTAACCTTTTAAAGTTGCTACATATACTTCATATCTAATACCGGTAAATATAATTTCTCAGTTTTCTTGAAATTTGATTTTTGAGGTGAAAACGCACAAAATAGTGGAACTCAAGAAAATCAACTTTCTTCGGTAAAAGTAGTTACTACGAAAGGTTTGTGCGCGCATCACGTCAAAACTACTGCATAGGCTTCTTAAATATTTATGGTATATATTATCACGCTACTTCCTTAAGGGGGTAGGCAATTTAACATTATGTCCGTATACTTCAATTGTTTGACGTTTCAGTCATGACGTAAGTACATGAGAACGGCTATTTGTAGCTTTTGTCGACGAAGTAAATAGCCTAGCGGTTTCATGACCGCTCTGCAATCTACGGGGTTGCAGATTCAAACCCCGCAACATTATTTTCACTTTTTGTGATTTGTAATATTTTTTTTTTTGAGGCTGTTAGATTGCCTATATTTCTTTTTGTATTTAAATTGTTTGCATTTCTATATTTCTTACTTTTTCGTGATTTTTTTTCCAAAAAGTAATAGAGAAGTATGGAAGAACAATACAATCATGCTGCGCCGACCCCAAATAAATTGGGATAAGGAGCAGGAGTATGATGATGATTTCTCCAAAAAGTAGTATAGCGAACGGAAGCCTGATAAATTCACGTGTTCTTGACGTGCAAGAACTGTGCTGTGCATACGCAGTTTACGTAGATTATATTTACAGCTATATTGTTATTGGCCTCATTCCATGCATCTTGGGGAGAATTTAAGACCTGCCTGGACTGTCATCCAAGGTCTGACGGTGGAGACAAAAGTCAGTTGCAAGAGGTTCGCAACAGTTTGCAGCACCTAAATCGTGTTTGGTCTCATTTCATGGACCTTGATGAAAACTTTAAACTTAGCTAGAGTATGACTTTCATCGAAGGTCGACGATGGAGACGGAAGGCAGTTGCAAGAGGTCATCAAGAGTTTACAGCATCTATATCGTGTTTGGGCTCATTTTATGCACCTTGATGAGAACTTTCGACGTAGATGGAGTATGACTGTCATCAAGTGTCTAAGGATGATAACGTAAGGCTGAGGAGGCTAGGGCACGCCACGATAGTGGCGGTAAGTCCCCTCTTTGAGGAGCGGCTGGAGAGACGCCACGGCGTCCTCACCTTCCGCCTGACGCAGGTTCTTACCGGACACGGATGTTTCGGTAAGTTCCTGCACCAAATCGGGCGGGAGAAGACGCCCGGGTGTTTCCATTGTGAGGATCGACCGGAGGACACGGTGGAGCACACGGTGGAGGTGTGCCCTGCTTGGGTGGAGCACCGCCGCGCCGTGTCCTCGAGGAGGCGATCGGCGGCGGCGACCTCTCGCTTCCGGCCCTGGTTCGTGCCATGGTCCGGAGCGAGGTGGAATGGGACGCTGTCACCTCCTTCTGCGAAGCAGTCATGCTAGCAAAGGAGGTGGCGGAACGTGAGAGGATCCTCACGTCCCGGCCGCCGCGGGAGACGCCCCGGGCGTCGGGGGCCACGTGGTGGCTTCCGGCCACCGTAGGCGCGGGCCTGTGGACGGGGAGCTATGGGCTAGCTCGCCGACCGTCCGTGTCATGATGACAGGCCGTGTCGACGGCGCGTTCGTGTTACACGCGCGCCCCCAAAGAGAGTCAGCAATAGGGAATGGGTCCGCAAGGGCCGAAGCCTGCCGGGGCTGCGGGACTATTCGAAAGAGATACCGTGGCCCCGGAACACAAAGGGCGATGAAGGGACATGGATGGGTTTTAGTCAGTAAAAGTCTGACACTCCGTCCCGCTCCGCCCAGAGCGGGAGGAGTAATTTGATGATTTCCCATACTAAAAAAAAAAAAAAAAGGCTGAGGAGGCTGGCGAGGGAAGCCTTTATTTAGAAAAACTGAATATTTTAGCGATTAATGCAAATATTTCAGAGAAATTAAATTGTTACTTTGATTCTATACTATACCTAATATTATAAAGCTGTGTTTGTTTGGTTGGTTGAACACGCTAATTTCAAGAACTACTGGTTTGAGTTGAAAGTATCTATTACTGTTGGATAGCCCATTAATCGGGGAAGGCAACAACGAACAACAACGTTACAACGTTTATATAAAATCACGCTACAATCAATAGGAGCAGAGCATCAATGTAAAATGTTGCAAAAAAAAATACTATTTTTGAGATCTTTCGTTGCGTGCGCTGCGTAAACGGTTAAAGTTACGCAACAATCGTGTATGACGGAAAAATTCTATAAAAATCCGCGATAGCATTATTATGTCTATCTTTTAAGGGTGTCTCACACTCTCTCTAACCATCTCTCTGTCTCTCTTATATAACGCAGACGAAGTTGCGCGGGTCAGCTAGTTTATAAATAATAGTCTGTATTTAAAACTAATAGCACAAAAAGATTCACATAAATGTCTTTATTAGTTTAGGAAATATAGTAAAATTTGTAAAGTGTTTCATTCAGATTAGATTTAAAACATACTTAATGTACTAGGAATTTTTATTTAATTGTAATTTTCATTGGCTTCGAGGGTTGACTGACTTCTAACTTTACCCAGCAGAGTACCGAAAGTACTTAGTTTTAGGAATTTGCAGAAGTGTTACTGTTGACAATCGATCATCTGAGTCCCCGCTCCTCTGTTTAAAACTGCTTATTTTCTATTACACATGGCCATTGTACTTAATTGAGGCTAAGATTCAAATGTGCTAATTAGGCATAATAGGAGATTGTTTTGGTATCTGATTCGTGTACCGGCTAGGTCCATAATGGCGGATCTCCTTTGTCAAGGCTTTCGATGAGGGTGAATACACAGCAGGACATAGAGAAATAGCGATCGCATTCTACATCTACTTATACTGCAGGAATGACAAGGTTGTGGGTAGCATAGCAATCCAACAGACTGATTTTTCCATCATTGTTATCACTGACATCAGGAGTTTTTCTCTAGATCGTAACCCCTTCTCCTCCGGAACATCTACACTAATATTATGAAGAGGAAAGATTTGTATTTTGTGTGTATGTTTGTGATGAATAAACTCAAAAACTATTTCAAAAATTCTTTCACCATTAGAAAGCTACTAGTACTTAATTTTATTACGAAAAAAAATGATCCTGATAATATTAAGTTTTTACGAACAGGTGATTATAGACAACGCGTACAACATCCCTGATCTGGACTCCCCGGTCCGGATGGTGAACCCTGCGACGGAGCTGCTGATAGCCTTGTCTCCTGAACGGACCTACACCACTGCCGGAATAAGGTCTTTTAGTCCTGACCAAAGGCAATGCTATTATAGCGATGAGGTGAGTAGTCATCTTCCTGCCCTGCCCTTGAACCATATTACTTGGGGTCGGCGCAACACGTTTTATTCTTCACGGTAGATATACAGGATGGAATTTTTCAATGCCACCTGGAGGGAAAGTACTCGAAATACTGAAGATAGCAAATTTTACTCAAAGGAAACATTCCTTCATTTAAAAAAATAAACAAATCTGCATTCACAGATTTTTGAAAAATTGGTTGCCACACTCGGGAACCGAACCGACTAAAGTTCGAAAAAGATAACATCCTGTACTTTTTTTTTACATCAATCGATTGGGGCAATCATATGGATCAAATCTCTCTAACAAACATGATAAATTAAATGAAGGGAAAATCATGAAATCTAAAGAACAGTTATACAAAAGGGATAAATTCAATAAGATAAAACACTTTTATTAATGGTTTTCCTTTCATTTAATTTATCATCTTTGTTAGAGAGATTTGGTACATATGATTGACCCTATTGATTGATGTCAAAAAAGTACAGAATGTTATTTTTTCGAACTTTAGTTGATCCATCCCGGGTTCGATGCCCGAATGTGGCAAGCGAATTTTCGAAAATCTGTGAATGCAGATTTGTTTCTTTTTAAAAATAAAGGAAAGTTTCCTTTTAGTAAAATTTGCTATCGCCAGTATTTAGAAAACTTTCCTACCAAGTGGCATTGAAAAATTCCACCCTGTAGGTATAGTTGTGGCAATATAGTGGCAAACGACGGTAACTAGACTTTGTTTCACAGCTTTAATATTGATTTAGGTAACATCGGTCTCGAGACATTGCAAAAGCACAAAACAACATGACCAATTAAAAGAATCAGGTGTCCACCATATCAGGGAGACATCAGGGTTATATTTCCTTAATCTCATTTGTCTTTCGATTGATCTATTAAAACAATAAGATTACCGCGATTAATTTATCTGTAACTAACGCACTTCGTTATTGACGCACATACAACAGATACGGAGCCTTGGCGATTTACCTATCTCCCATATAATCATCAAATTATATAAAACTTAGGCATCAATGTTAATTGTAATTAATTACTGACGCATTTTCTTATTTATTTTACGTAGTGGTGTCATTTATGAGGTATTTCTTATCAATGGCTATCGAACATTATGACATTAGTCAGCGAATGGTATGGCTCTGCTGACTAGGCGTGGTTCAGTTGAAACCAGGATGCGAGGTGAACGACCGCGCGCTGCGCTGCTCTCGGGTTGTGAAGCTCCTTATCAGTCGACAAACCATGTTTCTTTTAAAGGTATAGGGACGGTGTGGTGGCACCTGCTAGTCTATACGGTCTACTGTGTCGGTGCTGGTATTGAAAGAATGATGTGGAATCCAGCAAAGGTGGAATCCTGCTGCGCGTATACTAGGTACTTTGTTTGCTAAAAATACGTTTGAAAAAGTAACAAACTGAAGTCAGTAACAAGTGAAAATTGAGTCAATTTAGCAACTCCAAGATTTCTTGATTTTTGAGTGGCTAAGTGTTCGTGGTAATAGTCTCAGGGTTAGGTATTAATAGCCACACGTTTTGATCAGCAAGGTCCAGTAACAGTTGCCAAGATCGATCCATCGACAGGTGACCCATAACATACCAAGATTCCTTCGTGCCTTGGAAAAAGCCATCCCGGCTTTCATCTGTAGATCTTTGACAGTCGTAACAGGTAGTCGGGAAGCTCGAAACCACTTTAACCAAGCGGTTTCTTATTATCCAGTAACTGGGTTGTGGAGGTCAGATAGGCGGTCCCTTCATGTAGGTAAAACTGGTATTCAGCAGTTTCCAGCAAGACTGTAAACCGACATAGTATATATTATATTATATTATAGTTGGGAAAAGGTTGGACAGGTGATGAGGGGACTTTGAAATGCTCATTACAACCATAATATTACCAAATATTTTATTATTTTCTGCTGAACTGTGAAACTCGAGAATGTAATTAACCAATGCCTTCTGCCAACAAAATGTATAAATTGCGATACAATTGAGATCTTGGAAAGCAACCTTGGACGACAGGAAATCTGCCAAATCTACTAACAGATAATAATTGTTTAATAAAATTGTATCATTGTACACTTACACGCACAGTACTGATACAAGTACATACTGATGTAGAAAGACGAGCTGAACTCAAATAATTACTTCTATTTTATTAAGTAAATAAATAAATATCGCTGGACATGACACACAGCGCCATCTAGTGCCACACTAAGCAAAGAGGCTTGTGTCGTGGACTCCAGATAGTTGATATACTACATAGATACTTTTTGAAAGCAAACCATACAGTGATACCTACAAATAGTATATACAGGGTGTCCGGTAACGCATGGATAACCTTGAAATAGCCCATAGCAAATCCCATGGCCATTCTGAAAAAAAATACGAAAAAAAATCTATCTTATAAAAAAATTTCATCCGCAGATGTAGGGCCTGCATAAGAATGGAGGGCCAGATTAAATATTTTTGCGTTTTTTCTCCTTGTCTACATTAATAGCAATAATTCACTATGTAAGGCAACATACACAATTTAACAATTATGAATTGTACCATTATCAAATCTACTTCAACGCGAAATTATTTTAAAATCAAAGTAACTCATGTTTGCATACTTTTTTTTTACCCAAGATGTTTAAACTTTGTTTAAAAATTATTTCATACTAATTTTCCAAAATAAATGAACTTGCTCAAACTCAAACTTATGATAGTTTCTTTTTCGTATTTTTTTCTAAATGGACATAAAGTCTACTTTAAGCCATTTCAAGGTTATCCACTAATTACCGGACACCCTGTATACAAATAAATGAAAGGCAGCAAAATTTTGGATGTGTAATTCCAGTTTTGACAAATTGTTCTCCTCACTCAGAGTTTGTGGCTGAATTTTTTACATATTTTGAAAACTCGCCACCTCATGTTTTGTTCTGAAGTTATAAAAGGGTTTATCCAGAAATCTGTTTTTTTCCCCTCTTCGTCAGACCTTTACGAGACCAGAGGGCACCAAGTCATCACCAAGCAATAGGTCAGCTACTGGTATTTTAAATGCCGCCTTTTGGGGCGCGTTACCAGAATATTGATACATATCAATGATCGTATTTTGAAGTCTCCTAAGGTTTTGTTTTGTGTACTTAATCAATATTTTATACTGTTTCTATTTCAGGTAAAAGTTGGTAAATTTCGTCAATACTCGTTCCATAACTGCATGGCGTATCAGAAGGTGGATTCGTTCAAGAAAGCTTGTAACTGTACACCTCTGTCGTTTCCCAGAGAAGGTAATATTTCACACATCTAAGGTACCAAGCTACACTGTTCGTGCGGGCGGGTCATAGCTAGATGGCAGAATATACATTCGTTTTTCAAATCAAGCCGACTCAAACACGTGTGACGTAGCACCTCTTATTCATAAATGTAAAAGTTCTTTTGTTTTGAATGTTAAATGTTCTAGACGAACATCGCATGTACGGCCCAAAGATTTCTTTCTATTAGATTTATGCCCACACAATTAGACGTTAAAGAATTGGTACTTGGTAGTGAGGATTACGTAGAACCGCTGAACAAGGTCCTGGACCGATTCCCAGGTTGGGTAAAGTGTTATACTGGGTTTTTTCGTCAGGAATTACTTAATAGCAGCTACGGAGTCTGGATTTGTGGCCGGTTGATGACAATAAGCTCGCCAACTACTTAAAGGCAGACTCGCCAACTACTTAAGGACTTAAACATAACTGGCGAAACGTGGGTGTACTATTACAGACACCACTTCCTAACCCTTAGGGGAATATAGGCGTGATGATGTACTGTATTTTTATGTCGAACTTTTCTTGCGCTAGTTACTTTACGTAGTAAAAACATTACGAGGTACTCCGACTGAAAGTGAAAAGGTCACAAGTTCACAACAATCATTTGCTCAAAGTACGCATGTCCCTGCTGGAGTGTCTCGTTGCTCCAGGGACATTAACTACACGGATTTTCAATTTAGTTGCGGTTCAGTACGGGGATTAACAGCCGCAGTAGTTTATAATTACATCAGTAAGCAGTTTCGTAGAATTAAAAGCGGGCTGTACAGTACCTATTACATAAATAATATGGCACACATAGTTTTATAAAAAGAAAACTTAAACGTGCAATGATCATGAAGGTCGATACGGAAAATTTCACTCTGCGTAAAGTGCTGAGCGACCTTTCGTTAGTGCATGTTGTGCAGGGCTGTGCACGTATCAGTAGGAACCTAGAAGGTTTTTCGGCAAGCATATTCAGCACGATAACTAGATAGCTGAGTAGGTAGGGCGTGATGAGAGAACGCTAAAACTATTCTATGAAAAGTTTCAGTCATAAGCACTTCGGCCAGTTCTGGCACTTTTAGTTTTCAATAAATGTCAAAAACTAACAACGGATTCAGTAACTTTGATTTTCATCTCATCGTACGGGACCTGAACCAAAACGACTTAAAAAGGTAAAGTTTCACGCCCTGCCTAATGAGCTACCATGTCTTCACGTTGTATATGCTTGCTAAAATAGCTTGTGGGGTCTCGTACCATATTTTTAGTTTCGGCACCCCATGACATCAAGTTTGCGTGTACGTGTCAAAAAAAAAGGAAAAATCTTTGCTACGATACTTCGTACCAAAAGTGGTATAACGGTGTTTTCCAAAAATCACCAAAAATAGCAAACAAGCGGCTTGTAATTTTGTTATGACCATTAATTATAGACAGAAAAGTTTGTTTGCGGACGTAAGAATTAAAGTTTCAGAATTATTAAGATACCTTTGGATGCAAGCCGAAAATTTCGCACCGTGAATTTTCCTAAATTGAATATTGAATCACGGAAATTAGTTCCTACTGCTGAGCGTGTAAACAACATGTATAAATTGAATACATATAGCGGTAATGTATTTGTTGCAAGCTCTAAAGTAGCAACTAATTTCCGTGATTCAATATTCAATTTAGGAAAATTTGCGAATATTTCACAGTTTTGATAAAAATATAACTGAACACCATTGGTATTTAACTTGGTATTGGTAATTAACTGGTTTATGTTGGTAGCAGAGCATGGTTTTTTGTATTTGGCCAGAGTAAAGGGTGGGGTGCGCACCCCACCCTTAGCTTACCTTTCATAGATGGAATGGAACACTAGTGCAAGAATTGAAAAAGAAAATCGAATTTTTGATGTTCCAAACTCAGTGGATCAGGTTGTGCGTTGTCTGGCAATGCTATTTTGCGATTTTTGTGTTGGTCCTGAAATATGTTTATACAAATGAATTCATATCTTCTGCCTTTTTATTTATGGAGCCGTTTCTACCGGTTGAGTGTGGCCATCTTTTCAAAAACTCATTGTGTCATCAGGTTTGTTTTCCCTTATTTTCTGTCCACGGTTTGAATTGATAAAACTTGCATTTTTTTTCAGAATCTTTTCGGCTTTGTAATTTCAAAGACATGGATTGTTTAGATACTATTTTCAGTAAGTATATAAATGTAGCTACATAATATTCTAACCAAGGTTGAGGCTAAACATTCCTATTGCATTTGTTGTAGACGAACAAGAACGGCCCAATATAATAACAAATATAACAGAAGAGAAAACGAACCAACTCCGATGTTTTCCGGAGTGTGAACATTACGACTACCCTCTAGAAGTCGCGCTGGGGAACCTGGCAGACGGCGCCTTTCTCACCGGACTTCCATTTTTGTAAGTTTATTTATTTTTTATACAGCGTGTGTTAGAAAGGTGTAGTCGTTATTAAGGGTGTGGAACAGGACATCAAACTGAATAACTTTCATGGGACGTAATCGTAAACAAATGAATAGTTGCGCCATGTATTTGGACAGGTATTGAAGTTTACCAGTTCCATATTCATCGTTTTTGAAATCCTACTAATATTACAAACTAGCACTTCGCCTGCGACGCCGTCCGCAAAAATTGTGATAGCTTGGCTAATATGCATGGTGTAAATATAATTTATAGCTTATAGCACTCACGAATAATGTAGCTTTCTACAAGTGATTGAATTTTTTGAATTGGATTATTAGTTCCGGAGATTACCCCCTACATTTTGTATGTTACAAATTAACAAACAAAAACCTCTTTATAATATTATTATATTACCTATAGATGCGAAAGTTTGTGAGGGAATGCCTGGATGTTTTTTATTCTTTCACGCAAAAACTTTTCACTAGATTTTGATGAAATTTGGCACACAGATAGTTACCTGAATTAACACATAGAATCATTTTTATCCCGGTAGTACGAACTTGTGGGATAACTACCGACATCCACGCGGGCGTAGCCGCGGAAAAAAGCTAGTTTATAATATTCTCTTACCTTTCAAGCTCATCAACCAACGTTGATTGAACGTGCTCTCAGTACGATCCATCACCACCCGATAGTTTGATACTTTCATGACTGCAACAAGTCGCTCAACTTTGTGGGCTATTTTAAATTCTAGCCTAGACATTCATACAGACACTACTACAATACAATAGTATACACTTCGATATTGTATGATCATTAATTCTTGTTTCATTCCAGTGATGACGTCAATATAAAAAATCGATCTCTATTGAATGTTTTCTTCAATGACTTGGTATCTACCAGATATAGACGTGATGTTTATTTGAATTGGCAAAATATTCTTGGTGAGTATTCAGCTGAGATGACGGATTTATTCAGTACTTACATGATTCTCCGACATTATTAGGCCCCTAGCACGCGGCGCACGCGTTTAAAATATTAAACGCGCAGATGACGCGCTTCAAACGAGATTTGATCGCAACCTTGTAACCTAAGCTCACGGGGCGATCGTGTCTACTGCGCGTATACGCGCAGATACAGCGATACAGACGCGCTGTAATGGCTTGTAGCTTCGGCGTTTTGGTCAGAGACTCCTCGTCAGTTGTACAATGGCGTCGGCTGAGACAACACTAAGGTACGGGCTTCAAACGAGTTTCGAACGCGCTTCACAAGTGCGTTTGTATCTCGTATTATGCGCGTTTGAATCTAGAAAACGCGCGTTCCAGAAACGCGCGTCGTCTGCGCGTTTAAAATACGCCGTGTGTAACTGTAATATTTTTAGACGAATTTCATTATAAAAGTCAAATCCTGGTACTGTTAGTGTTGTATAATTTCTAAATTAGTTGGTAGGTACTGTCAAGTATGAATAATTAATTTAGATTCGTAGCTACTTTATAATAATTGTAATTACCTAACGTACTCGTAGTTTAATTTAATGCCAGCTCTTGTTATAATGACGTATTAAATCTCGGAGGTTTTTATAAAACAAGTAAATTCGACTGCCTCATTGGTCTAGTGGCGCGCAAGCGCGACTGCTGATCATAAGGTCCTGGGTTCGATTTCCAGGTCGGGCAAAGTGTATTGGGTTCTCCTTCAGGAATTTTTCTGTAGCAGCCACGGAGTCTGGATTTGTGCCCGATTGATGGTAATAGGCTCGCCCCCTATTACAAGGACTTAATTATAACTGGCGAAATGTGGGTGTACTATTAGGTACACCTCTGCCTAACCCTTCGGGGATGATGTTATGTTATGTAAATGCGATTTTAATAAAAAAAAAAATCGATGCGGGATTTGAAAAAAAAAAAAAAAGAAAACAAAATATTTTATTTCACATAGGCCTAGATGGGCACTTATAAAACGTCGAAAAAGGTGCACGGTTCGCGTTGGTCGTTTCCATGGAGAAGAAACTCCATGGTTACTCTTTTCAAATCATTTGGTATTGTGGATTGAGAACTCCAAAATAAATTCAATTAACCGCAATAGCAGCTGTTTTATATTTCTTATAAAAATAGCTGCTATTGAGGTTTGCCTCATTCCATTGTGTTTTCAGCTGCGTTCGGCGGTCTCCTGAGTCTCATGCTCGGCTTCACCTTAATATCCGGTTTCGACCTGATACTGTTCTTTACGATCCGCGTGGCGTATGACTCCTGTGTCAACAGGGCTCTCAAGACACCGAACAAAATATACGTGAATGAACACAATACCAAGAAAAAGTGGATGGACAATGCCAATTTCAATCCGATCAATCAGAAGTCTTCAGAAAAATATAAAAGTGATTATTTTGAACGTCGTCGTAGATATTAGACGCTCTAATAGATTTTCTTTTAACGTTTGTCTCCAAAAACATATGATTAACTGACACTTTTGGTGACGAATCACAACATTTTGCTACTTGAACTAAACTCACTATAAATTAAGTAGTCACTTGAGTGAATAGGAATCTCTAAGAAGCACGCATTTAATCTACTCTACGAACATAGGCTACTTACGACATTTATCGTAGTAATAAGTTTGACATTTGCACAAAATATAGTTGTGTGTGTTATAACAATATTAGGTGTCATGTAGTGTTTCCCGAATATATCTTTGCATGAACAGTACAAACTGCGTGGTGGAGGTCAGATAGGCAGTCGCTCCATGTCAAATACTGGTATTCAGCTGCATCCGGTTAGACGGGAAGCCGACCTCAACAAAAAGGCTAGGCAGATGATGATAATGATGATCTTTTCATGAACAATGTAGCTATCGTTTTTAATTATTGGTAAAAAGGGTACCATAGATGTCGATTTGGGACGTTATAAGGCTTATTTTCTGAATGAATAATGTCAATAAATATGGGTAGGTAGGTATACTTGCGACTACTTGTATTAAAATTTTGTTTGTGTAAGTTTGTAGGTAATCTATTACTGAATATTAATATAATCATGTCAACTTAATTAATATAATAAAAATAATTTAATAAAATGGTAACGAAAGTGACATTTTGTTTTCATTGTTCCGTGTAGGGGTAGGGTTCCCAGATCTATAAAAGAGGACTCCGGGGATAATTCCGGACATTTGAAGTAAATTCCGGACTTATTTTCCTTGCAACCTTCATGAAGTAATGTTTTATACTGTGATTTCTTTATACAAAGATAAGAATAATAATACAGAAAGATTTGTTGCAACTTTCGCTTAAAATAAACGTTACTTACATTTTAATAACCTATGTAAGTGATTATAAATGGTATTCATATACATTTGTAGGTACAGTGTTTAACTTTCATAATTTTTGACATTTTCGAATTCGCCCTGCATTCCGGACGGAGCTAAATTTCCGGACGTATGGTAAAGGTGGAAGCAAGAAACTTATATACTAACTGGAGTGAGGGCGGGCAAGCCAAAAACGTTCCGAGCGAGAAAGCTTCGAGAGTGGATGTTATCTCTTTCTAATAGGGTGTCCAATAATCATACTAACTCTTGAGACAGTTACAGAGTAGCTGTTATTTTATTATTTAATGATGATGACCTGCAACTCAATAGCATTCTAGGCGAAATAGCTTCAAGAGTGGATGTCATTAACTTTTTATGTTAACTTAAATGTATGTCTGTACCGCCCAGTTGCAAATTATAAATTTTGCAACCTGTCTATCCAGACGACTTTTGTATTCGGGGATTCGAGGACTCCGTTAGTATTATATATTTTTTCAGACATTGAAAATCGCATATTCATGCTATGACTGTTTACCTATAATGTTTTAGTAACATTCGCCAATATTTATTTTACCTTCCGAAACCAATCATTTTCACTCGCAGCTCGCCAAATGGATTCTTTTGCTGGAGAAGCATGGAAAATTCCTTAGGACCGGCATGCCACGGCACGGTGCGGCGGACTCTTTTCTTTTCAATATTTGTTTTTAAAAAGCAAACTAGGTACTAGCGACACTATGTGCGATGTCCGATGTTTCTAATTTATAAAATATGCTTTTGATTACTATGTACGACAACGATGTTTGAAACTTATAAAAAGTACTTAAATGACTTCAACACGAAAATGTATCGGCCATATTGTTTACATCGGTGACAAGGTAAAACAGAGACACCATCCTTTGTCGGTTTCTCGCTTGGAATGTTTTTTTTTTCCTTTTCTATTGAATCCATTGTACAAATATAAACTCTAAGCTTTTGAGATAGAGTTTTTTTTTTGTTTTTTGCCATTTTGTTCGTACTCATTCCAGTTAGTAAATAAGTTCCTTGGGTGGAAGCTCCACGGTAGCCCTCGAAATTTAAATTTTCTTACGTTTTTTGCAAATTGCGGGTCAGTGTCAGGTTGTATGTTGATTAAAATATGATACATATACATAGTGATTGGTAATTAGGTGCTTTCCTTAAACTGGGTGATGTACGTGTTGTCCGTGTGTTGCCTCCTTGGCTAACACTTTAAGTTGCAAAGGAACTTTATATACAGAGCATAATATCACAACGATGATTCACTGCTCGCACGTTTTGATTAAATACCTGGAAGAGTCTTAAACATGCAGAAATTCAGCTGGGAGTCTTGGAATGGGTGACACTAGATATAACAATGCCTATGACTAATTCACAACAATGAACCTTGAAAAATTACGCCGCTGACAACCATTCTTACCAAGGGGTATCGTATTACCCCGTGCCAACTGGGTTGTGGATATCAGATAGGCAGTGACTCTATGTAAACTACTGGTATTCAGCTGCATATCCGACCCCAACTTAGTTGGCATCGGTTTCTTCTAGGCAAGCGTGGTCCACCCTAGGGCACTCCATCGCTTCACATCAAGCGAGTTGCGGCCAAACAAAGCGAAAGGAACTGATGATGACCCACCTTAAGGAGTCCAGACTCCGAGCTGGATGTCTCCTTGGTTAAAGTTTTCCCAGGGAGTTAATCATACATATCTACATAGTCGTTCAATTAATAACGCAACAACATATATGAAAGGATGTTTTGCTAAGGCTGGCTATACACGGTCAGCTCGATCATGCATTTAGTAACTGAACAACTTACGCGGACCGTCCGAGCAGTCATTGTCAACCACTGAGGAACCAATTCAACCACTAGATAATTTAAGTTGCAGTTGAAATATTGATTTTGAGGAAAAAGCACTACTGCTGATTTTGCTCAGGAGAAGACGATAGGTTAGACAGCTAAGACAGTTTTAATTCTTTCAATTTTGGAATTAAGACACCATCATGGACACTGGAAAAAGACTGTTGCGTATCCAGTACAATCTCGCAACAGAACAGCTGTTTCGTATCCAGTATACAATCTCGCAACAGAACAGCTGAAGATGCCTCACGATGTGTTGTCGGTGCGACGTCGGAGCGATGACATTGCGTCGTTCTACATAAATTTAAATCAGAATGTCATGCCACACGGTGAGTTGAAAAGATGCGTGACGACGTGCGCGCATCCTACAAGGGTCCAACTGTTAAAAATACAAAGCGTGCATTGCTCGTGTGCCACTCAGTACGTTGAAACCCATTTCCCTTCGCTTCATGTCTTGCAGCCGCATGACTGCACGACGGAATTTCGCCGTGCTGATGGACGATTGTTTTAATTATTGCTATGCAGTCGCAGCTTGAAGCGGTCGGTCATGACCATAGATCGGAATAGGTAGATTTTATTTGCCTAAACTTCAAGGAAGTGAGTAACTTGTCGATAATACCCCCTATAAAATCCCGGAATTATTTTTGAGTTCCGAAGTAAAGCTGTGAAATTAATGCAGCAGTCTGTCCGTGTATTGCTGCCCTAAGGTTTTGAGTGCGCACGTTATCAAGATAAAAATAAGCCGAGTGTTGTATTTTCCTTGTAGATTGCACGGTTTCCCCCCATTGATTTGATTTCTTTATGAAAATGAAAGTGATAATATGATAAATTGAACACTTAACTAGATAAAACAAATGAAATGGTCGAAATTCTTAGCTGAAGAGCTTATTTTTCAACGGCAAACGGTAATATCAATACTACTTTAGTAGGTATTTCATAGCATACCACTCATTTGTATTCTTTGATGGTTAGGTATGTTTGTTCAATAGGAAAAGAAGGTTACGTAATTTCTGACCGAATCAAAATCCTTATAAACTTTGGACATATTTATTAAGAATACAAGCCCCGTTTGCCGAATCAATAACAAATGTATGTGTACATAAAATCGGTTCGGCAGAGCCGAACGGCAAATTCGAGTAGATATTTCGAGAAATTGTTCCGATGTGTGTCAATATGGTGAGCAATGGTAGACGCTGATGGAAGTTAGTCAATGGGCACGATTCCAATGAATGCCGAACATGCGCCGAAATTGCTACGGGTCAAAAATATTGGTTGGTAAAAAATACTGCCGGATCCAATGTGTACTCCTTCTAGCGACGAATAACCTCCTCGGTATGTTCATATGCAGCATAATGTAATCGCATGGATTATGCACAAGTGCAGATTATGATGTAGGTAGCTAGTAAAGGCTAAAGGACCACAAAATGGTGATTCTAATGATATGCTGATTCTAATGACAGCATAATAAATGACACTTAAGCAAAGTTCAGTAACCTTTAAAAAGTAAAGCCTTTTATTAGGACGGTAGATGAGGTCATACACCGTGACGAGCTAATCTTCATAAATTGCGGGAAAACACTTGAAATTTGCACATCATAAAAAAGTTTATTCAATACAATTGCTCGAAAAATGGTTCATAACGCACTACGATTAGGTTTACAATGCAATGTATTTCACACGTGTGCGATTTTTCATTTTCCAACACGTGTGCGGGAATGAAAATTGCCACAGGTAACTTATACCTATACTTAGTCCAAATTGTTTCAATGCCTCTATTCACAACCGTCTCGCGCCAGTTTCATTTTGGCACTTGCCGGTGTCGGCCAAGTGCCAAAATGAAACTGACGCGAGACGGTCCTCACTATTTAGAGGTGAATGTCTTTTTTTTAAACTCGGCAAAGAGATATGCGTCTTTACGGCGTTAATATTTAAATAATGTTTATAAATAGAATATCATCCAAAACCATGATTATTACCTACAATTAAAAAAATTAAGAACAAATTAACATTTATTTGTGTTCTAAACTCCATTACATTTGTTTTTAATAAATCATATTTACATTATATACATAGGTACTACAACTAGAACTCTCTCTATATAATTACAAAAATAAAACCAAACGTAAGTACCTACATATATACAACGACGTCAATAGGCGTCAAAGTACTCCTCCGCATCGCTGTCATCCGAAAACGTGCCCAGAAGACTGGCAGCATTGCCACGTTGAATGGCAATGCTAATTCTTTGGCCAAAGAAAGAGCTAGCCCTCTGGTCACTGTGGACCTGAGAGATTTCCTTAAAAAGGAGACGCGCACTCGGACCCCATGACCCGAGCGTTTCGACCCCAAACGGCTCAAAGCTGTAGTTACCAATAAGGTTACAGTATTTGCGCTGTTTGCTTTTTCTATTTTTCATATTAGGCTGTTTAGCGGCTTTAAACCTTTGCTTCTCCATCAACCTGGTGAAAGCAAAGCGCGGAGAAAAAAGAAAATTTAAATCATAGTTTCCTAATAATTTATGACAAAAATATTTTTCGTTCTTTTATTTTCTTTCTTCAAAATTGTATTGAAAAACGTCGTTTGATACATGTGGACCTTGTTATTGCAGATCTTGAATGCAATAACATGGCAATAACAAACATTCTCCGCTTGTATCAAAATGTATTATTTCAAAATTATTTTGAGAAAAGGAATTCATTCTAAAAGCTAACAACAGAACCACAGCATTCTTAATTAAGAAATGAACATCATCATCATAAGCCTACAGCAGTCTACTTCTGGACATGGGCCTCTCCAACTGTCTCTCATTTTAAGGCTAGGATCTTCTAAAATTAGCAACTCTATTTGTAGTGGTTCAAACTTCGTTTGAAACACTGATGGAATAAAGTTCTAATCAGCTTGCACTACAAAGTGGTTTTACGTCGGTCACTGCGGGCCGTATAGTGCGAAATGAGTGGTTTTCAATTTATTATAATATAAAAATAATAAGTACATATTTTAAAAAGCAACCTCAGAATAATGCAGACAGTGTTATTTCTTATTTTTCAGTGTATTTTTTATTTATAGTGTAATAATCTTTAAGTAAAACTTGACCAATAGTCATAACCTTACATATATTTTTTCTGGATTAAAACAACGACTATTTCATACCTTAAGACTCATCCAAAAACAGGTCGATTGGAAGATCCTGGCCTTAAAGTTTCAGCACAAAAATTTATTGCACATTTAAATATATTGCATAACTAAACATACTGTATGTTTAGGTATGCTATATATTTTTATCTTCGTAAGTTTAATCCATCGTTAGAAACTTACCATAGCGCCTTAATTTATGCATTCTTTGACTCGCTTAACTTGATTAGCGACTAAACAGCATGAACGAAAGAGTTAATAAGGTCATTGTGTTAGAGCTGTTAGCGAAACTAATAACCACGAACCTATTATCCTAGCAACAATAGTAAAAGATGATGACGACTAGAATTATGACTTGCCTAGAGAAAGGTGTTTTACATTATTGAAGAAGTTACTTTGGTAATCATGAGTTGTTACCCCAAAAATATGTCAACGACATTGTTTGTGAATGATTAAGCATCACCTTTATAACAGCAGTGTAAGTACATCTTCGAGTTGTTTCGGTCAAGAATTCGGCTTATGGTTTATCGTAGCGACCATCAGTTCCTGTAACGTGCGTATCTACAACCGGACACCCGGTATAGTAAGGGCCTACGCAGACCTGGACGGCAATGCAAGGGATTTAAAATTTTTGCCAATGAACATTCAAACGTATTTATATAGAAATACGACCGTGGCGCGTCTTTCTATACAAATCCCTTTCGATGCCACGGAATGCCACGGGATCATTTAAAGCGTAGCAATTTATGTCGTATTTCTATTTCAATACGTTTGAATGTCCATTGGTAAAAAATAAATCCCTTGCCATGCCGTCCCGGTCTGCGTTGGCCTTTAGTGTTACAGCACAGCATTAATACTCCAGGGCAGAGTCATGTGTGCAGCTTCTCTTTGCTTAATGCAGGAGTAAATATTTAGTTTGGTATTTTCGAAGAACCATTTCAGGTTTGGTTACAGTGTTTAACAGTGTTTTAATATGTATGGGTTAAGTATTTGAATAAAACATGTAAATAGAACGAGAAGTATTTAACTCTTATTTTCTATTGTTACTATTTTTTTTTTAAATATACAAGAGAAAATACATAGTTTCTACGCATTTGGCTGGCTAAAATCCTTGTCTATTTCTGCAGCATTGTTTACATGCTTTAAGTAAAAATAAATGGTGTTCCGCCACGTGTTAATATTCTCGGTAAGTACCAAGTTGCATTTGACTGCAATAGCTACAAACACGAGTTATCGACCTCGTTTGATTATATATTCTGACTAATCACAACAATCATTGAGTGGCACTGGAGTGGGTTCCACCATCGCCGGCAGCGTTTGCTTCGAGAGCGTCCGCTATGCAAACATGCTCATGCGCCGGTAGCAGGTCGCGGCTATTGAGGAAAACATGAGAAACATATCGGTGAGAGATTGTATTCTTGTACACAAACAACGTGCGTGTATTACTGACGTATAATATAATAACTGAATTCTACTAATCGCTACAAAGGAGTCTCTTATCAAATAAGATTATCTACTTAAAAACCTCTGGCATTGATATCTTTCTTTCAGTGTCGTGAGATCCTTGGTAATTGCGGAGTGGTAGCTAGCGCTCTAGTAACATAGATATTTAATGAACAATAATGTTTTATTAACTTAACGCCTGTCTGCCGCTGCCGCCTTGTCAATACAAAAGCAAGTCGATCTGAAGTGAGTACACATTCGCAAAGTATTTTTTGTTGGTTTATTTTATCACTGTATTAAGAAATCATTGTGTAGTTATTTCTCTATTAGCCCCTAAGACAAACATGTGTAGTAATAAATAGGCTATCAATTGGTAGTTTGCAGTTTATATCTAAAATGATTGTGTTATTATCGTGGACTGTCCGATACGACGGCCGTAACTATCAGCTTGTAACAAAGTAACGTAACATTACTATTTTCAAATTCAAGTAGCCTCTATCTAGAAATTGATTATTTTTTCCCGAGAATTGGCTTTCGCGACCAACTAAAACCCGTTTTGAAAACCTTATTGTCACAGTCGCAACGCGAATAATAAAATTGTGTGACATAAACTATAAAATGGTTTATGTCACACAATTTAATAAGGGTAAACAATCAGATTCCGCAGTTTTCTTTGAGAAAATGATAATCTAACGTAAGTAATAAATAAACACCAAAAATACTTAAGTGTTGTCACTACTATACTCAGTGACTGATATACTTTCTAAGAAACGTTTCGTCTTTCTTAACGGCTAGGATTAGCAGCCTGTCACTTTGCTTGTAGTACGGCATAATTACGATACACGCTCTTATCTTAATTGATGTAATCAATCAAATTCGATATGAATCTAGTGCGTCTATAGCGATAGGTACAAAAAACGTGCTAATTATTGCTAAACTCGGTGTTATTACTCTGATACTGTCAACATGTGTCCCTTTTTCAGTAGGCTATTAGCTTGTACACAGGGTTACGAAACAAGTTGTAAACAAGTGTGGATGTCGTGTGATTTTAAGTGCAACATTTCTTCCAGTTCCATAAGTTTGGAACGGTCGTACGGAGAGTGGACACCATGACACGCAACCTGTGGACTGCCCTGTGGGCGATAGTCCTGGCTGCCAGCTGCACCCAGGCTTTTGACGACTTCAGTAAGTTGTAGTGTTAACATAAAATTACGGAAACTCTTCCGCAGAAGTTTGTTGAAATATGGATGTACGAAATGGTTAGATACTTGAAGGAAATGCGCATACAATTAGAACCTTTTAAATATAAGTATTGTAGAAGTATTATAGTTAAATAAGGTACAGTGCTTGCTGACAAGCATTATTGAATGCTCAATTTGATGTCTATAAAGTTCGGAAGCGTGTGCTTGAGCGTAGGTACTATATCATGGCTCGGCTTATGTAGTCGAACATCACATCGATTACCTCAGTAACTAGATAACATGAAGTTCATTTTTTTGGTAATCGATTTCCCGCGGGCCACTTCACACAGTATTTGGATACTCATATGTGAAGAGTGGAATTATACTTACCTACGTTTTACTTTGTTTACTTATAGATGAGACCGCGCTCGGCAGTTCAGTACACCCAATAAGTAGAAATGGTAAAATCGTGTTTATGAACGACGAGCTAATGCGGAAGTTGGACGAGGAACATTCAACTTGGCACTGGACGCCATGGCTGCGCACGCGGTTGGAGTTCACGGACGACGGCATCGCGCGGGAGCTCCAGTGCGCACCTGGAGACTCCATTGAAAGTTTTCCTGATTCAATCTTCACCGGTGCGTTAATCTTTATCCACAGTTCTCTCTCCACGGTTGTCAAATAGAAATGTCATGAAAGAATTGATTCATTCACGTTTTATTAAGTAATTCCTTGTAAATCGTGCTACCCTTTTCAAGTTACAAAGGCATTTAATTTAAATTGCTTTGAAAACTAATTTACTTCGAACGATATTCTATTTTCGATTGGATAACCATGGAATATAATTTGTGTTTTGCGATTTCAGACGATCAGCTGCGGCAGGGGGCTTTCGTTCTCTATGCTCTGTTTGGTATTTACGCATTCACACTTTTGGCAATCGTGTGTAATGATTATTTTATCCCCTGCGTGGAACTCATTTGCGACGACTTGAAAATTCCTCAGGTAAATATACCAACATTTATTTTTACGTTTCTGTTGGTGGTTTCTGTCGGCTATTTCCTACGCATGCATGAAAATTGTTTGGTGATGTTGATCTTTTTCTTTTCAGAATGTAGCTGCCGCTACATTCATGTCGGTCGCCACCTCTTGTCCCGAGTTCTTTGTCAACGTTATTTCCACTTTTCTAACTGAATCTGACATGGGTATCGGGACCATCGTAGGCTCTGCCATCTTCAACGCTCTCGGAGTTGCTGCCGTGGGGGGTCTCGCTGCTATCAGGGTACCTACCTACTCTTTACTTTAAATACATAACGATACGATTAGAAATAAATTATATTAATCCTGTTAATGTTGTATTTTCCAGCCTATACCATTAGAAGCAAGACCCGTCACAAGAGACGTGATCATCTACATGTTTAACGTAAGTGTCCTGGTAGCCTTCGTGTGGGACGGACAGATCGACTGGTATGAGGCAGTTGTGCTGGGAGTCTTGTATGTTCTCTACTTCATCGTCATGTTCAACAGTGTGAGAATGTTCGCCTGCTATGACCGGTTAGTGGCCAGGTACTTCAAGAAGAACAATTTAGAAGGTACAGTACTTATAACTTACTAACTCATTGTAGAAATTTTAATGCATTTCACTAAGAAACATTGAAAGTACCTTTAATAATTTTCAGTTGCGGAAGTGACTCCTACTGAAAATGGAAAGGCAGTTGAAGAAGGCGTTGACAACAAAGGGTTTACCGACGTTAGTGTGGCGAATCCTGAGAAAGTTACCGTTGTAGATAATGGTAAGATGGTAATTTACTTGGATTGTGTACCAAAATATATTAAATAGTTCCTAATTATAATATGTTAATACATTTTTCAGCTGAAGAAGATGTGGTTGTTAAACCAAATAAGAGCGTATTCCGGTTTCCCAAAGAAAACTCGCTGTTGTATAGATGCTGGTGGATTTATACTTGGCCTTTGAAGCTGGTGCTGACGGTGACCATTCCGTCACCGACTAGGTTCAAGAAGTGGTACCCCCTGGCTTTCTTCATGTGCATTGTGTGGATCGGCGCAAACTCCTACTGTGTAACCTGGAGCATGACTGTTATTGGTAAGTTCTTCTCAGTAAACTTTTTCACTACTGTTGACATTTTCATCATTTATCTCTTGATCAATAGTACATATACCATTGCTACTATTTTATTGACAAGTAGTGTACCTGCTTATTAAATTCATTGTCAAATTAAGGTCAGGAGTTAGTGTATCGTAATATTTTGATCAGATCAAGGACAGTAAACCCTGACTGTTTATCTACGAATTTTACATTTGTCCTGTAAGGTTTTTTTCCAAGAAAGTAGCTAGCTGTATATCCTCCCTAAGCTAGATTGTCCTTGTTTGCATAAATTCGGTGTTGCGCTCGGATGCCCGGATTTTAAGTTCAATAGGCATGACAACAGTATCAAAAAATGTCAAATCTATTTAGCCCGTCAGTTAGAGTATTGAAAATTAATGGATACGGATTTTTTTTTTTTGTAAATCAATGAATATTGACAAAGATAAAACGCATCAAAACTCGGGAGTGGGGGCTCGTGACGTCAGAACTAGCTAAAAATTAAACCATGGCGTGACGTATTGAGAATTTTAAAAGCGTCATATCTTCGTCAATTTTGGTTTACGCAACAAAAGAAAAAACACGGGTCAAAAATTTTTTGATAATCTAAGTGACGGACTAATAATATTTTTTTTTGTCGTCTCGCCCATTGCTTAAATCACGAAAGAACATTTAAACGTTGAAATCAATCAGATAGACAAAATACTAGTTATTGTAGAGCATTAAAAAATAGTGTCGTGTACTTGGAAAAAACCTAAAGGCTAAATACATTAACCTTGAAATCCAGCAAGAATAATCTGTAATGAAATTGCAAATTGATTATGACCGATGATTGGTCAATTATGATAATAGTAATTACTTTGACCTCATAGGAATTCCTAAAATGTTTGTTTTCCTTATATTACTTATGTCAAGGATACTTTACTAAACAATTTACTCTCTTTGTTTATCTTACTTGTTCCTTGGTACCTGAATATACTATTAGTTGATTAAATTAATTATTTTGTTTAGGTCACACTTTCTTCATTCCGGAATCAGTAATGGGCATGACATTTTTGGCATTCGGTGGATGTCTGCCCGAGGCCTGCTCAGTTTTCATCATGTCAAGGCGAGGTACGTACTGTAGGATTTCGTCAAGGAGAAATCTAATTTAAGATATTTTATTCATATCGTTCATTGAATTGCGTCTGCGAAAGTTGAGGTTGCTATGCGAATCTATTGTCAATCATTCAGTTTTATTCGTTTGTTGTTCGCATCATAGTGGTTCACATTTTGTTCAGAAGCAGTTATTATATAAAATATATTCCAAGATATTTTCATGTCACCAAAACTCAAGTTTATATAATTTTCTCGTTTATTCAATTGGTGATTTAAATATTTGCGTCCTCTAGCTTTGCGTTGCTATTATTATTTAGTTACCTATAAATCTTTATTGTTCCCGCTTGCTGGTCAGGTGGTCGAAATGTGTACGTGTTCAATTTCATATATTATTATCTAAAAATATTAAAATTGGCTATCTTTATCGGAAGCTGAAGATTATGTAGATTACGTGACCACGATTTCGACCTCATTAGTACTTCATAAATCTATGATTACTATAAGCAGATAATAGGTCTCATAAGAAGTTTTATTGTCATTATGGATCATCTAACTTGTAGATAAGATTCAAATTAAGGAAGATTGTGAAATGATAATGTAAAAAACAATGTTTTCCTCATCATTAAGCACAAGCAGTAAGAAGACATTCTAATTAGTTCCTCTGTAGTAGATACGATTTACAGAAAAGCCAGTATAACTTCTTACGAAAAATTGACTTCGTTGTTATAAACATTAACATAGACAGATACAAATGTAGACATTAAAATAAAGGAAGCGAAGCCACTTACTTCCTTACACATGATAGCAATAGCATCATGGATGTTGTAGGTATACAACGTTTATTTGTAGTGAAAACTAGCAAGCCGTCTTAGAGCAGAAATTATTCGCAAAGTAGCGATTTCTATTTAAAATTGATTCACGTGTTTTGTGTATATTCTAGAAATATAAAATTTTGCGAAGCAATGCGAATAACTTTCTTATCTACCTTTATCGATAACAGGATTTAAATAAAAATATTATAATTTTAGATTAATATCTTAAAGTTTATCTGCCTTAATTCTTGATATGTGATATATGTCTATATGTGTTTCGCTGATTACTCTGATAAGGTTCGAAATAATTATTCCACTTCTATTTTTGTTACAGGCGAAGGAGGTATTGGAGTTTCAAACGCTTTGGGAGCTAATTCTTTGGCGATCTTGTTTGCCTTGGGATTGCCGTGGTTGATCAAGACGTTGACGAACGTCGGCCAGGGCTTGGATCAGACGGCCGTGCTCATCAACTCAGCCGGCATCGACTTCGTGGTGGGCTCGCTGCTCGTAGCCGTCGTCTGTTTGTGGATCACCTTGTTCCTCGCCAAATTCACCCTCCGAAAAAGCCTTGGTGCCATTCTCTTAGTACTCTACGCTATCTTTATCACGTTTGCGATCCTTGTTGAAACGGGTATTATTTTAGATAGGGGCATCGAATCATGCTGAGTAATTTGTTCGCAGTTTCATTGGATTAAGATAACTGAGTTAATCATCAGTAGAAGTTATTAATTCTCTTTGGCTTAGGATATGCTCAGATGGATCACTTTACTTAATGACAGACAGCCACAAAATGTGAACTAAGTAATTAAACGAGTATAGCTGAATCTTGCCAATATGGCAATAGAATTTGAATAATTTCCTTATCTTTCTAGAATTCATTACATTGATTTTGTCGACCCTATTACTACCTATCGCAAATGATTAAAACGATGGGCTAAACACTTTCACCTCGCATGTAATGCGCATTGAGTAATTCAGTCTAAACTGTAGAATTAGATGGTATTAACATCTAATTGATTTAAAGTCAAAGTGAATTTTCTCTAATATGAAACAAAGCAGAATGTTGCTTGTTGTGGTCCAAATGAGCGATGCCATCAAGCAATAGTTAGAAACTTGTTATAGGTAAGACCAAGCGAGTAAGTAGGTACATTAGGGATGAAAAAGGTGAGCCAGGATCTGATTATACGTTGCCGATTTTTGATTTTGGTATTGAACTTATATTATGCAGGTTGACTGGTTCAACGAGTTGGAGGATACATTGATCACGTAACACAACTTTTGAGGAAGGAGAATGTGGAAATAATTCTTGAAATATAAAAGAAATATAATATTATTATGTCATGAACGATGTCTTGGGTGGCTGGATTACGAAATTTCTATGTCACTTCTTTAAGTATGTACCTACTGAGTTTCTAAAGATTAACAGGCCAATTTATACTGGTTTTGATACCACTGCCTTGCGGCTTACAATAAATGTTATTTAAAAAAAATGTTTATTACTACTCCTTAGTTGAACCAGTCAGTTTTCCCATTCTTGTCTTTATTGTGATATTAACCTACGTTGTGTTTTGGATCGACAGCTAACCATTTCTTAGTCAACAATATTACTTTTACGAAACATTCCGTGTCCTTTTGCATTTTTAGATTAAGTTATTAATTTCAATCGATTCCTACCTCGTACAAAATATTGTGACACTATTTTTGCGACTGATAGGACGTACACGCCTCTTTTTATTATTGATTAAGTAAATTATATTTAAGCTAGTTTGTATTTTATATTTATGAATAATATTTAAGTTATTAAATATTGTATTAAATCGTCTCGCCGAGAGAGTGAGAAGTTATATTTTGTTACAAATAGAATTAGTAGATGTAATAAGGCATTTTTTTTTTCGAGACTTTGTTTTTTACGCGACTGGGGAGGGTAATTTACGCAGCTGTCGTTCCTCAGAAAATACCTATATAAAGTCACGTCTTTCCCATGGCGGTAGTCCCCCCCGTACGTCCGTAACGACAGTCTTCACCTAGATCTTAGAATCCCCACTATTCAGCAATTCATGAAACGTCTTGCAAAGCGTTTTTTCGACTCTTCTATCAAGCATAGGAACCCCCTGATCGCATCGGCCGCCCGATACGACCCATCGCGTATCAGCTCAGTCCGCCGTCCTCGGCACACTCTAGTCACCCCCGACGACGCTATCACCCTCTTACAGGAGAGTAGCAAAGACACCAGCATCGTACGTAGAAAATACAGATACAAACCGACAACCTACCGACCTCGCCGTCGAGGTCCGGCGCGTAATCCCAGTTCAATCCCCCCCCCGACCCTTGCTAGAGCCAGCCCGCGATGCTGAGCCAGTAATGTCAAACGAGCCCCTAATTAATGACACTCAGATCCAGCCTGTCCCCTTGCTGCCCCCAGCGACGCCCAAAGCCGAGGTTCGTACCCCACAGGGGGTGCCCTTAGGCGTGGTCGCTTAGTTTTTAGTTAACATGCCCCTGGCTGGAGGCCTTAGCTTCAAGGCATCCACAGGTCTAGCCCGGTTAAGCAGTAGCCAGTCTCTTCTAGACTGAACTGCGAGATGCCATTCCCAAAAAAAAAAAAAAAACATGGCGGTAGTCAGTAACTACAGGACGCCGCTGCGCTGGCTACGTTTTGCTTAAATTGTTGTTTTTTTTTTTTTACAAATGAGGATAATAGCTACGACATTGAAAGTGGAATGAGTTCGTAATCTTTTATTTCGTATTACAGTTTGCGAGTTACATTTTGAGTATATTTCAATTAAGCATAATTTTAAAAACATATCACTTACAACTAAATATCTTATGACCTAAAAGTACATGTAAGGTCATACAACGTTGTCTCTTGTGTTTACTAAGCTCTCAGCCCCGGTTACACCTGAAAAATGTAAAATGTACGTTATAGTTATAGGTGTAAGGATATATTTTCCTTGATGGGAGCCATACTTCTACATGCATACGCCTGAAATAAATATTTAATATTCAATTATTTTCGGTTCTGTGAAGTTACTTAGATGAAAAGCTTTCATAATGGCATATCGTCGGTACTTTCTGCGATCAGGCTGTTTAGAAGGTATTTAAATGTTCTGAAAAGATTCCTTTGAACACCAAAATTATTATTCTTAAGTAAAACGAATTTGTGAGTAATTAATATGTATGTTATAACGGATACTATATGAATGCTTGTGCCAGATAAGATCACAATTAGCAGCTAGCTGTTTGCGATCTAAAATACTTAATCACTGATACAGATTTACATGATTAATAATGTTTGTTAACAAACAGTCGACTGCTGGTTTATTATCCGCAATCGGTTCCTTACTACCTACTTGTAATAATGCCACAAACAACATTGTTGACCGCAGGTACGATCCATTTTTGTGGGCTCATTGGCTGGCGATTTTCAGGCGTCAGGCGTGGTCGACTGGTTACAAGACTCAAACTCGGCCAGCTGTAAGTCAGCTACTAATTGCGAATAATATCTGAACGAGCTCAGCGTTAATTGTAATTAGTCAAGCTACATAGCAGGCTGTAATCGAGTGCAAGATCGAATTGGTGATTTTAAGTATGCAACTTAATAAGTGAATTTTGATGAGAATTTAGTTACCACCTACGGTTCCAAACGACGCTGAGTTCGAGCACCGCTAGGGGACTTAATCATAGTTAAAGTTATCTTATTAGCTAATGAAATAAGTAAGTAAAACCGACCCAGTCAAAGGGTAAGTGTTACCAGTCATAGGAATGCTCTCGTTATTTGCCCGTATACGTGATATGTATGTCTTCGTGGCGACCACCACGTCGCTATTGGTGAAGCAGAATAGTATCGCCACGCACAGGCCCTGGACACAAACAGTACATATTTCATTATCCTGGTGGTCATGATAGGTCTCTTTCTCCCATTATACTGCTGTATGGTGGGAGAGAGTTGGTGCTAGACGGCCTGTCTAGCTACGTCAATTTCCCGCACTGAAGTGATAATATATTAAAGTAGTACTGATAAAAGACAGTGGTGGCCCTGAATCTGACCGCGTTGCAACATTATCGGCAGTAGGCACAAAGAAAAGTTGAACCGATTTGAATGGAATTTGAAAGAACCCACGCAAAACTATAAGCAATACATTCATACATTTTACACTAAAAACTAGCGCTTCGAAACAATCCACGAAAACTGAAATTGATTCTATATTTTGTACAGAAAAACTATTGTAAGTTTCCCGTTGTGAAAATTGCGCTGTATAACTTTTTTGACAGTATAAATAGAAATAATAGTTTCAAAAACTATTAATAGATTTGCTTTATACCACTTACAGTTTGCGTTCTGAAAATAGCTCTATACAACTTATTTTACAATGACGGTTGCGAGTTCGTTCTTACGCTTCAAGTGGAAAAATAATTTTAGGTCTAAGTGATCTTACCTGTAAACTTGTAAGAAGTGCTGACATAATCTGATAAGTTTTTTCCCAAGGTGAATCAGGCAGTGGCCGAAATGGGAGCAACACAAAGTGCAGTCCAAACAGGGGTACCTGCGAACAAACGAAAGAAAAATAATAAATATTGGCCTACCGTACGTTTTTACAAGAAACGTAAGATACACTGGCTCGTTGGTCGAGTGGTAGCAAGCGCGACTGCTAAGCATGAGGTCCTGCGTTCGATTCCCGGGTCGGGCAAAGGTTTTTTCATCAGGAATTTTCTCAGCAGCAGCCATGTTGTTTGGATTTGTGCCCGTTTGATGGCAATAGGCTCACCTCAAATTACATGGGACTTAAACATAACTGCCGAAATGTTGTCGTATTAGATATTATTGGGAACACTCTGCCAGACCGTTCGGGGATTACAGCCGTAACTGTGTCGAGATCCTATCTATATAATTCCTATCTTTCAGGCTGAAACCTGCCATACACAGACACATAATTTCATTAAAATTGGGTGGGTGGTTTCGAAGATTAGTATACCTGTACACGAAAACATTTACACGTGATTTTTATCAAATACGTACCTACCTATTTGTTCTTATGGCTAGCTCGAATCGCGCCGAGCTGACCGGTTTAATCATTAAGCAATCGGCGAAAATATAATATGAATAGTAATTGCTTCAGTTTGTCTTTGCCGTACAACAAACTACTAAAGAATCAAATATGTGGACCAGGACAAGTGTGTTACTGCGTAGCACCCATCAGACCCTCAAGATTCGGTAAGCTGACTGTAATAACAATAGCCAATCAAATCACTTGACATGACCCTGATTTTGACATGTTACCAATAATCCTTTCAGAAACCGAGAGTCTGTTACGGAATCTTCAATTATAATGACTTAGAGATGGATGGGTCGGCAAATGGCGGGTAGTCGTTACTACACCGCGCTCATTTCGGCCAAACCAAGGCAATAATTAATAGGTTGGTACAGTTAAAAGACGATGATGTGGCGTCCCCTTCACGGCCCCAGGCGACACACGTGTGTCGTTTGTTTCTTTTGCGAGATCCGTTCGTGTGGCAAGTCGCATCGCGGTAACTAGTAGCATTCTCTTAGCAGTTTCTTTCATTGTTTACTCCGCAGTTGGTTAAGCTCTTGACTAAGCGGTAATGGTACGTTTCTAGTCAGTTACAAACAAACATGAACTCGAGAGAGACTTAAACTAACGAGTGGCAGTTAAACCGTAAAGGTACTATATTCCCGTGCTCTTATCTGAAACGATGTTTTAAAGTAAAATCACGAATTCATAACTCGCAAGTATAGTAGCGCTTTAGAAAGTTTTCTTCGCAGTAGCAATGATACTCCCTTTATGCAAAATACAAATAATAAGTTGGAAAAACGATCGCAAAGCGTTACCTTATTGTAAATATTGGAGAAATATTACAATAGCAATACGCACGACTCAGCCATTGCTCATAATATAGCAGAATACTCATTTATGTACTCACTTATAAAAAATACGAATAATATCTTCCCAATAAAAAGGAGATTGCGTAATATGGAGGTATCTACTTCATGAGTTACAAATAGGAATTTAACCTCTCTTTCACTAACGCGAAAGAAAACTCTGTTCGTCTCGTACAATCTCAGATAACCCAAGGGTTTAAGGTAAAATGTTTTAATTTTCCTTCTTCTTCTATCTTTTGGATAAAATTATTTTGATTGTAGGACATAGAACATAGAACCTAAATTTGAATAAAAAGCTTTCATAACATTTAGTAGAGAAGCTTAGTAGAGTCATTTTGTTAGTATAGGTAGTAAAACTTATACTTATAAGTTATATTACCTTCTTACGCCGATATTTATGAACAAGCGTTACTTAGGCCTCGGTCACAAAGTCAGCGGAAGCGGGGCGGCGTACGAGCGGGTACCGAGCGGTGCGTACCAATCTAGCGGTGCCCGCGCGTCTGCATTGACGTAGTGTTGAGCTGTAGTATTAGGTACATCTTCTTTTGCCCACAATAAATCAAACTTTAGGAAGGAATTAGTATCAAAAAATTATTCTCATCGCTGTTTAGACATTTCGTTCGCGAACAAAGATAGGTACTAATTTCTCGTAACACAACACTACGCCGCTCTAGCGCCGTGCGGTCTGCCCGCTGGCTTCGAGACCGGGTATAGCGTTGCCGCGCCGGATCCACGTAGGTAACGTGCTAAGTAATATTTATAGATCTTGGCCTTACTAACTTAAACCTATTAGAAAAGTTTATAGTCTCTTCGTTGTTTTTGTAATATTTTAAACAATTCACTTATTTTTAACCATCTTAACCATCAAACAGCATTTCCTTTCCCATTTTTGTTTTATATTTAAAAAATCCCTTTAACATTATTTTCAATGAGAAAAACAAAGAGCAGGGAAAGCACAACCGTCTATAATCAAGCGGAACAAAGAGTGTTTTCCTTTTATCTGTTGGCCTATAACAATAACATCAGATTTGCAGGGGTTTGTAAGATGTATCGTTAAAAGAATAGCCGGTTTCCGTATTTACACTTTCAATTACGAAGTTTTTGCTGATCTTTATTCTGTATCGCGTGGTAGACGGATTCGGTTAACTCCTGGTTAAAAGGCGGTTACTCTTGAATTTTTGGTTATATAAGAAGACGCATCAGTCGGAGAATATAGGGGCCCATACCTTTTTTAGCAGTATTACTTTAAAGACACTTCTGTGTGACAGAGATGGAGCTATACAGGATATCTTGTCACATCTCTTTTCCACTCTGATGTAAGATTAAATAAAACAGTACTACTTTAAGGTGGAACCGCTTGGGTATGCTTTATAATGAGATGGCGATAGTATTTTACGCTATTAAGTACCTGAAATAGTTGGCGCATACTGTCGAAAGAAATCGTACAGCTTCTTTTTTGCTTGTGGAAATCCTCATGAATGCCTTCTGCTCTGGGGTTTGCGAAGGGGCCTTAAAACCTTATGGCTCTTCGACTACTTTTGGCCGGGGTGCTGGAGTACTTTCGTAGTTCATGATAGACTCCGTCCGGAAAATATAAATTTACCAGTATGAGAGCGGCTCGTGCGGCCTTCCTGGCCGTCTCAGAAGAGCGCCGAGCTGTAGGTGGGTGCAACTTCGTCAGGAGTACTCGCACAACGTTCACCAGGAATACTGCAAGAACACACCATTGTTTTAATCGAGATAATATACAAATGCAGAATGAAGTAAACTAACTCTTTCGATAGTCATCACTATTCTCATAATCTACCTAGTCTTTTCCCAACTATGTCGGCGTCGACTTCCAGTCTAACCGGATGCAGCTGAGTACTGAAAGTTATCACTATACTGGGTGGATGAGACATCAAGGCACAAACGATCACCACATATTTAGTACATCTCCACTCACATATAACACCACCTGCACTATACCACTAGGACATCGTGGAGTACGTGTGCCAAAGGACCAAGTACAGGCCGAGAGTGCAGTTGCTTGAATCGCGCTGCAACATCAACTTCAAGGCGTTCGTGGTGCGAGTACCTAACTTGCTACCTCGTCATGGCAGAGGACTTTTGGCCGCAATGTGTAATGTTCCGTCGCTTCCGCGGACAAGTGCCACACGATCGCACAAAGACAGTGCTCGAGTGAAGTTTGTTTTACTAACATAGTTTTTAAGTTCATACACTAACACACTTTGTACTATTATAATATTATATGTTAGTCTGTAAGGTAATATTTATCTATGGGCCAAAGTAGCCCGAATATAATGGTTTTATTATTATCGTTTATTCATTTTACAAGATATCGTTACATTTTTTTAATATTTCTAATATAAGAACAGTATATGTATTATTATTATTACATACATTTTTCATCAAAGATAAACCAAGTGCCCGGCCTATCAATCGGTAGTCATTGTTCTCAACGCAAAGAATCACTTTTTCGAACGAGAAATACTGCAATTTGGATATTTAAAAACGAATTAACTAATAATATTGTAGCATTCTTTACGATCATTCTGATGTATAATCCTACTAATATTATAAATGCGAAAGTTTGTGAGGATGTATGGATATCTGGATGTTTGTAAATCTTTCACGCAAAAACTACTCATCAAAGTATTCTATGTTTTAATCCTGGTTATAAACTTATAACCTGGATTAAAACATAAAATACTTTTTATCCCGGTAGTAAGATCCCATGGGACAGTTATAAAATACTTCACGCGGGCGAAACCGCTGGCAGAAGCTAGTAGTATCATATAACACCAATAATATCAGAGTATTTACGACATATTCGCGACTCCGACACACGCTTCACGATTGCGAAACTCAAGTAAAAAGTCAAACAAAAAAATTGTTAAACTTTGTAAATAAACACAAAGTTTAACAAGTTTTTTGTTTGACTTTTGCTCGAGTAGTGCTGCCAATCTTGATTAGTTCGTTGAAGAATGTCATAGAGATGTCAATTTAACAGATCTATGAAATTTAATTCATAGACAAGACGCGTTATTTGAGGCATTCTTTGTAACTGTGTCGTGCCGAATGTCCTAGCACAGTTGTCAGAGTTTTTATGCCGTCCATTGGCCTCTGACTTGGCTTTACATGCCGTCGAGAAATATCTCTCAGGCTGGCTGGTCAATGTTCCACATCTGACTGCGAATATGAACAATCAGCACATCACATTTTATGGGATGGGCAGTCTTTGGCAGAATGAGCGCAATATAAGTCCGGATGTTACCAACATTATGGTTACATCCGGAGTTATTTACTATACGGACCTTGTAGAAACTAGAACAAATTTCCGTGCGTTCAAGCGTTTTTGCCATACCTATTATTGGAATCAAATAAAACAGCTTACAACTTAGGACCCATTAATGTTAATATTTATCCGTGGTGCTAGACTACTGGGTATATCCCAGTTGTAAACGTCCCTTTGTGCCTATTGGCCTTGTTTCGTTCTGTCTTCTGCTGATATGGAAGGAAGTGAAAATTACGACTTTTTTCCTCGGCTATACTTTTCTGATTAATTTCGTTACGGGATCCAAGACAGTTAGATTCTTTCTCTGGAACTTCGTCGAGATTCGTTGTCTCGGCGCTTTTCTGGTGGTCGCCACTGTTGATTCTGGCTTTCGGGAGTTACAGTGGTTTGGGAATAGTGTGGCGGGCTTGTCCCAATAAAAAAAACCAGCCAAGTGCGTGTCGGGCCACGCGCAGTGTAGAATTCCGTAGTAGTCCGTATATTTTAGATTTTGTTTTTCAATGAAAGTCTTCACCCGTTATGAACAAGCAAACACTTAATCTTAGTCACTTTATAGGATTTATTCTAAGGATTTTGTATTTGGTACAAAATTATCCAACATCCTAGTTCAACGACTATTACTGCTAAACTAATCTTAACCGCTATAGTTTTCCTTTAAACTTCATGAAATGCACTATCATCATGAATTTTTCCAGATTTTTCAAGCCAGCAGTTTAGCTTTTAGAGGGGGGACGGGGGGGGGGGCTACGGGAACAAAAATTTGCACTTTGAAGTTTAATATTTCGTAAATGGAGCATTAAATCGAAAAGTAGTATTAGCAACCCCTCATTTTGAAAGACTTATTCAACGATACCCCACACGATGGGGTAGACGACGAAAAAAAATCATCCCCACAACACATGTTTTTTTTTTATTTTACCACTTTGTCGGCGTTATTGATAAACACACTTCTTCAAAATTACAGCTTTCTAGTACTACAGACAGTTAGACAGACAGACAGACAGCCATGGCGAAACTATAAGGGTTCCTTGTCAGGACTACGGAACCCTAAAAAGCCATGCTGGTTTTCTCACTTTGTTTTCTTTCACTGTTGCAAGTAATCATCAAACAATACGCATATTAATCCGAAAAATCAGAGGTGCGTGTCTTCGGTTAGAAGTTAGGACCTATGACTTGACAGATTGGATTATTGGAAATAGTGCTGTGTGTTTGTCCATGGTTTTTATTTAGGTCAGCAGTACAATCAATTTAAAGTGACTCCTCCGTACTTTTTTGTTGTTCCGCAAATTGGATCGAGCGGAAGGTTTCTTCTTCCCCAATACTTCTCTATTGCTCGTCATCACATGAAACACTCCCTTTCTAGCAATTTTTTCTTTCACACAGCCCATCCATCCTCTCTTTGGTCTTCCCCTTCTGTATCCAAATACCATGTAAGACCATCCCACCAAACAGTTGCAGGCACTAGCCCTATACAGGTTGAATTTTACCTCTGAGATGCGGTTAAACCGTAGACATGTGCTTTGGCTTAGATATTCCTTCTCTAACTTGCACTTGTTGAATTACTTCAACAATTGTGCGCCAGTCAAAAGAATAACGCTCAGCCAAAAAACATATCTTGCTAAGCAACGCCTATACATATAGATCTGGGTTACTCTACTAGGATTAAATACCTACTTCAATGTTAATTTGTGTACTTGCTTTGGACAATTATTTACCTTCTAAAACCTGTCTTTTGGGACGTAACTTTATCCTCCGATTTCTAGCCTTTGTATGTCTTTGCAAAAAAACTTAAGCTCGAATTGAATGTTAATGTAGGCAATAACTTACCTGTCTCTAATCTAGATAAAGATTGCAATTATCTAAACCTATTCATGACTTAGGGTAGTCTGCGAGTCTTGCGTTGTTTTAGCTTTAGGAAAATATCGTCCTTCCTAAAAAAACGCGCACTAATGAACTGCGCACAAAAAATGTTTCACATTGCGCTCATAAATATGGTTGCAGGGGCCATTTTTGTTTCCACTGCTGAGAATGATACGCAGGCCTTTTTGAGAGTCAACAGGCCGCAGTATTTAGGAGTGAAATCCTAGTGGTGTGACCACGCCGGACTGCCAAGTCATAGGTCTTGAGTTTGAACCCAAGACACGCACCTCTGCTTTTTCGGATTCATGTGCGTATTTCATAATTATCACTTGCTTCGGTGAAGGAAAACATCGCGAGGAAACCAGCATGCCTGAGAGATATTTTTTGACGGCATGAAAACCCGAGGCTCATAGGCGGCATAAAAACTCAGAGTACACAATAAAGAAGAAGAAAGAATAAGCCGCAATCAACCACGCGGGTCCAGTGCGAGTTGGTGGATGTCACATTCATGTCTTCGATTTTTGGATCATGAACATGACGATTTCTTTACGAACAGTTTTTGTACTTTAACTGGCGAAACGGGGCTCTAAATCTTTACCCACTTGAGAAATACAGAGGCGATGTTATGTTACACAAAACAACCCTAAGTATTGAGGGTGAAAAGTAAATATTTATTCATTAGTTTCTCACCTACCCGGTTAACAGGTAAATGGGTCGAAAGGGTCAGGTGAGTGTAAGGTTGCAGGCTTTTTAGTCGGTCACGTTTCCCCGTGTCTTGATTGTAATTTGTAGGTGTCCGACGCAACATACGGAAGCCTTCCACTTATTTTCCGTTAATGTTTTCTGCGTTGTACAGTCGTAAACGCATCAAGTAACCACAAACTGAAATTTTCTTATTCGATTTTGAGCTTAACTACTAATATTTTATGGTTTAAAATAACTTGGAGAGATTTGACAGTTTGTGGTAACTTGATATGCTGGCGACTCTACCTGCGCTTACACGTTCAGCTAAAACGTCTCATTTTTGGGAAATGTTGTTCAAATATGGACATTACGAAAACACTTAGCGATGCAAGCATCGTATGAACTGACGATTGGACATAAAAAAATTACACAAATCGGCAATGAATACATTGTAAAAAGACTGACAGACATCACAAAGCCGTAAACCGAGCATTCGGTACATCAAACTACTATTTTTGGTGTGAAAAATCAAGGTGTTCGGGAGCGCTCAATGTAACGCACTCAAAACATTATGCTCATGGGTGCATTGAATTGCAATATATATTTTTATTTGGTTAGGTTATTTGTAAAACACCGACAACCTCTCAGGACTGTTCAATTTAAATATTTTTATTTTTGTACGAAAACATGATGAAATAAAATATGATGAATTTTTAAAAGTCATAGAACAAAAGTTGTTGATTATGATGTTAGTAACACAGTCCTGAGAGGTTGTCGGTGTTTTACGAATAACCCTGTATATATATAAATATATCTATACTAATATTTTAGAGAGGTAAAACTTGTTTGTTAGTTTGTATTTAGGGGTAATCTCCGAAACTGATGATTCAATTCTAAAAATTCATTCACTGGCAGAACGCTACATTATTCGTGAGTGGCTATAAATTATATTTATATCATAAATATTAGCCGAGCTATCACAATTTCTGCGGACGAAGTCGCGGACAAAGTACTAGTATATTATAATAGAAGGTCACGGCGGACTATCTCAGCAGATTTCAACCATCGGCGCGGGAGATATTATAGTGCGTTACAAGTGCACAAGTGGTAGTGCGTTACAATTGCACAAGTGTTAGTGCGTGATAAGTGCACAAGTGTTATTGCGTTACATGTGCACAAGTGTTAGTGCGTTACAAGTGCACAAGTGTTAGTGCGTTACAAATGCACAAGTGTTAGTGCGTTACAATTTCACAAGTGTTAGTGCGTTACATGTGCACAAGTGTTAGTGCGTTACACTTGCACAAGTGTGTGCGCAGGCACAGGTGCACGCTCTGTTCTTTTACTCTCATAGTCCGATGAGAAAGGCAATCCGACACGACAGGAAAGAGATCAGGAACCAAACCAACGGCCTAACGTGCTTTCCGAGGCACGGGGGTATCATACCGCCAACTTCCTAACTCCGGGCTGTTACGGCGAAGTTTATAATGGAAAAAATAATTTCCTACCCGGGAAGCGAACCCAGAACCCCAGCTCAGCAGATTGCCTTGCGACCACGAGAGCAACGGCCTGGGTCATTGAGGTTTTTAAAGTAATTATAAGATTTAAAACTTATAATTATTTGTAAAAAAACTACCCAGGTATGGTCCAGTACAATAAAATAATCGTGATGACGGGGTGTTTCTTTAAAGCCGTAGAATTCTTACGAGTAACGAGAAGAAGGTGGATTGTAGATTATCCGTGCTATTGTTCGCATTCATAATATAGATATGAATTAGGTAAAGGCGCAAGGTGGCGCCAAATTAATTACCCTATCGGAAGATGTTATAATTTTTGCAAATAGCGTCGTACTTCAATCATAATTTTGACGTTTGTGAACTAGACAGCTGCAAAATACAAACAGACAAGCAATGGAGCGCTATACTCCGCAAGAGCGTGGGATAATTGTGAAGGAAGCGTTTCCTGGTCGCGTAATCTCCAATTTTGGCGATTTGGCATGGCCAGCAAGATCGCCCGATTTAACCATCCCAGATTTCATTCTTTGGGGCTACTTGAAGTCGCGGGTATGCCAACAAACCTCAGACAATCGCAGACCTTATGGAGAATATTCGACAGGAATGCGAATTTATCACCGAAAATTTTGCGGAAAGTCATGTAAAATGCGATAAAACGGGAACAATGTGTATCAACACTGGCGGCAGTCACTTGGCGGATATCATCTTTTCCACCAGAAAAAATTCTAAGGGCCCAAATAAAGATTTACATCACTCAAAATATTTCTTTTGTATTTTGGAAAAAAGTTATTCGAAAACAAAATTGGATGATTAATTTTGCGCCACCTTGTACATCTAAGTATATTGTTACCTTTTTATAATATTAGTAATATTGTAAAGAGGTAACAATTTAATGTAGGTTTGTATGTAGGGTAGGGATTATCTTCGGAACTACTGATCCGATTCCGAAAACTCTTTCACTAAAATGCTAAGCTACATTATCCCCGAGTGTCTTAGGCTACATTTAAAACGTTAAGTGAATTCCCATACATAAACGGAGAATCCGCGTGAAAAAGCTAGTAGATAAACTTGCTGAAACAATGGCTGAGGTTTTCAGCAATTAAACTATGTAAATTGCTCCATAGACTCCGGCAACTGTTGTTGCGCAATAATTGCTGCTAAATATGGACCGTAGAATCTCATATCTATCTTAAGTTGCCATAGTTTATCTGTAAATTTAATATTCAAGTAAAGAGAACTGACAATATAAGAACAACTCAGAGTTAATGTACATTGCACACATAAATATAGAAATAATTCTGATTCACGAGATCAAGCTGTAACTAAAGCATTCCTGCTCCATCTTCACATTGAAAGGCCCTGACATGTTTTCGCGTGCCTCTTACTCTCATTGAAACTGCTCTTATAACTGAGATTTGTATTTTCACTTTCAACCAGTACACTATTTGAGAATTCTATCTTAAGATTGTATTCCCATGGTATAACAAGTTAACTTGAGATATGTGACCGATGTTATATTTGTAATTGGTTATCAGCAAGGTCGATTGATTATATAAATTAAACGTTTTGATCGAGAAACTTTATTGAGGCCTTGAAAAAGTCATACTTATACGTTATTTTCGTACATGAATGTACATGTACATTTTTTAAGTTTTAGGGACGGAACCCTAAAAACACAAGGGTTCCGTAGTCCTGACAAGGAACCTTTATAGTTTCGTCATGTCCATCTGTCCGAGGTTTTGCTAAGAGACCGTTAGTACCTAATAAAAAGCTGTAATTTGGTAGGGGTGTGTATATCAATTACGCCGACAAAGAGGTAAAATAAAATTTTGAAAAAAATATTTTTTTTAGAGTAGCTCCCCTACATGTGAAGTGGGGATGAAGTTTTGTTTCGTCGTCTATCCCATCGTGTGGGGTATCGTTGAATAGGTCTTTTAAAATAATTTCGAGATTACTAGTTCTATTTTTCGATTTAATGCTCCATTTACGAAATATTAAGCTTTAAAGTGCAAATTTTTGTTTCAGTAGGGCGTCCTCACCTCTAAAAGCTAAACTGCTAAAATTATAGCGGTTAAGATAACTTTATTAGTTTAGCAGTAATAGTCGTTGAACTTGGATGTTGGATAATTTTGTACTAAATGCAAAATCCTTAGAATAAATCCTTTAAAGTGACTAAGATGAAGTAGTTGCTTGTTTATATTGTTATTATAACCATTAACTCCTAATATCTTTACCATTAAATTATATTCAGAACAAAGAACAACAGAATCGTTCTATATTGTGAAACGGGCTACTACGGAACCTTACACTGCGCGTGGCCCGACACGCACTTGGCCGGTTTTTGTTTAATATCTAATTAAGTCCGGGGGGCAAATATGAGTAATGAATTTTCCTTTAAGTTTCCTTTTAATAATTGAAGTCAAAAGCAAAACGATCGTAACCCTCTCTTTCACAGCTGTTATAATATGTTACAGTTGAAACCCGTTTTTAGTTAAAACGCGTTTTCCCTAGTTAAAACATGTTTTTACTAACTGCCTTTGTGTCTTTAGAACCATCAATAAAAACGTCGAATCTCTTGTCGTGAACTGTATTACTCTTGCAGTTTATTTTTACATTTAAGTACAATATTTTTAACATGGTTTTCGTTTTATACGAACAAAGGTCACAGAAGTAGTTGAGCTGGACTCTTTCTCAAAGGATTGGCCTACAATGTTAGTTTTTGTGACTGTCCCACAGCTGGGCAAAGGCCTCCCTTTTCTCCGTCCTGTGCAATATCCGGCCATGTTCGCCCCGCAAACGAGATCAGATCGTCACAACACCTTCGCCGCGGTCTACCAGTGACGATCGTTGCATCTCGCCGGGCGCGTTCGTGCTACGTAGCCAACCCACTCCCACTTCAGTGGGACAATATAGGCTTATATTATAAAAGTAAGATGATTATTTTTGTTTAACATTTACCTAGAATTATTGTACATATTTTAATATATGTATTATAAATACCTATTTTCAATGCCCAACAAGTTTCTCTAATACCTACTAGTTTTAAGTGCGACATGGCGACAGGGCGACAATATTCATTTCAAGTAATTAAAATAATCAAAGTTTTAACTGAAACATTTCGACAAAAGGCGTTTTGTCTATAGTTAGAACTAGTTTTCACTGATATTTATTTTTGAACAGCAGTTAATACTAGTTCTAACAAAGGCAGTTAGTAAAAACTAGTTTTAACTAGGGAAAACGCGTTTTAACCAAAAACGGGTTGTAACTGTAACTTGATAAGTACAGACATGCCTTTTTTATTTGGCTGGGAAATCATCAAATGACTTCTACCGCTCTGGGCGGAGCGGAGGGAGTGTCAGACTTTTACTGACTAAAACCCATCCATGTTCTTTCATCGCCCTTTGTGTTCCGGGACCACGGTATCTCTTTCGAACAGTCCCGCAGCCCCGGCAGGCTTTGGCCCTTGCGGACCCCTTCCCTATTGCTGACTCTCTTTGAGGCGCGCGTGGAACACGAACGCGCCGTCGACACGGCCGACATACAGGCTTGCCTTTTTTTTTTTTTTTTTTTTCGGATGGGAAATCATCAAATGACTTCTCCCGCTCTGGGCTGAGCAGGAGGGAGTGTCAGACTTTTACTGACTAAAACCCATCCATGTTCCTTCATCGCCCTTTGTGTTCCGGGGCCACGGTATCTCTTTCGAATAGTCCCGCAGCCCCGGCAGGCTTCGGTCCTTGCGGACCCCTTCACTGTTGCTGACTCTCTTTGAGGCGCGCGTGTAACACGAACGCGCCGTCGACACGGCCTGTCGTCATGAGACGTACGGACGGTGAGCTAGCCCATAGCTCCCCGTCCACAGGCCCGCGCCTACGGTGGCCGGAAGCCACCACGTGGCCCCCGACGCCCGGGGCGTCTCCCGCGGCGGCCGGGACGTGAGGATCTCTCCCTGTCCTGTTCCGCCACCTCCTTCGCTAGCATGACTGCTTCGCAGAAGGAGGTGACGGCGTCCCATTCCGTCTCGCTCCGGACCATGGATTGAACCAAGGCCGGGAGCGAGAGGTCGCCGCCGCCAATCGCCGTTACGAGGACACGGCGGTGCTCCGACCAAGCGGGGCACACCTCCACCGTGTGCTCCACCGTGTCCTCCGGTCGATCCTCACAATGGTGACACCCGGGCGTCTCCTCCCGCCCGATTCGGTGCAGGAACTTACCGAAGCATCCGTGTCCGGTAAGAACCTGCGTCAGGCGGAAGGTGAGGACGCCGTGGCGTCTCTCCAGCCACTCCTCAAAGAGGGGACTTATCGCCACTATTGTGGCGTGCCCTGCACGGGGTTGCGATAGTCGCTCTCTCCATGTCGCCATGAGATCCCGCCGGAAGTCCGTCCGCTGAGCGACAATTTGCCGCGGCAGCGGAGTTTCCCCCCGGCGTAGCGCCTCCGCGCGCCACTCGTGTAGGCGCGCGAGGACTATCGCCTCCAGATCCCATGGCGGCAATCCGGCAAGGAGGTTCGCCGCCTCGCGGGAGATCGTGCGGTACCCCCGGACCAGCCTTACCGGCTACCACCTTCTGGGGCACGTTCAAGTGGTGGGCGGCACGCCGCCTCAATGAACGTGCCCACACCGGGGCCCCGTAAAGGGCCATGGACCGCACGACTCCCGCGTAGAGCCTCCGGCAGGAGGCGTTCGGCCCCCCCAGGTTGGGCAGGAGCCGCCTGAAGGCAGCCCCTGTCCGCTCCAGTCTGGGGGCCAAACGTCGGAAATGCTCCACGAAGTTCCACCGGCTGTCGAGGACAAGTCCCAGGTACTTCAGCGTCGACTCGACGCCGATGGAAACCCCTCCTGCCATCACTGAGGATCCCGGAGGTGGCGCATTCCGAGGCCCATGAAAGCACATGGCCTCGGACTTGTGCAATGCCACCTCGAGACCCAGTTGCCGGATCCTCTCAACGACTATCGCAACCCCGCGTGTCATAACTTCGGCCGCCGCCTCGTGCGACTCCCCCTGTGCGAGCACCAGCGTGTCGTCCGCATAGCAGACCACGCTGACGCCGCTAGGGAGGTCGGCGCGCAGCACCCAGTCGTACCCGATGTTCCACAAGGACGGCCCTAGAACCGATCCCTGCGGAACACCGCACGACATCTCTCGCCGGTTCCAGTCTCCGCTGCGACCGGGGTAGATGACGTACCTGTCCGCCAGGTAGTCCCCGACCACACGACGGAGGTAGGTCGGCACCCGGTGATACCGGAGTGCCTCCCTTATGCAGCTCCAGGGCATGGAGTTGAAGGCATTGGCGATGTCGAGAGACACCGCCAAGACAACCCCACCCCGGGACACCGCATCCCCCGTCGTGAGGGCCCTCACGCGCATGATGGCGTCCACCGTAGAGCGCCCCTTGCGGAAACCATACTGGTGTTCCGCAAGGTCCGGCCCCATCCCCGCAAGGTGCTCGGCGAGGCGGTTTGCAATCACTCTTTCAAAGAGCTTGCCCACCTCGTCGAGCAACACCACGGGCCGGTAGGCGGACGGAGAGTCCGCCGGGCGCCCCGGCTTCCGGATGAGGACCAGCTTCCCCGTCTTCCAACGAAGCGGGAACTGGCCTCTCTCCAAACATGCGCTAAAGAGCCCTTCCAGTCGGGGCCCGAGAGCCTCCGAGGCCAGGACCCAGGCTTTGCCAGGCAAGCCGTCGGGTTCCGGGGCGGTATTTTTGGCACCTAGCCTTCGTACCGCCACTCTCAGGTCTACCCCGGTCACTTCAGGAGCGTCGTCGTCGTCACTTTGGTGGTCCGCTTCCGGCACCGCAGCCGGCGGAGCCATAGGCGGGGGCGGGTGTTCCCCTCGCGAGGGGAACAGAGCGCTCACCACGTCCTCCACGAGCTGAGGCCGGAGACTCTGCGTCAGCGGGGGGGCCCAGGTGCGGAGTTTATCCCGCACCATCTTGTAAGGGCGCCCCCACGGATCTCTGTCGAGAGCCCCCAGCATCTCCTCGCGGGCCAGATCTCTGGCCCGCAGGACAGCCTCGCGGAGGGCGGTCTTCGCCGCTCTGTAGCCCTCATAGAGCTCCGCCTCAATGGCTGCCGCATTCGGTGGGCGAATGCGGAGCCTGCGGTGCCTGGCGTACCGGTGTCGCGCAGCCACACACGCCTCCCGTAGGGACGTCAGCTCTCGCGACCACCAGTACACCTGACGCCGGGCGCTTCCTGGCCGGACTCGGGGCATTGCCACGTCACATATGTCGGACATGGCCTCCTGGAACCACCCTGCCTCATCATTGACGTCGGCAGGCCTGTCCGGTGATGTCACCCAGGCCTGCACGATCGAGGCTTCCAGGAGGAGCTCCCGGTCCAGCTGCTTCAGCGCCCAACGCGGACCACTCGGGGCCTGTTGGACCGGCGCGCTTGAGGTCTGGGTGGAGACGTCGAACCGGATGTACCGGTGGTCGGAATAGGTCTCCACCCCCTCCATGACGCGCCAGTCAACGACACGCGGTGACAGGGCGGGGCTAGCGAACGAAATGTCCACCACCGACTCGCCCCGCATCCTCACGCACGTGGCGACAGAACCCCGATTTAGGACGACCAGGCCCTTCTCCAGGGCCCAGTCCTCCACCATCCTTCCCCGCACGTCTGTGCAACGGGAACCCCAAGCCAAGTTCTTGGCATTGAAGTCCCCGAGGACAAGCACGGGGAGGGAATGGTTTCCGACGACGACACTCAACTCTGCGAGAGAGTTGTGGAACTCGGCGAGAGTTCGGCTCGGGGAGAAGTAGACACCCACTACGACGATCTCCCCGAACCGGGCTGCTACGCACCCCCGACCCCTCCTGACACTTTCAAGGGTCGGGGTGCCGGCGGCGGCCGACGACACTATGGTCACTGAGCCGCTTAGGTCCGCCACCCAGTCTTCCCTGGGCCAGACGAAATACGGCTCAGCGACCACAGCGATGTTGATCAACCACTGCGCCATGCTCTGGAGCAACAGATCCTGAGCACAGGCGCAGTGGTTGATGTTCGCTTGGAGGAAGCGAAGTGGAGCCGTTATTGGCATTCCATCAACGCTTCCTCCCTAGCCCCCTGTGAGGGCCCCCCTGTGGCGACGACAGCGGGAGCGGCAGCGGCGGCGGTTGCGGCTGCGGCGGTGGCGACGGTGGCGGTGGCGGTGAAGGGCCTTCCCTTCCCCCTAGTGGCCTTGGTGGGCGGAGCGCAGGCCTTGCTCCCAGCCCGGTGGTCGGCCGGCTTGCCAGCCGCCGCACATGCGTCGCAGTGCGGCGTGGCGCAGCAACCTGCGGACACATGCCCGGGCTGGCTGCAGCGGAAGCACAGACCGCTGCGGTCAACCTCCGAGGCGCACCGGACTGACACGTGGTGTCCCACGTGGCAGCGGTAGCACCTCAGAGGTCTGGGCTCCAGCAGCTTTACCTGCGCTGACACCCATCCCACCAGAAGCCTTCGGCCCTCCACAATAGTTTTAGCCGCCGTCACAGGGCAGCATACCGTAACGGTATGCATGCCCGTGGGGTCCGGACGTAGGGTGCCTGCCCTGACCTGCTCAGCAGGACACCCACCGGACCTGGCGACGGCGGCCACCACCTCCTCCTTTGTCACGGAGTCGTCCAGACCCAGGATGCGCAGGTCTGCGCATCTGACGGGCCTGGACACTCGGGCCTCGTCCGCGTTTAGGGACGCTCTTAGCTTTTCAGCCAGAGCGTCAGCGGACGAGCCGCTGGCTTCCCCGGGGATCTCCAGCATGCGAGCCCCCGTCGCTGTGACCTTCAGCCGGAGGCCCCCGGTGATCCCGAGCTCCCCGAGGTCCACCGCCTCCTTTGCCTTCGCCAGCAGGTCGCGGTAGGACACGCCCTTCTTTTCCGCATCCGGCTGCAGTGTGATCACTACAGCCGCGGTCTTCAGGGCGCGGAGCCTAGCCGCGCTCTTCCGCGCCCTGAACTGGCGCTGCCGCTCTTTATCTCGGGCCTTTTTGGCCGCCTTCCGCCCCTTCTTTTTCTCCCCGGCCACCTGCCATCCGGCTTCAGCCGCGGGAGGTGTAGGGTGCTGCTGGGGGGGCGGCTGCGGCGGTGGCGGCTGACGTGCCGCCGGCGCTGGCCCACTCGCTGCAGGTACTGGCGCCGGCACAGTCACCGCCTGTGCAGCCGCCTTGCCCTTCCTCCCCTTGGACGCCTTCTTAGCCGGCGCCGGTTTCGCCGGAGCCGGCTTTGGGGGAGGGGCCGCCACTGCCCTGCCAGGGGGCTGATTGGATGGCCCCGGTCCGGGTGCGGTAGCCGCAGCAGCCGCATATGAGGCTGCCCTCGGACCCGGGGCTGCCTTACTTGCCGCCAGGGGGGGACGCAGGACAATTCCCTCCAGGACGGAGAACCGCGCCTGGAAGGAAGCCAGCTCCTGCCGAACCAGGTTCAGGACCTGGTTCTCGACCGGCTCGGGCTGACTGGGTCGCTGCGTCTGGTCCCCTTTTTTCGGCGCCGCGCGGGAACCAGACTCCCGCAGACTGGCCAGGTCTGCTAGGAGCCTGGCGTTCTCCTTTTGGAGAGCCTCCGTGGCTGCCGACAGGCGGGCCACCTCCGCCCGCAGTTTGGCCAGCTCCGCCCCATCCACCGTAGGAGGAGGAGGAGGAGGAGGAGGTGGAGGTCCGCCAAAGTTGGCCTCCGCTGCCGCCATGATGGAGGCAGAAGCCGCGGGTATGGCCCTGAGTTTTGAAGATGTCTTCATCTTCAAGGCCACGCCCCTAATTGCGGCTTCTACCTCCTTTGTGAACCTGGCCTTACGCTCCGCATCAGAGCCGCCAGGTGCACCCGCCTCTTCGCCTGACCCAGGAGCAGTCACGCCCGGGTGGCGTCCCTCTTCGGCCAGCCTCGCTGACCGCTCAGAGGCAGAGAGGCCCGCCCTCTTGCCTCGGATCCCACCGCGTCTGCTAGTGGGGATCTTCCGGGCCGAGGCCAGCTCTCCCTCCGATGACGACCCTTGGTCGCCCTCCTTCCTGGACCGCTTGCGGAAGAACTCTCTGTTCTCCGCAGCAGTCCCGGTCCTCATGCAGCGGGAGCTCTCTGAGCCTCCCGCGCTCACGCTGGATGCGGCGTCGGACTCCGACCCCGCATCCCTCCTCTCCTCTTTTTTGCCGTTGCCGGCGGTTGGTTTTTGGTTGTTTTTGATATCTTCCATAATTGAACCCACGAGTATGGGGGAAATATACTCCTAACTAGGCAGAGACCCCTGTACCTAGAAGGGCAGATTCTTAGTATTTATTACTCGCCAGGGGGTCTGCAGGTACCCTGGCGAGGAGCGCACTAGCGACTGATTCGTTCTGTGGAACACCCGTCAGCCATACATCCCCTCGCGGTGCGTCGCCGCTTGAGATTCGGGGTAACTTTTTATAGAGGTTGTCTACCTCGCGGTCCGGGCTGTTAAGCCAAGACCCTCGGTCCCTGTCAAAGCCGCGAGACTTGATCCACGACACTTCGACGTTGGGATTACGAGACCGGCGGTGACAGAGGAGGACGATCCTTCTCTGTCTGCTCGGAGGCAGGGTAAGTACACACCGAGCCCGCCCTCACTCCTCTGCTATGCCCTCTGCTAAACAGAGGGCACGCAAAGGAACGCACCTTTGGTCCGGGTCGGACCCCACCCATGTCAGAATAATTGGCCGCGGCAGTACCACTCCCCGAGGGATAAGAGGAAATTCTCATTTCCTCTCATTCCCCGGAGAAGGATACTGCCGCGCCCGGGGTGCACCGGCCCAGCAGCTGCTCTTCCCTCCAGACGTATCGAGAGGGACGAGCAGCCGCCGGACACACGTGGAGGACTTCTGACTTCGCACCCCATACAGGCTTGCCTTAGATAATTATTCTAGTCAAGCGTTTACTGCTAAGCATGAGGTCCTCAGTTTGATTCCCACGTCACGCGTGGGGTAAAGATGTTGAGTTTTTCTATCTGGTGATAGTGATGATATGCATTAGATCTGGCTTAAATCTTAAAATAGAAACGTATTGAAAGGCAAGGAGAAATGGCCAACATTACGTTTTGATCACAAATATCTATCTAGAAGTTACTTTTTATTAATAAACATGCGTCTTTGTAAAACATTATGTTGTGCATCATTAGGTACATATCTGCTGTTCATCTTCATTACCTTCGTAGCTCTAATGCCTTCACATAACGACTTAAAATCATTTCCTTCGTTGACGTTCTCATTACCGTCACATTCCGATTTTTGATATGATAATAATTTCATCGTTGTATATAGGGCGACTGGTAATTAGTGACCGATACTTATACACGTGATTGTGCTCATGGTAACAAAGAACTTTCCCAACGAAACCATTTTTATACATACTTTTTTTGCACTTATAATACGTTGCGGTGCGGCAGCGGCGTGGGCGACGCTTACGGAGCGGGCTTGCGAGCCGCGTGGGTCCCCTGCCTACCCACCACTGTTGCACGGTACGATAGTAACGAGACAGAACGGCATCACGCAGCAGCTAATAGCTGATAGGTCACAGTTGCGCGCGCTCGAATTTCATACGGCTGTTGTATTATTGTGCAGAAAGTGAATAAGTTTAAAAACAAGTTTCTTTTGGGAAAGTTGTTTGTTATCATTAGTACAATCACGTGTACAAGTATCGGTCACTAATTACCAGTCACCCTATACAGAAGGAAGGTGTAAACCACAAAATATTGAAGGTTTATCTAATGATATCAGAAAAAAACAAAGTTATTCGACAATTAATCTGAATTTTAAAAATGTCATGGAATTTGCACGAACTACGCGAAACACCCATATACACACTCCCCCGTATTTCAAGGCTCTCCGAGTAAATTGGTGCACATTAATTGATATTAAGAAAAACGGGGCCATTTTAAGGTAGCGTAATGGCTTACGCGATGTTTCCAAGAGTAAATGAGTTTGTTCCATGGCATTTTTATTTGGCCCTGTGTTCATTATACGAATTCAAGCAAGCAATAAAGCTTTAGTACAAATCTGAGATTAAAAGTAAGAGAAATATGGAGTGTGTACCTACGAGGTATTGTTTTTACATGGACCTCCCAATCGGACTGCGGCCATTGCCCGTTGCGTGCAGTTTGAGCAAAAAATCTAAATTTTTATTTGTTTTTCTTCTCGAATAATATATGTTACGACGTATTCATTATTGTGAAGAACGGGATTTTGGACATTTTTAGGGTTCCGTAGTCCTGACAAGGAACCCTTATAGTTTCGTCATGTCCGTCTGTCTGTCCGAGGTTATGCTAAGAGACTGTTAGTACTACAAAGCTGCTATTTTGTAGAGGTGTGCTTATCAAAACATAATAAATTATCATAAGTTTCTCAAAGCTGCCACTAGATGACGCTGTACCAACGGGTTCGTCTTAATTATTGTGATAACGGGCTAGGGAACCCTACAGTGCGCGTGGCCTGACACGCACTTGGCCGGTTTTAAAGGATATTATGTTAGAGTCAGGTCGAGGAACGCTTCAGAGAGAATACGTTTGATTCAGGCTGAATATCCTTTGTGGGACTAACGAGAATACACGAATGATACTTATTCGTAAATTATTTTAGAGTATCTAATATTTTCAAGTCAAGGTAGCTACCGTCAGTCAGTCGGTGATTCATAATAGACTGACGTGTAGGTCTATCTTTCTTTTCAATTGTCCGCCAGTTTATCCTTCTAAAATTGGAGGTTTGGAGGAAAAATGTACACCGATTTCTCCGTAATTACTAGTTCGATTTACGTGATTTTATTTGGTAGAGAAAGCTTGCGCGGTGGTCCCATGTAAACATTATCTTGGCTTGGGGAGTTAATGAGTTATCTCCAAATGCCTTCTAGTTACAATGCGGCTCTAAGAAGATTGGCTTGAGATAGAGTGTTTTAGAAGCTGAACCGGGGTAACAATTGTTGACATAATACAATAAACAAGACATGTTCAAAAATAAACCGCGTTATATTTGTAAAGCGATCACGCAAGCGAGTGTTTCTGCTTGGTCTACAATGGATTAGAAACTAACAATCTGTTATTCTTTTATTACATTTGCTGCCGCGCTTTGTCAAGCGGGATCTTTCTATTACAACAGTAGGCTTAGCCAAGTTGACAATCTACAATCGTTAACGCATAGAAAACTAACCAAATGTATGGGAATGACATCATTTCAACGTAAAGTCACGTGGTCAAAACAAACGAATATAAACTTTAAAGTTCAGTCAAAACTGTCAGTTGGCTACGATTTATATGGGATGTAGCGATCACGATTGTAGAAACGAACTCTATCATCTTGATCGATGTAAACTTGTCTACGAAGTTTATATTCGTTTGTTTTGACCACGTGACTTAACGTTTACGATTGTAGAAAGAGAATCGATACGTATCGTTTGTAACTTGGCTAGGCCTGTTGCTATGCCCTAGACATACCACATATTATGTATTGAAGATAAATAGTTTATTAGACATGTCCAATAAAATGTGGAAAGATAAATGGATTGTCCAATTTGCTAAAGGATGAGATTCAATAAAGAACCGGTCTTCCGGTTCTGCGAAAAATACAATTCTTGGACTCTTCATAAGGGGGTCAAATGATCGAAACAGGTGACATTGTACAGCTAATTTGGACAATTTGTGCCTGTTTATGTACGCAATGATGTAATATGGAGCATTCTCAAAATGAAGCTTGCGCTTGGCAGGAAAAGAAGAGATCTTACCTAAATTAAATGTAAATAATTAAATTATGTTTCGAAACTAACTGAATGTAAGATTCGTTATTTATTTGATTATTCTAAACAATGTCTGACGTCTGACGACCCGAAAGGCGCGGCGGTAGTGAGGCTGCCTTACATTCTTAGGGTCCCGGGTTCGAATCCCGGTAGGAGCAAATGTTTGTGTGATGAGCATGGAAATTTGTTTCGGAATCATGGATGTTTATATGTATAATAAGTATTTATTAACAAACAGAAAGTATCTATGTAGTATATCGACTATCTGGTGTTCACGACACAAGCCTCGTTGCTTAGTGTGGCACTAGATGGCGCTGTGTGAAATGTCCAGCGATATTTATTTATTTAATGTGTCTTACCTGTGTATCTGTTTATAAACCTCGTCTTGGAGGACTTTTGGACGTACGGAGTGGTGTTCCGTCGCTTCCACGGGCAAGTGCCACAAAGTGCAAGTTGAGTTTTATCATATTTATGTAAGTCTGTAAGGTGTATGTATATCTAAGGGCCAAAGTTGCCTGAGAATAAATGAATGTTATGTTATGTAATTACCCGAATAATATAACTTTATATTTATTTATGTAAGCTTGCGTATATTATCATAAAGATTTCAATTTAACAATGGTGTCATTGTTAAATTGAAATCTTTCACCATACTTAAACAGTAAATTCATTAACATTTTTTTTTGTTGTTTTCACTAGCCCGACACAATAATTATTCCCAAACCACTGTAACTCCTGAAAGCCAGAATCAACAGTGGCGACCACCAGAAACATGAAACTCGACGAAGTCCCAGAGAAACAATTTAACTGTCTTAGATCCCGCAACGAAATTAATCAGAAAAGTATAGCCGAGGAGTAGGAAAAACCGTAATTTCCACTTCCCTCCATATCAGCAGGAGACAGAACGAAGCAAGGCCAATGGGCACAAAGGGACGTTTACAACTGGGATAGGCCCAGTTGCCTAGCACCACGGACAATATAATATTGGAGATAGGTACTCACCGAATGAAGCAATTAAAGAAAGTCCGACCGGTACTATGATTATCCAGAATGCATCGCTTTGGTCCATCCAGCACCTAAAAATGTTATACACACATTAAACATGGTTAAATATACAGGCTGTTAAACTAGTCGAGTGCCATAGCTTAGGCGTGGGTTCAGTATCGATAAAAGAACCCGACAAAATAAAAAAAATATATAAAAAAAATAAAACAAAAAAAAAAAATAGAAACATCAACCTAATTTACCTACCTATTTTGTACCTACTAACTTAAAATAGCAATCGTTTTTTTTTTTTTTTTTGGGAATGGCATCTCGCAGTTCAGTCTAGAAGAGACTGGCTACTGCTTAACCGGGCTAGACCTGTGGATGCAGTGAATCTAAGGCCTCCAGCCAGGGGCATGTTAACTATAAACTAAGCGACCGTATAGAATTAAAATTATTTTCTATTGCTATTTGAAGTTAGTAGGTACAAAATTAGGTTGATCTTGCAATTTTTTTTTTTGTTTTTATTTTATTTATTTATTTAAATTTAACACCGTGTATATATAGGACCATCATAACATAATCTTCGTTTTGTGTAATAATAAATAAAAAAGATAGTGTATTAGTCTCTCACTTATGTATGTAAATCGACTGCCTCCTTTGTCCTGTGGCCGCAAGCGCGACTGCTGAGCGAGAGATCCTGGGTTCGATTCCCGGGAATTTTTCAGTATCAGCCACGGAGTCTGGATTTGTGCCCGGTTGATGGCAATAGGCTCGCCCCCTATTACATGGGACTTCAACATAACTGGCCAAATGCGGCTGCTGCCTTACCCTTCAGGGATTACAGGCGTGATGCTATGTTATGTGTTATTTAAATCAGAAATAGGACTTGATGTTACACTTATTGGGTGAGTTATCTTAATTAAACTTCACGTTTGGTGTACACTGGCGTGCAAAAATAAGTATCACACTTTTAAAATTGCAATAACTTTTTAAGTACACGAGATATACTTTCGAAACAAAAAGGACTCGAAAAATAGTTTAATTTTGTATATAGTTTCAAAGAAAGCTGATAAAAATTGCTATAAAACGTTTTATTTTAATTTTAATCTCTAACTTCTATGGTTTAGAAAAGATTGAAATTAAAAAGTGTAGTACTTATTTTTGCAGGCCAGTATAGTTCCAAATAAATTACATAGTATAGTGGGTTCAATGCCTATTTTTTTTTGTTTTTTCAGTGACCAATGACCTTGTCCACGCATCAAAATTTTCCATTTTCTTTTTATGAACGAAATAGTTCCACAGCTGTTACTCCACCATACAGGCTTTTCGTTTCTATACTGATCCATCCATCCCTAAAAATAGCGCATCGAGATAATGAAGAAATAAAATGATGCTATTTTTGATCGACAAAAAAGGAGGTTCTCAATTGTGTGACCACGAATAAATTTTTACAGAGTGGTCCGTTTTAAACTATTCTTTTATTGTTTGAGAGCGTAATCATTGCAGCTCTAACTGGATGGATGTCCTCACATGAGAGGAAGTCTGAAGGTGACTAAAATGTGGTGCGGTAACCGGTTATCGTGCTATGGACATGTGATGCGGAGGAATGACGAAAATGTCGTGAGGAAAGTTTTAAGTATGAATGAAGAAGGCTATATATAATACTAGAGGAAGACCAAAGAAACGATGACTGTGTGAATGATGATATGGCTAGAAAGGCGGTGACTGCAGTATTAGAGAAATATGAAAGAAGAAATCATACTGCTGAACCGACCCCAAGGGCAAGGGAACGATGAACACTAACTAGGTTGATTTTCACGGGGCGCGGTGGTTAGTTCTAAGGTCAATTGTGCAACAGCCGTGTAAAACGTAAAATGAAATAAAAAGTTACATTTAACATTGCAGCATTCATCTGGCATGTTCCAGAACACCTATCAATGTTGTCTGTGACGTTGTATAGCTATGGTGTCCGACCGCAGCCAGGTCTATTTCTCGCCGATGCCGGAGCCAATTAATCAGTTATCGCCACAACCTTCGGCCGAAGCCGGTTTACAGTTCAAGATTTACTAGAACTGAAATATAATACAATGATAGTTTTAAACTTTTAATTCTAAAGTTTTTCCTGACTGTACAACCGAGATGAGTAAAATAGGCGAGACGACAAAAAAAAACTAATTAGTCCGTCACTTAGATTATCAAAAAATATTTGACCTGTGTTTTTTCTTTTGTTACGTAAACCAAAATTGACGAAGATACGACGCTTTTAAAATTCTCAATACGTCACGCCTTGGTATAATTTTTAGCTGGTTCTGACGTCACGAGCCCCCACTCCCGAGTTTTGATGCGTTTTATCTTTTTTCATTGATTTACAAAAACAAAAAACACGTGTCCATTAATTTCCAATACTCTAACTGACGGACTAAATAGATTTGCAATTTTTTGATACTGTCGTATGCCTATTACGTTGCCACTTGACAAAAATAATTAACTCTTTGAAATGTGTGACCTCTGCCCCCGCGCGTCACGTTTTCGTGACAGTTTGATAAATTTCGGCCCTTGGTACAAAGCTTCGGGTTCGGCCAAAACATCGACTCATTTTGGGTGAAGGTGAAGATTTGGCCGAATGTGGTTTTTTGCACAGCTTCGGTCGGACACGTATAATAGCTATAGAATGCCCGTGAACCTTAAAACCCTACCTCTTATAAGCTTAAAAATATATTCAAAAATGGTAATAATAGTTGTAAATCACAAACCTCTCTGTAGCTCCGGGTGTGAAAAATCTGACGGTTGCGTAAATCATGATGATGACCAGCGAGCCTCCCCAGCCGATATACACGAACCATCGCATGGCCGCCTCATCCTTCACGAACACCTGCATTAGCATCGGCCATTTATAACACTCATAATTATAAATAATGGTAAATATATACTGCGGAGAGTTTTATAGTTACCTATTATAACGTGCGATGACGAACAGTTTGGATTTGATCGTTCAGAAGTACTAGGTCTACCCGGTGGAAAATGGCTCATTGAGTATTGGAAAAAGTTCATTGCAGCTTGTAGAACGTTGTCATTTGTATGTGTGACGCTCATCGCCCGTGTATCTTGTGCATTCGTAGGCTGGTTAGATCTTCTCTAAGGCCCAATTGCGTCAACCAGGATATTTTTTTTACTAATCTGGACATTTACTATTGTTTCAATTTTATTGCAGTTTTTGCGCAAAAAATATTATGGCAACTATCAGGATAATTCTGGGTTAAAAAATAACCTTGATTCGCGCAATTTGGCCTTAGTCTATCTTATTTTTTTTTTCATACCGTGGCCGACTGGCTCTGGTGCTAATTAACTACGTTGATGGATGAATACTCTAAAAATCTACTAACTTTGTTCGTCGGACCACAAAATCAGGGAAACTGGCGAGTATTAGTAGCAGTTGATTCAAAGAAAACAGGAAATATGAAAATGGAGAAAATATTGTTGTGTTGTGAAATATTCCTCACGAAGTTCGAACTTTTACTGTGCGTATGCGAAACTTTCGGAACATCTATTATAAGGCCGTTCAGGTTAACTTACGGCAGTTAACACGTGTTAAAATTAGAGAGGACCACTACCGCTTCCTTTTATAGGAACTACTGACGTAGTTATTTATCATAAGGTCTCATACTTCCATACAGCACTGAATTCACAAAAAAAAGACGGAAAGATATAGTTTGCCCTCAAAAAAGTACAAAACACGCTTTCACAGCCAAGTTTTATATGTACCTCGGACCGCTACTCTATAACAGGCTTAATGAAAAAGGAAGCATCTACTCCTTAAATCACAATAACTGCAAGAAAATCCTCAAGGAAGCTCTTCAAACTATGTCCTATGAAGATACAGAGAAGTTATTACTTGTGCTAAAGTAAATATTGTTCACATTATTGTTATTTTATAAATTAGTTTGCTAAGTTAAAATAGTAAAAATGTTATATACCTTTTACATTGTTACCAATATTATTAATAAGACATATGATTATTTAATCAATTAATGTTACCTCAAATCGCCTGAAACACAGGATTACCTAGTTCAGGCTCAAAGCATGGGTGAACTTGACATAGATTTAAGAAAAACTGTAAACATTTACCTTATATTTTTTGAATAAAATTTTATTATTATTATTATTATTATACTCCTAGATACGTATGAAGCTTTCAATCGAATTATCCAGCTAACGAATTGACGTAATAAAAGGCACAACTCATAACTAGTGTAACTCACAACTCATAACTAACATACTATCTTACGTCCTAGAGTTTACTTGTGTAAACTTCAAGGAAGTAAGAAACATGAGGATAACACCTCCCTATAAATCCTGGAATGATTTTGTTCCGAAATAAAGCTGTTGGATAAGAGGGAGGTATTATCCACATGTAAAGCCAAGTCAGAGGCCCTTGGGCGGTATAAAAACTCTGACACCACAAAGAAAGAAAGATCCACATTTTAATTACTTCCTTGAAGTTTAGGTAAATATGCGCTAGCTATTTCGATCTCCGCTCAAAACACAGAGGCTTTAGCACGAACTCACGACGTATAAGCAAAAAATAAATAAACACATTATCATTACCTTACGAGTATCTATGGGTAATAAAAATAGTGCTTATCGCGTTAAACCATATTAAGAAAATTGTACATTTTCGATTCAGAAATACATATTTCTTTACGTTTATACCTCGCGTTCGTGCTTAAGGTCTACTGGTGGAGCGGCAATCACAGTCACAAACGGCGTAAGCCTAAAATATAGCACTACGTACAAAAAGAAATTACGTCTTCAACACATAAAATATGTCTGACCTGCCTAAGCACACACCGGATTTATATTACCCGTGTTTGTAGATCCCCACGAGAATTCGTCACTACGCGCTACATGACTATTTCACGGTGAACTTTGATATTTTGTTTGCATCAGTCAGTATGTTTGCCGAACTGGATATTAAAGTTTGAACATAACTTTCCATGCGTCTAAAAGTTCATTTCCATAAGGTGGAGTGGACTCAGCGTCTTTGTGACTTAGTCATTAGTTTGTGGTTATTTGAGGAGGTATCTATTAGTGTGAACTGTTCGTAAATAAATAAGCCCATATAAACGCTTTAAATATTGTTTCATTCGACGTAATATACTAGTATTATAGATAGTATTAATAGACAATTAACGAATTGAATGAGATATGGGAATGGGACGCCAGCAGGGGCGTCGTACAACCTGGAAAGATGGATGAGACGCACTGGACGCCGAAGACAGAGGACTGGTTGATATTACTCTTGATAGTATTGATTGTTGAATAGTCTAAAAGTGATCAACGTTTTCACAAGATAATTTACTACTTTGCTCATCTAATCGAAAGCACTATGGTCTGACGAGTAGACAGGTGTTTAATTACAATTTTCTTCGTGATGGTTGTTTAAATAAATATGTTAAATAGGTTTGAATATTTTATTATGGTGCCTAGCTTTCCTACATACGGTCCGCAATTTTTATTATATTTTTAAAACAGCAGCATTGACACAAAATTTAAGGGTAACAGGCTACCGGGGCTGCGGGACTATTCGAAAGAGATACCATGGCCCCGGAACACAAAAGGCGATGAAGGAACATGGATGGGTTTTAGTCCCGCCCAGAGCGATGACAAAAAAAAGGGTAACAGGCTACAGGATTATACTTACCACTACTAGGGCTATGTGCAGGTGTAGCCCCTCGCAGAACATCCAGACGTAGCTAGTGAGCATGAAGTAGTTGGTGACCACGTGCAGCACTTGACACCATGCCTGCATCAATTCAGATTCAAACAATTATACAGTAAACAACAGTTAATATTTGGCGCGGGGAAGGGTGACAATCACAAAAGGATCTATTTGCGGAATTCAATTAAATAATTATAAAATTGCATAACATTGTTAACGTCATAGATTTCCACAATCTAACGCCTGGTTCTATAAGTTAATATAAACAACGACGAAAAGAGTTATAAAATACGATTCTGTGGCCACGCTTTCATAAATTCAATTAGGATTTTGTCGTTCGTTAAACAACAGTGAAATTGCTTGGCTTATGTTTTTGAAAACGACCAAAGAATGAAATGTAAATTGGGATTCTGTTTGGATGGGTAATTCATTCGAATTTTTATTTAAATCCAAAAATAAGACGAAATCAACAGCGAGTAGAAGGGTGAAAATGCTTCTAATTTACAAGACTCCTTTTGACGACATTTGTATTTTGTTTTCGTGTAATAATTTGAGTTCAGAGTCTGAACGCTGGCACTTCAATCGGAGTATCAGTACCAATATTTGCGTTGTTTTGAGTTATAAACAATTAATTGTATTGGATTTTAACATTGGTTAAGTAGATAACGGTGCGCAGTACTTGCCACTGGTGTGTTTATGGCTGGCCACATTCGTAGTCCTGGGATTACGAACTTGCAAGAATCAAAATAAGCATGTAAAAACCAGGTGTTTTTTTTTAATTTCTGCCTAGTCTCATTGGAAAAAGCCGGATATAAGCAAAATATGCGCTTTAGACATAGAATTGCGGACACCAGCCCCATACACAATAACTATTGTCCACATTACTATTCTTATTAATATTCTTACAAGTATCTATAAATAAGTAACCATATTAAAAGTTTTAATCAAAGCTTACCACATTATTTTGGACGACGCTGACCCTGTTGACGACAGCTTTGTACCAGACGATCCAGAGGACGTTGTTGATAGCGAAGGCCATAAACAGATGAATGTGGATGCGTATCCGAGTGCATTGGAGGGCCCTAAGGGAAAAAAACATGGAATAAGTCGCCGAGCACACCGGGACTAGAACTAACGCGGAGCAGAACGTGCCAATCGCAAAATAAAATTTTATGAAAGCATTGTCGCAAGCGCTACATAAGAGTTTCTTTACTCGACTTGGGAAGGATCTCATTGCTTTTCCCTAAGAAAGAAGTTCGAAGATTTTTGTATTAAGGCTGGCCTACTTAACTTCCGCCATTACGTATATTTCATTTTCACAATCGCAGTCTCGCATGGAACCGGTATGGTCTTTATCTATGAAATTGCCGATTTTAATGAAATAAGTTATCGCCCTTTTTCTCTATATTTTGTATTTAAATTATTCAAAGTAATTATCCATGCAATCAATGCATTTTTGTCAACGTAGCTTATTGATGCCATTTTTGAAAATGTCTGCTGGACGGGAGGCAAAAAATTATTCAAAGGCATTTTGAACTGTCTCTCGATTATTGATTTTTTTCCCCGCCAAGAAGTTATCTAAATTCTGGATAAAGTAGAAGTCTGTAGGGGCAAGGTCTGGTGAGTACGGTGGATAACGGAGAACTTCCAACCCCAGCTCTTGTAACTTGGAGACCGTCTGCTGTGCAGTATAAGGTCGCGCGTTGTAGTGCAGGAGCAGCGAAGCCGAAAGATTCACCAAAGCTGGTTGGAGATGTGCGAGCTTCTCCATCATTATGTTCAGTTCTTCACAGTACACATCTGCAGTAATGCTCATTCCGTTTGGTAAGAAGATGTGATGAATGACACCGGCGCTAGACCACCAAACAGTGACCATCACTTTTTAGGGGTCAGTTTTCATTTGGGGCATTGTTTAGGTGCTGAACCAGGATCTTACCAACTTGCTGAGCGCTTGCGATTGTCGAACAGAATCCATTTTTCGTCGCAAGTAACAATGCGATTCAATATGCCTTCGTTTGTGTGCCTGTTGATGAGTGCAAGGCTCGACTCGACGCGTGCTTCGCGCTGGCGATCATTCAATTCGTGGGGCACCCATTTGTCAAGCTTTTTTTTATCTTGCCAATTCGACGCAAATGGACCAATATTGTTCTGATGCTAACATCGAAAGCTTCTGCTAATTCAGATGTAGATTGAGAATCATCAGCTTCCACAATCGCCTTTAATTCGTCATTGTCGACTAAAGTGTTCGGTCGACCACGGGGTTCAGTCGAAATTTCCAGAACGGAAGCGGGCAAACCAATAACGGGTGATGCGATCGCTGGTAGTGTTCGCTCTGTAAACGTCGTTGATGTTGTTTGCCGCTTCTGCCGCTTTTCATGTAAAGCCAAGTCAGAGGCCCATGGGCGGCTTAAAACTCTGACACCAGGTTAGGCACAAACCACACGATAAGTAGTAGTAATGTACCCATTATGACGAAATACGTACAAATGCGATGAAAACAGAACGCTAACAATTAAACAAATGACTAATTTTCAAAAAAGAATTCCTTATTTAAAAAAATAAAAATAATTTGAACTTAGAATTCTTAGCTAAAAAAAAATTGACTTGAAATAGCCAATACGGCAGAACGGCAATTTCATAGGTAAATAAAGACCTATTTTTACAGAACCGTCACTAATCTGAGATAAACGCTGTCAAAGTTACAATCTATTTATGAAATCAAATCAAATGGCGGAAGATAGGCAGGTCAAAAATACGACAATAAATTGAAAAACTGCTTAAAGCTCATGACGTTCCCAGTCTGCATACAAATATTCAATCGAATGTATCCAGAGTTATTAACTTAGTCACAGGACATTATTTTTTCATTTTTAACATTTTCTACATGATGTAGTAGAATAATAGGCTAGCACCGACAGGTAACGATAATCCGCATCGGGATAAACATGTTGCCAACTCGCTACTTCAAAAACCTTTGCCAAATTCGTTCCTTTAATTTTATTTCCAGATGCGAATTAGTGAAAATTATACCTAAGGTTAGTGAACCAATATTTATAAATGGTGTTCTATTTTAACACGTTAACAGTTTTAAATTTCGATGTTAGGATTTATTTGATAAAAAAAATCCTATGAACTCGTATTAAATCGTCGTTTTCATTTATTGTCTTATTGTCTGCGCCACCTTGTATATTACATGGACCACATGAGGCCATGTGGGTATACTATACGTACAACTCTGCATGCCCCGTCGAGGACTACAGGAGTTATGACGAGACTATAGGCCTTCGCCCAGCAGTGGGACAGTCACAGCATCATCTAAGTCGTGTCTAGTCTGTGTCTGAGGTATTAATCACTCGGTGCACAGTACAGGCCAACAAAAACTTACGAGCAAATAACCGACATTGAAGTTACATAATGGTATATTAGATGAAGCGGCCTAGCTTCGAAACCAACTGGCCATAAGAAGGAATATTTCTATTCGTAGTTTATTTGCTATCTAGTTATTTACAACGAAGAATGTACCATGCTATAAAATGAGAACGGACATTAGTAGTTGTAGTACTCCTAGGTGTAGTCATGCAATTTTAAAATGTTACGTCACGTTATATAAAAGACTCAAGAGTCCACATTGTACAGTCAGCCTCAGAAATATGTATATGTTACAGTTAAAACTATTAATCGGTCAAAACCACTTTTGACACTTTTGACTTATGAAGTTAAAATACGTTTTCTGTATTAAAAATATGTTATTTTAGAACGCCTCAGTTGTAATTACCTTGTCCTAGAATTACATAATGTTTTTCAAAGGGTTACAAAATAAAAAACCTAACAACCTAATAAGTTTTTAAGTAAATGTTAGTTATTGTTAAAATAGTTTTCACCAGTCAAAAGTAGTTTTGACTGATTAACAGTTTTCACTGTGACATATATTTATACAAGGATTCATTTCACTGTCTACAATCCTTGTGCCATAATAATGTGACCAACAAAACATAGCTAGCAAAACATATTACACATTAGGTTCTTAATTATAACTACACATTGACACAATAATTATCATGGAATACAAGTTGAAGGTATAAAAAGTATTCTTGTGAATGTTTACATCTTTTTGAGGCTGACTGTACATTGTGTAAAGAGCAACAGAGGTGAATAATTAAACAAATTAAGTTTTATCCATCTTCAATTTAGAGTCATAGTAGAATCTTTGCGCAGTAAGCCAATAGCATCGCAGCGCCATCGCCAGTGTAATGTGTAAAAAACAAGTGGCGCCACGATACCGACTAAAAAGGACAAAGAAAATTCAATTCATTGAAGTTTAGACGTCATTTCGTGCAGTGTACAAGTGGCCATTTCCAATGTGGAGCTGAAAATTCTTGCTCTCCCACTCGTTTTATAGTGTTCATTGTTTTCCCCCGATGCTATTTTCCCCCGATGCTATTCTATATCGGTGCACAATCGTGTACTACGGGTTTCACTAAGCAGATGTGACGCCGTACCGAACGTAAAAGTTCACTTCGTTTTGTTATCCAGCGAAACTTTTCCCTACTTGTGCGATTTGATGGACATATTTCGTGCAATTGAGAACCCGAACTATCACGAACGTTCTGTTTGAACAGTTTAACCTATAATTTGTAATTGTTAACCTTTAGTTTCGATATTCACTTAAACTTTAACATTTCCCGCCTCATTGGTCGAGTGGTCGCAAGCGCGACTGCTGAGCGCGAGGTTCTGGGTTCGATTCCCGGGTCGGGCAAACTGTTATTGAGTTTTCTATCAGGAAATTTCTCAGTAGCAGCCACAGAGTCTGGATTTGTGCCTGGATGATGGAAATACGGTCGCCCCTATTACATGGAACTTAATCAAAACAGGACAAAATGTGGGTATACTATAATGATAGGCTACACCTCTGCCTCACCCTTCGGAAATTACAAGTGTAATGTTATGTCATGTTAAACGTTCTGCCAATCAGATCTATAATGCATTGAAAGTTCAGAAGCATGTGAATTTAAGCCGCTGTTGATGTGATATTTCGTGACGTTAGATTGACTGCATGTTTGAACTTATCACGATTTATTGGTATTTGTGAGGTTTATTGCAACATTCGAATTCATATATTTATATACCTACCTACTTTATACATGTTCCAAAATTAAGTAAAACCTGAAAGTAGTACTACCTTTCTTTTATCAGCGTGAATTGATAAAAATGTCCTAAAACAATGTATGTACCCAAAACACTATCAGTAGATTGTAGGTTATTTATGTTATTTATGACACTAAATTATTTACAGTTTTACAACCAAGCATGTAATGGCAAAATGAAAATTGCACATGTATGAACAAGTTCACAAAAGACACATTACGATACAAGTTCCTGGATATGGAACATCAATCACAAATAATTTTTGTACCAGAACAAGGGTGCTAAGGAATGGAAATCAGTGTTCCGAATATATGTACCACAAGACAAATAATACTACACTAACTGTCCCACGCAACTTCTTCTGCGTCACATAAGAGAGAAAAAACTCACAAAAGGAATGCATTTTTCCCGTTTTTGCAACATTTTTCATTTATGCTCCGCTCCTTTAGGTTGTAGCGTGATTTTGTACAGCCTATAACCTTCCTCGATAAATGGACTATCTAACACAAATATTTTTTTAAATTCCAACCAGTAGTCCCTGAGATTAGCGCGTTCAACCAACCAAACAAACTCTTCAGCTTTATAATTATATAGTATAGATTTATTCAAGAAATTCAAGGTTGCATTGGTGATACGTCTAAACAGCATGTACCAGAAAGGTATGGTCATATTTCAGGTACAGCCCAGCTCAACTAGGTAAAGCCCAGTTGCCTAGCACCTCGGATAAATATTTATCATTAATATTATTGGTTCCTAGTTGTTATAATTGATTCCAATAATAGTTATGGCAAAAACGCTTGAACCCACGGAAATTTGTTCTAGTTTCCGTAAAGTGAATAAGTCCGGCCCAGATGCATGGGACAGCAGGTTATCTTTTCGCGATTTCGATGGCAATCCCATTGAGAAAACTGTCCAGTTTGATGGTCTGAATCACACCCCCAAATATGACCATAGCTTCTGGTACATGATGTATAAAAGCAATCAATTTTTCTTAAGAATAAACTGTTGCAAAGACTTCCTGCACTAGGCTATGCCAGTTTAACAGATAAAATTATTTCATGCAACAACAATGAAAATATTCAGGAGAATTAACACTGAAATAATAATTATAGCACAATAACTCAGGATCAAATAGTATTTGTCATGAATTATAGAACTAAGTTATCAAAAAAAGAACAATAGGTCAAGAGAGTACCATATGTCGTATCTTAACTAAAATATCTGTTAAACACGATTTAGTGGTATGATTGAAAGTTTTTTGGAACAATGTTTAATTAATGACTTTAAAAGCTCCACCATTTGTTTATACTTTTGGTAAATGAAAATGAAGCAGTAAGTACTCCTTACAAAAGTTTCGAACTTCGAACAGATATTTGCATGGAAGATTACTTCAAGGCTCGGGAGTATGGCTCTCAGAAACTTTATATACTCTTTATTGTTAATATATATGCATAACACAGTCACTTTATTCGGTGCTTGGCCCGTTTATGGCTTAGCTTTGATATACATGGTGTTATTTGCGATTTGTTATTTTGTATTTTGCTCTTATAAGTCTTCCAACTGGAGGCAATTTGGAGAAATCGTCTAATGGGATTGATATAGGTTATATGTGAATAAATGAGTATTTTTGTAGCGTTTAAGAGGGGGGGGCTATTAAAAGCTCCGCCCATGAAATGTTAAAAAACAATAAAAAAACTCGTCACAGACGACTGCATCATTGGACGGCATTAAGGAACAACAAATCTAGCGACAAAACGTAAAGATGTGAATGCTAGTCGCAGAACTTTAAAACTCATTTTCATAAGATTTTATTGGCATCTAATATGATTTTTAAGCTTCAAGGTGTTGCTTTTACAAAGCCCATTTCAAAATTCACAAAGCCACATTTTGGCGTAAGTATATATTTTATTTTATTTTATTTTATATGGGGTACAATGTGACCGCGTTATGTAGGTATGTGTATGTCTTGTTATTATTCGTATCATTTGACACAGTTTACATGTAAACTTCATACATTGCAACACATGTAGCTAGCTATGCCACTACCAATACACGTTCCAATCAAAACATTTCAGTCTAACAGCTTGTAATAATCAAAATTATAAAAGTTTATTTACGTACTCGAACTGTTTTCCAATAATATTAGAAACTAGCTGTTGCCCGCGACAGTCATTCGCGTGAAATTTTTATAAAAAAATATTACTTCCCTTTGGTTTTAATCGCTTTTAATTTTTTTGCACGGAACCCTAATTATTTTTCTAAAATAAAAGTAACCTAAGTTAGAAGACTATCTGCCATCTTTTATTTCTGTCCCGGACTTTTGTCCCGTCAAAATCAGTCCAGCCGTTTCAGGAATAAGCCAGAACAACCAGACAGACAAACAAAAAAAAAAAAAGTATTTTTGTTATAAGTGCTGTATTATTTTCATATGCCTTCAGTACAAAGCTGTTATTTTTATATTACTAACAGACACTTCAATTTTATTTATTTGTATGGATTTCAATGAACTGTGATGATTGGTAGATAAAATAAAACATATATTGGATTGAAAAGATACGAATGTAGAACATATTTTTATATATAAGAATTATTGTATATCTGGAAACTTACCGGAAAAAGAGGAAAATGAAGACTGAGATCAGCAAAGCGGCCACCGACAGGGCATATCCAACCACGTATATATTATTCACGATGCTCCGGAACTGGAACAAAATGATCTTGGTTAATGATAACGTTTATTTTATATAGTTTACTAGCGGCCCGTCCCGGCTTCGCACGGGTTTGGTAATTTTTTTTTTTTTGTTTTATTGTAAATCCTTTAGTCCACCAAATAGATGAATATAATCTGCCGACATATGTACCTATTCATATTTTTTTACTAATAATAACAGACAAATAATTCGCTGAATTATACGGTATTTCGTTCACTACAAAATAAATTTAATTAATTTTATAGCGTCAACAACACGTGGTAATTATGCTGTTAAAATGTAGCTTATATTACACTTTCGTAGATTTATCATAGCAGCGCCATCTATTGATTACTTACTCAACCCAGTCGAAAGGTATCGATATCTGTTAGAATCATTTGGAGTTAACAGATAATTGTGACTGTCAAATAATAACAGACAAATAATTATCAATAAATTAAAATTGCGACTATAATTTGAGATTTAAACTATCCTATCTCTCAAGTTGGATCGAACTGCACATGGTGTGCGAATTTTATTATAATCGGTTAAGTGGTTTAGGAGTTTATTGAGGACAAACATTGTGACACGAGATTTATATATATTAAGATTTAAATACAGTATCCGGGCGATAATACCCGGGCCGGGAATTAACATTATTACGAAACTGGTTCAATTTTTTTTAATTTGGTTTAATTGCTATGATCCAAAGTTGATTGAAGTAAATAAATAATGAAAAAATAAAGAGTCCATACAAAAAGCATGAATTACTAATTAAATAAGAAATTAAAAATTCCGGACACAACAAATAGTATAAACGTGAAACCGAAAAATAATGCGTTAAATTGTAAGCAGTATGTTCGGTTGACAATCTTTCGAGAGTTTACAATCTTGCTAGATAGATTACAATCTAACGGGTTTTACAATTTTATGGTGACACCTATAACAGTATATTGGCGGATTTGTTTAACAGCATTACAGCTGCTGTCTTTGGCCGTCTTGATCCGAAATCAAAGCAACTAAAATTAAAATTATTTTTTTGTTACTAATTTAATATATTGGTATTTAATCAAATTGTATTTTTTTTAAAGTTGTATTTTGCAAATGGTGTAATCTTACCGATTGTAGTTTCTTTATTGAATACATTGAATGAGCAATGCATAAAAACCTAATAAGTACCGAACGCACGTTTCATTTAAATCCGTGAGCAAACGTGAACACACAACATGAGTTTGTGTGTTGGTTTAAAAATATTGTGTGTACACATTCTAACATTTGTGCGGTGTATCGCTGGCTCGTGACGAGTGACGAACTTCCTTGTAGCTGCTGCGGGCGTAAGGCGGTTATCACAGGAGACCACTCCGTCCGTGCGGTCAGGTGGCGAAGCGGATCTCTCGCCTTAAGTTAGGGTATTTTTAAGACGTCAGATGCTACCGACCGCGTGCCTTGACGTAACAACGGTCGACCGACACGACGCCGGTTGTGGATTTGTGGTTCGTCTGAATTCTATAAACAGGGAAGAATATGAATTCAATATGTTGAGTGACCGATGTAAAACATTGCATAGTCTTACTCGACTGCTTCTTTGGTATGTTTCTCCATTTTTAATTAAAAACCACCATTTTGATACCGAAGGATTCGTACGGCGTGTGGTAGGCCGTGCCGACGAACGACATAGGACCAGACCGTGCCAGTGCAATCGTGCCTATACGAACAGCTGGCCTACCATGACGTCTTACCTAAAGCAGGATCGTTTTAATCTTGTTCCAGTGTGGGTAAGAGACGGAGCTATAGAGGACGTCTAGCGCCATCTCTTTCCCACACTGGAACAAGAATAAAACGATCCTGCTTTAAGACGTCATGGTAGGCCACCAGAGCATTCGGCCGTAGTCGGTGACGGAAGGCAACAAGTCGTCGGTCGTGTTCGGCGTATGGTCAGAGAGACCGCAGCCTAACTCGTCATCTATCGTGGCCGCGCCGACACAGCCGACGATGCTCTGTTTACACGCCGCTATGATTCATGCGTGTCTTGGATTACTCATATATCTAGCAGAATATCTGATTGCATCTATGGCGGAACAGTTGCAAAACGTGGTAACTGTAATGTGAGTGAATATTTATTGTCGTGTGGAGGAAGAAAATTATTTGTATACATTTTGAGTCTAAGGAAGGATAAAATAGAGTAAATTCGGGAAATAAAGTGAAACATGCGATTGTACTTGTAGTCGATGTCTAAGAAGGTCCTACTGACTGTTCACAACGATGTGCACTTACGTAAGAAAGTGAAAGTCATTCATTTGGCAAAATAGACATGAGGGTAAAATTAATGCTGTGTGCGTTACGGTATATTTCATTTCAAGAAAAAATATACACAACCATCGTTGGATTGGATGTCGACCACAGAGCTGCGTAGCAGATCCAACAGATAAGAACCATCCAGGTAAGCCAAAAGTACAAAAATAATTTTCATCAAATCGGTGAAGTCGTATAGCCTTTATATATAAAGAAGACAGTATATAGCATATTCTATGTCATACATCTATGACATAGAATATGCTATATACTGTCTTCATAATGAGCCCTACATTTATATGAAGTACTTATGTTAAACTATTCAAGTGGAACCCAAATAAAAGCGTAATCTACATTCGGAATTTTGCCAATAAGACTAAGCTCCTGAATAAAGTAAGAGTTTTATTGTTTTTGGTGAATATTGCTGAAAGGGAATATAAAATAGTAAGTGTCAGCAATCGGGAATGTTCAAGTGGACTTCAGGGGACGGCTTGTTATCAAGCATGATTATACACAAATATATAAACTGACTGCCTTATTGGTCGAGTAGTCGTCAGCGCGACTGCTAAACATTGAGGCCCCGGTCACAGTATAAATATGGACAGTACGACAACTACCTACAAATGCTCGAAACCGCACACTCACGCAAACATGCGCATTGACGGGGCCCCTAAGCGGACGTTGCGGTGCTGTCAGTAAAGAAACAAAGAAATAGCTTTTATTAGCCCGCACAGGACAAAACACATAAAATAAAATGGTGAAATGATCAACTAATAAAAATTAAACATTAAAAAAAAGAAATTAAAAATAAAAAGAAAACGAAATTGGTCCCGTACAAGGCCAAAAGGTCCCTATCTCAGCATGGTGCTGTAACATTAAAAAAACGTCACAGCGCTGGGGGCCGAGTCTGCTATTACAATAGTGTCACAATGGTCTATCATTGATTTCATAATTGTTGATCGATGACAATGGTCATTTTGCAAAAAAATCGTAATCTGCTAAATTCATAATGGTCGATCATTGTTCGGTCAATGGTCTCGTAACAGAAATGTGTTATAATGACTTTGTTGTATTGCCATTATTTAAAAACCTTAATAGAAATGATTTTCGAAAAACTAGAAATAAATTTGAACATCTAATCATGCCAGATTTCATTTATATATGTTTTAACATATTTTTTATTAGTGCTCTATGCAATCTGAAGTAGTAAGAAGTTCGTAAATAGCAAAAAACATTAAGTTATGTGTAACGCGGATTAATGTGAAACTATACAGTTCAATAATATTTTATCTGTTTAGCTCTCAAAGTCAAATGTGACATTACTGCTTACTGACGTTTTATCTGTTTTTATTTCTAGCGGTCGGTGTTTTGATTTATTTTCATTTAAGTGTTTAAAATTATCTTTATTATAGAAGCCTATATTTATCGCAATTTGAACAAATTTCGGCTAGAACTGTCAAAATTTTAGCAGATTACCGCGTAAGTCATTCATTCATTTGTCATTGTGTACGAGATTACCATTCTATGCCATTTCTTTCAATGGAGTGTCAGTGGTTGATCATTGGAAAGTCATAATGACGCCACTATATTAGAAGATCAGTCAACTAGTCGCAAGTGCTGCTTCTGAGCAGGGTTAGATTCCCAGGTCGAGAAAAGTGCTGTTGAAATTCAGTACAGATTTGAGGCCGGTTGTTGGCATCAAGCTCGTTATTACATGAGCCCTATAAAACATAGCTGGCGAAAATTGGATTGATATAGAGCGTGTACCATATAGGTGTGGTCATATTTCAGGGTTTGATTTTTGATCCAGACCATCAACTGAACAATTTTCTCCATGAGAACATCATGTAAATCGCTACACACACAAACAACACAACGACAATAGGGTAGATGACAAAAAAATCGAATTAGTCCGTCAGATAGATATCCAAAAAATATTGGACACATATTTTTTCTTTTTTCACGAAAACTAAAAATGAAGACGGTACAGTGCGTCGAAAACTCGTGTGACGTCACATTTGAGTACATTTTCTACTCAATTGTGACGTCACAAGACCAACTTCTTTGACACGTTTTATCTTCGTCAATATTTATTAATTTGATAAAACAAAAAACACGTATACAATATTTTTCGATAATCTAACTGACGAACTAAACAGATTAATTTTTATTATATTAAAAATGAAACAAACCTATTGAAACAAACTATGTAATAAACATAACTGTTAATGTGTTTATTAGAACTTGTCATCGTTCCATTAATAGTGTAGTTCACCTCATAATCTTCTTGAAAGCGGAATAGAACGATCTAGGTTGAGTATACGGGGGCAAAATTTGAATTTTAGCTGTCATCGCGTGCGTCCATAACGTAATTTACAATTTCTGCTAACAATATTTGAACAGGAACTCCCTCCATCCAATAGAATCATAAAAGAGCAAAAAAATATTCGTTAAACAAGGCAGTCTTTTGTTCCCGAAAAATAGATTTTATTTCGTATTGAGGTGTCCAATAATATCGAAAATGGTCTGCATTATAACACCACGCCTGTAATCCCCGAAGAGTTAGGTAGAGGTGTACCTAGTACACTCACATTTCGCCAGTTATGTTTAAGTCCCATGTAATAGGGGGCGAGCCTATTGCCATCAACCGGCGACGAATCCAGACACCGTGACTGTTACTGAGAAGCCCTAAGCATTGCGGTCTAGTGAATCAAAATGCGAGACATTTTCCACGTACTAAATAGGACGGCATCGCCAAGTAACTCACAGGTAAAAAAAACAACGTTTAACCCTGCTTCTTGATTATCTTGATTAATATAAAGGTGCGATAATATAGCAGTTAAGACCGAGCTGGCCTACATTTTTCCTTGCGCCAGCTAATAACGTGTTATGGAAGTTATGTTTAGAATAATGCTTTTTCTACATACTTTATCATAATATTCCGCCAGTTATCCCCGACAGCTTAGGTAGAGATGCACCTAATAATGCACTCACGTTTCGCAAGTTATGTTTAAGTCATTTATTAGGGGGTGATCTATTAACCGCGCACAAATTCTGACCCCGTGGCTGCTACTCCTTGTTCTGAGAGAAATCCTTGATGAATAACTCAATAACACTTTGCCCGTCCTAGTTTTTACTTAATCAATGAGTTTTTCTAACATTACTCTTTAGTGCACCCCTAGCCTTTTCGCAAAACTGCTGGTGTCGGATTCCAGTCTACCTGGATTCAGCTGGATATGAGTATTTCACAATGGTGCGACTGCCTATGATCTCCACTCCACAACGCATTTACGGGGTTATACGGTACTCCGTGATAAGACTGGATGTCGGAATTCAACGACTCTCATTTTTTTTTATTTAGCCTATGCTGTCCCGAAGCTGGACAAAGGCCTCCCATTTCATAAAATTCTTTCCATCCCTCTCGGTGTTTTCCCTTCTCTGGCCAATCAATCAAGAACGAGTCTAAATCATCAAGCCAGCGTTTCTTGGGCCTGCCTCTGTGACGACGACCGTCTTTAGGCACCCACTGTGTGACTATTCTAGCCCATCTGTCCTGGCCCATCCTGGTAATGTGTCCCGCCCAGTCCCACTTTAACCACGAAGGCTTATCGCGAACATCAGCGATGCCTGTCTTGGAGCGTATTGTGGTGTTGCGCATTCGATCGGTGAGTTTGATATTTAAAATGCTACGCTCTATCGCTCTTTGGCAAACCTAGAGTGTGGACTGCTGAGTCACCGTCAAAGACCAATGACTCTCTAATGGTAAGTTATATTTATTTGTAACTAGCTACTATAACATCCTCAGCTTCGATTCTAAGTTAGTACTAAAACGTCTAAAAACCGATTGTTAGCTACTCCCGGGGGCCTAAAACGTCCCGAGATTTTTGACAGACACTCTTAAGGCGACTACAGGAACTAAATTAGCAACTCTAATTGTGGTGGTTCAAACTTTGTTTGAAATACTGTTAGAATAAAGTTCTAATCAGCTTGCACTACAAAGTGGTTGTTACGTCAGTCACTGCGGGCTGAATAGTCCGAAATGAGTGGTTTTTTGCGATTTACAAAAAATCTATTGATTGGACTATAAAAATAAAACACTATATACTAATATGTTGCTTGTCAAGTCAGAATAATTTGCCAAAAAATCAGAATGATCGCATTTAGTTGAGTACCTATGGCTTTTACTCGTTAAAATAAATTTATAGAGATAAGTTCGTGATTTTTTTATCGAGTAAAATTAGTTGTATTATGTTTTCAAAACACTATCAAACTAGCATATATCCTGAAGAATATCATATATTTTTCTGGTTTTGTTTATTGCAGTGAATGCTTTTTTGCATTATAAAACTCGCGTTTAGCTCCTTTATTCCCCTTAAAGAGATATTTTTACAGGGTTTTTTCAGTAAGGGTTGAAGTTTCTTTTCTAAGAAGGGATAACCGCAAACCCCCAGTTGAGAAAAAGAAACTGTTTGATCATACTGTCAGCCGAGAATTAAATACATTTTCCTACTTAGGTACTTTCGTACCCTGAAAGTGATTGATGAGGAAGAGCCACATAAACAAATACAATTTGGATGGTAAATATTTGCTCAACCAGTTAATTATAAGATGGTTGAATGAATGTTAAGAAGTTTGAACAATGTCTTTTGTTTGTTTTTCTCATAGTGTGCAAATTGATTATTAAAATTAAGTGTTTGTTTTTGTGTGTGTGTTTTGTTTTTTTGCCGATTTAATTATGGCAGGCAATGAAACATCAAATTAGTTAGTGTCAATAGGAGTGATGACTAACTAAAAAAAATGATTCTGTTTAGTCCGTCAGTTAGATTATCGAAAAATATTGGATACGTGTTTTTTGTTTTATCAAATTAATAAAAAATGATGAAGATAAAACGTGTCAAAGATCATGAGTGGGGGCTTGTGACGTCACAATTGAGTAAAAAATGTACTCAAATGTGACGTCACACGAGTTTTCGACGCACTTTGTTAACGTGACAAAAGAAAAAAATATGTGTTCAATATTTTTTGGAAATCTGTCTAACGGACTAATTCGTTTTTTTTTTGTCGTCTACCCTATATTCAAAGCATCTCCCCAAGCTAAAACTCTCGTTTCACCAACCGTTTCTTATTCGCCGACTCTTATGCTTCAAAGTCCAGACTTTTAAGAAATCTCTAAGCTTCACTGATTGGCGAATGGGTGTCGTAACTTTAATCTCACACAGTAGATGCTGAAATGTTTTTATATTACGTTGTCGTATAATGTTTGTTAAATGAGCATTTTGTATGGTAAATCGATTCCGACTTACTAGTGGTAGCTCGTGGGTTCGAACCCAGCCGGGTACATAGCTTTGTATGAATTATATTACTGCTGCTCTCTAAAAGGTGAAGGAAAACATTATGAGGAAAACCGCATGTCCACGATCGGAAAACTTTAAGACATGTGACATCTACCAACTGGGCCCGCGTCGTAAATTATAGCCCATTCCCTCTCATAGAGAGACAAGGCTTCATTCTCAGCCGTGGGAACTTTATAGGCTGATTATGCTGAAATGCTCTGTCAGCCCCTCGCACTGTCTTAAGTTCGTTGATTTTATTCCCCATGCAGATTTCGCACCAGATATCTTCAATAACCTTATAGTACCTATACTCAGAGCAACCTACGATATTCTGTACAAGAAATAGAAACTTTTGTAACCAAAACCACTTACATCTAGATCATCGAGGTCAACGCAACTGGTGTAGTTAGTCCAGGGCTTGTTCGCATGGGGGTGCACGAACCACGTGCCGTTCTCTGTGCATCTATAACAAACAGGAATATGTTATTACAAAGGTAAATGTTTCATAATAACTTTGATTTTAATATTGGTGATGATGATGGCCTATAACCTATTTCGGCCAGAGCGACAACATTCGATGGCTTTCCAGGGTGGTACGTGGTAGTTGAGAGCCTTGCTCTTTTTCAATTGACTAGTATATCCAACTCGACCACATGACTACACAACAAAGCATGTGAGAACACTATTAACTACATTGTAAATGGTAACTTGATCTTTATAGTACAATCGGCCGCATGACAACAAGATGTTTGCAGTACTTGTACTTGTAATACTTAGCGCATAGACAAAGTCACATTATATGCAATACCTAACAATTACGGCAAAGTCAAAAATGTATTAGTAATTTTCTTAGCAAAAGGTTTGTGCTAATTTATCTCTAATTTATGGTTGACGAAATGGGCATCACAGTATGAAGACTAAAATATGTAGTTGAATTGGGACACCATTTCACTTGTTTTGCACGTCTTTTTAACCGACTTCCAAAAAGAGGAGGTTCTCATTTTGACTGTACTTTTTTGCAAAAATAAAACCGACTTAAAAAAAACACAAAAAAGTGAAAAATAACTTTAGCTTCAGAAGTCGGTGACAAAAAAACTAAATGAATCAAACAAAAGTCTTCTGAAGCTAAAGTTATTTTTTACTGTTTCGTGTTTTTTGCAGTCGGTTTTATTTTTTGCAAAACGTTTCTTTTATCTGATCAATTTAATTTAGTGAAATTATTTAATTAATTCAATGAAATTATCAGTTGGAAAAACTTTAATAAGTGTAATAACTTTTGCCACGGTTTCGCCCGCGTGGTTGTCAGAAATACCGTTCCAGAGGAAAAATCAAACAGGGATTATATTTTTCTTGTTTGGCTATGTTTTCTTAATAATTTTGGCCATATTTTTATTTTATGGTTTTATGGTTTCGTCTGATGTCTGTTTCCTTAGGCTCAATGTTGTCGTAATAATTTGTCCTGTTTTCATCTTTTGTAATACTTTAATACTTTTGTCATGTTTTTATATTTATTTTCAACTAGTGTTAGTAATTAGTCCTTCTTCTCTGGGTATTTTTTTAAATGGATAGTTTTTTAATTGCACACCTATATATTATACACACTCATGATATTTAATCGGTTTACACGACATAAGTTGCATTGGACACGATTAACTGACGGTCGCCATTTATTGTTTGAATAATAAATGAGATTGCGAGGGCTACCCACCGTAATCAATGTATTGCTATTACGGGTAATAGCAGAAAAGTGGACCAGCAGGCCTAGCCAAGGTACAAACGTTTCATATCGATTTTCTTTCTACAATCGTAAACGCCTCGACGTAAGCGATTGTAGAAAGCGCTAAATTGGTAGCCAAGTTGACACGACTGAGTAGATCGCTCGTTCTCTAATGTCTGTAGAAAAAAACCTACACTTTAGTCTATGGTGAGCGTTCCTACCAAAGAGTATAGCGATCAACATTGTAGAAACGATAACATTCTATTCTATCATTTTGAACGATTAAACTTGTCTACGAATTTTCTATTCGTTTGTGTTGATCACATGATTTAACGTTGAGATGATGTTATTCTACTAGCGTTAACGATTGTAGATTGTTGGCAACTTGGCTAAGCTTGCAGAACTCTCAGGCGCCCCCGGGTCCTTTCATTGTGTTTGAATTCATAATAATACATAATTTAAGTATGTAAAAGAAGCTTCGTCTATTTTTATTATTTTTATTTAAAAGAGTGTCCATGGAGTTTCTTGCCCGTTCTTCTCCATAGAGATCTACGTTAGGGAATGGGCAACTACAGTACTTTCTCAAGTTATTATGCCTTGTGACTGTGACTGTAGGTTTGCTTTTTTGTATTTTTGACATTCTAATTGAATTAAATGCTTTGAGTTTGAGTTTTAACAGTTCACGGATTTTGAGGAGGCATTAGGGTGATTTGCCCTGGGTTAAGACAAGGGATATTTTTTTTCTTATGGGATAATAAGCTTGGGATGATAAAAGAACATCTACGAGTATGTCGTACTTATTACCCATGTATGCAAAGAAATAAATGATTTGATTTGAAAGTTCAACTTCAGCGCGGTTGAAGCCACGAATAAAAGCTAGTACTAAATATTTTATACAGAACGATATGCATTACATACGAGCTTCTTTTGGTTTCGTGAATATTAACTGAAATGAAAAACTGTGTAAACATTCATGAATAGTAAAAATCACTTCAGACAATGAGATGTCTAAAGTTTTTTTTTTGTTAGTATGTGTGACGGGATTATAGTTTTTATCTAATAGGCGAGACGACAAAAAAAATCGAATTAGTCCGTCAGTTATATTATCAAAAAATATTTTACCCGTGTTTTTCTTTTGTTACGTCAACCAAAATTGACGAAGATATGACGCTTTTAAAATTCTCAATACGTCACGCCTTGGTAAAATTTTTAGCTAGTTCTGACGTCACAAGCCCCCACTCCCGAGTTTTGATGCGTTTATCTTTTATATTCATTGATTCACAAAAACAAAAAATACGTGTCCATTAATTTCCAATACTCTAACTGACGGACTAAATAGATTTGCAATTTTTCGATACTGTCGTCATGCCTATTATTAACATTGCTTCGCAGAACTGTGGAAATGCAAAGAAAGTCTAAGTTACCGCAGAGTTTACTAAGTATTTGTACTGCGATAAGTTCGCAATACGAATACGAAGGAAGTACGAATTGAGTGGCAAAAGAAAAGGCAGGCTTTTGTCCTGTACAGTAACCTTGCACCATAGAGTTCAAAAGTCATCATTCATCATCATCATCATTTCAGCCGAAAGACGTCCACTGCTGGACATAGGCCTTCCCCAAGTGTCGCCACATTGTCCGATCCCGTGCGAATCGCATCCAGCGGATTCCCGCAACCTTCACCAGGTCATCGGTCCACCTAGTGGGAGGCCTTCCAACGCAACGTCTACCGGTTCGCGGTCACCACTCCAGAACTTTTCGGCCCCATCGGCCATCCGTTCTGCGAGCAATGTGTCCTGCCCACTGCCACTTAAGTTTGGCAATTCTTCGGGCTACGTCGGTGACCTTGGTTCTCTTGCGGATGTGTTCATTTCTGATTCGATCGCGCAAGGAAACTCCGAGCATAGCCCTCTCCTCTCAAAGTAAATAAAAGGAAATACTAAAAACTAGAGATAGCAAAGCTTGCCTGGAAAATTGAGATAACAAAACTGACAAAGATCGCACAACCTAAACCACTGGGTTTAGAGTGGTAACATTATTAGAGAGTTCTTTTATTAATGTTGATGAGCATTATAGAAGGATTTTTTTAAACCTACCATACCACCAACCCCACAATAATGTTAAATAAGGCATCATTATCAGCCTAGCCTTTTCCCAACTATGTTGGGGTCGGCTTCCAGTCTACCCGGAAGCAGCTGAATACTAGTATTTTAGATGGAGCGTCTGCCATCTGACCTACACAACCCAGTTAGTAGGTACTGGGTAATACGATACCCCTTGGTAAAACTGGTTGTCAGATATTAAATAAGGCATGACAGATAATATTTTTTCAAAAACGAAAAATCCCATCGAGCACATGTCTCATGGCTAAAAAAAAACAGCGACACCGTTCGATCTTCTTGCCAAGGTCGTTCCTTGGATGGGTGACCAATCCATTATTATACCGAGTTTCTTCCGTGCCTTAAAAAGCACGTTTAAGCTGTTGGTCCCGGCTGTCATTTGTAGATCTTTGACAGTCGTTCCAGGTAGTTAGTGGCCCGAAAGTCTGACAACCACTTACCTAAGGGTATGGTACTAATTGTGTTGTAGAGGTCAGATAGGCAGTCGCTCTATGCAAAATAACTATTTTCAATAAACTTGTTTTTCAAATCATTCATAAAACAGTTTTACAGATGTTTGCCAACACTTCCGTCAACATCACTCGAGCCAAAACCCTTGTAGCACTTTACAATCGCTAATAATTTGCTGGTAAGAATAAGAATAGGTAAACAAGAGTAACTCCATCGAAGGAGTTTCTTCAACGAGCGTTACTATTACTACGGTCTTTTCATAATAATTTGCTTCTGATAACTGCAAGCCAATAGCAACCTTATTATCATAATGTAAACATCACTATAATTTTGACAGAATTGTCTGTGACAGCAACCGTATTGCTACGGCTATAAAAGTCACTGTGAATTTGACAGCGATGCAAGGGCGGAGGTCAAAAACTGTGAAAGAACTTTCTCCAAACAGTCTGTACCAACATAACAAAACATCACGCCTATAATACCCGAAGATTTAGGCAGGGGTGTGCCCCTTATTACACCACATTTCGCCAGTTATGTTATAGTCCCAGGTAATATGGGGCAAGCGTAACAACCGGAGACAAATCCAGACCCCGTGGCCGCTACTGAGAAATACCTAATGGAAGAAGAGCGAGTCGGACTCGCGCACCGAGGGTTCCGTACTAACTTTTTAAAGGACAAACTTAACTTTGCTGTTCGATCCCATTAAACGGGTTGAACCAACCGCAAATAATAAGTTTGTAAAAGTAAAATCACTTTTATTTTGTTATTAAACTACATATTTACAGTTTTCAGATTTTCCCTTTACATGTGCTGTAAGACTTTGCTTCTTGCCTTTCGTGATTCTAGGTCAACGAAAACTACCATATAGGTTTTCGACCTATAGGGTACTTCCGGTTGACCTAGAATTGTCAATTTTGGTTAAAAGCATGGTTTTACAGCACAAGTAAAGGGAAAAGCCCGAAAAATAAAAAAAGTCGAAAATTAAGGTAAATTTTGGTATTTACAAGTTTTCGCGAAAATCTAAACTTGCCCATATCTTTTTATCGTGTTGACTCAGGACCTTGATTTTTATACACCTAATAGGGACTATAGACCTCAGAAAATCGGTGTTCCTGAGAAAATCGGTGTGACAGACGGACAAGAATGTGATCTTATAGGTAAGGGTTACTTTTTTTACCTTTTGAGGTACGGAACCCTAAAAACACTTTACCCGACCTGGGAATCAAGCCCAGGACCTTATACTCAGCAGTCGCGCTTGCGACCACTAGTCCAACAGGGCAGTTAGTACCAACACTATTACAATGTATTCTTCACATAATCACCCAAAATCTGGCCTCCATAGAATGTCGAACCGTTGGATTTATTGAAGATCCCACATTCCCCTGTTGCTTTCCTTCGGAATGGAATTTAACATAAATTGCTGCGTTGGCCTACGTTTCTAATCGGAGAATTGCCAGAATAATTCTCTTTTATTCATATTACGCTAGTTGCAAGAGGTACCTATCAGTTTGTTTCGACTGGGTACCAAATCTAAAACCTTTTCCAAGATGTACAGAACGAGAGATTTCTGGTCTTAGACAAGTAGCAAACGCTTCAAAACTTGTCTCTTTCGATGTCGCTTGTCAGACTGTTATACATACATAATGATTCACATCAAGCGAAAATTGGGACGACTTGTGCTCAAAATACCCACTTATACGGGATAAGACATGCCCAAGAAAATTATGGTCTTTCATTCTCTTCAATTTCGCCTGGTGGAAAGTGATATGACTTCTACGATGGAACGAGCATGCCCAGAAGATTCATAAGCATCTTCAAAGCGGGAGTGCATAAGCACTCCCGCTTTGAAGATTGACGAATTATAAGTAGCAGGGATCACAAAAGCTGGCGGCGAGGTGAGCACTTTGACTGTACGCGTCATAAAATGTGGAAGAAAATCGCAACGGATTTACGAAACTCTCACCACGTTTGGAAGTGAAAGGGATATAAATGGTGGGTTGAGGTGGGTGGGTCTTTAGATTAAACGATCTGTTACTTGTTCCTCTCAGTTATCTAATCTCGAAAGCAAATAAACAATCAAATTAAACATTTCAATCTATATTTTGATTTTGGGTTGATGCATGGAACTAATAAGTACTTAATGGATAATGCATGGAACTATTAAGTTCTTATTGGGCGATGTTTCATCAAATGTAACATCAGTATCAATTCCGAAACAACCGAAAAAAGTTTCGAAGCTGTGATATGATACCGTAATAGACAATATTGTGAAAATCGCTTTAGAACTTTGATTACAAAGTTTCAGGCGAAGAGACAAATAAACGTTGGTCGTTAGATTGCCCGAGTTTATGTTTCTGTCGACGATTAGCAAAGTTTTATAATCCAACTAGCACTCCTCCCGTGACTTCGTTCGAGCGTATTTTGAACTGTGTCCTTGAAATTTCAAACAAAAATTGAGAAATTCAATGGAGTGCAGGGACTTCCTTTAAATAGTAACTTCAGAATAATAATAATAATAACAAGACTTATCATTTTCCTATACAAGTATTTGTCTCAATCTTTACACCAAAGGAATAAGATATTTCAACTGAATAGAAAAAAACTAGAACAAATAATACATTCTAATGACGGAACATATTGACTGCAACAGTCGGGACCCTTAATGGATTGAATTTAGTCTGTTGCAGTCAAAATGTTCCATCATTAGAATTTATTATTTGTTCTTGTTTTTTTCTTTTCAGTTTTCATTTAAAGTTATTAGTTATTTTTTACGCAGTCGGGTTTTTTTATTTTTTTTTATTATTTTTTCATTCTTCTGTGTATATGAATCACTAAGGGTGTATAGTATACATAAGTCTATGGAGGGGATTTAAAGAAAACATCTGTACCAAAGTGAAGTGAGTGCCCGTTGTCATGAAGTATCAGCCTAATCCCTAATCTAATCCTTTTAATGTTAGTTTCTAAGCCTTTTCACGCTTGGCTCGCATACAGGACTCATTTAAATCGAATCAGGTTTGTAAATGAAATTAATACAGTAATCCAATTATCATAACATCACGTCTGTAATCCCGAATGGTTAGGCAGTTGTATAAGTAATAGTACAGTACCATTACGCCAGTTATATTTAACTCCCGTGTAATAGGAATCGAGCCTATTGCCATCAACTGAAACTCCGTGGCTGCTACTGAGAAACTCCTGATGGGAAAACCCAATAACAATAGGGACTAGGGGGCCGAGTCTGCTATTACAATAGTGTCACAATGGTCTTTCATTGATTTCATAATTGTTGATCGATGACAACGGTCATTTTGCAAAAAATCGTAATCTGCTAAATTCATAATGGTCGATCATTGTTCGGACAATGGTCTCATAATAGAATTGTGATAAAATGACATTGTTGTATTGCCATTATTAAAAAACCTTAATAGAAATGATTTTCGAAAAACTAGAATTAATTTGAACATCTAATCATTATTTATTAGTGTTCTATGCAATCTGAAGTAGTAAGAAGTTCGTAAATAGCAAAAAACATTAAGTCATGTGTAACGCGGATTAATGTGAAACTATAAAATTCAATAATATTTATCTGTTTAGCTGTCAAAGTCAAATGTGACATTACTGCCTACTGACGTTTTATCCGTTTTTATTTCTAGCGGTCGGTGTTTTGATTTATTTTCATTTAAGTGTTTAAAATTATCTTTAATATAGAAGCCTATATTTATAGCAATACAAAATGGTGCTAATTGAGCAAATTTCGGCTGGAACTGTCAAAATTTTAGGAGATTACCGCGAAAGTCAGTCATTCATTTGTCATTGTGTTCAAGATTACCATTCTTTGCCATTTCTTTCAATGGAGTGTCAGTGGTAGATCATTGGAAAGTCATAATGACGCCACTATGTTAGTAGATTACGAAACTTGTCAAAATCAACTATTATGAAATCAATGATAGATCATTGTGACACTATTGTAATAGCAGACTCGCCCCCCTGGAAATCAAACCCGAATGTTCCTCAGTCGCGATTGCGACCATCATATCACCGAGATAGTAATCCAATACGTATCGAAAGTCCTTAAACTTCTATCTATGATCCATCAATCATCTATCTATATTAAAAGCCTGCAGTGTCACCCATCAATTTTTTTGAATATTTTAGTATGGAGCATGCCTAACTGTCCGCCATTTTGTTTTATTTTCAAAATCGCAGCCGCGCATAAAACCTTTATTGATTGATAGCTGGCAGTAATGCAAACAGTTAATGGAGGGGGTGCTGAAGTTCTAAGGGGGGGTCATCCATAATCTACTTAACTTTTTCCAGGTATTCTGATGAATAAGGCATGTAGGTATGGAATATTATCGTTCGGTTTAGAAACTTCAAATTTGGTCTTTTTGTTTGGTCTTGTTTCATTCTGTCTCCTGCTGATATGGAGGGAAGTGGAAATTACGGTAGTTTTTCCTACTACTCCGCTATATTTTTCTGATTAATTTCGTTGCGGGATCCAAGACTGTTAAATTCTTTCTCTGGGACTTCGTCGAGTTTCATTGTCTCGGCGCTTTTCTGGTGGTCGCCACTGTTGATTCTGGCTTTCAGGAGTTACAGTGGTGTGGGAATAGTGGGGCTGGCTTGTGACATAAAAAAAAAACTTGATATTTGACACAGACGCTTCTATAAGATCGCAAAATTACAAACTAAAAATATACCTTAACACCCCCTTCTAAAATTTAGGGTTGTTTTTTTTTGGAAAATTAAGGTTTAAATTATAAAAATAATATAAATATGAAATAGATTTTTAACAAAACACATATTCATGATTTATTATTTTTGATCGGATATATGATCAAGAAGAGACTTGATTGTTATTTTTTGCTCTCTAATTAATTATGTGCTGTTCCACTCAAACACTCAAGTTCAAATTGACTAACAATGTCAAATAAATGTCTTGACATACATTATTATAACAGTCTAGCCTGGTCTATTGTTACCAAACAAAATACCTGACTCCAATTATGTTTAAATAGTAAACCAAGGTAATTACAAAAAAAAATACCTCTAAAAAGGAAAAAATATATAAATATTGTCCATTTACCTACGTTTAATACAGGGTGTAAACAGACTCTTCACGAAGCCGTCAACCAAGCATTCTGTACCTACATCAAACTAAGTAACTCAACGCAGAAATTTTTGATTTTTGAAATGACTTTTTTTTTTGGGATGAAATATCACGTTTTTCGGTAGACGCAAATATAACGCACTTAAAACAATGTGCTGATGGATGAATTGAACAGTACGGGGGTCGTGAAGGTGTTTAAAGTAAAAAACCTTACAATAAGAACATGGTATTTAAAAAAAAACTTGTGAAAACTTGTGAAAAAGTTGGTACTTTAACCCCCAATATCTCCGTAACTAGAAAGTTCCCAGGTTCCGTTTAAAAAAAAATTGAATGCAATGATGGGGAGAACAAGTACCTTTCGGCTTCGTTAAGATTCTTTTTGCACCCTTTATAAGTATAATATTTTAACCCAAGAGTCGTCGAGTCGGGTGTCCGTTTGTTAATCACTTCCTAGACATATCTCATCTACCTGTACTAAACGGTATACTTTTGTAATCATTGACAAGTGACAGGATTTCAAATTTCGAACCAATCTGACCTGTGAGAGTTGATAAGTATCTTTTGACCAACTAGAAAAGAGGTAATGATCTACAAACGGTTAACACACTATTTTCTTGAAACATATACGCGCGAGCTCCGAGAATGATTTCATAATTTAGTACTCCGTGCGAACTAAATTATGAAGTCATTTTATGAGGGTATTATGTACTTGAAATAAAACCACTGTTGATTTAAGCAAGCTACCGATGCCTCGGAACTCGCGCGCGGACTCTAGCTAAAAACACTCTCGATAAACTTATCAAAAACGGTTCAGACTCACCAATAGAGACTACAAACTAATAACACCCTCCTTTTTAAAAAGAACCTAATCATTTTTTGTTTAGGTAGGTTTAAAATATAATACTAGTAAGGCACTCTATTGTTTTACCTCGTTAATGCATCGTTATAACTTTACGTAAAGAAGAATTGGTTTAACTCGAAAAGAAACATAATCATTAATATTTTCTTACCAAGGAATTTCGTTTCCGTCTTATAAGTTATAACCTAGCCATTCGTATGAAATAAATTTTAAAGACCTCGTATTTTATTTATAAACGTCGTATTTTCCGTGCTCTGTGTTTTTTCTGTAATTCTTACTAAGGCCCTATTCGCTGCTCGATTTCACGGTATAAATATAAAGAAATATCAAACAATTACTCTTCTCAAAGTGTATTTATTGCTTTGAATTTCTTTTGTGTTTACAAGTTCAAAACCTGATCAAAAAGCGAGATCTTTTATGACGAACTAAATGCTATGCAACGGAGCGTGTGTGACTCTGAAAGAACCGTACATATTACTTCATTGAATAGCGTTTTCGCTGCTGCCAACTGTAAGTTAATGGCAACAGCAAATCGTCCCGTCCCTATTATGTTAGCAGTAAGGTAGGTTTTCGTTATTGTAGTGTTCCTACCGAGTTGCGGGTGACCGTTCTTGTAGTGGCAGTAATGGCGGCGGCCGGAGTGAAGCCAGGCGCGCTAAACAAATACATTGAGCCACTCGGTAGCCGAGTGCCTAATAAATCTGTTTTTTAAACAAACAGACAGTAGCTATAGAGTTTAGACCATTATTTTTGCTTCTTTTGGTGATTTAAATCGAAAGTGTATTAAATAATGCGGGCGCTACTGGCGTCTTGTTCATACTTAATATCATCATACCATACAGCACCCCCATTTCATAAAACACTTTCCATTACCCCAGATTTTGAAGGAAATAGCTTCATAATGTTTGACACATTTGTCTATTCATTGTATACACATCCATTTTGATACGTACACACACATTACACTATCTTACTCTCTCTCTCACACACACAACACCACACCACATACGACCTTTCCACTTCACACTCACACTTCACACACTTACAAACACAGAGCACACGCATTTTTATTTTTGGATTTTATTTCATTAGTACTTTTTCTTGTTATTATTTTTTACAATAGTCCTACAATGACATGTCCTACGCTCTTGTAATTGTCATAATCCCAATCTCGGTGAGGGGGGGCAGGAGTCCATAGCACAGGGTATCCTGGTTTGAATTCCTGAGTCCAACAAGCCTTTGTACCTCCAATATTTGTAATACCTCTATATTATAACTCTCCCACAAAGTACTGTGGGAGAAAATAAATATTTTTATTCATCAACGTAGATGAAACGGTGATATCGTTGACCTGATAAAATGAGAGTAGGTGATGTGACGTCCACCAACCAGAATTAGGCCCGCGTGGTGAATATATTGCCCATTCCCTCTCATAGAGAAGAGGCCTGTGTTTAAGCAGTGGGAACATATTAGTCTGATTAGATTATGCAAACTAATATGCATTGCCATTGTAAGTGTGTTACGCAATTGGAGTTAAATAAACAAAGAAGTTTCTAGTTTTTTACTAGGATCGAAAGAAATAAGATTGGAAACAAAAGAAGAATTAACAAAGAAGAAACAAATGGGGTTTAGCCACGATCACGACTCCGCGCATTCTTGAACATAACTGGTCGGACGCTACGTTGTGCGACCAAAGTTTCTCCCTAGTTTTGACCAAAAGTCGCTTCTGCGCCCAAAAGTCGTAGTTGTGGCTCTGAGTAGTGCACAAGGTCCCTAAGGGGTTAAATGAATGATTTAATTTTCTAAGGATTTCCGAGGATTTTTGAAGCTAAAACCATCATTATTCTCTTGCCCTTATCCTAATTCATTTGGGGCGGCGCAGCATGTCTTCTTCTTCCATACTTCTCTGTTACTCGTCATCTCATTAGACACCTCCTTTCTTGCCATATCATTTATTATACAGTCCATCCATCGTTTCTTTGGTCTTCCTCTACTCTTATACCCATCCACATTCTCAGAACTTTCCTCACGACATTTTCCTCATTCCTCCGCATTATTGCACATACCACGACACGAAAAAACATATACGTATTTTTGTTTCAAGGCTAAAGTTATGTGTGTAATCGTTGTTTTGGAAATTAAATTCAACCCCCAGGTTTGAGCTCTTGAGAAGTTGTCATTAGAAGATTCCATCTGGCAAGGCGCGTAAGACCCAATTTAGTGAAGTAAAATATGTTTTTCACTTCTCATTCTCTGAAAGTGCTTATTTGTGCAGGATATAGGCTGCATAAAATCGAATTTTGTGCACAAGTGCAATAACGTATCTACTCATAAATGTATCTATATTAAGGCAAAGAAAATGAATTATTATTTAATAATATTATTAATAATAATATAACTAATGATGCAACTCTGCGCACCTTCCTGATGGCGTGTATGGGGCAATGGAGGACAGTCCTTCGCTATCCAGGATGTCGGCAAATTCAGAGGAATAGCGAGCCGATAAGGATAGAGCGAGGTATATTTCAGGGCGATAGTTTGAGTCCACTTTGGTTCTGCTTGGCCTTGAATCCTCTTAGCACACTGCTGGAGGATTCAGGTCTAGGCTATCGGTTGCGGAAAGATGGTCAGGTTATATCTCACCTCCTTTACATGGATGACCTAAAACTCTTTGCCCCCAACGACTTGCGACTGATGGAGTTACTGAAGGTAACTGAAACTTTCAGTAGCGCCATCAGGATGGAATTTGGTGTGGACAAATGTGCGGTCATGCATGTAAAGCGAGGGGAGATTGTGGAATCTGTGGGAACCCAGCTCTCGGATTCCATAACACTTAGATCCCTCTCAGCAACCGAAACCTATAAGTATTTGGGTATGTCGGAAGCGCTGGGCATCAATGTTGCTGACATGAAGCAATCGTTGAAGGAGCGCTTCTTTGCCCGCCTGAAAAAAGTATTTAATAGTCTTTTATCAGGTGGAAATAAGGTGCGTGCCTTCAACGGTTGGGTCATGCCGGTTTTGATGTACTCTTTCGGCATACTCAAATGGACTCAAACAGAACTAGACGCCTTGGATACGAAGGTCCGTAAATTGTTGACGGCATATCGAATGCATCACCCACGTTCTTCGGTTATGAGACTGTATATCCCGCGGAAGTGTGGGGGTCGAGGCTTTTTAAATGCCAAGACTCTCCACAATCGCGAGATATGCAGCCTCAGGGAATATTTCCTAGGAGCCAATGTGGGAATGCATCGAGATGTGGTCGCGATGGACAAGGGCCTCACCCCGCTCTCCTTGGCTAAAGAGAACTGGCGCAAACCTCCAGTGCTTGACACTAACGACCGCATGGAAGTATGGCAGAGTAAGGAGCTTCACGGACGCTTTTTCCGGGCCCTGCATGGGCCCGATGTAGACCTATCAGCGTCCGTAGCCTGGCTACGTTCCGGGGACCTATTCGGAGAAACGGAAGGTTTTGTCTGTGCAATAATGGATGAAGTTATGATGACGAATAACTACCGGAGATTTATTGTGAAGGATGGCACGGTTGACATATGTCGGGCATGCCACCGTCCAGGCGAATCAATCCGTCACATTATCTCTGGGTGTTCTCGTCTAGCTAACGGAGAATACTTGCATAGGCACAACCTTGTAGCCAGGATTATCCATCAGCAACTTGCTCTAAAATACAACCTTGTGGAATCGGAAGTGCCTTACTATAGGTATGTGCCCGACCCAGTTCTCGATAATGGCAGTATCACATTGTACTGGGATCAATCCATCATCACTGACAGGACTATTGTAGCCAATAGGCCTGATATAGTGGTGGTGGATCGTTCAGAGCGGCGCGCAATGATTGTTGACATAACGGTCCCGCATGATGGGAACCTCGTGAAAGCCGAGAAAGATAAACAAATCAAGTATCTTGACTTGGCTCGCGAGGTTGTCGACATGTGGGAAGTGGATTCAGCGATGATTGTGCCGATAGTCGTATCAGCCCATGGCTTAATTGCCAAGAGCCTCGATCAATACCTGAGGAGGCTCTCGTTAGGCAGCTGGATCAAGGGCTTGATTCAGAAAGCGGTACTCCTAGACACGGCTCGTATTGTTAGGAGGTTCCTATCTCTGGAGCCCTGACCGCCGGTAGCTTGGACCCTGCTCCCGATACCGGTGGGCTACAATTTTTTATATTTTTAAATGTTTTTATATTTTTTTTTGTAAAGAATATTTAAAAATGTAATTAATTTGTTAAAAAATAAAATAAAGGAATATAACTAATAATATATTTAATAATATTACTTTAATAATATTATTGTTATTTAATAGTATTTACTTTAATTTATTTGCCTTATGTGTTTTTTAAGACATAAAAGATATTAAAATTGAAATTTAAGTACGGTAGGTTATTTAAATAATTTAAGAAAATAATTATTACAAAATTAATTTAATAGTAGGCTGTATAGGTCTGCAGCCCAAGCCTAATATCAATGTCGTAGGATTTAAAAAAATAAAGCGGCGGAAAAAAATTCCTTCAGTTTTCAAAACTGTACTAATTTTACTTTGAATTTTAATTAATTAAAAAAAAAACATTTTTCTTTTCTGGTAGCTCCCCTACATGTGAAGTATTAAACTTTAATATTAAACTTTAGAGTGCATTTTTTTTTCCAGTAGCCTCCCCCCCCCCTCTAAAAGGTAAACTCGGCTTGAAAAATCTGGTAAATTAATGATGATAGTGCATTTTATGAACTTTTAAGGAAAACTATAGCGGTTAAGATAAGTTTATTAATTTAGCAGTAATAGTCGTTGAATTATGGTGTTGGATAATTTTCTACAAAATACAAAATCCTTAGAATAAATCCTATTTATAAGATGAAGTAGTTGCTTGTTTATAATGGGTTAAGACTTGCATTGAAAAACAAAATCTAAAATATAACGGGCTACTACGGAACCCTACACTGCGCGTGGCCCGACACGCACTTGGCCGGTTTTTAATTCTTCTTGAGGATGTGGATGTACGTTATTTGCATAGATATTTTGTACCGATCCGGATCGTAAGTAACCATGCGATACGATTCAAAGATTGTATCGAATCGTCCTCTGGGACGCACTATATTTACATTTGTTTCGATCAAAATGCTAGTATTGTATTGCCTACTTACTTATGAATACTAGGCAAATCAGGATGGCCCAATTAACGAGGAAGCCATCCAAGCCATCCCGTCTTGGATGGATTCTCATAAAATGGCGAGAAGATCCGCAATATCGATTTTGAAATTCCATTGTATTGACTGATCATGCAATTTAGGTCAATGTGGTACGACACGATCTATTCCATTCCGATACTAGTACGTATTTGTATCGATCAAATATATCGGAGTATCGGATCCTGTTGTACTGATACTTTATAATATAAGATCTTATCGTGCATCACTGGTCAGTTTTAAAACCAGTATAAACCGACCTCTTATTCTTAGAAACTCAGTATTGCGCCAGAAAAAATGTTCAAAGTGAAATATAAAGGTGGTCGTTGAAGCCAAGTGCTTGCATTGTACGTTATGGGAAGTAACGAGGTTTACCCTTGTCAGGTAGGGGGTGTAAATAATGGCAACCTGATTTCATCATCATGATTAGCATTTGTTCTAGCTTTGGAATTGTGCTAGTAAAACGATATTATCTATAAAAAGGTATTTAGGTAAGTACGTCAATATCGTTGGATCTCTAAGTTTTTCTTTATAACACTAGCACTACTCTAGTACACTCACAACTTTGTTCAAAAAATGTGATAGCTCGGCATTATATACGTGATATAAACATAATTTATAGTCTATGGCTCTCACGAATAATGTAGCTTCATAATGTAGCTAGCCAGTGAAAAAATGTTAGAATTGAATCGTTAGTTCCGGAGATTACCCCCTACATAAAAACTTATAGTCGTCGTGTTTTATCTTTAATCTAAAGGTCGTGTGGTAATTGCTTCCTAAAGCATTCCATTTTTAACCGGCTTCCAAAAAGAGGAGGTTATCAATTGGTCCGATTATTTGGTGTGGTTGTTCAGCGATATCTTCGCCAATAATTGTGAACCGATTTCGATGATTCTTTTTTCTTTGGAAGAAAATTACTTCGCGGGGTCCCGTTTAATTGATGCTGATCTTCGGGGATATACAATGGAACTCTTTAATTATAGACGAGAACCAAGGTTACCGACGCCGACGTAGCCCGAAGAATTGCCAAACTTAAGTGGCAGTGGGCAGGGCACATTGCTCCCAGAACGGATGGCCAATGGGGCCGAAAAGTTCTGGAGTGGCAACCGCGAACCGGAAGACGTTGCGTTGGAAGGCCTCCCACTAGGTGTATACCGATGACCTGGTGAAGGTTGCGGGAATCCGCTGGATGCGAGTCGCACGGGACCGGTCAATGTGGCGACAGTTGGGGGAGGCCTATGTCCAGCAGTGGACGTCTTTCGGCTAAAATGAGATGAAAAAAAAATCGAGCTTTTCCCATTAGACTTTGGGAAATGCTAGGTCTTACCAATGACAGTTGATACCTAAATGTTGGTTTTGAGAATAAACAATGAGTATTTCTTAAATATCTGGCGACTGATGATGACATACTGTATAACTAAACCGAGCGACCAACTGAGTGAAATAGGTTAGAACCACGACTGTGCGAATCGAGATAGTCGCAGTAACTATGCTAGGGCACCCCGAGCAAATGGCTTAGGTCTGACCACACACGCGCGAGCTGAGTGAGAGTAACAGCGGTTCAGCGGCAGCGGCTGGCGAGCGCTTCGTCTTAGTTGGACGCGTATTTTTAATCGCCCTCTTCACGATTTATTGTCACTTGCAGTTATTCGCCCTTTTTTTTCGGATGGGAAATCATCAAGGTCTCCCACTCTGAGCGGAAGGGAGTGCAGTCAGACTTTTACTGACTAAAACCCATCCATGCATCCTTCTTAGCCCTTTGTGTTCCAGGGCCGCGGTATCTCTTTCGAACAGCCGCGCATGGTGTGAATGGTGTATAAGTTCGAAATGAACCGTGATCACAGAATAGTTCGGGCTTTAACTATTTAGAGTTGGTTAAATCTTATGTCTTACTGGAAAATCTTAGGATTTACCGTAGTTCGGGCTTTTACAGTAACATAATAAATATGTAAAAAAAAACCTGGCCGATCCGTGAGGGTATTATTAGGGATCGAGATTAGACTAATGCTTTGTGGCGTTTTGTAATTTGAGCACAAAAATCATGCATTTTAAAATTAATTAATAAGTTTACTTTCATGAATATTTTATGTTTCGTTTTTAATTTGGTACTATCATTAGTGTAGGTATATACATTTAAGCTCCTTTCTGATCGGACAGGTTTTTTTTAAAAATATTCTTAATTAGATCACTCCTTTCTGATAGATGCTGAAGAAATGAATGACAGGAGGCACAGTACTTACTTCTTATAAGCGTATCGCCTTGGGTCGAACCCGACAATAAACCGCGGGCATGGCTGGTACGCTATGGTGTCTGCCGGCGTCTCATCCCAGCAGGAAAACCCGTCGAAGTTCCGAGGGCACCAAACGTCATCTTCTGTTCAAACAAACATAACATAGGGGTTAGGCAAAGGCGACATTTCGCGAGTTTTTTTTTAAATTCCATATAAGAGGGGCGATGTATATGTCTATCGGTTGATGGCAATGATCAGTATCTGCCACGGCTGCTACTGAAGAATTCTTGATGGAGAAACCCAATAATACTTTGACAGACCTGGGAATCGAGCCCAGGATCTCATGATTAGCAGTCGCGCTTGTGAAGCCAACATAGCCACAGTAGCCCAACGAGGCAGTCAACATTATTTTACCAAAATCGGTTGGCCTACCATGACCTCTTAACAGTACGCTTGGAAAAGAGATGCCGCTATACAGGACGTCTACATCGAACTCTTTCACACACCGAAGTGACATAAAAGTAATACTTCTGTGAGAACTGTGAGAAGACATGGTACGGGCCCCGGAAACAATATTGCGTTTTCATTAAAACCAGGTGACACCTCAATAAATCCCAAATAAAGGCAGATTGTTGGTTAATTTTCTTTTAATGCTTGGACCCTAGTGGAAACGGTAATTTACCTGACTTTTTTATGTACACTGTTTTCATTCAAGGCTGAAGGAAGATCGACGCACAAACGGTTACCGCATGTTCAGAGCATTTTTCCAAACCTTGGATTTTTTTTCATCAGTTTATAAAAAGAACAATTACTGTTTCTTACAAAAGAGCAATACCTACACGGCCCAAATGTATGTTACAGTTTATGAAGTGATGACTTCTTATGGGAGGGTGACTCGATTCGGAACGGTAACAAAGGAGTTCGGGGACGAAGTAGTTCCTGAATGAATGGCTGACGGATCAACGCACAGCCTAAACCGCTGACCGTAGAGACCTGAAACTTGCAGGGTGTGTTCTTTGTATGACGTAGGCATCCGATAAGGAAAGATTTTCCGAAATTCTACCCCTAAGGGGATGAAAAATGCGTGCAAAGTTTGTATGGGACAACGTGATTCATTGTTCCAATCTACTTCAAATTTTGCATAAAACCTTTTTTAACAGAATTGATGAAGGACGTGTTTCGTATTTTATTGAAATTCATCCCCTAATGAGGTTAAAAAGGGGTAGAAAGATATTGTGGCGGTGATTTGTTTCGAAGTTGATATTAATACTTCTTAGTTTGATTATTACTTTTTATTTTGACACATGTCTAAAAACTCAATCCGATTTTATTCAAAAAAGGTAACCTCACTTAAAAACTTTGATTGTAAAAATATCTGTGTTTGATTTGTTGTCTATACTACAGTGTTTTAGGGATATTTTGTCTGTACAAGGATCTTTTGGCGCGTGGCCAAAATCTTAACTAACGTCACTATTTTGTTTATTTTTAAACAATTTCAATATTAAATAGTTCAACTTAGATTACTTTAAGCTATCACTTCTGTCGAGCGTCCCGAGAAGCACACGTTTTTTTTCTTCTAAAATACCGATGAAAAGTTTCTAGATACCTATAGGTAATCGTTTATGCCTCGACGTCCATCCATCCTGTATATGAAAATCATTTCCGCACGAAGGAAATCTTTAACACCGTACCGTATCGCCTTGAGAGAAAATTTATCATAATGATGACTTGTCTTATCTGAAGTGTTGCCCTTAGATCTTGTGCATTGGTTTATCACGGACACAATACTCACGTAAAATGCGTCATACATTCATTACGGACAAGTATATATTACGAACGTAAACAAAATAGATATCTCCGTATCTATATACTTCGTTAAATCAATAAAGAATCTCAGAAAATTATAAACAAAATAAAGTAATGGCGGACCAAAACATGATCTTTGTAATCTCTTAGCGCGTGTTTGTGCATAACTTTGCGTACAGTCCATTGGCAAAAGATAAAGTTGCTTTAATATATAAATAGATGTTTTATAAGCGGTCACTGTGATGATCAAAACATTTTGAAATCTTATTTATATTTACGGAAATAAAAGTATTCACAAGTGTAAAATCTTTCACTCACTGTACACTTTCACAATTATTTTTACTTCTGGCAACAGCAAGCCACCTTCAACCTTATAGTATCGTGCATTAAGATCACTGTGGTTGACGGAGATGCGGAAATTAAATGCAATTTAACTATGAACGGACTGAAATATCTTCTTTCTCTGTCAGCTACAGTGCCATTAGGAAAAATGGTAAAGTCCTTCCACAGTTTATTTACAACTAGATAATATTTACAAACTTGTGAAGTTTGAATGATTCGACTGTAGTTTTTTTTTGGGTAACTTCGTGTTACCCAACTTTATAGCTAGCTTAAACAATCTGTATAAAAGGTGACAGTTTTATTTATTTACTTACCATTATAATTATTGTTCAGAATGGTGCTGTGGGTGATGTTCTCCAGATAGCACTGTCTCCGTAAGTTCGCAAACCATTGGTACTTTGGGTCACTCAGGTAATCGACAGTGCGAGTGTTATTCTTCATTGTTTTTAATGTGTTACTGACCGGCGCCCATGTTAAAACTGTCTTTAGGTATAATATTTGTTCAACTTTTACAAATGTATTCCAATGTAGGCACACATTTTTATGTTCCCATCCACGGCGACATCTGAAACCAACGATAAAGTTAAATCGTTTATCTTAGTTCACAGCCTTTACACTGATCGCTATTGATATATGTGTAAAGATAAAATCTTTGTTTTTAGGGTTCTCTGGTGAAATAATAAGTCATAGAATGACGGTTCGTAGGTCCTTTTGTTGATAATGAATACGGTTAGACTGTCTGGACGTCAGTTCTTCCAAGCATTCTAGTTGTCAGCGCTGGCAGGTCGGTGCCGATAATAGTTAGAGAGCCCACGACACTAAACCTAGTTCGATAAGACTCCCAGGTGAGATATTATATAATTAGTCGCGTTATTAAATGGGGGAAACACGAAATAGCGATGCTGCAATGCAAAAAACCTCAAGGCGCTATTAAAAAAAAATAACGATTCTTAAATTACCAAATAATTGTTTTTTTTTTGTAATAGCGCCGCCAGGTTTTTGTAAGTGCTGACAATTTCTGACAGCCAGCGTTCTACGTGTATACGCTCTACGGAAATAGCCAAAAAATTAGAAAACATAAAATCTCGACAAATGAAAATCATTTTAAAAGTCTATTTTACCGTTGAAAAGTTTAGAAAGATAGAGGGGTTCTACGTGTGGGTGCACTAGCATAGAAAGACCGGTGAGCGAGTAACACTTAGATCTATAATCTTATCTCAAAAAGATTGAGCGTTATTATTTGATGAATGCTTGTCCAATTAGATGAGTCATATTTAAGCAAAGGCAGCAACATCATTTTTTTCATTTTGGCAATTTTTAATGCAGTATGGTAGTAATCCGTCAACTTTACTTGACCGAATATTAAAATCGTATCAAAACCAGCATCATTATCATACAAAATAAATGTTCTAAATTGAGATTGGTAGCAAAACCAGCAACAAACCTTCGTAAGTAGTTGCGGCAGCAACTTCCATCTTTGACCAATCAGGCGTCACTATTTGAACAAACCAAAAGCAACATCCAATTAAGAAAGGCGCATAAGCAGCAATATCCCCACACTGGATGCAAAATCAACAACAATCTTAAATGTATCACCATAATTTAGTATATGTAGTCTTTATTGGGGAATTCTGTTTTAAAGTATCTGAATTTTACATCATTAGTTATGTATGCTCTTAACTAATTTTATCTAAAAACTGCTACATGTAACGTAAACAAAAAAAATTGTCTACTGCCTTTTCAGTAAAAGTTTATGTTGCTGCCTTTGCTTCTTTATGACTCAAATAGTTTTTTTTTATGTTATTCGCAGGTTACCTTATACATTTGGATTAAAAGTGTAACATAAGCATAGCATAATCAGTCTATAGTGTGTCAACTATAGGAACCCAAGCCACGTCTGTGTGTGAGGGGATGGCTGCTGTAATCCATCACGCGGACCCACTGCGGGTTGCTAGAGGCCATGTAGAGTTGTAGAAATGTTTTTAATTTTTTTTTGGTTCTGGGACATTTCTATTATCTCACAATTGTTTCCTGTCAGTGGTGATCAAATAAATTACAAGTATTGCATGTTGTCAGTACAGTTTCTAAACTCTCTTACTTTGTAAATGTTGAGTCATGAGTAGAAAAACATTGTTGAGTAACTGAATACCAGCCGGGCTGAAATGAGTGCGACAAAGTTATCCCCGCAACCTAATAATTATGATTTCTCATAATCTATGCTGTAGGTGTTTCTTATGTATATCTGTAAGGTATGATTTACCCCCAAAATAAACTTTGTTTGCAAAGTTTACTGAAAATAAAAGTATTTCTTCATACGATTTGGACTTGTAAGAAAGCGACTTAAAATAGTTAAATAGTACATTGTTACCCTAGGGGTGAAAGTAACTTATTTAGTCCCGAGACGGGGTTTGGTGCTCGAGCGCAGCGAGGGCGCTAATAGTTCGAGGGACTAAATAAGTCTTTAACCCGAGGTAAACACTGTGCTTTTCATTACGAATACAAGGAAAGTAAAAATAAAAACATGAATCAACTCGAAAAAAAAATTAAGATCGGATTGCCAGCCGCCTATTTTTTTTCTATGGCCGGCCAGCTATTCAGCCATTACCTATTTTTCATTTTCATCATCGAAAAAATGGTAAATATTTTGCCCAAATCTATGTTATTTTAATAAAGAAATCGTTGAAACTTAAATAAAACAAGTTATTTAAAAATATATATTATTTAATTAATACTTAAGTTTGTTATTTCAATTTTACATCGTGGCTGTATAGAAAGTGGGAACATGGTTCAATAGAAAAATTAACAATTTTTTTTTCATCCCCCCATCTCGGAAAGAGTATTTTTGCTTTTCGATATCTGAGTGCAAAAGTCGTTTTTATCCTCTAGAGGATAAAGTAAATTGAATTTAGAACATCGTGTGCACTAAGTTTGTGAATTCTAAACATCATTAAACCTATTTACTTCTACCTCCATGGTGCCGAATTTATCATAGGTACAACCTTTTTTAATTTGTTAAAAACTCAGACTCGGAACCTTCTTGGTGTACTTTTATAATTTGCTTTGCGCGCGCCATTTTCTTGTCAGGTCAATTGTTAAAACCTTAGGTTAAAAACAAGTGAAAAACGTAAAATAAGTGGTTTTGGCGACCAAGAAGTTTATTTGACGCCAACAGAATTGACTGAAACTGTTAATAATGCGCAAATGAGCTTTCTCCCTCAACAATCACGCGAGAAGGATTTGAAACAGTACGATATTAAAAAAAAATGAAAAAAAAATAGGTAGAAAATGCCCAAGGCATTAAGTCCGCCTTTATACAGTTTTTACTTGTGCATAAAGTTTTAATAAATAAATATTACACTCAACTTAACTAACTGTAGCAACGTTACTTTAAATTTTTCTTAATTGTACCTGAATATTATTTGTTAGAATTTAAAGATTATTCTGTAATACTTACCTATCATAATGTAGTAGTTAACACCTAAACTGAAATAAAAGTAAAAGTATCTTGTGATTGTAAATGTTTTTTTTTTTGCATTTAGTCATTTCCTCGCTGAGGTGGGATGAAAAGTTACGTGTTGCACTCGAGTGCAAAGATTTTTCACCTCGTGCTCTTTTGATTCCCTCGCTAACGCTCAGGATTCTAATTTTTGAATCACTCGCTGCGCTCGTGACTCAATTTTAGAATCCTTCGCTTGCTCGGTTATCAAAATTGAGCACGCGGTTAAAAAGCAACTTTACACTCTTGTATAACAAATAATTATTTTTATAATTTGACAGTTGTCAGTTGAAAACGATTCTCCCTAGGGTTTAAAAGTATTACTTTCAACCCGCTCCTCAGGCAACTTCAGACCTACTTTCAGAGTATGAGTAATGAAAAATATTTTAAAGAGTTAGTTTTCAATAGTCGAGTTATATGAATGTCCTTGGCTTGCTATTATAAAATGAAATACTTTTAATATTGATATTGTTTAATAAAATATTTATTAATTATTTAGGAAAATGTTAAACAAAAATAATCATCTTACTTTTATAATTATTATAAGCCTTATATTGTCCCACGGAAGTGGGAGTGGGCTGGCTACGTAGCAAGAATGCGCCCGGCGAGATGGTCAACGATCGTCACTGGTAGACCGCGGCGACGATCTGATCTCGTTTGCAGGGTGAACATGACCAACTATTGCACAGGTCAGAGAGGTTTGGAAGGAGAAAGGGGAGTCCTTTGCCCAGCAGTGGGACACTCACAAACCACTGCAAGGCAAAGGCCCTTCCCTCCTGCCACATTTCGCGATCTAGTGCAATTGCAGGCCAATCCTTTGAGAAAGAGTCCAACTCATGCACCCATCTACTTCTGGGCCTGCCACGTTATCGTTTCCTGGTACTTGGTGTCCACTGAGTGGTAATGTTTCATTAAATGGCTTATCGACCAATAGCTCTTCCAGGCATTCTCGGTCCGCCAAGCTACTTCTTTTTCTTGTCTTGCTTGGAAGAGACTATATCTGGCCGAGGTATATTCATGGACATAATATTCAATCCACACCCCAAATTTCTTTGTTACGCTCTGTGCCGTTCGTCATCAGTTTTGTCTTGGTCATATTCATTGAAAGCCCGACTAGGACACTGGCGCGGCTCAGATGATCGAGCATTAGGCCTAACTCAGCTGCTGAGGAAGAATCATCTTACGTCATCATCGTCTGCCTAGCCTTTTCCCAACTATGTTAGGGGTCGGCTTCGAGTCTAACCGGATGCAGCTGAATACCAGTATTTTACATGGAGCGAATGCCTATCTGACTTCCACGACCCAGTTAGTACTGGGTAATACGATACCATTCGATAAGACTGGTTGTCAGTCTTTTTGGGCCACTGACTACCTGGTTCGACTGTCAAAGATCTACAAATGACAGCCGGGACCAACAGTTTAACGAAGGATCATCTTACATAAATGGACATTTTACGGAACATCAACGTATAACAATAATGCCATGGTGACTATATTAATTTCAAGTAATTAAAATAATGATATTAAGAAAAATCAAAAAAATCTTAATAAAAACCTACATAAAATGAAATGATATTGTTTTAACGGAACCATTTCAACAAAACGCGTTTTCCTTAGTAAAAACTAGTTTTACCTAGGGAAAACGTGTTTTAACTAAAAACGCTTTCGTTTTAACTGTAACATATTAATATTACCAGCCTATTACTGTCCCACTGCTGGGCAAAGGCCTCTTCTGATACAGAGAAGGCACGAGCATTGATCACCACGCTTGCTCAAGACGGGTTGGCGATTTCAGACTCATATTATAAATATTATAAGTCCAGGTTTCCTCACGATGTTTTCCTTCACCGATCTCAACTTTAACATTATTTTTACAAAATATTTCCGATAGAAAAACCAAGACCAAGTACCTACGTATATGAAACTACAAAAAAAGAACTTAAACATATGAATATAACTTTACAAATTTTACTTACATTTTAATACTACGGATCCCTGCATGCGTGTGCGCACACACTTATCAGGTGTTTATCTCCAAACGACACGAGTACCGAGATAAAATATCTAACGTTAATGGCATTGTTTTAGATATAATATTTTGACAAATAGCAATGCTAATTAATAACTATGTATATAATACTACTATTTACTGCAAAACTATTAAATAGAGCGATTTTAATACGCTTTTATTAGCTTTACCTGTTACTTACTATGTAAAAAATGCTTAGAAGTTAAATTTGACCTACTTCACGATTTCCGATTGAGCTGTTTGCATGGTTAGCCATGCTTTGTCATCCAAACCGACGTCACTTATCTAAATAAATGACGTCATTCTAAATTTAAAATGGTGGAATAGTTATTTTTTTCATGATATGAGTAAAAAATTAAAGGGTTTGCTGAGAAAAATACAAAAAATAATATGATGTCGCACTAAAGCGTGTTTTTTTAAACTACATATAAAAATTTAAATAATAGACGGTATGCGGAAATCTACTCGTAGACCTATAAAGGTGCGGTAAAACCGAGCGGTCTAGAGAGTGTAGCGCGGATTGCGGACAGTGGGCTTGGTCAGATAGTGCACTGAAATGGTATGTTTTAGTTGGAACCTTGGACATTGTTGAACCCTTGTTACTTTACAGCGCATTGATAACCCCACTGGTTTTCTAGTACCATTCTCAAACTCCATGCTAAGGATTTAGAATGTTGAAAAGTCTTTTGATCACCTCGGAATGTTCCAATTTAAAGTTTAATTTCAATTAGTGGGATACTTGAAGCGAGTGATTCATCCCAGAGGCGGCAGCGATGGGATAATAATAAATACAACGCGTTGTTACGCGTAATGATAGTTTTATTGCCCAGGTGCTGGTTTTACGGTATATTCAAAAATAATCGTAAAGGTACGGGCTGTTATAGTTTAAAACTAAAATGGCGTGGAATTGAGGTAAAAACAAGTAAAAACGGTAGGTAATATCCGAATTCAGAAATCTAATTCATTATAATTATCCCTTTAGATGTTAATGGATCGTTACTAAAATAATAATATTATTGTAAAAAAAAACACGCGATGGAGTAACATCATTTTATTTCTCGTATTCTTTTCAGCAAACCCTATCATTTGATAATCATATCATGGAAATGCTTAAAAAGTCTAGTCCGCCATCATTGAGATCTCGCCATATTGGATTTAGAAAGACGTCAGTTAGCGTACCAATACCATGAATTGTCTTCCAACCTACACCAGTATGCAAAATTTCAGCTCCATCGGAAACTGGGAAGTGGGTCTTTAACTTCTAATTTTTTGCATAGTTAGTTCCAGGTGAAAGAGTCTTAACAACGCTCTTCAAATGTTTTCCTAAGTTTAACATTATTTTTAAAAGAGTTGGTTCTTCAAAAAATCAATCATTGTCGGTCCTAGTTTCTGTTTACAATGTGTATACTTGTATAGGTAGGACACTAGGGAACACAACCTGCATGATCCTTTCGTTCTCCTTCCTTTTGCTTAGTTAACGTTCATACGTGTCATACACGCAGTCTGTTACAAGTATACCTAATAAACCTGCCCGTTAGGAGAACATTACCAAATTACCAACAAGGTCAGCGTACCTTTGTCTTTCTAGGTCGTTCTCATTGGGTTTCTACTCACATATCTGTCTTGTAGATAATAATATGTTCTGATTATCACCTCATATAAAGCCAAAAAAAAAAACGAAGTAACAATATCTCTATTTCTTGAATCAAGTACTGACAATGAATAGATTCCTCGCTCAAAAAAACTACTAAACAAAATTTTAATAAATTACATCATCGTCAAAGAGTCGTGATGGCCTAGAGGTTAAGGCCTAAAGTCACCCTATCACACGAGATTCTTAGACACTTGACACTTTTCAAGTATTATGTACAGTCGTGGTCTTTTCCGCCTGATCAGTTAAATTTTTTTTCGCTTAAATCATGCAGAGGCGCCGAGTCACGCCTCCTTAATGTTTAGGCCTATCAGGATAGCGTCAACTTTGACGCGCAAAATAACAATTAATAACTCTCGTTTGGCGTGTGTCGTCAGTGCGCTCGGCCGATCGGTATCTTTTCATTCATTATTTCTATACAAAGTCAACGGGGCGGGGCTAGAGAGCGTTTCTATGTTGTAGGTGAAAGAAAAAATTAGCTTAGTGGTGATCAGGCGGGAGTGTCCTCGATAGTACTTTCTTTATTATTATAAGGTTTTATTTAAGTTGCCTTGTTAGTATTTGTATTGGTCAAATTTTGCAACTGAATTTCAAACTAATTTCCCCCAAACGATTGTACAGAAATTTTGCGTTCTGGTGACAATACATTTATTTGTTGTCACGACTTGATTTTTGTGTGACTTAAACATGAAACAGTAAGTAGTAAGACCTATGATTTCTTACTAACGAATTATTATCTACAATGTAGTACATAGGTACACAAGGAAAAATAAAGCTACAAGCTTTAAAAATCTTTTGGGAATCACGTTTATTGGCTCGGAATAGAAAATGAGACCGCTAAAGGTCACGCAAAAACACAGCTAAAGGTAAATTCTGGGCCTACGAATGAACTTCTTTACATCTATGTACGTATCTAATGTCTATATAAGTAAAAAATAAGGAAGAATGGACTTGAATATTTCAGAGCTAATCCTAGCAATTAACTATGTTGCCTGAGTAGGGATAACAAAAGGGATCACGCTGGTTTGAGATTGGAAAGATACGTCTGTTAATAAGTATGACAACGAAGCAAGTGGCGCCGTCTGTTTATTACAAAGTTACTGGGAGCTATCAAAGGAGGTCGGATAAGAGTGACATTGGCCGATGACTGTCAGTGTAGCGGAGCATAGGTACGTTGGCTCGCGTGGCAGCTGCCATCAGATGACACAATACATCATGAACGGGAGCCGCTGTCGTTAACACGTCACACGAGGAACAGCTATATTCCGGCCCAATCCTCGTTATAATCATAGGTGGCCCACTTTATGATGACGACTTCTACTAGAGACCATCCTACGCCGATAAGTAACTTAGACCGTATCTTGTTAGACTTTGATTCAAACATCTTTATTAAGTAGGTAAGTTAGAGTTTGATTTCAACAGCTTTGTTCTGTTTCTAGAGTCTGAACTTCAACAAATGAAGGTCAACGCACAGGTATAAGCGCTGCACAGAATCAGTTATCCCTCAACTCGACCAGTTTGAAATGCTTGAATGTAACCCCATACTGCAAAGTACACTTATAAGCACTGTAACGGCAAAGCCACGAAAAGGTGCTTTTTAGGTGCGCTATGATCTTAAAAAAACAATTGTTAGTGACTCTCATGGAAGTCAGTGGACCTCACGGATAATACTTTAATAGAGGATATGACTGTTTGTGCAGTTTTGTTTTTCAGTAGAGACGCCGAATCCGTAAACTTAGGTAGGTCGTGTTCAGTCTAGGTTGAGCGGTAAAGTTTACAAGTTGACTTAAACTTTAACACCTAGATGATAACCAGGGATCGGCCTATGTCTAGCAGTGGGTTTTAGGCTGATGATGTAGGCATGTTATACTTTTAAAACAACACGAACAAAATATAGTTAAGCCATTAAATCTGCTATTAAAGTTCCGCCAAAAATTACACATCTTTGAAGTTATATGACAGTTATACTGTACAGAGTTGTACTATGTTTAAGAATAGTTTACTACGATAGGAATGCTGGAAATCTCTGGGATAATCGTTAGACAGCACGTGATACCTATGGCATTCATCTCAATTTTATTTAAACTCTCCGATAAATTGTACATTCAAGTATGAGAAGTTCGGTCTCCAATATCTATTATAATGTTTTGGTTTATAGACGGTACGGCTAGTAGATTTATATTAAAGGATGAATGTTGCTGGTAATGAATCAATTAACTAAATTTAACGTCCTTAATCGTCGCGATCCCCGTAGGCGACAAAGGGGCTGGCTCAATCTCGCTCATCTCACAGCGTGACACAATCGTCACCTGTCTATGAAGTAACGAAGCTAAATAAGAGAGCATCTGTCTGTATCTCAAATTCTCAACCAACCATAAATATTTGACAAGGCTGCGTCAAAATATATTTTTGTTCGTATTGATTCCCACTAAAGTTCATCCTACAATATATGTACATAAATATGACGAATAGCAGGACGTCTCGCATTAAATTGTGTGTAACATGAGTGGAAGAAAACCTGGCATAATACAAATTTATGTGCCAACAGCTGCTATCTAGCAAACTGTGAAAGAGATGAAAATAGATTAGTTTACTGATACGATAAAGTAAGAAGCGAGATAACTATAAAATACAAATTATTTGTGTGTTAACCACTCAACGCGGCGTTTTAGGAGGCGGTGTTGAATTTGTGTCATTGCCAAGATTACGGGAATACGGGTTTTAACGTCATGATGTTCAGGATAAACGCGGAATCGCGAATTATAATTTATTAAAGACGGGAATGCCGCATTTCGCAAGTACATACTTGTATAATTTGTTAACGCTGAATCGCTGACAGTAGTACTACGGGCACGTCAACTCGTATGAGCAGTACATAAAGTTCAAAATAAGATAACACACCATAATCAGACAAATTGTTTCAATATCAAGAAATTACTGTCACTTTCTATATAATATTCAGTAAACTACAGATATCAGTTTTGTTTAAGATTAATGTACTTACCTACACAAAAAAGGGTTATCGCAAAAGCAAAAAAAAAAAATGAAATATGTGTCTAGGTTTTGGGTTATCTTAGTTAACAAGGGTACGACACGACTTTGTGCTGAGAAGACATATCTTAACATAACATGCATAAATAACGACATACCTAATACAGAAATTCTTATCTTATTGATGTCCTAGTTTTATCAACTTGTAGGTATATGTCACCGTAAAATTGTAAATACCGTTAGATTATAATCTATCTCGCGAGATTGTAAACTCTCGAAAGATTGTGAACCTATCCCTGATTGGTTGGTCTTACAGAAGGCCGTTCTGTTTGCTTCTTTGGTTAATCACAGATTAATTTTACTTCCACCACAATTTCATACAGCTAATTTTTAAAGCTGTGAGCTATTTTCAACGCGAAACCAATTTACTGGCGTTCTTTAGTTTGAGCCATGCTTGAGTCTACTAGCGTCTAGTAGACGCTGTGCGCGTCTGCTTTTTTGCAAAAAAGTTTTTTTAAATATACAATTTTGCAAAACAAATAACACCCTTGTCCGTTTTTAATTTGTCAGGTTAGGTAGGAAATTTCGTTTAAAATAAATAAGAAATGATTCAAGATCATAGATCTAGATAAACCATAGGGCATAGACAAACTTCAATGGCATGAGCCCTTCCCCGTGTCTAGGCCCTAATAAGAAATTTTCATTAACCGCGCGCCCGCTGTCGCTCCTCTCATTGCAAGTCGCACCCGAAGGCCACGAAACGAAACTTCAAAAGTCAGCTTAAAGCGGAAAAACAAATTGAACCCAAATAACACAAGTGTTACGTTGATATTTGTTTGAATGAAAAAACTGATTTTGACGGTTCTACCGAACAACGCCCTGAACGATATTTTCGTGGCCCAGGCATAAGCCAAATGCGCAAACTCCCGCCTAAATGTAGACAGCGTTGTCCTTCATCCCAGTTTGTGTATTATTGTTGACTCAACACTAAACTTCGTGACGTATGGCAATGGAAAGTATGGAGGAAAGACTTGTTTTTAGCCGTGAGACGTGAAAATTAAGGCTGAGAGAAACTTTTTAATATTTTTTCTTGTGCAAATACAATGAATATTACAATCCCCATTCAATTACTGCCCGTGGCAGATTCTTGGCATTCTTACTCTTACTTGTCAAATATGACTCCCAAAATATGGCACTTTACAGGGTAAATCAAGGAAATACGAAAAGCTAGGCTCTGTTAATAATAACTAGTTTAGTTGTATCCAATTACGTAAATCCAGAATGACTGGTGGCTCCCGGGCTCGGTTTGAGCTTAGGCTGTGTTGATTCAATTGGATTTGTCTGCTGTGACAAAAAAAATACCGAAATTTTTGTCGCCTTTTTGTTGGTAAAATCGGGACACCTTCTTTTCCTGTTATAATATCTTCGCCACGTTTAGACGTCCAACTGCCAAGGACAGTTTCTCTAGGTCGGCCAAAGAGTTATTGGTTTTACTACAGGATTTCTCAGCAGCAGTCAGGATTAAGGATTTATGAACAGTCTGAAAATCGCAATTGGCCCGCTCCATTATAAAGGTTGTAAAAAAATTCTTGACGAAGCCGAAAGGTACTTATTCTGCCCGTCATTGCGATCATTTTTTTGCTTCACACCATACCTGGGAACCTTCTAGTTACGGAGATATTGGTGTTCCAACTTTTTGACAAGTTTTTTTTCATATACAAATGTATATTGAAAGATTTTTACTTTAAACACCTCCACGACCCCCATACTATTCAATCCATCCATCAGCACAATGTTTTGAGTGCGTTACATTGAGTTTTCGAGTTCGTTGTGTGTACATAAATAAATAAATAAACCATGATTTTTCACCCCAAAAGAAAAATCACTTACCAGCAATAATTTTTGCGTAAAGTTACTTAGTTTGATGTATAGAATGCTTGGTTGACGGCTTCGTGATGAGGTTGTTTACACCCTGTATGTAAAATCAGTATTTACCTGTTGGTCTTGTGGTCGCAAGCGCGACTTGTGAGCGTTAGATTCCCGGGTCAGGCTGAAAAGCTATTGGGTTTTTCCACTAAGAATTTGTCAGTAAACTGATGTAAGGTATTCATTCGATCACCGCCGTGTCCTCGAAGCGGCGATCGGCGGCGGCGACCTCTAGCTTCCGGCCCTGGTTCGTGCCATGGTCCGGAGCGAGACGGAATGGGACGCCGTCACCTCCTTCTGCGAAGCAGTCATGCTAGCGAAGGAGGTGGCGGAACGTGAGAGGGAGAGATCCTCACGTCCCGGCCGCCGCGGGAGATGCCCCGGGCGTCGGGGGCCACGTGGTGGCTTCCGGCCACCGTAGGCGCGGGCCTGTGGACGGGGAGCTATGGGCTAGCTCGCCGTCCGTCCGTCTCATGACGACAGGCCGTGTCGACGGCGCGTTCGTGTTCCACGCGCGCCTCAAAGAGAGTCAGCAATAATGAAGGGGTCCGCAAGGGCCGAAGCCTGCCGGGGCTGCGGGACTATTTGAAAGAGATACCGTGGCCCAGTTAGTCAGTAAAAGTCTGACACTCCCTCCTGCTCCGCCCAGAGCGGGAGGAGTCAACTGGTGATTTCCAAACCGAAAAAAAAAATAAAGGTATTCATTCGACTAAACACTAATTTCCGCTCATACACAACCAACTAACGCTTCGTCAAATCTGGCATGAAATTACCACACATGTATGTACTTTTGATCCTTTTCCATGGGAATATCTTGCAAAAAACTCATCTTGTCGCCTTAGATCCCTATAGGTTAAGCGCTAAGTTAATATCCGGCATAAATGTATCGTAAATGGAGATTATGTAACGAAACCAAGACTGATATTGTGTAGTTATACACTTTTATGGCTCTTCTATGAGCATTCATAAACAAAAGGCTTTGGAAAGTATGTCACTTTGCTTCTAGTACATCTGTTTTAAAGGATAAGGGCGACGAAGATTTATAAAAGTTTTGAGTAGGAATGTGGAAGTGGATATCTATAAGAGTAAGGGCAGGGTGACGACTGCTTCGATCACAAGTTATAGAGAAGTGAGGAAGAAGAAGCCTTACGTGCCGACCCCAAATGAATTTGGATAAGGGAAGGGGAATGGGGTCGGGGGGCTTTTGGGACTGGGACCGCGGTCCTGGATTCCCCCTAAATATTTACCCGCGACATATCGTCTACCCCCTCCACGTGAAAATCTTTCAATAAACATTTGTATCTAAAAAAAAAAAACTTGGCTAAAAATTGGAAGTTAACCCCCAATATCTCCGTAACTAGAAGGTTCCCAGGTATGGTGTGAAACAAAAAAATATCGCAATGACGAGGAGAACAAGTGCCTTTCGGCTTCGTCAAGAGTTTTTTTACAACATTTATAATAGAGCGGGCCAATTGTGATTATCAGACTGTTCACAAATCCTTAATCCTGACTGCTGCTGAGAAATCCTGTAGTAAAACCAATAACTCTTTGGCTGACCTAGAGAAACTATCCTTGGCAGTTGGACGTCTAAACGTGGCGAAGATATGTATTATAACAGGAAAAGAAGGTGTCCCGATTTGATAATCAGTCAAAACTACTTTTGACCGGTCAAAAGTAGTTTAAGTAATAGTTTAGTAAACTATTTGAACACTAACTAACATTATCTTAGAAACTTATTTAATTCATCACATAATTTAATGTAACTATAGTATACCACCATAATTATTTTCAAAATCCAATTAGGTTGTTAGGTTTTTTTTTTGTAACCCTTAGAAAAACATCATGTTATTCTAGGATTAGGTAATTATAATTGAGGCGCTTTTAACTTCATAAGGGTTTTGACTGACACCAGTCAAAAGTGTTTTTGACCGATTTAAGTTTTGACTGTAACATAATTATACAATGACGGATTACATACACTTGAGAGCAATGAAATCGCAGACTCGGATGGTCACGCCCGGACATGGGAGCAGACACCGTCTCGTCTTAAAATGTCTGTGCGGAGCCCCCTCTGAGCAACGAACGCCTGTTAGGGCAAACCCCTGGGGAAAAGTAAGTGTGGTAACATAATTCATTACAAATAAATATATATATATATATTGCAGGAAGCTATTTTCAATTAGGTATGATGTCCTCTGACTTGAATTTTAATTTAATCAGCAATTGGTTTTCAAAGAAGTTACGCTTTTATAAAGAACATCAATATTCAAATTGATCTAATTGATACAAGAAAAGTGATGAATTCAAAATTAAAATGCTCAATATTATTTCAGTCATTCGTAAAGAGAGTTAATTTGTATGGCTTTAAATGTAATCGAAATCAGTACGCAATCTTCGTTTTGGCTTGGTATTTTCCTCTATACCTGTTGCCTGTGGTTTCGCTCGCTCCTAAATGTCATGGCACACTATGCCGGCACCGCTCTTACCCAGCAATTAACTTGCCGTTTAAATTAGAAATTCAATATCAATAAATTCAATTCAAAACCCATCCATGTTCCTCGTTAGCCCTTTTTGCTCCAGGGCCGCGGTATCTCTTTCGAACAGTCCCGCAGCTCCGGCAGCGCAGGCGTCGGCCCTTGCGAACCCCTTCCTTTTTGCTGACATCTCTTTGATGGGCGCGTGGAACACGACCGCGCCGTCGACACGGCCTGTCGTCATAAGACGGACGGACGGCGACCTAGCCCATTGCTCACCGTCCACCAGCCCGTGCCGACGGTGGCCGTGGGCCACCACGTGTCCCCTGACGCCCGGTGCGTCTCCCGCGGCGTCTGGGACGTGAGGTTATCTCCCTCTCACGTTCCGCCACCTCCTTCGCTAGTGTGACTGCTTCGCAGAAGGAGGTGACAGCTTCCCATTCCCTCTCGCTCCGGACCATGGATTGAACCAGAGCTGGACGGGAGAGGTCGACGGCGGTGCTCCGCCCAAGCGGGGCAAACCTCCACAGTATGCTCCACCGTGTCCTCCGGTCGATCCTCGCAGTGATATGTATAGCTTGATGTGTCGCCGTGTGTAATGGTGATGCACGAGTCCATCCAAAACTTATCTGTGTCAATATTCAACGTGATGCGAAATTCCGATATCTTGGATCGAAACAAAAGTTCCGGTATTGCAATGAATGGTACACATATTGCCCTAAATTGCATGCTCATGTGAGTTCCATTAAATCGTGCTTTTTTAATGTCTTGCTTCATGATGTAGTGCGTGTTTTTGTGTAACTAAAGGGATGTACTCATTCGCTTCACGGCTCTACGTACATACAGAGCTCTAAGTCACACTTTTCTCCCATGAGGGGAAGGTAGAAACTACAGTACGCCAACTGCTACGGGTCCTTACGACACCTTTTGCCCCGTCCACCTTCATAAATCAGGTCATAAGAGTACACTGGTTGCGAGTACTTACCCGATCTTTCTGAAGAACTTCATGAATTTGTATTGCAAGCATTCTTTGCGTGTGCTTTTGTTACGCAAGGAGCATTCGTTTGTGGAAATATCAGATTTTGAGTACCTACGTGAATCCATTAAAATCAATTCTAATAGCTATGCTCGCAACAAATGTTCGCACCACAGACATTCAAATATTTTTTTAAGCGACTGAACGGAACAAGACGAAAAATATCGTAATACAATTACTCGTAGTAACAACTAAGTAGTAACTTAGTAACAAGTCACTCTGAGACTGCACGAATGCTAAAATTCGTGTGTCAACATTGATAATGTTTGGGATCTAAATTTTTTGTCTTTGCCTTTTATGTCTTCTTTTCTTTGGTTCAAACAGAATAAAATAAAACAAAAAAAACTGCTATGATATGCTGTATGACGTAATTTTGACAACTACGAAAAATCTTGTTAATTTAGATTGGGACAACAGCTACTGTCACCGAAAACAACGTGATAGTTTACCACACTTATTTTGTTTGCCAAATTAATTGTTCGTGTTTGTTCTGCTTTAGAGAAAGAAATGGGTTCTATTATATAGCTTAAAGGCTAATGAGTAGGCGATTTGCTCTTATGTTGTTGATCGTTAACTTATGGGTTCTCAGGTCTACCTGAGAACCTAAAAGTTAATGATCAACAGCCTCTAGGCTGCATAAATATTTAGATCGATAGTCGACAGGTTATTGGCCATTTCCCACCGTGAGATTGATCCTTGTGTGGTAAGGTAGGGGTGTAAAATAGTGATGAAGGAAATTCAAACTTTGTGACAATGCTTTTCTCTTATCTTTGCTTTGAAAATGTCAAGGAAATTCACAATGCCTTACTTAAATCAAAAAGCTAAAGCTTTTCGCATTTCCAAAGGAAAAATGACCAGACGTTATAGTACACTGTACAGGATTCCTAAAAATAACACACGCACCCAACAACCTTAATGATACACATACAAACTGAATTGAGTGTACCTAAATTCTTTTTGAAGTCGATGAATAAAACGAGCCGTAACAATCAAATTCCAACATTCATTCCGTTCGCAACACATTATTTTCTAAATAGCTAGTTTTCGATCAAATTCATGGCAAAAGCTTCAAGCTTCTTTCGTTTATTCATTCAATTTTTTCATCGTTGATGGGCAGGATGGCAAATCGGTCCGTTAACCAATATTTAGCCGCATCTGGTTAGAATGACAGCAACGAATTTGATTGATTCTCTTCTTTATGATGTGAACGGCAAAGCAATTTAGTACCTATTATAGAGCTCGTGGAGTTGTCGGTTGAAAAACACGTTGAATAACTCAACAGATATATTTGTTGCTATCGTTCTTAAAGAAAAGGTCGTCGAATCTTCTTACCAAAAGGATATTTTTACGACCCATTTTTTGACAGATGTAAACAGTTTCTTTTACTTAGGAAACCTGTTCAGGAATAATTTATGTAATATATCCTACGGTAAACCGTTGTTTTGCCAACATTTAGGAATATACTTATCAAAGAAGTCGTCAAGACTTTGAAGGAAGTGTAAAAGTTGGCACGTTGTTTCGTTTCATATTGTTTTCCTTTGTGGCGTAACATGTGAAAGTGGAAAGAGCTTCGGAATGAACGGCGATGGAATTGCTCAAGTGTGTGATGACTTGTTCGCATTCTCTCCAACCCACACATCAACCCTATTACATAATTAATTGTATTACATCCGTGGTCGAAGTTGCCGACATGCGGCTTTCAAACGGAAGGGTCTCGGGTTCGATTTTTCAATCGGGCGTTAATTCGATTTCTCTATTTATCAGTAACGCTGAAATTACACGGCTCACTTGTGCGTTTTAGTTTGGATTAAAGCAATGACCTTGAAAAAGTAACAATTTGTGTGGACAATTATTCACCGTCGATCATTGGCTATACCGTTTATTTCAGTGCCTTTCCGCCAATCAACTTGGTAATAGCGAATATTGCCATGTTTAACTCTAAATTTGCCGAGCCATGTCCGGTTAATCGCAATGGTTTTTCTTCTTATATCAGTTTCGGAGTCAGTTTTCGATGGAATGCTGATATTGTACAGCTGTCGATTATAAATCCTAAATGTCGGTACCGTAAGTATCAATATTGCGAATGTTCCCATTTATCTTCTGGGAAAATGTTTATAGTGAAGCAGGCATTCATAACAGAGCTTTGCTACTAATTTGTAAATCAGATCCTTGTTTTAGTGAAATCTATTCTTAGAGTAGAATGTACGATTCTTTTTTATAAAAAGCAGTACATAAATAAACATTGAACATGTGTTAGCTGAAATTTCATTGTAACTACGAGATCTTCGGTAGCATTCTTTACATAAATATGTAAAATCTACATATTATTATAATTACATTTTTTTTTGTAAAGAACATTCGAAAAACTAGTGACATTCTTATCAATAAAGTAGTTGTTTTGTCGAGAATTAAACTTCGGAGACTCGATTGAACGAAAAAAAAATAATGAACGGCAAAGCTCTGTCTTATGAAAGAGTAAATTAACTAGCTTACTGAGAGCGATAAAAATTGAATAAATGTAAAGCTGAAGCTTACAGTGCGACGTTGAGGACCGTTTTATTTTTTCAAGCTCAGATTTCCCTTAGTTGATGTTGTATCTTAGTAACATGTCTTGTTATTTCAACGTTTTTTTCTACTCATCACTATTTATTTTTGACATCTTTTGTTGTTAGCCATTGAGCATGTCATGATATTAAATGAAAGATAAATGATGTTTATTTTGCAAGTAGGTTTTTACAAACGCTTTTACACGTCATTTTTTAAAACTATCTGCATTTGAAGCTAACAACTTTATTTAGTCCTTGCACAATCTTTAATTAAAAATCTTTTGTCTCTGAACTCGCCAGCGTGATTGCAAGTTATATTACAGGTTCGATTGCAAGTCATGCCCAAGCTTTTCAGTTTATGAAAAATTTCTCCTTAACATATACAGTTAATTTTGAGAAGGTGTTGGAGGTAGATTTAATTGACCTTCCTTATGTTTATAGTTAAACTTACTTCCTACTTATATTATAAATGAGAAAGTTTGTGAGGACGGATGGATGGATGTTTGTTATACTTTGAAGCAAAAACTCCTGACCGGATTTGGATGAAAATTGGCACACAGATAGTAATTTATAACCTGGATTAACACATACAGGGTGTAAACCACCTCATCACTAGGCCGTCAACCAAGCATTCTGTAAATCAAAGTAAGTAAATTTACGTAAAAATTATTGCTGGGAAACGACTTTTTTTTTCGGGGTGAAAAATTATGCTTTGTGGTAGAACTCAATGTGACGCACTCAAAACATTGTGCTGATGGATGGATTGAATAGTACGGGGGTCGTAGAGGTGTTCAAAGTAAAAATCTTAAATTAAAAACTTGTTTTTAAAATAAAAGTTGTCAAAAAGTTGGAACTTTGACCCTCAATATCTCCGTAACTAGAAGGTTCCCAGGTATGGTGTAGAACAAAAAAATGATTGCAATGACGAGGAGAACAAGTGCTTTTTGGCTTCGTTAAGAGGTGTTTTACACCCTTCATAAATAAATATAAATATCGCTGGACACTACACACTTACTACATATATACTTTTTTGTTCGTAAATACATACTTATTATACATATAAACAACCATGACTCGAAACAAGTGTCCAAGCTCATCACACAAACATTTGCTTCTACCGGGATTCGATCCCGGGACCCTAAGAACGTAAGGCAGCCTCTCTACCGCTGGGCCATTTGGGTCGTCGACATATGATTCTTTTTATCCCGGAAGTACGATCCCGTGGGACAATTACCAAACCCACGCGGGCGAGCTGCGGGCACAAGCTAGTTTATTAAATAATAAAATATATAGGCTTATTACATACTGGCTTCCATATTTTTTTTGATTCCTCCTTATTTCGGTGGGTATGTCTATGTACATAAATCAGTTTTCTTATTGTTAAAGCGTAGTTGTGTATTTTATTAAGGTATACTGCATAAAACATTAGCGATATATTTTTCTTCGAGAGATATTATGCATTGAGCTCGGAGGGAAATTAGGTTTTTGTCAGGCTTTTTTTCGTCTTTCTTTCTTTTTGAGCGTCTTTTGTCCTTTTTAGAGATACTTGGAATACAAACCTATGATAATTGAAAGACTTACAGCTGTTTTATTTTGATTTTCTGTGACTTTACCTTGTCGAGAGGCTAACCGTTGTCATACAATGCGGCAACGCCGCCAGTTTCTTAGGCAGATAAGTCTTAACTTACGTACAGGTAGACTTTATTTAGCTTATATTTAACAAACTTAAATGGTCACTAAGTGACAATTCATAATATTAACTGCCTGTGACCATTTTAAGAATTTTAACGTGATTTATTATTAACCTATTATGATTCAGCTAAAGTAGCTTTCTTAGAGCAGTTTGGTATCCACCAAACTTTTTGTCAATAGACATTATGTCCTAGACGTTTAACTCTTCTTTTGTGTGTTTTAAAGTTAAGTATGAAACTTTTAAATAACTTCCAATTTATTGAATCTGAAATTAAGTTACATAAGCACCAAAGAAACGTGATAGATTAACCTTTCGTAAATAAGACGAGTTTCTGTATTTTTTAATTAATAAAAGTAAAACTGTCTATGTTAAACTTTTTATCATTTAACTTGGAGTTTTGTATACATCTCAGTTTTACTTATAGCTTATGTACTATATTGCTGAAAACTGTACAGTGTACAACTTTCTATAAAATATATTTTTAATTCTTATTTTTATTTATCTGATAATTAATCGCTTTAGAAATCCATAATGTTCGGCTCCGCGGCTTATGTAATTCAATAGCAATTTAATACTCAAAAACTTTGACAATGAGTGCACTTTGCAACACTTTAACATTTAGTAAATTAATTACCTGTAAATTAACGAAGAAACCCGAAAAAAAGTTCAGCAATTTTAACTGTGTCCAATATCAATCACTGTTCTTGTTTGGATAACTTAATATTTGTTCAAACTTTTTGCTCGAGAATACGAAGTTGCACTGCGCGATCGTCGGTTTGGGCGGGCGGCCGCTGCTCTCTTTGGCGGCTACAAGAGGACTGAAAGCCCGAGATCATCGGAAGCTCCCACTGATACTGAAAGTACTGAAAATTACGTTGCGCACTTCAGTAGACACCGATATTTTTTTAGGAAGTTTATTCGATAGCTTTAGATCATTCGTCAAGGTTTTGTGGAACTATTTTTTTTGGTTTTCCGTTTAGAAACAATTGAAGACGCCTGTCTGTCATAAACAGGCGACGGATCGGAAAGCCGAGTTTCACGCAAGTCTACCCTTTTGGATATTAATTCCATGAAGACTGGGGTTGACGAGGTAGCGATTTTCGACTCCGGTAAAGATCTGATCGAGGATGGTGTATATTTTTCTAGAAAACATCAATTTGAAATTCGCATTATATTAAATAAATTTATGAATAGTTTTCATCCGTTTAATATTAGGGTCAGGGGAATGTTTAGATTTACTAAAATTATATTTACACTTTATTCATAACTTATTGAAAGATGCTTTCGTTCTGTTGCAAAAGTAGAATATCGATTGGAATTGTAATGGCTTTTTATTAGTTATGTGGACATAGACACTATGTAGTTCCTCGAACAGTAAAGGTCGCCGACTCTCCCATCGCTTATGACGTAAAAAGCGATTTAGAAATTGTTTTATGAGAATGCGCACATGGACGCGGCTGGACAGATTGTGACAGATTGTGACATGTCGACGAGTATTAGGATGTACCTATGTTTTAAAGTGAGAGGGGAAACATTGAAATATGTCACAACATAAGTGTACATGATACAAACATTAATTGTGTACATCATAATGGTTGTATGCCCTAATTTTCCTTTAATTGCCTAAGTCTTAAGTTTAAACGCAAGAAAATGAATAGTTAGTACAGTTACAGCGTCGGTTAGACATCGTTTTGTCCAAATGGCCATTAATTTTGCATCCTCACTAGCTTGAAAACAGGAAAAAAAATCTTTTTCATTCTTCTTAAGCGATGTCAGAGTCATGGATAATTTGATTTTGACTAAGCTTGAAGTTGTAAGTCAGATCAATGTCAGCGAAACGTGCTTCCAAGCCAAGCTTCTATGTTAGTTCCACTCAAAGTTTAGACACTCTCAAACAAAAATTATGCGCATGAATACAGTAGCCATACGCTTAAATATTTTAGCTAAATTTTTTTTGAAGAATGTGTTTTATTTATTAATATAAGTTCACCAACAGTTTCTGTGTACAGCATTTAGGTATAATTAGGTTTTACAGTCTTGGACTTACACAGTCGCCAATTACAGGTTAAACCCTACATTGAAGAGTTTACTTAGCTTTTTTTTTAGTTAGCCTGTTCTCTCCCACTGCAGGGCAAAGGCCTCCCCCATTTCCTTCCATCTCTCCCGGTGTTTTGCCTCCTCTGGACACATAATACAAATAAAAACATACGCTGTTATTTTACTTACTAATTACAATAAGCTTATAATAGTTATTTGTTATACAAGAGTGCAAAGTTGCTTTTTAACCGCGTGCTCAATTTTGATAACCGAGCAAGCGAAGGATTCTAAAATTGAGTCACGAGCGCAGCGAGTGATTCAAAAATAAGAATCCTGAGCGTTAGCGAGGGAATCAAAAGAGCACGAGGTGAAAAATCTTTGCACTCGAGTGCAACACGTAACTTTTCATCCCACCTCAGCGAGGAAATTACTAAATGCAAAAAAAAAACATTTACAATCACAAGATACTTTTATTTCAGTTTAGGTGTTAACTATTACATTATGATAGGTAAGTATTACAGAATAATCTTTAAATTCTAACAAATAATACTCAGGTACAATTAAGAAAAATTTAAAGTAACGTTGCTACAGTTAGTTAAGTTGAGTGTAATATTTATTTATTTATTTATTAAAACTTTATGCACAAGTAAAAACTGTACAAAGGCGGACTTAATGCCTTGGGCATTTTCTACCTATTTTTTTTCAAATTTTTTAATATCGTACTGTTTCAAATCCTTCTCGCGTGATTGTTGAGGGAGAAAGCTCATTTGCGCATTATTAACAGTTTCAGTCAATTCTGTTGGCGTCAAATAAACTTCTTGGTCGCCAAAACCACTTATTTTACGTTTTTCACTTGTTTTTAACCTAAGGTTTTAACAATTGACCTGACAAGAAAATGGCGCGCGCAAAGCAAATTATAAAAGTACACCAAGAAGGTTCCGAGTCTGAGTTTTTAACAAATTAAAAAAGGTTGTACCTATGATAAATTCGGCACCATGGAGGTAGAAGTAAATAGGTTTAATGATGTTTTGAATTCACAAACTTAGTGCACACGATGTTCTAATTTCAATTTACTTTATCCTCTAGAGGATAAAAACGACTTTTGCACTCAGATATCGAAGAGCAAAAATACTCTTTCCGAGATGGGGGGATGAAAAAGCTTTTTCTTCTAACTGTGCTTTAATTTTATCCCAATCACACTAAAACCTCAGTACAAAGCGAGTCTTTAATGCTCTAGAGCAATAAAAATGTATGAAATTTCATTATTGCACAGTTTTTTTTTAATCGCACCAAAAGGTGTCAATCTCAATGGATTAGCTCTATTCAGCCAGCCGATATCAATCCTTTTTTTTTTACGTACGTATTTTTCGTTTCTATCCTACTTGTTAAAAATGATTGCTGCTAACTCTGATTTAATAATATAAATTTGCCCAACAAAACTATTAACGTTAACGTTACGTCCTTACGTTTAATAATTGCTCAAGTACCTATAACTTTTAATTTCAATGATTAAACTTCTATTTTAACTGTTTGATATGAGTTTCTTTTATCTACTATTCCTATAGGTAATAGTTGAAAGAAAAGCAGATTATGCACTTCGCCTTAAGTAATTTATATTGCCCTCGTGACTGTTAGATTAGAGCCCTCGCTGACGCTCGGGCTCTAAATCAGGCACTCGGTGCAATAATAAATTACTTTGTGCTCGATGCAATAATCTACTATTAACTTGCCTTTTAGATAGTTAGTATATTATGTATTGGTCGAATCTTGCAACTGACTTTCAAACCAGTTCCCCTCAGCCGATTGAGCTGAAATTTTGCACACACCTTTGGTTCTGGTGACAGTACATTTTCATGATAGACAACATAATCCTGCAGCCTGAATCACCTCTTCACGATAAAACTCCTCAACGGCACGGACACGAAATTTTGTACAAGCGTTCAATGTTGATAGATAAACCTATTTTCAACTTACAAATCTATTAAAAGCTCTAATAAACTTTATTTCAATAATTACCCTACTTAAATACGACCTGAAACTCTAAATAATAATAAAAATGTACAAGTAACAAAGCGAATATAATAAATTTTATTAAAATAAACTAAACTAACTAACTTAAAAACTTAAAAAATGGCGGCTAAAACTCCTCCTCAACGCTGACAACTGGTAATGTCCCCAAGAGACTGGCGGCGTTACCACGCTGTATGGCAACGCTAAGCCTTTGGCCAAGGTAAAAGCCAGCCACGGGAAGTGTAAACTAAGCGTTTAGAAATTTCCTTGAAAAGGCTGCGAGGGCTCGGACCTAGTTTCAACCCCAAACGGCTCGGAAATATAGTTACTAATAAGGTTACTATATTTTCGTCGCTTGAGGTTCTCCGCTGCCGTAGCGGCAGCCCCTGCACAGGACGATGAACTAGGAAGATGGGAAGGCGCAAGAGTATCTATTCATGTAGCATCCTACACTAAAGGCCTACCCATCATCCATGGAAACAAAGACATGCCGTCCGGTCTCTTGCCATCGTCGCGTGCCAAGCCATTGGGTTCTAATAAAGCTGGAACGCCGACGGTGACAAGAGATCGACGGATGATGTCATTTAAGTTCGCGTGCCGTGCAAAACGGCCCGCACTTCGGCTGCATGACTGGCCGTGTTGTCCCAGGCTGTTGACAACTTCACCACAGTGACAGCGATGAGGAGAACAGCATGGGGCGCCTAGGTGTAGAGCAACAGCGAGGCGAAAAGTGGTGTTGTCGAGCAACGTGCGTGTGCTCGACGACGGTAGTGCGTGAAGCCAAAACCCGACTCCCACTCACCCACAGCCAGCAATCGCGCACGCTTAGCAGTAGTAGCAGACGTGTTCAGTAAATTGATCTGAACTACTCATTACTAACTAATAATTGTTAATTACTAATAAAGAGATTTATGAAATTGTTGTCATTAAAATTCTCGAAGACATTGTGGCCCATTTTTATTTATTTATTTATTTACGGATAAAAAACAGCAGTACAAAAACATGTTATACACTATGAATAAACTTAAAATAATGGCCCTTATTGCACTACCAACACCATTATCCACTGATCACTACTTAAGATTAATGGTTATGCTACGTGAGATTAAATTACAATATGTTAAAAATAATAAAAGAGAAACAAACAAAAAAAAAGTAATATTATCAAAATAGATAAGTAAACAAAATCACGATGATCACTAATAGATCAGAATCACTAATAGAGATTCGACTACAAGTACCTTAAATTTGTTAGCAGAGAGGTTAAATATATCTATGCTCTCAAAACTATCATTGTTAGAATCCACAAGTTGACGCAGAGGAGCGCGAGAACCAGCATTATAGTGACAGACTTGGCTGGTATTCGTAGTCAATAAACGGTATGGGCGCGCTCGTCTGCGTACTACTGTTCTCGGAACAAGGTAACAGTTTATTTGATATTTCAGAGCAATGATATTTGTTATGGATAATACCGTGCAAGCAGCCTTCTAGATTCTAAAGAAAGCAGGTTATACTTATTTAACAATGCATCATACGAGGCTTGGCTGTGACTACATCTCCAATGCATGGCTCGCAGGAACTTTCGTTGTACTATTTCGATTGAATCAATACACTTTTTTTTATAGTAGGGGTTCCATATCACAGTTGCAAACTCCAGACATGGCTTAACTAAAGATATAAACAAATATCTATAAGTAGATGGGCGTCTAAAATCTCGACTGTTGCGCATAACAAAACCGTACATTCAAGCGCGTTGTTGATGATAGTATCTATGTGCGTGTTGAAGTGAAGTTTTGGGTCCAATATCACCCCGAGGTCCCGCAGTGAATACACTCTATTTAGTTTTGCGTTAGATAAATAATAGTTATATAAATGTTGTTTTTTATTTTTTGTAAAAGTTATAACGTTACATTTGGGTAAGCTCAGTAAAAGTTTATTTGTGGTACAATAAGTAGAAAGTCGATAAGTGCCTTTGAAGTAATAAACAATCTTCGATACTTTTTATAGTTTTGTAAATTTTTAAATCGTCTGCGTATAGTAGAAAGTTAGAATTTTGACACGTCATCGACCCTATTGTCCAATCAGATGGACTTCTATCTATACATATAATAAAATCGTTGAGACTGAACATATTAAAACCATTTTAAAAATTTTTGTTTGTTTGTTTGACCGCGCATCACGTGAAAACTACTGAACGATATTGTTGAAATGTTCACAAATCTATTTAAATAAATTCAGAATAACATTTAGGCTATAGAGATTATGGAATTTATTGGAAAAAGGGGGTGAAAAGGGGGGGTAAAGTATGTATGAAAAAAATGTTTAGATTGTTCTAGAATCATGAAACTCAGAATAAATATTTATTAATAAAAATAAAGAAATACCTGTCTTAGCATTTTTTTTAAATCTTATCCAGAGACGCAAAAAAGAGGGATTTGTGTTTAAAATTAAGAAACTTCAAACACTTATACAATCAAAACCAATGAAGTGTAACCTTTTAAAGTTGCTACATATACTTCATTTCTAATACAGGTAAATATAATTTCTCAGTTTTCTCGAAATTTGATTTTTGAGGTGAATACGCACAAAATAGCGGAACTCAAGAAAACCAGCTTTCCTCGGTATAAGTAGTTAGTACGAAATGTTTGTGCGCGCATCACGTCAAAACTACTGCATAGGCTTCTTCATTATTAAGGCTATATATTATCACGCTACTTCCATAAGGAGGTAGGCAATTTTGCATTATGTCTGTATACTTCAATTGTTTGACGTTTCAGTCATGACGTCAGTACATGAGAACGGCTATTTGTAGCAAATGTCAACAAAGTAAATAGCCTAGCGGTTTCATCACCGCCCTGTAAACTACGGGGTTGCAGGTTCAAACCCCCCTCCATACATTATTTTCTCTTTTTGTGATTTGTTTTTTTTTTTTGTTGTGAGATTTCATAGATTTCTTTTTGTATTTAAATTGTTTGCATTTCTTTATTTCTTATTTTTTTCGTGGTGAAATAGAAGAAGAATAGAATCATGCTGCGCCGACCCAAAATAAATTGGGATTAGGGCAGGAGTATGATGATTTCTCCAAAAAGTAGTTTAGCGAACATAAGAAGCCTGATAAATTCACGTGGTCTTGCCGTGCAAGAACTGTGCTGTGCTATTTGCAATAATCAATAATCCATACGCAGTTTACGTAGATTATATTTACAGCTATATTGTTATTGGCCTCATTTCATGCACCTTGGTGAGAATTTAAGACCTGCCTAGACTGTCATCGAAGGTCTCTATGGTCTCGATGGAGATGGAAGGTAGTTGCAAAAGGTCATCAAGAGTTTACAGCATCTTTATCGTGTTTGGGCACATTTTATGCACCTTGATGAGAACTTTCGATCTAGCTGGAGTATGACTGTCATCAAGTGTCTAAAGATGATAACGTAAGACTGAGGAGGCTGGCGAGGGCTATTTTAGCGATTAATGCAAATATTTCAGAGAAATTAAATTGTTACCTAGTTGATTCTATACTATACCTAATATTATAAAGCTGAAGTGTTTATTTGGTTGGTTGAACACGCTAATTTCAGGAACTACTGGTTCGAGTTGAAAGTATCTATTAGTATTGGATAGCCCATTTATCGGAGAAGGCAACAACGAACAACAACGTTACAACGTTTATATAACATCACGCTACAATCAATAGGAGCAGAGCATCAATGAAAAATGTTGCAAAAAAAGGAAAAAGATATTCCTTTTGAGATCTTTCGTTGCATGCGCTGCGTAAACGGTTAAAGTTACGCAACAATCGTGTAAGACGGAATTTTTCCTCTTAAAAAGTTCTATAAAAGTCCACGATAGCATTATTATGTCTAGATAGACATAATAATGCTATCGCGATGATGGTGAGATGATGACGATGAGATGGTTAGAGAGAGTGAGAGACACCGTTAAAAGATTTTAAGGGTGTCTCACACTCTCTCTAACCATCTCTCTGTCTCTCTTATATATCGCAGACGAAGTTGCGCGGGTCAGCTATTAAGATATAGACTTGAAACATTTAAAACTTTCGGTTACAGTTGTTCAATATACTATACATTTTTACTTTCCTTGTAATGTTGATAATATTTTGTGGAAAATTTCAAGGGCAGTCTGCCCTTCAGTTGGATACTTCATGTGGAGTTTCATAAAACTCAAAATGTTTTTTGTATGAATTTGTTAAATGGTTTCAAACTTCATTGCGTCTTTATAGTAGTTGTCACATTAATCCATCAGCGCTTTATGAAACTCAAATTCAAGTTGAAGCTTTTCCAAAACGAAGGTAGAGACTATATAACAAAGAACGGTCAATAAACTCCATGTACAGGACGATGTGTCGAATTCTACAGTTTAGAAAATTGGGATATTTGTTACATTTTATTTGTTGGTTTCCCGTATTTGCAATCCAATTCCTATCCCTCACTCAATTCATTTATTTCAAGGTCCAGCAGCAAATTATAGCTATATTTGTATTCCTCGGAGGGGTGTACTCTGTACGGTTCATCGACATTTCCAAATTTCCACCAAATACGAGGACTAACAACGCAAACTTCTACAGTTCTGCGGAAATATTCTAATGTAATTAGTTGTAATTGTTTTGAGTAATTCTGAGTACAAATTGAGGCTCGTATTACCAATCACTCGAATAATAACACCGATAACACTGCATTTAGTTAATTTAAAGCTGTGTGGATGAAAGGCGCTCCTTGATGTAAATGACAACTGTTGTAAACACTACATTAAGTAACTGTGAGATGCCTATATCCAGCTAGACTGTGATAGGTTTTATGATTTACCAATAATTCGCTTGTAAAATAATCAATATTCCTTGTGCCACTCCACGCTACGACTTTTTTTTGGCACAAATCTTGGTCCATTTTACAGCGGCGTCTGTGGTAGCGCAGATTACTTTGAAGTATATTTTCGGACAAAGAACACACATGGTCGTGTATGTGCTACGGTTCTATTGATGTATAGCCTCACTTTACAAGATTGGACTTACTTTTTTCCACTCTTGTTCGGAGACGTTTCAGGGACTTTCTGGTAGACCACGGAAGATTTGAAGGTGGCCATTTGGTTGACGTAATTTGCAACGGGCTAAGACGGTCGCCGATAATCATAAAACTGTAATAAAAACATGGCGTGTTTTCGACAACGTGAGTATTGTGAACACACTGTATTTCATATTTATTTCCGTAATTGAAATGAAACTAATTGGTTAGGTAAGCAAGGGTGATGACGCAGCTAATATTATCCCACACAATACTGTGTAAATGGCTTTTCAATATTACTCGTTTTCGTTTGATAATCGAACCTTAAAACATCAGCATCAGCACTTCCTAACAATTAGTAATGCAATCTCTTCGTCTGTCTGTTCGTTGGTGTATTAATATAGAGAACCGTTGATCAGATTTACAAACTTTTGTTTGTTTCAGTTTTCAGTGTATTTTAGTCTATTTGATGGACGAAACAGCTAATTTATTGAAGTGTAATTTAAGAGAAGCTCGCTGTTATAACTGTCCCTTTTTCAAGGTTCCATGGTGAAATTAATTTCTCTAGCTTTAAGTTCTCTGCCAGACCCTCAGGTTCCTTCGGGGTATTTCCTAATAGCCAGGGAAATGTCAAATTGAGTCAGTATTTATTAGTTTAACAGAAATAAATTAAATCATATAATCTCAGCCTATACTGTGCCCACAGTTGGGACACAGGCCTCCTCTCAATAAGAAGCAATGGGCTACTATAATCAAGCACACTGCGTGTTGGTAGATGTCACATGGTTACAAATTTCAGTTATTAAATACGGCATGCCAATATCCTCACTATGTTTTGAGAGCAGAGGTGATGAAATAAATTTCACAAATTATCGCGCCTATCTGGGTTCGAATTTACCACTCGGCCTGCTCAGCTCTACATATTAATATTACATACATACAACATTATCAAGCTACAAGGTGGCGCAAAATTAATCACCCTATCGGAATATGTTATAATTATTGCAAATGGCATCGTACCTCAATCATATTTGATATTTGTGAACTAGAGAGCTGCAGAATACAAACAGACAAGCAACGCAGCGCTCTCCGAAAGATCGTGGAATAATTGTGAAGGAAGCGTTTTCTGGTCGCGTAATCTCTCATTTTGGCTATTTGGCTTGGCCAGCAAGAACGACCGATTTAATCATCACAGACTTCTTTCTTTTGGGCTACTTGAAGTCGCGGGTATGCCAACAAGCCTCAGACAATCGCAGACAATCGCAGACTTTAAGGAGAATATTCGACAGGAATGCGAACAGTTATCACCAAATCTTGCGGAAAATGTGATAAAATGGGAACAATGTGAATTAACACTGGCGGCACCCACTTGGCGGATATTATCTTTTCCTCTTAACAGAAAAAATTGTAAAGGTCTAAATAAAGATTTCCATCACTCAATTTTTTTTTTATTTAGTTAAAAAGTTACTACATAACAAAATTGAATGATTTATAATTTTGCGCCACCTTGTATAATGTTCCTATGATTGTTGTTGTTGTGTTTTGACTGCCCCGTTTGTCTTGTAGTCGCAAGCGCGACTGCTGGGCGTAGGGTCCTAGATTCAATTCCCTGGTTGGGCAAAAAGTGCAATTGGGTTTTTCATTCGATTTTTTTCAGTAGTAACCGTAGTATTGGAAGTTGGCGGTATGATACCCCCGTGCCTCGGAAGTTTTTTTATTTAATTGTTTTCCATAATCGTCCCTCATAATATTTACTTGCACTATTATCATTTATACTAATAACGCTTGTCATATCAACTTATAAGTCATAACTTTTATTTGCCATAAAATAATTAATAATAAATCATTTCCATAATAACATGTGTAATAATCATTAGTTGCTATAAGTACCTAACACATTACATAATCGATACTTGACATTAGCAACATTTAATATAATTTAGAAACGTTTATTGTTTAATGTCATTAAGGAATTTGGTCTGTAAATAATCTTTAGTACTTTTGATGATTTTAGTACTATGATAATTGAATCTCATAATTTTACATGACATAAAATCATAATTATGTTCTAAGTATTGTAATATATAATGTTTATTTAATAATATATTCCGAATGTTCATTTATAAATTGTTAGTCCTAAAACTTTGCTAGAAGTTAGGTTTTAGTGACAGAAACGAATCGCTGTAAATCCGACTCCACGTAGTCTTGTCTGCCCTACCCCTTTTTTTTTTTTTTTTTTTTTTTTTAGGATGGGAAATCATCAAATGACTTCTCCCGCTCTGGGCTGAGCAGGAGGGAGTGTCAGACTTTTACTGACTAAAACCCATCCATGTTCCTTCATCGCCCTTTGTGTTCCGGGGCCACGGTATCTCTTTCGAATAGTCCCGCAGCCCCGGCAGGCTTCGGCCCTTGCGGACCCCTTCCTTATTGCTGACTCTCTTTGAGGCGCGCGTGGAACACGAACGCGCCGTCGACACGGCCTGTCGTCATGAGACGTACGGACGGCGAGCTAGCCCATAGCTCCCCGTCCACAGGCCCGCGCCTACGGTGGCCGGAAGCCACCACGTGGCCCCCGACGCCCGGGGCGTCTCCCGCGGCGGCCGGGACGTGAGGATATCTCCCTCTCACGTTCCGCCACCTCCTTCGCTAGCATGACTGCTTCGCAGAAGGAGGTGACGGCGTCCCATTCCGTCTCGCTCCGGACCATGGCACGAACCAGGGCCGGAAGCGAGAGGTCGCGGCCGCCGATCGACACCTCGAGGACACGGCGGTGCTCCACCCAAGCAGGGCACACCTCCACCGTGTGCTCCACCGTGTCCTCCGGTCGATCCTCACAATGGAAACACCCGGGCGTCTCCTCCCGCCCGATTCGGTGCAGGAACTTACCGAAACATCCGTGTCCGGTAAGAACCTGCGTCAGGCGGAAGGTGAGGACGCCGTGGCGTCTCTCCAGCCACTCCTCAAAGAGGGGACTTACCGCCACTATCGTGGCGTGCCCTGTCTGCCCTACCCCTAGAGTGTAATTTAGAATCGCGTAGGCGCGGAGGGGCGAGGCGGCCCGCGAGTTGAGGAGCAGGTGGTTGTAACAAGCGCCACCACGGTCGGCCTGCAAGCCGAAGCTGCGGTGGTGAGCGTTAGACACATCAAGCAACATGCTGCATGCCTGCTGCATGTTGCATGCTCGCTTGCATGCATGCTGCATGTTTGTTGCATGCATGGTGCATATTTGTTTGCATGTTTCTTACGGGGAAATAACAACTACATAAGTTCCTAATCAACTGTTTTATAATGATTGACGCTTTAATTGATTGATTTTCGTATCGAAGATTTTGACTGTTTACTAGCATTGCGCTTGTACTGAACTAGCATTGTTGTGCTAGTATGCGAAAATTAATATTATGGTGAATAAATGTTATGGAAAACGACATTATTGAAAATGAGAAATATAGCAAATAAATTTATGGATTAAAATTATTATGACACTTGATCAATTATGACCAATGAAATTAGTGAAAATAATTTTATGTAATTTCTCGATTATGCCAGCTGAAGTGTTTTGTCTAATGACATTATGGCAAATACAAGTATGGTAATAAAATATAATAAAACTAGCGGCCCGTCCCGGCTTCGCACGGGTTTGGTATTTTTTTTTTTTTGTTTTAATGTAAATCCTTTAGTCCACCAAATAGATGAATATAATCTGCCGACATATGTACCTATTCATATTTTTTTACTAATAATAACAGACAAATAATTAGCTGAATTATACGGTATTTCGTTCACAAAACAAATTTAATTAATTTTATAGCGTCAACAACACGTGGTAATTATGCTGTTAAAATGTAGCTTATATTACACTTTCGTAGATTTACCATAGCAGCGCCATCTATTGATTACTTACTCAACCCAGTCGAAAGGTATCGACATCTGTTAGAATCATTTGGAGTTAACAGATAATTGTGACTGTCAAATAATAACAGACAAATAATTATCAATAAATTAAAATTGCGACTATAATTTGAGATTTAAACTATCCTATCTCTCAAGTTGGATCGAACTGCACATGGTGTGCGAATTTTATTATAATCGGTTAAGTGGTTTAGGAGTTTATTGAGGACAAACATTGTGACACGAGATTTATATATATTAAGATTATTGCATTTTAAATTATGGCAAACATTAGTAATAATAAATATAAATAAATAAATAATATAAATCTTTCCGAGCTAGTTTAGGCCCAACGGCCTACACCCGGTCGCATTGGATTGCCGTCCCATCGTACTATGAGAGTAAAGGAGCAGAGAGTGCACCTGTGTCTGCACACACTTGTGCACAATAATATCTGATCTAATCTCCGCTAAGAAAACGGTCAGGAGCACCATTATTATTATACTGCTGGGACACATAATATGCCTACTCTCTACTTCAATATAAATACTTGCCTGGTTCAATTTCTGATCTTCCACGAAACTAAGTTAATATCATTATAACGTTTGTTTACGAATGGATTCCAATTCCTAGTATGCCAGATGTATTTTTCCATGAAGAAAATTTCATATATTACAGTGAACACGAGTTTTCAATTTAGTTCACTTGTCTTGTTTCTTCTTTTTTTTTTGAGTTAATTTTCTCTTTATTTAATTCAGAGTGATCAGCCTAAATCATTTCCATTGCTGGAACACGGGAATACTCTTATATGTTTCTCATAAAAAAATAAAAATTGCTTGCAAATAAAATATTACCTTATCTTATCATACAGAGAAGACACGAGTAATGTCAGTGATGTCTAATATAAAAGGGCATATACTTAAAATGTCACTTACGGGATATCTTCCGTAATTATTAAAAAGGGCCATAATTGAAAGTCACCTTGGTTTCTGCTCGGATTTGAACCCACATTTTCGTGCATGAGAGACGAGACCTTAACTACTGGGCACATCACGGTTTGTCTCCAAATGATTCCTCGGTATTTCTTCATATTTGATAACATCTTGTTTGAGGCATCGCTTTTGCCTCTTGGAATCATAATGTGTCTCTGAAAAGAAAACAAGCGGTTAGAATTTATTCTATGGTCATTTTTGATGTTCTCGTTTGCCTATAGAAACTTACTATCAATTTCAAAATATTGGTTTAATTATAATTTAATTGAAAAATGCAATATGTATTTATTGTTTATTTACATAATTAAACAACAACAAACAGACAAACAAAACACAACAAACTATTAAATACAATAAAATAAATAAACTAATAATAAACTATAAAAGGGTTATTATAATAATTATGTCTTTTAAAAACACAATCATGAAGGAATAGAATAGGCCAACATTTTTTTTTTTTTTGTAATAAATAAGGTAATATCGCTTTTACCAATATATACAAAAAATAAATAAACTGTGGGTCGATAAATCAGAAGTAATGAAAGTATACCCACCACGAATACATGTCTAGCTGGATGTGGCTGAATATAATATCAGAATTTTACCTAGAACAACTGCCTATATGACCTCCACAATCCAGTTAGTACTGGGTATTACGATACCCTTTGATAAGAGTGACCTACTTGTAATGACTGTCAAAGAACTACAAATGACAGTTGGGACCAACGGGTATGCTTTCCGAGGCACAGAGGAAACTGGGTATGTTATGGGTGGTCACCCATCAACGGACCAACCAGGTGCAGCTTATGGGTTTAAGCTAAAAAAAATAAAATGAAATCATTTATTAGGTCCGAGACCCATATTAATCAAAATTACAAACACATAAATAATATAAATAAATAATAATTAATAAAGATCGATACGAGCGGCTGTTATTATTCAGCCACGAACTCCCCGTGTCACGGCAATCGAACCCGCTGAAACCAAAACTATCTTTTGATATGCTAATGTAATAGGTTTCATTGTATGCGTATCATTTTCTGTTTCGTTACAATTGCACGTAACGAAACTGAAGCACTCACATAAAAAAATATATTTCTATTGGAGCTATGAGCTAGGCAAGTCATCTACAGGGTGTAAACCACCTCATCACGAAGCCGTCAACCAAGCATTCTGTACATCTAACTAACTTTACGCAAAAATTATTGCTGGGAAACGACTTTTTTTTTTGGGGTGAAAAATCATGTTTTGTGGTCGAACTCAATGTAACGCACTCAATACATTGTGCTGATGGATGGATTCAATAGTACGGGGGTCGTGGAGGTTTTTAAAGTTAAAAACTTACATTAAAAACTTGTATTTAAAACAAAAAAAACTTGTCAAAACGTTGGAACTTTGATCCCCAATATCTCCGTAACTAGAAGGTTGCCAGGTATGGTGTGGAACAAAAAAATGATCACAATGACGGGGAGAACAAGTGCCTTTCGGCTTCGTTAACAGGTGTTTCACACCTTTTACACAAGAGAGAGTTGAAGAACGATATTTTGGGTTTCTGTTTCTTTTAATTATAGTATTTATGGACATAGAACTACGTCATTATATCGACAGGAAGAATTATAGATAATTTCCGACCTGAGTGTGGACAAAACCGCGGCAAACGCTAGTACTACTATAATAATGCTTTAACAAAAAATATACCTTTAATATCAGAAAGCATAAAATTGACATACGAGTACATTTGAACCAAATTATCTGTGCAGGATTGTGTGCAAGCGCGAAAACACAGAACTAAAATAAATGTAGGTACCAAGTTAGAAATAATCGATACAAATTTTCTTGACAAGCATCGCCATCTTAAACTGCACACACTTAAAGTGGTCATAACTCACACAGTAGCCAGCAACTTGACAAGTTTCACAAAATTGACATTTTTGTTTTTCAGAATCCTACTCAACAGGGGAAAAATTACGAAAGAAATGGTTGGACGAAGCTGATCCAATAAAAAGTCCTCCTCTCATAGGCAAAGATGGCGAAAAATATATTTACGTCTATTCAGAGACAAAAGCTTCTTGTGTATTTGCAATAACAAATTATTTAGGTCAGTGCTTCTCGTATTTCTCACTTTTCTCACTGGGTATGCTATATTATCACTATTCGATATGGGTATCCATATCGAATAGTGATAATATAGCATACCCAGTATAGAATAGAAGACACAAATACATGAGATATTATCGTTTGTAGCTTTCACCACACTGAAATTAAGACGACGAAAGAGTTCTGTTATCTATGTCTGGAGACCTGTCACGTCTTACTAACCGACTTAAAAAAAAAGAAGGAGGTTCTATGTTCGACTGTATGTATTTTTTTATGTAAGTACCTATATTCACCGTTTTCGCCCCCATTTGTGGACCGATTCTCAAAATTATTTTTATTTGAAAGAGTATACTCCTGAGGTGGTCTCATTTAAATTTGGTGAAGGTCTGATGCTGATCTTCGGAGATATACAATGGAACTTTTCAAAAATAGACGGCAAATCTGTCGTGATTGCTTGGATGTTTATAACACACCATGACGTAACATCACGCCTGTATGCTCTGAGGGGGTACGCAGATGTGTATAATACACCTAGTTTTCGACAGTTAGGTATGTTTAGTTCTATGTCGGTTCACTCCTGCAAAGCGATGGCGAAATAGATCGTAGTGCAAAGCACAGAATTCACACATGATGGATGAAAGCAGTGGCAGGTCACAGGAACAATATGCGCCTCCCGCATTCCCCTTAAACTTAAGGGGAAGATTTATAAAACAATGGTTAGACCTGCTGTCTTGTTTGTGTTACAGTTAAAACCCGTTTTTAGTTAAGACGCGTTTTCCCTAGTTAAAACTAGTTTTTACTAACTGCCTTTGTTAACTCTCATCCATCGCTTTCCAACAGGCGTGATCGAGGTCAAGAGCAGGCCCATACTGTAATAAAAAAAAAACTAGTATTTACTGCTGTTTAAAAATGAATATCAGTGAAAACTATGTAGTTTTAACTAGGAAAAACGCGTTTTGTCGAAATGATTCAGTTAAAACTGTTTCATTCCATTTTATGTACGTTTCTTATTAAGCTTTTTTTGAGTTTTCTTAATTTGTTTATTTTAATTACTTGAAATTAATATTGTCGCCATGGTATTATTGTTATACGATGATGTTCCGTGAAATGTTCCTATAAGTAAGATGATTCTTCGACTGTTGGTCCCGGCTGTCATTTGTAGATCTTTGACAGTCGAACCAGGTAGTCAGTGGCCCAAAAAGACTGACAACCAGTCTTACCAAATGCTATCGTTTTACCCAGTACTAACTGGGTTGTGGAGGTCAGATAGGCATTCGCTCCATGTAAAATACTGGTATTCAGCTGCATCCGGTTAGACTGGAAGCCGACCGTAACATAGTTGGGAAAAGGCGAGGCAGATGATGCTGAAGTAAGATGATTTTTCTTCCACTCCCATTTCAGTGGGACAATATATGCTTATAGTAATTACAAAAGTAAGACGATTATTTTTGTTTAACATTTACCTAGAATTATGAATAAATATTTTAATAAAAAATATCCATATTTTCAATTCCCAACAAGTTTCTCTAGTACTAGTTTTAAGTGCGACAGGGCGACAATATTAATTTCATGTAAGTAATTAAAATAATCAAATAAAGAAAAGTCAAAAACAGCTTAATAAGAAACGTACATAAAATGAAATGAAACAGTTTTAACTGAATAATTTCGACAAAACGCGTTTTCCCTAGTTAAAACTAGTTTTTACTGATATTTATTTTTGAACAGCAGTTAATACCAGTCCTAACAAAGGCAGTCAGTAAAAATGGTTTAACTAGGGAAAACGTGTTTTAACTAAAAACGGGGTTTAACTGTGACAGTGTGGTGTTACGCGAATGGGTAAAGTATTTAAGAAGAAGTCTGAAAGTGGCGCCGGTGACTGAAAAGTTGTGTGGTAATTGGTTGTCGTGGTTTGGGTATGTGATGCGGAGGAATGAGGAAAATGTCGTGAGGAAAGTTTTGAGTTGGAATGTGGATTATATTTGAAGACCCGAATGGCGCAGCGGTTGTGAGGCTGCCTTACGTTCTTAGGGTCCTGGGTTCGAATCCCGGTAGGAAAAAATGTTTCTGTGATGATCATGGACATTTGTTTCAATAATAAGTATGTATTTACAAACAAAAAAGTATCCATGTAGTACCTATATCAACTATCTGGTGTCCACGACACAAGCCTCGTTGCTTAGTGTGGCACTAGATGGCGCTGTGTGTAATGTAATGTCAAGCGATATTTATTTATTTTATATTAATTTATTTATATGAGTAGAGGAAGACCAAAGAAACGATGGATGAATTGTGTTAAGAATGATATGGCAAGAGAAGGAGTGTCTGATGAGATGACGAAAAATAGAGAAGTATGGAAGAAGAAGACATGCTGCGCCGACCTCAAATGAATTGGGATATGAGCAAGAGAATGAAGATGAGGCATGTTAAGTTCCATGTATTTATGTATTTATTAATTTGGCACACCAACAGCAATACATCATCAACGTCATCCACAGCCCGACTTCACCCACTGCTGGGTATAGGCCTCTGTTTGTGCCAAGCACCACGTTCAATACATAAATAACAGAAATAAAAAGCAATACATACTAAGAATTAATGTGAAACAATGAAAATAACATAAAAGTGCTTCTATGTATGCCTATTAAAGGTGTACGCAGCATTAACCATAGGACAACAACATAATTATAATTTTTCAAATCTTAATACTTAATAAAATTCGAATACAATATAAAATTAACTTAAAACTAAATGAAATGATATGAATTATGATGTTAGACATAATTATGTACTATGAGTGTGATATCTAAAGATTAACATTTTTAGGGTACCGCAAAAAATGAAAAAAAAAACGGAATCCTTATAGGATCTGCGCCTGTGCATCTGTGCACCTGTGCGCCTGTCTGTACGTCTGTCTGTCACAGCCAATTTGCTCCGTATCTCTTGGACCAAATCAGGTGAAATTTGGTAGGATGAACACAGATGTGCAAACTAAATATATATTTTTTTTAATTATGGGTCATTTTCGAGGGACAAATTAGGATATAAAAAAAGTTTTGCAGACCCTTACTGTGTCATATATCAAATCAAAGAACTCGTTAGGGATGGGAGGATCTCAAATGTGTTTTTGTTATTATTGTTAAATAAATAGTTTTTAATTTAATATTAATGAAAGAAGACGAATATTGACCACACCCCCCCCTGATCTCCGAAACTACTGAGCCTAAAATTTTGACAAAAATACAGAATAATTAGTTCCTTACTTGTAGATTACAGGTAAACCTATAAGAATTATATCGATTTGAAAATAAAGTAGTAAACTCAATATAATACGTTCACTTACGAAAAATTTGTCTTTGGCATTCTAAGGAACCTTCTTGGCCGGTTTTTTGTTAAATGGTTGCGCAGTTGCAAATGTATTGAGTCCACAGAAATTAGTTATTTAAAGGTTAATTAGTGCTCTCCAGCAATACCTCAGAACCTGATCTCCTTAACTTGTTATGGGAAACACCGAATAAATCGTTTTCCAGTGAAGCGTGGGCGCTGTTATAGTTTCTACATATTCGCAGCAAAGGAGCATTGACACCAAGGTTTGACTTGCGAAAAGAGATATGAAACAGTCTGGTGAATCTGGGAGGTTCTGAAGGGACTGAATACGAAATACGCTCAACTAAATAACTGCATTTTATGATTTCATTGACAATGTTGTATAGAAAAATTAGATCGCGTGAACGGCGACGGACTCGCAGCGCCTTTATGTTGAAAAAATGTAGGCGTTGCTCGTACGGACAGCGATAGCTTATTTTTCTGGATAAAAAGGCAAGATGCTTTGTGAAGGCTCGTTGAATTCTTTCAATTCATTGAGGATGCACATTACAGCGTAGAACTGATTTATTGGGGATAAGCCTATTACCATGACATGTATTGTTAACAATGTAAAATAAATTCATGGCAAATATTTGTTTGGGAACAACTAAAAATGGACAGACGATCTCACTAAAGTGGCCTGAAGAAACTGGATAGCTATGACCAATATGACACAAAACCGCCAAAAGTGGAGAGATTTGGAAGAGACCTACACTCGCTCACTCGCATTGGGTGGCCAAGGGTTGAAGAAGAAGAAGAACTAAAAATGACAGACTTCAAAAAACACAAAAAAAGTAAAAAATTACTTTGGCTTCAGAAGTCGGTGACAAAAAAACTAAATCAATCAAACAAAGGTCCCCCCTAGAGGTTATTTTTTACTTATTTGAAGTCGGTTTTATTTTGTTAAAAAATGTTTTTCTTTTCTTTGATTGCATAAGTTACAACGAATTAAAAAAAAACATTGTTGTAACTCTGATTTTAAGTTGGTACCGATCGATTTGCACCATTAATACGAAACCCGAATTAAAATTACATCTATGTCTTGTATATTCACTTTTAGTTGTAGTCGTAGTAGTTTTCAAGTTATTTTTTATAATTTTTATTTTGCTGTGTCCTATCTATTTATTTAATGATTTTTAGCCGGTTTCAAAAGACTTGTTCTTTTTGCCCCCTAGCTTGGGCTATGTAACCTATCCTTAACTTTTGTTTTCATCTATTTACGCTTAATGTGAATAAAATTTTGTGTTAGGAGTTCGTTAATAGTTTAAATGCTACACTGTGATATCCATTTTTTAATCTGTGCGCAATGTCAAATATTGTCAAATAGTCTCAACTTTACAAGATCCGATACGATTTAGACTATACATTCAAATTTTTTCATTAGAGTATTCAATTTCAGCAGCAAAAATGTCAGCCTCTCTCGACAGCACTTTGGACCCTATGGAAGAAATCCGATTCCGTAAGAAACACGGAGTCACCTGGGTGGAAATACAAAAAGATACTCATTTCACTTTCGACGAACTAGAACGTAAGTATTTTTGGGGACTTCAGTCATCAATGTGTGTGGAGAAGCAGAGATAGCGTAGAGGTGTGACCGTCGGACTGCCTAGTCATAGGTCTCAAGTTCGAACCCAAGACACGTGTGACACGTACACCTGTAATTTTTTCGAATACATGTGTGTATTTTATATTTTTTATTGGCTTGTAAAGCCGAGTCAGAGGCCCATGGGTGGCACAAAACTCTGACACCAGGTTAGGCACTAACCACACGAAAAGAAGAAGTCATCGATCTATCCTGTAAAGCTAAGCTTTCCGCTACGCCTATCACAAATAACTTTTAAGTTCATCAGTCCATCTCCCTGCTAGCTATGTGGTCTGTAATCCTGGACTCATTTGCTCCACCGACCAGCCTACGCAATTTATGTTGTCCTTGTATTTTATTAAAAGATTTTAGTGGAAGGGCTCAAAGATTATGCGTCTCTAGTTCCATTCTGCTGACTGTAGCCGGAAACGTGATCAGTCCATTGTCTTTAATACAAACCCTGACCACATTGCCCGCTGCGTTTGCTGTTTTAGCAGAATTCAAGCAAAAATTGAATCAAATTGCGCATTTAATACGATTTTAGGTTTTGCCAGTTTTAATTTTCGTTTACTTTCAGAAATAATGGTGATATTTTTCAAAATTCAAAAGAGGGATGATAGATGCCCTGGTACTGATCTTATTACAAGGTAAGAATATTCTATCGTATTGTGTGCATTAGACCGTTTCCAACAAATTTATCAAATCAGTCTGTCGCAGCCCAGTGCTTGACGTAGGCCTCTTTTACGTCACAACTCTCGGTTCGCTGACTTGCACATCTTGTCTGCTGCCCGAAATAAGGCTTTAGTTCGTACTAAAACCTTATTTGTTACAACTAAATAAGTTATTATTGTTAATGAATTTGAGGGATCGAGAATAAACATGAAAAACCGGCCAAGTGCGAGTTGGACTCGCGCACCGAGGGTTCCGTATAATCTTGTAGGTATTGATGTGAAACATCTATAGGCGCGGGTAAACCAAAATACACATGAAAAATTCGCGGCGAGCGTGGCGATCGAACCCGGCCCGAACAATCCCGAACATTACCGACCTGTTATGCAGCATAAAATCTACATATTCGCCACGATTTACAACAAGCCAGCTGGTCTCGGGGCACAGAGCGCTGGGTTACAATCTCGTGACTTCGAGTTCGATTCCAGCATAAGAATTTCTTTTATTGTATGTGTATTGACTTTTTTCAGGCATATTACTTGTACAAAATAATTTCGATGTTTCACATCTGCCAGGCGTCCAGCGACGGCTCCTTTTTTTGTTATTAAACTACATATTTACGGTTTTCAGATTTTTCTCTTTACATGTGCTGTAAGACATAACTTCTCGCCAAATTTCATGTTTCTAGGTCAACGGGAACTACCATATAGGTTTTTGACTCAAAACCTTTAAAAATAAAAAAAAAGTTGTAAATTAAGGCAAATTTTAGTACTTACAAGTTTTCGCGCAAATCTAAATTCGCCCTTATCTTTTTGTCGTGTTGACTCAGGAACTTGAAGGGACTATAGACCTCAGTGTCTGGTATAAATTTAAACTTGCTTGGTCTACCCGTTCTTGAGAAAATCGGTGGTGACACACGGACAGACAGACGGACAAGAGAGTGGTCTTATAAGGGTTCCTTTTTTACCTTTTGGGGTACGGAACCCTAAAAATGAACTATTATTAGATATGAAAAATATAAACATATTGCAGTATTGCTTTGACAAACGTCAACCTCGTCGTTGTGTATGCAACCCACGTAGCACCCACCGCATCCGGTACAATAGCAGTTCACCAGACATTTATAGAAAGCTCGTTCGCTATGCTCTTATAATGCTATAGAAGAACACGCTTTTCAAGCAAAGACTTTGATGATTCAGATTCTTATTTTAAAAAAAATACAAAAATCAGAGTGCAATTAATGAATGAAAAGTAGTTATTTAAAAGATAATTTTTATTAAATAACTCGCTGTACCCTGTGGTTTCACCTGTCGTTTTACTCGGCTCCCAAGGATCGTAGCGTTATGAAATAATAAATAATCTTCATCGAGAATAAGGCAATCAAATGCAAAAATAAGTTTTCAAATCCAACTGGTAATTTCATAGATTAGCGCGTTCCAACGAACTCTTCAGCTAAGGTGCCTACCGAATTCCACAGACGACCACGGTGTGCTAATGCCACATAGGCTAGCTTCACCAGGTTGCCAAAAAGGTCATTAGTAGAAATTCATCTCTCACTTTCAAAAGGAAAAGTAATACAATTACAATTAAGTAATCAGTGTACGGGTCATGTCAACAAAGCGCGATCCGATGTCAGAATGTGGTTTTCATAGGGGATTCTACTTTGATGAGGGTTAGGTAACTACCCGTTACCAATGAGATAGGTCAATTACAAAAGCTGCTGGGTTAAACAAATAAGTGAAGAAGTTAGTTTCTGAGTGTGGCCTGTTATGCAAAAATATGTAGCAAAATACAGGATGTAAACCACCTCATTACGAAGCCGTCAACCAAGCATTCTGTACATCAAATTATGTAACTTTACGCAAAAATTATTGCTGGGAAACGACTTTTTTTTTGGGGCGAAAAATCATGTTTCGTGGTAGAACTCAAGGTAACGCACTCAAAACATTATGCTGATGGATGGATTGAATAGTACGGGGGCGTAGGGGTGTTTAAAGTAAAAATGTTACATTAAAAAATTGTATTTAAAAAAAAACTTGTTAAAAAGTTGGAACTTTGACCCCCAATACTACTAGAAAGTCCCCAGGTATGGTGTAGAACAAAAAAAAAATATCGCAATGACGGGGAAAACAAGTGCCTTTCGGCTTCGTTAAGAGGTTTTTTATACATAACGGATTGATTTTTGGATTAAGAGTTAATATTTCAACCTCATAATTACAATTTTATTAGTACAACCCAGGAAAAGTTCGTAGTTTTCTAACGTACCTCAGTTGGTTATATGGTTGGTTATTATATGTAATATATATATTTTTTTTATTATCAGAAAAGACACATTTAAAAGTTTCACAAAATGAGCATTTCCGACAAAAGTAAATGGTTGGTGCCTGTACTAATGATTAAAAATCATTGTATCACAGACACCAGAAAAGGAAGGGTTATAAGGAAGGGTCCGTTTGCACCAAACGGTTAAATCTTCGCGACCCTTTTTGATGTCACTGAATAAAGGAATGTTTCTGCATTGTATAAGTATAAAATTCGACGCAGACAGAAGCGTCCCGTCATGCGTGCGAGGTTCATCGCGAGGATGTGCAAGTGCCCATTTTTATACTTAAAAGACTTTTCAGTAGGTGGAAACGGACCCTAAGAAACAGAACCGATTTACATCCAAATTTGGCTAAATAAAACTGGCTATTTTCTTGCTGCCTGTAAACTTTTTTCCAAAATCTATGAATGCTGACTGAAATGTCTCAAAAGATTAAGGATCGTGTCGTTTGATCGTTTTCCTGTACCTCTAAGGCCCCGTTCCCACTATGTCGTGACGATTAATTATTTATCGTTGGTTTTTAGTTGGCAAAACTCCTGGACGACAGTAATCGCGTCATCCTATATGTGAACACCTCCATTTAAATACACAAGTCACGACAATTAATGATTATCATGATTATCTGTCGTCACGAAACGTGGGAATGCGGCTTTATTTATTTTTTCGGATGGGAAATCATCAATAATGACTCCTCCCGCTCTGGGCGGAGCAGGAGGGAGTGTCAGACTTTTACTGACTGAAACCCATCCATGTTCCTTCATCGCCCTTTGTGTTTCGGGGCCATCTATCTCTTTCGAATAGTCCCGCAGCCCCGGTAGGCATCGGCCCTTGCGGACCCCTTCCATTTTGTTGACTCTCTTTGAGGCGCGCGTGGAACAAAACGCGCCGTCGACACGGCCTGTCGTCATGAGACGGACGGATGGCGAGCTAGCCCATAGCTCACCGTCTACAGGCCCGCGCTTACGGTGGCCGGCGACGCCCGAGGCGTCTCCCGCGGCGGCCGGGACGTGAGGATCTCTCCCTCTCACGTTCCGCCACCTCCTTCGCTAGCATGACTGCTTCGCAGAAGGAGGTGACGGCGTCCCATTCCGTCTCGCTCCGGATCATGGATTGAACCAGGGCCGGGAGCGAAAGGTCGCCGCCGCCGATTGCCGCTTCGAGGACACGACAGTGCTCCGCCCAAGCGGGGCACACCTCGACAGTGTGCTCCAGCGTGACGTCCGGTCGATCTTCGTAGTGATAGCACCCGGGCGTTTCCTCCCACCCAATTCGGTGCAAGAACCTCCCGAAACAACCGTGTCCGGTGAGGACCTACGTCAGGCGGAAGGTGAGGACGCCGTGGCGTCTCTCTAGCCACTCCTCAAAGAGGGGACTTATCGCTACTATTGTGGCGTGCCCTTGGGAACGCGGCCTTATGGTTAAAGTACTGACTGACTGACCTTACAGTCACATCTTTAAATTCCATCCAGTATAATAATTATTGAGCATAGAATTTATGTCGAAAAAATATTAACCTTCCAATCATAACATCAATATACTACTCACACGGGGACACATCAAGCTTTACATTTCCAGTATAGCATGGCTTTATAGCATGGCTTCGCTTTGTATAGATTTCCTGTACAATGAGAAATCCGCATAAACTGGTTTTGTGTAACTTGATTGGTCGTCAGGCATACCAAAAAATCACATATTGCTTTTATTGAAACGAAGTGGGATACAATGAACAAAGATAGCAAAGTGTTTGGCTCATAAAAAGACCAAAAGATCCTTTAAGTAACGTAAAGGTCATGTCAACAAATCGGTCCTTTGACAGATCATGATTTAACAGCACCGCAACGGCACCGCTCCAACTCGACATTTAACATTATTAACATATTTGATTTTGATTTTGGTGTACTGTGCCATGACCTTAAGGTCTAAACGGTCGGTCAACTCTTCTCGCTACCAGAGGGTTGGCCTATTTCTTGATCAAAAATCACCATTGCGATCCAACGTGGCAATGCTGCCAGCCTTATGGGCACTTTCCCCGTTGACAGCGATGCGGACGAGTTTTTTGACGCCGTTTTGATCTCTTCTGCTTTTAATACATGTACAGACCTACATAGTAACGTACGTAACATAAACTAACAAGGTTTTTCCATGGAACCTAATAACAACAGGATTCCACCTGCTACGACTCGTATACCTTAAGGCGAGTTGGGTACCACGTAATCTGACCTTTCTGTAGAACACATTAATGAGGTCAGTGTATGTCCTTCTGAGGCGTCCCCTCCCGTAGTCCCCCTTTGGCGTCATGCTAGTTAACGAGGTAGTAGCGTTTAGTTGTAGCTTAGCAAGCTGCAATTTACACTAGTTCTTGTGTTTCGTTAGTCTGCTAGTTGCAAGCGCGACTGCTGATCATGAGGTCTTGGGTTCGATTCCTGGGTCGGGTAAAGTGTTATTGGGTTTTTCATGAGAAATTTCTCAGTAGTTACCAGTGAGCCTGGAATTGTGCCCAGTTGATGACAATAGGCTCACTCCCTATTATACGGGACTTAAACACATCTGGCGAAATGTGGGTGTACTATTAGGTACACCTCTGTCTTACCCTTGTGGTATCACAAGCGTGATGTTATGTTTCGTTGGTGAAGTGGTTGCAAGTACGACTGCATAGGGTTTGGGATCGGAGATTGAACCGACAGACAGAATATATGAGGAAACTTACATTTGAAGAAATTGTGTTCTACATCACGACTTTTATCCGTGAAGGGTAGCTGAAACTAAACTTACATTAGGTCCAGTCATATTGGCAAGATCTATATTTAAAAATATAAAAAATAAATGGGCCTAGTTTTGACCTCAATCTAGAAGGAACGGATAGGTTTTAGTCAGTAAAAGTCTGACACTCCCTTCCGCTCTGCCCAGAACGGGAGGAGTCATTTGATGATTTCACGTCTGAAAAAAAAACAAACAAAAATTACAGAAATGAGGTTGACTACAGAACGAGCTAACCCAAAAGAAGCCTATTAACTCGCGTCTTAAATAGATTGGGAGCATTTGAACTCGAGAACACCGACGCAGGCAGAGAATTTCACTCCTTGGCTGCGTGCATTATAAAAGATTTAGCAAAGCGCTTCGTGCGAATGTGTAGAACATCGACAAAGTATGGGTGATAGTCTGCAGTGCGTCTGGACTCCCGTATATGTATTAGGGGACGAGCCGTGTTATCAACAACTATTGTAAAATTCCTTACGGAGATACCTAAATCACTTTACCCGAACTGGGAATCGAAACTAAGGCCATATACACAGCAGTAGCGCTTGCGTTTACTAGACCAACGAGGCGCAGTTAAAATCACGAAAAAAATAACCCAACACCGTTAAAATCATAACCCTTATTTTTTATTTCGCTATTAACTGTAGCATAATGTACCCAGCTGAACAAGAGTGGGTAATATAATAGTATTTAACGATAATGCTGGTTGAATGAATAATGGCGATTGTACCCTCGGGTGAGGATTGAAAACTGACCTAAATGTTGAATATCAAGTATGTCGTTACCAGATAGCACAGGTCATCGGATTTAGAGGTGATTAGAAATTTGGTAGAGCCTTTGTTTAGATAGTAAATAATGGATGGCCGTTTGATATAGCCCGAAACAGTCATCCACAAGAAAGTGAAAGCGATTAACATCCATACCAAAATGGACGATGTCATGTGACGGTGACACCTCTAACTGATCATTTTACTACAGTCGTTCACAATTATGTTTGCCTTATCAAAAATATAGATTTATAAAATAAAACAACCAAAAGTCCATCGTGAGGAAACCAGCATGCCCGAGAGATATTTCTCGACGGCATTTAAAGCCAAGTCAGACGGCCATTGGCGGCATAAAAACTCTGACACAAGGTTAGGCACTAACCACACGTTAAAGAAGAAGAACTGCCGTAATTAATTTAACAATAAACTAAAAAATGTCGTCAAAATTGCCTTTGACAGCAATTTAAACAGAATCCCGCTGGAAGCCCTATTTCAAAGAAAATAAGGGTCACATTGACTTAAATATTGGTGCAACCCATTGTTGCGATTACCAACCATAAATCAAGGGAAATAAAGATGACAATAAAGACGCAAAATTACAGTGAAAATAAATGTGAAAGGCCTATGAAAGCGTGTACTGACAAAACAGTTGTGTGTTAAATTACTGTTTTGACATTACTTTAATATGTGCGATTTTTTAATTATGGTTCGATACAATAGTTGCCACTAGTAGTTTTATTGAAGAAAATAATAATAATAGATAGTGGAATTAAATTAATGATTCGGTATCGAGTGTTTAATAACATAATTATAATTTTGAAGAAAAGTAAAATATTAATTGTATTCATACAGTACAATGTACTTTTCAAATACAAAAATTAAATTAATTAATAAAATTCAAAACAAACTGGATTGGCCCTGTTCAAGGGCGAAGGCCTATTTTAATAGTAGTTTCTAGCTTAGCTCCTGTCCAATGTTTGTTCTACTTAACTGTAATTTAGCTGTAATTATAACTTCTGTGTGATAGGTACAGTTCAAACTGTATACCGGCCAAAATTGCTTTAGACCGGTCACAACTGTTTTAACAATCTCATTCTTAGAAACTTCAGGGTTGCTAGGCTTTTTTGTGAATCTTTTAAATACATTTTATAGTGGTTCTAGATAATTGTACTAAGGTTTTCCGTATAAACAAATTATTAACCGAGAAACTGTGTTTTACTTCAATTATGTAATTCTTGGTTTTATTATAAACCAATGTAAATGTGTGTGCTGTTGGTGTATTCAATCAATAAATAACTTTAAAAGATTTGGATGGTTTCCTAAGAACATTTTCCTATGTCTGCTGCTGAAAGTAGCTGCCCTTCAACCCTTCATAACAAACTTCTCTGGTTCTGTACACCTTTTACTATGGCCAGTAATTAAATAATAAAATAATAAATAAATAAATCTTTATTGACAAATGAATGCTCAAACATCAGTGTAGCCCTGGCTCTTGTACTAGGAGTTCCTGTATCACAAGAGCCAGACCTCTCAATTAACAGAGAATATGTAAAAAACGATAGACAAAAAACAAAAATTTTAGATACATTATAGATTAGGCATGCATTAATAAAAAAGTGTAAAAAATAAAATATGATCATAATATGTACATTTCATGGGTATGCAATTTTATAAATTAAGTTAAGTACTACACAACGCATTCTGAGGAAAGTGTGGGTAAATGTGTCTGGTTTGTGTGTGTGTGTGTGTGTATGTGAGGTGTGAGTATGTGTGTGTGATGAGTGTGTGAAAGTGATAGGGGTCATGTAACACATTGCCGAATAGATTTTCTGATTCGTCATAGTCGTATTTTTCTAACCAGTCAATAATACAATTTTTAAATAGAAAGTTGTTAAGTTTTATGAGTTGTTGTATCCCTTTTTCATGACCGAAGTGTTCTATTAAATTGGTCTATTTTTTTCATTTTCAATTGAGTTCACAAGATTGACATCCTAATTTTATCACTTCATTGGGTTTGGACAAGTCATTGTCGGGAAAGCCAGTTATCCTGATAGTTCAATCACCTCTGGAATCACAAGGCCACGCGCGCCGACCTGAATATTTACGATCAAATCATTGTCTACAAACGAAATTTACGTCCAATAAGTTTTGCAATTGAACGAATATCACACCCGAGTCTTTAAGATACGCAATTTGTGGGGTTATCGGGCAATTGTTATAATTTAACACTGTAGAAATATGACACTGCTCCGCTTTCAGAAAACTACAAGGTCATGACGTTATCAACTTATCACAAGTAATTATTGCGATACTTTATTCAGTGTACTGCAGTTCAACTCTTGAAATTGTTATTAATATTTTAATTCAAAATGTTTCACACATAGTGTATCACGCATTCAGTTTATCTTCGAGGTTAGCTTATATTTTTATGATTGTTAGCTACACTTCAACAGCAACTAGAGGAATCTACCACAACTGTAGAATTTCAGGAACACGTTGATGGCCCTATTTCAACAAAACCTTGCATTTATAACCTTTTTCTCTAAATTTAACAAAAACATTCCAACACATCCATTGATAACCGCGACGGCAAAAGTCAACATCAAACACTAAAATCTGACAAGCACTGCCGTGTGCCCTAGAGAGAGACTGAACTGCGCATCCTCCATTGCACCCAATAACAGCATCGTGAAAGCAGGAAGGTGATACACTGATTGTTGCTAGAGCGAGAGAAAAAACTGCAGCCAGCTCATCTTTTCGGTATTCATGTTTGCCTGGTACCCTGAATGCAACCGTTGCACTTTTCGGTGGAGATTTTGCAACCGCTGCGCATTTAACGACGTTTGCACTTATTCGTGAAATATTATCTACATGGTCTGAAACAGTATGGCCGATATAAACAATTTTACGAGGGTGAATCAAAAAGTTCTTGGAATCAATTTAAAAATATGCAAAAAATGAAACAAAAACAAAATTATACTCTACTACATAATCTCCTTCTAATGCAATCCATTTAGAGTAACGCATTTCTAACTTTCTTATTCCTTGCGAAAAAAAATCTTTTTATGACTCTCAAAAAACTGCTCCACGGCAGCCATAAACGAGTCATTGTCGTGAAATTTAGTTCCACGAATAGGCTCTAATTTTGGGAATAAGTGAAAATCACTAGGTGCTAAGTCCGGAGAATATGGTGGATGGTCAAGGACATCTAAGCCAGCACAGCGGATTGCGCAACTTCCGATCGATAAATTTCAAAACGTCGTTTTTATTTTCGCCGGTTAAAATTAGTGCCACCCATCATACCGAAACTTTTCCAAGCCTCAATGAATCAATTAAAATGGATTGAATGCTACCAAATGATTCTTTAAGATTTCAGCTAAACGTTTTATGTAGAGACATGTTCTTTTGTCTTCCAAAACCAGATTCTCAACCTTTTTGATATTTTCTTTCGTAACGGAGGTTGAAGGGTGGCCAGAACGCGAGTAATCTTTACAGCTTAATCTACCTCTTTTAAATTCAGCGAATCAGTACGCAACCGTAGAATATGGTATAAACTTATCCCCTAATGTCTTCTGAATGTCCGAAAAAAATCCCTCCATGGACATTTTTTCAGAAAGAGATACTTTATCACCGCACGTAGCTCACTTTTCTCCATAATTTCGCGTTTTTAGAAACTTGTTGTACAAAACAATTTATTGCGTGCGAACGAACCGATGTAATCAAGTTATACTTGGTATAAATATTGTGTGATAGACATTCTATAAAAGGAATATGCAATACAAAATACATACAAAATAGTTTATTGTGTCAATTAGATATTACATTACATGTTAATGTGTTTGGAATCCCCATTTAGGCAAACAATGCCTGTATTAGAAGGCTCCGCTCTTTCAACATCATTGTCGTAAACTTATACTAACACGAGTTGATGTTATAGTGTACTGTAATCTTAAGGGTAAATATACATTTTTCTGTATTTATATTTAGCTTATACATACTAATCTTAAGAAAATAAAAATATATAAAGTTGCAATTTAAATTATTAACTGTAAAAAACTAACAAAAGTTTCTTTTTATAAATATGCACTTCCAAGAACTTTTGGATTCACCCTGGTACTTACGTATTTCTTTTTTATGCTTTTATTCAACTTGCCTTGTTAGTTTGGTGTGTATTGGTCAAATCTTGCTACTGAATTTCAAACCTCTTTCCCCCAACCGATTGAGCTGAAATTTGAAATTTTGCACACACCTTTGGTTCTGGTGATAATATTTTTTATGACAAACAATACTTAATCCTGCAGCCAAGATCGTCTCCTCACGAAAGAACTCTTCAATCTTTAATAGCGCGGTCATGAAACTTTGTATACGCGTTATTTTTTTATAAATAAAGATTTTTTTTAACATGACCTCTATAGTACCTATCTGTTTATTACTGATAAACTTACGTTTTCTTTTCATTTTTCTTTGTTAACTTTTTATTAGTTTACCACAAAGAGTTTTAAAAGAATTAGTTATAGAGCGGACATTGGGAATAATGTCATACAAAAATTTTGATCCCGGAAATTTTCGATTTTGATACACGAATACTACCTGACAAGCGCCCCGTATGACACTAGACAGAACGATTAGTTACTAAGTAGTTACAAGTATTTGGATTACGATTTTCTTCATCTTGTCCCGGGTATCGCTCGTACATATTTAAATCTCTTTGGTTTACCATCATTTTACATAATATGGGACATTGATGTCAAAAGTGTCAAGCTGATGTCTACTTATTCTTTTTCTCTTATAGATTTTCTATACCAGCCTATTCAATGAAGGTTGCATTAGGATTTTATTTACTAAAAATAATTTATATCGTTTTGGCTAGTCTTATTCTGGTTTCTCTATTAAATGGGGGCTATCGCGCATGATTTCGCCGCTAGAGGCGTTCGTGTAGAGTAGGGTCTTCCGAAATGTCAGATGTCATACAGTATTCGCGCGTTGCGTGCTTTTTTATCATGTGTTTTTACTATGTATCACGATTGTGGTCTAGATTGAGCAATTCCTGATTTATTATGACTTGAAGATTTTAAGTAGCAACTTAAGATCTTATTTGTTAGTATTTGGAGGTAGAATGATTTTTTAATGCTTTATGCTTGCTAATTTTAGGGATAATTTTGTAAATATGTATCTGAGTGTGAGTTTACTCATTGTTTTATGGAATAACTTTTTATGAAGTCATTGGTACTTTATAGTATAAAATAGATTTAATGAGAGGACTTTACTCGACAATCGCGCCAACTGGTGAGCTCAAAAACGGTAGCCCTCATTACGTTTGTCTACTGAATAACAGAATTCTAAATTATAAGTTTCTTAACGCACTCTCGAATATTTTCAAGGTGGTTGTATACGTCTTGGTCGACTACACCTGACAGGTCTGGCAGGTCAGATGATTATACGGCTGCAACAACTTAAATCGTAAAAGGAATTGTAACAGAACAGAAACTTGGAGATTTCAAACGTGCAGAGCCGCAGAGGCAGTTGATGAGTTTACGACTGGGTTCCGAGAGAGAACTAACAAAATACGTGGAGTTGACTACTACTAAGAGTGAACAAGTGTTGGGGTCGCCGACTATCTGACGCGTCCCTACACTTCCCAGGAGTCTTACTAACTGATTCGCGCAGGATATCTACTCTTATACTGCGGAGCTGCCCTGACGCCTGTTCTTCGGAGCTGCCCTGACTCCTGTACTGCAGAGCTGTCCTGACGCGGAGCTCGGCGTGCCTTCCCCTCGCTTAAAGTATTGTTAACCTAAAACTTTCTCCCTCTTACCTCCCGTTGAGTGCATGTTATGTAGGTCTTTTTTATATAAATAACTGTATTTCTTACCTCCCCTCAATAAATTTAATATTTCAGTCTACTTTTACCGGTTTTATTTGTTAGGAATAAGTAGATGTGACACCTCATCCTGCAGCCAGGATCGTCTCCGCAAAAGGGAACTCCTTAATAGTTAACGGCACGAATACGAAAATTTGTAGACGCGTTCATATTTGATGGATAATCGTGATTTCTAGCATGACCTCATCTTGCAGTCAGGATTGTCTTCTCACGAGGGAACTCCTTAACGGTAAATAGCGCGGATACGAAAATTTGTAGACGCGTCCGTATTTGGTAGATAAACATGATTTCTATCATGACCTGATCCTACAGCCGAAATTGTCTTCAATCATCATCATCTGCCTAGCCTTTATTTATTTATTTACATCCTGTTTTGTTATAATCGGAGTAGAAAAACAAGATATCTTTTTACAGAAACTTTGCTTTTGTTTAATATTCTTTGGAAACAATAAGTCAGCTGATGCGCATCAAATTACAGAGCCACGAGCACCGGCTTCACTCCTAATTTTTTGAAAAACTAAAATAAAGTACTCTGTGTCGGATACGGAAGATGCCATGATAATCGTAATTTTCATGATGATTTGCAGCATTTTAAGAAAAAGGAACGACAATTTAATAATTCCATACTAACTTTTAAGTCTTATTCCACATAGTTAAGGATGGTAGTAGTAGTTTAGTAGGTATATAAGGGACTAAGGATTTTATGTTGCTAGACGCAACGGTTCAGACGTCGCGGTGGCTGTCAATGAGTACTAAATGAATTTAAGATTAATATGTATAAAGGGTGTTAAACACACTTAACGAAGCCGAAAGGCACTTGTTCTCCCCGTCATTGCGATATTTTTTTTCTTCCACACCATACCTGGGAACCTTCTAGTTACGGAGATATTGGGGGTCAAAGTTCCAACTTTTTGACATTTTTTTTAAATATAAGTTTTTAATGTAAGTTTTTTACTTTAAACATCAGCTCAGCACAATGTTTTGTGTGTGTTACATTGTGTTCTACCACAAAACATGATTTTTCACCCAAGAAAAAAGTCGTTTCCAAGCAATAATTTACTTAAAAAGAAAGTTACTTAGTTTGATGTACACAATGCTTGGTTCACGGCTTCGTGATGAGGTGGTTTACACACTGTATAGGGCGGCATTCTGAGAACCTTCGCAGCTAGAAGAAAATGGTCTTAGCTTTTTTTGAGAAATTTTTATCAGCATTCACAGATTTTGGAAAAAGCATACCTACAGTCAGCAACTTTTTTTTTATTACTATGGATGTTGTTTCTTATCAAAAACTCTAAAGACCTCACAGAGATTAGAGTACTAGAAATTTGCCCGATTGAAATTTTGATCCTTATAAGTAAATTGTAATTAGGGAAATGTTGTTGGCATTGTGTCCTCCACAGAAACCACTTCAGGGACGTACTGCACAACGGGCTGGGCATGACGGATGCCTACATGATGGAGCGCGTGATGGTAGCTCTGGACCGCGGGACCTCGCCGCACGTCACCATGGCAACCTTCGCCAAAGCCATGTCTCTGTACCTTCGAGGCGATCTGGAGGAACGCATCACTTATGCGTTCACTGTAAGTATCTGTGTCATCTTCTATGCTATGTAAGAAGGTTATTAACAGCCTCAGTCGGTCATAGCCTGCAGGTATAGATGCTGATTTCTGATATTCACGGAAGACCTATTTCGTAACAACATAGCTTCCAAAATACTAAGTCTGTGAAAACGCCAATCAACAGTAGGAGAAAATCATTTTTGAAATTGGTTTCGTGTTTACATATTACTGGTCGGAACAGTACAATTCTGCGCCGAAACTGTGTACAAAATGCTTTATTTGTAAACAACGAAACGTCCAACATCAATAAATTATGCTTCGAACCGTAGATAACTGTCAAACCGAGTATTCTTGATAAATTAACACTCGGACTTCCGTCCTGATCGAACCGATGATATCGCGAAATGAATTACCATTCGGCCTAATTGATTTAGAGTTTTTCTTTTGCCGCTGCCCTTTTCCATAATGTTATACCCAGTGACTGGGTTGTGGATGTCTGATATGCAGTTGTTCCATGTGAAATACAGTTAATCTGTTGCATCTATTTAGACGAATGTGGGTGTACTATTAGGTACACCTCTGTCTAACCCTTCAGGGATTTCTAGCGTGATGTTGTTATGTTATATTATGTGTGTCTATTTAGACTGGAGCCGACCCGATCATTTGGTAAAAGGAAAAGGCTAGGCAGTTGATGACTGTACCCGTTCAGAATTTCTTTATTAAAAGAAAATCTTTTCATAAGGTGGATACTCCAGGGTAGCCCGCGAAATTCAAATTTTCTTACGTTTTTTGCAATTTGCAGGTCAGTGTCAGGTTGTAAGTTGATTAAACTATGAATCGCGGTTGTAAGACGTATGTAGTTACAGAATTATAATCATCAAAATCATCAATACAACCCTCCAAGCGCATAAAGGTGCAGGAATGACTTTGACCTTGAAAAAGTAAATTCATACACCTTTATGAGCTTGGAGGGTTGTATCGATGATTTTCGCATTCACCTTAAGAAAAAGCAAGCGACCTCTGTCAGTCGTCAATTTTAGGGATACTCGCGAACAATATACGTATTACGAACGTTTATATACTGCAGCTGTTCACGCTACTTTACTTTACGGCAGCCAAATTGTTCGTAAAACTACTAGGTAATATATTTTGATGTAAAGAGGTTATGTTCATGTAAGAGGCTTCTCTGTTCAACTTGTCAACGTTTTTGTATAATAAACTTATCTGATCTATTTTATTCGAGACTTGTAAGGAAAGCAAAAACTTTGAGTAAAATATATTTTATTCGATTTGGCATTATTACTAGAATAGTAATACGATACTTATTTAAAATGACACTCATACTACATACAGTTGAAATTAGACTTTGGATTTTGACGTCGTACTTGTGTCTTGCCATGTCGGTCGACCCGAAAATCCTTTATTATATTTTCGTGCTCTGTGTATTTATTATTAGTAGTTTATCAACAAAGGGAATTTTGTGCTTTTGTTATGACAGACACGTCTGAATCTTTGTATTTACTGTTTCTGGAATCAGATCCTTTGATTTCTTTTATTTCAATAATGGAGGATGTTTATAAGTGACGATACTATCTGTTCATAGATACATAGATATCACAAACGCATGAGATGTGAGTGGGAGTGGTAAGTAACAACGTTTAAAGTTAAGAGATGTTTAAACATCAAAACGTGCACAGTTGTTGAGCAGATTATGAATAAACTCCAGTAGGTATATCAAAATCTTTATGAATTAAACTAAAATAAAGAACGGTGTGAAATGATATTAGTGATTTGTTTTCGTCTTCTTAAAAATACATTAAAATCACGTAGGTACACTCTCCGAAACGACCCAATCGATAACAATGTAATTTTGGTAATGTGTATGGTTGGTTCCACCTTGAAATATAGAATAGCTTTGGAACCTTTAGGTGGCATTTTTGTAAGTGAATGCGAAGGGGTGAGTCGATCGTAATTCTATAATGTTGAAGTAATTTTTTTAATATAACAGTTAAATAATGTCTACCTACTTTAAACCATAAAAATGTATTATTAGTCAAACTGAAGATAATTCCTACTGGTTTCACACTAAAGAGCTGTCCACGGTTGAACATCCACCTAAGTTGTATGTTTTGTATATAAAGACTCTATTTGAGTCAAATAATAATTGAAAAACGTGTGCAACTATTAAAATTCTCATTTTTATCTAATATAGCTATTAGTATTTTTACTGGGTGTAATAATACTAATAGCTATATTAGTATTATATTATTATTTCGTTTATTTATTTTAGAACATATTTTTAAATATTCCTAATATAAAAACAATATAAATAAAAACATTTAAAAATATAAAAATAGTAGCCCACCAGCGCTGGGAACAGGGTCCGAGCTGCCGGTGGTCAGGGCTCTTGAGAGAGGAACCTACTAACAATACGTGCCGTGTCCAGAAGTACTGCTTTCTGAATCAAGACCTTGATCCAGCTGCCAAGCGAGAGCCTCCTAAGATGTTGGTCGAGGCTCTTGGCTATTAAGCCATTGGCCGACACGACTATCGGCACAATGACTGCTGTACTCACGTCCCACATGTCAACAACCTCGCGAGCCAGATCTAGATATTTAAATTGTTTATCTTTTTCTGCTTTGACGAGGTTCTCGTCATGCGGGGCCGTTATATCAACAATCATTGTGCGACGCTCCAATCGATCTATCACCACAATGTCAGGCCTATTGGCAACAATAGTCCTGTCAGTGGTGATAGGTCGATCCCAATACAACGTGATATTACCATTATCGAGAACTGGGTCGGGTGCGTACTTATAGTAGGGCACTTCTGATTCCACAAGGTTGTACTTCAAAGCAAGTTGCTGGTGGATAATATAATATAATATAATATAATATAATATAATATAATATAATATAATATAATATAATATAATATATATTTATTATTATTATGTATATTGTTCTATTTTGTGTCTTATGGCATCGTTTTGGACGAGGCTGTAATGTTGCTATAATTAGTGGTAAAAAAAGTTGTCAAACTTCCGCGTTAGGACATTGGCCCCGGCTGTCATTTATAGATTTTTTACAGACGGTACGAGTAGTTATAACCAGAAAATCTGACAACCAGTCTTACTAAAGGGTATTGTCTTGCCCGGTATAGTCTTCCACCTTGTTTAATCGATATTCTACTGTAACTATAACAAAAAGTGGTGACTCAAATTGAAAATCTTCATTTTGCCAGATATTTCAGATCTTTATTGGGGCGTATTTTCTGTCAAATTAAACCTACCAGCACATGGTAAAATCACCCATTTTTCGACGTAATTGTAAAAATGAGACGTTAAGTAAAAATATTTTGGATTGTTAAGGCTTATTATTTTCATATCTGTACGCACGACGACCAATCAAGCTACCTCAGAATTGAAATCGACATATCACAAGAAAATCTATTTGAATTTTGCTATTATCTCATACAGTCTTAAGAGAGTGAGTTTACCCTGAATTTAACCTAACTGCAGTTTCTATCTTTGTTACTACAGTGCTACGACCTGCTGAGCGAAGGCCACCTCAGAAGAGAGACCATGTATCAGCTGATGAAGAAGAGTTTGGCCAAGTCTTCCAGAGATGATGATGTGGAAGAAGCTGTCAAGGTAAGTTATCCTATGTTCCAGTTATGACACAGTACCTACCCGGGTAGGGTACGCGTGCGCGGTTATCGTTTTCCTTTATTTATATGGCTTTGAATATTTTGGCCTGCCTAACTTTCCGTCATTTTATTTTATGGCGAAGATTGAAACTTTAATAGTTATATCTCAGAAACCTGACGCCATGGTAGATTTTCTACTAAAATACTTGTTTGTTTTGAGTCCAGCTATTGATTAATACAGCTTTTATGACTATATACTATACTAACAAATTCAAAGTTGTAGGTACTGATGGTCAGTGAATAGATTCTAACTTTGACAGTTTAGTTTTCTTGGAACCGTAACCCTTTACGGTTTATAGTAGATTATGGTACAAGTGCGTAATGTTGGTGATTACCGCTGAGGCACCATTGAGACCCAAGCCGTTAGGTGAGGATCTTTAGAGAGCCGAGGACGGTAATCATCACTACACACGTGTATCATACGACGTTTTTCAACACACTTGTGAAGAAAATAATACTAAAAATCATTTTATTTAGTAGATAAAAAGTTTATTTGTACTACTCGTGTTGAACACGATCTTTTTTATATCGAAACTTTTTTAAGAACAAAGCAACTCAACCAATAAAATAATAAAACATTTTATAACACATTTGCTCGTAAAGGGTCTCTTATTTCACCAATTTCAATATCGTAATGTATCTCATTACGTACTTGTGCTATAAAGTAAAATGCATGGTTTATACGTTTTTAAATCGTATTTAGCTAAGAGTTTTTATGTCAGAAAAGTGGTCAACTTTTTATGAATAAAATTAACTTTGGGAGATGAAATATAATAAATAAACATTTAATTCTTTAATTTAATTAATTTTGACAATAAATTACAACCATTTATCTGTAAAAAAAAACAAAAATAAAAACACAAAAATATTAATTTACTTTATTAGTAATACTGGCTGTTTTTTGTGTCTTTGCCTTAAAAGAAAGCGCTGATGCGTGTGCATCGCTAATTTGTGAACAAGTAAAAATTATTCCGCGCGCTTTTTCCTTTCGCTGTATTGTTTTTATTTGTTTTATTTATTTCCTCGCAAATATGTTATAAAACGTCGTATGACTTACGTGCGCTTTGACAATTAAAGCCTCTGCTTTTTTATCGCCCTCGCCTGCGGCTCGGGCAAGCAATATCACCTCGGCTGTAATTTTCAACCTACCGCACTTATATCATAATGTACTATTATCTCACTTGTGAATAATAGCTATGAAAAATCCCCGTTTGATTACAGGGGTCATTATGTGCCTAATTGCGGTGAAATTAGAGCCATTTTATGAGCAAGTGTGTTGAAAAAAGTTTATTTGTACTGTTGAACACGATATTTTTTGTATCGAACCTTTTTTAAGAACAAAGCATCTCAACCAATAAAATAAAATAAAAAAACCCCTATAACACACTTGTGACTAATAGCAATAAAAAAGTCACAGTTTGATTACAGGTGTCATTCTGTGCCTAATTGCGGTGAAATTAGAGCCATTTTATGAGCAAGTGTGTTGAAAAGATATTTTCACCACTCCCGCACGAAAGAAGTGTCTTTCCTCTACGAAAACAGTGAGGAAAGTTGGTTTTTCCTCACTGTTTGAACAGTGAGGAAAGTAATGATCCCGTTCAGAAAATAACCTTGCCTGATTTTTTTATGTTAAGTTTTAAAGATATTTTAAAAAATAAATAATTTTATGCTTAGAATAGAAATCTTTATAAGTTAAGATAAATGTTTTTTACAAAATTTATCAAATTATTGTAAGTGTATAAGTTCAGAAACATTAAAAAAGTTTAATAAAATATTGAAAAAATTACATCGTCAAATTTAGGATAATAATTTTTGAACGCACTCAAAGAAAGAAGCCTGTGAAAGAAGTACATTAGAAGCGCGAAAATTCTAAGTTTTGTTTACGTGCGATTTTGATTACTAAAAAAAATTAGTGATTCTAGTGAGGAAGATTTAAGTTTAACTCCAAAAGAGTAAAACCTTGTTTCAAATGCCGAACTAAGTTTTTTGCCCAAAAAATCGAAGGAAAGATATCTTAAAACGTTCGATACCTTCAAAAAAATGCGAAAACTTTCTCCGAAACGGTTTTGCTGTCTTATTTCATGGAAATTTCAAACATGAAGCAACCCAGTACATTGTGGAGTATTTATTCTATGATAAAATTAGTATTGGTAACGAAACATAACATAAATATAAAAGAATATCATAAGCTGATTTCATTGCTTAAAATACAGTCTTCTGGGTTCAAAAGCAAGAAATCAAAAGTTTTTACGGCAAATCAAGTTAAGACATTTTTAAACGATGCCCCAGATGATACTTTTCTCGGATTGATTAAAAGTAAGTTTAATTTTAATATTTTGTATTTCCTACAATTTCTCACCCTGGTTAAAATAACTTGCTTGGCTTTTGCTAGTTCTAGCAAAAATTCACAGATGGCGCTGATTTAATTATTTTGCTATACTTATTACAAAATTTATTTACCTACTATTATGACTGAACACTTTCTTGCTGGGAGTGGTGAAAAGTTTTGTATGCAACATGTGAGCAAGTTCATTTGCTATTCGTTTTGTTGAGTCTTTCGCTTACTCAGGATTGAAACTTATAATCACTCGCTGCGCTCGTGATTCTATTTTTCAATCCTTCGCTCGCTCAAGACTCAAAATCAAAACTCATAGGAAAAACGAACTTTCCTCACTTGTTGGATAAATAACTATTTCACCACTCCCGCACGAAAGAAGTGTCTTTCCTCTAAGAAAACAGTGAGGAAAGTTGGTTTTTCCTCACTGTTTGAACAGTGAGGAAAGTAATGATCCCGTTCAGAAACTAACCTTGCCTGATTTTTTTGTTAAGTTTTAAAGATATAAAAAAAAAAAAATGCTTAGAATAGAAATATTTATAAGTTAAGATTAATGTTTTTTACCTATGATGACTGAATACTTTCTTGCTGGGAGTGGTAAAAAGTTTTGTATGCAACATGTGAGCAAGTTCATTTGCTATTCGTGTTGTTGAGTCTTTCGCTTACTCAGGATTGAAATTTATAATCACTCGCTGCGCTCGTGATTCTATTTTTCAATCCTTCGCTCGCTCAAGACTCAAAATCAAAACTCATAGAAAAAACGAACTTTCCACACATGTTGGATAATAGTTATTTGTTATACAAGAGTGCAAAGTTGCTTTTTAACCGCGTGCTCAATTTTGATAACCGAACAAGCGAAGGATTCTAAAATTGAGTCACGAGCGCAGAGAGTGATTCAAAAATTAGAATCCTGAGCGTTAGCGAGGGAATCAAAAGAGCACGAGGTGAAAAATCTTTGCACTCGAATGCAACACGTAACTTTTCATCCCGGAGGAAATGACTAAATGCAAAAAAAACCATTTACAATCACAAGATACTTTTACTTTTATTTCAGTTTAGGTGTTAACTACTACATTATGGTAGGTAAGTATTACAGAATAATCTTTAAATTATAACAAATAATACTTAGGTACAATTAAGAAAAATTTAAAGTAACGTTGCTACAGTTAGTTAAGTTGAGTGTAATATTTATTTATTTATTTATTAAAACTTTATGCACAAGTAAAAACTGTACAAAGGCGGACCTAATGCCTTGGGCATTTTCTACCTATTTTTTTTCATTTTTTTTAATATCGTACTGTTTCAAATCCTTCTCGCGTGATTGTTGAGGGAGAAAGCTCATTTGCGCATTATTAACAGTTTCAGTCAATTCTGTTGGCATCAAATAAACTTCTTCGTCGCCAAAACCACTTATTTTACGTTTTTCACTTGTTTTTAACCTAAGGTTTTAACAATTGACCTGACAAGAAAATGGCGCGCGCAAAGGAAATTATAAAAGTACACCAAGAAGCTTCCGAGTCTGAGTTTTTAACAAATTAAAAAAGGTTGTACCTATGATAAATTCGGCACCATGGAGGTAGAAGTAAATAGGTTTAATGATGTTTTGAATTCACAAACTTAGTGCACACGATGTACTAAATTCAATTTACTTTATCCTCTAGAGGATAAAAACGACTTTTGCACTCAGATATCGAAGAGCAAAAATACTCTTTCCGAGATGGGGGGATGAAAATTACTATTATACCATACCTACTCTAAAAAGCTTATTTTATTCGCGCAAAACAGTGAATAAAAAGGCCTTTTATTCACTGTTTTGTTTTTATTCACTATTTTGGTGTTTGAATTTGGAACACAAAAATATATCCGGTCTCTATTTCAACTCCTTGCGCTAAGATTCGAAAGTCAAAACTCTTTGGTGCAAATAAATTCTCGAGATTTGATTGGTCGATATTTGCGACAAGGAGTTTGGCATTAGATGAATAAATATTGATGATGATATGATGATCCATATATATAAAATGGTAAACTGACTGACTGACTGACTGTCTGGGTGACATATCAACGCACAGCCTAAACCGCTGGATCTACAGATTCCAAATTTGGCAAGTAGGTTCCTTACGTGGTCTAGGGGTGCACAAAGAAAGGATTTTTCAAAATTCACCCCCCATGGTTAAACGGGGCTCCAAAGTTTGTATTCGGAAACAAGATTAGTTACACTATTTTATTCGAAACTTTACAGGAGTGCTCCTATTGACAAATGAGTAGAAACGAGTTTCAGGTTTTTTCAGAATTCAACCCCTAAGAGGGGGAAATGGTTGACCATGTCTAAAAATCAATGCACAGCCTAAACCGCTGGGTCTACAGATTCCAGAGGAGACAATTTTTTTTGTTTGGAGAACAGGCCACCTCTTAAATTGTAGCGTTTAGTAATGAAACGTATATTGATTTCTTTCTTATAATCTCTAGATTACAGTGGTAATATTAGCTAAGCCTTGTCTAACCGGAATGCTGAGAAAATCGAAAATGAAAACGTGAATCTAACAATAACCTCAAAACGTGCGATATTGTCGAAATGGATGCGTTTAACCGGTATTTTAAGTTAAAGTAGTTCACTGGTTAATAACAAAAGTTGTATAAAACAAAGTCACTTATCCATGTCTGTAATACTTGAAAGATTTTGATAGGATTTTCACGATTTGATAGACTGAAATATGAGAAAGAATTTATAATTAATTTCCAATAGTGCGGCATCGCCTAGAATTTACATTGAAACGTTCCTCGTGAATCAATTTATTTTGTCGTCGTCATCATCAGCGTACAACAGTCCACTGCTGGACATAGGCCTCCTCAATCGCACGCCATTTAACTTGATTCTCAGCAACTCTCATCCAGTTGCTACCAGCCACCCTGCGAAGATGGTCTCTCCACCGAGCCCGAGAGCGTCCCACCTTACGTTTGCCGATTCGCGGTCTCTCAAGAACACTCTACCCCAACCCCAACGGTCATCGGTTCTACGGCTAATATGACTGGCCCATTTCCACTTCAGCTTATTAATTCTGTGAGCTACAGTTAAATAAGATTAGTTAGACTATTTTATCCGAATCGATTCATGTACAGACAGTCAATAAGTCTACTGGCTATCATATTTAAAACGCTGTTACGACTAGCCCGTCCTCTGCTCAGCATTGACGCGCACCGCTTGCGCAGAGTAGCGTAGAAGCAATCGATGCGCGCCTCTGCAAACATACGTGATGCACTACAGTGGCGGGGCAGCCGCAACATCGTTCTTAGCGCATTATTGTACTGTACCCGTAGGGCACTGCACGCTTTTTGAGTATAGACTGCCCACAGGCTGCACGTGTAAAAAGATGTACAGAACGCTCTGAAGAGAGTGATTTTTACCTCATTTGTACAAAACCTGCGAGCAATCATGTTTGCTCTCACGGACAGTGCCCTTTTTTTTTTTTTTTTTTTAGTATGGGAAATCATCAAATGACTTCTCCCGCTCTGGGCGGAGCAGGAGGGAGTGTCAGACTTTTACTGACTAAAACCCATCCATGTTCCTTCCTCGCCCTTTGTGTTCCGGGGCCACGGTATCTCTTTCGAATAGTCCCGCAGCCCCGGCAGGCTTCGGTCCTTGCGGACCCCTTCCCTATTGCTGACTCTCTTTGAGGCACGGACAGTGCCCTACGTTTACGTTCAATGTCCATGTCGTCCTTAAGGTCCTCGGTAATTAGATGACCCAGGTATCTGAACTGACGTACCCTAGCCAACTCTTAAACATAAACTGTTAAACTGTAAACCAAAATACTCGTAGCTTGTTCGGAAACATGTACATGTTTGATACACGACACGATTTTGACACGTGATCTCCTAGAATCGATCCAAATTTGCGACACTATCGGATGTGGTGCAACAATACAGGGTGGGTTGTTTTTAGGGTTCCGTAGTTCTAACAAGGAACCCTTATAATTTCGTCATGTTCGTCTGTCCGTCCGTCTGTCCGAGGTTTTGCTAAGAGACCGTAAGGCTGCGTTTCCACAAGTGATGAGCAAGGATGCGTAGCGAGAGATGTATGTGGAACTAACCAATCACGTAGCTAGAATAACTCAAGCTATGTAAAAGAAGCGATACTATTGGTTAGTTTCACACACATTTCTCGTTACGCGTACTCGCTCATCTCTAGTGGAAACGCAGCCTTAGTACTAGAAAGCTGTAATTTTATAGGAATGTGTATAAATATCAATTACGCCGACGAACGTGGTAAAATAAATGGTGAAAACATGTGAAGTGGGGATGCATTTATTTTTCGTCGTCTATCCCACTGTGTGGGGTATCGTTGAATAGGTCTTATAAAATGACTAGCTGACCCGCGCAACTTCGTCTGCGATATATAAGAGAGACAGAGAGATGGTTAGAGAGAGTGTGAGACACCCTTAAAAGATGTTTCCGAACAAATGATGCTCGAATTTAATTAAGTAACCACGTTTCCGAACAAACAATGCTCTTTCAATATAGTCTATGGCTGTGAATGACATCGACATTCGTTACGCGCGTTTTTTTAAATATGCAAAATTAAATGTATATTTTTCAATATTTCTGAGAGATTTTCTTAATATTTTTTTCCGTAAGAACCTTCTCCTTCTTCTTCTTCCTCCTAGACCTTATCCCATTTACTTGGGGTCGGCCTTTCTTGTCCGCATCTTCCATTTAGCACGATTTTGTGCAGCGTCCTTATCTAAATTGGCTTCTTTCAGATCTTTTTCGATCGTCGTCAACCAGGTGGCAGGTGGTCTTCCACGAGTGCGTCTCATTGATGGCAAGTCTAGGGCAAGCTTCACCATATGGTCCGCTTGGCGTCTTTGAACGTGACCGTACCACCGTAAGCGTCTCTCTTTGACCTTATCTACTATTGGGGCAACTCTGAAACTCCCTCTGATGTACTCGTTTCTGATTTTGTCTGACAGTGTGACGCCCGCTGACCAGCGCAGCATTCGCATTTCTGTTGTGTGCAGTTTGCTCAGGTGATGCTTATTGGTAGCCCAGCATTCTGACCCATAAAGAACAGCTGGTCTTATGGCTGACTTATACATCTGGCCTTTGATTTTAAGCGGCATTTTCCTGTCACACATAACGCCTGTGAGCTGTCTCCACTTCATCCATCCTGTTGTAGTTCTGTGAGTAACGTCAGTGTTTATTTTGCCATCGTTGCTAATTATTGAGCCTAAATATTTAAATTGGGTCACAGTAGGTATAAAGGTACTTCCTATTGAGATCCTACAGTTGCTAGCGCTGGTTACACCGTCAAAAACGCACGACATGTGCTCCGTTTTCTTCCTGCTGATTTTAAGGCCGTTTGTTTCTAGTGCTTTGATCCAAGAATCAAAGTTTAGCTGGAGATCTTCAATGCTTTCAGAAATGAGAACAACATCATCGGCGTATAAAATGTTCCAAGGCAAAGACTTTTGACAGTGGTTTGTGAGGTGATCCATAGTGACGTTGAAAAGCAGCGGACTAAGAGTAGAACCTTGGAACGTAACCCTTAAGAACCTTTTCCTAATAATAACAAATACAACAAAAAAAGAATCAGTGAAATCGGTCCAGCCATTCACGCGTGATACTTTAACTCATCGTGGTGTAAAAAAAAAGTTGATTAAAAGTAAAAATCTTCTAAAAATTTTGGGATTAAATTAAGTTTCATTAATTTTTGTGAAAAAACTAGAAGTATTCTGCTTTTTTTAAGAATTGTGATAGATAGCAGTGCTATTAAGGTTGCCTATAAAAAAAAATACAGAAATATTTAAAAAATTGTGGTAGTGAAAAATATCATAAAAGGTTCTCAATTCTTGAAGAATTTAGTTTTTTTTTATTACTTAAAAAAAAAATGAGATATTTTTTTTTTCTTTTTTTCCCCGAGTAGTCATGGGCAGGTCCATCCTCCGGTGCTGGCTTATCGTTGAATTTTGGGACATGTTGTATAGAAGATAGAAGACTAGGGGTTGACTGTTTTTCGATTTAATGCTCTATTTATGAAATATGAAACCTTAAAATGCAAATTTTTGCTCCAGTAGGGCCCCCCCTCTCACCATCTGAGGCTCACCACCCAGAAATTCAACCTAGACAACAAAATTAATAAAATAGAAAATCAGTCTTCAAGTCATCCATCACCAAATTTTTCGAATACCGATGAGATTTATTTTATAGTTATAGGATAATGAGCGGTCAGTGACATTATTTATAGCTGAACAAAAATTAAACCAACTAGTCTATGTTGGTGGGTATTCTAACCATTGAATTCACCAGTAATAAGCTAAAGAAACAAACAATGATAATAAAGAAAACTATATCTTCACCTCTCTGTCTCATCCCTCCGTGAAAACCTAAGCTACGCCCTCTGTGTCAATCTACAGGAATTTAATAGCCTTTTCAAGACTATAGCGCTCCTAGCGGGAAAAGCTGGAACTAACTCAACCCTTAGTTTGTACTGATAGCTGAAACTTCAGTGAATTGTATAATGGCCAAGATAGATGGCACCACCTACCTGTGGGATTATGTTTTCTAAAACGGGTAGGCAGTGTTATGGCTAGTCTTGTAATCTACGGAATAGTTATTATTTGATACTAATTATTTTACTTTAAATATTATTTTATCTTGTCGTTAGTGTCTGACAACCAGTCTTATCATATGGTATCGTGTTAACTTGTAAGTTGTGGTTAAAACAGTAGTCTGTGGAGGTAAAATAAGCAGTCGCTCCATGTAAATTACTGGTATCCAAATGCAGCGGGTTTTTTCAAACTACATTCAGATTAGGTTTTAGTCTAGGTCTCGTGTAAACCTAGGCTTGTTGATATAAAATATAGTGCTCGACCTAGGGCCTTAAGGATTAAGGGCCTAAAGCCACGGTGCCCACCGTGGCTTCTAAGCCCTTAATTTTATCAAGTCCACTTTTTTATTTTTTTATATTTTGGTTTGATTGAAGGTGCGGCTCCACTCCGGGCCTTATTTAATACTAGCTTTTGTTCGTGGATACGCCCGTGTACGGTTCGGTAATTATATTTAATTTTCTATATTTAGGGCCGGACTTCAAGGAAGCGGAGATGAGATAAGAGGAGAGTGTTGTAAACCACCAATAGGATTTTGTGATTTACACTTCTCGTCTTCGCTTAATTTCAGTGGCAACGGTTGAGCAGAGGGAAGGGGAGATGTGCGCGCCAGATGGGAAGAGACGTGAGCGGCGTGCGGTGAGTGGCGTGCTGTGAGCGGCGTGCCGCTTTGCACATCTTCTCTCCTCTCGGCTTCGCACATCTCCTCTCGCCTCTGCTCTGGTTCAGTAGTCTGGTGGCTCATATGCGGGCGCAGCTAAAGTGAGTTTGTTGCTTTACTACTGTAAAGTAAAAAAAAAGTGGTAATAGTATCCTATCGCTGGGGCAGTACTTTTCAGCTTCTACTCAGCATGGTTCCTACATCATCACATGATATAAGCGTGGTCATATCCGTTTAGCCGTTATGGAATGGAAAGTTACCGATAATGGAGATTTTTACCCGACCATAGGAGAAGGTTATGATTTCTTTCAGCCCGTATTATTGTAGGTATGTTCGTTTGTTCCTGCATAACTACTAACATACACACACACACATAACGCTCAAAAATTTTAGATTTTTAATGAAAACAATTGTTTCACCTAATTGTGAGGTGTGTACACTGAAGGATGTTATAATTTACTGACGGAGTATGTCAAACATAGGTTTCGTAACTGTCGAACATTTAATATTCATCCCGTCGATACGGTAAACTCTCACCTCAATTTAAAGAACGTATCTAAATAAGGGTTTCGAATCGACAACATTATACAACATAGGTACCACATATGTCCACAATATTCGGTTAATGGCGTATTTTAGAGTTTTAAAATGTAGAATTATGTCAGTAATGAAACAGGATTGACGTATTGGTTGATTTATGCGTGCGTTCAGATTTTTTTTTTGTGTAAACTTAGGAAAATATATTATAGCTACTTAAATATACAACAAATGACAAAAGACTTAACTAAAAAAAAACGTCAAATCGATTGGAGGGTAGGTAGGGTAGGTAGTTAGGTAAGTAGTTAGTAAAAATAACTTTTAGGCTACTTATCATAATTCGACAAATGAGGTATCGCTAGAAGCGAACTTGCATTTTGCAACTGTAAAACAATTTTTTATAGCTTTTATCACCAAGGTCGTACAAACAAGTATGTACATTTACGGACGCATTCTACAATTTTTTCGTTGAGATGAATCTCAAGGGATTTTTTTTAAATATTTAATTAATTTTTAATATTTACATAATCAAAAACGACACGCACCGCTCCTGTCGCGCGCACGCCTCAGTGTGACTGCTTAGCGGGGAAATACGTGTGTCCGTTACCGACCCGCTCGTCGACGCGCCGTCAGTGGTGCCACGGGTCGCCCGACACGTACCTGTCCCGGGCCGACCCGCGCAGGCTCTGTATGTAATATCATCCATGTATTTGTAAGGTAAGTCACAGCGCATCTCACGTGACGGACACGACCCCGGCCTTCACACACAACGCGGGCGCGTGTCCGCAGCGGGCCGAACGCGGCTGACTTGGTATTGCATTTGCACGTCTTTTAGATTCAACGATATTAGCATTTTTTTGAACATACTCTACGTGTTTCAGCTACATCCGGTTAGACTTTAAGCCGACCCCATCATATGTAGTTGGGAAAAGGCTAGGCAGATGATGATGACTTTACTTCAGACGATTAAAATAAGATGTCCGCCATTTGCGGGTTGTTGGGTATAAGAGTATCTAGAATAGTAAAAGCCAATGAGTAATGGTGGGCCCTCCAAATTGTGTGTGACAGTGACCTCTCAATAGAATAGGTATTTTGATGCAGAATAAAACTTAAACCTTAACCTAAGTATTACGACTAAGGTTAAAAGTGAGTACATTTAGAGTTAAATTACCTATTATACTGCCATAAGTGATCCGAATCTAAGCAAAGCAAAGGGTCTGGTTTTTAAAGACTTGTACAACAATAGTAGATTGTATCCTAAGGGAGCAAAATAATATTTTTACGGTGAGGGCACTTTTTTGAATCCAGAGTGAAGTGAGGGATTCTAGAGTGGAACCCCGAGCGTAGCGAGGGATTCTTTAGTAGAATCCTGACCGTAGCGAGGGATTCAAAATACGTCGCCCGAGCCAAAAATATATTTTGCGCCCAAGTGATACACTCTACTTTTCATCACCCACTATGAGAAAATAAATGGCGCCATATTTTATTTACTGTCACTTGAAGAACTCTTTTTTCAAAACAAAACCATGAATTTCTAACAATCCGAAAACGCGGGCTGTAGTTCGCGCGTTTTTAATTTGATATATTTTTTTTATTCAGCTGGCGGCGCTACTATATTAGGCCGTCGTACCAACTAGTATTTATTCAAACAATATTTGCGTTCGATTTCTTTGGCGCTGAACACTAAGATGTTCCAAATTCAAAAAGTGCGCGGCAAAGATAATTGCGGCGCACTATAAAGAGGATTAAAAACTTATTACTGTCCGCTAAAAGTTTCTTATAATTATGTGAAATTTAAAAAGTGCGAGGCAAAGATAATTACGGTGAACTTATAAAGAGGATTATATTGTATATTTTATATCGAGGGACTAAACGAAGCCATAATATACCAGAGGTGGTTTGACCCCCGAGCGTGCGAGGGAGTCGCATCGCTTCGTAGGGCTATATTGACGTACTTATAAAGCATGAGAAGTGAAAAACTCATTACTCACCACCTCACATTACTCAAACATCACCTTTGGGTGCATTTAAAGGCGAACCAAGTCGTCCTTTTCGAATAGATGGGATGAAAAATGCATTATTAGAGGTTAGTAACAAAAAAAATAGCAAAAAGCCAACGTCCCGCGTTGTTCTCAGGCGGTCACCCATCCAAGTATTGACCGCGCCCGCTGTTACTTAAATTCGGTGATCGGACGAGAAGTAATTGTTCCGGGTCTGAATAGTTGGAAGAAACGCGATAACACAATATTACTGCTCTTACTTGACCGGACGGCGAACTGTAGGAGCTTGCGCTCACATCGTATCTCTAATTTGGTACTTACCTATAGCAATTGGGAGATTTCAACCGTTCGTGGCCCCCGCGGGTTTTTTTTATGATGTTATTATCATTGATGTTCAGGACGCATAATAAATATTGTTTTGAGTGACATACATGTTTTATTACTATTCTATCTTATAAATGTCCATAAAGAATATATTAGACTGAGACGACTTTAAGACGTTGTATCTACGAAAGTAGTTACTAACATTTGACCATAGTTTTGTTGGTAACTTATGTTTCGCTTAAAAAACCCTATCCAACGATATATTATTATAATTATATACTATTGAAGGGTGGGCCCAAACCCCAAAAATGTGTTCCCTTTTTTTTTAGTTGTTTTAGTTGTTAAATGCATGCATAATTGTATACGTTATAGTTGCATAGTAGCTCGCGACCTACGTCTGCGTGATAGTATAAACATATGAATTCCATATTTGAATCGGATTTTATTAACAATTTCATGGGATTTATTTTTTTGCACGGAACCCTAATTCGTTTTTCAAAAATAGAAGTAGCTTAGTTCAGTAAGTTATTGTTTTTTATGTGACATGTACTGATTTGACATGAAGGCTCGGCGCAAACGGGCCACCAACCACAGCCACCGGTAGCCAGCGACAAGCAGTACACACAGGTTTTTTCAAACATTTGAAACTGACCGCACACGAGTGGCCGGTGGCGGCCACTCGCTACAGCAGTGTCGGCGACTCGCGGTAGCGCACGACAGCCACCGGTGGCTGCGATTGGTGGCCCGTTTGCGCCGAGCCGAATACTTATTTTAAGTTTATTACTTTTTTATTTTCATTGTGACATATAATGATTTTTGTGATTTTTATTGACATTCATTTTGAAAAGTAGGTACTTATTATTAATTTTATTTGATTATTTAGAATGAATCATTCCCCCTGTGTCGAGTCCGTTTACGGGACCATGTGGGTCACATTTTTATTTTTTGTTTGATTTTTCCCACAACTGTCTATTAGTTGCTGTAAGCGACCTACCCAAATGTTCTTTCTTTGGTATCGTTTGTCGTTTCGTTGAGCTCTTTGAGTTATAAATCGAGCTACACGATAACTGATAAATGCTTGCACTGACTGGACAGGTCCACTCAAATCTGTGTGGTTCTTGCTTCAAAAGACCATCTCAGACACTTATCTGCATAGTCCTCATGTGACTTGGGCAAGATAAGGTCTGGACTTCAAAAGAGACTATGACTTCTGAGTTTGTTTCGGCGGTTTTTTCTCAAAGTAGTCAGGTACGAAACACCGGCCCTATCTAGTTTAAAAAAATGACGTGTAAAAGTGTTTGTAAAAACCTAGTTTCAAAATAAACATTATTTATCACTTCAGTTACTCCTAATCTTAAGTTACTCCTTATAACATCAGCCAGTAATCCCGTCAAAATCGTTCCAGCCGTTTCGGCGATTAGCCGGAACAAACAGACAAACTATTAAAAAAATACCGTAATATATACGTAGGTACATTATGCATTCAGTAAAAAGATGTCATTTCAAATTACAAAAACAGTACACTTTTATTTATTTGTATAGATGACAATGACGTTTCGTCAAAGATCTTATATTATGATAAACTTAAACATAACGACATAAACTTAACGACTCACACTGGTGCAATGTAGAAACAAACCTTCCTTTTGTATCACTCAATCTATTGCTGAAAACTGCATTAAAATCCATTGTGTAGTTTAAAATATCAAAGCGTACAGACAGCGAGAGCGACTTTGTCATATACACGGTAAAGATAGTAAGCAATTACACGTTGTTGTAAAAAATATAAGTCCAATCCAATTCTCTCCATCTTCCAATTCTTTTAAGCGGCTCATAAAGCTATTCTGCATAATAACAATTTCCGAGCCTGCCGCAGATATTCCGATTCAAATCCGATTTAGTCTCGTAGCATTGAACATTGTGGAGTACTTTTATTTCTTTCTGTGACGTTGATAATGCCGTAGCTCGGTTTAAACTGCGTTAAAGTCGAGAGAGACTTCATGAAGCACGTTTTTCTACACCCATTTTTCCCGCAACTGATACTGTCAGGATAACATTCGGTGTCAAAATTTACCCGCTAAGTTGTCAGGTGCTGCTCGGTCGGAAATATTTATGAGAGTGTATTAGATTTTTCTCCGTGAGAAAGCGATGTATGATGAGTCGAGCTGAGAAAACCTTCGTCAGTTTTCTGATTCTTTTCTTATAAGCAAGAGCCAGCGACGACGTTCGTTACCTTCGTTATTTTATAAAACCTGAAAGTTTCTCTGCGTATGTCTCTAATACAGGTATGAACGCTCAAATTCAAATTCAAATTCAAATATTTATTGCTCAACACAGTACATTTTATACATTTCCAGATGTCAAGTGAATGCGCAGTCCATTGTATTGTACCAATTTAGGCATGCAAAATTTATAATTACAGGTTTTTCAATTTCATAAAATCCAATTAATACCACAGAGTCGGAAGAAAATAAAATAAAATTAAAACCATATACAATGTGATAAATTCAAATTAATACGTTCTACAATGTCATAAATTAAAAAATTAAAAATAATACCAAACAATGTCATAAAATCAAATTACGTAATCGGTTACACAATGTTCATAAATAATACCTTGTACGATGTTATAAGTTCAAGTTGATATGTAAGTAATTAATGTCATAGATTCATAATAAGTAATGTCAGAGTATATAATGTCAAAATAATTAGGAAATAAGTATCTAAACGGAATCAAGAGAAAAAAAAAAATATATTTTTAATAAAATAAAATAAATCGGACTCAACAGTATTCACCATAATTATATGCATTATTATTAAACACACAAATTTCTGTCTGACAGGTATTCATTTATAGTGTAGTATGTCTTCCTTATCAGAAGATTATTGAGTTGCTTCTTAAATACATTTATATCTTTAATACATAACAAAGCATTAGGTAATTTATTATAAATATTTGGTGCCATTCCTATGAGGTTTTTATGGAATACTGCTTTTTTGTGTTGTCTAGTGCTTATTTTATATCTGTGTCGCGAGCTGTGTAGTTTTTCAAATAAGTGGAAATTTGTCTTGATAAATACAGCCACCTCAAATATATACAGGCAGGGTACTGTTAAGATACGGAAATTTGTAAAGATCGGTTTGCAGCTTTCCGTGCTTTTTATACCGCATATCGCCCTAACACACCTTTTTTGCGCTCTAAATACTGTCTCTATGTTTGTGGAGTTGCCCCAATATATGATTCCGTATCGTAATGTAGATGTAACGTATGCATGATACGCCGTAACTAAAACTTTCTGATTTACCTCCTTTGCGAGAGTACGTAAAGCATATGAGTGTTGACTCAGGCTCCCCGAGTATAAAGTTTGGATCACGGTTCCTTTAAAAGTTATGAGGTAGCAAAGGTGTATAAAATTGATCCTTACTTTCGTCATACTTTAAAACCTGATTTTTGTTTAATATGTTACTTGAGGAACTATCAAAAGACGTTTTCTCAGTTATCAGAGAGTTTCGATGGTTCTTACATCTGGAAACATTAAAAGTCTGCCGTAGCGTAGGTGTGAGCTTGCTAACTGTAAATTTTTTTGAAAATCTGTGAGTGGTGATCAAAATTTCTCGAAAAATTATGGATAGTCTCCGAAGACCATTTTCGTGTAGCTCTAACGGTTAAGGTTATTCACGATCGCACCTACGGTAGACTTAATGTGTCTGACTAGACGTAAGAACCATCGAAACGGTCTGACAACTGAGAAAACATCTTTTGATAGTTCCTCAAGTACCTAACATAAATAAAATTCAGGTTTTATACTATGACGAAAGTATAACTATAATTCATCATACTTTAATGGATGTCTGAAACCGGTTGGAACCGTCTGAGATGTCTGACAATTGTCAGAGGTGGTTTATAATATTGTTCCAAATAAATATATACCTATTTCAAATCTGAGCTTTATACTATGACGAAAGTAAGGACCAATTTTATACACCTTTGCCCCCTCATAACTTTCAAAGGATCCGTGATCCAAACTTCATACTCGGAGAGCGTTTATACCTGTATTAGGGACATACACGGAGATTTTTTTTCTATAAAATAGCGAAGGTCTGAATGTCGCGGGCCCTTGGTCCATTAACAAACTAAGACAAAATCTATGACACTGGGCACACCTGCTCATGAATATACAAAATTCATCAACTCGTCCTACATACCTACGGGAGTAAGCATACTAGCGAACTAATCACTCTGGCTTCTTGTCGGGATTCTATTTTATGATCTCATAGCACCAATGATTTTACTATCCTGGGTTGTGTACTAAATTCGTGTGCTCGAAGAAGCTGGAATTCGATTAGCTTGTGAGCAGTGACTACGCATTTAGTTTTTCTGTCCGCAACTACGTGTTTTTAGAACCAATTAAAGTTTCCAAAACTAGGTACAACAACAGCTAATTTAAAGTTTGAATGTCTGTGAAACACTTCCATTCCATCTTATAAATACAAGTCTATGCTCTTGATTCAGCACTACAAAAAATATGCGACGAATTATTTACAAACAAACACATCGTCTAGTAATTCGTCTAGTCCGTATTGGCATAGTTCCGAAGTAACTGTTTTAGTTGAATTGTTTTTTTTTACGAATGAATCTCATTTTATTCATGAACGTATTCTTAGTCACTGCAATAGCTTTAATTTTCTGGTATTATGTAAACAGCACAAGCATGTTCCAAGCCAGGACAGTACACTAAGCTTCTAGGATACTATCCTTGCCAGAATAACTAGCCTCGTGTTTCCTGGGCAGTCATGTGTGTCATTCACTTTCGGTAAAGCACTGAACCAGATTCTATCGTGTACGGAGCAAACAAAAATGGACCTTAGGGTGATGAACGTATTTTCAATGTGTCTGTACGCCCGGTGCATGTTCCTCGGGCTACGAGTCTACGATTTTATTTATTGCCTGTACGGGAGAAAACGTTTAGTGGACTACCTGTTCCTTTTGCTATTTATTCCCTCAACTGAACGGGAGCCATGGGCGTTGGGCAGAGCAGGCGTAAGAGCTTCGTGAAACCAAAAAAAAAAGAAAATGTGTTTATTATTTATCGTTTATTAATTTTTACACATAAATGTTTTAAATTACAAATTCTTCGAAAACGACCTAAAAACATTAAAAAATAGTAGCCCGGGAACAGGTTCCGAGCTACCGGTGGTCAAGGCTCTTGGGAGAGAAGCCTCCTAACAATACGCCCCGTGTCCAGAAGTACTTTTTTTTTTAAGTCACTACATATTATAAAACAAAGTCTGTCTGTCTGTCTGTTCGCGATAATCTCAAAAACTACTGCACCGATTTTCATGCTGTTTCCACCAATGGATAGAGTGGTTCTCGAGGAAGGTTTTACTGTTTAATGTTTTTGTTTACATTGGTTAAAATATAATGGTATTTGTTGGAGGTGTCGGAAAAAAATAAGCCGTCTGGGAGCTTTACTTTTGGTCGCGATAACCGACAAACACGCGGGCGAAGCCGCATGAAGTATAAAATAAAATGGTCCAATTTTCTATAAGATATTCGTATCATGTTGTATGTTACTCTGTTATATGTGTTACACACCCTCTGTTTGTAAAAACTATCTAGAAATTAGTTGTTTATTATTAACTACTTAAAATTAAATTTTAATCTTGTTTATTGCTGTGCCCTAACAGAGTCCACACCTAATTGTTCTTAGCTGTGAGCCTAATGTTATATCTTTTAAAACTTATGGTGGGTAAAATAAAATGAATATAAAAAAGTTAACAGTTAACTTAAGTTAACTTTTCTAATCTATTGTGAAAATTTGCCGTCCCTTAAAAGCGCCACCTACATTACCACCTCAACCGAGGTAACATAGTTTGTCAGACTTTAGGACCATCCATTATAACTATCAAGGTCTACGAATGTCACCTAAGACCAACGGCTTAAGAAAAAACAAAAAAAAAGGGTAGCCCGCGAAATTCAAATTTTCTTACGTTTTTTGCAATTTGCTGGCCAGTGCTAGGTTGTATGTTGATTAAAATATTGCTCGCGGCTGTAAGACGTATGTATTTATAGAATTATAATCATCAAAATCATCAATACAACCCTCCAAGCGCATAAACGTGCAGGAATGACTTTGAACTTGAAAAAGTCATTCCTGCACCTTTATGACCTTTTGATTGGAGCATCCACCTTAAAGCTTATGTTTTCCGAGACACGGATAAAATAAATCACGATATGTAATGGATGGTCACCCATCCGCTAACCAAAACAGTAACAAATCCTTCGTTTGATCCTTGCGGCTGTAATTATTTTGACACCCTTAGCACTTGTAAGGTTATATCAGACCATCATTAGATCACCATTAAAAATATATGCCCGTCAGAGTTGAGCTGATAACTGTGTGTTTCATCTCGCGAAAAGCTTTTATATTGTATAATGTAATAAATTGATGGCTTTGATTTAATTTATAGTTCTTCTTTTTAGAGTGTTAAAAAATACCCGGCCAAGTGTGAGTAGGACTCGCCCATGAAGAGTTCCGTACTGTCGTTGGTAGTTGGGGTTATTTTTAATGTATTTTTATTATTAATTTGTGGTTACAGGCAGCGGCAACCGAAATATAACATTTTTTGAAAATTTTAACTGTCTACACATTACGGATCATGAGATACAGCCCGCTGACGGACAGACGGATGAATGGGTCCCGTTAGTTACTCTTCGGGTACGGAATCCTATCCTCAACAAAGCCTTTTAATTGATACGCATATCATGGGGGTGCATAAAAAATAACTAGTCCGCCATCTTTGTGAGCCCACCATATTGGATTTAAAATGACGTCACTTAGCTAAACATGCATTGTCATCCAAACTAAATTCGCTAACGCAAAATTTCAGCTCAATCTGTTAGAGATAACTGTTTTAGAATTCAGCTGCAAGTTTTGACCTAAATATAGATACGCACAAAAATTGCAAGTTTAAGTTATTAGGGATAAAATTAACCGGTAAAAAAAAATCTTTTCAAGACGATACAGGCTTTGATGTTGCAGTGGGATGCAAAACTAATTAGTTCTGTATGAAAGCAACCTCATAATAGTCTAATATTAAGCGAGTTATATATTGAGAATAGTGCAAGCATTTAAGAGCAACCTTTTATCAAGCTTTCTATACAATATTATGAGCGCTCGCCCCGTTCATGCGCTGCTAAGAATGAGGTTCTGGGTTGAACTTCAATATTGAGCCAGATGAAGTACACAAATAACGGAAATAACTTTATAATGCGGGACAAAAATAGGTTAACAATTCTGATATAATATCGTCCTACGAACACAAACCTGATGTTTTGCTATGAATATTCTGAGGAAGACGTGGAAGAATTTATACAGATATTTTAGCTACATTTAACGTAAACGGAATATTATTATACACGTGTTGTTGTAAATGTAATATCCGTTAGCCAGCTATGAAATGTAACTAATATATTTAAAAATCCACGAATATCTATTTATAAATATCTCGTGTTATGGTGTTTGTGGTCGCACTCCTCCGAAACGGCTCGACCGATTTTTATGATTTTTTTTTACGTATATCTGGTAGGTATGAGAATACGTCGTAAAGTATATTTACTTCATAATCTATCTATCTATTTAAATAAAAAGAAAACTCCTGACTGACTGACTCATTAACGTCAAGCCCAAACCCTTGGACCTACAAAGCTGAAATTTTGCACAGACGGTCCCTTTATAATGTAGACAAGGAATAAGGAAGCCTTTTTTGAAATTCAACCGCTAAGGGAGTTAAGTAGGGGATGAAAGTTTGTATGGAAAATCATATTTATTGTAGTTCAAACCATGATAATGTGTATTTGTCCTTTTGGTTGGTAATTACATGCATCAGCGTTTATGAAAAATCATCCCAGAAGAGGGTAAATAGGGGATGATAAATTTGTATAGGAAACCCGTTAATTTTAAAGTTAACCCATAAAATTGCTATGGCATTTTTGTAAAATCATCCCTTAGGCGGTTACAAAACCCTTACTAACTCATCACCGCTCAGCCCAACTTTCACCATCGCCAAAGGAAGACCCCTTAGTAATTCTGAGAACAATAACTTTACTAAGGGATCCTATGAGTAATAACATTTAAATTTTCCTTATTTCCGTACCTGTAATTATTTACGTAACTATTTTTTTTCTATTTCTCACAGGATAGAGGATATAAAGAGGATTTGATAGTTTCACTTTAAAGTTGCCTTCTGGCATGCAAGTAGGTAGCTTTCTGTTCCGTTATTCCGTTTCTATTGATAGGTTTTAATTTTTTTATCCTCTGTCAATCATATGTCAATTACTATTGTTCGATTTTAGGATTTATTATCCTCCAGCAATCATATAGGTATCAATCCGCGCCGCACCCACCCATGACAGTAGTGCCAGCGGGAATAAAAATTGCAGACTTCCCGTTGACCCCACCAGTGGGATGAACCAGTGGGGTCAGCGGGAACAAAATTGCAAACTTCCCGTTGACCCCACCAGTGAGACGAACCAGTGGGGTCAGCGGGAATACACCGCCGCAACTCGGATGCTACGAGTATAATAAGCAGTGTGGGAAGACATTGTTTACCTGGATTAACACAAAGGGTACTTTTGAATCCCGGTAGTACGTTCCCGTGGGATATTTTCCGACATCCAAGCGGGCGAAGTCGCGGACAAAAGCTAGTAATTTATATGGCATAACAACGTTTGCGGGGTCAGCTAGTACCTACTTATACAGGGTGTAAAAAGACCCTTAAAGGAGTCGAAAGGCACTTGTTCTCCCCGTCTTTGCGAACGTTTTTGTGTTCTAGACTATACCTGGGAACCTTTGAGTTACAGAGATATTTGGGGTCAAAGCTCTATCTTTTTCACAAGTTTTTTTTTTTAATTCATGTTTTTAATGTATGAACTTTACTTTAAACCCCTCCACGACCCCCATACTATTCAATCCATTGATAGCACAATGTTTTGAGGGCGGGGGTACATTGAGTTTTACCGTAAAACGTGATTTTTCACCCACAAAAAAGTCGCATCCCAGCAACAGTTTTTGCGAAAAGTAACTTAGTATGATGTACAGAATGCTTGCTTGACGGTTTTGTGAGGGTCAGCTTACACCCTGTGTAACTGTTACGTATTTACTTTAATGGAGTAATTACCAATGGGGATTATACTGTATATATCTGGCTTACTCGTGCCCAAGGAAGCTGTAATTAAGTAAAGGAGGCTTTAACTAGCCAACCCATTTATAAAGTACACGTGTAGGTACTGGTTGCATCCACTGTCCACGATCTGTTTCTTTTTATTGCTCTTATTCTCGCCTTTTTGTTATTAATTCACTTGCAGTTTATTGGACATTATTGAATAGAAAGGTTTTTCAGCAAGCATTCTCATTACGAAAACTTTATAGCTGAGTAGGTCGGTCTGATAAGATAATGCTAAAACCATATTTGAAAAGTTCTAGTTAGGAGTTCATCGGGCAGCGATCCTCAAAAAATAAAACTTACAAAGGGATGATCAACAATGCTGATTTTCATCTCATCGTCGAAGACTGAACCAAAACGCCTTTAAGAAAATGCTCTGACGAATTGCAGATTTTTTGGCTAAATCAGAAAAATGTAATTAAGCTATTTTCTTTAAGAATTCAGCCGGGCAGCAATATGAACATTCGATTTTGTTGACCGGTTTATGCCCAACCACGCTGAACTAAATGTTTGTGTAGCCCGTCTCATGTCCTATTCCTATTTAACAAGGGGCAAGCGGGTTGCTACTGAAAAATGCTCTAAAATGGAACCCAGGAGTTAGATAGATTAGACCATCAGAGCAGCCAGATGATTAATAATTGTTACTTATTTTATCATATAACGTTATTAATTCAAAGTCTTTGAGTCTACATGTTTCAACACTGCAACAAATGTATGCAAACAAGTTACAGTTAGCGCATTTTTATTTATAAATCTCTTCGGAAACTTTGAATGGTATTAACGTAGCTTTCGTTACAGAGGTGTGTTTCAGAGGCAAGACGAGGTCTAATTGCCCCACCCCTCACCCTGATCAGTCGTCATTCATCATTTCTCTAACCAATTTTCTCCACAGTGCAGTGACAGACTTTAAATCAGCCAGTAGATTGACCAGTATCGTAAACTAAGTGTATTGTAGTTCGCTTTGACACGGTGAATTTGTGTACTCCAATTATGTATACAAATAGGTGCGGCAGTGAATGATCGTAATAGAGAAATCCGATTGTTTCAGTCATACTGATTGATAGGACGAGTAGCAAGCTGCCTCTATTGTTTCAGTCATATTGCCTGAGAGGCTGAGTTAGCATACTGCCTCTATTGTTTTAGCCTGTACTACACACAGCACAATGTAACGTGACCACACACGGTCGCATTCAATGTCGCATAGACCACATGCGTACACTTTTAATGAAGCTTTTTCCAAAACTTTTTGGGAAGAAGCTATCTAAAAACCTAGATTGGGGAAATCTTAAGGTTTGCACCGTACTTGCAGAAGTAGTGCTAACAATAGCCTTAAAACAAATTAAGATATTTCTCAGTAGAGCCTACCAGCTGCCACCGTCGATTGAATGTGACTTTGATTTTCTATGGCGGCACTGCGACAAAGAGCTTTCTTGCAGAAAATCTGATATTACTTATTGATTCCTGGATATTAAACTCGGGGTTTAATAGAGGGTCACCTTTAAAGTATTTTTATAACTTGGGGAAACCTACCAACCAACCTACGATGACTTACAAGTTACCTCTAGTCAAAGGTATAAATAAAATCAAACACTAAATCCCGACTACTGAAAAATACCGCTCTAAAAAGTGTGTAATAAGAAAGAATTCTCGTTTGAAATTGATTTCTACCTACAAACCATTCAATATTTTATCAGCTGTGTATAAACTACTTACACGTTATATGCCTATATATTTTTTAATATATATTCATAGTCTTCTTCTTTTTCGTGTGGTTAGTGCCTAACCTGGTGTGAGAGTTAATATTCATAGTGGTTTTCAGAGGATAGCCACCATATTATGCCACTAAAGAAGAAACATAAAAATTACTACACCTAGTTATACCTTAGAATGCTGTACACATATTATTATTGTATATTAAGCCCATATTTTTTATTCAAGGAAAGAAATATTTACACTGTATACAAACTACAACTACTGGTTGTGCTCGACTCGTCACTGTTCCTACTCGTCATCAAAAAACAAAAGATCATGATTCACAACTGTTTCAACAATTTTTGTTTTTGTAGTACCGGTTCGTCATCGATGCTAAAGTATCATCAAATGAACAACTATATACAATTCATTTTTACCCGAGTACCAAGGCAGGCTTATGTTTTACAATTCTAAATAATAATTAAAATATGTACATATTGTATGTTTTCAAAAGACGCTCACGAAGACGGCTTTGTCGTGAAGATTATTCGAAGGCATGCAGATTATTAAATGCGAGTTTTAGCCAGTAATACTTATAATATTACTGACACAGCTTATGTCATTATTATAACGTTACATTAAATTACACTCGTTTTGTTTTCTATTATTAGCCCCCGACGCAAAAACGACAGGGTGTTACAAGTTTGTCGTGTCTGTGTGTGTGTGTCTGTCTGTGGCATTGTAGCTCCCGAACGGATGAACCGATTTTGTTTTTTTTTTTGTTTGAAAGGTTAATTCGTTTGGAGCGTTCTTAGCCAATGATTATAAAAGTAAAAAGGTGTTACTTATAATATCATTGTTCTTAGACATGTTTGATGAAAATTGGTCCAAGATGTCCGCCGCCAAATGAAAGAGCTTGACTAGTAAATTAATGTACAATATAATTATTGAAAGGGAATGAGGAATATTAATTATCGAAATGAAAACTATTAACTTGTAAATATTTCTTTGTCTTATCAGTGCCCTAGATTAAGAACCAAGATTAATTTTGACGGAAAAAAACCTGAATAAACACCAAATACCTGAATCTTAAAACGCAAGAAAATAAAAGAAATGAAATAAAACAAAACCCCGTCACAAGAAAAGTATAAACGTGAAACCCTATAAAAAGAAAAAAATAACCTTGAAATTACCTACGTGTCGGGGTGTTTTAAATGTTTAATTTAATGTAACTTGTTTTCATTTAATTTTAACATGTATACCGTCACTAATAAAATACGTACCTATTCTTATACAGTTACACGTTGTACATGTGTTAAGGAAAGGTTTGGCTTGAGGCGTGATTTTTAGAAGTTATTCCTAATAAACTATCGGGTGCACCTAAGCAAAGCCGTAAGCAACAGCTGAAAATGTATTTAGTCTTTAATTTGTTTTTTTTTTTTTTTGGGAATGGCATCTCGCAGTTCAGTCTAGAAGAGACTGGCTACTGCTTAACCGGGCTAGACCTGTGGATGCCTTGAAGCTAAGTCTTTAATTTGATACCCAATATATATATATATATATATATATTTAGTTCGTTTTTTATGTTCGCTAGAAAGCACCATATCCATTTAATCAGAAGTCACCCTATAGCGGACAATCAAGACGCTTCCAACTATATCTCATTCATCAAATTATGATAGGTAAGTAGTTCCGAAGTTATGAGGGATGAACATACATACATACCAGTCAAAATCACAACCTTCGCTGTAGTCGGGTAAAAATATTTGAATTTTCCTAGACGGTTCATCGACATTATCAATAAAGCTAGGTTAATTGTTTCCGCTTTTAAGAAATCATTAATGCAGTTCCCTGACATTGCATTAAAACGTCAAACATTACAAAATCGAGGTACGATCGACCTAGCTATTTGGTTTACTTTTTAGAATGTAATTTGCATGTTTAAATGTAAACCAAATAGCTTGGTCGACCGTTCAAAGCAAAAGTTTGACGTCATCTTCTTCCTGCGGTGTAAATAGCTAAAACATTTTACCCCACTGCTGGGGAATAATGAGTGACCAAACCAAAGACAATGGTCTTATGAGCGCCGTATGAGGTAATCCTTTGTGGCGCTTGGGACTCTATTCACGGTATTTACCTAAGTTTAGACAAAAGCCGGACGTATAAACATCTTCTAACATAATGCTCACCAGGTGCAATAGTTCAACGACCGAAATTACCGTGATACGTGTCGTCTGTGATCTTTAAAGTTACAGTCAATTTAATATTATGTTTGGAGTTTGAACATTTGTCGACGAGTACTTACTTACGAGTACCAAGCTCACAAGTAAATGAGCGACGTCAATGACTGGGACAATAGGAAAGGGCTTCAGTCCATTCAAAGTTACAAGGGGACCACCGATATGACCATGGAAATAATGATGGCAGGTGGTGTCAGATGGAGGGACAACGCTCATGCTTTAAAATAAAGAGGTGTGGTTATGAAATCACGATAGTGCACTGCATTTTATGATGATTTGTGTGTGTTATTGTTTCATTAAACAAGAAACGTTGTTCTAAAAATATGCATTTGTATAATGTCGGAATATATTCTGGAGTAACTAACTGTAATGTCCTACGACTAAATTTTATGCAAATAAATATATTTACTTACAATCCTATCTTGTACCAACGACAAAAGAGACGATAGTGATAAATACGATATTCTATGAATAAAGTTGACAATAGGAATAAAATTATTCATAGTTAAATTTTATTTATGAATATACGAATAACCTTTTGCTACAATAAAACGATGATAGCGACGTCTATTCAAGCAAAAAATATTAATTCAAGCAAAATAATTCAAGCAAAAAATTATTTCCAGCAAGTGAATTCTGTGAATTTCTGATTGAGATATGAACTTCTTTAATCATATAGGTATTCAGAACCGAGTTACCGAGAATCGATAAGTGGCGTGCTATTGAAGAAACCATTGTCCAGCAGAAAAAAATATAAGAATAGAGACGTATACCCGGCCTATACTTACTACTATATTTTATATAAAGAGTGTAAATAGACCCTTAACGAAGCCGAAAGGCTCTTGTTCTCCCCGTCATTGCGATTATTTTTTTGTTCTGAACCATACCTGGGAAGTTACTAATTGGAGGTCAAAGTTCCAACTTTTCACAAGTTTTTATTTCAAAGACTACTTTTATGGTCATATCTTTTTCACCCCAAAAAAAAAGTCATTTCCCAGCAATAACTTTTGCGTTGAGTTACTTAGTTTGATGTACAGAATGCTTGGTTGACGGCTTTGTGAAGGATCCGTTTACACACTGTATATGAGTTCGGTTTGTAGGCTGATGATGATATTCGGAACTTATACGACCGTTAGCACATCATCGGTACAGATTTACCTTCGAGTAGGTACGGGCACGGTAGATTTTTTTACAATAATCCTAAAAAAACACAAATGTATTAGTTAACGATGCTACCGAATGAGCGCGTCTGTCAAAACTTATCAGACATTTCGAAAATCGTAACTTCCTCGAGATACCGGTGTTAATCGAAAACTTTGGGTAGAGACTACCAAAGATCGTTACATCCGGATATTTGGCGAAACAAATATGCTACACAAATTCGCAGAAATTCGTTTGATGGGTAGGTATTCAAAGTAATTTTGTTTGTTGTCCATCACACTATCTAGAAAAATGTAGGCTTAAAACAAAACAATTTTTACAAACCAAAACACAAATGGCAGATATTCGTTCGGTGAGTCCGAGTTCCGAGTAAAATTTTCTGTTGTTCATATCCGGCCAGTATTTGCTGCAGTTGCAAATCCAGCCAGTGTCCATCATAAAAAATAAGCTCGGTTCTCACTTTCTACGAAATGGAATGGAACAATTTTAGGGATTTAGTCCCATTGAGTTTTTCATTATAATGAAGCAAAAAGTTTTTGTAAAAAGTGTTCTTTTCCAGTCTGAACATTTTATGCAAAATGTTTAAATACAGATCGAAATATCTCAATAAGTTATTGGTAGTGTCATAAGACGAGTTTTCCTGTAGCTACCATGGTTAAGATAGCTGCCCTCACTGCCCACCCCAACACCACACTCAACATTCCATCCTGTATTACCCACTCAATAATAATGTTTTAGTTCCAGAATCTAACTACAACTTGGAAGCGACTTAATTTTTGAACTTTCAACGTACCTCGCTGTAAAATAATTTCTTGTTAATTAAAATGAGAGCAACTCCTAAAACGCGAACTAAAAAAGTTGTAATAGAAATTAATCTACCCTCGGCTTGGAATGACTGCGGCCGATGTCGGGGAGGCAATGGAGGTCGATGAAAATGGTCACGGTCACTGAAATATTCACGTTTAAAACTATAACATGAACTGAAACTCGGACCGTAATAAGGTTAAATTATGTTTGTGCAGTAATTCATATAATTATGTGTGCAGTCGGGATATATAAAATTCATAACCTAGGCCGTGGTCAGTCATGACAAGTCATGTCTAGATGGGGGTTTCAGCAGGTGGAACGAATAGGATGGGTAGGGAAGCACAGTCTTGCCACAGCTTGAGTCTGTGTATATCGTACAGAAATATATCGGCTTCTGTTTTTGCTAAAAATCACTTTCTATCCTTCTTGTGTTCAGTTTTTTATTTACTACAAAACTTACTGTTGATGACAGCGATGCAGCTGTGACGGTCAGACATTTTAGTCGTTATTAAGAGAGCTATTACAGTTTTTATTGTTTTTGAGTGTTTTAAGAGTCTAACACTCAAATACAAGAAAAAAATGTGATAGCCCTTTTCACCCTACTGCACCGAGAAGTGGTAACCGGTTCTGTTTCTTAAAAAATGACCTTTGAATAGTATTCTCTTACGGCCGTTTTATATAACTTACATACGTATAACTGTCAGTTATTATGCCTACGTTTCGTAGCTATCGTTGTTTCTATAGACAAAGTTAGCTTGGAATATCCTATCTGCGTCACCTACCTCTCCCTCGGAAGACTGATTTATAGAAAAAACAAAGAAAGCTTTTCTGTGACGTTTTGTTTCTAACGGTCCGTAAGCTAAATGTCAAACAGTTAGAAATAGCAAACTTCCGTTACCTGTTAGTATGTTATTGAAAAAGGCCGTTACTCATACTGAAAATCGTATCTATTGTTCCATGCAGGACGTGTGAGCTTACGCTTTTGAAATAAAGGTTGGAACTAGAAGAAAGTGCAATTATATTGTTATATGTGTTCGAAAATTCAAAGCGCGCAACAACGTAAAATTTTGTTCAATAACTTAAGAAAACGAGTTTTGACGTACCTGCTCCAGAGCAGTATGACTGAATGCATATTCACACCGCTCTGTCACGGGTTCGTCTGTTCCGATTGCTAACTCTATGAAGCTTTCAGTTTAGATTGTAAGAATTTGAATCACTATTGTCAAATTTGCAGGTATTGTCGTTTTGATACTGGAAATAAAAGGAAAACGAAAGGAATGCAGTCGACCCTCCATGCTACAGTCTTGCATAAATAAAATATAATAATAAAATAAATAATATAAAAATAAATAAATATCGCTGGACATTACACACAGCGCCATCTAGTGCCACACTAAGCAACGAGGCTTGTGTCGTGGACACCAGATAGTTGATAATTATACTAGATAGATACTTTTTGTTTGTAAATACATACTTATTATACATATAAACATCCATGACTCGGAAACAAATGTCCATGCTCATCACACAAACATTTGCTCCAACCGGGATTCGAACCCGGAACCCTAAGAACGTAAGGCAGCATCACTACCACTGCGCCATTCCGGTCGTCTAAGATCATGGATCTTTGACGCTTAATTGTATGACATTGATATATGGGCGCTGTTGGTTGGTCATTTATGACTGTGAAAATTGTAAAGAAAAGATAAGATATGCGTTAGTTCCAATGGCAACGAGCCAGAAAACTCATACACGCAGGATATGTAGGAGAGATTTCACACGGTTTATTTATTTGCTAGCATTTTGGTTCATGAGTAGCATAGCCGTGGGCTACTGTAGAGGGGTGCTTTAATTGTTCCAAATCTCTTTGTTCTCAAGTTTTCGAGCTTGTAAGAGCCGTGGCACCTGTAGCCGGAGGTGTAGTTAAAACCTACTTTTTAAACCAACCTGCTCGCAAAAATTAATTTGCCTCTGGCATATTTTACTGCGTCTCTGTTCACAGTCTAATCTAACCTAAATATACCCTTGAATTCTATACAGATTTCAAAGAGAAAAAGCAATGTTTTATTTTTTTCAGTTCAATCATCGGTTCCAATTAAGACTTAATTCTAGTTACTCCCTTTTATGTCTCTTAGCAGGTTTCCATCAACCAATTTCAAAGCATGCATTTTTTGCTCAGTAAATTATGATTAGTTTTCTAGAAAGTCTGCTTTGAGAACGTCAATAAATATTAATATTGACGTTCTCAAAGCAGATTAGATGAAAAACGACTTTGAATACTTTGAAGCCTGTCATTTTAGTGAGTCTAATTTGCTCTTCTGTGAATAAGATCATAATGAGAGTTGGCAATAAGGGGCTGAAAAACCAACGATTTTTATTTGACGACATAGGTATAGGTAGTCCTTTTTGCCTCTACAACCCTGGTACTACAAATCATGCTCCAAGAACTAAGCACGGTTAGCAGTTGGTGGGACTTGCGAAAAATCGGTCTAAAATTCAGTTAACGACCAACAGCATTAATCGTAGGGTCGCGGTAGGTGGGCAAGAAATCCATTGTTCTGATGAGTATAATATCTCCTTGGGCCAGTTAGTATCTTTCGAAAACAGACAAGAAAGAAAAATCGATCACCGAGTCTAAAACGCCTAGAAAAGTATGAAGACGCTAATGAAGGGTGATTAACCGATCTACTTAAAGCGCAAACTCATTTACATGTGCATTCTGCCCTACGGTGCTCAGACCTGGTCACAAACGGAGTCGCAAAAGTTCCACCTCGGGGTCTGTCAAAGGGCTATGGAATGCAGCATTCTAGGCGTTAAAAGACAAGATCGAGTTCGTAACACCACGCTGCGTTCCAAAACAGGCATAACGGGCGACGCGTTGGCAAGAAGGCTGCTAAGCTGAATTATGATTTCACGTGAGCAAAGCATTCATCGGTCATTGTACATGCGGCTCACGTCACCCGCATGCACAATGAGCGCGTGGCAAAAGTCTCCATTCAATGGGTGCCTACAGATGGATGGCGCCGCCGACCCCGGCCCAGAAAAGGATACATTGATGAAAAATTGCATACTTTTATGAATTGAATTGAATTATTATCTTTTTGTATAATGCAAAGAAGAAGTTAATTGAAAATTACAATTTTTATCTCTATTTTACCCTCTTCTAAAAACGCTGATAAATATAATTACTTATTACCAATCAAAAGGCTAATTACAAATTTTCATGATATTAGTGATTTTAACTTTTCACCCCCATTAGGACTAAAATTCTAACAACACCGTTGCGTTAGCTTCCAACCATACGCCTATATAGTAATTTTTGAGATTTTTACTTCGAAAATTAAGGACTTTCCATACACAACTTCATCCCCTTTAGCGGGTAGAATTATCAAAAACGCTGAGACAAATACCACTTTGTCGGCGTTATTGATATACACACCTCTACAAAATTACAGTTTTCTCGTACTAACGGTCTCTTAGCAAACCCTCGGACAGACAGACAGACAGACGGACATGACGAAACTATAAGGGATTCTGGTCAGGACTACGGAACCCTAACAAACTGTCAGTGTCCTGTGTCCGCAGCCAGTCCACAATTTGTCCGTACCGGTTTGACCAAACTTTTAGATGCTGGCGATCGCCTTGTTTTTTAACCACGGCCACTTAACTTTATTAAACACAAAACTACAAAATGCATACTAGGCGAATTAGCTAACTACTAAAAAATTATTTAATCTTGATTGAAATCCGCCCTAATTAAAAAACAGTGTTCACAGGAAATTTCGCAGGCTCTACTCTAATTTTGAAACAGTTTGCGGTTGCATTAATTCCGCACAACTTCTCGCTTTACACCAGCATTTAATCAACTTGGAATGGGCTTAGAGAGGCCATTATACCGCTTCATGCAGGCGGTCAGCTTACATTAAACAGCATAGTGCTCAAACAATTTCTGGCATGAACTAAATCACTAATGATATAAAGCTCAAAATAGCTTGCAGTAGATCATTTTATGTAGCGTGTGTTGCTACTTTGAACGCTATTTGAGCTCTGATCTATTTCATTATCAATTAATTGCTTATTGATTTTGTTGCTCCTGGGTGCGGACCCTATCTGTGCTCGTAGCAACAATTACTTCTGATAAGGATGTTAGGCTCACGACAAATTAAGCGGTCATGCGGCACAAAGGCATTGTTTACGCTTTCTTGAGTTTGGATCTTACGAGATCGGAAATCAGATGTATTTTGTTGTAACAATTGATAAATAGATATCTTTATGATTGATGCAGTTTGTTTATTTGGACTGGACAATATTATGTAGGTACAGCTGAAGTATAATATGTAAGGCACAATTAATAACACTACAATAATATTATTCGAACGAGCATTGTGAAAAAATAATTGTTAAGAGCTTTTTAAACCTTTTATTTCTTGTTACATTTCTCTGATAGCGCGATTCGAAGCACGAAAAAAATGAAAGAACAATAAGATTTTTTGTCATTCTTTGTTAGGAAACTGTGATTAAATTTTTATTTTTTTTCCACGCTTTGCCTTCGCAGGTTGGAGGAGAAGCGGGCCTGTGGATGGGGAGCTATGGGCTAGCTCGCCGTCCGTCCGTCTCATGACGACAGGCCGTGTCGACGGCGCGTCCGTGTTCCACGCGCGCCTCAAAGAGAGTCAGCAAAAAGGAAGGGGACCCCTTTTGGCAAGGGCCGAAGCCTGCCGGGGCTGCGGGACTATTCGAAAGAGATACCGTGGCCCCGGAACACAAAGGGCGAGGAAGGAACATGGATGGGTTTTAGTCAGTAAAAGTCTGACACTCCCTCCTGCTCCGCCCAGAGCGGGAGAAGTCATTTGATGATTTCCCATCCTAAAAAAAAAAAAAAAAAAGGTCGGAAGAGAAATAAAGGTATGAAGCCGCTAAAAACCTGGTATTCATAAAAAGAGAAAATTTTAATAAGTTTGCATTTAGTACACGAACGACTGTTTTTTTAACCTGTTATGTGTCCCACTGCTGGGCAAAGGCCTCCCCTTTCTCCTTCCAAACCTCTCTATCTGGTGCGATATCTGGCCATGTTCGTAAACGAATGTTAATTTGTTGAAATAATTTTATACAATCATGTTTATTTATGATATTCTTTTTTTAAGCACAATTTAAATATTCATAAAATATTTTAACTTTTAAAGGCACGCTCCTCTTAGCAGAAATTTAAAAAAAGTCCCTCCTGGTCGTAAGAATTGATGCACGTTGGATTTAGTTTATAGTTATCTGTGAAAATAAACCACTAGTAGAATTAATAAAATGAATACTTGCATCCTGAACCTTAAAGTAACACTACTTTAAGGTTCAGGATGCAGTGTATTCATTATAGGTAGATAAGAGCCAGTTTTCGAGGCAGTGTATTGAAAAATCCGCTGCTAACCAAGCCTTAACTTTCGAGCTAAACTCCCACCCTCTACTGGGTCACAAGCTCTTTATCTGTAAGAGGCAGTTGGCCGTAATCAACCACGATTTGTGGGAGATGCCACATTTAGTCAAATATTTGGTTCTTAGACCGGCTGGTTTTTTCACGTAGTTTTCCATCACCGCCGTTTTGAGTACAGTGTTCGTTAAATTATTTACACAAAGTAATAATAGAGCAGCGGTGCCCCAGTGGTGGCGGCCCTGACTTACAAACAGTAAGTTGTGGGTTCGAACCCAGGCAGGCGCATTATGATGTGTAACTTATTTCATGACCACTGCTCTCAAATCGGTGAAGGAAAACATCTTGAGGAAACCGGCATGCCCTAGAACCAAAAATTCGAAGACTTATAGTGTGATATCTGCCAACCCGCACTGAGCCCGCGTTGTGAATTATAGCCCATTCTCTTTCATAGAGAGGAGGCCGTGTGTCCCAGCAGTGGGAACATTATAGGCTGATTATGATTATGCTTATTAATAGTGTCTGCCTGACTTCGCACCCACGACCTACAACGCGAGTCGTAGTCGTTACTGGGCCGCCATTTTTCACAACACAACTTATTCCGCGTGAATGCTCCCAGTGTGGACATACCCTAGCAACAAACTATAAAAATGTTAAATTGATAAAAACATAAGCATTCATAAACTAACGACCCGCCCCGGCTTCCGGGCGCACGGGTGAGATTTACTAATTAAGAATTTTAAAAAAAGTTTGTTTTTGGTACGAAGTTCCATAAACGGGCAGTGCGTTTTAGTAGAAATCGTCACGTAAAGAAATGCAGTATGCTGTGTGTGTGAGTTGGCTCGACACACGCACGCATGTGCGTGTATATTAATATTATTATTAGTACTATTAATTTGTTAATATGTAAGGTTAGAAGGGTATGGCGCGGTCTAATGAGTGAGCGAAGCGAGCGAATAGACCCTGCCATACCCTTCGTGGTTGACCTTGACCCCACCAGTGGGGTCACGGGCGGTGGGGTCAACGGGAATACACCCAACCTGGTATATAAATACTAGTATTACCTAGTAGTACTAGTATTACCTTGTGTACCTAGGTAATATTAAATTATGATGAAGCTTCACGTTAATCTATGGATCAACCGGTTGGAAAAATCAATAATTTACGAAGTACTATTCAAATTATAATATTATTAACGTACGTAGGCAGTGAAATATACGTAGGCGTCATCCTTTCCCCTTAAGAAGCAGACTAAAATTGGGTCTTACGTAGAATATAAAAGGTTGCATTTTGTGTGTTTGTGTTCACTGATAGTGTTTGAAAATAGAAACTGGTTATAAAAAGGTTTATGCTCGTTTTCAATTATATTTTCGCAATTGTTGGGTACTTGTGAATTATCTTCTTCTTAGCGTGTCAACGGCAATCTAAATTGCGTCGGTCGACAACAGAGCCACGAGTTTGGTGCCTTCAGTAGTATCCATCAGATTCTGTAATGAACAAACGACACGACACGCAGGACATCATTTGTGCAACAGCACCAAAGTGACACTCCAGGACAGAGTCGCCAATGAATCTCCACCTTCGCATGTTTTCCTTGTTGCGGCCAACCTGGGTCCGGAGTATTTTAAAGACTTCTAGGTCAGCCATAGCAACTCATGTCCAGGCGGAAGATTTTTTTAAGAAGTTCAGGGAGCCTAAAAAGTTCGCTTAAGGCGACTACAGGAGCTAAACGCGAGTTTTAAAATGCAAAAAAGCACACGATTCACTGCAATAATCAAAACCAGAAAAATATGTGACATTCTTCAGGATGTATGCTAGTATGATAGTGTTTTGAAAACATAAGTAAAAACCATACTAAAATACATGCGATCATTCTGATTTTTGGAAAATAATTCTACAAGCAACTTAATAGCATGATAGTGTTTTATTTTTTTAGTCCATCAATAGATTATATGTAAATCACAAAAAAACACTAATTTCGCACTATTCGGCCCGCAGTGACTGACGTAACAACCACTTTGTAGTGCAAGCTGATTAGAACTTTATTCTAACAGTATTTCAAACGAAGTTTGAACCACCACAAATAGAGTTGCTAATTTTGGTCCTGTAGTGGCCTTAAGTAGACTCATAATAGTATAATAATATGTTATAATAACAATATTTTATTCCAATAAGCTTCAGTCTTTATAAAGACAGTGTAAAATATATAAGGTGTATCTATTCATACACGAAAAAAAAAATATCTGCTGTTCAATACAGTTTGAGTTGAGTTATGCGAACATTTATTGTAGGAAACAGCTGATTTTTTTTCGCGATTCAGGGTTTGGTCCCACAGTACCTAAAAGTTGTTCATAATGATGAGTACAAAGACCCTATGAAAGATTTCGTGTATGAATAGATACACCTTATAAAGGGTGTAAAAACACCTCTTAACGAAGCCGAAAGGCACTTGTTCTCCTCGTCAATGTGATTATTTTTTTGTTCTACACCATACCTGGGAACCTTCTTGTTACGGAGATATTGGGAGTCAAAGTTCCAACTTTTTTTTAAATACACGTTTTTAATGTAAGTTTTTTACTTTAAACACCTCTACAACCTCCGTACTATTCAATCCATCCATCAGCTCAATGTTTTGAGTGTGTTACATTGAGTTCTACAACAAAACAGGATTTTTCACCCCAAAAAAAAAAATCGTTTCCCAGCAATAATTTTTGCGTACAATTTTATGTACAGAATGCTTGGTTGACGGCTTCGTGATGAGGTGGTTTACACCCTGTATATAGTTGGGAATGTTGGGAATGCTGCAAATGGCTGTGCAGAATACTGTTAGAAGTGTAATAGGCCCATAAAAATATCAGTAATTGTTATAGGTACTCGTTTACACTGTGCTATACCAACGCAAATGAAAGTGTGGTAAGTTAATATTGCAGAAGCGGCGGTGTTAAGCATAACATAAGTAAATACAACTGTTTCTCTGTTTATTACATAACTGCCATTACTATTACTGTTATAGCTTACAGTTACAATTTGCCCTCTTCCCCACTTTTGTTTATCCTAGAAAAGGTGCTTTCCTTCAAATTAATTTGGAAGAGAACGAAGTATTTTTATTTGTAAATAGGATTTGATTTGTTCTGCGTTAATTTTATGAAGAATAATGGGCAAGGAACTCCTAGTTTTAAGGGTTTACTGTTTATAGGTGGATCGTTTTGTAGTTTTTTTTTTAAATTTATTTTTATAAACTTAAAGTAACTTACTGAGGCTGCCTCAATTTCTGTAAGACACCACATAATGTTTGAAATATTTTTGACTTTTTTAATGCACCGTGACATGTGTATATACAATCGGGGAATTTAATTGTTAATTATCACGTTGTCAGGCTATATCAATTTTCCGTAATGAAGCTATTTTACATAGCTGTCAAATAATGACGGCTGTAATTCGCTTATACGAACAATAATTACAGTTGTGTGTTTTAAATTTACTATCAATTATAAATTGATACCTGAATCTGACTGGTAAAAAGATTTTTATTTTGTTATGAGCCTTATCTCTAATAAGTATGGGTACATTTAGTTTGGTAAGAAACTGTAAGTTTCTTTCCAATAAAAACAAGACATAAAAATCATTAGGTCCCTTAATAATAAATGGTCGTAACCAACACCCGAGGAGGTTCTCGTTAAGTTTTGGGCTTTCTTTTTGTGGTAAACGACCTACGAGAATTAGTCCAAGACGCTTATTGTTTGTTTTTTGCAAAAGCCACGTTGCCAGTGTCAGGCTACAAACGGCCAAAGAGAAAATCTCGTGCAGTTTAATCACTCGGAAGTTGTGATTATCACTTTTCTCCTACCACACTCGAGAACCATCGAATGCAGTCACTGTGGCCGAAATGGGCTAGATGGCATCATCATCATCATCACATAATGTTTTTTTTTATGGACAGACTCTGTTTCCCAAGTCACAGGTGAAGACCTAATTTGGGAGCCAGGGAACCTATCAGTGGGAGTCGGGGTAGGGGTGTCTGTATGTTGTACTTTAAGTCTGTAACTATGTTGTCACTGTATTGATGTAACAATTTATAATACTTGAAAAAAAGAGTGGAAAGTCAATTTACTTAATAAATATTTCCTTGTCTTTTTCAAACCTATAAAACCATATTCAATTTCGACATTAAAGCTTCATAAGACTATTTTAATTAAAAGTTTTAGCTCATCGGATTATAATGGATAAAAGCGTTTCTTTTGTTTGTTTACGTCATGTTCAGTGTGAATAAATGTTTTCTTTCTTGCGGTATATTTATAAAGTAGTGCCATTTTCTCTCTTTAATGGTTAGCAAACTTGTAATGAGCTGAGAGAACTTACTGAGGCAAAGACTTATATCTGCAAGTCTGTAAGTAAAGAATATTATTTTTGAATTAGTTCCAGTACATTAGAAGTTTGAGTTTTCTTTCGGCTTTGCGTTTGAAATGTCTGTATCTGTAGCCTGCACCCACTGCTAAGATCCCGAGGCCAATTAAGTCTGTGCGCTACAAGTGGCGAAGACATTGCAACTTTAAAATATTTTCATTTGCGTAGGACTTCAAAATGAATTTAATGATAAGATACTTGCGGTGTATTTTTGTGAAGGGTGAGGGTAATCCACAAGTCTTCGGCAGATAAGAAGCATTCCCGCCAGAGGTCACTGACAAGTTCACGTCGCACTGCACTTATGCACATCACCACCCAAAGTTTGTTTCGTGCTAGAATAATTTCTATCGCGCCTCTATACTGTGTACGTGTAACGTCCAGGCATCCCACGCATTTAGCGCCATGCCCACTCTCAATTTCGTGTAGGTGTTGGGAAATTTGAGAATCGTAGTCACGAAATTAGTCGTTCACTGAGTCGCGAAGCGTATGCCTATGGTCGATTTGCTGCCTATACCGACAAAACTGTTTAGTCGGGGGGTATAATACTGTTTACGAGATAAATACTTATTTTTAAAAGTTTGTAGGTCTAATCACAGAATTCTAGTCATCTCGAATCTTGAGATTAGGTACCTTAAAACCATTCCAGGAAATTAATGTCCCAGTGCAGATTGAAGGCCTCTTCTCAAACCAAGAAGGATAATCTATAATTCTAAAAAACAAAAATTCCGTCCGTTCCGTTCATCACAAAGATTCCGTATTAATCTATAGTCCATATCTTATCTTAACTATTAAATAGTTAAGGTAAACAAAAAAAGTATCCATGTAGTATATCAACTATCTGGTGTCCACGACACAAGCCTCGTTGCTTAGTGTGGCGTTAGAGGGCGCTGTGTGTAATGTCCAGCGATATTTTTTTATTTTAGCATGACCAGTAAGTTAGACACTCAATCAACCTTAATTAGCCATCATTACGCCGCCACACGCCGGACAAATTAAAAACAGAACGTTATTAGTATTGGGTACATATGTATTACTGGCAATTCCACTGGCGCATGTTGTGTCAACCAATGAACCACTCTCTCGTTTTCGGATAAATCAAATTATTCTCTGTTTTTGATAGCCCTAGGGGATTAAAAGCTGTGACAATTCTGTCATGTTTAGATTAAGTCATAATAGCAGTTCTCGCCGTCAGCATCCAAACTGGAGCCTTTGTTTACTCGATCGGACGACTTTAGAAAAGCAGGTCAAACTTTCATTAGTTCAATATCAGGAGATATCGTACTAGTTCAATATCTTCTTCTCTCCAGAGGAGCTCAGAATTACAGCCGCTCGTGTCGATTTATAATAAGTATGTATTTACAACAACAAAATTATCGATGTAGTATATCAACTATCTGGTGTCCACACACAAGCCGTGCTTACGTTGCTTAGTGTGGCACTAAATGGCGGTGTGTGTAAGGTCCAGCGATATTTATTTATTTATCTTTAGGTTAAGCCGTGCTTGCCTAGATTGGTCTGTAGATGGGAGACCACCCATTACGTATCGAGTTTCTTCCGTGACTCGGAAAGCACGTAAAGCCGTTGGTACCGGCTATCAATTGTAGATCTTTGACAGTCGTTACAGGTAGTCAGTGGCCCAAAAAGTCTGACAACCAGTCTTACCAAAGGGTTTCGTATAACCCAGTACTAACTGAGTTGTGGAGGTCAGCTAGGCAGTCGCTCCATGTAAAATACTGGTATTCAGGTGCATCCGGTTAGACTGGAAGCCGACCCCAACATAGTTGGGAAAAGGCTAGGGAGATAAGATTACTTTCTATGTCAAGGTAAAAAGGAGGCACCAATTTATCGATGCTTGTGAGAAGTGATATGCGCTGGTTGACGCGGGCATAATTCTTTTGAAAGGTCCCCACAGTTGGTGCACAAATTGCTCTCTATGAGAGGGAGTGGCTTTTGATAACAAATTGAAACTTCACTAAGGTTGTATCGTGTATATAGGCACCTTGATATTATAATTACTTTGTGTGTTACAGTATAAAACAGGTAACAACATATCAATAAAGACAGTATTTACTCATCATTCGCCTTGCTATTATTTCGCTCCAATTCCCAACATCACATGGCGACCGTGGTACAGGTACAGGGTGTTGGTTGAAACAATTTGGCCACAAAGTCAAAGGCCTTATCGTTTTATGAAATGCAAGTTGTCACTTGCATTTCAATTCAACCTTAGAATGTAAAGTAATTACCGAGTTGGTGCCCACGTGAACAAAGTCAAACTAATCATCGTTGAATTTTAAATAATTATAGAATGAAATAAATGTATACAGGAACATGAACATTTTTTTTAATCGAAAGATTTCAATCAGAAATACCTGATTGTTTTTTTTTTCATAAAATAAAATACTAGGGCGGACCCAAAATTAACGGCCTGATGTATTGTTGTTTGAAAATAATGTCTTTGGTAGAGAGTAACATAACTATCATCATCACGCCTGTACTCCCTGAAGGGTTAGGCAGAGGTGTACCCATTATTTATTAGTACGCCAACATTTCGTCAGTTATATTAAAGTCCCATGTAATAGGGGGCGAGCCTATTTGCCATCTAATGGGCACAAATCCAGACTCCGTCGCTGCTACTGTTGAAAAAACCCAATAACACTTTGCCCGTCCTGGGAATCGAACCCAGGACCTCACGCGCTTGCGACCACTAAATCAATGACGCAGTAGAGAGTATCACCCATCAAAATAAATATCTTATCATATCTTATCTTATCTTATTTTATCTTAAAACTAAAACCGAGACTATCAAGCGCCCATCAAATGGAATGTGAAATGTAATTTTAAACAAAGAGAAAATTGTTTACTGTTTCGAGATTCAAAACCTTCATTTGAAAAACTTCTAAAGAAAATAAAGAAAAATATTTATTTGACGTCAGTTATTAAAGCACACACATATAAAAATTATAAATAATAAAGATATAAAATAAGGAGGAAAACATAGTATGTGCTGTGTGCCTTACAGCTGCGCCAACACCACACCACCGTCACTTCTGTCCGACGATTAACTGGTGTTGGTCGGACAGAAGTTTTCCCCCGAGGCCGAGGTAGATTCTACTTTGGGGAAGTCTGCTCCTTTACCTAAAAGAATAAAACACCTGGTGACCGAGTTTAAACGAGCCTGCACGAGCTGCTAAGATGAACATCGCTGCAGTGGTCAATCAAATGAGGTGACTACACCAGAAATGATAAAAAAAAGGTGTTTTTTTTTTCAAAGTCAACGGGTTCATTTTCTGGTTAGGATTATTGATTTTCCAAAAAATTCATGATGCAGTTTTAGTTTTCATCAAAATCGGGCTTGAGACTCCTTTGAGTATTTTTCGCTATTCCTTATAGTTTCGAATTTGACCATCCACGCCCACTTGAAAAATTCACCCTATAGACAACCACGTTTCGCCAGTTTTGTTTGAAGTATCATGTAATGTGTAACGAGCCTATTACCACCAAGTGGGCAATAATAGACTCCGAGCTGCTACTGACACCGGTATTCATTAAGAATTTTTCTTAGACTTAATCATAGTAATTTGTATTCACAACATCGATATAAAGCGCTCTTCCTCTCCTATATAAATACACATGCGACACCTCAAACAAATGGCCGGTGAGTAACTTAACGGATGGTACTCACCGGCCATTCTGTAAAGTTTTACGAGTTTGTGTATTTTAGCTCAGGTCCGGGGCCGTTGAGCCCGCTAGGACCGCTACGAGCGTGTAGCGGAAAGCTACGGCGTAGCACAGGATTCCCCGCGGGAAGCCTCATAAGCACACACATATATGGCCCCAGTTGAATGTTTCGTGATACTACGAGTATGTGCAGGTTTTAGTTCCTAAGAGTCTGTACTAACTCGAACGGAACATTTGGTACCTGTATTTATTTACTCCTTTGGAGTTTTCCTCTGTTGTAATAATAATTACGAGTCAAAACTTTCCACGGAGCGAGTTCTGTTTTCCTGAGAATCATATTTTATGTGGGCAGGGCATTCAGCGGGCCTTACAAACTTGTGTATAAATATTATTTCTAAAAAACATTCCACACCAAACAATGAAACACACCAAACAAAACTGTTGGCTTGCACCAAGGGTCGGCTCCAGGCCCGTACGTCTTCCTGGTGATAATGGACGCACTTACGTCAGACATCCAGGAAGAGGCTCCCTGGTGTATGTTGTTTGCCAACGATATTGTGTTGATTGCCGAGAGTGGCCTAGAAGTCCAGATCAAATTGAAGGTGTGGTGGCAAAGACTGGATAATGTTGGCCTGAAATTAAGTAGGACCAAAACAGAATACTTATTCTATGATTTCGGCGGTCTCTCCAATCCTGTGCCTAGCAGTACTTAAATGAAGTTTGCTCGATTGGCGCGTATGGGAAACTCAACACCGAAATAGTAGATTGTATCATAAGGGAGCAAAATTATATTTTTACGGCGAGGGCGCTTTTTTGAATCCAGAGTGAAGTGAGGGATTCTAGAGTAGAATCCTGAGCTTTGCGAGGGATTCTTTAGTAGAAACCTGAACGTAGCGAGGGATTCAAAGTACGTCAAAAAATATATTTGCGCCCGTGTGATACACTCTACTTTTCATCACCCACTATGAGAAAATAAATGGCGCCTCATATTTTATTCTCTGTCACATGAAGAACTAATTTTTCAAAACAAAACCATGAATTTCTAACAATAAATAATAAAATAAATAAATAAATATCGCTGGACATTAACACACAGCGGGTTCGAATCCCGCCCGAATCACTACCGCTGCGCCATTCGGGTCGTCCGTGAAAATTGACGAAAACGCGGGCTGTAGTTCGCGCGTTTTTAATTTGATTTCTTTTTATTCAGCCGGCGGCGGCGCGACTATAGGCCGCCGTACCAGCTAGTCTTAATTCAAACAATATTTGCGTTCGATTTCTTTGGCGCTAAACAATTAGATGTTCCAAATTCAATAAGTGCGCGTTAAAGATTATTGCGGCACACTTATAAAGAGGATTAAAAACTCATTGCCTACTGCCCGCTAAAAGTTTAATTCAAAAAGTGCGCGGATATAGTAGATTATTGCATCGAGCACAAAGTAATTTATTATTGCACCGAGTGCCTGATTTCACTAACAGGCACGAGGGCAATATAAATTACTTAAGGCGAGATGCATAATCTGCTTTTCTTTCAACTATTACCTATAGGAATAGTAGATAAAAGAAACTCATATCAAACAGTTAAAAAAGATTTTCTATAACACTGTCGGCTTCATTTAGAATGTTTTCCGGAGTTAATGTGTCGCTAGATGATTCCATTTTAATTCGAAGCCGAAGCACTCAAAATCAGATAGTATCAAACTTTATCGTTTCCAAAAATATTGTCAAGCTTAAAATTAACAAAGTTCCCGCCAAATCACTTTTTTAAATTTCTTTCATTTTTAAATCAGAGTTAGCAGCAACAATTTTTTAATTTTGGAACAAGTAGGATAGAAACGAATAATACGTACGTAAAAAAAAAGTATTGATATCGGCTGGCTGAATAGAGCTAATCCATTGAGATTGGCACCTTTTAGTGCGATAAAAAAAAAAATTTTCAATAATGAAATTTCATACATTTTTATTGCTCTAGAGCATTAAAGACTCGCTTTGTACTGAGTTTTTAGTGTGATTGTGATAAAATTAAAGCATAGTTGGAAGAAAAGATAATTGCGGCACACTTATAAAGAGGATTAAAAACTCATGACTGCCCGCTAAAAGTTTCTTATAGAAAACACCACCTTTGGGTGCACTTAAACGCGAACCAAGTCGTCCTTTTCGAATAGATGGGATGAAAATGAAGGTTACAAACCTTTGCATCAAGTCTGTAAAGTCACAAATGGCACTCCTATACCTGTCGCTGAAGCAAAAAGTTATTCACGCGGATACAGCGTCAAACAATATCGTAGTGTTTTCAAAAAACCAGCAGTATTTAAACTAACTAACCATAGTACGAGTAAGGTACTTCCACAGAAAAAGTTTCAGCTCTTATAAAATGACGTTCATTGGTCTGGCAGTCACGGGATATCCATCTAAAAGTGCACCATGGTTAAGGAGTCTGAGAATTTAAATTATTGTGACCTTGTAATAAGCCTTATATGTTCTTAGTCTTATGGATATTGTAATGCGATGGCCTTGGGTGAAATAAGGAATTTAGTCTTTAAATGTAATATTCTATTTTGGGCCACAAAAGGGATGCATGAAAGGCAATTGCGTGTGGTTGAGATGAAAATCATATGGATGATGTGTAGTGTTACGCAAATGGATTTCTAAAGAAATGAGTATACAAGAGGAATTATGAAAATGGAGCCGGTTACTGAAAAAATGTGTGGTTATCGGTTGTTTTGGTGGTTGGTGGGCATGTGATGAAGAGAAATGAGTAAGATGTGAGGAAAATTTTGAGTGGATGAACGATGGATGGACTGTGTGAAGGATGATATGGCTGGGAAAGAAGTCACTGCTTAGATGACGAGTAAAAGAGAAGTATGTAATAAGATAAATCAAACCCCAAATAAATTTAGATAAGACCATCAAAACTTTCTACTCTTCGTTCTTGCTAATATTCTTCGGATAACATTTTTTAGGAAGCCACTGCCTAACTGCCCTCTTTCAACCCAAGAACAGGATACCCCATGGTGATACTCTTTATCACAAAGGCTCGGGCTTCTTATTACCCGTAACGACTGTTAATGACCTATAAATGACAGTCAGGACCAACGGCTTTATTTGCTTTTACGGGGCCTTTGTATGTTATGGATGATCACCCACTTACTAACCGACGTCTCCAAGCGTTGGTTATTTTTGAAGATCACCCAGTGCTGCTGTTATCACTAAACTATGAGCCCCTCCAGAAATCAAAATCTCCTTTAAAACAAAGTTGACAATCAATATTTTTATAACACATTTGCTCGTTAAGGGTCTCTTATTTCACCAATTTCAATATCGTAATGTATCTCATTACGTACTTGTGCTGTAAAGTAAAATACAAGGTTTATACTTTTTTAAATATTAACAAAGAGTTTTTATGTCAGAAAAGTGGTCAACATAATATGAATAAAATTAACTATGGGAAACTAGACGAAATATAATAAATAAACATATAATTCTTTAATTTAATTATCTTTGACAATCAATTACAACCATTTATCTGTAACAAAAACACAAAAATCTTAATTTACTGTATTAGTAATATTGGCTGTTTTTTGTGTCTTTGCCTTAAAAAAAAAGCGCTGATGCGCGCGCCTCGCTAATTTGTGAACAAGTAAAAATTATTCCGCGCGCTTTTTCTTTTCGCTGTATTTTTTTTTTATTTGTTTTATTTATTTCCTCGCAAATATGTTATAAAACGTCGTATGACATAGACGTGCGTTTTGATAATTACAGCCTCTGCTTTTATCGCTCTCGCCTACGGCACGGGCTACCAATATCGCCTCGGCTGTAATTTTCAACTTACCGCACTTAAATCATAATGTACTATTGTTGCAGGAGTTGGTGGACATTATGTTGAAGCGAATGGACCCAGACTTGGACGGGGTGATCAACTTCCAGGACTTCCACGCAACAGTTCTGAGGACCCCGTCTTTGCTAGAAAGCCTTGGCTACTGCCTCCCGGAGAGACCAGCCGTCTACTCCTTCATAGCAACCTGGTGCCCGATGTGGGGTAAAATGTGAAAAAATATGAAAGATTTTGAATTGTCTTTCTATAGAATCCACTTTATAATTTCGTGTATTTCGAAAATTAGACTGTTTAGTTTATAACATAATTCTTTACAACTAACAAATTTGCAATAAATAATCATACAAAACGGATTTTGGCTTCATTTTGACGAACAATACTAATATAGGTACCTATTATAACAAAAAAAAAACTGAGGAAGCAAGGCCACTACGAAAGAGGAGGAAAAGAAGAGGCTTAATATGAATAATAGCGAGACGGGCCCCAATCAATGAAACCGTTAAATAGAAATCTATTTCCTGAGAGACAATATCACAATTTTTATTAATAGCAACTTAAATCCTATTACTACTGAGTTCAACGTTGCTAATCTTTCGTTAACGGTATAATCCATACGGTAATAGCCCTTGGTAATATCGGTCTTAATTGCTTGATACTGAACAAAGGCGTAATGAGCGGTAAAATAAACTCCGTTGGCTCGTTGGGCTGCTGCCGACCAGCTGCTGACGGTATGGTTCTTTCTTTGATCTCAGGTTAGACCTATTCTGCATAATTTTAAGAATAATGATTTAATAGATAACTATTAAGTTTAGTTAGCGCTACAACTTCAACATTCTTCATTTTTAGAGCCCTGATAGAATCACTTCGATGTCCGTCTGTTTGTCTATATGTGTGTCAGACCCTTTTGGCTCAGCGACGCGTGGGGTATCAAGTTCAGAAGTATATCAATTACTTTGCTATATGGTCATTTGGAGCTGTACAAAACAAACCTTGTGAGTCGAAGTTTTAGGGGTTTTACTATTATAGTTTGGAACATGCTACGTTTTACCGATGGTTGTTGTTATTTGTTGCTTTTGGGAATAAAACAGTGACTATTTTTTAATATCTGGCGACTAATGATGACATCCTGTACTAAACTGGGCGACCAAATGGGTTAAGCAGGTTAGAACCATGATCAACCATGTGCGAGTCGAGATGTTTGCAGTAATTAAGCTAAGGTTCCCTGACTAAATGGGTAAGTTTAGGTTAGAACTGAAAAACGCGTGCGAGCCGAGCGAGCGTCGCGAACGGTGCCGCGGCAGAGCGGTCGGCGCAGCGAGCATTATATCCAACTGGGATGCGTATTTTCAAGTCGCCGTCTTTACGATTTGCAGTCACTCACAGTCATTCGCCCACAATATTTATCGTGTGTCCGAGGTAAAACCTAAGAAATCTTAGGTTTTACACCATAAACTCAGTAAATACTGAGTTTATGGTGGAAAAAGTTCGAAATGAACAATGATCACAGAATAGTTCAGGCTTTTACCATTAAGAGTTAGTAATTCGAGGTTTTACAGTAAAATAAAAAATAATTTGGTTCTTGGGATAAAATATATCATTGTTCAACCCAACAATTTACGTGTTCCGACACGCATTTTGCCGGTATTTTTTCTATTTACTATATTAACTTATTCGTAGGTTGGATAGAAATAGACTTCTAAGAAATCATGCGCGCGGCATGTCTAAGAACTGACTGGCAGTGAATCTGTTTCAAAGCATGTTACATTGCATGTCATGTCAGGACGCCATGTTCATTTAAATTTTCATAGAACTGCTGAATTTCCTATTGCGTTTCATATAGGGTGTCTCACCGCAGATAGGAGTTTAAAATGTATTAATTATAAAACCCTACAATTTTCTAATAGTATTTTTATTGTGTTTGAAGAACCAAAATGGTAGATATGATTTTTTAAATTTCACTTCTTCGAGATGACGTCCAATATGACGCATGAACTCGTGGTACCTGGTTATTGAGTTTTGTGGGACACGTCGGAGCAAGGCAGGATTAGTTCGGCTAATTTCGTGGTCGATATTTTCTTGAAGACCAGCGATATTCGTTAGATTAGTGATGCAAACTTTGCCTTGCATAGAAATTTCCACGGAAGTCAAATCTGGTGATCGCGGTGACCATGCGATACCACCAAAGTGGGACATTAATTTTCAAGAAAACAACTTATGAACTGGGCCATGACAGCTCTTGCAGTGTGGTCAGTAGCTCCATCCTGCTAAATCCATGTATGTGTATCTACGCAACTGGGGCATAAATGCCGTTAATTTGGTGAGATAGGCAGCTGGTCTCTTGCGTATTTATAGGCGAGGATTGTGACGAACGCTAACATTAACTTCGCTTATTGCAGCTTCAGATCTTCATGTTCTTTTCGGCCCCGACCGAGACTGATTTATGTCTGAGCCTGTAGCTCTAAACTACTGTACCTACTTACCTATTTACGAATCAAGTTTTTGCTTGATCGATCCCAGAAATGCCATACTTTGTAGTGTTATCAAAACTCAAGAGAAACGTCTCGATAGCGTATGCGCGATGCGCGCCCGAACACTGCAAGGTCACTAGCACTACTGACAAATCCGCACTTACGATAAATCTACTGCGCCCTTTCCCACAACCAATTCATAAATATGTAGGTATGTTAGTCTTTAATATATATATGATGGTCTTTTGTTACCTGAATTAAATAATATATCATTATTATTTCAATACATTTTTAACATATTATATAATTTCAAAATCCTAACTCTGCCGTGACACACCCTGTATATGTAGGCGGCAGCACGGCCGGCATAGATTAGTAAAATGGAGCATGGAATTAAATATTTCAATGTTAGCCACTAGTTCTTGTGACATACTTGTCACTGGTAGCAACACAAATTAATCTAATTGAGACGTGAAAAGATCAGATTGACTTAGACAGTGATGCTATATCAGAGGTAATTCACAGTGAAGGACTATTAACAATGCCATTACATAGTAATGCACTATTGTTGTTTGTATCAATAACTACTAATGCATTTCGCTCTGCATTCGGAACCCCAACTGCTGTTAATACTATGTATTTGGGCTCTATGCGCTACCGCACACTATAGACAAGACTGTCTTTACACAGACAATTACCCTTCTAGTGGGAGCGAGAATACATAGTCTGTCTCGCTCGCACTAGTAGGGTAATTGTCTGTGTAAAGACAGTCTTGTCTATAGTGAGCGGTAGCCCTAAGATTGCAATTGTATTGAGCCAGTGGGCTTAGACAGTACATTTGGACTTAGTTACAGTACCTTTTAATAATATATTTATTCAAAAATATAATTGGCACAATAAATACGATTTAAATCTTAGAAATAATGTTGGTATATCAAACTACGATGCCTGTACTAGGTTAAACCTGTATCGCAGGCGGCATTTTGCAAATAAATACTATTTGGACAATAAATTTCTTAACAATGTTTAACATAAAAGTATGAGTTAGTATGAGTTATGATATACTTAATGTACTTAAAAGCTATTATAAGATACGAACAAAATATATAGGTCATACATGTAGATAAAATGTAAGAAAACAATTTGTAGTACTACGTGCTAATACTTATTAAGACTGTCAGTAGTATTAAACAAGGTAAACATTGCATAATAGAAAAACATCGTCAAGGCATTTTTGTTGCGGGCAACAATTTTCTTAGACAGCGAAAAATAAACGGGAAGGCTAAAGTATGACGCACTAGGTGCCCTCATAATCTATTTTTATAGCATTCAACTTTCGCCGTTTTGTGGTCACAGGGCTTTTTAAAGCTGGAGCAAGTCGCGCATCTCGGAGTGTCTGCTTTCTTCTCGCATTCGGCCATCATATGACCTGCGTCACCGCAGTGACCACATGTGGAAATTAGTTCTCTGCAAGATTTAGCTGCTGGCATTTGTAACACCTCGTAACTTGAAGTCCCTGATAGGACATGATGACCAATTTATAATAATCCTTGATTGAGGTATTTGAATTTTCGTATATTGGCCGCAACTTCAATAACGTAGTTACAGCACATGAGTAGATGTTTATCTACTCATGTGGTTACAAGTGGTAGCATCTCTCTTCCCAGATCTGTGGCTTAATTTTGGCTAGCTTGCCGTCCGTCCGTCTTATGACGACAGGCCGTGTCGACGGCGTGTTCGTGTTCGACGCGCGCCTCAAAGAGAGTCAGCAATAGGGAAGGGGTCCGCAAGGGCCGAAGCCTGCCGGGGCTGCGGGACTATTCTAAAGAGATACCGTGGCCCCGGAACAAAAAGGGCGATGAAGGAACATGGATGGGTTTTAGTCAGTAAAAGTCTGACACTCCCTCCTGCTCCGCCCAGAGCGGGAGGAGTCATTTGATGATTTCCCATCGGAAAAAAAAAGGACATCGCTGGTAACTTGTCGGCTACATTTTGTTTGAAAATGCACTTGAAGACCTCATTTTTAGCCAAGGAAGTCGGCATTTCTACAACCACGATCCGGGGTTTACGCTTGTTGGGTTCGTCGGCGGTGAGTTCAGATGTAGAGAGCTGGACTGCGTTCTTCAGCTTATCGGCGTCATGTTTCGTCTTGGTACTTATTATTATTCCACCATTTTTCCGGACACCGCGTACTTGCAGCTTCATTTACTCGGGCCGTAAGATTGTTTGCACCAGTTCTTTAGTTTCGTCACTTGTTTTCAATTTATGATTGGGATAAATGGCGCCAAAGCTTAAGAGATTAGGTCGAACGAAATGGTTCGGTGCCCTTTTCACCATATCGGCAAAATAAGCATTTTCCGCATAACCAGAATCCCGTATCGTCTGTTTGAGCGCCGAGATATGTTCCGTCAGGTCGCACTGTTGTTTTAGGGTATTGATCGTGTTATCCGCGTGAATAGATTTTTGTTTCAGGGACTAGTATAGGACTGCCATTTGTGACGTACCAGGTGCGACTTTACGGCAAAGGTTTGCGATCTTCATTTTCTGTCCAATTTAAAGTCCACTAGACTTTTGGATATTCCTCTCTTCTGGCAGTTAGTACATGCGCGTAAGTCAGTGGAGGTGAGGATTGAGGGACCAGATTTAATAATCGCTATCTTCAAATTGCGTCGATATTTTTTTTATGGAAGTCATGGGGCCTTTGCCCAGCAGTGGGATGACATAGGCTAACAGTAACAATAAAAAACAAAATGTAAAACTTTATGAAGAAAAAGAAAGATTTTATTTATTTGATTCGGTAATATTCACTAAAATATTTATTTTTCTTGTGTGGTCTGAGGGACCACAGTTTAGTCGTTTTATATTTTTTATCTTTGATGATTTGTGATCTGTTATTCAGTAAATATCTTTTACAAATTCTTTACTAAATGTTTATTTTTACAAAACCTTTATTTTTCAGATACTTTCCGACATCTGTCTGATGGTCTGTGAGGCCTGAGGGACCACATTTTAAGGGCTGTAGTTTTTAAAATATTTGTTTACAAAATTCCCAGATTTGTTCTACAATTGTTTTAAGACTTTTACTAAATCCTTCTACTTTTATTTGCGAAATACCAGTATGGTCCCTCAGTTCACACGCACATCTCGGTGTTGAGTTTTCCATCTATGGCAATAGAGCAAACTTCATTCAAGTACTGCTTGATCTGGGCCATCCATCCTTGGATTTTGGGCGTTGAAGCAATGACAATGGCTGTGGCCGACAGCGACGGCGAGACAGAGGGTTGCACTGGCGCCCTTGGATTACAGGGGCTGTTTTCCACGTTGTTAGTGTTATTAAACTTCATTATGTCGTGCCTATTATTCACAAAAAACCTACACACTAAGCAAGATTACGTCATGCATTCCGATAGTAATACCTGCAATAAAGGAGGTCACTATTATTAAAGTTTTAATCAAATATTGCTGAGCACGTCGCGCTGCGAGTGTTTGATCGTATCCACTCGTACTGACTGAAACTAAATACATATGTATTGTGTCAGTAACTGGGAGATTATTACTGATGTAAATGAAATCCTGAATCATTCATTAATTTATTTGGAGTCGACACACTATGTGTTTTTTCATACTTTTTAATTAGTCGTTATCTCACGAGTTCTTTGTTGTTCTCACACCCTTAGAATAGGGAGTAGAATACTTTTTAATACTAAGAACTCTCACAGACGGACTGCATCGCACCTACAGATGTACTGCATCGCAGCAACCGCACGCAGTCGATATATTCAACTGCATGCAGTTGTACGTTCGACTGCATGCTGTCAGTTATCTGCAGTCAGATCTGACTTTGCGCAGTTGACGCCACGCATCTAGCCCAAGACACAGATAATATCCCAGAAGCCCAGTGTACTATTTGACGTCGAAATGGAAGCACAGACGTTACTTCACTTAATATTATTACGGCACCGCCGCCGCCGCCTGCAGCGGTGTAATCGAATTGAAAAACTGCCAACTTAATTGACATAATAAATTGACGATTATCGCTAACGGTTTAAGTTTTAAAACCTGTTATTTATTTGACTGCTTTTTTAACCCGTTGACCATTAATGATTAACAGTTAAATTACATTAACCATCAAACCGTAAATGACCCATGTCTTAAGATGTGATTCCGAACTCGGTAACAAGCAGCAGTGTTGTTGCCGCAGTGCTGCCACTAAGGTGCTGCCCAGCAGTGCTGCCTGCCGCGCTAGTTCCGAGCAAGGCGGCAGTGTTGCTCTATTCCTCTTCTGAATCAGAGAAATTCATCCTTTTGTTGTCAATTTACTTGTCAACATTCACGTAGGTACTCTTGCTGCGGCGGCAGACGCGTCACTACTGGCCTGTCGCGGCAGTAGGGTGACACTGACGCGCAGCAGTGCTGCCGCTACATTGCTGCCGCAACATTGCTGCCTAGCTCGGAATGTAATCTCATCTAAGCTTATAGAGATTGTATGGGGACCAGTAGTGCTGCGACAGTACTGCTGCGTGCAGCGTGGTTCGGAATCATACCTTTATGCTCCTTGACTAACTGCACACGACTGCAGCCGACCGCGTAAAGTCAGACATCATGACTGCATGCAGTCGAACGTACAACTGCATGCAGTTGAATATCGACTGCGTGCGGTTGCTGCGATGCAGTCCGTCTGTGGATGCGATGCCATCCGTCTATGAGAGGCATAAGGAGTGAAACAGAAACTACACAGACATTATAAATTATAATGCAAAAAATGTTTGCATATATTATAATTTCTTATAATTTATTTACATACTATATGTTTTAATTTCGCAAGAGCATTATAATTATCATACCCTCGTGCATATGCATTTGTACTTTTATACTCAACTGCATACATGATTTTTATACTTTTTTACATAATATAAATTCAACTTGCTCTTCATGCAGGTCTGTTAAGTCTGTGACCGCGTTTTGTTCTAAACTTTGCAACGAATTTAGATGGGTCGTACATTTTGAGAAGTGGTCCCGGAAAAGCTTATATTAAAGAGTTGTTAGTGTTTTTCGATAAAAAACTAGTATTTTTAAAATCAATAAAATAAATATCTATAATTATAACTTGGGTACAATGAATAGATCTCGATCTTTTGTCAGGGCGTCGCACTATTAACTTATAAATAACGCGTCTAAACTTCAAAGTGAACGAAATGATAAAGACTACTTCAAACAGTTTGATAGAAACATGAGGGAAACACGACCATTGAATATTATGAATGCCATTCAAACTAACGGCTTGTATGCTTTGTCTCGCTTCAAACAACTACATATACTACGTTAACATGCCCTATGTATGGTTGTTGCAACGTCAGTCGCCGACCCGGCGTCGACCAGACCACGCACACGTCATCGTCGGAAAAAACTTATTAATATTAAAAAAACAGGCAATATTGACAACTTATTTATGTAATAATTTAATATTATGATTGATTTTGTTATTTTATGAGCCAAGTTTGGTCAGAAAACATTGTTTAGATCTCGTTTTAAATAAAATCTGTTGGAATAAAACTATTTGGCGCTCTTTGAATTGTTCCCTAAATGTGATTGGCTTACAGCTGTTTGTCCTACCAGTCCGCGCTTCGCTATTGCGAAGGAAGGACGGTGCTGCGTTGACAACAGATTTTCAATAAAACTATCGAAATGTATATCGAGGAATACGGAAAATTAAGAAAAATAAATTTTGTATGTTCCGTTGCGTTTTTTCTCTAACTGCCCTGCCTACCTGGAGAAACGTGATTTTAATCACACAGACATGAGTAAACCTTGAAAACTTTTTAAAATGGATTTCACTTGGATTGGAACACAAATTTTGACTTTTACAATACGCGAGACGACAAAAAAAAAACTAATAAGTCCGTCAGTTAGATTATCAAAAAATATTTGACCTGTGTTTTTTCTTTTGTTACGTAAACTAAAATTGACGAAGATTTACGCTTTTAAAATTCTCAATACGTCACACCTAGGTATATTTTTTAGCTATATCTGACGTCACGAGCCCCCACTCCCGAGTTTTGATGCGCTTTATCTTTTGTCAATATTCATTGATTTACAAAAACAAAAAATACGTGTCAGTTAATTTTCAATACTCTAACTGACGGACTAAATAGATTTGCAATTTTTTGATACTGTCGTCATGCCTATTCAACGTGGAGGTGGTCGTGAGAGAATGTAAGAAAATCAAAAGTGTTGCACCGACCTCAAGTGACATGGGGGCAGGGCAGGAAGATAATGTTGCATTTTAATATTTGTATGATAATCAAATTAATATTTTACTCGGAACAATACTTTCGACTTAATTGAAATAAACACTTATGTTTGTTTATGGATCAAATGACAATTAAAAAATATTTTCCAATAATTACGAATTCGTCAGTTTTCAATTTGAGAGCACAATATTTTGTAGCATTTTTGTAGGGAAAACAATGACATGGAATCATTGGTTTTTGGTTTGTACAGAGAGCTTTATTTTAATTCCATTGTCCTTTGTAAAATGTTTACATGAAACACGGTTTTTTTTTGCTCGTTGCTTTTATTTGTGTGATCAGGAGGTAGTTTTTCTGATGGATTGATGAAGTAGAATAAAACAAAAACAACAGTTAAAAACTTTAGTAAAAAAAAAAACTTAATAAACGTGCGCGAATATTTTGTCGGGCTGTCATTTTTCCGAGTCTGTTGCGAGGAGCTCGTGGCTAAATAATAACTGCCGCTCGGGTCGATCTGAAGGTTAAGCCGCGCTTGTTTAGGTTGGACCGTGGATGGGTGACCGCCGATTACATACCGAGTTTCCTCCGTGCCTCGGAAAGCACGTTAAGCCCTTGGCCGTTGGTCCCGGCTGTCACTCGTAGATCTTTGACAGCCGTCACAGATAGGCAGTGGCCCGAAAGTCTGACAACCAGTCTTACCAAGGGGTATGGTATTACCCAGTACTAACAGCTGGGTTGTGGAGGTCAGTTAGGCAGTTGCTCTATGTAAAATACAGGTATTCAGCTTCATCCGGTTAGACTGGAAGCCGACCCCAACATAGTTGGGATGATGAAGATAGATGATGATGTAAGGAGGCGAGGACGAGGCACTAATCCTGGTGCGGTGTAACATTTTTTATTCTCCATTTTTCTGAAAATATACCTACTTGATGCCGTTTCAAAACTCCCGCCCCGAAGAAGTCCTATCGTAAAACTTATCTCACTTTAATTACGATTGCCAGAATTAGAACGAGTTCTGGGATACTAATTATATTTTCGACGTTAAGTATCTTTTAAAGAAAATTCTTCTTGGTATATACACTTTTTAAAAATTAAACATGATTAATGTTCATAAAATATTGCCAGGATTGGACAGAGTTATTGATGCCATTTATATTTTCAACGTATCTTTTAAAGAAAATTCTTCATAAAGGGATTCATTAATTAATTAACTAATTCTATGAAAAATACAAAAATTAAACATGTTTATAATAAGTTCATAAAATATGCATATTTATGGTATTCATATACCATTAATATATGATTTTTACACGTATTAAATAATAAATAAATAAAACTTTTTACTTCTCTTCCACAAAGATGCCTAGGGTAGAATACGCTTGCATAAGAAAAACCGATTCATTCGAACTTTGAACTACATTGTTATTGAGTAGTAGTTTTACATTTTAATTCCAATTAAAAATCATTATGTGGGTGTGTAATGTGTGTTGTTGTTTAAAGTATTTAATGCAATTATCACGAATGTTATATGAGTATTCATTGGCTAGAGAATTCATTGGCGAGAGTGTTCATTGGCGAAAGTATTCATTTGCGTCATTTAAGATATTTGCAATACGACGAAATATTCGTAGTTTTACATTGGCTTAATAATATGATGTTTTTGTGTGGTTTATTTCGGATTTATTTTCGGAAATCAATACCATAATTTGGTATCTTGGAGCTGACCTAATAATGAAGCCAGGACGTGGATAGTGGAATTTTTATTGGCAACTAGTAAACTCCTCGATTTTGGGGTCATATTATGATTCCTTATGATTAGTGCAATAATCTCACTTGGTCGAGGGTCTGATGTTGAAGCCAGGAGGTGGGAAGTAGACATTTTCAGTGAGTACTTGTCAACACCTCGAGCTTCGGGACATATGGCTATGTTGACATTACTACATTATATAACACTTGTTGTTGAGGGCCTCATGATGTAGTGGAACTCAAACATACAATTTTGTGAGTGAAAAACGCGTGTTTTTTCATTTTACAAAGGGTACCGAAATTATCATGGTATTACATACAACTGTCTAGCTAGTTACAAAATACCCGATGAAGGCGGTTCTACGTTTTGGTTGGCGTTTGCACTGTTAGTGCATTGGTGGCTTTTGTGTTTATATTATCAGTGCGTGGACTGATGACATTTCTAGACATGACTACACTGTCGGAAATCTATTCAAAGGGTCTAAAGAAAGTGACATTCAATCAGCGATAAAGATTATGGAAAAAGTAAAAATATGTAAGCTAGCGACTACATCGTTGTAGAAATACGAATGGCTTTGGAAGCAATTGCCATTGGCTAGGGTGAACGTACATCTGAAGGAAATAAAAATAAAGTTTATTTGCACCTTCAAGTAAATAATTATGAAAACAATAAAAATAGGCCTTATGGTAAGTGGAATGGATAGGAAAATGCGTCGTATGTATCGTCCTTAGTAGTCACGGCTATACATCAAGCTATACATTTCCAGTATAAATCGCCTCGCTTTTTAGGGTTCCGTACCCAAAGGGTAAAAACGGGACCCTATTATTAAGACTCCACTGTCCGTCTGTCTGTCACCAGGCTGTATCTCATGAACCGTGATAGCTAGGCAGTTGAAATTTTCACAGATGATGTATTTCTGTTGCCGCTATAACGATAATATAAAGGGGGGCCGCTACTACGCTACTCCCCTACTACGATGTTACGGAACCCGTTACACGCGAGTCCGACTCGCACTTGGCCGGTTTTTATAGAATTCTCGTACAATGAGAGATCCGCATAAACTGGTTTTGTATAGTTGATTGGTCAGTGGTCATTGCACAGCTAAACGCGAGTTTTAACATGCAAAAAAGCATATGATTCACTGCAATAAACGAAACCAGTAAAATATATGATAGTCTTCAGGATATATGCTAGTATGATAGTGTTTTGAAAACATAATACAACTAATTTTACTCGATAAAAACAAATCACGAACTTATCTCTAAAAAATTCTTTTAACGAGTAAAAACCATACTAAAATACATGCAATCATTCCGATTTTTTAGCAAGTAATTCTACAAGCGTCATATTAGCATGGTAGTGTTTTATTTTTTTAGTCCAATCCATGGATTTTTTGTGAATCGCAAAAAAACACTCATTTCGCACTATTCGGCCCGCAGTGACTGACGTAACAACCACTTAGTAGTGCAAGCTGATTAGAACTTTATTCTAACAGTTTTTCAAACGAAAAATTAACCACCACAAAATAATAATATAATTTAGTTCTTGTAGTCGCCTTAAGCCTTCAGTTCTGAACTCAACCAGAGATTGTCATAATAAAATAGTGTAGAAGTCTTTCTGATAACTGTGTAATTTGTCTTTCAAACGTTATACGAGTATATCATTTACCGAGCAAAATGTAAAACAGAAATATTGTGCTCGTCCTTGTTTAAATTAAAAACAATACCCCGTAGAAAAATAGAATAGAGTATTTAAAGAGAAAAATAGAATAGATACTTAAAGAGGACAGAAATTATAATTATAATATAATTACAATTTTATATATTATATAATAGTTTATTTCAAAAATATAAAAAGAATTCGTGGATAAATAATAACAGCCGCTCGGGTCGATCTTTAGGTTAAGCCGTGCTTGCCTAGGTTGGTCTGTGGATGGGTGATCACTCGTACATACCGAGTTTCCTCCGCGCCTCGAAAAGCACGTTAAGCTGTTGGTCCCGGCTGTCATTTGTAGATCTTTGACAGTCGTTACAGGTAATCAGTGGCCTGAAAAGTCTGACAACTAGTCTTACCAAGGGGTATCGTATTACCCAGTACTAACTGGGATGTGGAGGTCAGATCGGCAGTCGCTCCATGTAAAATACTGGTATTCAGGTGCATCCGGTTAGACTGGAAGCCGACCCGCACATAGTTGGGAAAAGGCTAGGCAGATGATGAACATAATTATGTTGCATTTATATATTTTTTAGGTTCAATTATACAATAAAGACGGGTGAAGCACTGTTCTCCTAGATAGGCTAAAATTTTGCCTGTGTTAGGGAGAGACAGTGCTGATCCCCTGATCGGCGGTTTTTTTATTAAATAGAACGTTCGTACAAGGACTATGAGCATTCAGGAATTCATTAGGTCGACTGATCCCGCGGGATCCGCCTGTGTGGGATCAGTTTACTAAAGAGCCTGACAAAGATAAGTTTGTGAGACTGTACATTTTTTGTGAAGTTTCTATGTTCTATTACCGTCCGTACTGAGATCATTTCCTATTAAATATAATGGCGCGCGATGATTTAGTTGATTTATTGTAACATTTTTTTTTTAACTTGTAATCGCTTATTTTATACTGTGGTTTAAAAAATATTTTAGAGCGGGTAACGCCGAATAGGATTGTGAGTGTCATGGCGGCAGTGACGTGCGCTTTGGATGTGACTATCACCCGGGGCACACGCACAAACTTTTTGTGAATGATGGTTAACTTGCTGGTTACATAAGATATGTGGAACACAGAAATTGTTGGTGAAACTTTATTTTTACATAGTATAAAACAAAGTCGCTCCCGCTGTATGTACGCTTAGATTTTATAAACTACGCAAAGGATTTTAATGCAGTTTTCAGCAATAGATAGAGTGATTCAAATGGAAGGTTTATATTATTTATAAAATATGCTACATTGCGCCCGTGCGAAGCCGGGGCGGGTCACTAGTTAATAAATAAATAAATAAACTGGAATGTCATTGTAACTTGATTAATCAGTAGTTATTATTGTAATCTTTAATTATTTTAAGTTCCGTTGAAAAATTTGTAATTATATTAAGTGAGTTATTCTGCACGTATTATTTCCCAACCACATGCACGTATACGCCTATAATGGGGGACCGACAAATAACGGATAAACTGCGACACGTGGTGTCTCAGCCACTCAAAAATCCAATAAATGTGTTTGGATCCGGTCATGAGTACGGACGGGGGCATGGATCGCAAGCGCGCCAGTGGTGACATCACGCGACCTACTTACAGTCTACCCCACCATGGCGTGCTTCTACAGAGTCCTGATGTTAACAGCTCGCGGCGAGTACGACACTCTAGGTCGGATCGCAGCGGAGATGAGACGTCTTGAAACTGTACCCGATTCGATGTGCCCTGTGGTATTGTGTTAAAGTGTAATTTCAAGTAATTTGTTAGTTTAATAAAAACAGTGTATCGTAACCAGTGTGTTTTCATTGCACGAAACCCGTCTTTTGCCCACATATTGCTCGAGCCTAACGAAATAAATCCTGACAACCCGACAAATATATATTAAACAAGTTATTATGGGCTTCTTTACTGGCATACAAACTTTAACATTCATGTTGGACGTGCAACAGTCGACCACTGCAGCAACTGTTTCACTACTTTTGGCTACAAAACTTTACTAAAGTTGATACTATCATACAGTGGCATTAAATGATATTTGTTTTCTAATTTGGGTAAATATACGCTACTTTCATTCGAGTCGTGTTCATTAAAATGAACAAAACTCGGATGAAAGTAGCGTAGTCAGATATAACTACACGTCTAAAAAAATAATTTGCAAGCTATCATTATAACTTGCAAATTATTTTTTTAGACGTGTTGTCATAACAGTAATGTTAGTTTTAAACAGTTACAGTTAAAATTATATGTTGTTTGACATTCCACATGTCGGTTAAAGGTAAGCGTCTACATGTCCATGACTGCATCGTAAACATCGGACGCATCGCATCAAACGGATGAGTTTTTCACAATGCGTTCACTGTATCGGCAGCGATCGGATTTGCCGACGCAACTACCAGCAGTCGGATTGCTAATGACACTTCACTCGGATTTTCGTAGTGAGCGTACGTGCGGAATGTGTCGGTGAGATAATGGAGGAAAGCGAAGAAACAATTAGTGATTGTTTGTTTGTTTGTAGAAGAGGCAGAAAATGCAAAAAAAAAAGAAACATTATATGTGGACACACTACTTATTCAAAGATCAATTAATCAGAATGAATCGAGTTACTCGATGTGGTTCAAATTGTTAGCACTAGACTATTAATTAACTTTAGCTTATGTAGGGTAGTGTACTGTGAGCACTAGACTATTAATTAACTTTAAGTTATGTAGGGTAGTGTACGGAATAAAAGAATTGAATAATCATACAAGCATTCATTGTAAACTAAGACACTAATTATTCAACGGGTTATTTACTTAACATCAGCAATGACATTACATCTCAGGCTTGAATGAGTTTCATGGTTTAAATAATTTTTAAAAGAAAACACGGTACACAAAAATAGCACAGAAATAGCACAAGAAAATAGCACACATATTTAGCATTCACATATTTAAATATATTAATAAATAAAATAAAAAGCCTTTTATTTCTTGCATTTCACACATGATATTTTACTTAAAATAAACTATTTTCTATTATTATTACTTTAAAGTTAATATTGCTAAAAAAGTTTAGAAAGACTTTTTTAAATGTTGTTAATTGCAAGAATCCCTCTTCAGGTGAAGGCCTCCTCCAAAAAATTCCATTTGGTTCTGTCTTGTGCTTTCTGCATCCAATGTGGGTCAGCCGTTTCTCTTAGATCGTCTTCCCATCTTGTGTACGGTCTACCTTTTTGGCGTTTCCCTATTGGGCCGTTCCACGATGTCACTCTTTTGGTCCATCTGTCGTCTCTTAGTCTCGCTACGTGATCCGCCCATTTCCATTTGAGCTTTTTTGCATAATTTAGAGCATCCGTGACTTTTGATATGCTTCTGATTTTTGTGTTGTATTTTTTGATTATTTCTAATTTTTAGCTTTCTGCGCTCCAGTCCGCGTTGGCATGTGTTAATTTTATTTTTGGTGTTGGAAGTATATCTCCAGGTTTGACAGGCATATGTAAGGCACGGCAGCAGACAGGAATTCATGACTCTGCTTTTAATTTTTGTTTACATATTGCTTTTGAAGATCTCCTTGAGGCTCCAATATTTGTTCCAGGTAAGTTGTATTCGCCTCACAATTTCAAGTTAATTACTTTTTCTATCCAAGCTAATTTGTTTTCCTAAATAAACGTAATTTTCCGTATAGTTTAGTTTTTCATTGTCAACTGTTATCGTTTTTGTCATTAACATTGTTTTCGTCAGGTTAATCTCTAAACCTAGTTCTTCACTAGCCATATTCAGTGATTGAATCATTGGCTGGAGTTTTGTGCTCGATTCCGAAAGGAGTACCAAGTCGTCGGCAAAACGGAGATGGCTTAGATGTTTTTCATAGATGTTCAGGCCCAAACCATTCCAATTTAGTTTTCTTATTGTTGACTCCAGTATAGCGATGATTAGTGGAGGTGAAGTTGGATCACCTTGCCGGACTCCCCTTTTGATGGGAAAAATAGGGCCGGTTTTTTCGTTTTGTTTAACTCTTCCTATGTTATTCGTATATATACTTTTGATTACCTCTATGTACTCATTTTTTACTCCCTGTTCTTTTAATGTATTCCATATACTCTCATGGGATATTGTATCGAAGGTTTTTCTATAGTCTATGTATCCAATGTAAATAGGTCTTTGTTTTTCTGAGTATTTTGCAATCACATGTTCCAGAGTGTGAATATGGTCAATCGTGGAAAAGCTCTTTCTAAATCCTGCCTGTTCAATGGGCTGTTCAGCCTCCAGTGTAATACTTATTCTTCGGTTTATAATAGAAGAAAATAACTTGTACAAACAGGGCAGTATGCTTATTGGCCTGTAGTTTGCAATGTCGCACGTGTCTCTTTTTTTGTAAACTAGGTTTATTTTTGATTCTGACCATTGCGTCGGTGGCTTATATGACTCTTATACATGGTTGAACAATTGAGTCAGTGGTCTGGCTAGTAGGGTAAGAGCTGTTTTTATGGCTTCATTTGTAATACCGTCTGACCCAGGCTCATACGGTATTACAAATGAAGCCTTTTGTCATCTTTCAAACTTTTTATTGCATCAATAACCTCCATTACTTCTAATGGTTCTCTGCAACCCTTTGTGTTCGCGTCGGTGGTAGTTGTGGTGTTAAGGTTGGTGCTCTCGCGATTCTGGGTGCTAAAGAGGGTTTTATAGAAATCTGTGGCTATATTTATAATGTCTGTTCGATTATTCAATCTTTTCCCATCATTCTTTAGTCAGTCTATCCATATCTTATTTGTTCGTAATTCCTTGAATGCTTTTTTGGTGCCACCCGTTTGCAGTAGATGTTGTTCAATAGTAATCTCTCTGTATCTTGAATAGTCATGCTTTATACGCTTACTAATTAATTTATATAACGCCGAAGTTTCGTTTTTCGTTGACCTGGTTTTGGGCTTGGTTTTATGTAGTTCTTGTCTTCTCTTCATAAGTTTTAGTGTATTATCAGATAAGATTTTATGGCTTTTCCTTGTGTTCTTATTTAGTCCGTGAGATATTGAAGACTTTGGGTGATAGCTTTTATTATTTTATCATGAATACTTGTACTGAAATCTCCTCTTCTAAGTCAATATCTGGTAAGTTGGATAGGATGCCCTCTGTATATAGTGTTTTTTCTTCTTCGCTCTTCAGCATAGAGTTTTGGTAGGTTTTTTATTTAATTCGGCATTTTTTTTGTTTAGTTAGTGTTAATGTTGCCCTGACTGGTCTGTGATCTGAGGAGAAGTTGAGGTTCAGCACATCTATGTTTTGTACCATGTTAGGTCTATTTGACAAAATGTAATCTATTTCGTTTTTGTAGTCTCCGCCAGGCGAGCGCCACGTCTATCTTCTTTTTGGTTTCTTTTTGAAGTAGGTGTTCAGAATTGCAGTTTTATTTTCGAGAGCGAAATCAATCAGTCTTTGACCTCTTTGGTTTCTTTATCCGTACCATTTTGTTTTCATTATAAGATTTTAAATATATTACCACAAATTAAACTGACCTGGCTTTGCTTCAACGTATAGCAATATTTCATCACAGAGTAACATAAATACTTTAAAGTCTTTACACTTCGGCGTCCCAGGAGCAAGTGAGCTGCGGATTTTTGTTTATTTTTCGAAATGGCATCTCGCAGTTCAACCTGAGATGTTGTCGTCTGCATAATCGGACAATCATGTGGATGCCTTAAGTGTAAGGCCTCCAGCCAGGGCAAACACTTACAAACTAAAGGACAACACGCTAAGGGCACCCCCTGCGGGGTATGGGCCTCGGCTGAGGGCGTCGCTGGGACAGCAAGGGGTAAGGCTGGATCGGAGAGGAGCAATTGAACTGCGGATATATATTTTTTTCGAAATGGCATCTCACAGTTCAACCTGAGAGGTTGTCGTCTGCTTAACCTGACAATTCTGTGGATCCCTTAAGTGTAAGGCTTCCAACCGGCTTAGGGCGTCACTGGGAGAGGACAGCAAGGGGACAGGCTGGATCGGAGTGGTGTCATTATTTAGGGACTGCTTTTGGACTACAGGCTCAGCAACACGGGCTGGCACGTGAGCTGCGGACGGCCGTCCGTCGTTTATATAGCCATGTACAAACAGGCGTCGCCAGCCAACCATTACTTGATTCACACAAGAAAGCGGGTGGTTGATAAAATAAATGACAACTGCGTTCCGAATATACAAAAATCCTAACAAAATGTTTTAAATCGAGAGCAAAATTCTTCAATGCTGCAATTCTGTTTTGAATTTGGCAACCGTTATTAGCAGTGGCTTTCAGTTCTTATAAAAGTAGAAGTCAACCAAATTCGAAATAATAAATAAATATCGCTGGACATTACACACAGCGCCACCTAATGCCACACTAAGCAACGAGGCTTGTATCGTGGACACTAGATAGTTGATATACTACATAGATACTTTTCTTTTGTAAATACATACTTATTATAAATATGAACATCCATGACTCGGAAACAAATGTCCATGCTCATCACACAAACATTTGCTCCTACCGGGATTCGAACCCGGGACCCTAAGAACGTAAGGCAGCTTCACTACCACTGCACCAATCGGGTCGTCTAAATCCTAAAAATCCTATCTTGGTGTTCCCTTTTATTTTTATAGAACTCTATAGTGCAAAAAATCAAGCTTGGCAATTAAGGCTTTACGTTTTCAGATAGTGAATGATTTTACGATTAAAGTAGAATATAAAATAAAAAAAAATATATATAAAAATATTTAGCACCATTAAGTGTTATTTTAAATCCAATGTACCGGCTTGTACTTATACGAATCTGGGTAGTGAGTAAAAAATTAACATGAAACTGCGTTAGTTTACAACATTTGGAAAAAGTAAAGGCAAAGTACGAATATTTGACTTTTGCCACAGGATATTTTTCGATACCCCGGTCAAAACCTGTAAATGATAGGTGTCATCGAAAAAACCCTGGCTAGTGAACCAAAATTAGGTTAAAAATGACACGCTTTTCGCCGCGGCGCTCAAAGCATTTTTCGTCACAAGCGTTACTAACAGTGCCTCTTGCAAACTCGAGCTCCCTTTTGTACGTTTCAGGATCCTGAAAACCCGATCAAACTTTTTTTTTTTGGTTTGACACCGAACTTTTCACAACGCTAGGAATTTCTCGTTCGCCAGGTTAAACACAATTTCACACGTGACTTGCCCGGGTTACTACCAATAGTGTATACGGGAAATTTCATTGCCTTTGATAGTAATATCATGAAAATTATTAATTTGCAAGTTCTTACATTGCAAATTAAATATTTCATGTTTCTACTACCGGTCGCTAATAGGGGAGACCGGGGCTTCAATTAATAGAGGTAAGTATTAAGTAGCGAATTTCTAGGAAACTATAAACAGCACACTAGTGATTGAAATTGAGTTTTTTCACTTTACGATTTTTTGATTTACGTGTTGAATATTTTTGATTTCGCCTTAATTTTTTTTTTCGACGCAGCTTTTTTTATTATTTAATGATGCCGCATAACTTTAATAACGCTAATGTACACTATTTCATATTTTTTTGTTTTTTATTAAAATGTACCCGTGAGGCTAAAATTAACAAAACATACGGGGCTAGTATTAACATGTTAATTCTTACCCCGTATGTGGGGTTAGTATTCACAGTATGAACCTTTGGATTTTATTTTTGGTTCCGTACCTACCCGAAGGGTGCCCAACAGGACCCTATTACTAAGCCTTCGCTGTCCGTCCGTCTGTCCGTCCATATAAATATATAAATAAATAAAATAAATAAATATCGCTGTGCTGTAAAGAAGCGCACTAGTGAGTTTCGTTCGAACCAATGGGACAAGATGCTCAGCGAACTTGAGCCAACCCACCAAGCCTTCTGGCAACTTCAGAGGAAACTGAGGTCCTCCGAGGAGGCCTCTTCTCCACCTCTCATCCGTCCTGACAAGAGCGTCGCTTTTGACGACTCTGAGAATTCAGAATGCCTGGCCGACAGATTGGAATCACAGTGCTCCCCTAGGACCCTTCCAGTAGACAAGCAGCACCTCGATGAGGTGGATGCGGAAGTCGAACGAAGAGCTGCACTACCTCCCGTAGAAGACCCCGACGATCCCCTCCCTCCGGTCACTCCAGACGAGGTCAAGGATATAATTGACAAGCTCAAGCCTCGGAAAGCCCCTGGCGCCAACGGCTTCACCAATAGGATTTTTAAAACCCTCCCCGCTCAGCTCATAGTCCTCTTGGCAGCCATCTTCAATGGCGCCTTGAGCAACAACTTGTTTCCCCAAGTGTGGAAAGAGGCCACCGTCATCGGTATTCCCAAACCTGGGAAACCGAAAGCTCAGCCTTCGAGCTACAGGCCGATCAGTCTCCTGAGCGCGCTCGGCAAAATCTATGAGAGACTTATTTATAAGCGACTCAGAGATTATGCCGAGACAAAAGGCCTCATTCCCGATCAACAGTTCGGTTTCAGAACCGAACATTCTTGTATACACCAAGTCCACCGCATTGTCGAACACTTGAGCGCTGGTTTCCAGCGTGGATCGATGACGCGGGTGTTGTACTTCGATATAGCGAAAGCCTTCGACAAGCCTGGCACAACGGCTTATTATACAAGCTGTACAAACTCGGCGTGCCGGACCGTCTCGTTCTCATCTTACGAGACTTTCTGTCGGATCGCACCTTCCGCTACCGCGTGGGAAAGTCTCTATCTTCTCCCCACCCCATCCGAGCCGGAGTCCCTCAGGGCTCCGTCCTCTCTCCTCTAGTTTTCACGCTGTTCACCAGCGACATCCCAACGAACAAGAAAGTTCAGGTAGCCCTATTTGCCGACGACACGGCTATTTATTACACCGGCCGATCTCGGGTTTACATCCATCGTGCATTTCAACAAGCCGCCGATTCACTCGGCGCTTGGTTTCGTAAGTGGAGGATCGAAGTAAACCCTGTGAAGAGCCAGGCTGTTCTCTATCAGAAGTTACGCCATCAGCGACCGTCTCCTGCCCCCATCACTATGTTCGGCAAGCCTATCCCTTGGGAGAAGCAAGCCAAGTACCTCGGTGTCATCCTCGACGAACACCTGACCTTCGCGGCTCATATCAAAGCAGCTCGTAACCGAGCAGCCTTTGCCATGAGCAGACTCCACTTCATGCTAGTCAAAAAGAGCAAGTTGTCACTCAAGTGCAAAATGCATCTTTACACAGCAGTTATCCGACCCATCATGGCATACGCTTGTGTCGTATTCGCTCATGCTCATCCCCGCCACATCCACAGGATGCAGACCTCGCAGAACCGCTTTCTCCGTAAGATCACCGGAGCCCCCCCGTACGTCCGTAACGATAGTCTTCATTTAGATCTTAGAATCCCCACTATTCAGCAATTCATGAAACGTCTTGCAAAGCGTTTTTTCGCCTCCTCTATCAAGCATAGGAACCCCCTGATCGCATCGGCCGCCCGATACGACCCATCGCGTATCAGCTCAGTCCGCCGTCCTCGGCACACACTAGTCACCCCCGATGACGCTATTACCCTCTTACAGGAGAGTAGCAAAGACACCAGCACTGTACGTAGAAAATACAAATACAAACCGAAGCCATACCGACCTCGGCGCCGAGGTCCGGCGCGTAATCCCCGATCAATTCCCCCCCGACCCTTGCTAGAGCCAGCCCGCGATGCTGACCCAGTAATGTCAAACGAGCCCCTAAATAATGACACTCAGATCCAGCCTGTCCATTTGCTGCCCCCAGCGACGCCCTAAGCCGAGGTTCGTACCCCACAGGGGGTGCCCTTAGGCGTGGTCGCTTAGTTTATAGTTAACATGCCCCTGGCTGGAGGCCTTAGCTTCAAGGCATCCACATGTCTAGTCCGGTTAAGCAGTAGCCAGTCTCTTCTAGACTGAACTGCGACATGCCATTCCCAAAAAAAAAAATCGCTGGACATTACACACAGCGCCATCTAGTGCCACACTAAGCAACAAGGGTTGTGTCGTGGACACCAGATAGTTGATATACTACATAGATACTTTTTGTTTGTAAATACATTCTTATTATACATATAAACATCCATGACTCGGAAATAAATGTCCATGTTCATCACACTAACATTTGCTCGTACCGGGATTCGAACCCGGGACCCTAAGAACGTAAGGCAGCCTTACCACCGCTGCGCTATTCGGGTGTCCTAACTTTAAAGAGCTGTATATTGACCACACCACAAATTTGTCTGAAGCACGATCACAAAAACCTATAAAACCTATGGAAGCGGTTGCTGGTAATTCACGTGCTCAAATAGATAACTGTTTTATAATCGAATCCATACGACCTCTCCCAAAAGTTTAGTCACGTCAATTGAATCGTACTCGCACCAGAAAATCTGCCATACTCATCGACACACCGGAAAAACAAGCACTAGAAGAGATAGAAAGTAACAGAAATTTTAGAAGAAAAAAAAACCGCAGAATAAAGTCGATGGAAAGGGTAAAGGTAAGGGCAAAGGAAAGGGTAAAGGAAAAATAGCTAAAAAGGGGTAACAAAAGGAAACATCACAAGTTGGAAAGGCAAAGAAAAGGATAATGGAAGAAAGCAGCGACGGTGCAGAAGATGAATATTTCTGTATAATTTGTGGTGTCTAATACAATGAAGACACATCTGGTGCAGACTGGGTGCAATGCATCTTGTGCAAGCAGTGGGCTCAGTCCGGATGTAACAGAGGCAACACTGTTTCATACATTTGCCTAATTGTGATTCTGACGATGATTATTAAAAATGAAATATTTTGTGACTATGTGAAAATGATTCCTAGTAGATTATATTGTTAAGATGTTGATTTTATAATGAGACTAAGCTTTATTGAGACTGCTTTATACTATATAAGTAGGTTATTTATACACTGCTACTTTTAAGAATAAGCTGTTTATTACCTCATTTAAGGCGATTATATTGTTATTCGATAACACACTTAAGTCTGATTAAACTAAATAAAAGACTGTTTACTAAATAATAACAGTAAAAATGGTTTTTAATTAGAAATTAGTTAAAGATTTGTTGATTTTTGTTCTTCTACGAAGAGGTTTTCTTTGAGTTTTTGTTTCTATTCATTGATATAGCTGAAATATTGTTGATTAACGAAATGTTACAACTTTTAAGCATAATGTTAATTACTGTTCCACTAAGTGAACAGTTTCCTTCAATAATATAACAGTAAAAGTAACTGTTAATAAGAAATCATTCAGATATTTGTTGATTTTTGTCATTATATACAGAGGTTTTGCTTGTGTTTCTTTCTCTATATAGTTTATCGCTGTTGCAGGACAAAGTGCTATATTGTTTAAGCCTAATGTTAATTGTATTGCTAAATAAAAAAATGACATTGTAATTTTGCGTTTTCATTATATGTAGAGAAAAATCTTACAATGTTAATTGTTGCCCCTTTTGTTAATACTTACCTGAGAAGCGTTAATAGGGAATATGCATGTAATTTTTTCTTCTCTTAAATCAATAAAATATAGTACTATCAACCCAAGAAAAGTATTACAAGTTAAGTTCAACTACTGCTTGTCGCTCAAAAATAATATTAAACTTCTGCAATTTTTTATGACAGTTCCAACGTCCGTAACTGTCGCGGCCATGATGTGACGTCATTTACCTCAATCTGCCTTCTTTCCATCTGAAAACTTTACCTTCTTTTCAAATGGAAGTGTTTTTTTGACACATAGACTTTGACCGGCGTTACCGAGGACGACGCGTTTTGAGAGTGCGTTCCGTTTCACCAAAAACAAGTTACATAAAACAATAAATTGTAAAATAAGTGATGTTTTAGAAACTTAAACAAGTGTACCACAATGTTTTTATGCGCCAATACAAGGCATTTTTAATAAATAAAAAGAGTTTTGTATTTCTTGCATATTCCCTATTATAGACTCAGAAAAGTCAGAAATTAATACTTACCCCGCGATCGGGGTAAGTATTAATTTCTGACTTTTCTGAGTAAAATCGATAGTAGATGTAGATGGTACCAATTTATCGTAAAATTAAAACCAACGAAATGGTTATTGAATAGTTTGGACATCATTTGAAACATAAATCATTTCAAAATGGTTAGGCGTTTTGAAGCTACAACTGAAAATATAAATATGAATGTCATAATAATATCTAAGAAAAAGATGTAGGATGTTCATGGATGATGTAGGCATGATGAAAGCAAATTAGCAGGTGATTATAGGTAGCTTCTGCACGCCCTCATAGAAAAAAAAGTGAGTTTATAGATAACATACATTATATCGCCCCTGTTCCATCTCCGAAGGGTTAGGCAGCACTGGCAATACGTGGGTATACCTAATAGTACACCCACGTATTGCCAGTTACGTTAAAGTCCCATGTAATAGGGTCGAGCCTATGTCCATAAACTTGGCACGGATACTCCGTGGCTGCTGCTTAAAATTCTTGATGGAAAAACCCAATAACACTGTGCCCGACCCGGGAATCGAACCCAGAACCTCATGCTCAGCAGTCCATTTGCCACCTCTACTAAAGAAACAAAAATTACGTTGAATATTCATTCATTTCATATGATCACCTAAAACAATGGTTTGACAGGTTCTCAACTTCAAATTCTCAATTCAGAAACCGAGGAGTGTCTCTGATTACAAATCACAAGATACCGCAGACGTTGTCGTACTAAGTGACATCTTATAGATATAAGATGTCACTTAGTACGACGATGTCTGCGGTATCAAGGTCGAAAGGAGACCAAACTAAAACAAGTAAAATAAAAGTTTACAATAGGTTCAGCGCAAGAAAACGAGTAAAAAGAACTAACATTTTAAAGCCTCGAAATACCAAACGTATACTGTCACTTAGGGATAATATCGTCACTGATTGTTCGCTATTTTGAGCTCCCGATATTTCGACGAATCACGGAAGATATCACGTAAATAATAAAAGAAAGACAGCTTAAGTTTAGTTTTTAAACCGTGAAAGCTTAAAACAGTCATCGAAATACCTTTTTCCGCAACGTTCATACAATCCTTTTAATTTTAGCACCTCATAACTGACGTGGCAATTATGAACGTTATTTTCATGAAACGCCAAATGATAACGGAAGGGAGGCTTGAAAAATCCCAATGAATTTTCAAATCTTCCTCTTCACACGCATTCAGAAAATACTATCGCAATGCTAAGCAACTATTATCAATTTTAAGGTAAAACTATTACCATTAACACGTTTACTATTTGTTTTAAGTTTCCCGATACAAATAGTAACCATGTTTACTATTTGTATCGGGAACATGGTCACTGACCATGCCAGTTTAAAAACTTATATTTCAATGTAAAAGTTATAAAGAAACACATCAAATCATGCACCTATCACGTTCCCCGCCTTTTTTTTTTTTTTTTTTTTCGGATGTGAAATCATCAAATGACTTCTCCCGCTCTGGGCGGAGCAGGAGGGAGTGTCAGACTTTTACTGACTAAAACCCATCCATGTTCCTTCCTCGCCCTTTGTGTTCCGGGGCACGGTATCTCTTTCGAATAGTCCCGCAGCCCCGGCAGATCACGTTCCCCGCCTGAGAGATACACGAGACTCCAAGAATTCCGACTTATCTTTCCATAACTCGAGACAATTTTGTTTTAAACATTGACGAAGCCGTGCGGAAGAATGGTGTGTTTGCTACTTTCCCAAGATCAAAGATAATTTTAATATAATAATTACAATCGGGACAACGCGAACAAAATTAAATCATAACTTACATACCTACTGCTGCAATGCAATGCTTACTGCAATAGCAGATTGTTGTCGATGAAACTCTATCGAGTCAAGCTAGGCGAACAAGTTGCCTACCATGAAGTCTGTAAGCAGTATTGTTAAATTCTTATTCCAGAGTGGAAACAAGATGGGGCTAGACGTCCTGTTTAGCTCTATCCTTTTCCCACCCTAGAATAAGATTATAAAAATACTGCTTTAAGACGTCATGGTAACCAACCAGGTCATTTTACTAGATGTCCTCACTGAGAGTCATGTATCTGATCCCAGGATCACAGTTTCTTTAGCCATTTTTTCTTGGGCTAAGATGTAATACGCTGGCATAAAGACATAATCTTGCACACTGATGAAAAAAGTCCGAATTATGTCCACTATAATCTCTCACACGTTCCGTCAAAAAAATCCATACACCGATGACGTTGCCATTAACAGTGGCTTTTGCAACACAAAATAAATCCCATTGCGGATGTATTCCTGAAATAGGTTTGTCTAAAAAGTTCGAGACCATAACAAACCAATACGACTAACGAGACAACAAACGGATATGAGAGACAGATTTATAAAACCGCTGTATTATGTTATGATAGTTCTGAGCGGAATACGAAGACAAAACAGCCTGTCCTAAGAAAAAAAATACATGGAAACTAGTAATTAATAGTAGATTGTTGCATCGAGCGCAAAGAGAGTTATTAATCCACGAGTGTTATGTTGGTGCCGCAGCACATGCAAGGGCACTAAATTAACACGAGTGCATTAATTATTCAGTTAAGCAAAGTGCGTAATCTACTTTTCTTTCAACTACCAATCTACCTACCTTGATAAAATATACCTACTCAAAATAAAAACTCAAGTTAATGTAAACAAAGTTTAATTCATCTTCTCCTCAAACATTTAAAACTTACAATTATTAAATGTGCAGTTATTAAATGAAATTTGCACTTTTACTGGGAACATTTATTTTATTCTGGAGTTGAATTCATATCGCCAAAGTTTTACAATGGTACAAAATGCGCGCCATTTTTTTTTACCAAGTCGGTTTTATTCAGCCGGTTTTTATTTACAACCAGTATCTTTTTGATCTAATGCATACATTTTATATTAAACTTAATGGGAGACAGTACACCTCTGTGGTAAATTAATCTCTAAATAAAAAATAAAAACAGTGCATTTATGAAAAAATGTGCAACAATGAGATTTCATATAAAATTTCTGCACTGTTTTGGTTCTAAGCAAAAAATACGTCCTTTATGATCGGTTTTGTAGTTATTGATGATAACATTACTACGTAGTTTTTAAAAGAATCGTTTTTTCCCCATTACGGAAAAGTTTAAACGTCTACGTTCCAATGTAAAAAAGTCACGGTACTTAAGTAAAATAATCTGTTAACAAAGTTTATTCAACTGCCGAAACTATCGTGACACGTGGCTTACATTTACATTGCAAAACACTGCTAACAACATTACGTAGCGCTACGAACTTTATCGCTACGGCGCGTAGGCCTCGTAGCGGTTACTGCCACAAGTGTTCATTGTTTGGTCCCATAGTAAAAGATGTTCATAGTGATGAGTACAATGACCGGTCGAAGTTTATCGATATCGTCCGGAAAAACGGTGTATTTGTAAGAAATAGGAATTGATGACATGAATAAAGAAATAATAAGTTTAAGTGCTAAGTTACCTCATTATTGTTTAGTGATTTGAAGACAGAATTACTAAAGTACTATTTCACTACCACTATCTATATCCAACAAAAACACACAACTTTACACTTATTACACCTGCATTCTCATTTAAAAAATCACCACGAATTCCGTACAATCAAACATACAAATACATAAAAAAAACAATAACATACAGCACAAGAAGTAAAAACAAATTCCAACTTAAGACTGCACGTGCACGGACTAATTACGGCAAAAAAACACTATTAGTGGAGGGAGCACAACTGTTTAATGATTTACCAGAAGATTTAAAGAAATGTAATAATATCAACATATTTAAAAGTAAACTCAAAAAACGTGTATGTACTCTATAACGTCATCAACGCCCCAGAGGCAAATAGTACATTATTATTAAGAAGAAACTCTGTATCTCATTATAAGTGAACTTTTATTTATAAGTTCTTATGAGAAATAAATATCTTTAAACCGGAATTACAGAAAAATAGTACTACATCAAAATATTCAGTTTATATAAATATTTATTTAAATCTTTAAAAAATACAGAATCAGGATGTGAAAAAGTTTTAATGTCACATATGCACTCGGACTTTCCATCAGTCACGATATTAAAATTGTATTTTCGGTCACTGCTCGTCGGGCGCCAGGAACCTTTTGAAGTCTGGTTAGTTGGCAGTGACATTGACCCAGATATGGCGACCCAGATAGTTTTTTTACGTTTTTTTATGGATACACGTGTCAGATCGTGGTACCAATTCAATTTTTTGTATTTTTTGAAAACTGTTGTTCTTTGTACAGCATACAACCTTAGTTTTTGATAACTCTACAACTGAATTGGGGACTGATAATGACATGTAAATACGTTTAAAATGTTATCTTGATTGATTAAAATATAGATTTAATGTGTTATAACAAATTTTATGTTACATTAGCATCGTAAAGTTGGCTCAATGTAGGGCAAGTTCTACTTGTACATTCTGTATTTTTATTTGTTCTCATGATATGCCTGCATTCGACAATGTATTTCAGTTTCAAAGGTACAGGTACAGTGGCTAATTGGCTATTATGTGGAATGTTTCCCAGACACCCTGGAGTGGTTTTTCTATTCATATAATTACAATATCGTTTAAAAACTTCTGTATTGTAAAATATCATTTAATATTATCATGACTGCCTCGTTCTCCTACCACGAGGTCCTGGCTGCGATTCCCAGGTCGGGCAAAGTGTTATTGGATTTTTCCATAAGGAATTTCTCAGTAGCAGCCACGTAGCTTGGATTTGTACCTGGTTGATGGCAATAGGCTCGCCCCCTATTACATGGGACTTAAACATAACTAGCGATATGTGGGTGTACTAATATGTACACGTCTGCCTAGCCCTTAGGAGATAACAGGCGTGGTATTATGTTTGTAATATCATAATGCCACTGTAAAAGCTTGAGAGGTTGCATTTTTTCCATTGCCTTTTCAAACACAGATTGAAGTGTTTATGTTTGCCGTTATTGTCATGATGTCAAATCAAATATAATTAATTGTTGAAGTATTAAATGTTGATGTGCAGTACTCTAAATGAATGTGTAAACAGAACTTACACTTGTCTGTTTTTTTGCTTTGATTAACTATTCTCGGAATAATAGGAGCAGCTCGGTCGCTTTACCTGAAATTCGAAGTGGCGCGCCGGTCGAGCTCAGTCTCCTGTCTCTCGCACACTTGCTGCGCTCCTAAACCTATGACGTGTTCACGGACGAATGGACGAAGATCTTGACAGTATGTCTGTGGTATTGTGAGGTGAGCGTAAATGTCGTTTTATTGTTTTGTTCTTGTTTTACGAGTAGGTATGTCAAGTAAATGAACGCAATTAAATTAATAAATGATGACCTGCCGTCAAGATTGCAACGATTTGGTTATTAAATTAAATCTGCATAAACATTCAGGAAAACATACCCGAAGGTATGTCCACTTTTAAATCCAACTCAGATACCTCATTTTCCTAGTCAGCTTTCTATCTTTTGAATCGGAACCTATTCAATCTGCCTAGTGGTTATAACTTTGTATTTTGATGACGACCCGAATGGCGCAGCGGTAGTGAGGTTGCCTTACGTTCTGAGGATCCCGGGTTCGAATCCTGGTTGGAGCAAATGTTTGTGTGATGAGCATGAACATTTGTTTTCCGAGTCATGGATGTTTATATGAATCATTCCCCCTGCGTCGATTCCCTTTGCGTCGACTCGTGAAACAAATGACATCTGTTTTAAAAAGTTTACGCTTGACCACGAGGTTGGAAAAGTACACTTAAAACAACAAGAGAAACGCTTTTTTTTGCAAATAAAATTGTATTTATTTTACACAAATTATAAATTTACTTTTCTAATAGAGACAACAAGGCTATTCTAAATTAATTAATCTTAATATAGGTAAATCAAAATATAATAATAATATGTGTTGCCTAAAATCGACTTTTTGGCGACCGAAAGAACTAGGCTTGCATACATTCAAGGGAGTCTACTATACATAATTGAAATAAAGGTTGAACTAATTATTGAAATACCATGTTCAATTTGTGCAAGCTTAGCATTAGGTACACCTCTGCCTAACCCTTCCGGGATTACAGGCGTGATGTTATGTTTTTATATTTACTTTAATTAAACTCATACTCAAACTCAACTCAAACTCAAATAATTTATTCAATTAGACCTTTTGAAAGTCGAAAATACAATAAAAGCAAAGCTACAGTCACAGTCACAAGGCATAATAACTTGAGAAAGTACTGTAGTTGCACATTCCCTAACGTAGATCTCTATGGAGAAGAACGGGCAAGAAACTCCATGGACACTCCTTTAAATCAAAATATTGTTACAAAATCTTGGTTACATCATTCATGTTGAGATTATACATATGTGTGAGAACGATGTAGAAAGACGTGCACATTAAGAGCGTCCAGAGTAAAATAATAAAACAAAAATTTTAAAAATAAAGTAATTAAAATGAACGAACCGTGGCAGCTAAGAGATTAGAGCTAGGAACTCTTTCGTTTTAGTATCAGCTCAATATTATTAAGATAAAGATCCTTTTCTATTGAATTCTAAAGAAGCGATAGGTATAAGTGATAGGTTTAGGTAGGTAGGGCTCCGCTTCGGATGAAATTCTTCATGGTATCATACTTTTCTATTACGTCCACGACTATTTTTCAATATGTGGGTGATATGCAGTTCGAGAATTTATATTAATCTTCGGAACGATATTTATTTATTTATTAATATAAGTTCACACAGTACAGCATTTAGGTATACATAGGTTTTACAGTCTTGGACTTACACAGTCGCCAATTACAGGTTAACCAGCATTCACAAAAAATAGTGTTAAATTAAGAAAAACAAAAATTAAAATAATGGCTATATACATGAAATCCATAGACCCTCCATTTAAGAGATTACTTACAATTATATTTAAAAGACAAGATATGAATATTAGTGTTAAGTCAGATAAAAATGAGAACAGAACTATGAATAAAAATAAAATTATTATAACATTGTTAAAATAAAGAAAGAAGTACTTAGTAAAATAATTAAAAAAAAGACTAACATAACAAAACATTAAGAAATACTAACATAACAAAACATTGTGTTGCCACTTTCGGGAATCCAGTAATTGGGATTTAAAGATTTTTATGGAATTATGGTAAATGTCGACATCAGGCGAGGATTTTATAAAAGAATTCATCTCTCTACAAAGTCTATTGAATGGCGAGTTTATCCCAATATTTGAGTTAGATCTTTGAGTATTGAACAGGTTGATGATAGGATATCTAGGAAAATTGTGAGGTACTTTTAGTCCGATACGCTTGATACTATGATGAAGACTTATTTTCGGGTGAGTATGTACGTGTATCGTATTACATTTAGTTCATTTGTCAGTAGGGGTCGTATAGTGGGTAAATGCAAACTTTATTAACTTTCGATTACATTTTTTTTGGATTTTCCTTGACAAGTGATGGTGAATGGTAACGTTTTCGTACTAAGTAATGTTTCCCAAAATTATACTACCTGCATCAATTTGTTTGTAAGTTCGTGAATTTGGATGTAATTGGCTTGTTTAATTAACAAAAATAATGCCGCCTAAGAGCTGGATAGATTTGGCACACAGGTGGACTAAGATCTAAATTTGGACAAAGAATACTTTTATCCCAGTTGTGCGTTTTCAAGGGAGATTTTTTTTTAGTCCTGTTGTTTTCCAACTTCAAGGTTAGGTACTTGTGGTTAAAAATAAATGCATTCTAGTAAGAGAAAGTTACGAGAACCGGTACCGTTCTTTGTGCAAAGAATCGTTAGAAGAGCAAACGTTTCACTACTCGGAAACGGTTAACAAGTTGTTTCAGATCAATGCACAGTTGTATTGCAAACAGGCACTCTAAAACTCTTCCTCGGAAATACTGTCGCAGTACATCATAATAACAGGTAACAGAAGATTGCTATATCTGTCTGTTTGACATTTAGCTTACGGAAGGTTAGAAACAAAAGTAAGCGAAAAGCTTTCTTTGATTTTTCTATGATTCAAGTGACAGGAAGGTGACGCGAATAGGATATTTCAAGCTATTTGTTTATAGAAACTCTGATAGCTACGCTATTAACGTTCTTACGCTATAGCTACGGTCGCAGGCATATTAACCAACAGTTATACGTAAGTTTTAGGAAACGGCCGTTAGAGTATCAGCGCCATTTCTTTACTTCGTGTATTGTAGGGATGTACGCGGAACGCAGACGCGGCGAGGTAAGGTGGTTCCGCTCGATTTCCGCCACCCTTGTCTGCAGATTGCATGGGCTAACTTCAATTGCACATTTCTAAAAAGGTTGTCTTTTGCTTTGTTATATGAATAAAAGTGCTACGGTATATTGTTGTTTATATAATTTTAAACTGTTATTATGTTAGATAAAGCTCGTTTCTTTTGCTCAAAGGCGTGAATCCAGTATTTTTAAGAATGGTGGCTAACTCAGACTCCATTCCAGTTAATTTACATTATTGACATTGACAGTCGCTGAGCTAAAGTTGCGATTGCGACTATATTCAAAACGTTTTTACCGACAGGAATTGGATTATATTGAGTTCCTAGAACTTGTTAACTATCTGAAATTCTAAATCTGGAAAATAAATATAATCATAATTCGGTTTAAAGAAATTTATTTCTCAAAAAGAACATACATAGTTCACTTATATATGAGAAACTTAGCATAAAAAAAAAACTTTAATAGTAAATTATTTGTCGTTCTAACAATCGAGTACAAAATGTAGGTAGCGGTACATATTATTGTTGGTTGGCCAAATACAACTTTAACCTATTTTTAAATATATTAATTGATGAAGAATCCCTTATGTCCTTTGGTAATTTATTATAAATCTGCGCTCCCTCAAACTGAATAGTTCTTCTTCCATATAAAGTTCTTACTGAAGGTAGTTCTTATGTTATAATTAATCATAAAATCTTTATTTTTCTCGACATCGTCAGGAATCAGGAATTACAGGCGCTGGTTAACATTATGCACAATCTTAGATAGAGAAAGGTCAGACACCTTTTTGTTAAGAAGGTCCTGTGGTACAGATCACCTCTCCGGCTTAGATATAAAATTTTAATAAAGCACAAAATTAAGTCATGAAATTGATATAAAACAAAATAATACTGAAACATTATATTATTACATTCTAATAGTTCAAAATTGAACTTCAGCAAGTAAAACATATTAGTATCATAAGACACAGAAAATAAATTTATATAAATTAAGCTTGCAGGCTTATTAAAAAATATGGATTGTACAAGAAAAAGTGTTAAGACTTAGGATGAATATAAGGAAATGGGTGATCAAAGTGCATTGATGCAATGTGTGAGTAGATGTGTGTGTGAATGTGTGAGTGTGAGAGTGTAAATCTTTGAGTGTTTACGTGTTTGTTATGACATAGGTTTAAGTAAACTTTCTGTGGAAGCGTAATCAAGACTTAATAGCTAGGTGCGCAATTTTCTTTTATAAATAGCTATAATATGTGTGTGAATAGATATGTTATTATTAATTAAATTATAAAGAAAAGTGCCAAGAAAGGCAATTTTTTTTTTGGAATAATCATTGGACAAACTTTAGCTGATCTTTTATTTTGAGAAAGGAAATCATGATCTATGGGAAGTTCAGAGTGTTTTTAATACTGTCATGAGTATGAACAACTTAAAACTTTACAGTGTTGGTAAATATCGAAGGTTGGATAGCGAATAGGGAAGAAACAAATGACTTTTAATGTAGCTCTTTCAGCTCTCTCTAAATTAATCAAATATGATTTAGAAGTGCCGCCCCAGGTGGTAATACAGTAGGCTAGCAGAAACTGGCATAATGCGAAATAAACTTTTCTAATTACTGAAGTATCAAATATATGTCGTAGATTTAAAAAATATAGATTAATTTCCGGATTCTTTTAAATAAAGTTTCAATGGGTTGTTGGAAGCTGAGACGGTAGTAGGTATATAATTATGCCAAGATATTTTATAGATTTAGTTTTAAGTAATACAGGACAACAACAATGGCTGATTTAATTACATGAGTAGGCTTTCAAGTTGAAGTTTGGTTGATCTTGTGGTCTAAGTGAATACGTCATGTATTTCGTTTTTCGACAGTTATGGTAAGTGCATACAACCATTTATCCACTGTATTGAAGCCTTGTTGAGCATAATGTTGAACCTCAACCCACGTCATCATCGGCATCGAATACCAGAGCAGTATCATCCGCTACGTGATGATCTTTCCGTTTTGTAGCTTAATATTATAAAAATCATTTATATAAATTAGGAATAAGGTTGGGCCAAGAATGCTGCCCCGTGGAACGCCGTACTGATTAGGTAGTTTGTTAGTTCCAATTATAAATTTTAGTCATTTGCGTTCGGTCGAACAGATAGTCTGTAAAAGTTGAAGTGACTGACTTCTCACACCCATATTTTCTTTTTTTTTTTCAAAACGGGAACAGATGCTGTGTCAAATGCTTTAGCTAAATCGAGGTAAATGGCTAAGGTCTTTTTTTACAATCTATTTTACTTACTAAGTGATCAGTTAGTTCATGGACGTTGACTTCATCTGTTGACCTACCAGATTGAAAACCAAACTGTGATGGAGATAAGAGCGAATTATGTTCAACATAATTAGGAAGTCTGGAATTCATTAATCGTTCTAATATTTTTGATAGTATTGGGAGTATAGAGATTGGTCTACAGGATGGAATCTTTTAAAGCCACCTGGAGGCAAAGTACTCTAAATACTGGATATCAAAGTATAGGCATCTGCCCCAAGGTCCAATAGCCATAAGATATATATAATTGGAATGAGCTTTTCAAGGAGAACCTTTGCTTCTAACACGATTTTTGGCAATTTGCAGTCCGTTCGGAGTTATTGAGCTAAATAAGTAACTAGTTGGACAACAAAGTTAAGGTTTTCTTGGCCACCAATTAAGAGGTTTTCTGGGTGACCAATAGCAATAACATATTATATCATTGGAGAGAAATTTTCACTGGCAACTTTTGCTACTAACATAACTTACGCTAATTCGCAGGCCGTTCAGATTTATTGACTTATTTATCTGGCCATTTGGACACCGAAGTTAAGACTTTATTAATATTTTCTTGGCATCATTAGATAGATCTCTTTAAGAAGAACTTTGTTTTTTTTATGGCGACTTCTCTCGATTCCAAGTCAGCGAGGAGCTACAGAGCTCTATATATAAGAAATTAAGTTAAATAAAATACTGTTATTTCGTCAATTTATTAACTTTCATTGATACTGTACGTTTAAAACATCATGTAATAAGTTAGATAAACTTCCTTCATGGAACAAATCCTTACAGTAATAGTATGTTGGCCAGATCGTTAAATCTACCACAACGCTCTCAGCAAATTTTACTCAAAACAACATTCCTTTATTTTTTTAAAGAACAGATCTGCATTCAGTGTTATTCGAAAAAACTCTTGCCACATTTAAAATAAAGGAATGTTTTCTTTGAGTAAAATTTGCTATCTGCAGTATTTCGAGTACTTTCCCTCCAGGTGGCAATTCAACCCTGTATAATTGTTGACACAGTATTTCTCTCCGGATTTAAAAATGGGTACAATTTTGGATTTCTTGAAGGCACATGGAAATACCCCGGTAGAGAAAGAGAGATTGCATAATAATCTGAATTTATGTGGAGGAACAAAATATAGAATTAATTAGTCGAACAAATTAATATTTTGTACAATAAAATTAATGGGTACATCGACTTAATTGTGTACAATATTAATTTGTTTTGCAGTGTGTATTCCTCGAAACAATCAGCTCCATTAACTTCGTAATACATGGGCGTCGGCAGGATTATTTCCAGGGGGATGCATTTTCAGTTCCATGAAAAATTAATTCCAGCTCAAAATTTTTTGCATTCCTTTTCGGATTATTGTTACATGGCGTATTGGAAAGCCTATCTTTAAATATAAAAAATATGACATGAAAATTTTAATGATTTTCTGCGCTCTCTCTATGACGAGGTACCCGGATAATAACTAGCCGGAGAACAATGTACGAGCTACGCTATACATTGACATGTGTGTAGTTTGTACGTCGTACTCATGTATGCATATCATTATTGTTTAGGTCTGCATTTCTCCAACATAGTATGTAATGGTGCAATTGTATTATTCACTAGCAATTTATCTATAAAAGGAATTTATCGTCTACTCATTTGCATTACTTAGCATACATTACAAGTCTACATATCAATTACATGACGTCTTCACTGTTGGGCATCATACCCCACAATAATGTATTTAAAATTGTGAAAGAATTTTTAAAATAGGTGCCGTAAAGTAGGTCTTACATTGCGCCTGTTCATGTTTTCTGTTATTACATTTACACCTATCGTGTAATCGAGCAAGCAAACTTTTCATCATGATACGACTTTTCGATTTCCGTCAAACCTGCCAAATTTGAGGCGATGGGAGGTTTCATTTCGTTTCAGTGACATTTAACAAACGTTAGAAGTGAGCACACCTATACTATAATTCTATGAAAAGGTACAGTTTGTATGTTTATGTTTGGTAATCTACAAAAATATTGATGCGATTTCGAAACTTCGTTCACTAATGTGAAGCTTCATTATCCCCGTGTATCATACTGCTATATTTAAAACGTTCCCGTGGGATAACTTTCGACCATAATGAGTGAAGCCTCGGGCAAAAGCTAGGTGGTATAAATTCAATTTTGGGTCCTAGTAGGTACCTGTCTATTTGTCTGTACCGTACGTAGTCTGAATATAAAAGTTTATTGTGAAGTTCCAAAGCAGACAACATGGGTGACTATTAATTACATATCGCGACCCTTCCGTGCCTCGTTCGTTGGTCACGGTTATCATTAATGTACGGCTTTGTTACTAGAAGTTTTACACCCAGTCTTACCGAGTATCGGGTTTTGGAGGTCAAATAAGCAGTCTCTTGTAGAAAAGTTACCAACTACATAGTATTCAGCTGCATCCGGTAAGACTGAAAAAAATATATCAACATAGTTGGGAAAAGGCCTGGCACACGTAAAACCACACAGAATGTTTTATTTCTTATCCAACTTTTGGGAGGACACAGGTTACTATTGTTTGTGAGTTTGCGTCAGCCTATATCTAGGTAAACTTCTCCTCCTAACACAGTTCTTTCGATTGTGGGCTTATGTGGACCACTGGTCGTTGGTTTTCTCGTCCTCTCGGTTAACTCGTCCTGCCATCAGGAAGATTATTACTGCAATAATCTTAAGGTGCGTTCACACTTGTGCACGTCCACGAACGGTGCGGTTCGAGTACATTAGGAACATAGTATGGACACCTTTAGACATGAAGAATGTAAAGTGTCCATAACCGATCGAGGCGCGTTGCTTGCACGGCCCACGCGTTCGACTGCACGTGCGCACCCGCCTTTATTCGTATGAGAAAAATATTTTCACAAACAAATTTAAATTACTCCTCGTGTTGGCGTACATACGTAATTAACTCCACCACTTTAAATCACTGAAACTGACGTAAATAATAATCCCAATAACTGTGTTATGTATTTTTTATTAATATTTTCATTTACCATGTTTTTACGCTTCAAATATTATTTCTGTCGTAAATTGACACGTTAAATTGAAAAACATATTTAATGTTGTTTTATTATGTATTGCACACTATATTTCCTTATGTATTGGTATCTGTTTTGTTGGTCTCGTGGCCGCAGACGCGCCTGCAGCTGAGCGTGGGGTCTTGGGTTTGATTCCCGGGTTTCGTGCAAAGTGTTATTGGGTCTTCCATTAGCAATTTATCAGTAGCAAACCTAAGTTTCTACTTAGGCGGTATGATACCCCAGTGCATTCGGAAAAAGTCGTTGTCAGTTGGTGGTCCTATAGAATTGTATGAGTGTGCGGGAAGAGAAAGTGCACAAGTGTCCGCTTACACACTTGTGCCCAGAGTATCTCCTGCACCAATGGCTCATATCCACTGAGATTAGCCGACAGGGCCAAAAACGGCCAGGAGAACAAATCCACTGTATCTCGCGTGACTCACAACCTACCAAAAAATCGTAAAGCTAACGTCGTAATCTTTTTTTGCATTATAGAGTATGTGAATTACTTTTGTCAGCTTCAAGATTTTAGTTCTGCTTATGAACGGAAAATTATGTAGGTAATCCATCATTAAGAAATTGTACAATGCTTAAAATATATGGGAAATCTATGATATCTTTTTAAAAGGCAGTTTTTCCTAGGTAATCGTATAGATTACCTAGGAAAAAAAAAACTTTTTTTTAAAACTGCCTTTTAAAAAAATGGCAATCGGAAATGTATTTTATTCTTGATGGACAATAAAAACTTAGGATGTAAGAGAAGAGCGAGCAGAGCGAGTTCGGGTCTACGGGCACCCCGACTCGTACAGGTTAGGTTCGATTAAACCCTAAAAACAGAAATAGTTTGCAGAGTATGAGCATCAAACAAAAATCCACCTGGTAGGGCTAGCTGCCTTTGTAAATAACCTTTGAATGGCAATAAGAACACACCTGTCAGATAAACCCCAATACCAAGCTTTCACCCCGTTCGTTATCACTGACGGATACCAATGTAACTGTAAGTTACAAATCTGAACGAGCCACACCACGCCGCCGGGTCACCCAATGATGACATCTTAATTGGATTTTCGTGAGGCAGGTTAAGGAAAATGATTAAGCAACAAATACAGAGTGCATAAGATGTACCTAACTTCCAGTTCCGACAAATTAACGAGTTGATCTCAGGTGAAGAGAAGAGATATGAAGAGATAAAAGCTACGCTGGACGATAAATTTGAGGTTTACAGGATGCAGTTCAACAATTTATTCAGCGCCTGAACCTAGTATAACAACACTCCAGGTCCGCCAACGTCGAGCTTCAGTGGAGTAATGCCCGACTGTTCCTACTCGACAACAAAAAACAAAAGAATCACAAACAGTTGTGATTCTTTTGTTTCAACAAGCTTTAATCAAGATAGTGCTGCAACTGGATAAATCATTAGTTTTGATATTAAAGACCCCGACATCCTACACTGCAACAAAATGGCTAAGAAAGACGCACGGTGTACCAGGCCCCGTTCTATTTTCGTCGAATTCAATAGTCCTCATCTGCGAGACAGTTTCCTTGCCGCTTCAATGCAATATAACAGAAACAACATAACATAACATCACGTCTGTTATCCCCAAAGGGTTAAGCAGATTTGTACCTAATATTACGCCAACATTTCGCCAGTTATGTTTCAGTCCCATGTGATAGGGGGCGAACCTATTGTTATCAAGGCTCAGGCAAGTTATCACTTTGCCTGACCCGGGAATCGAGCCCGGGACCTCATGCTCAACAGTCGTGTACTAGACCAAAACAACGAACACGAGTCACGAACAGAAACAACTACTAAAATAAACTGAATACACACTTGGATATGGCAGCAAAAAAAATTCAATCCATTAACGTCCCGGAATACCTATCCAGCCAAAGCAAAACAATCCATGCCGCTGCTCGGCTCCGCGGAAAAGAACTTGGGTTTAAGTTTGTCTGGGTTCGCGACGGCAGGGACTTCTTAAAAAAAGACGAAACTTTGCAAAGAATTGTACTCAATAGACTAGATAAGTTAAAATCAACAGCACAGTTTTATTTAAGTAATTAGCTGTTGCCCGCGACATCTAAATACTCGAACGTTCATAATATCATATGGTTCATAAATCGAACATTCAATATATCGTACACTGTTTGACGTTCGACTTATAGTGGCAATCAAATTCGATTATTTGACATTCGATATGGCATAGTACATCCGGAATTATGACGACTATCCCACTTTGAAAGCGAGATTGAAGATTTATGGATAAGCGTCAATATCGAATGAAAAAATATTTTTTACAATAAACTCTACATCAGCGGCGTATACCTACCGTACCTATTCATAAAAATATCGCTGGAGTTTTTACCCTAAACTTTCATAAAGTTTTTAACAAAACATGAACGAATTTTATTTTTAAGAGACATTAATTTCTAATATAACACCTTATCAACTTGCACCCAGAATCCATCAACACTGATATACATTTCTGAATTCTTGACATTGAATGTAGGACCATTCATTATAATGATATCTTAAACAATAAGTTGAAAATATAGGCTTAAATATTATGCAACTCCTCCATTACTGACATAGCCCTCAGTACCTACAGCTTATCAAAAGAGGACTCTTTATATCCCCTGCTAAAGTTGTATCTACCAGTGCAAGAACAACATTTTTTATATAGAAGCTAAAAATGAGAAAAAAACAGAACTTCATCCGAGCAGATTATAAAAAAGGTTCTGCATCACTTGTTAGCCATTGAACGGGATAGTGAGTTCAATAATTCTACTTCTGTTAACGATATAGTAGACGTTTTTTAAAGCTTATTTAGACAGAGTATTACAGACTGCAATCCCTATGAAAATAACAACGAGTAATAAATATCCACCTCGCTACTCACGTGATCTTATAATACGTCTTAGAGAGAAGTACAAATACCACATTCGTTTTAAAGAGTACAAAAATCCATTAGACCGAGAGATTATTGAGAGATTTAGGGATAAATACAATGTTCAAGTTTAACATGCTACAAGAAATTATATAATGTCAAAAATGGAACACAGAATTACCCAAAACCCTAAAACCTTTTGGTTCATTATTAAAAATAAAAGAAAAAGCAGCACATAACATAACGCCTGTAATCCCCGAGGGGTTAGGCAGAGGTGTTACCAATAATACTATTGGGTACACCTCCAGCCAGTCCAGTTGCGCAACTGTCTAATCGCACAAATGTCCGTTCGCCCAAAAGTCCAATCGCGCAAATGTCCATGCATGCATGTTTCTTCGCGCAAGTAATAAATAAAAATAATAAATATCGCTGGACATTCACACAGCGCCATCTAGTGCCACACAAAGCAACGAGGCTTGTGTTCCACGACACAAGCCTCGTTGCTTTGTGTCGTTGTGCACTAGATAGTTGATATACTACATAGATACTTTTTGTTTGTAAATACATACTTATTATAGATATAAACATCCATGACTCGGAAACAAATGTCCATGCTCATCACACAAACATTCGCTCCTACCGGGATTCGAACCCGGGACCCTAAGAACGTAAGGCAGCCTCACTACCGCTGCGCCATTCGGGTCGTCAAGTGTCTTGATACCCATGCTCAGCAGTCGCGCTTGACCACTGGACCAACGTAAATATCCTGCACAAATGTCAAACAACAATAAAGTCGCATCCGCTGAACAGGATATCTGTAACATGCTGAATTTCGCAAGTACCTTTAGTGCTCTTGCAGATAGTGATCAAAGTCTAGCAAATACTGCCATATGCCTCTCTTCCGTAAATCTGTGTAATTTACAATTTAATGATAACGAAATATTTTGACGTCTGTGAATCTTTCGCAAAGTTTAAATGTCTTAAAGATTTATTAATTTGTTAATTTTTATTTTTGCTGCCCTCTCCAGCGACGCCCTTAGCCGAGGTTCGTACGCCTGTTTTTTTTTTTCGTGTGGGAAATCATCAAATGACCTCTCTTGCTCTTGGTGGAGCGGAAGGGAGTGTCAGACTTTTACTGACTAAAAGCCATCCATGTTCCTTCATCGCCCATTAGTTTGTGTTCCGTGGCCACGGTATCTCTTTCGAAAAGTCCCGCAGCCCTGGCGCGCGGTCGCTTAGTTTATAAGTTATATGTCCCAGGCTGAAGGCGTTACTCTCAAAGCATCCACAAGATGGTCCGGTTACACAGAAGCCAGCCTCATAGATTGACCAGCGAGATGCCATGCCAAAAAAAACCACTTCTCAAATGTGTTTTAATTAAATTATTCTAAACTATCATCTATATTATAAACAGTTCAAAGTGGTATTCAGTATAAATTCATGTGTAACAGCACATTATTCTTCTACACTACATAAGTTTATTATAAATAATTTGTAAACACAGTACTGTCAAATTATTGATTAATTTTCTTAAAAAACAAGCTCAAGCAATCGACGTCTTCTTGGTTCGTCGGCCGCATCCATATTAATTCTTGTCTAGGTAGGGTTGCTCCATCGCCGAAGCCAAATAACTTGGCTTTATTTAAATATATTATAATATATTTTATTAGCACTATAAATTTGTTAGCTTAGATGTTAATTCTTTTTTATACTTGCTATGGTTTTCTATAAGCGGATTGAGAAAGAAAAGTAGGTGTACAGTGTAGGCAGACTGGTTTTAAATTAATACCGTTTTCTGCGAATGTATTCAATAACAACAGATTACTGCGTTGTTATTGAGTAATACGCAGAAAGGGGAAGGTATTTTTACCCAGTGTATGTTGCAGTGCAAAATAAAATCTGTTAAGTCTTCATTAATTGACTTTGTTTTTAACGTATCAAAGGGGCAGTACCTTTGAAGCATTGTAAGTATTGAAATAATATGCTGTAATTCGTGTCTGTAACGTAGATACGCGTCATTACCGACTCGTTCAAAACATAACAGATCGTCGTATTCAGTAGCTGCCCTACGCCCGATGATTGATTGGAATTGAGCAATTAATAGTTGTAGTAATTGCTCGCAGGGTTTGGGGCTCGCTTTCTTGGTAATTGGCATACTGACTATATTGCAAAGAATCATCATCAACTGCCTAGCTTTTTCGTAACAAATTGGGGTCGGCTTCGAGTCTAACCAGATGCAGCTGAATACCCGTATTTAACATGGAGCGACTGCCTATCTGACCTCCTACATTGTAAAAGGATTTAAAGTTATATCATGCTTACCATAGAAAAACGTGCTTACCCGTGAAACAGAAAGAAACTACATTTTTTTTTGCCTGCAGGGGACCTGTTTCCGTAAGCATTTGCATTAAAGCTTAACTATTTTGTATCCACACGGCGGCCGAACAGAACTCATGAACATGTCGCTTCCTCCACCACTTCACAGTTTGTTTGCATCCAGCTCTGAAAGAATGTTGTCTTAGATAGTATTTTTATTTTAGAAAAAGAATTAGGGTGCCGTGCAAAAAAATCCGATTCAAATAGGAAAGTAATATGTTTTTAATATTTTTTAAACAGCTAGTAAGTATTTGATAAAATTTGACCAACACCTGTTATCCAGTTTTTTTATTCCCATAACTGTAACCGTATACAGGTTCACGATCAATGCTGTAAGACTTGAAGGGACACCCATTTCCAAAAGAATACACCAAACACAATCAAATACTTTCGAGTGATCAATGGAGCACATGAGCTATCTGTCAGGTCTCATCAAATTCGAATCTATTCATAAATCATGATCTGTCAACGGACCGATTTGTTCGAGACACAATTGATTAACTATTGTGTCTACTTCGTGGACAGATCAAGGCCTGAAGATTAAGCCTGACAAAGAAGAATAATTATGTATTTCATCCAGCTTAAGTCACACAATACTTATATGAACACAAGTTCAAGAAACGAAACAAATTCTTCAAGGAACAAAACCTTTATGGCGTCGTGATCGCGCGTTCGTGAAACACGCCTCGTTGGCGCGTATTGAATAGGCCGTGTGAATACGCTCTTACGGTTACTTGCATTCGTTTTGTGTTTACGTGCCTAACCCTACGTACCTTTGCCGACCAATCGACAAGTCGCAGAACAACAAACATCAGTCATACGAGATTTTAGAATGAATACATAGATAAACTACCTTTAAACATAACTAAGTATTAGAAATTTTGAAATAAAGCCGTTTGAGGTTGAAAAACTGAGGCCATAGAGTCCGAGTAGCATTTCGAGAAATTACCAAACGGTGGCCCGACTCTTGTCGTGACTAGAGGGTGGGCCTATTTCGAGGCCGAAGAATCAGCATTGCCATCAACGTGGTTATGATGCCAACCTTCTGAGCACTTTCTCCGTTGACAGAGATGCGAACGAATTTTTTTGACGCCCTTTAATTCTTTGCTGTTTTTTATAGATACAGGTACATTATTTTTATTATTATTTTAGATCTGTATAGTATATAATGTATATTATGAGAAAGTTAATAAAGAACAGTAAAAAAAGCTGCATTTGATACTTCTTTTAAAAACGGAAAAGACAAGATGTTAACAGTAAACTGTCTTTATTCAAACAATTTCTTTTGTTGAGTGAGTACTGAGTAGTGTTTTAACAAGAACCACAATCGCAACAAGAAAATGCAACTAGTAAAGTACCCGTGAAAGTGTTTTATTCCTTTAGGAACATTTAATATAATAGGTCAAGGTTACATCCATTTGCGGAACAAAGTCGGCAGTTGGAATTTCCATTACTAGGAAGTGGTTGCGAACTTCGCACCTGGCCACAAAGTATAGACGTACAGAAGGTTGACACGCCATGACATGAGCCAAACCACACAGGACTCAAGCAGTTGGCGGCAAATTCTTGAAAAAATCATAATTTCTAAGAAAACTACAGTTTAGGGTTAGACAGATCAGTGGCCACAACCCACTAACGTAACCGGGTTTGTTGGTTGGCTTTTCTGGTGGTCGCTACTGTTGATTCCAACTCACAGGATTAGCAGTGATTTGAGAACAGTGTGGCGGATTTGTCAAAAAAAAAAAACCGGTGACGTATTTTTAAGATAACCTCTTGGCCACGAGACACAAACTCGAGCAAAATGCATATTGTGATTGCGGTAGTAGCGAAAAGCAGTTATTTAGACTTACAGCGTGCCTCGAGTCTCAAGTCACGGTGACGCGATTGCTGGAGTCGCTGTGTCGCAAGTCGCGTCATGTGAACGCGGCCTAATGTACGGCTCAAGTACAGCAACTGCAAGATCAATTGTGACCAGATTTCGCCTTGAGATAGCCGGAGGTACACCTGCCTAGGTGAGCAGTGACCCTTCTGTAGGTGACCTACCTCATATCAATTTAACGCTTAAATGTTTCGTTGAAAAATTTTCTATAGAGATATTATATTGAAATTGAGATTGCAAAAATATGAAATACATTTTAATGTTAACGTTCGATACACGTGTATTTTAGTGAATTGATATGTTCAGCTGTCGAAATAAGTGTGACACGTGTAATAAGTGCGGCACGTGTTATTTTTCGCACTTTTGTCACACTCATATCGCGTAGTACAACAGCTGGTTGTTTTCCAGTCAAACAATTAAGGAACATAAACAGCAAGATTTAATTGCTATACCATTAGAAACATTACAAATAAGATGAACATCTCCTCTTGAAACTGACTTTGATCGTGACAGGTAACTCTATTGGAATGCACATACCTAATTCTCGAACTATCAGGGATTGTGTTTCAAAGTTACTGTTTCCAAGACTTGGAGCTATGATATTATATCGGTAAACCACAACATCCATACTTTACGTATCCAATATATATATATATCTCAATTACGAGACTAATGTCAATGTTATGAATACGAAATTAACTTTGCCTGTATGTAACCTTTTCTCGCCCAAATCACTGAAATGAGCATTACCTACACAACTTGGGCTACTTTTAATCCTGAAAAGCAAATTATGCATTAAAGGGAGTTTGACACGCAGATATAGTGGTGACTGTATGATGAGATACCTGCGAATAAAAAATTTATTTTAATATAAAAATATAAATATAAATATCGCTGGACATCACACACAGCGCCATACTAAGCAACGAGGCTTGTGTCATGGACACCAGATAGTTGATATACTACATGGATACTTTTTGTTTGTAAATACATACTTATTATACATATAAACATCCATGACTCGGAAACAATTGTCCATGCTCATCACACAAACATTGGCTCCTACCGGGATTCGAACCCGGGACCCTAAGAACGTAAGGCAGCCACACTACCGCTACGCCATTCGGGTCATTGATGGAGATGGAGATGGATGGAAATGGAGTTCTACAGAGATTCTGCATCAATTATCGAACGGGCCCAATTTCGCTGAACTGAACTACAAGTTTTGGCATGGTTTTTGCTATTGTTCTTCTAAGTGTTTTTGCGTTACGTCTAAACTCCTGGTGCGTCGAGTCGGGCTTAGGTTCCTCCGAACTTCAGTTAAGGCTTTGTGGACATAAAAACGAGCCATTTTATTATTCCCAAGGTTGATTAGCGCCATCTAGTTCGTTCATAAAAAGTACTGAAAAATTCCCCATTGCAGCCTTAGGCGTATAGACTGCAGGCGAAGAGCAGCTGTCCGGTTGATGGCATTAAACATAACGGCGAAATGAAGGTGTAATATTAGGCACACCTCTACAGCCTAAACCTTTTTACAGGTGAAATATTATGTTTTTTTTATAATATGTTTACACAATGTAAAGGGAATTCCCATGAAATTCACATTCATAACATGACCTTGATTTATTGAACGAGTGGTACAACCTTCTTGCAATTAATACGCCGAAAACCTCATTCTTGATTTTTAGCACTAAAAACAAGCGCATCCGGACTTCTCGCCTCTTAAAATAAATAACGAAATAATAAAACGATCAACCAACGAAAAATATCTTGGATTAAGGGTAGATGAGAAACTAACTTGGAAATTACACATCGACCATCTCAGAAGTAAATTAACATCGTTATTGGGAGCATTACGGATAGTAGCAAACTGTATTCCAAATATAGTTCGCGCTTTGATTTATTACTCGTTAGTCAAATCGCATTTAGAATATTTGATTCAGATATGAGGTTTCGCAGCAGTAACTAATTCAAATTCACTTCAAAGAGTTAAAAATAAATATTAAAACTTTGTTCCATTATCATTATCTTACTCCAACAAAGACCATATACGAAAAAACTAAACTATTAAATATTAGACAGCTATATATTTACTACATACATTTACTACACCTGCATTCTTATTAAAAATGTAACTTAAACTCAATACAAAACTAAAGAAAAAACAATTACACATAACCTAAGCAATAGATATAAAAACAAACTAGAAGTCATCAGCGTACGCACTAATTACGGTAGAAAGAACACATTATTTCAAGGATTTCATCGGTTTAATAGATTACCGGACGATATTAAAGAGTGCGATAACGTGAATACATTTAAAAATAAGCTTAAGAAACATGTATGTACATTATAACTTCTAATACTCTGGAAGTATCTATGTTCATATGAGAAATAAATTCTTTATCCCGGATTCCGTAGATTCTGTCCTACATGATTTTAGATCCCTTTCATTGAAAATTCCATAGGAAAGTGAAGCCTGGGACTTGAGAATGTAGAATGATATCCTTGGTATAATTTCGTTTCACGATGAACCATCCATTGGGTCATTAGGCCGTGTTCAAACCAAATGTATAGTCGGCCGCTACGCCGACTTCGCAAATGTTTGAAAAATTATATATACTCTGGATACTCACCGTCGGCGGCAGACAAAACGCGTTGGTGTGAACGTAGCCTTACAAAAAAACTTGTGAATACGCATATTTGCATGTGCTGACTAGAAAAAAAAAACATTTAACCTACTGTAGATTCATTGTGTTTTTTAAATACGAAAATGAGAAATGTACTGGACTGTAATGTACTAAATGTGTGTAAAATGTGTTACTTTGAAACAACAAATAATTATATCATCTTCTGTTACACTGATCAAAACATATCCCGCTAGTCAATTAGTTTGGCTGCGTGTTCACTGTGGCAGCTCCTCCGTCTATTCGTCCACGGTCGACTACGTTTGTTAAGAAAAGAAAGGTTGGCGAAGAAAAAGATTCATAACAAAACGGTTAAAATAGCCAATGCCACTGACAATTAAATTAACTAATAATAAGCATATGGCATAGTGCACCCTTTTATTCTAACCCGAATGGTGTTTTTTAGGTTGTGTTTGTCTACCAACTCACCTGAAGTGATGACAGGTTAATTAGATAGTGATTTACGCTTGCTAGCTGTCGGAAAACACAGAATTAAGCAAGGAGTTTCACTTAGCGGTGTTGTGCTACGCATACCTAATGAACATGAGAGCATGAGTGATGTTGAAACCCGAATCTGCCGGGGCGGCTAAGCACCCGCCCCGTCTAAGATACAATACTTTGTACCTTTTTCATTTTATCTGCAGATTCTTTCGGATTTTTCTCCGATAATTGACTGATTAAGAGAATTTTCTTTATTATTATAACTGTACAGATTGCTTTTGTACAGTGAAGATTTCTCTTTTTTTATTTTTTTTCAACATTACAACAAAAAAAAATGTATGTTCAATTACTTATAGATTTTAGTGTTTTAATGTCTTTTTTTTTGTTTTTATTTGGGAAACTTACAGGCTCGCGTATGGAAAAAAAAAGTGAAAGAAAAGTAGCCACGTCGAGGGCGAGGTGTGGTGCGGGGGTAGCGGCGGCAGCAGCGGCGGCGCTCAGGTCGGCTCACTGTCGCTCAGAACGGCTTTGTGGGAACACGCCCGCAGCCGCTCTTCGACTTCGCGAACAAGCGCGTTCGTCGCGCTATGTAGTTAAACCCAACAGTACAGAACAAGCCTCAAACTGTTTTCAACTATCACCAAAGTTGTTAAAAAATACTCCGGCGTCGGATCTGACTCCCCGGTCCAATCTTCCGGTGAGTACTTTACGATTTTTGGACCTCCGCGCGCCATTTTATTTCAGGACCACTACCTTAGCCTGCAAGGTTCCTCGCGCCCTAAACGGCCCATTCACACCTCGCGGCAACGCGAGCCCTTCGTGCTACAGATAAGTGTCTAGTTAAGTTCAGTTGGTCTAGTTTAAGCAGGACGCAGATTACTGGGCTACAAGTACACTTCCTTTCAAAAGGTAGAGTTGGTTTACTTTTTTCAAACAAAAGAATTTAAGTTATAGCTTTTTACAGCCATATTACTACAGTGTATTTTATTTTAAATATTTTTAATGAATATTGGTTATTGTTGGGACGAGTCAACGTAGATGTTTCAATTTAATGAAAGCTGCCGAACTATACGTTAAAAAATTTAGAGAACCGCGGTGAACGTTAAAATAAATTGTATTGATTTACGGCAAACTCTTTGAATTAAAATTACGGCTTTCGGTGCCATAATTTTATTATTTTACTAGAGTTATTTTACATAAAACAGGTTCTTATTTCTCACGTTTTTGGCATGTATGCCTTTGATTTATTTTAAATTAGCAGCGCGGACGACCTCAGCTAATTTATTCTTGTCATTTTACGAAAGAATCCGCCAATTGGTTCAGCTTTTTTTCACGCTAATTAAAAGTATGTTTTATTTTCCATCGGTTACCTTGAATTTTAATTATATAATTAGAGAGCGACTATCATCATTGTACTTTTGTAGGGTCATTCAATATTTTAAATACTGTGTAATTCTTATAATACAGTCCAATAAACGGTTGCGTGGAAGAAATCGCGGCATGTCTAACATAGCGCGTCTTTTTTGGGAACGACTTAATAAATACATCTCGAAATATTTTGCCTCTTTTAACCCTTCGTATAAACGTACGAGCGTAGATCTACGCGAGACACAATGCCTTTTTAATTGTGTCTATAATTACGGCATACGAGGGGTTAAAACGAAAGGAATATTTTCAGTTTATTTGGGGTAGAATATTACATTAAAATCGATTAAAGTAAACGATACAACCACTACTCTGGCGCGTCGTAAAATGTTGGTACCTCTCTATCGCTCTGACAAGGATACTGGTCCAGTTATTTTGTATTTTATTTTTTGGTACCTAGTCTGAGAGCCTGCTGTTACGTATCAATTATATACTTACTCGTAACTAATCGGTATTTATCGTCGGCTCAGCGGTGCACATATACGTTTTGTGGGAGCGGGCAGGTCAAAGGATCGATTTCTGAGGGCGTTCGGACCTCCATGGCTACCCTCGTTACCGTTCCTTTAAATGAACTTTTAATTTTTTTTAAGATTCAGGATCATATTTTCATTTAGCTATTCATATCATGTTTATTTAACCCAACCACGATTAAGATTTTAGAGAGGTTCTGAGAAAAGTTATATTCTATTTTTTAATAGCTTATAAATAATAAATGTTCTAAATAATTTTATGAAAAGATTTTTACATTCAATAATGGTAAAACCTTTATTCAATTGAATCGTTTGAAGAAAAACTTATAAGTTCTTTAGAAATTCGATGTTAATCTAAGAGGTTTACGCATACCTATTTCTGTAGAATATGATTATTTATCGTTATCATTTGGCAGCCCTTATCCCAATTTATTCATATGAAGTCTTCTTTATTCTTCTTTTAAATTAAACCAAACTAAATAAAACTGAAAAACACGATTTTAAGCGTTAGAAACAAAGTTTATTTTCTATGTTGAGTTATCATTACCAAAGAAGCAACAGGGGGTCGGAATTTTGCACGATCAATGACCGTAACAGGGTCGCTCCCTATCTCATGGGACATAATACCGACATGGACGGAAATACTCGGAATATAGGCGGTATTCAACAAGTCCGAAGAATTTGAAGGACGTTTTAGGAACCTAATATAATTTTGATGGAATTGGAGATTGATTTAGCAAATATTATGTTATAGAATAATAGTAATTCTAATAATTTTCCTTAGATTCGTCCCGAACGCACGGGACTCAGTAGTCAGAATGGAATAATGATAGTCCAAAAACTCGCCAGAACACATTTATAGTAATCTCATTTATTATAAACTAATGATGTGCAATCTAAGCTGTCAGCTCTGTCTAAAAATTTGAAAGTCGATTTTCAATCATTATAATTGGACCCGGACTAAAACAGTCCACAAAAAAAGTTGATGAATATTTAAGAGATCTTGAAATATTTAGGATAATAATAGTTTAAATAAATCAAGTTAATTTTTATTTTTCATTTCGTTTTGTACAGAATCTTTTTTTCAAATGAATATTTTTCACAGCATTGAAACTTCGTTTTGTTTTTGGTGGTCACTGTACTTTCTGGAATCACGCAACGGTTGCAACGCTCGCATTTCTGCTCGTTCAACTTGATTTGTGGCGTAAACTGGCTCACGCTTTTATCCTAGTTGTAGTCGGGGTATGGTGCTGGGGCTACATGGGACTAGCAGGGAATTCCTCGATGCTGTGTTGTAAACGCATCGTGTTTGGACTCATTAGGTTCGTTTCAGTGAGCTCTTTGGTACTAGATAGTGTACAAGTCTTTACAGAAATTTGGCACGCTTCACGGTTTCGTTCAGTTCTCGTATTTAATTTCTGTGCTGTGATGGTCCTTTGACAACTGCCCCGGATTATATATCAAGTCATAATTAAATAGGTTAGGATACCAATCCAAGAGGGTAGTTTACCTACTTTGCGCAATCTATTTCATCAACACAGTTCTTAAAACGGTAACGAGATATTGTGAAGAGATCATATATCTTATAGCATATTCTACTGGTTACATACTAGTTTTGAACTTCAATGCATCTATAAGTCATGTTGTTATCTAGCAGTGCAGTCAAGACTAGCATGTGGGTCTGAGGTATTTAGGTAAGGCTAATTATTTTTGAGACTAATAACAAATTATTAGGCGACTAACTACTTGGTTACAGGTAGCGATAATTTTTTTTTAGCACGTTTATATTATATGAGTTACAAAAGGCAAGGATCTATAAAAACTAAATAATGGCTGCTACTATAACATAGCAAAAATATATTAAACAGGGTCAATGAAATAATAGGTGAGGTATTAAAAATAATGACTTGCGGCTAATATTTGAAATGGTTATTTAAGTAATCATTTATGGGTGGCATGGGCCGGGCCGTAGGCCGATGAAGGAGGCCGGCGGAGGCCTGGCACTCGGGGACAGAAGTCAAAGGTTCTAAATCTCAGTTAATTTTATAAAACAACCTCATTGTATAATTTATGAAAGCCTATTTTCTACTTTTTATCCGCCGTCAAGTTGGCGTCTAACAATAAATTCAATTGCCACACCAAAAACTCACTGCCAATTTAAATTTAAACAAAGCTTACAACTCAAAATAAAGCTACTACTTAATACTAAAAATGCTACTTCACTGTAGCTGCCAACCTATTATTTTTGCTACCCATTTTAATTATTTTTAAAACCCTAAATCAGATTAGTTTGTCGCCGCGTTAAATAAATAAATGCCTTTAGGTAATAGATACCTTTACTTGGTATTAACAAGATGATTTGTAGTAACTTTTTTTTTACAAAAAACCTATGATTTCCTTTGAGAATATATCTCGTCTGGACACAACCCTGGGCCCATTAGCTAGGCTGTGGTGTGGTTTAGAATGAGCTAACTTAATTCAACTCGAATACAACATTTGGTGCGAGGAGCTCGTGGTTAAATATATATAATAACAGCCGCTCGGTTCCATCTTAAGGTTAAACCGCGCTTGCCTAGGTTGGTCCGTGGATGGACAGCTCATCTACCGAGTTTCCTACGTGCCTCGGAAACCACGTTAAGCCGTTGGTCCCGGCTGTCATTTGTAGATCTTTAACATTCGTAACAGGTAGTCAGTGGCCCGAAAGTCTGACAACCAGTCTTACCAAAGGGTATCGTATTACCCAGTACGGTTGTGGAGGTCAGATAGGCAGTCGCTCCATGGAAAATAGTCGTATTCAGCTGTATCCAGTTAGACTGAAAGCCGACCCCAATATAGTTGGGAAAAGGCTAGGCAAAATTTCGTGTCTGAGCTGTTGACCGTTGAGTTCCCTCTTCCGGAGCCAATCTTGGATGGAGAATCAGATCACGCTTATCAAAAAATGCATTGTCATCAAAACTGAACTACCTTGTAAAATTTCAACTCCGTACGGTGAAAGAAAGTTGTTTCAAGTCAGCTTACAAGATTGGACCTACACAAACTGACATACAAAAATTTCAAGTTCAATAAATCATTTTTAAAAGCTTTTAAAAAAGTGTCAATTTTCGGTTATGACATGCCAGCTTAACCGAGATATTTTTCCTTTAACTTTTTGAGACACTAAGAGACCATTTTTGAGAGTAGTGTTGATAAATTGAGTTTTTACACTATATCAGCAAACAATTTTAAACGGTGTATTCTAAATATCTAATTTAGAAATTAGGTTACAGCCTGTTCCATAAAAAATACTCTGTTGTGTTCTTCTTTCTTACAACTCTAAGGAAGGTGAAGAATTGTAGACTTGAAAGAAAGACAGCTGCGTGATTATTAGAGGGTGCGGAATATTATGTATTATATTACCAGTACCTAAATTTATATTAAAAAAAACTCAAGGTTATGGTAATTTTAATGATTATAATTCTGTAACTACATACGTCTTACAGCCGCAAATCATATTTTAATCAACATACAACCTGGCACTGGCCTGCAACTTTTTAGTATTTATGATTCGGGATTTACTACGGCTTAGTTCGTAGCGTGTAACGGCGTTTTTCCGTAGCCCATAGTAATTCATAGTACGCACAATATAATGTTTTGAGCACACATTATGTAAAGAAAAGAGAAAGTAAGAAAAAGTATTTATTAGGCTCATCTAGGACCAAAGTACTGGTCCAGACGAATCATATGAGCCCAAACTCGATGGCGTTATGTCGTTTTATAACGGAGTTCCTATGGCCACCTTCCAGTTCCATCATCAGACCCTGTATTCCATCTAGAGACAGTAGTCGTCAAGACGAATCATACGAGCCCAAACTCAATGGGATTATGTCGTTTTATTACGGACTTCCTATCGCCACCTTCCAACTTCATCATCAGACCCTGGATTCCATCTAGAGACCAAGTACTCGTCAAGACGAATGATATGAGCCCAAACGCGATGGGGTTGTGTCGTTTTATAACGGAGTTCCTATGGCCACCTTCCCGCTCCATCATCAAATCAGCTCCATGTAATCAAAATATTGCATTGCCCCGCGATATACATATTCGCACAAAATTTCAGCTCAATCGGTTGAAGATATCTGGTTCAAAATTGAGTTGTAATTTTCCACACCGAACAAACATATATACCTACTTACATACATACATTACAAGTTAAATAAAAGCTTGTAAAAAATACTTAAACAATATTATTATTCTTCAAAATGAGACAATCTATTCGTTTGTAACAATAAGATCACCGGGGAAAGAGCAGGTATGTAATCTCTTTGCTTTCCACAAAGTGATTTGTCTGACACAAAACAAAATAACACATTCAAATTATAACAACATACATTTATGTCAATCAAATTGACATTGACTGTGAAATAGGGTTACCAGAGTAATAAAAATCTGTACCCATATTCAAATTTCCTTTGGCTTTATTTTAAAAACTTTTTTCTGTTCAGAAACACTTATCTATTAATTAAATAATAAATAATTCGATTTATGAATAATAAAACTTATATAATGATAATTATTTATTACATTTTAAGTTACGGTAAGTTACCAATATTTTACATTTTAGGCACGGTATGAGTTTATTTTCCCCTGTTCTGTTTTTTGATAATATTGTATGGCAACGTTGAGGGGTAAATCTGACTTTTCGAGTGAAATCAAAAATAAAAATACTTTTTATTTTGAGTTCTATTCAAAATCTGGTATCGTACGTTAATCAATTTCCGAAATTCTTAACTTTTTGCTATTATTATTTGTAATACTTTTATTTTTGTTCAATTGGGGCAGGATTAGTCCAAGTCCAAATATGGTTAACACATAGTTTATAACAAATTGTGAGGTAGTTCGTAAATAATAACAAAGAAAGTTTCCAAAATCAATCACGGTGCGGGTGGGACATCGCGTCAATTCAATAACTAATGGAATGAAATTTAAACAGGATGATGCATTTCAGTGAGAGTTAAAGAATTGTTTGTATTTATACTTACATTTACTATTTGTTATTTCCGACTGAATTTTTGTTAGAACGTCATTAATTAGAGTAGGTATTAAATAAGCGACGGTTCGTTTCCCGTAATAGTTCTTGAATAAATACTCGGTACTACCAGTTTTGATTGGGCTGCCAATCTTGTTGCTATGCTATGATTGAATTTTATTTGCAGTTCTTTGTTGGTGAACTGTTCTATTAATAACCACTTTCGTATTTTTGTGCGTACTGGCAAAATTTTACAATATTTAAAGAAACCTGAGCTGACGTAGCAGTTCTATGTAAGTTTTAAACATTCTGCCATAGCTAGTAATTACATAATACATTATAGATTCCGCGAGTGCATTATAGAAGATTATTTTAAAAGATACTTTGTATGTAATTATTGTAAATTTGGCCAGCATTGCTCGCAGTTTATCATTTATGGAGTCAATGTGATTGCCCCAGTTAAATCAGTCATCAACAAGTTAAACCAAATATTTGTAGTTTGTAAAATGCTTGCCCCAATGGTTCACATTTGCAAGGCTGGATAATTGCACTTTTTCACTTTTATGCAAACATTGGTGAGTGTACGCAATTATTGTAACTGGCTTGTCAGAATTGAGTAAATGATTGGAAAGTACGTGGATGGTGTTAGTTTTACCAGCATTAAGCACCAGTCCAGCATCATGAGACCACTAACATAAATTATCAAAACCGTTTTGAACCACCACACACCTGTCTAGGTGTCGTCTGCGTATTGATAGACTGAGCAATTGTGTATAACATTCTCCATGTCATTGACAAAAGCCAAATAACGCAGGGGTCCTATAACTGAGCCTTGCGCTGTTCCCGTAGCTACCACAGCTACGTCACTGAGTTCATTGCTGATCGTTACACGGCAAGTTCTATTTGTTAGGTATTCTTTGCACCAGTTTAATATTGGGCCTCGAACCCCTGTATTGTCAAGCTTGTTTATTAGTGTATCATGCATAGGGGTATCAAACGCTTTGCTAAAATCAATGAATAACAAGATAACATGTATTTTATCATTGAGGTGATGGTTTATTTCTGATGGTTTTTTTAGACGACCCGAATGGCGCAGCGGTAGTGTGGCTGCCTTACGTTCTTAGGGTCCCGGGTTCGAATCCCGGTAGGAGCAAATGTTTGTGTGATGAGCATGGACAATTGTTTCCGAGTCATGGATGTTTATATGTATAATAAGTATGTATTTACAAACAAAAAGTATCCATGTAGTATATCAACTATCTTGTGTCCACGACACAAGCCCCGTTGCTTAGTGTGGCACTAGATGGCGCTGTGTATGATGTCCAGCGATATTTATTTATTTCATCTGTGAATTTAGAAAGCATAATTGAAGTTGATTTATTAGGTTGAAAGCCATACTGAGAACCCGATAAGACGTCGTTTTCAATGTAAAAACTTTGAATTTGCAGATACATGTATTTTTCTACTACCTTCTACCTGTCTATGACTGGTAATATTGTGATTTGCCTGTAACTGTCATAGTTACTATGTGATCCATTTTTACAAATTGGTCGCATGATATCTGATTTTAATTCTTGAGGTTATTCCCCAACTTGTATAATAATGCTTATTAGCTTAACTATGACCTTGGCTATCTTATCACTTACAACCTTCACATCTATACATCTGATGCCATCTACACCAACTGATTCATTAACATCGAAGATTTTTTATAATAGTTGAATTATTACGAACAGTAGGTTTTTAAATAACATAGACTTGTTAATTGGAGACATGATTATATTTTGATTCAGACATTAGTTTTATGTTGTATTTAGGGTTTTATGTTATTTACGTTTTCGCTAAATCCCTTACTTATATTATTAGCTATCGTATAGTTAAGTTATTTTTCTTGAATGCTTTGTTTATTGCTTCGTCTACTGACTTACAAATTCGACCAGATAGTGTGTTTAGTATATCCCACATTTATTTTTATTTATTTTGTTTTCATTGATAAGCTTTAAGTCATAGGTATTGGTTTCTATATTTGTCTATAACTTTTTTAGTTTTATTTCTTTGTTTAATAAATTGTAATCTAAGTATTTTATTATTTATATCTTGTTTCAACTGACTGAAAAGTAAATCTCTCCTATGACACATATTATTATTTTTACTGTTTATCCATAACTCTTTATTCCTTTTACTGTTAGTATTTTTTTATTTTTAAATACTTGGATTGCTCTGTTACATTTGAGATTTTGTCCCTCTAGAGATAATGGAACAAAAGCCCAGATGCAAGGTGGGTTGGTATTGAAAGCCAAAGAAACAACGAACTATTTCAAACAACATAAGTTTATTTATATAAACTATTTAAACTTAAATATAAAAAAGGGTAATGCCAGCCAGCGTTAAATTCAGTCGGTTTCGAACTATGGTTGTGGGGGGTTGGAGATAAACCCAGTACTATTCCTTTTTTAGAAAGTTTAAAGTATATTGGTTCTTATTAAAATATCAAGGTACAACCTTCCAGTTTTGTGAATTTGAATAGATATTAAATGGGCGCCAGGGACTTGAAGAGTCCCGGATCCCGGAGCCGACGAAGATGTGAAGTGAAGTGACGAAGTACAGATGAAGGGACGACTCCTTCTTCAAATCGCAATCCAAAGTTATTTGCTCAAACTACAATGAACATTTCACTTGGAAACCATTGAGATCAATATAGGAAACCTCATAATTCACAACGTATGCTCATCTCATAACAATAACCGAAACTGCTTTTTAAATTTGAAAAAAAACTTGTGAAAAAGTTGGAACTTTGAACTCATAGTAGGTTCCCAGGTACGGTCCAGAACAAAAAAATATCGCAATGACGGGGAGAACAAGTGCCCTTCGGCTTCGTTAGGGTCTATTTACACTCTTTATGTAAACTATAATACTCTTAGATGTATAATAAATAACTGCATAGCATCACGTTTGTGATCCCCGAAGGGATTGCAGGGAGGGGACACCCCACCCATCCTTATATTTACGTTAGACCGAAAAACCTTTTTGTTTTAGCTTACTTTAGGTTTAGACTATTGCGTTTTCTTTGAAAATGTAAGCTAAAAATGTGCAAAGCAAGTTAGACTAGCATACGAAGGATTCCAAAAAAAAAATTCAAGTGAACGTTTCTTGTTCCCCTTTAATTATTACCTTTTTAGGGTTCCGTAGACCTGACAAGGAACCCTTATAGTTTCGTCATGTCTGTGTGTCCAAGGATTTGCTAAGAGACCGTTACTACTAGAAAGCTGTTATTTAATAAAATAAAATTTTGGAACATTTTTTTTTAGGGTAGCTCCCCCCTACATTTTTTTTATTTAAGTACTTATTTTATTTTCATTTAACAATTTATGTACACACAAAATATATAAAAAAGTAGAAAGGAACAGAAAAAGTACAAAGGTAATGCTTATTTCTAAAGAAATCTCTTCCAGCATACCTGCGAAAGGAAATACTAAAAAAGAGATGTAGCCATAGTATGTAAAAAAAGAAAAGAAAAAGGGATACATAAAACAGAAAACTATTTTAAATTTACAATTCATACATATCTACTCATAAATACAAAGAAAAGCATATAACAATACTATAAATACAATACAATAACTAATAATAAATACATAAGCAATTACCTACTTATGAAGTGGGGATGTTTTTTCTTCGTAGTCTACCCCATCGTGTGGGGTATCGTTGGATAGGTCTTTTAAAATGACTAGGGTTTGCTAATACTACTTTTCGATTTAATGATCCATTTACGAAATATTAAACTTTAAACTGGAAATATTTGTTCCAGAAGGGCGCCCAGCCCCCTTTATAAGCTAAACTGCGGACTTGAAAAATCTGGAATATTCATGATGATAGTGCATTTCATGAATAATAATAATACCAGCCTATTACTGTCCCACTGCTGGGCAAAGGCCTCTTCTCATACAGAGAAGGCACGAGCATTGATCACCACGCTTGCTCAAGTCGGGTTGGTGATTTCAGACTTATATTAATTATAAAGTCCAGGTTTCCTCACGATGTTTTTCTTTCACCGATGTCTGTGATGTCCAAGATAAACTTAGAAAAGTACATATGAATTGAAAAAGTCACATTGGTACTTGCCCGGATTTGAACCCACAACCTCATACATGAGAGGCGAAGCCTTAACCTCTGGGCCATCACGACATTTCTTGAACCTTGAAAAAAAATTATAGCAGTTAAGATAACTTTATTGGTTTAGCAGTAATAGTCGTTGAACTTGGGTGTTGGATAATTTTGTTCCAACTAAAAGAACAACAGAATCGTTCTATACTGTGATAACGGGCTACTACGGAACCCTACACTTCGCGTGGCCCGACACGCACTTGGCCGGTTTTTTAATGGTTTTCATCCATTAACGAATGAAAACAACATCACAATTGTGCTGTTTTATAAATTATTACAAGAACATGCTATAGTAATTTATTTAAGTGCTTTCAATTTTTCATTACGTATGCATTCCTTAATGCCCTGATTAACCAGAATAATATTTTATTACAAATTAATGAAATGATGCTTTGCAATATTTGCAATAATTACAGTTTTCTTTCATTAAGCTTAAAATGTCATCGACACTCATACATGTATAAGAAGATATCCATGCGGCGCTCTTGCACGAGAAAAAACACCACTTAAAGTTTATCGCTATTTACTTCAGTTTATTTCAGAATATTCTAATATACTTTAATATTAAAGCAGGTTTAACTTAAAAAATCGGAAATGTATTCCATACGTAATATCAACCTTTACAAAAGTGCATTGCCTTCCGATAAACGGTCATAGGAGGTCAGTCTGCCGCTGTCAGCTGGCAGCGACGATCGTTCAAAGCAGGGGTATGCACATTTTTTTCGTTCCACCGAAACACGATAGACGAAAACTTAACCATCTGATTTATTAATAACCCTAACTATTCTTTTGGGGGCGTCTTATTTCTGAAAATTCTCGCTTAGAAATGTTATTGAGCCACAACTGGAACTGCCATCGACCCGAAAACGTTTGACTGTAAAATTCGCTTTCTACCGGGCGTACGAAATTAAAATGGGGCTATTACCACAGTTCAGTTCAGTACATATTATATTTCTAATTTTAAGTAAATATGCTGTCAATTTTAAAAGTAAAAATCAACTGGTTGTTCCTTGGTTCGTAAGCTAATTTATATCAATGAAGCGCTGTTCCCACTATTCTTTCTATCTCTCTTTCATCGCGAGTTGTGTGTCGCAGACTACGTCCTCCTTCTATCGTGCCACCTGAGTCTAAAAACATCCAGCCACAGTGACCCCTTGCTCTGCCACCGACGACGGCGAAAAGGCGGCGAAGTTTTAGGCCAAAGAATATAAAATACTATTGTGCCAGAAAAAAAATGGGCGAACGAAAACGGTGGGCTATTCCCAGTATTTTCTATATTTTCAAAAGAGTTTTATATAATTTTTGTTAATAAACATATTTAATAAAAATGTAAATAACATGTTAGAAAAATGAAGAAAGGAAACTACCATTACCAACAATTCGGAGAACTTGTTGCTGGAAAAAAACTGGAATGTTTCATGAAAATATTTTTTCTGGGTACCTAGCTTTTCATAATAGAACAAATCGACTACTGGAGAAAATGTAGTTTATTTAAAAATAATCTTGCTCGATTTACTTTTGAAACAAAGAATCAATTGCATGAACAATTCCTTAATGTAAAGGTACATTATGAAATTGTTCATTTCAATGCAAGTGTTAAAGTTAGCTTCGAACTTTATTGTTTTACTCCCACTGTAATTATATTCAAGATACTCGACCGAATGGAAAAAAACCTACTGGTATTTGAATTATGTATACATTCCCGGAACAATGAAAACGTGGGTGGGCTGTCAGTCACTTGCCTCGATACCTAATAGCTACCTGATCAGCGAATGAAGCTCAATATTCTATCGGAACAATACTTGTACCTCCACGGTTTGCATTGTTCAATTGTTATAAGCTGTATATGCTATTTTGTTTAGTTGTCGACATGGAAAAGTTACGAGATGGGACGTAGCCCTCTTGTTAGGAACTAAAATACTTTATTGGATACTATATGGCTGATATTCAATCCCTTCAAAAATATGAGAAAGAGGGGGCAAGTACCTATACAGGATAATAGGCTGCATCTATAGAAAAAGGACTTAGATGGCTGCCACATTTTATGAAAGTGAAAAAAGAAAATAAGGTTCCTTGCGACTTAATATGAAGTACGACATTAGCTTTGAATACTTGCCAAGTGAAGTTATGATTGTTTTAAAAAAAATATGCGCCATAAAAGTATTTAATTTAGTTAGTTCTGATCTAATCATATTTAATAAAGGGTGTAAAACACCTCTTAACGAAGCCGAAAGGCACTTGTTCTCCTCGTCATTGCGATCATTTTTTTGTTCTATACCATACCTGGGAACCTTCTAGTTACGGAGATATTGGGGGTCAAAGTTCCAACTTTTTGACAACTTTTTTTTAAATACAAGTTTTTAATGTCAGATTTTTACTTTAAACACCTCCACGACCCCCTTACTATTCAATCCATCCATGAGCACAATGTTTTGAGTGCGTTACATTGAGTTCTACCACAAAACATGATTTTTCACCCCAAATAAAGTCGTTTCCCAGCAATAATTTTTGCGTAAAGTTACTTAGTTTGATGTACAGAATGCTTGGTTGACGGTTTCGAGGTGAGGTGGTTTACACCCTGTATATAAAACAAAGGAACGGCTGGATCGATTTAAATGATCTCTATTAGTTGGATTTGTCAGCGTCCCGAATAGCAAAATAACTATTAAAATATACGAAAATTTCAATAAAATAAAGGGCTTTTTAAATAAATTACGTAGGTAGGTAGATTAGTAGGTAGATAGGGTAGGTGTGTGAATAGGGTAGGCAGGTAGAGTAGCTGGGTAGGTAGGTAGGTAGATAGGGAAGGTACCTACCTTCCCTATGGTAGGTAGGTAGGTAGGGTGGGTAAGTAGGTAGGTAGGGTAGGTAGGTAGGGTAGGTAGGTAGGGTGGGTAAGTAGGTAGGTAGGGTAGGTAGGTAGAGAGAAGGAGGGAGGAGGATTTAGAGTAGTAAAAAGTAGAAAGAGGTAGTTATAAAAAAGTACATAGCAACACAGGCGGCACACCTAGTAAAATTGATATTTTAGTTACTCCTCTAGTTATTCACAAGCGCCTCATAAAAAATCTAAGTGGCACATTAAGTATTAATGCTATTCTCACGCCAGGAAAACGCTCATGCGTTTCACAGTATGGAGTAATCAGAAGTGCTTGAGCTCGGTTAAACGACCACTTGTAGAGCCTCTTTCACGAGGAGGCGTTGAGCCTTTTTATATGACACGACACTTTAAACTTGTTTACCTTCATAAAGATCTTGCAACGTGATTATAGCATAAACACACAGGTTTTGTAAAAATTTGCTAAAATATATTAGTTTGCTTGGACTTTATTAGATACACTTTGAGGAAGCATGTCAACATGCTTCCTCAAAGTGTGTCAAAAGCAATTTACGTTAAACACGAATTTCCATAATATTAGTATTTTCTTTCTGGCTTCAGTCTATTATTATTCCTCACGACAGGGAGTTTTGGCAATAATTTTTTTCCTTTTTTAATAGGACCCGTATCTTTCATGTTCGTTTACTGAACCATGGAGATACCCGTTGAGGCTGACTTTAACTCTTACATCGTTCTTAATAATACCACCCTATTACTGTCCCACTGCTGGAAAAAGGCCTCTTCTCATACAGAGAAGGCACGAGCATTGATCACCACGCTTTCTCAAGACGGGTTGGTGATTTCAGACTTATATTAATTATTATAAGTCCAGGTTTCCTCACGATATTTTCCTTCACTGATGTCTGTGATGTCCAAGATAAACATAGACAGTACATATGAATTGAAATGTCATATTGCCTGGATTTGAACCCACAACCTCATGCATGAGAGGCGAGGCCTTAACCTCTGGGCCATCGCTACATCGTTCTTCTTTTAGTAATATTTAGTAAAGCCCTTAAACAGCAGTAGGAGTAAGATACCAACCAGAAATAATAATCATCAAGTCCTTATACCAAAATGCATAAAATGTCTGACAAAACTTCATTTTGAAGAAGAAGTAAACGCGCCTTTTAGATCAATGGGTTACGTTCAAAGGGAACAGCGGTGGCTAGGGTGAGCGAGCAAACGAGATCCTTATCATCCCTTTCGTGTTAGGTTCCTAGCATCACTGCAGACAGAAAATATGCGAATATAAGTTATGACTTTTAATTTTATACGGCTCAATATACAACTATCCCAACTGGTTCCGACGATATACCTACTCTTATATACGAAGGTTTATCACAATGTGTTATTGAAACTTTAATAATGGCATGGATGGGTAGGGACATACAGGGTTTGGGCAGATCGATATTAATCTATCAAGTTCAAGATACATAATATATAGACTACTTGGGACGGTCTTCTTCTTCACAAATTATGCAAAAACAGTTGATATTTTCATGAAATTTTAGCCAGACCGTAAAGTATTTCAGGTTTTACATAGACTAGCACAAACCAATTTTAAGTGGTAAAAGTAGCAAATAAGACGTTTGCTGTAATTACCAACAGATTGATTATTTGAAACCATTAATGTAATGAATAAGTTTTTACCGCAGCCTTGCGGTGTTAACAGAGTATCTTTTGTGTTTCAAGACTTAATTGAATCTCTAATTTTAATTATTTCTCATAATTATTACGAAAATATGAGAAGGTTGAAGAAGGGTTGCTTTGTACTTTACTTAATTACTAACTTTTATTTGTGTAACCTCTTCTTATTCTTTAGACGATTTATTTAAGAATGGAGTGCATTTCAATTTAAATTTAATTATGGTTATTGGTAAGAATACTTTTATGTCAAATGTGTGTTCTAATGTGATGAGCATAAGTTAGTGTTAAGTGTAGGATAGGTAAAATTAATTACGTAGGTGCGCTGTTGGTACAACATAATGTTTTTTTTACCATGAAATTATAGGATTGGATTGATTCCATGAAACCGTAAGACGGGGTCGCGGAAGAGCAAAAAGGAAATGGCTGGACGACCTGGATGTCTTCCTTGGGAACAATGGATAAGATGGAACTCCCTCCATTTCTTCCGTTGGTCTTGGTTCTGCGCAAAAAGAAACGCTGGGAAAAATCGCCTTCGCTATTTCTTTTCGCAATGACTAGTTTCAATACAAAATGTCCAAGTTTTAAGGTTTTTCTAAGGTTAAATGAGCTACCTGAACAAGTGCCAGTCATTATTCTTTTGTTTTTATCCTCTTGTCTGCTCATTTTGTCAGAGACAGAATATCGCCGCTGTTTGTCGCTGGTTGACAACTTCAGTTTTCAATCCTAATCTAAATAAAATTCTCTCATAGGTAACATACACATACATTTTCTCATTTATGAGAAAATGCATTACCTATATACATCCAACTCGGACTAGGTCGTCGATCTACCAAGCTTGTGGCTCAATCTAAATATTTCCACAATATTTTTCATAACCTGTTTAAAAAAAAGATTGCTTTTTAAATTAAATAACAGCGCCACTTTAACGAAACGAAATGAAACGCTCCAGCTGGTCAATGAGTAGCAACAGGTACAAACGTTACGTAAATGTTTGTAAAAAACGTGCGACAGCGCTGTGCTTCAGTACATTAGTGTTGTTGTTATTGATCCCTGTAAACGGTTAGTTATATCATGATCTTTCGAATGACCGATTTGATCGAGACGCCATTGTTTAACTATTGTGTCTACTTCGTGGACAGTATATGGTTTCTGTACTCTTCACGAATTTGTGAAGCCACAAATGTAACTACGACATTCAAAAACTACACGCTTTTTGTAAATATTCCATACTAATATTATCTAGAGGTTTGTAAGTTTGGATGTAGTATTCCAAAAATTGTTTCACTAATGGGAGGCTACGTAATTAACCCCAAGCGTCTTATTTAATACTATCCTGTGAAATAATGTCGAAATATAACGCGAGCGAGCAATGTCGGGTAGGTCCTAGGCTTAATTCAGAAAAGTTAGCCAGTTGTTAAAAATTGAATTCTCAATCCGTTACCGAGTGGATGGAGAACGCCAAAAAGACCAATGAATTCATTTTAATTATCCCAGTTGATTGCGGACCAAGGGTTAAACAAATCTTTTTGTCCGTTTTGTGTTGTACATAAAAGGATTCTCACAGTAAACAATACGCCACGCCGCGTTCCCGTCGAACGCAGACGACCGTTTTCACATCTATGCTTGTTGCTGGCATAACACCGACAAAAATCGGGCCTGATTGGTCTGATACGCTTGCTTTGTTGGTTGTCGAACCGTTTTTATTGGGACTGTTAAGTATGTTGAAATAACGTGTGTTCATTTTTCCGTTTTGTTACCATAATGTAGGGGAGGTATGCTCAACGCAGCCACCTTAACTTTGAGTTAAAAAAATGGAGCAAGTGATAGATTTTAGAAGACAATTTTAAACTAATAGGTATTAATAGAATTTATAAAATGTTTGGTCTGTGCAATAAAAAAGAAGCACTAGATTTGCAGATTACGAATACTAAACCTTTTTGGGCGAGTGGCCGCCCAAAGAGGTCACTCGGGTAAGTAAGAGCAATGTGACCAGCCCAAAAGTTCACTAGAAATTATATGTATTTTATCTTAAATTTTCATTTTGACCTCATTTTCGTTATGAGCGACTCCAAAAACGACACTAATGACGGTAAAACCGTTAATCTTCCTTGAAACCATCTTGGATGTTTATTTTTACCTCATTTTCGTTATCAGCCACCCCAAAAACCACGAAAACGCCACACGTGACGGAAAAACCAATATTTTTCCTCGGCGCAATCTTGGATTTTCATTTTGACAAATACTGAAAAAAACACCCATTCAAATTAAAAAAAAACACGACGATCCTAACTATTTTCTTCAACTCAGCCCACCCTTCAAGTATTAACAGGCGTGATGTTATGTTTACTCTACAGAGTAAACATCAGTGGCCATTAAAGTCGCGCAAAAGTTCATAACGCTAGTGGGTTCGCGCAAGTGTCCTTAGCGCAAATGTCCTGACACCCTACTGCAGATACTGCTAAGTGTTAATATAGTCATAATTGTATCAATAATGACTTTAAAATACCTGAAAGTTTACTTAATTAATATAACATACTAAAAATCAACAAACCAATTTAAACTCTATGAGCCTATCACGGTCATATTATTTTAAAATTCAACTGCTCTTGTATGATTGAAAACATTTCGGAGCAAATGCTATACAAACAAAGCCAAATATATAAGTTTCAATACACGTACCGCAAGCGTGCTCCGCCCTAGGCCTTATCATCACTTTACATCAGACGAGATGCCAAAAGCAAGCCTAAAGAAAAAAAAAAGGTGAATGAAATAATTTTGAAAGTAAACAGGTTTGATCAACACCCGGCATTTTTTTAATGAAACACGCAAATATTTTCGTCACAGCTTGGTATATTATGTCAGCATCGTGCAATCTTTTCAGATAACTGAAAATTGATCCGTGACGCTTTGCCTCCCGTGGCCACTTAGACATGACCTCCCCCACTGCTATAAGTTTGCGGTTCTTGGTAGGCCAAACAAGTGAATGTCTTTCTTTCCCCACTTCAAACAATTCTTGTTGTGAAAACATATATTGTGCAGTCTTAGGTAGTGAGACTAAAATATTAAGAATCATTGTTTTTGCTTTATGTTTGTGTATGTCAAAACACATCCATCCATCGAGACTTACACACACACACACAGGAGAAATTCGTCGTGTGGGACAACTTAAAAAAAAAACAATTATAAGACTATATTATCATCTGGTTCTATATTAGTTTGATTTTAAACACACCTATAAAGAACTAAAAGTCGTGCCACCTGTTTCAAAATTTCAAAAGTTCTTTAAGTCATTCTCTAATTAAATTAAACAATTTTTTATCTTGCTTAGAATGTAGGTATTGTCACTAGCAGAGTGACCTAATTACCTAAACAACTTGCACTATTAAGGGCATCCTTTCCAAAACACGAGTTCCTAGACATAATATAATTCCATTACGCTCCACTGTATAGGTACTGAGACGCGCCCTCACTTACTACTACACGAGTTTCATTTACCTAAATAATATGCGACACGTTCTTATCTAAAAATCGAGATTTCAATGTTATACTGAATAATCTGTCAGAATAAATTCTCTAAATTATGATGAAAATCGTAACAACATCCATCAAACTTAGACAAAGCGGTCAGAAGGACATAAAAAGTACATTATTTTAATTATACAATACATAATGTAGACAAGCCATGTTTCTTGTGGAATTTTCCATCGGAAAAAATAACGTTTCATGGAAAATTCTTCCTGAATCCTCAACTTCATTGTGTAAAGGACTTTTGTACTTCATGCTTCTAGAAAAAGTGGTTAAGGCTGTGCCAAGTCAGTGAGTGAGTAAACAATAATTCCTTTTATGAAAAAGGTAGATAAAAAACACTTACAAAACACTTAATTGTACCAAGGTGGTTCATCTTACGAAATCACAGATGGAATTATCTTATCCACAGCCTGTGATTCGATTGTGGATAAAGCAATGCATGACATGTGATGTGCAAGCCGGAACTTAACGTGCCTTGCATTTTAGACAGTTGCCCGCACAAGGACATTCTGCTTGATTGGAATTGCTGGTTGCGACATTTGCTCTTAATTTAATTGGTCAACTTAGCCAGTGAATATATTTCATATCTAGTGGATTAAATGTTCTGTGCGGACGACGGCTAATCCTCTAATGGATGCCATTGATAACTATAATTGTTCTGAACCTGCACAAACTCCGATCGCAGAATTTCCGACCCTTGCTCTAGCTAGATTAAACGGGTTTATTGATTGACGTAACTGAGAGGTTCAGTTACGAAACTCTATGGATAGCAAAAGTGTGAGCCTTAAAAGTTAATTTCATGTATAGTTTAGTTTATTTATTAATAATTGTCAAAAAATACAGGTCAGATTTTGACAATAGTGAAAGCACAAATCATTATACATTAAAAAGAGCATCAAATACAAATTATCATAAATTAAACGAAAAAAATAATAATTAAGAACACACAATTAACAAAATAACAGAAACATATATTATACATAATAATAACATCGAATTACCTAAACCATTATTTTAGGTCATTTAATGCCTGGTCGGTTAGCCAGCCTTTGAGTTTAGCTTTAAAAGCATTGTCAGACTTAAGATAGTAGTCGGTTTTATATCGATGGACCTATAACATGAATTTACTTATAAAAGTGCCATTAAATTAGCTCAGATTAACTTGTAAGCTCTTCAATCCCTTTTAAGCACTTCGTTCGTACCCATGAAAATAATATAATTTTACTTGACAATCGCTTTCCAACTTAAATTGTTATAAAAAAAGCAAACTACTATTTAACGCGATAATTTTTACTACAAAAGGAAGAGCCCTTTGCTGGCCAGCTTTCCAAGTTGTTACAATAAAACAATTTGGTCGCTCCGAGAAACGGTCGGCTGCCCGCAGCAAATTATCTGACTAGGAAAAGTACTCCAGCAGGCCTTTTATAACCCTATAACCCATAAAGAGCCAAAAGGGAATGTTAGGCTCTCACCCTCTTTGTTTGAATTCTGGCATTGGCGACGAATAAAAATAATATCTTGACTCTTGTGATAATACGCAAACTACTGCAATTCCAGCAGGCATTTATTTGCTGTTTCTAGACATGTGACACCTCCCAATGCGCACTGGGCCCACGTAGGAGGAGGCTGTTATCAACCACATTTATATAAATATAATATATAGTGTTGATTACAACGAATTATATGCTATATTACCTACTATACTTAATAAGAATCTAAAATTTTATTATTGTTTTCACAGACAGACGTACTTCGATAATAAAACCACAAGAGTCTTTTAATTAAATTTGAATTAATCTTTCCTTAGTGGTCACGTCACTAATGAAGGATTATTTGAAAATTAATTCTCTAAAGGGTATTAAAGTTAGTATGAAAGTTGATATTTTGCCAATTGGTATGCCAGTCATGCCCCCCCCCATGACTGGCAGCCCCCCAGTTTGACATTACCCATAGCCTGTGTCATCCCACTGCTGCAAAGCCCCCGCTTTGCCGAGCAGTGGGATGACACAGGCTAACAGTATCAGTAGTAATCCCGTCAGAGCATATATCCAAAGCATTCAATTAAAATTAATAGCAACAGTGTATGTATGAGTCCATAATTCTCATAGATAGGTAAAATCTCATTGAATTCCTGAAAGTTGTCGTCTTAAACCCACCACACGTGCTAATAGCATCCTGTTGAAAGGGCGTTAACTTGGAGTTGACTTACCTTCAGAAAAACCAACCCGCGCCACTAACAAGCGTATCGTTAAACCATGTTAACACACGAAAATTACAATATCGATTATGAAACTTGAAATAGAAGGAAGTAGGTCATTGTATCTAAACCGATTTGTCACGAATTTCACGATGCTTTATGTAGATCTAGTGACTCAGCAGAATTCAATTTTCCTGATGACATTGGTTCACTTGTTGAGCGACTTGTGGAGTGTGAGGTTGGGGAGGGGAGTGGGAGGGGGGTTTGTCTACTTATACGTATAACCTACGGCTTGGGAGCGTATTATTCCTTAGTTAGGATGGATGGATATACGTGTATTGTAACGGCCACATCCGTCCTCAGCTAATACGATCGTCTACTATTAGATAGACCTACTGAACATTAAGCTAGATAGGTGTTTTGGTGTTGTGGGTTGTTACAGTAAATGTTACAGTAAAACGAGTAATTTAGATGAGTAAATAAAAATAAAAATAAGCCGTTTTAGGTTAAATCACTAGATCAAAATCTATGTGTGAATCGTAGAGAAATATAAACCAAGATCATAGAGAAATAAAACCATCATACTATACACACTCCTTGAAACAATTAAAAATGTATTTAAACATGAAAACCTCGCTACGTACAAAAGCGTAGCTCTAGTGCTACGTCGTAGCCCAGCGCTACGGTTGCGTAGCATGCACATCTTCAAATTGTTAAACGCAGGAGAATTTTCATGTGATAACTTTTAAGCCATCTTTTTTTCTAGTTGCATTAGAAAACGTATGTTATTTACTTAGGGAGAAGCAAATAAAATCCGTTCCGTCTATTTTCTCGTCTAACATCTTAGATATTCTCTATTCCGTTAAAGTCGAACTAAGTGCCTTCATTGAACAAGGATTCATTTAAAAATACAAAAGAAAAAAAATCTTGTAAACTCAATAAACTTTCAAACATAAGCTGCACATAGTCCAGTTAATCAAATTCTTACGACCATGTACTGAAAGAAAGAAAAAAAAACACGTAAAACATATTGCAGTTTGTAACGTTCAGATATAGGAAGTTACTTGAGATTGGATTCTCTTAAAAGGATTCGCAGTATGCGGGTTCTATTCCCGCACAGTTTTCCTTTGTATATTGTGAATGTTATTCAGACACCACAGCATGAGTGTGGTTGAAGATGTCGGGCACAAGTGATGAGATTTCTTTTAGTCGAACACAATATACTGAAGGAATTCCAGACTGTAACGTGTTTAAACAAAGTTTTTGCAAATTAATAGCTAAGAGGGCCTAGAAAAGAGACAATCCTTTATCGAGTGTTCGTATTTCAAAAACAACTTTCAACAGCATCGACTTAGGCTTTCGGTAGCTGATTATGTCAGTCCCATAAAGTTATGGTTTTTGAGTGTGGAGATCTGAGTAAAACAAAGACATCCATACTTTAAAATATTATGAATGCGAAAGTAACTCTGTTTGTTACCTTTTCACGAGTGAATGGCTAAACGGTCCGTAATGAAATTTGGCAAGGAGATAGATTATACCTTCGGGAAGGACATAGGCTCTCTTTTTTTTATTTTTCTCACGCATACACATCAAAAATACCACGCGAACGAAGTCGCGGACAACAGCTAGGTTTTATATACATATTTATTTATGATAAAAGGGTCAGATAATCACGTAATCTAATTGAAGCAAGAGCAAATTGGTTGCTGTCCGGTATAAGTAAATGTCAAACTTGGCAATTGTGCCATTTGTTTTAAGGTGTCGCTGAGACATGGGATCATGTTTCGCATGACATTTCTTTTGGTAAATTCTGTATACTTACATAGTTTATCGTTCTATAAACCTTGAATCTTTTTTATACCAACAAACAGTTAATTTATAAGCATAAGATTTGGCCTAAGTAAACATTGTGGTTATCGACGTAAAAATAACGGCAAGACGATTGAAGATTCGCCAAAATTTCCTACACAAGTGTGTTTATTGATTTTGCGACATGGTCCCGTTCGCGGAGGCCCGGAGATTCGGGTCCTGGGCTGGGACCCCGCCCTCTGCCTTCTGGCTCTAATCGATGGTTTAAAGCGATTCAAATTACGAAAACGAGTTATTTTGAAGTTGATCAGTTAAGTTTCTATTATGGGCTAGATATGGAGATAAAAAAAATATTTTGTTTTCTTTTTAAAGGAACAAAAACGTGATACAAATTTGACGACTTTTTTATCTCACCCAAAAAAGCGGCGTTTCTTTGTTAAATACTTAGAAACTATAATAATACCTAGGTTTTTTTGAGTGTTTTGTCCTTTTAGGTTGAAAACGTTGATGTATAATTTTTCAAATAGACATTTAATAAGAGAAAAAGAAACTGAATTTACTCGTTCCTCACCCTAATTGCAAACATTCCTCAGACTGTGTTACTAAATAGTTCAACACCATGTACTTAGAAGAAAATTTCTTGTTAGCGTTGAACTTCAAATAGAAGAAGAGAAAAGTAATGAACGTGGGGATAAACCTGCATCTACGTATTTCGTATACATATAGCTTAAGCGTCAGTTCACACCGAGACGCGACGTTTCAAAGCACAGCGCGGCATGGTGCAACGTATTCTGAATTCTCACAATGCAACGTGTATCTTTTCGTGTAGTAAATAAAGGTATATTTTGAGTAGCTCTATTAAACGTAATTTATTCGTCTCGGTGTGAACTGACCCTAAAGTGACGCCTGTATTTTTCGAAGGGTGAGGCAGAGGTACATAGTAAGATATTGAGATAAACTGCGATTCGTATAAATGATTTATTTCAACAAACTTCTACAGATAGAACTATGTTTTAAGTAAATTTGGTGTTCTTTGTTTAGTGTTTACAATCCCAAGAAATTAACATAAAATTTTAATCTTTCTTAAACAACCATGTAAAACTGTATTGCACTGAAGTGCTTCTATTAGTGTTTACAAATAAAACATTTTAAAAGCCATACTGCAGCCAGTAGCTGGAGCCGTGACTGCAGTGACAAACGTCCACTTAAGAAGAAATAAAATAATACAACGAAAAAATTTTTTTTGACATTAAGGTGGATGCTCTAGGGTAGCCCGCGTAATTCAAATTTTTAACGTTTTTTGCAATTTGCAGCCCAGTGCTAGGTTGTATGTTGATTAAAATATTGATCGCGACTGTAAGACGTATGTAGTTATAGAATTGTAGTTATCATCAAAATCATCAATACAACCCTCTTTTTTTTTTTTTAGGATGGGAAATCATCAAATGACTTCTCCCGCTCTGGGCGGAGCAGGAGGGAGTGTCAGACTTTTACTGACTAAAACCCATCCATGTTCCTTCCTCGCCCTTTGTGTTCCGGGGCCACGGTATCTCTTTCGAATAGTCCCGCAGCCCCGGCACCACCTTGCGGACCCCTTCCCTATTGCTGACTCTCTTTGAGGCGCGCGTGGAACACGAACGCGCCGTCGACACGGCCTGTCGTCATGAGACGTACGGACGGCGAGCTAGCCCATAGCTCCCCGTCCACAGGCCCGCGTCTACGGTGGCCGGAAGCCACCACGTGGCCACCGACGCCCGGGGCGTCTCCCGCGGCGGCCGGGACGTGAGGATCTCTCCCTGTCCTGGTCCGCCACCTCCTTCGCTAGCATGACTGCTTCGCAGAAGGAGGTGACGGCGTCCCATTCCGTCTCGCTCCGGACCATGGATTGACCCAAGGCCGGGAGCGAGAGGTCGCCGCCGCCAATCGCCGTTACGAGCACACGGCGGTGCTCCGCCCAAGCGGGGCACACCTCCACCATGTGCTCCACCGTGTCCTCCGGTCGATCCTCACAATGGTAACACCCGGGCGTCTCCTCCCGCCCGATTCGGTGCAGGAACTTACCGAAACAGCCGTGTCCGGTAAGAACCTGCGTCAGGCGGAAGGTGAGGACGCCGTGGCGTCTCTCCAGCCACTCCTCAAAGAGGGGACTTATCACCACTATTGTGGCGTGCCCTGCACGGGATTGCGATAGTCGCTTTCTCCATGTCGCCATGAGATCCCGCCGGAAGTCCGTCCGCTGAGCGACAATTTGCCGCGGCAGCGGAGTTTCCCCCCGGCGTAGCGCCTCCGCGCGCCACTCGTGTAGGCGCGCGAGGACTATTGCCTCCAGATCCCATGGCGGCAATCCGGCAAGGAGGTTCGCGGTTTGCGTTTGGCCCCCCCAGGTTGGGCAGGAGCCGCCTGAAGGCAGCCTCTGTCCGCTCCAGTTTGGGGGCCAAACGTCGGAAATGCCTCACGAAGTTCCACCGGCTGTCGAGGGCAAGTCCCAGGTACTTCAGCGTCGACTCGACGCAGATGGAAACCCCTCCTGCCATCACTGAGGATCCCGGAGGTGGCGCATTCCGAGGCCCATGAAAGGTGGTGGACTGGTGACTGGTGCAATGCCACCTCGAGACCCAGTTGCCGGATCCTCTCAACGACTATCGCAACCCCGCGTGTCATTATTTCGGCCGCCGCCTCGTGCGACCCCCCCCCGTGCCAGCACCAGCGTGTTGTCCGCATAGCAGACCACGCTGACGCCGCTAGGGAGGTCGGCGCGCAGCACCCAGTCATAACCGATGTTCCACAAGGATGGGCCTAGAACCGATCCCTGCGGAACACTGCACGACATCTCTCGCCGGTTCCAGTCTCCACTGCGACCGGGGTAGATGACGTACCTGTCCGCCAGGTAGTCCCCGACCACACGACGGAGGTAGGTCGGCACCCGGTGATACCGGAGTGCCTCCCTTATGCAGCTCCAGGGCATGGAGTTGAAGGCATTGGCGATGTCGAGAGACACCGCCAAGACAACCCCACCCCGGGACACCGCATCCCTCGTCACCTCAGGAGCGTCGTCGTCGTCGCTTTGGTGGTCCGCTTCCGGCACCACAGCCGGCGAAGCCATAGGCGGGGGCGGGTGTTCCCCTCGCGAGGGAAACAGAGCGCTCACCACGTCCTCCACGAGCTGAGGCCGGAGACTCTGCGTCAGTGGGGGGGGCCCAGGTGCGGAGTTTATCCCGCACCATCTTGTAAGGGCGCCCCCACGGATCTCTGTCGAGAGTCTCCAGCATCTCCTCGCGGGCCAGATCCCTGGCCCGCAGGACAGCCTCGCGGAGGGCGGTCTTCGCCGCTCTGTAGCCCTCATAAAGCTCCGCCTCAATGGCTGCCGCATTCGGTGGGCGAATGCGGAGCCTGCGATGCCTGGCGTACCGGTGTCGCGCAGCCACGCACGCCTCCCGTAAAGACGTCAGCTCTCGCGACCACCAGTACACCTGACGCCGGGCGCTTCCTGGCCGGACTCGGGGCATTGCCACGTCACAGATGTCGGACATGGCCTCCTGGAACCACCCTGCCTCATTGTTAACATCGGCAGGCCTGTCCGGTGATGTCACCCAGACCTGCACGATCCAGGCTTCCAGGAGGAGCTCCCGGTCCAGCTGCTTCAGCACCCAACGCGGACCACTCGGGGCCTGTTGGACCGGCGCGCTTGAGGTCTGGGTGGAAACGTCAAACCGGATGTACCGGTGGTCAGAATAGGTCTCCAGCCCCTCCATGACACGCCAGTCAGCGACACGCGGTGACAGAGCGGGTCTAGCGAACGAAATGTCCACCACCGACTCGCCCCGCATCCTCACACACGTGGCGACAGAACCCCGATTTAGGACGGCCAGGCCCTTCTCCACCATCCTTCCCCGCACGTCTGTGCAACGGGAACCCCAAGCCAAGTTCTTGGCATTGAAGTCCCCGAGGACAAGCACGGGGAGGGAATGGTTTCCGACGACGACACTCAACTCTGCGAGAGAGTTGTGGAACTCGGCGAGAGTTCGGCTCGGGGAGAAGTAGACACGCACTACGACGATCTCCCCGAACCGGGCTGCTACGCACCCCCGACCCCTCCTGACACTTTCAAGGGTCGGGGTGCCGGCGGCGGCCGACGACACTATGGTCGCTGAGCCGCTTAGGTCCGCCACCCAGGCTTCCCTGGGCAGGACGAAATACGGCTCAGCGACCACAGCGATGTTAATCAACCACTGCGCCATGCTCTGGAGCAATAGATCCTGAGCGCAGGCGCAGTGGTTGATATTCGCTTGGAGGAAGCGTAATGGGGCCGTTATTGGCACTCCATTACCGCTTCCTCCCTAGCCCCCTGTGAGGGCCCCTCTGTGGCGGCGACAGAGGGAGCGGCAGCAGCGGCAGTTGCGGCTGCGGCGGTGGCGACGGTGGCGGTGGCGGCGGAGGGCCTACCCTTGCCTCGGGTAGCCTTGGTGGGCGGAGCGCAGGCCTTGCTGCCAGCCCGGTGATCGGCCGGCTTGCCAGCCGCCGCACATGCATCGCAGTGCGGCGTGGCACAGCACCCTGCGGACAATGACCGGGCTGACTGCAGCGGAAGCATAGCTCGCTGCGGTCCACCTCCGAGGGGCACCGGACTGACACGTGGTGTCCCACGTGGCAGCGGTAGCCCCTCAGAGGTCTGGGCTCCAGCAGCTTAACCTGCGCTGAAACCCAGCCCACTAATAGCCTTCGGCCCTCCACGATTGTTTTCGCCGCCGTCACAGGTATTGGACCTGGCGACGGCGGCCACCACCTCCTCCTTGGTCACCGAGTCGTCCAGACCCAAGATGCGCAGGTCTGCGCATCTGACGGGCCTGGACACTCGGGCCTCGTCCGCGTTTAGGGACGCTCTGAGCTTCTCAGCTAGAGCGTCAGCGGACGGGCCGCTGGCTTCCCCGGGGACCTCGAGCATACGAGCCCCCGTCGCCGTAACCTTAACCCGGAGGCCCCTGGTGATCCCGAGCTCCCCGAGGTCCACCGCCTCCTTTGCCTTTGCCAGCAGGTCGCGGTAGGACACGCCTCTCTGTTCCGCTTCCGGCTGTAGTGTGATCACTACAGCCGTGGTCTTAGGGACGCGGAGCCTAGCCGCGATCTTGCGCTCCCTAAACTGGCGCTGCCGCTCCTGATTTCGGGCCTTTTTGGCCGCCTTCCACCCCTTCTTCTTCTCCCCAACCACCTGCCATCCGGCTTCAGCCGCGGCAGGTGTAGGGGGCTGCTGGGAGGGCGTTGGCGGCGGCGGCGGCTGACGTGCTACCGGCGCTGGCCCACTCGCTGCTGGCACTGGCGCCGGCACAGCCGACGCCTGTGCAGCCGCCTTGCCCTTTCTTCCCTTGGGCGCCTTTTTAGCCGGCACCGGTTTCGCCGGAGCCGGCTTTGGGGGAGGGGCCGCCACTGTCCTGCCGGAGGGCTGGCTGGACGGCCCCGGTCCGGGTGCGGTAGCCGTAGCAGCCGCATATGAGGCTGCCCTCGGACCCGGGACTTCCTTACTTGCCGCCAGGGGGGGGCGCAGGACAATTCCCTCCAGGACGGAGAACCGCGCCTGGAAGGAAGCCAGCTCCTTCCGAACCAGGTTCAGTACCTGGTTCTCCACCGGCTCGGGCTGGCTGGGTCGCTGCGCCTGGCGTTCTCTACTTACGTTATCTACTTATTATTAAATATTATAAGTTTTTAACTGACATAGTCACTAATGTTTATCATTAAAAATGAAAACGGCATAGTTACCATGTTTACTATTTGTTTCAAATTCTTGATATAAAAGGTGGTGTTTGTTAAAGGGAAACAAAATCTGCTTTGTATCATTTTTATTATTGCTTATAAAAATATTTCACAGTAGATTTTATTGGCATTTTCACGGTTTGTGATATTTTTAATTTCATTGATTTCACTGTTTTGTGTGAAAGTGAATGTTAGAGATGGTGAAATATAGGAGGTGAAAGGAAATTCTATTTCCCTTTCAGTAGTTACAGGAGGCGCCAAATCGCTATTGACTTTAGAAGTAGAAGCATGCGGTTCCAGGTAAAACTTGTTAGGAACTGACTCCAAATCCTTTGTTGGACTGTCATTCGCCATGGATGCGTTAAATTCAATATATCGGCTCTAGCATCAGCAAGCAAAGGAGCTGAAGTTCTTCTAAAGCTATGTCCGGGGTTCACCAAATTAGTTCACACCTAGAAACTTGAAACTGGTTATGCCGTACATTTACCCTTTTGATAATTATGAAAATACTTTTGTGGAACGTAGAAGAACGAACGTAAAGAAATACAAAGCATATTTCTTTACTATGTCATAAAATGGACATGAACGGAATAAGAATAAGAATAATTTATTTAAAAAACTTTTACAAAAGTGTACATTTTGGTGCAGTAGTGTTATTTCTCAAACAATGGTATGGAATGGAGTATTGGTGATTTTAACTAGAAGCAATTTGCCTTTCTTCAAGATCTTTTGTTGTTATATTACCAAGTTCCTACGTCTACGTGCACCAGGTATTCCGAATATCAACGCAACTTTTATAGAGATTTAATAAAACACTGCTTAGATAGGTTTAGGTTGTTTACATATGCACATCGTGGAGCGTCAGTCCTATTCAATTCCTGACCTTTGTTGCTAAATACTGACGTTGCCGAGCTTCATTCAAATACTTTTCATCATTAAAATTTGGTGACAATGCCATTGTGAAATAGATTGCATTCTGAACCTAATAGTAGTGCGATAAGAGCCAGTTTTAGAGCAAGTGTATTGAAAGTATATTTTAGAGTTTGCAGATCTGAAGGATGGGTTACTTGTGTGGCTGGGGAAGCGGGAGCAAAGTTTTAATTTGACCTGTCATTCCGATCACCGTTAATAATTATGTTACGTTACCTACATCAAGTTATTAATTAGCAATTGTGTCAGTTCGAATTAGTGCTTAAGAAGTCTTGTATAACTTTGTTTGCACTGAGGTTTCTTCGCGTTTGTCACAGTTGATTACTGGCTACAATAGTATCGTCCATCCTCTAATCGGTAGAACTCTGGAGCTGAAATCAAATCGGCTTAAGTAAATTCCACTTCATCAATCGTTGTTCGTACACTAATTAATGTGTCTAATCGAGAACAAATATCTGTTAGGGAAAGGGTTTTCAATACGTATTTGTATCGTTTTAGGGATAATTGGTAAACTGTCCTTCAATCGTGAGGTTGACGAGATCAGACGTAGCCTTTATGATGTTTATATAAGAACTCATTTATCGATGCTCTTTAATATATTTAAAGATCGTAGGGCACTGTACGACGCTGCTCAAGTAATCGATTCATCATTTTCATAAAGACATTTTTAAAACAAGCAAACAATAATTTAAATTAAGGGTCTCTCTCCTTCTACCAACTTATCTGTGCAGGCGGGAAAAACACAGAACTATAATAAATAAGTAAGTATTATTTATTTCACAAATATATGTACATTTTTTACAAAAATAAATGTACCACGTTTGAAATATTGATGCATTTTTTCTTGACAAGCAGCGCCACCTTAAATGCAAACACACTATACGACGCCGCTTAATATAAACTACACACCACAGTGACATACCGCGGTGGTTTCGAACGAATGCACAATTTCGATCCAGCAGTCTTGTAACAAAAAAAAATGTTCGTGTGCAGGTCGCTATGCTAGTGTCAACCAGCGACACTTTTGATGTTGCGAGGTCGATGGTGGACCAGTCCATAGGCAGTAGCTCCATGTAAGCTACTGGTATTCAGCAGCATCCGGTTAGACTGGAAGCCGACCCCAACATAGTTGGGAAAGGGCTAGGCAGATGATGATAAATTAATTATTTACGAGGTACATCTTTTATATAAAATACTCGTAGTAAAGTTAAGGTACATAATAGTGGAATACTCCAAGCATCTCTGAATGCGATACAGACCAATACAAAAGAAGCAGGGAAAATATATATTTTATTGTATTTTTCTCGTTCTGGTCACGTAGTTGGACGCATTTGGTCACGAGGTTAATATACAAGATGTTTTGACCTCCAGATGATATTAATATCGCTTAATTGAATACAAGAAACGCTCACGTGCTTGTCAACTGATGACTAAGTGACATCCATATCTTTTAACAAATACCGGTCTACTTTTGAATAACATATTTATTTTAGCAACGCAAAATCGAACGAAAAATCTTTTTTGTTCTCAATCAGGCATACAAATATAGATTAAGAACAAAAAAGATTTTTAGGCACGAAATAATTGTTTATAGATTTACTAGGATCTTTAAACTTTATCAAAATGAAAGTCATTTTATCAATGATTTAATCGAAAAAATACTGGATCTAGTTTATTGAATAAAGGTAGGAATCTATGTAATCGTTAATGACCTTGAAAATGAATGTTCAAAATTAACGTACGTTTGTTGGTAAAATAGTTCCACGTTTCAATATAATTACTCAACATTCCCCGCTAATTAAACGATGATAATAGTTCTATCGTAAATTGACACGCCTGTTATCAGCGATTTAATAAAGATAACGTAATTATCTGCAATAATAAAAAACGTTTTAACAAGTCAGCCAGTCAACAGTGTTGACATAGGAGTTAGAGACCGCTATCATAGTATCAATGTTTCAGCTCTGAAATATGTCTTTTGACAGAATTTAATTAAAAAAAAACTTTATCTCAAAGTTCTAATTGCATTAAATAAATAAATAAATATCACTGGACATTACACACAGCGCCATCTAGTGCCACACTAAGCAACGAGGCTTGTGTTGTGGACACCAGATAGTTGATATTTACCACGTAGATACTTTTTGTTTGTAACTTGACCACTACGTACACGCTCAAGCAACACGAGTCTTGCAATAGCATCTCCGGAGATAACCAATTAAGAAAGATGTTTAAAGCATGTCACGTCACGGTGACTGACGTATTGGTAGCAGGTGAAATGCGAGCTTGCGAGCGTGCAAAACGCGAATGGGGCCGAACTGAACCGAAGGGCCTTAAATAGTAAAGGCGCTTGAATGTGAAACGTGTCGCTGAAGTACCTTCTACAAGGTCCCGGCAACATCCATGAGCTGCCACTGATCTAAAGTAAATATAAGAAGGGATTAAGAACCGTCTCCAAAGTAATCTTGTAAGGTTTTTACACTATTTTTACCCCCTGTTGGGCTTGGGGGGTTTTATTGACCTTTTCTGTCTTTGTTTCTAATCTGTCTCCCTTTCCACCGATCCGTTAGACCGACAACATTGTGTAGAAGACAAGAGGGATAATGATGGTTGAGTTTTAATGAATATAATCCTACCTAGCGTCTTAATGAGTCTACCTAACGTACCTTAGTACGTTAGGTAGACTCATTAAGACTCAACCATCATAATCCCTCTTGTTAAATTGGCTCTATGATTCGTATTTTCCTTTTATCAGAAAAGCAACACTTAGGCAGTTTCATCATACCACTAATATCTAAATAAATATCATAATCTATTTCATACGATCGAAAGTCTTTTGAAATTCTTTTTTTTTATTATTTTAATTATATGAACAGGCCTCAATAATGATGTATTTTTATCACTAATTCGGTTTATTAAGTGTTTAAGAACCGTCTACTAAGAGAGGGTAAATTATAACACTACTGGATTGGTACTACACTGTATGCGACAAAGTATAACAAATAATAGGCCAGTAAAAATAAAACATGCTCTTATGCTTCTCATCAAACCCTTCTAACTGTTATCGTATGCTTTTCATCAAACTCTTCTAACTGTTACACATTTCAAGGGGGCAAGTATAAAACAACCACCATATTTCAGCCACGACTCTGACCCAACGGTCTTAACGCATACAGACATGGCCCGACGAACCCCACTTCAACTTACACACACATGTAACAATTTAAATCTTTGACGCAATCACCGTCTATCCAACACCACGACAACTCTTAACACTTATTATTGAATTACAATTGATCTCGCCATGATTCCGTGTCTCGTACGAACATAAAGCTTCTCTTTAAAATCGACTGACATGTTTACCTGTACAATAATAATAAATGTATTAAGAAATATATATTGAAAATCAGATAATGAGAGGTTCGGGTCCTAACGTTATTGCCGTGGCTCCGGTGACGAGCGAAATACGTATACGAAATTGAACGTAAATTCGATCTCATATCAATTTTTCGCAAATATAGAACGCCTAATCCGTTTGTTTAGGAAAGCTTTATTTCCTTGTGTCGGCACACGAATATCTAGAAATACAAAAAAGAAAAACGAACTTGTGAAACATAAGCTAGTCAGCAAGTTTAAAGCAGTGCCCAAGGTTGCCGACCCAGTCGATTGTTTGATATTTTAGGTGGAATTCAACGTTACAAAATACAGAGAAGTTTCTATCCCTAAAAAGATGAAGAAAAGTTTCAGCATAATTTTGGACTTTAAATTGGCTGAATAACAGGAATCGTTCAGTTAATTATAAAAATCATTTTTGTCTTAGGATGGTCAAATTTGATTGATACATACAAAAATATATTATTTGATGATTCAGATGCGTACCTTTTGTGTACATGAAATATAATTTGCTGTCTAGCCTCTACTAATTCTGGCACAAGGGTAAAACTAAGGTCCACACTATATTGTAATCTTCTTGATTATATTCGTAGAAAGGCTCCAACCCTCCTCTGCGCTTACAGCGTCCACTTTCGTAAAATATACAACCTTATTATTAAACATTGTGTAGATATAACCTATTCCAAAAATTTTAGATGAAAGTGTTAACAAATCTGTTCAGGCTAAAGTCTTCGCAATCGCTTACTAAAAAGAGTTCATAACACATTTACCGATAATTAAAAGGGTTCAAGTTTATATCTCACTTCTTTTAGTAACATAATTATTGCCTGTATACCGCGAGTAATTGAAAAAGCGTCGACGAAAATTAAATTAAAATATTTTGTTTCCACTTCTAATAATGTAAAATTTTGGTTACAAATCAAACCAAACCTTAGTAGTTCACGCATTTAAGGCTTAAAATATATTCTATATAAGCTTTGCGAAATAAGTGCGTAGTTCACGCATTTAAGGCTTAAAATATATCCTATATAAGCTTTGCGGAATAAGTGCATTTGGCGTAGTTACAATATTTATTCAATATATTACATGTTCGCCGTTTTAATTCCCTCTGAGTATTTATTTATTTAAACTTCATGTACAAGAGTGGTACATAGGCGGACTTAATGCCACAAGGCATTCTCTACCAGTCAACCTTTCGGTCAAATAGGACAACATTGTGATAGAGTACAAAAAACAAAATAAGAAAAATATCATTTTGTTAAATTAAATTAATATACATACATAAATAGTACATACTAATACACACATTTACATATAAAATTAGATAAACTAATATATATATATTATAATACATAAAAATAGTCCAATATACGAGAAACCACATAATAATCCATGACTAGCTTGGGAGCAATTTAGTCTGACTTAAAATAGCACTTCTGTACTATTCTTTTGAAAACCATTTTGCTTTCTGCTTTTTCTGCGTATCATAACCAGTGACCGGAGTAGGTCGAGTTTTTTTACTAAACTTCAAGGAAATAAGTAATATGTGAAAAAACCCACCGTATAAACTCCAGGAACGAATTAAAAACTCCGAAATGACAGACAAGTTTCTTGCATGATTTCTAACAAAAGAAAAATACAAGAAAACATACTTTATGTGCAATAAAATGCTACAAAACCCAGGAGGAAATCCAGTTTTTACAAAAGACTCGAAACATCTAATATTCTTCTTCATTTTTATTCACCTAAATTGAGCATCTAATATAAAACAAATTCGTAGGTAACTTCGTTTTGAGACCCATATCGATTGAGGTAATCTTTAGACACCATATAAATACCAGGCAATCTAGAATCTTCTAAATCTGCTGGTATCGTATAATGAGTATAGACAACCACACCACAGGCCCGAAGGTACCTAAAATGACGATTCCTACCGGCTTCCTTTCGGGAACAACCACTCTACGTCGTGTCTACTAACTGCTGTAGTTAAATGGTAGAGTACATACATCTAATATAATAATAGTACAGACATTTAATACATCATAGGATTGAAAACATACCAAAAATGCTTACATTTTTTAAGTCAACAAAGAAAACAGTATGTAGCGCCACAATTATCGCTTGGGTGTCAGAATTCAGAACTGAAATTCGTATACGCACACGTGTGACTTTGCAGACGAGAGCACCGTTTTATAGAGAAGTAGGCAAGCCGAATTTTATCGACTTACGATAGAGGTAGAAATAGATAATATGTACTAGAGAACGAGATAGAATCAGTAATGGTTAATTACGTATTTGGTAGTGTTTTTTTTTTAATTTTGTTGGCTTATTAACAATATATAAATTGACTTTTACTTTTAGTTCCTCAGCATTTTAATAAAAAGGAATAAAAATCAAGATGGCACCTTTGAAATTTTCCGGTTTTTTTCGTCATGGGTGTCATTGTCATGGTTTTCGGGATCGTTGATAGCGAAAATAAAAAATGAATGTGATGAAAACCAAAATCAATTATCATTTTTCCCCTAAGATAAATTTTACGCTTCGCCACTGGCACACCATCACGGTTTCTCATTGATTAACGATAACTCGCTTAATGGCTGCCCTTCGTAACAAGCTTAAAATGAATTATAATTTACTTTATTTTCTTTTTAATATTAAATACGTTAACATAATTTTCTTTTTTTTTTTCATTACGAACCAACTTTCTGTCACAAATATCGTCGACTACGCTACCTAGCTAGCAAACTACTTTATTACCTTGGTATTTGGTTTCTGTCACTAAAACCTCATTTTAGCAGTTTATTCGAAGTATTGAAAATCGGAATGTCGTTTTTCGTACTGACGATCCATCGAACATTTGATTATTCCCACATATAAAAATTGGACAACAGACAAATCGTATTTACGACTTTCGGAAAAATAAATTTCGGAATTTTGATTAATTGAATTATGAAAAAAGTTATTTGGAATATCAAAATTCGAAATAAAATATTTCGGAAGATTTTGGTGTTCCCCTTTTCGGCTTCATTAAGGGTCTATTTACACCCTTTATTATTTTATTAATTCGTACCCAAACAACCACAAAAGTGATGTGCCAGACTAATCTTATACCTAGTTGTTGTACAGACATTGGTACTTCTTTTAACTGCGAATGCTTTCGGGTCGCAAGAAAGTTCAGAATGCTTCTTAGTAATGGTCACTAAAATAAAAAGTTGTCGAACTGTCAGTTGGTTTAAATCTACTGTAGGATGTTGTATCGGAAGAAAAGAACGTACCTTTAATATGGCACTTTGGGCTCTCTCCAACTTTAACAAGTGCGTTTTAGCGGCCCCACTCCATGGAGCTGTACAATGAGACAGAAAGGTACTACGATGGTACGGAACCCTTCATGTTCGAGTCCGAGTCGCACGTGGCCGGTTTTTATTTTAACCCATCAGAAGATTAATTTGAGAAAATGTAACCTGAAACGTTGCCGAAGAACATACGTTGTTTACTAATAAACACGTGAATTGGTTTATGGTTAAATTAAAAACACTTTTCAGACAATCTGAAAATTTCTGCGTAATTTCCACTTCTGAAAGGGTGTACGGAAATTGAATTTTACTCACATACACGTGTAAGTTTCCTAGCAGGCAGGTACATTATTAATTTTATTATAGGATAACTGAATGAAAATGTGTCGTGTATGGAACATCATCCTAGAAACGAGATAGCTACGATGCGGAAGTAATCTCCTCTTATGTGTTTGAGTAAAATCTAACGTTGAGAATGAACACTGATTAAAATATAAGTCCAGATAACCTTGTTAGAAAAACATCCCTAACGAACGATGAAAGCTTGGCTAATGAAAACTGAAAGCCAAAACAAGAACCTTAAGCTAGCATTCTGAATCTCTAATATGTTGGAAATCGTAGGGGAAAGTTGGAAAGCACGAACAAGGTCGTGGGCGGACTACAAGTTATTACTTATTGCTTTAGTTGGTCTTGTAATTGCAAGCGCGACTCCTAAGCGTGGTTTCGATTCCTGGGTCGGGCATAGTGTTCTTGGGTTTTACTATTAAGAATTTCACAGTAGTAGCCCGGAGTTTGGAAGTCGGCGGTATGATACGTATCCTTGTGCCAAAGCAAGTGCTGCCTGATCACACTCCGGTCGTGCCTGATTGAGATGAGTGTTTACCTTTGCCTGCACACAGTAATGTTTCCAGCCCCGATGGCTAATCACTGCTGAAATTGTCTGCTGTGACCGAAAATGGCCAGGTTTACACATTCACTTCAGTTGGGAGCAGGGTCTAAGCTACGGGTGGTTAGGGCTCCAGAGACAAGAACCACCCTACAATGCGGGCCGTATCGAAGAGTACTGTGTTCTAAATCAGGTTCTTGGTTTGTTCCAACCAACAACAAACAGTCAGTTATTATTAAGATCAATATAAAATTTGAGATGTAAAAATAACCTTAACCGATTCAATACAATCCACTAAAAGACGATATTTCATAATTAAAATTAAAACATATAAATAATTAAAACATAAAATATATATTTTCATAACGTACGCTCTTAACGAAAATGACCAGCAAAAGTGCTAAAGTACTTACCATCGACGGCAATCGATTACTTCCATTAACATAACAAAAGCTGATCGAATGTGATGCACGTCACAACATGTGTACGGAACTCAGCGCGAAAGCGTTTCGGTCACGCGATACGAATTTGCCAGCCTGTGTGCCAATTATACATGGTAGTCAGCCGTATTCAGGGGGTCGATGATTTTGCACGAATTCGGGCACACGATGAATTTATTACACTACGAGTAATTTGTATGATTGATGAAGATTGTCCGAAGACGGGCCATAATAAACCCCGTTCTTTTAAGTTGGGTCGTTTGTCGCAATCGAATTCGGGCTAACGACCAAGAGTAAATGTGACATACTCCCCGTTCACGACCACAGTCGATGTGACTTTTCCCGCGACTTGCCTCGAGCGACGCGCACGTGCTTCATTTTGTTCCTTCGCGCGAGTGTAACTTCGCCGTTACGACGCTTGGCTTGCACTTGTGGCGCTTGGTCGGTACTGGCACGTTGACTACTCTCAGCGAAAACCCTGACACACGACTCCCGCAGTGACCGCGATGAATTTTCCTCGGTCTTCGAAAATTCTTTAAATAATCGGAAGCTACATTATCCCTGAGTGTCATTAGCTATTTAATACGTACTCGTTGGATAATTTCCGCCCATAATGCGAGCGAAGCTGCAGGCATAAGCTAGTTCATAATATTTTCCTGGTCTGATAAAACTGCATGTAACTTTGATAAAGGGAATTGAGAGGAACATGTCGACTTTGTTAACGGTTCGTTTACTGTTCAACGAGATTTAAATTAAATTACTTACTAACTAGTTCCTGTTCCTGCACCAGCAATGTAACTAAGCCACTTTTAACACGTTTCACGTGGAGCATCATAGTCTGTGGTATTTGTGGCAAGCCAGTATTGTTAAATATAGCTGCAAATATTTGGGCATTAGCTAAATGAGACCACAAATGTGATGAGCGATACTGGACCTCATATCACACCATATAATGTAAGTACTTAACGCTTTGAGATCGCAACTTTTGTAGGCTCTCGTGTTTTATTCCATGAAATAGTAACATTTCACTTGAGGATAATGCAGCAGTTACAGCGGTTTCAGAGTAGCGTATTTTTTCGCTCGCATTAGCTGCGATTTGTTTACACGCACATATATTTTACGCTTCAAAAAACCGAATGCGCTTACCCCGGCGTGTTCACGCGGCTTGAGTGGGCACGCGGAGAGATGTCTTTTGCGACTTGCGTTTATAATATGAGTCTATAAGCGCATCAACGTTTGTACAAGTTGCGCGTGTAGCGAAATGCGTCCTTATACGCGCCTACGCACGCTTCCAAAAATAATGGTTATTATATAATAATGGATATTATACGCGCCAAAAATAAACTATACATACAACGACCCATCAAACTATTTCCAGTGTGTAATAGCAGATGTTGCAGCTTTCAGTAGAGGGTGTACGTACATTATAGCATTTTTAGGCCAGGCATTTAGCTCTGACAAATCTCGCCCGGTTTGAGCAGTGACAACATAGGAAGGCTGCTTACCGATTTAACTACGTGGATTTTATATAAAATTCATTTGGGAATCTGGTGTCCTAGGTTTACCTTAACCTGAAGTTCGCATATTTTGTAGTTCTGATTAAATAAATTTTTATACTGCTTTTGGGTTTATGTTTACTAAGTGGTTTTTTTTAGTACAATCAAAGCAATACTTTTTTTGGTATCTATCAGTTTATTAAGTACTTCGGTTTATTACAAGGAGAAGGTTTTTTGCCACACATATTCAGTGTACATTTATTTGTACTATTTGCCCAAATGTCCGTTATTTGGTATTGTTCGTTGTTTCGTTGAGCTCCTTGAGCTATAACTTGAGCTACACGATAACTGACAAATTGTTGCACTGACTGGACAGGTCCACTCAAATCTGTGTGGTTCTTTCTTCAAAAGACCTTCTCAGACACTAATCTGCATAGTCCTCATGTGAATTGAGCAAGATTCTGTCTGGACTCCAAAAGAGATTTGGACCTCTGTGTTGGTTTCGGCTGTTTCTTCTCAGAGTTGTCAGGTACGAAACACCGGCCCCAGCTTGTTTTAAAAAAATTACGTGGGGAAAGTGTTTGTTAAAACCTTACCTGGGAGTCTTATCGAACTAGGTTTAGTGTTATCGGCTCTATGACTATAAGTTCTTGTGGTAAAATAAATATTCTTCTAGACTACTGGATATATTCGATTGAATTTTTGTATGTGGACTGGGAACGTCATGAGGTATTTTATTGTTGTATTGTCGGGTAGGGTGGCACCCTGTATAATTTTCGCCGATTCGTATGTAGTTTAGATATTGGAGATTAATGTCAATATTTTAAAACCACATACAAAATCTCAGGTGCGTTTACACACATCAGTGTGATGAAACGAACAAAGTAATTGATGCGTGTTTTTTCAACAATATGGCAATACAAATATTATTTTATGTAAAAGGTTGTAAGTTGAAGGCATATATTTTACATCGGACTATTTCATATCGAGATCACTCCGCGCTTGGGAAAGTCCACGGGCAGTCTCAAAGTCCAGCTTCACCGTAACGCCTTGCTGGTATCGTATTACCCTATCTGGGTTGTTGAGTTTAGACAGACAATAGTTAGATGCTCCATTTTTTTTTTACGTATGACCACTCGCAGTTGCAACTCGCTAAGGTGGCTTGACTGCTTAAATAAATAGTCACTAAGGGCACCCCTGTGGGGTTTGGGCCTCGGCTTAGTGCGTCATTGAGGGAAGGGCAGCAGGAGTCAGGCTGGGTCGGATCATTATTTGGGGAATTTAACGCTACTTGCTCAGCGTTGCGGGCTGGCTCGTCGAGCATGGGTCGGGCGATGATGTTACAGGGAGGTCGCGGAGGGCCTCGTCGGCGGGGCCGGATTCGCGGTTTCTATCGGTTCTTGTGTCTGTCTTTTCTAAGTGTGCGTGTTTTTCTGTGTGATGGGATCATCGGGTGTCAGCAGGGTGAGCCTAGGTCGGTGAATCCTGGAGATAGTAGAGGTGGGTGATTTTCGGCTTATTGAAAAAACCCTTGGTGAGACGTTTCATGCGCTGCTGGATGGTAGGGATTTTGTGGTCAAGATGGAGTTGCTCATTCCTGACGAACCACGGGGCTCCCGTGGCCCGTCGTAGGAATAGGTTTTGGAGGGTCTGCATCTTATGGAGATGGTAGGGTTTGGCGTGTGCGAACACGGGGCACGCGTATGTCATAATAGGTCGAATGCACGCGGTGTTAATACGCAATTTGCACTTGATTGACAATTTGCTGCGAGCATTCAGCACAGAGTGGAGCCTACCGAGAGCGAAGGCGGCACGCGAACGTACCGTCTTAATGTGCTCTCTGAAGTTTAGGCGCCGGTCGAGGATGACTCCCAGGTATCTGACTCGCTTCTCCTAAGGGATCGGCTTATCAAACATGGTGATCGGTTTAGGAGTGGGGGGGAAGAGTTGACGGGGGCTAGAGAAAAGTACCGCCTGGCTCTTGTCGGGATTAACTTCTATTCTCTATCTCCGGAACCAATCGCCTAAGGCGTTTGCGGAAGTTTGGAGGGTATGGGCGACTCTAGTGGGACTCCTGCCAGAGTAATAGATGGCCGTGTCGTCAGCAAAAAGGGCTAACTGTGCTACTTTACTCCTTGGGATATCGCTGGTGTATAACGTGAAGGCTAATGGGGATAGCACCGATCCCTGAGGGACGCCTGCGCGTATCGGATGAGTTAGATGCTCCATGACTGTGTAACACTGATATTTAGCTGCATCCGATTAGACGTCTTGAAGCCTACTCAAATATAATTACCTACATAGTTTAGAGAAGGCCAGGTAGATGCTGATTTCATGTATGGTTGAGAAACGAGATTGACATCTATTCGTGATAATTCACAATGAAAAACTGTCACTTCACTTTTGGACACTTACCTAACTTGCTTCTTAAACTGAATACGTGCAAATGCAAATCAGCCCTAACGAGTTTCCCCTACCTGTTAGGGACCCGAACATCAAAATGAAAAATCTTGGAATTGAAGCCTTCTACGGAGACAAAGAACGTTATTTGTATTCATTTACAAGAATAGATTTATAAGAAGTTGACCATTGTGAATAGAAACAATACTGTTTGCTACATTTTTAGTAACGTGCGTTTTGTCTGTTCAGTGTGCGGCCTTTCGATTTCTCTAAATTATCGACGTGTTATAAATTTTAGCTTTTGTAGCTTTAGCTGGGCTTAGCCGCATACTAACGGAAATAATTCCATTGGACCGTCGACCCAGGTCATGGTCTTCCTGTGTGCCAACATCAAAAACTGTTCAGTCGCTAAGTCGTGAATTGTTCAAGGTCAGGCAGACAGCGTTCCGCTCTTTAGCATAATTTCCAAACAGGTATTAAGTCCTTTGTGAAAGTTAAGAGTACTATAAAGGTAGGAGTTATCATAACTTTCTGAGTGTATACCATACATATACATTTATCACTTTATTGCTCGTAAATGCACGTCTATAAGACTAAAGATCTTAATCCACATAAGATTTGCCATTGTTGCTGATAAGTCCGTTACATTTTAATTCACAGAAAAACCGTAAAAAAAACTCACATACATTTACAAAAAGGATTATTTTATTCTACACATTTTTTTTTTTATCTTTTGTTCTGGTTAGTGCTGATAAAGTATTTTAAGAACGTTTTGGAATGAGCAGGAGTTATTTTACGCATTTACGGAAATCAGGCTCCAAACGTGAGTTTAATATTTGCAGAATAAGTAAGCCCGAGATAGAAAAAGCTAAAACACATAGAGAGAGAGCTGCCTTTGCCCAGCAGATGACAGGCTTAGAGTATCGGTATTAGAAGAATTAAACAATTTTTTCAAAACATCTTGCTTTTATTTTTTATTTGAGAACCGGGCTGGTGATGATTCAAAAAAAAATCCTTTTTTTCACAGGGGATTCAGATTCCGAGCCGGTGACATCCCTTGGAAAAAAAATTTCCAATGGGGTGACAGGCCTAATAACCAAGATGAAGTCGTCTCCTCCGGAGCCGGCACCAGTGGTGCCGGAGCTGCTGGTGAACAACCCCATCTTGCATCACTTCGAAATCGCCACGGAGTGTAGCAGCACTGCGGGACCTGGACTCTGCTGGCGCGTGCACGAAGCAATCCGGAAGGACGATGGAAAGGTTAGTGTGCTAACTTAAAGCTTTTCAATATCACGTCTTGTTGGCCACCGCATAAGTACTTTAATGGCGATAACAGCTAATTCCAGTCCTGGTTTTGACCATTTATGTCGCATATTTTGCGCTTTTACAAGGGAAGCAAAGCCAAAAAATTGGTCTTACAGCACATGTAAAGGAAAAAATCTGAATCTGATGGTAAATATGTAGTTTAAAAAACAAAATACCTTCAAGTTTATACGGAACCCTCGGTGCGCGAGTGCAACTCGCACTTGGTCAGTTTTTTTACGTTTTTATCGCGTCACTTCGTCAAAAAAGTGCACAAAAGATATGAACTTCAACATCTTTAAAGTGCATTTCTCAAATCATATTTGCGGCTCAATAAAACCTCACACACAATTGGAATTTCCGCACGAGAGACCTTGGAACTCACAATTCTCGGGTTTCTTCCCTTTACTGGTTGATATTTTTGAATAAGTTTCCAAAGAATTGTTATTCTTTAAGATCCTGGAATTAACTATTAAAATACGTTCTGACAAATAACTCGTTTGGATGATTGTCTGTAAAATAACTCAAGGAATTTCTTGTTGCCGTTGGAAGTGGAAATATTATTATTATGGTGCAGACTTCTTGATCATATGTATTTCCTGTATCATGTTTCAAGCATCGTTAATTTAATGCGAGAGAATGAAAAAAGATTATGTGATAAAAGTTTAAGTGCAAAAGTAGATTGCTACATAAAATTAGGGAAATAGTCATATTAATGTTCCCACTGCTGGGACACAGGCCTCCTCACTATGAGAGGGAAAAAGTAATGAAACTCAAAACCAGGAAACCAATATTTTGTCAACGTATGCAGCAAACGGATAAATTATAATATTTTCACTTCTCATGCTCTAAAAGTACGCCAATATACCCCTACGAAGCGGGACTAAAGTGACCACTTTAGTCCCTAGGGAGTAAAAGTAATTCGTTTTTAATTTCCTTCATGTGACATAGACAAACTCAAACAGCCAATACCTAAATATACTATTATCTGTGGAGTGTGGACCATCTTCATTGCGAAAATGTTGAGAATTTTAGTTCCATGGTTTTTCCGCAAGGGAAGGTGGCGCCATATGTTTTAAATTGTTAATCTGTGACTGGTTTAGAAGAGAAACTGACCGCGAAAATTTCAGAATTTTTGTCGAGTGTAAATTTGTTCGGTTTTAAATAAATTTATGAAGTATATCCAGTGACAGTGAAGAGTTTGACGTCGAGCAAAGAGCAAAAGACTTAATAGATACCTAATCTTTTGCCGCCAAAATCGCGGCAGATTTACCTAAAAACTCACGAAAGTTAGTTAAGTTATGTTATGTCTATGGACTGGAGGAATAACAAATGTTTTTGTACTAAATTGACTATTTTTCTCGCACTCAAAGTGAAAAGTACAGTTTGCACCTCGAGACTAAACGCCAACTTAATATACCCTCGGTTTCATTGACTCCCTCACACGCTCGGGAGTCAAACCACCTCTGGTATATAATGGCTTCGTTTAGTCCCTCGATATAAAATATACTATTGTCACTGCACACAAATTACAATGGAAGAAACTTATTAATTATTAATCGGCAGAACAAATTAATATATTCAACAGATTTAATACGTAATGGCTGATACACATTTTGGCGGGCACACACAGTAACGCAAAAATCCTTTTACAACACATAAGAACTTTATGTATGAGCCATCGCACACTGCAAGCGGACCGCATCTGCCGACGGACTTTTTTGTATTGGACTCTGATGTGTTAAGATCCGATGAGGTTGTAATGTGCGCTTGCCTTAAAATGTACTACATCCAACTGTGACTCAGAAGGTCGCATGTAATCGACTCAAGCACGTTTCTTAATACGTAATCAATTGACACGGGAATACCAAATAAAATCACACTAAACTAACAGATACTTATCTGTAAGCTGATGACGTGGTAATGGTGGGTTTGTAAGAGAAGTTTAGGTGTTGTTTAACATTGTACTTTAAAGCTTTGAAAGACAGCTCAATTTGAATTGAGTCATTCGTTATCAGTACACTAACAGCCAACTTGCTGTTTAAGCAACCTTTCACCGAAATTCACTCTCTCGACTTGTGATCAGTGGGTAACGCGATAACGAGGGAAACGGATAACAGTATCAGTCATGGATACAACTTGCCGTGATCCGTGGCTAACGTGATCTGATACCGTGATCGGTGACGACAAACCCCATTTTGGATTGATCCAGTGAAATATGAACACTGACCACTAAAATGGACTCGCAATGCAATATTCAGTAGACGAGTGCCAAGAGATTTGTACTGAACTTAAATTATTACATTTTCAGCTACAAATAAAAAGTGTAGCTATATTTATTTCGGAATGCGACATTCCGAAATAAATATAGCTACACTTTGTGAACATTTGAAACGTACGGAACGTTTAAAATGTTCATGTAATGCAAATAACAACAATGACCCAGTGTGCACCGATTTTCGGTCACACGGTTGTGCACCACATATACCTACAGCTTACAACCTTGCGGTGTTGGTTGGAGCAACCTGCGTAATCATTGCCTTATACGAACCTTGTTGTCTCGTAACTGTGTGCACCTCGTACTTATACACGGAAAGCGTAACAGGCAAAAACCGGCCAAGTGGGAGTTGGACTCGCACACCGAGGGTTCCGTATAAACTAGTAGGTATTTTGTTATTAAACTACATATTTACGGTTTTCAGGCGATGAATTAAGGTAACTCCGTATTCGACGAATCACTAAAACTGGACTCCGGTTCGGTCCCCCTCACCAGCTATAGAATTTGCGTTTGTATGATTTCATTGCACATTTTACCCTTTACGTAAATCAGATCGATGTTACGTAGACACGTAAATATGCCTGCCTAGGGATGCAGCAAGATGTATTTGAACCTGACTACGATAAAATCAATAGATATTGTGAAATACTAGTGAAACCAACAACAACAAACATCATTATTATAGTTCGTACAATATTTTTTTAAACCTAATTACAGGTTTTCACGAATAACAAAGAAATTGAAATAGCGACTATTACTTACTCAATGGGAAACCAATCACTATCACTACATACATATTATTATAAAACAAAGTCGCTCTGTCCCTATGTATGTATGCTTAGATCTTTAACTCGGCGATGAATTAAGGTAACTCCGTATTCGACGAATAACTAAAACTGGACTCCGGTTCGGTTCCCCTCACCAGCTATAGAATTTGCGTTTGTATGATTTCAGTTTCAGGTAAAAGTTTGTAAAGAAATCACGTGCACATTTTACCCTTTACGTAAATCAGATCGATGTTACGTAGACATGTAAATATGCCTGCCTACGGATGCAGCAAGATGTATTTGAACCTGACTACGATAAAATCAATAGATATTGTGAAATACTAGTGAAACCAACAACAACAAACATCATTATTATAGTTCGTATGAACACACACACAATATTTTTTTAAACCTAATTACAGGTTTTCACGAATAAAAAAAAATTGAAACAGCGACTATTACTTACTCAATGGGAAACCAATCACTATCACTACATACATATTATTATAAAACAAAGTCGCTCTGTCCCTATGTATGTATGCTTAGATCTTTAAAACTACGCAACGGATTTTGATGTGGGTTTTTTAATAGATAGAGTAATCACTCTATCTATTAAAAAACCCGCATCAAAATCCGTCCAATTGAATCCAATAGGAAGGTTTAAGTATATATTTTGCGGGCGGGCGAAGCCGCGGGCATCATACGTATATAATTAAGGATTACATAACTCTTCCGGTGTAAATATGGTGCTGTTTCACAAACGAAGGGGCACTTAATATTTTTGTGTTCATTAATAAAGCAACTGATGGACGCTTCTGAAGGCGCCAAACTCTTAGCCCAATTCTGAACTAAATAAATTTAGATTGCCATCCACACGCTTGAAAGAAAAGATAGCAGTTTCACACTCGTCTTAAGTCGTATGAACAGGTGAGTGACGATTTGACGAGTGAAGTTGATCATCGTCATTGGCTTTGACCGTTTTTTTTAAACCCGTATCTTCAAAATGCTTAACTGTAGGTCCCCGTTACAACCTCTTCTCACGTCTGATCTGCCTGCGCTTTCAGCGTGTGGCAATCTCCGTTTGCCAATTCTGATGGCTGTAGTGGCGGTACTGTATTTATGAGGTTGACATGTTTTTTCATGCCAAAACCAAACAATTATTTAACAAACTTAATTTTAAGTATTTTGGCGACGGAGCTCTGATCGGGTGAAAGTAGAGAAAACGATTTTTTCCAGATAAAAGTTTCACTATATTGCAACATTTGTGATTAAAATGATGATAAATAAATTTATCATACTCGTTTTTACAAATAATGCTTATTTAATTGTAAACATAGAACAAAGCATAAAGTTAATAAGGAAGCTTAGGTGTAGTTGTTTGCTAGACTAATAACTAGAGTAAAATAGACTAATAATAAAACTTAACGTTTAATTACACTTAACGTTTAATAACACTTTGCTGAAGAGAAACCAGACGCTTGTGATAGGTTTCTGTGAATTTTGTAGACTTTAATACTATAGACCAAGGCTGCTCAACTTAGTTTGAAAAAAAAAATCTTGAAGCTACGCATAGTTTAATAATCTTTTTTGTGATAATAATTTATCAATGTACTTTTTTGCATAAAAGATCAAGAACAACCAACAGGCATTAGAATCCAAGAGCGAGCAAAGCGAGCTTCATAACTTTAAGCACCTCGCCTCGAAAATGTTAGTTTTTCTTACCATTATCAGTTATGCTACAAGACTGCAAGCTTATAAAGAGTGCTTGTATCACGTAAAAAGCGAGTGGCAGACTAGAAGTTAAGAAAAGCGGCGTGAGCCTCTCTCAATCTCGCCTGGGGCCATTGCTCTCGGGGTAGAAATACTCCACTGTTTCAGTAAAACTGTATCAATAGTGGTTTCTGGATTTCTGTAACTTTTAGCTGGCTTGTTGAGGATGGGTTCTTAGCAAGCAAAATATTGCATCCGATCGGGATTGAAACTCTGACATCTGTTCTCAAAAGAATGTCATCAAATTACTGCTTTTGGTGGGCCACTTTGAGTGCATTTTGTGTGGGCTACATAGGCCCGCGGGTCTGGAGTTGAGCAGCCTTGCTATAGAAAATGCGGTACAAAATTATTAATAATAAAATGTAATTGTTTTTTTTCGAATATACTTAATTTATACGTATGTATTAATTAAGTATATTCGAAAAAAAACAATTGGGTGAAAATAAACGTATGTATATTTTCACCCATTTGTCATTACCTCAAGGGAGTAGGCAAAAACTACAAAATAATAATAATTTATTATCAGAAAAGACACATTTAAAGTTTCACAAAAACAATTTTAAATAAAAATTAGCATTTCAGACAAAAGTGAATCATTGGTGCCTGTACGCCTTCCAGAATAGCTTACACAAAAGAAAATATAATCGAACGTGGTACAAAGTGAACTAGTCTAGTAGTAAAGATATATAGTAATAAAAAAATAAAGTAAAAGTAATTTAAAAATAACAAGAAACAATTAATACTATAAACTAAAATTAAATTAAAATTATATCAAAATTGAATTAAAACATGCCACCTGTTCCAATCTCTAAGGATCGTATCTAGGTACTCCTTTTGCTTCACGCCAGTTGCATAATCACCAATAAGGTCAAGGATCTTAATTAAACTCTCGTTTATTCCTTTCCTAACACCTGTTGATAAACCGGGAAAATTGCAGTTATTTTAGCTGGACTGCATCATTGCACACATAACGTTAGCATTATTAAAAATTCAGGAGAAAGGTACACTTTCTTTTGCAAAAGTAAACTTACTTTCTTTTGAAAACAAACTTCGAAGTTATTTTAAATGCCTGTTTTATTTTCCAGTGTATCGCGACGCATACTTTACCATGGATTCGGTACATGACTGAAGAGTCATGTACTGAATCTATGACAGGTCCTCACCTATCATCATCATCCACAGCCTGAATTCACCCACTGCTGGGTATAAGGCTCTCTTAGTTGTGTCATTTTAATCTATTTATGAAAATCCAGCAGGATTGAAGTTTTTGAACAATCTTCTGTTCAGTACATTTTGATTATGCAGGTGTTGCGCTTTTGTATGGAACAACAGATTTTTTGTTAATAATTAATAACCGAAACAGAAAAGTTAGGTAAAAGTTTTTTTTTGGAACACAGAAAGATATGTCTTGATTTACATGGTTTGTAGGGCACTTAGCAGACATGAATAGCAAGTTAAGTGCGAGACATTGAGCTGACCTCCTTTCAGGAACTAGGGCCGTGTAACTCAGCCATATTTTAGCGAGCTTAACGACCTATAGCCGGTACTGGACACTTACAATAGCTTATAAAGTATACTTAGCAATACAAGTACAAGTAGAGGAAGACCAAATAACACACTGTGTAAAGAATCAAATGACTGCTGAGATGACGAGTCATAGATGTATGCCGGCCGCAACTGAATATTGAGATTAGGACAGGGCAAGAATGATTAACGTTGTAGAGCAGACGACTCACATATACAGAGTAAGATTGTTCTACCTATTCAAAGCATAACTTAATTGAGTCATACAAATAAGATAAATGACAGTCTATTCCCCAATTTTTAACCCAAAACCCATTACTGAAGCGGTCAAAGTACCAAAGTGTATTGCATGATGCATTCTGTCTGCACTACCGTTGTCCGAAAATCGTCGTACACACCAGATTGAGGGGTAAATAATTTATATGTTCATAACGTTCATAACATGCTACGAGGTGTTTCGGGACATGACTTAGCCTTTAAGTGTTTAGATCAATGCTATCTCGAAGCCAACCAGCACGGGTCAGTGTAGTGGATTATGGCTGACAATCGCAGAAAGGAGGCCTTTGTACCAACAGTAAGACTGGCACTAATGTTTATAGGCATACAATATAATCACGTGAGGTCCGAACAGGCATCAGAAAAAAAAACAAGATCAATCACGATACCCCCCAGGATTCCTCCTGGACATTATGACAATCACGTGTATTTTTCGACAAAAAATGGACTAAATATTAGATGTACAAAGGGAATTTAATTCGAGGGACTAAGTTGGGTCCCGAGAGTAGAGAAGGATTCTGGAGTAGAATCCCGAGCGTAGCAAGGGATTCTAGAGTAGAATCCTGAGCGGAACGAGGGATATAAGAACCGGGGTGGGTTTATTCTCTCTTTTACTCACTGCGTGAATAAAAACATTTTGAATTTGGAACAATAAAACGTGCTGACAAGAATATAACACCGAATTTCGAAAATAGCTTTTTGAGATTGACCAAAGGCTTTACGTACTTTTCGACGCATGGAGGAAACAACTCGGTATGTAATGAATTTGTGGTCATCCATCCACAGACCGACCTTGGTAAGCGTGGCTCAACCTGGAGATCGACCCGATTGGCTGTTATTATGAACCCACGAGAAATATAAATACTGTTCTTCTATTTATTTTCTCGCAGTCCTTGGTAAAAAGTAGAGTACACAACTCGGGAAAAAACCATCTCTCATCATCATCTCGGTTCTTGTATCCCTCATTCCGCTCAGGATTCTACTCTAGAATCCTTCGCTGCTCTCGGGATCCAACGTAGCCCCTTGAATTAAATTCTCTTTTTTTACACTTGTTGTTTAATCTACTATTTCTTTATCAAAGTAATAGTTGGTTTTATGGAGAACGTGAAAGTTAAAAGTTGTGATTTTACTAATTCTAGATATCTTTACCCGTCGAATAAAATCTACGCCAGTGTGCGCAGTTGTGGCTTAAAATAAACTTAAATATCTGCCTGCTGACGCATCAATTTGTATGCATGTTTGAAATATAACAAATTCATTCTCGTCGTTTTTTATTTAATTCGTTATTTTAACATGAGTAGGTAGATAACCCACCTACCGTACCCTACACAGGATGTAAACCAACTCTTCACGAAACCGTCAACCAAGCATTCTGTACATCAAACTAAGTAACTCTACGCAATGGTCCATACTATAGAGACAAGAACAAAAAAAAAATTGCAATAACAGGGAGAACAAGTGCCTTTCGGCTCCTACCCCGCCCCCGGTCTATTTAGACCCTTTATATAACTACATATAGATATTTCAGTCCAGTGTGTTTGTTTTGCGGTAAAAGCCTCTAGTAAAATGCTGTCTGTCCATTCGCTATGTATATTAGATACACCTGAGAGAATGTAACCTAGATCCAGATAGGTTTATGTTTAGACCGGCCTTATGCACTATGCAGGGACCTATCCACTATTTTATTTTTATAATGTAAGTGTATTTTAACACGCTGTTTTTAGCTCCACTTAATTAATTACTTAAAACTAATTTGGCCCACTTCTCGGTTTCCGAGTGAGCTGCATATTTAGTTTGGATGACAATGCATGGTTAAGTAAGTGACGATAATCGAAGAACAATGGCCATAATGTATTTCAGCCAATACCTATTGTAACTTGATCGACTTAACTATTGGAAATACTGTTCTGGTTGGAAACATTGCCTATATTTACCCGACTGCGCCAGAAGGAGGGTTATGTTTTTCGAGAGTATGTATGTGTGTATGTATAATTGTTTGGCACGCACTGTGGCCTTAACGGCTCTATGGATTTTAGCTTGAGAGGTGTCGTTAGATTCGTATTTACTGTGAGAGTGACACTGAGTATATCAAAATAAAAAAAAACAAAATGGCGGATTTTTGGCGCAAAATTGAAATGTTTGGCACGCTCTGTGGCCTGAACAGCTCGATGGATTTTAGCTTGAGAGGTGTCGTTAGATTTGTATTTACTGTGAAAGTGACACTGGGTATATAAAAATAAAAAAAAAACAACATGGTGGATTTTTAGCGCCAAATTCAAATGTTTGGCACGCTCTGCAGCTTGAACGGCTCGATAAAGGGCTCATCATGAGGATTTTAAAATGGTATATCTAAGTAACTGAAAAGTGTAAAATAAAAAATTAATTTAAAAAATTAAAAAATCCGTCTGCATAAAAAATAGCTAATAACTTAAAAAAAAACTGAAAAGATAAAAACAAGGTCAAAAACAGGACATATTGACTGCAACAGTCGGAACCCATTAAATAATCTAGACTAAAATCATTACATCCAATATGGGTCCCGACTGTATTTTTTATGCAGTCGGGTTTTTTCAATTTTTTAAATTATTTTTTTTACATATTTAGTTTGAAGACTTTTTCAGTATGTATTGGGTGATACTTATATTGTGTCTTTCGCACGAAATTATACCAAAAAACTAAATGATTGATGATTTTATTTTCGATTCAAAAATCGAAACAAATTGAAAAGATTTACTTTCACTAGACCTTTTGCGTCAGGCTTGCTTGTATGTACCTTAAGTTACAAGCACAAACGAGATACGACGCGTCGTAGAGATGCGGAAAATATGCCTTAAAGTGGAAAGAAATTTGCCACACCTGTGGTTAAACACTTCAGAAACATAATGTTTGCTAAAATTCTTACCTTACAGCTATTCCCATGTAAATTACGCTTAATATTAAAGTGGTTAAAGATAACATGCGTTTTGGCTTGAGACTTTATAATAAATTTTTCGTTAAACGGTGGTTTTTTCAAGCTTATTATTATTAAGTAGATACTTATTTACTAAAACTTAGATCATATTCAAAGTTTACTTATCTACTGTGTGTTTACACACTTAAAAATATTGCTAATGCAGGTACTTAACATTATTATGAGATATATAATTATTTAATTTATTATAGACAGAAATGCTTTCAGGCAGGCCCTACCTTAGGGCAAAGTGACTAACTAGTGTTAACTTTTAACAAGATCGACATTGGTTATTTGACGACACGGTTGGCGCAGTTGCTAAACGATTGGCTGCTGCACTGTGTTTCAATTCCCGAAACAGCAAGACCCGAAAACAAGTACGTGTAGACGTACTTGTTTTCGGGTCTGGCTGTTTCTGTATAATATGAGTAAATGTTTTTAAACGCCACATGAACAACACAATACAGGAAAAATCCTAGAAAGAGGCAAATTAAACAAAATAATTTCCTGTAGCTACTGTCAATTCAGTACATTTTCGATATTTTATCATTGTTTTCGATGAAAGCAACACCCTTGCTCATAAAATGGCTCTAATTTCACCGCAATTAGGAACATAATTATTTTATTGGTTGAGTTGCTTTGTTCTTAAAAAAGTTTCGATACAAAAAAGATCGTGTTCAATAGTACAAAAAAAAATAGTGTACCTAATATTGCTTGCTCATTTCATGCAACTTCGTATTTGAATAGACAATTTCAAATAGTACGTTTTTAATAAATAAAACTTTCACTCCAATATAACTTTTGTTTTCTCTGTAATAAAGAAAACTTTGAATTTCCCATTTTGTACGTGGCTAAAACGCTATCCGCGAAAAGCCAATAAAAAGAAACCTCGTTATTTTAGTCTTTGGCCGGTCACCATTGTTAGATGCGTACGCATAGGAAAACTAATTAATTATTCCCAAAATTGTTGTTTTCACTGTTGAAAAATATTTTTTTGTATTATTTTCTTCACAAGTGTGTTGAAACACGTCGTATGATACACGTGTATATTGATGACTACCGTCCTCGGCTCTTATAAGACCCAATCAATGGCGCCTCAGCGTTATCACCAACATTATTCACTTGTACCATAATGTACTATTATAAAATACGTGGCAGCTACTAAGAAATTCCTAACGGAAAAACCCAGTCTGGAATAGTGCTCGGTTGATGGCAAAAGGTTTGACTTTAACATGGGACTTAAACATGACTGGAGAAACGAGGATGTATTATTAGGTACCCCTCTGCCTAACCCTTTGGAGGTTAATGTCTTTATTCTACCGTTCCCTCAAACCAATATTCCCATCTCAATTTTACTTAAAACAACTTAAACCTAAGTAAGTATCTCTTCTAAGTAAGATTTTCCTCTGAGCTTGGTAAACGAAGCGCTAAGCAACCTGTTACTTCTCCGTGTTAAGTTTACTTAATACTTGTTGACTAAGTAAACAAAATTTTCGAGTATAGAGATCTTACTTAGCAGCCATATCTAACTATTGCGGCTATTTGTAAAGTAGCCCAAGTGAAGAGGCTCTATATACTTGATTGAGCTTTCATTTGGTGAGTAGATGGTTCGTGCTGGACAGAATTGCCTCTGTATATGGCATTGAGAGCTTTGATTTAGAATGACTAAATAATGAAAACGCTTTGATTGAATTCTCTTTAAATAAATATTAATAAATTAAGAATTAAAAGAGAGAGAGTGCTATTAAATCCAATTGAGCTCATTTAACAAATTGTTTGTACGGATTTTTTTATTTATCTACAAACTGCAAAAGTGTTTGTATGGAAACACTCTTATTTTTTAACTATACAGCTCTTTTATAAAAAAAATACCATAAAAACAATATTTTATGAGCAATTAAAAGAAGAAAATTAGGTTTATCTATCAACATTGAACGCGTATACAAAGTTTCATACCCGTGCTATTAACCGCAGTCAGTTCTCTCGTGAAGAACCGATCTTGGCAGCAGGATCAAAACATGTCTGTCATAAAAATATATTGTCACCAGAACCAAAGGTGTGTGCAAAATTTTAGCTCAATCAGATACCAACAAGTGGTCGAAAAATGGTTTATAATTTTTAAAGCGGATAGCTTACCTACATATTACATACATACGAACAGTGCAAGTTAAATAAAAGCGTATAAGAACCTGATGCAATAATAAATTCTCAGTATTATATCCTATTAGCTTCTGCCATCGGTTTCAACCGCGTGAAGTTTGATAATTGTCCCATGGGATCTTACTACCGGGATAAAAAGTATTCTATGTGTTAATCCAGGTTATAAACTATCTGTGTGCAAAATTTCACAGAAATCCGTTTAGTAGTTTTTGCGTGAAAGAGTAACAAACATCCATACATCCATACTCACAAACTTTCGCATTTATATTATTAGGACTAATTCTGCTTACAATCACATAACATCGCAAACAAGTTTTATTTCAGTTCTGTCTTTACAGATCGACCTCAAGCCATACTAAGCTCTAATGAGATTTCAGCTGCTACACACAGATTTCCATGGAAGTGTAATCATTGAAATTAATTAACTTACAGCGAAGTAGTTTTTTTCTTCTTTTTAATAACATATTTCGTACATAATAGTTTTCAATTAGAAATTGAGGAGAAATTTCTAGTATTGGGAAAAAGAAGAAAGATATCCTATTACGAGGCCATTAAATACAACGTTGACAAATTAATTGACTAGTACCACGAAACCAAGAAAGTTATGCTCTACAATGTAACGCTGATGTTTTTGTGTACTAGAAATAACACTTTCTGGCAGTTTTATAAGTTTTTTATTCGTTTAATTTGCCATAAAATGCCACAAAATTGACTAGTAATTTCACCTCAATTTCTAATTCAAAACGTGAGTTTTAACAGCACTTTAGCGCTATACATTTTGCCAGCAGTTTAAGGACTAAGTTTGCGGTCAATGTTAAACATCACGCCAATAACTATGAACTTTATCTAGAATGTTTGAACTGTAGATTTTATTTAAATCGATGAATGGACCTGAAATACCCTGAAAACCAATTTCAACCGAAAGATAAAAAAACAGACTTTATTTATTTCTCGCTGTAGTTTATTTTCGCTCCCCGCTATAAATCTCAGATCAGACGCAAATCAATAACAGATCTTTTATTTTTCAAACAAGTTGGTTAACAACAAAGTCTTTCCGCTGTTGCTCAGGTTAATTGAGTCATAAAATATTCATTCGTCCGGTGGAAAAGAGCTAGAAAATTGATACTTAAGAACATTTTGTAATTGAAATGTCGAAACCGTTGTTTTGACTTTTGAAATGGTATTTCATTACAAGTAACGTTGTTAATATTGTATCATTAAGTTGTTGAGCCCAGTTGGTCGTAATATCAACAGGTATGAACCGTATGTGTATTTTATCGTTAAAAAAATCGTTTGTACAGCACTAACATTTTACGACGACATTTTTTACCGTTTTATATTCTTGGTAAGTACGGAACGTTACTTTACGAGCGTCAAATCGCGTAAAAGAAGGCTGAAGTAGGTGAACGGAAATAGGAGATGGGAAATTATTTCGCGAGGCAATCTAAACTTATATTACTTCAAAACAGGCCTCAGGTACACAAACGTCCTTCAATGTACATCTCGGGGCCACTGCTCGTTGCAAAAGAAGGTCAAAGATGGCCGAAGAAGGCTTAAGACCGTTTTTTGTCCTCTATTGAACGTTCCAAACTGTATAAAATAACATCAACGTCGCAAACGCTATCTATTTCTAAAAGTTCTTTTTCCCTCATCAATATCGCCAGTTATGCCAACAGACATCATCAAACACAAGAATTGGGCAAATGATTGATAATTATCATCATCATCACCCACTGGTGAGTATATAGACCAACCCCCCTTTCTGCCATCCATCCCTAGTTTGCGCAAATCTCAACAAGGTCTAACCTGATTTTCTGAATGTCATTCACACTCTGCCAACACTCCTTCTAGCACTTGTCGGTAACTAAGTTTCAGCAAATGAACGAAGACGGGCAACAAACACTTGCACCGCAGCCGGGCCGAATATTCCATCGAAGTAATTAAAACTTACGGCATAAGGTCGCAGTTACGCTTTGATCAGCAGTTTAGCTGTCACTAGTGATTTCAATTAATTAAGTTAGCTGAGTCCGAGACATTGTTATTTACTCAAATATTTGCATGAGAGTACGCTGTCTGTTTGTTTTAGGATTTCATTGTTCTCTAATCGCAAAATCTAGCTAATTGTAGTATAAAAAAATATTCGCACGGTTTTAGTGGAACTTAAATATAACAGGCGAAGTGTGGTATACAGGATGGGAGGAACATCGACGCATAAACAGTTACCACGTATTCAGTTCATAAATCTGAGCCCCAACACATACAAAAACAGGGCACAGTACCGGTAGTTGTAACATATTTACCTAAGTATAAAAGTAAAGTATCATCCTTGGCAGTGTATCGTTTTAAGATACATAAATAAAACTTCGGATACCATAACTGCAAAACAATGTGTGTCAAGTGATGTTGTAATGTTGGAATGCTTGAAAATATGGTAGAGAGGATACCTATTAAATATAAAATAAGATAGAAAATAATAATTTTCCTTATTTGTATTTCTTTATAGAAATAAGTAAAAGCTTGGAAAACGCCTTTGATGAAGAGGACCGGAAAATATTTGTCAATGACGTACGAGGAAAATTTAAACGAGCACCTTAATGAAACAGTAAATTGCTTTCATTAAAAATAGCTTAGATCAGCACACAATCGGTTACTTCAACTAGTTTGCCGTAGATACAAAAATACAAAGGTTCAACTATAAGCCATTGAATAGATTTATGTGCAATCTCGATGATTAACATTCTGAATGAGTAATTCGTCATAGCAAACTTTCGGAGTAACGTACATCGCGATGATGAACATTCTCAATAACGTTATTCGTCATAGCAAACTTTCGGAGTAACGTACATCGCGATGATGAACATTGTCAATAACGTAATTCGTCATGGCGTACCTTCTGACTCACGTAAGTCGGACTTCCAAACTTTATGGTATTTTAAACTTCGGAGTTCAGTAATACAGTCTTTTGAGTGGGCTAGTTTTATGTGGGTACATTTTTATTCTCACCACAGTATCTTGAGTGAAATTTTAAGTGACCTTTACAAAATAGTGAAACCTGAAAAATGTAGAAACAATTCTCGCAAATTGATTGAGCTGTTTCCCATCAATGTGTGGCCCAGTCGGTCTTTGTTTAGTGTAATTGATTGCCTAAATTGATTTAAGCCCGGGTTTGGAACGGGTTCGTACGTAATGTTTTCACGTTTAGAAACAAGTGGTTACACACAATTCTTTTTTAAATAGAATCACGCTCTTTTTTGATTTTTGTTGAGTTCATCCTAATATTTAGAGTGGCAAGCGCTCCACGGAAAGACTAAAGCTGTGGCGAAGTAGTGCATCCTTACCAATCCCATTCGTTCCACCTGCTAAAAATCTCCCACCTGGACATGGGTTGCCATGGCTGACCTAGAAGTCTTTAAACAGACTCCGAACCGACAACCTGGGGGTTGGCCGCAGCATGGAAAACCTGCTCAGATGGAGATTCATTAATGACTCTGCCCAGGAGTGTAAATGTGGTGCGGTTCCATAAACGATGGTGCACTTATTATCGTGTCCTGCGTGTAACAACAGGAACTCAATTCTGGGCCGACTCAATTTAGATTGGCATCAACACGCTAAGAAGAAGAGAAGAAGATTTGTTTAGGAATTAATAATTACATTTTTTTATGCAGGCAATGCTCATTATACTTTTAATGAATAAATGATTTAGTTTAAAAGTTACTTACACCGGTATTTTAGTCGTGGATTAAACTTGAGTCGGACTTGACACGCCTACTTTCCGCCCCATTAGACATATTGACAGCTCTACAGTTTGTTTATAATTTGACACAAACGCATTTGTCATTCTTATAATAATATTTTCCTTCAGTCATTAAAATGAAAATGTTTTTAGGTAGATTTCGTCGGATAAAATCTACCTATTGGACCTAAAGTCGAGTTTTCCGAAAATTTCACAACGCGTGCTAACAACACAATCAATTTTTCATATTCTTAATTTAATCCGTTTATAATTTCAACTAGATACAACCCAAATATCAACCATTCTTTACATTACTATTTGTCATGACCGATGCAGATAATAAGAAGGGAGGACCTTTATTAAGGAGAAGGGCTCGGCTCTATTTTGCCCTAAGCCCTGGTGTTAATATGTTGCCTTGGGCCCTGGTGTCAGCTAAATCAAAATAAGCTTATCTAAGAGGGGGCTTAGTTACATGTCGTCACAAAAATTTGGTGGATCCAGGAAACGAGTAATTGGTTTACAGTAAAAGTGAGAACCACTGAAGAAAATAAACGAGTATAGCTATTTAGGGTTCCATAAAGCCAATAGAAAAAACGAAACCCCTATCCTTTTCAAAAAGTGTTGTGATATTTTCTGTTACAATCGCGGATATAACTTGGTTCTAATAGTTTGTTTAATCGTTTATTCTAATTAATAGGGATTTAATCAATACTAGGGATCTAAAATAGCCACTTAAAGCGATACTTTTAAAGGAGATTCCTTTCCCGAATTCCCAGCAGATCATTAGCAATTCTTGTAATTTTCATAAAATGGTGACACATATTATGTGAATCATCATCATTTCAGCCAAAAGACGTCCACTGCTGGACATAGGCTTCCCCCAAGTGTCGCCAAATTGACCGGTCCCGTGCGACCCGCATCCAACGGATTCCCGCAACCTTCACCAGGTCATCGGTCTACCTAGTTGGAGGTCTTCCAACGCATCGTCTTCCGGTTCGCGGCCGCCACTCCAGGCCATTATATATTAATAAATATATTAAAATATATATAATACATATAAAATTTTAAATATAAATATAATAAAAATGATTTTTAGTTTTCGATCAAGGTACATTATTAATAAAGGTCATCAATGGGTTAGGTACCCATGTTGTATCTGATTCTGTAGGTGACCAATACCTACAAGGATAAATTGGTATCCCGAAGCTCGGAGCATTGTGCTCGGTCTATGCTAATAGGCTCGCCTTCTATTAAAATAATGTAGGCAGTACTTACAAATCAAAATTACGTAGGCGCAAAATAAGATCAGTCAAAACAAAATCAGATCTAGAATATAAAATAAGATCAGTAAAAAGAAGACACTCAATATTTATTATTTATTTATTTTGATTATATTACACTTATTTCGTTACCTACTCAAGATTATGGCACGTAGCTAGTTGGAAGTTCACTTACAAAATCTTAGGATGTTAGTTTATACAGAACTTATTCACCCTGTTCCCCGTATTAGTGTAAACTGTATTAGGTTAGTTACTACATTACGATAGAAAAAAAAAATCGAATAAACATTTCTACTGGCACTTAAGTTATTCGGTATACTAACAAATCGAAGAAAGATACTAACGGTAAATATAGAGGGTATTATTTGTTCTGCTATTTTTTAAATTTGTAGGTAATTCTAAAAGTTGACATAGTATAAAGGTTGTAATGTGGTGGGTGAATGTCACTGACATTCATTGTATCATAATATTTAATCATAAGATCAGTACAATGATAAAATGTTTTAGTTATCAGTTATGTTACATAATGTGCAAATTAAAAACTAGGTTAAAATAATAAGAATTTACATACTTTTCAAAATGTATTTTATATAAATATGCAAATTTGTCTCTGATTGACATTCCTCATTATTCCCCTGTAGTCTTCTACGAAGATATTGAAGGTCTAAGTTCCACTTTTTCACACTTTTTAAGGTCATAACTTTACTTTAAATACCTCCATAACCCGTTTACTATTAAATACGTCCATCTGCAAAATGTTTTGAGTGCGTTATATTGAGTTTTACCGTAAAACGTGATTTTTTTCGCCAAAAAATGTCGTTTCCCACCAATAATTTTTGCGTAGAGTTAGGTACTTAGTTTGATGTACAGAATGCTTGGTTGATGGCTTCGTGAAAAGTCTGCTTACACCCTGTATGCAATGCTTTTGTCACTTTATATTTATAAATGTTTTTGATTGATATTTTGTTAAATTAAAGTTAAAAGGAAAACAAAAAATCATAATGAAGTAAAATGGTAAAAAAACAAAATTAAATTGGGGTAAAATTTTAAGAATACATTCTGTTCGCCAAACAGAGGTACTTACATTTCAGTAGTCCAGTCAGGCGAGCCTATGCTATAATAGGCCGATAAGCCGCTCGATTTAATGTTGCACGGTGTATCCTGTAGCAAATACGCTCCTGCAAGCACAGTTTTTCAGTTTTCACTTTTCTACAATATTTTTTTTTTGGCTTTGGCAACTGCAATTGTTGACTAAGACTGATGGTCCTTCTTTTGATAGACCACCAAAACTAGTTCAGTGGTAGATTATCATCAATTTCTTCTGTCGATATAATAATTTTACTAGCAATCAGTCAGTTTATTTCTTCTAAAATAAAAACAAATGTTGACAACCAAGAAAACATTCGATAGAATAGACATCTTTAACATCGATTACAGTTACATTTAACATCTTTAACATTGATTAAAGCAGAATGCGACTATGGCTTCGACAAGGATGCCTGATGTTGGAGTCAACGTATGTACGTTGAATAGGGAACCTCCTCAATAAAATATGTATATTGAGGAGGTATCCCTATTCGAAGCTTCACCAATTGCGGACAAAAACTCTAGGAATACGATTTGGTGGGCGATCTTCACCTGTTGCCATAACAACATAAGTCGACTTAAGTTCAAAAATGCCTTTGGGATAATTATGGTTGTAAAGCCTAAGCCTAAACCCAATCCTAAGCTCTGATTATTGTGTCCTTATCTACTTACCTACTTAGTAAAATGATATCGTCAGTTTTTATACGAGTTTCAATATAAATGTCAGTTAAACAGAATCTTATCAAATATTATATTGCAACAGTACAGTATTACAATTACTACCTTCATTTTGACGATGACTTGTACCATTTAACTAAATAGGAAGTTAATGTAAGCGAGAGTCTACCATTTCTTTGGAGTCCGTACATCTGCCACAGCTCTTGAATCATTGATCTACGGTTAAACCGGTATATAGCTGAATTATTAATATCTTAGTCTTCAGTTCGGTCTTAATTTGCAATAAGAAACATCTGTTGCTGTAGTATGAAGAGGAACTAACAGCGTAAGTTCTGACTGTACACCTTACGAGATGACAGTTTCACGTTTGTGGCGAATGTACATTGAACAACTTACTAGGTAACTAGCTAAGTGACGTCATAATCGTCATCACCATCATCAGATTGCGTCAACACTTTTGTGGCGAATGTACATTGAACAACTTACTAGGTAACTAGCTAAGTGACGTCATAATCGTCATCACCATCATCAGATTGCGTCAATCCAAAGCTGGTATATTAGTGAACTACTGATCCTCTCCAGTTGCATTCAAACCAAGGCTCTGCAACTCTCATACAGCTGCCAGCCTGTGGAGTTCGTCTCTCTACCTGTACTGAGGGGTGAAGGCATCTTACTTTACATTAACCTTTGCCGGCCACACAAAAATATGTATACTGTAACTGCCATTTTTTCTACAATAGGTACACTATGTCGCACTGGTCCTGTTTAATACACAGATCTTAGAAGTGAAAAAAGAATCGTGTAGACTCGTAGAGTGATAAGTTGATCTAAAGTCATAAGCGAACTAACAGGCACGACTTACAGATAGGCGTTTATAACGTTGCTACAGAGCGGTATCAGACTACATAAGAGTATTTTTTCGCGCGTATAAGCCCGCATCGGCTTCTAAGCGCGCCACTTTTTGCGTTTCAAAAAACCGAACGCGTATACTGGCAGATGCGTGGCACAAGAGTTCGATATGGCAATTTATACTCTAAAGGGGGTATATTAAAAAATTAAGTAAGCTCTAGTTACGGAAGTTTAGCAAATGTTGACTGACCCCGCTCTACTCACTAAGTCGGTCAATGTTTTTCCCACGACATAAGCAAATACTACTTCTTGCCAATACGACAGAATACCACTTATTGTTTTTGGTTTATTTAGTGGCAACATTGATAGTTATTGATGTTTTAAGGACTTTACAAACGTATGGAAATGTTATGAGAATTTATTTGCTTCCTTCTCTTGGGCCGTTTGTCTCCGTATCCGATTTTTATACAATTGCCTTTTCGTCTTCCGTCTAAATTAAAAGATTAAAAAAAAATTGCAAGGATCTTCAAACGCGTGTACAACATAATCGAAACGATTGCACAGATGTGTACCCTCATCCGAAATCACAAAGAAGTTCTTACGGGGCGCAGGTACTTCAGCAAGCTGTCAACATGTTGTAATTCAAACCAAGTGTGCCAATGGACGTCACTGGTCCCTCGTTGAACCTGACGGCTCCTGACAGATTTAACAATGCCTTGTCAAAACTAGCTGTTGCCGTTATAAAGTATGTAGTCGAAAATCGAATTTCTGACAGATTCATAGATATCTTAAGTTCAGTGACTATTAATGTTCCCACGACTGGGACACAGGCCTCTGGGCCCGCTCAATATAACAAAAATGAGTTTTTAAGGAAGAAATCCAAGTCTATCTTAATAGGATGAAAGCGTGCAAAGAAGATCGGCAGGAATGTCCAATCGGCAAAGCGTAGCTTGTTATTTGAAAAACACTTCTATTAATGCATGCTCTGAAATAAAACGCACACGGGCGGTTTGTTAAAAAAATAGTTTTTCACTTTGGAAGTGATTTTTTTTTTTAACAAAGCGCCCGTGTGCGTTTGCCAGTTTTAAAAAAAAAAAAACAAGAAGTGTAGGTGATAAAAAAAACGTTTAAATTTTGTTAGCACCTACATGACACTGTTGACCGTTGAAACAGATTTTTGTTAGTAGGTACGCGAAAAACTAATAATAAAATATGTCGACGTGTTTCAAACGACGTTTTTCAATACACTTTTGAAGAAATAAAATAAAAGAACGAAACATATTTTTGTCATGAATTATTACGAAACTGTGATTTAAATTTTCTTTTTTTTCCGTGGTTTGTTTTCGCCAGGTGGATGGAGAAGCAAAAGTATAAAGCCGCTAAACAGCCTAATATGAAAAAAAGAAAATTCAAATATTTTTGGGTTTAGAACACAAATAAATGTTAATTAATTAATTGTTCATAAACTTTTTTTTTATTTTAATAATCATGGTTTTTGATAATATTCTATTTATAAACATTATTTAAATATTCAAAAAATATTAACGTCGTAAAGGAGCATATTAAAAACAATCACCGCCAACTATAGGCATTGAACCAATTTGGACTATCTGTGGCAATTCTCATTCCCGCACGTGGTGTTGAAAAATGAAAAACACGCACGGGTCTGAAATACATTGCATGTTGAACCTAATCGTAGTGCGATATGAACCAGTTTTCGAGGAAGTGTATTGATACATAATTATCATTTAACGTTGTAGTTTTATTTTGAACTTATCTTTGTCCCGACTTTCTCATCGCTCAACGACAATATTTTATAGAATTCCGTAGATTCATTTCCAATGTCCTCGATAGTCGTGTGAGGCACGAAATCTGTGATTTTTTTTTGTAAATGATCAAACAGTTTTTTGTTTTCGAAATCTTTTCTGATTTTTCATACTGCGCTTTTATGATGTGACGCCTGTTGATACAAACATACCTACATCGCTGAAATTGAAATGTGAGAAAAAACTGTTAGACGGTTGTGGAATTGAGTCATTGAAGTTTAAGACTTTTAAACTCTATTTAAGGTTTGAGTTTGGAGTGGTTTGACTACTTCTCTATTCAAATACCTACCTACTCAAATCAGAAACGGGGTGATTGAATCTTTATGGTTTCTTAATTTAAAATTTGACATAAACTACGCACGTCAATTCCAGTTAGGCGTCATCTTTCACTGCGAACAACGGCCGCGCTACGCACGAATTCTCCTGAAAACCGCGTAGCTATCGTAGTATTCGTGGAAAACTTCCCTGAGCAAGATCACACAGTGTCAGTGAACCGTCGAGTTTTGACAGGAAACCATTCAAGATATTTGTCTAACCGGCAAAAAATCTGACAGGTCTCGGGAGAAATGTTTTCACAAAAAATAAAGAACTCAGCTAAAAGATCGCGAGCGCATCACGCTCCAACCCGGTTTGACACGTTAATCCGGTCTCACATCTCATGTTACATGTATGTCGTCCTTTGACATCAAACAGGCAACAAGTTAACTGAAGTTGCGCCTAACGTACCGGAATGGGACAGTTTGTTCGAGGTTGCGGTTCTAAAACCAACCATCGGCGGTTAAACGGTAACTTATAGATCGATACTTAACCAAGTATCTACCAACCTCCTTTACTATTCGTGGTAACTTTGAGGATGTGTTACAAGTTTACAACGTGATACTTGTCTAACATAACATAACATCACGTCTGTAATCTCCGAAGGGTTAGGCAGAGGTGTATCTATACAAATACAAGGTTTAATTCTATATAGTCATAACTGTGATACAGTTTGGCAGGTACTATCGAGGACACTCCCGCCTGATCACCACTAAGCTAATTTTTCTTACAACATAGAAACGCTCTCTAGCCCCGCCCCGTTGACTTTGTATAGAAATAATGAATGAAAAGATACCAATCAGCCGAGCGCACTGAAGACGCACGCCAAACGAGAGTTATTGTTATTTTGCGCGCCAAAGTTGACGCTTTCCTAATAGGCCTAAACTTTAAGGGGGCGTGGCTCAGCGCCTCGGCATGATTTAAGCGATTTTTTTTTAATTGATCAGGCGGAAAAGACCACGACTGTACTGTGTCATATTGTTTGGTCAGGTAGGTGAAAATCAGCAAATGATAAATTATAATAATTTCTGTAACATGGCATAAAAAACACTTTTACTTGTCAAAATAAATATTTTTTCAAAACTAGATGAGGTCGGTGTTTCCGTGTCCGAGAGGAAAACTCTGAGAAGGAGCACCGAAACAAACTCACGAGATCATAGTCTTTTTTAAGACCAGACAGAAACTTGGTTAAGTTCGAGTAATTAGTTACAAATTTTACTAAGTATACAAATAACTTGGCAAAGTAATAACAGTCCCACACATATATCTGGCATTCCGTTCATCGTTATCGCAAATATAACTTTGACCTGGTCCTTTGAGCACTAATTGCATATATAAGCAATTACGAGAAATGTGAAGTTGTTGAAATTCAAATAGTCGAGTCGTAGGAAAATTACGATGTAGTTTCGCTAAAGCTAAATATTAAATAAATAATGGGCCAAACACTTATTTATTCAAACAAAACGAATTATTAATTGTTTGAAGCCTGGGAGGAGCGATACAAAGTTTGTACATTTGTAAGGAGTTGAAATTAAAAACAAAATATTGTGCCAATTCTCAAAATTTCGCTCTGATTTTGTGAAATATTAATCCACGTAATATATTCTGACCATGGGAGCTAAACAAGAGCGATCATTGCGCGAACACCATACACGAATACACAATTGTCATGGCCTTTTGTTTAATGAACTTGAAATCGTGATCACGGTCGCACTGACCTTCTGCAGTTCCAAACAACAGTGACAAATTTACTATAGAACGGGACGATTGCGTATTCGTGAAACGTTCTCTCTTGTTATGACATGGCATTCATAGCTCTGATTTAAATAGGATCTACACAGAGTACCTTAATAAGTAGGGTACCCACGCAGTACATGAATCCATTAGTAAATACATAAGAATTCACACGAAGATCTTTAAAGAAACATGAATCTGTCGAGAGAATGGTAGTACCTATTCCGATATGTAAAAAGACATTTAAACTTGAAAATCCACAACACCCTCACTTCTGGATCATCACGAGTTACATACGCTAGAAAATAAATCTAAAACAAATATGATTGTGAGCTGTAAATATTGGAAGGAACAAGCGTACGATGTTTTTATTGAAGTCCCTACTCTAGTATATTTTATTACCAGAATAATTTTAGCTTTTTATTAAATAATAAAGATAATAAAGAGACTTAGAAGTCTCTTTATGTGAAAATAAGTAGTAGGTATATGAATCACAGGATAATTTGATAAACCTATTTTTTCGGTTAATCCTAAGATTTATGCAAAGGATCTGATATTAGAAACGAAGAAAAAAATCATGCTTGGTTGTGACGATTTTCAGTAAACTTTAGGTATTATACCAACTAGACTACCGTTGTTGGCAAGACGGAGCGCCCGCCGTTCGACATACCTCGTAAAATATTCATGAACAAATTGAAATCAGAAAATGGTTGGCAATATTCAATGCAAAGTTTAAAATAATGTACCGGCTAGACCTTTCCAAAGTTTTATTTCTAGATTGTATGGAAGAGGGATGTCGATGACAATTTAAATTAGCGACGAGTTTAGCGAAATATATAACTATTTTACTGTATAGTGTGCAGGTACGGGAGCACTCTATTTGCACTCTAAGCTAGCTAATTGTTCTTGCTTCCACAGACTGTCCGGAATCTGTTAAGAAACTTCCAGGTTAGCCAAGGCAAGTTAAGTTTAGGGCTATCTTGCCACTGTTTGAATGTCAAACCTTTATGTTTTTAAGGCTAGCACAGATATGGGAAAGCCGCAAAGTAATAATAGAGGCCAAAATATGTCTTTGCCTCGCCATGCGGGTGGCACGCCGCGGGTGTAATCTGCCCGTAACTTTATTAAAACTTGTTTAGTACAAACATGGTTATCGAAATATAAAATTTGCCTGCAACCAAAACTACTGTCAATCAAAAAAAATGTTTATTTTGTCAAAAAGCTCGATTAGGTACCAGTTCCAATGTTTTTTATTTCAGTTCATTTTTCTTGCGGTTGGTAGATTTTTATTGCTACATGAAGCACTTATCTGTCGTGGATCAAAAGGTTCAAATAAAATTCAATACAAAACAGAACAAGGATTGAGCGGCACACTTTGCATATCAGGTGCAATTATAAAAACTGTCATCGCTAGAAACCATGTTGAAATTTATTCACGGGCTCTGCCGGCACTCTAATCCTTATTAAGTAGAAAAAAAATAAAAGGAATTTTGTGCAGAAGATATTATTTCTATTTTAAGTACTACGGGCATAAAAGAGCTTTTTATTATTTTATTGACAGTTATCTGTTTTTTTTTCGGCGATGCCGATCTATTGTCAACTCTAGAGCTTTTTCCTCCATGATAGTAGAGTTAATAAAGTACCTACACATATCAATTCGGAAACATTTTGGGAACAGCTGTATTATTTAGAATACGTAATGGCTATTTATTTAGTAATGCTAATTGTTAATAATAACAAACTGCATTAAAATTTAGCATGATAAAACTCTTATAAAATAATGTTTATTGTTATTAATTTGCATGAAGAAATAAATACATTGTGTTAGTTTAAATATTTTAATTGTTACTATTAATACATTCTATTGATTTTAAAGCATGAAGGAGTAAAACATGTTATAAATTAATGTAAATTGTAAACTATTTTTAATTGAATTAATAAAAAAGAAAAAATTAATTGATGTGCTTAAAATGTGAGGAATCAATAAAGCTATTTTTTTAATGGCTTTTTACAAAAAGTTTTTGCATACCTATTATAATATTATACAGCTTCCTAGTTTACTGAATTTAGATTTTATTGGCCTCCCTTGCATTTGTAGATCTATTAAGAAACCGTGGGTGTATTCGGAAACTGGACACGAACTAATTGTGGGTACCCTATCCTATGATAGCACCCAATCAGTGAAATCGGTGGAAATTGAAAAAGCTAGAATAACGATAGAAAATTTTATCTGGCTCATCGAAAATAAAATAAGTTCAAAGCGAGGTATACAATTTATTAATAAACAGGCTTTATGGGGTATTATGTTTCGTTTCGTTGTTTTTAAATCGCTGCAATATTAATAAAATATCGCTGGACATTACACACAGCGCCATCTTGTGCCACACTACGCTACGAGGTTTGTGTCGTGGAAACCAGATAGTTGATATACTACATAGACACTTTTTGTGCGTAAATACATATAAATATCCATGACTCGGAAAAAAATGTCCATGCTCATTACACAAACATTTGCTCCTACCGGGATTCGAACCCGGGGACCCTAAGAATGTAAGGCAGCTTAACTACCGCTGCGCCATTCGGGTCGTCCTATATCAATATAACAAGTTAGACATCATAACCTATTATTTAGAACAATCGAGGTTCTAAAGTATATCCTTCCAGTCTACATCATTGAAAACTAATAATTTCAAAAAATGCTGCGTATATAATAAAAAAGCAATCCATTTATTGAAAAGTCAACCTTAACGATCCTATCGGAATCTATTTTTGTGCACATAAATACGACGGGAACATTGCCTGCGTTTTCACGTGATTAGTCGGCCATATTCTCTACTCTCTTTTCGGAAAAAGAAGAAAATGATTATTCAGTAAATGGAAAAGCGAGTCGTAGAAGCTCCGATTTGAGCATGAGTGGGTAATTATTAATAAAATGCTAGAGGAAATGTTGAATTATTGAGAAACTTGCGATAAAAATAACGAAATAAAATTCGCCATGACTATTTGATGATATTTAATCTTTATAATTAATTAAATATATAAATAAATCTATTAATGATATTAAACTTTTGTTTCTTCATTATGGCTAGAATATTTTCTGTAGAATATATTATATTTATTATTATATTGTATTCTTTAAAATTGTCTGTACTATTGCACCTACTGTTTTGTCTCTGCATCACCCTAAGGTAGACTGGTAGAAAATGCCCAAGGCATTAAGTCCGCCTTTGTACATTCTGTGCATAAAGTTTTAATAAATAATAAATTATATTTTTTAAGTTAGAAGGAGGTGCTCGTGGCTAAATATAACAGCCGCACAGGTTGCTCTTCAAGGTTTAGCTGCGCTAGCCTGGGTCAGTCTGTAGATGGGTGACTATCATTACTTACCGGGTATCCTCCGTGCTTCGAAAAACACGTTTAGTCCTTGGTCCCGGCTGTCATTTGTGGATCTTTGACATAGTCAGTGGCCCGAAAGTCTGGCAACCAGTCTTTCAAGGGGTACTGCGTTGTGGAGGTCACATAGGCAGTCGCTCCATGTGAAATACTGGTATTCAGTTGTATCCGGTAAGACTGGAAGCAGACCCCAACATAGTTGGTAAAAGGTTAGACAGATAATGATAATAAAAGTAATTTAAGAAAACTCATTTTCTTAAATTACTTTGAAAATTATGAAAGGGGGCCGTGGCAGCGGCATCAAGTATACAAACAAGTTTCTCGCAATTACTAGGCTACTACATACCACAAAAGGTTGGTAAATATAGTATTTCCTGAAAACCAACATGCTATATGGGAACTTATATAAATAACATGTGAATGTTTTTGGTAAAATTTATACCATTTATTTATCTAACAGTTATTTGCTGCCTTGCCCATGTATTTTCATTTTGAATGTAAAACTGTTTAATTAGTTTCTACAAGCGGTGTACGCTAGATTAAAATGAATGAAATGCCTACATAGTTTGTTGCTTGTTCATTATTTTGTTTGGCATAGATATTTAATGTTAAGTCGACCACATAGGTACCACTTTACTAAACATACAAATGTTTGCTCAAATTATGTCCAAATAGAATCACAGAGGAAGAGTATTCATGGAAATACTACGTATTTTAATTGGGTAATAATTATGCTTTAAAAAAGGAGGTTGTTAATTAATGAGTTTTTTTGGAACAGTGTTTTCAGTGACATCCTCACCAATAGTAAATTGATTTCGAAGATTCTTTGTTTTATTGAAATAGTAGTATTCCGCGGTTGTCCCGTCAATGTGAGGATCTGATGCTGACCTTTGGCGAGATAGACAATAGAACTTTTCAATATTTGACAGCAATTCTGACGTGATTGCTACCATCACATATACATGTGCTTTTTACATTGCATTACATTTCCGTAATAAAACATCACACCTGTATGTTAATTCTGAATGGGTACACACAATCATATGTACGTATACATACATACCGCCAGTTATGTTAAAGTTCCTTTTTATTGGGGAATATGTAAGATAAGCCTGGCTATTACCATGACATTGTATTGTTAACAATAAAATTAATTCATAGCAATAGTGTAGAATATTACAACTAAAAATGGAATAGAATTTTAATTTTGAAAACATACTAATCGATCTGGCTTAGTAAGTATTTTGAGGAAACCGAAAAAAGTTAGATTCAATTAAACAGGGTGTTAAAGTAGTCGCGTGCCATAGCTTAGGGGTGAGTTCAGTATCGATAAAGAATCCCGTAAAAAATAAAAAATAAATCCAAAAAAAAAATTAAAAAGAAAAAAAAAACTAAAAAATTTAGTACCTACTAACTTAAAATAGCAATCGTTTAGAATTAAAATTAAGCCTAATTTAGTAGATACCTACTAAATTAATTAGGTTTATCTTGCAATCTTTTTTTTTTTGGATTTTTTTTTTTGGATTTATTTTTTAGTTTTTACAGGTTCCTTTATCGATACTGAACTCGCCCCTAAGCTATGGCACGTGACTACTTTAACACCCTGAATACTAACCATTTTAACCCATCCCGCCCTTACCTAACCCTTGAGCCCCTTCTCTTTCTCGTTAGAACTCCACGATTTTATTTACTTTCGTTTCTAGAACATTTTTCTAATCATAAAACATTTGTCGTGTTTATTTAAATAGAATTTACTTGGTGTAACTAGATGCAAACACTCGTGCATATAACTTCACTTCAGGGATGAGATTCCGCAGTTTATAATAGAAACATTGTGTGTTTAGTGACAGCTGTAGCGCCAACTATGTACAATGCACATAAATACACAAGGTCTTTCTTTTTAGCCGACTGGCGTACAAGGGTGCGCCAACAAAATGAGACAGAATAACATGCGCAGAGTTTCCAAACAAACACCAAATAAACTAGTTGGTATAAAGTTAAAAAATCACTTTAATAAATAGGACTTAGGACTCTACTTATTATTATTAGAAACTTAAATACAAAATCAACATTGTATTAATTTTATTACACGGCTCTTCGTTCGTCTCCAACGAACTCGGTGGCGTAGTTTTATATAGTACTGAAACTTAACAAATAAAAATTGAACGCAGCTAGTAATGTTTAGCCAATTATATGTTAGAGTAGAATAGGAAATGACGATCCCACGATTTCCTACACAAACAAATTCTGAAAATCGGCTTTTATTCTGGAAATACCATTGTGTGAGAGTTACAGGAAAACATGTCGAATGAAGATGGTAACATATTAATATTTTTGTTATATAATGTCATTCGTATATGGACGTAACGTCTCTATATAGAGACGTTACGTCCATATACATATAATTTTTCCTTTTAAAGTTTTTCCTGGTAACGTCAACATATTACGTTACTCGAACAAAGATTCTAAAAATGAGAATAAAAGCTAATTTCTGTGAAATGCGTTTTTTATTTTATGCTGAGCAAGAAGTCCGCCACATGACATAATTCAATTTTATTATTTTCAGAATACTGTTATATAAGTAGTCCAATTTCACAGTGTTCTGAATATATTTCGTTTGGCAAATTCCCAAATTCCCAGTAATAATTAAAGTAATAAACAATGCCCGGTTGGCCGAAGCAAGGAAAACCTGTTCGGATCTCCGATTCATAGATGACCCTGCCCTGGAGTGTAAATGTGGTGTTGCCCCACAAACGATAAGACACTTGATATCGTGTCCTACCTTTTCTGTTGTTTGCACATCACAGGAGCTGATGGACGCTCCTGAAAGTGCCCAACTCGTGGGCTGACTCAATTTAGATTGTCATCGACACTCTAAGAAAAAGGGGAATGCACGAACAATGTATACTATCATATAACTGCGTTCCCGGGTTTCTGTTATTATAATCGGTGGCATTGTTCATTATCCTTCACTCAGGTTGATTGTATGTAAGTAGGTAAATAAATTACTTCAAGTTAAGATCCCCTGCGAAACACCTTCGTCACGGTTCCGATTGGGCACCATAACTTTTTCCATACTTGAAGTCCCGACTCGTCACCATAAGAAAACAAATGAATTTTTGACTTTGAATTGAAGCCACCAGTATAAATTTACGTGTCAAAAGTACAGTTAGTAAGAAAAATATAGTATGACTTTTAAATCAATTTATTTACAACAACCTTAAACTTAAAAAAACATACAGACATAATATCTTCAATATAAATCAAAAGCTTTTCATCATCATCATCATCATTGGTAAGCGTCAGAAAAGAATAAGTCTTGTGCCTATAAAGTACCAGGGTGTCGTAAGTAAGTAGGAGCCTACCTCATGTGATAACTAACATTATTTTTACTTTAATTCAAGAAAACTACTCACGCTTAAGAATACTAGGTTGTCATAAATTAAGAAGGTGTCTCACGTATTATGTCAGCTATCTAGGTGTCTCAAACAGTACCCGATGAAAGATGAGTCTACTTTAGCGAGTGAGAAGCCTGGCTGAACTAATTGGTCCCTATTTCTAGTATTGTATTGTAAATACCAGAAGGCCTAACTAAGTAGTAAAAAAAACCGGCCAAGAGCGAGTCCGACTCGCACACCGAGGGTTCCCTACAAACTTATTAAAGGGCAAGGTCCTGTAAGACATTGCTTCTCGCGGAAATTTCCTGATTCTAGGTCAACGGGAACTACCTTATAGGTTTTCGACCCAAAACCTATAGGGTACTTCCGGTTGACCTAGAATTGTCAATTTTGGTTTAAATCAAGGTCTTATAGCACAAGTAAAGGGAAAATTCTGAAAAATAAAAAAAGTTGAAAATTAAGGTAAATGGTAGGTACTTATAAGTTTTCGCGAAAATCTAAATTAGCCCACATCTTTTTATCATGTTGACTCAGGACCTTGATTTTAATATTTTATTTTTACCTAATAGGGACTATAGGGGCTATCTGGTATAAATTTCAGCTTGCTCGGTCCACCCGTTCCTGAGAAAGGTGGTAACAGACGGACAGACGGGCAGACGGACAAGAGAGTGATCTTATAAGGGTTCCTTTTTTACCTTTCGGTGTACGGAACCCTGAAAAGATCCGGAACTTTTAAAATACCACCTTAAATTCATGCAAACTTAGTACTTTTTGTAAGGAATTTAGCTATTTATCGAAAAGACAGAGTAAAAAAATAGGTGTTAAATGTAAATGGTTCAATTTTGGCCACTTACCTTATAATAATAAAAACATAAGGCTTCCTTGGTACTCGGGTAAAATGAATTGTATAGTTTGTTCATTTGATGATACTTTAGTATCGATAACGAATCGGTACTACAAAAACAAAAATTGTTGGAATCGTGATCTTTTGTTTTTTTATGACTAGTAGGAACAGTGACGAGTCGGGCATAACTCATGAAAACAGCTAGGTCTCCCGCTTGCTAAACAATAACATGGAGTGCCTTTGTTGTTGACGAAAACGAGCATTTCATTGTTTGGTTACATTTCTAAATTTTTTAGTTTTACATCTGATTTTTGTCCACATCTAACTTGATTATCAATTCACCTTAGACCCCTCGTGACGACAGATAATCGTGTTGTTGTAAGTGTCGTGGTTTGTGTATTTAAACGGAGGTGTTCACATATAGCATGACACGATTACTGTCATCTGCGACTTTTGCCAATTAAAAACCAACGATAAATCAATCGTCACGACATTGTGGGAATGCGGGCTTAGACATAAGTTCTGGCAATATGTGGGTGTGTACTATAAGATGCACCTCTACCTAACATAAGTTCTGGCAATATGTGGGTGTGTACTATAAGATGCACCTCTACCTAACATAAGTTCTGGCAATATGTGGGTGTGTACTATAAGATGCACCTCTACCTAACATAAGTTCTGGCAATATGTGGGTGTGTACTATAAGATGCACCTCTACCTAACCCATCGGAAAATACGAACGTGACAATGGTGTCGATTCCGTTGTGCACAAACTAAACTTAATTTAGGCTATTGCTGTCTTTTTCTCTGTAATAAAACGAGAAAGAGACGTACGTAATTTAGAGCTGTCAAATTTAATTGGAACTAATATTTCCATAGAAATGAAGGGTGCACGTAAAAACATGTCGACTAAAATACGGTGAAGTAATACGGTACTAGTTTGACAACTCTAACTTAGTTCATAGCTAAAGCCGTCCTTTTCTCGCACTGCCTTTTAGTAAAAGATAGCAATAGCTTAAATTAAGTTTAGTTTGTGCACAACAGAATAGACGCCAATAAGTTATGTTAAACTAATTTGAAAATCAACTCGAGGTCGATACGAATCATTTGAATATCACTTTCACCAATTTCACTCCAACAATACCGGTGAACGTGTGAAACTGTGAATACTACAGTAGCAGACATAAACAGCCACAAACATTTCCCTACAATAAAGTGAATTCCCGCTTTCGCTGAGGAAACGGAACCCGCGGACGTGTCAGATAAATTATGCAAAAAATGAAGTGTGATGACGTAGACAGCTGCAGCATAAAATAAAATAAATTCTTTTGATATTTTTAGAGTTTGAGACAAATACCGGCTAAGTGTGAGTCGGACTGGCGTACAAAAGGTTCTCCTAATTTCAACGGTGTGGTGCCAACAGGACGAATCTATAAGGGTTTAGTTTTTTGGCATTTGGCTAGGTAACCCTAAAAACGATCTCTTGTGTATGTCCGTCTGTATTTTATTCGAAGACTTGAGAAGAGAAAGAAATGAAGGTATTATTTTCTATGAGCTACTATACAATCTCCAGTATGTACGTCTCGCGTTCAATGATTGACAGATGTCGGTATTGCAAGTTATTGATATGAGTAACTTTGCAATATCGGCATTCTCATCGTAAAATCACAACAGGAACTAGAAGCAAGCTCTTACATAGGCCAAGTTATTGCCTTTATCATACCTATTTTCGCCGTTGCGTTGCTGTGAAATGGGTGCTGATATTATTACAGTCACACGAGGCATTTTTAGGGTTCCGTACCTCAAAAAGAAAAAAGGAACCCATATAGGATCACTTTGTTGTCCGTCCGTCCGTCTGTCTGTCTTTAGACCCTTTATCTCGAGAAAACGTGGATGTATCGAATTGAATTGGAATTGAAATTGAAATTCGGCCAGTAATATCGTCTTTTACTACAAATATAGGGAAAAATCTGACTGACGGAACTATTCATTTGTAATTAAGTCATAAAATACAGTCTTTGTTTAAAGTACGCCGTCTGTCTGTCAAGACCCTTTATCTCGGGAACGCGTGGAAGTATTGAGTTGAAATTCAAACTTCTAAATTAACGTAATAAAAAGATACGGCCGTATAAGCCACAAATAATGTATATATCGACACTTTCAAGGAAATCAAAATTTATATGGTACTTCTCGTTGACCTAGAACGATGAAATTTGGCAAAAAGCAATGTCCTACAGCACATGTAAAGTAAAAATCTGATTTTTTTTTCCTTTCACAAGTTTATACGGAACCCTCGGTGCGTGAGTCCAACTCGCACTTGGCCGGTTTTTTTACATAAATTGAAACGCGCCCCCTAAGTCTATCAGAGTTCAGAGGCAAACGAAGTTGGGATTTTTTCATCGCTAACGCGTAACTCCGTAGTTGTGGGTAGTTCGTTAGTAATTTACACCAAATTCAGGAGTTTATTTGCGGAAACAGTTTTCAGTTGATGTTTATGTTTGGTTCCCGGAGCCACACTTTACTTACTGTTGGATATGAATATCGGCCCGCGAATTAACGCCTGACGGAATTTCAGTTAGAAATGAATTTAAGTAATTAATTAGGTACTATGGTAGGTTTAGTTTAGTACCTTCATAACGATGAGGAAAACATCATGTCCAGGGACCAAACATTCAAAGGCTCGTTTAATCCACCAGCCCCTACCGGGCCCGCGTGGTGGACTACAGTTTTTCCCTCTTATAGAGAGATGGCCTGATTGCTGAGATGGTTCAATATTTTAGATAATTTTTATAACATGAAAACCGCAACTTTCTGCGGGAAGTACTCTATCACAGCTTGTTGTACGTCATGGAATAGACTGGACATTACTTTGTTTAATATACAGAAAGCTTGGTTGACGGCTTTGTGTTGGGTCCTTTTACACCCTGTTTTATAACTTTTCTAACAATACAACAAAATGTTCATTAACAAGCTTCATCGCGTGACTTTCAACACCTTTTTCATTGTTGTTTCCGCTCACAACGGTCAAAACACTGTTATCGTATCCCATCTATGTGATTGACAGCAAATAAAATGGGCGTCATTTGTTGGGAAATAATCCCCCGCGTCAATGTCCAGTGGCGTTAGAGCCTACTGTACCAACTTCATGTGCTTACTGACAGCTTTAACAAACGATCGCCGTGTTTTAATCACTCAACCGTTGGGCGTCCGGTGGCTAAAAGTACTGCCAGTGACAAATGTTGGTTGACTCTACACTAACTTTCAGAAGAGAGAAATTAATGTAACTTTCAAGTAATTCAGACGAAAAATGTAAACGAAAAAAATAAAAGATACTTTGATTACTAGTCTTGTGAATTCAAAACAATAACAACGTTTTATAAAATCCGAAAATGTTCGGGTACTTTTGGCGTTGACCGTACAACCGACAAAAGGTAGATATGCTCATTTGTCACAAACTTTCTACTCGGTGCGACTTTTAAAACAAATGTTAGCTTGTAGTTAGTAAGGAAATTTTCAAAAACAATTACTTAATTGAGAGAAATGTGGCCGTCCTGAGCTCGGCCAGCAATCATACTTTATCTTCACTAAGGCTTCGATCTACCTGGCCACATGCGGACCGCGACCGACGACGCCCGAAAGCTATATTCAGAAGTACACGGATGCGGTCTCGCTCGCACGTCTTCCCTAGGTTAAGGTGATAGTCAGATTAGCGCATTTTCGGCGCGTATAGGCGCGCGTCTTCTGCCACACGCGCAAATCGTACGAGCGTTGACGCGCTTGTAAGCTCGTATAAGCGGGAGACTCGAGAGACGCAAGGCGATACGGCTTATACGCGCAAAAAAATATTCGAGTCTGAAACCGCTCTTCACAGCAGACCAGACTAATTCAGGCCATGACGTCCGTTCTGACGTCACCGTACGCTGTCGTCGGTAGCGTCTGACGTTTTAAAGAGACCTCAGCTCTAAAACCGACTGTATTACTGAATTCCGAAGTTTAAATACCGATCTACCGTATACATAAAGTTTGGAAGTCCAATCGATTTACGTGAGCCAGAAGGTACACATTCTATCTAAAGGCAGATGTGAGTGGAAACGGGAAGTCACACGTTAGAATGGCATATAATATTGACCTGACTTAACAGATGTATGAACTTGGACAAGCAAAAGACGTTATGCAGTTTCTGGCTACTCTCCATGGTAGCAATTAGACTTTGTGTCTATGCACACATGCCTAACTGAAAACGAAAATCCATTTCCGCCACCATTTTATTAGGTTTCATTCCATTCATTTCCATTCATTTACATTCTATTCCTGGAAATTAATTAAATCATAGCTGCAGTGTAGCATTTATTCGCCTATACATTTGTGTTCACGGTAAATTTGGCTGGAATATCCGAGCTAAGTTCACATTCACGATCAAGGTCAATGTCGAGCATTGAGCGTGTTGAATCCGCATAGATTATCGATATTAGTTTTCAACGTACATTCGAATGATTTGTACATATTTACAACGTTGTTTTTCAAATCCATCAAATAAAATGTTGGTATTGCTATCTAGATATTGGAGTGTGTTGTTTATTCAGGTTAATCGCTATATGCACGTGTGGCGGGTTTCTTTAGTATCGGCACGTGGACTGCGCTGATGATGGATGCGATCCAGTATGGACCCTCTAGCTAGAGGAATAACTTACTATAGACATGCTGTTACGACCCCAAATTAATTGGTATTATATATTAGAGTAATTTTCGGCCCCATTGGCCATCCGTTCTGCGAGCAATGTGCCCTGCCCACTGCCACTTAAGTTTGGCAATTCTTCGGGCTACGTCGTTAACCTTGGTTCTCTTGCGGATGTCTTCACTTCTGATTCGATCACATTCAGTTCTGGAGTGGCGATCGTGAACCAGAAGACGTTACGTTGGAAAGCCTCCCACTAGGTGGACCGATGACCTGGTGAAGGTTGCGGGAATCCGCTGGATGCAAGTCGCACGGGACCAGTCAATGTGGCGACATTTGGGGGAGGCATATATCCAGTAGTGGATGTCTTTCGGCTGAAATGATGATGATAATATATTAGAGCAGAAGTATGATGATGTTGTTGATGATTTTGACCAAAGAACTCTAAACAAAATGATGTCCTGTCCTCAACCTCGTAACATAACCAGTATGAAAGACAAAGAAACGAACGACATAATTACAGGAAAACTTTTAGGGTGTGATATAAAAAAAAGAGATGTCACTCCGCCTTCTAGAGATTGATTTTTATTACTCTGATTATTTTTATTCAATACACAAGTTAAACATCATTAAGATTGGTAATTTGGTATTTTGCAGAAAAACTTGGAAAGATAAATTAACTCAATGTTTTTGCAAATTAACAGCATGTAAAGTTCGCAATGATATCACTGTTAGCCAGCAGCGTATAAAACGTATCTTACACGGTGTGTAAAAGGATCCGTCAAGTCAACCGCGAAATATATAGTAAGTAGCGTGTAGGCGTAACCAAAATGTGTTCTAGAAATCTTGACATGATACAGCCTGTTTACCCATTGAAATGGGAAGTATATTAAACATATTTTGTAAGGTGTTGTGAATGGATTTCTAATGATGTTCATGTACTAGTCATCGTTCTCGTTCTCGATATGACTTGCGTCAAGCGAGACGCGTCCTCTTCTTTCTTTCTGTTTTTAGTACCGTGCCTCCGCAAGTTGCTCCGCGGTGACTGCTTTAATTTCTTATACCGCAGTCGTTGTCGCAAGAAGCGTGCAGCTCGCGGCCGTAGGTAAGGAAAGCTTCTGTAGATGCTTTTTTGTCACTTAATAATAATACGTTGGTATTATTATTACTGCCAAACTTGTCCCAGCCCAGGTTTGAACCGACGACGTATGAGAGGCAAGACCTTCACGATTTGGAAGTCTGACACACACAGGACGATGTCTTACTACAAAACTCTGATTCACATCTGCCGGATCAGTGTCACAACGCTGTGATCGAAACTATCTCAATAAAATATTATCAAGTAATATGGCAATATGAAAAAATATCTCCTTTATAGACTTTCACTTGTCAATATAAGGAGGAAAAATGTTAGTTATATTCGGAATACTCAATAACAGTTAGCACCAGTTTCAGGCAGTATGCAGTTAATATTTTCTTGAGTTCAACTTGAATCAAGGCTCTATTTTGAATGATGCTAACTTAGTCATATTAACTCCCTAAAGTACCTAGTTAAGATTTCCGCAGGGGAATCAGTATGCACGTCATATATATAGGTATATATATATATATATTTATAATATATTTAATTTAAATTTTACATGGAATCACTAGTGTTTTTAATAAAATGGCATTGAGTCGTGTTGCTAGAGAATTCATTTCACTATTTCTTTTTAACTTAACTATAAGCATGTGGGAAAGGGTGCCATTTGTGGGTTGCTTCAGCAAACATCTCCTCAAATGCAGCTTTCTAGAGGTTCGGTCATATCGTTGTAGAGAAATTACGGACTGACTCCGGACACTGACACCTCCTTACAATTACTACCAAAATATTTACATACATCCATAAACTCACGCCATTCACCACGGGGTAGTCACAAACTACAGTATACCACCTGCTAAGATCCATACTGAAATATTTATGTAGGCACTGATAAAAACCATCTGCGATTTCAATTTAAGTGATGCACAAAAGTTGCAACTGACTAAACTTTTGAGCCGACTTTGATAGATTTGAAATTTAAAGACATGGCAATTATGTACCTACGACAGAACTCAAAACGGTGCCATTATCGCTTTAGAATTATAGAACTGAATGGCATAGTTTTATTGTCATTCCTCTCTATTGAGGATGCGCTTCGTTGGTATTATGGAAGCAATTTAATATCCCACAGAATGCAGAGCTCCGATGAGCGTAAGTCCTCCACGCCAACTTAAAATAATTCAGGTCAAGCAAAATGCCCATTGCCAACTCTATTTTATCCTCAAGGCAGCGCTCATGTCCTTTGTAGTATTAAAAATGGTGGTCGCTTAAAATGAAATGAATATAGGACATACTTCATTTTTTATTCTCATTTTCAAACCAGTACTGTTAAATGCTTACGTCATAATTATGAATGTGGGAGTCAACATGGCCACTGACAACATTCTGACCACAACCGATTTGGTTTTGTGCGAAAATACAAGTTATAAAGTTGAATATGAAAACATATCTTAATTAATATTACTCACGAACACGCATTGCATACAACTCTCAAATAATGACTGTTGTAAGTTGCATAATTGGATAGTCCAGCTACTTAGCAATAAACTCGGACTTTTTATTGGAAATAACGTGAAATCTTTTGGCCCAACATTGGGACCAAGGACGTTCGACTGCCAAGCTAAGTGGTACGTACCCAGCGTTCCTTCAGGTTCTTTTAAAGGTACTCTGGAGACCAAAAATGAGTAGCTCTTTTAAGGAACGAACGAAAACAAACCAAGGAGTTTTCACCTGACGATAACTTACTTCGCTCGACCGGATTAAATTATAATGCGGTTAAGTTGGTAACGTTCCATTCTACCATTGCTTCCGGTTATATGATGCATATGTTCTTACACGTGGAGGTGTAATGTGAGGGAAAATTTAATTTTATAGTATTTTGGGCGAATAATAATTAGTTACCGATAGTTAAGCCCTGGGTGAATGAACCGGTAATTCCGAAGAGTTGAGCATAGGTGCACCTTATCATGCCAGTTATGTTTAAATCCCATGTTATAGGAGGTAGGCCAAGTGCCATCTATTACGGAAAAACTACTACTACAACACAGCCACTTCCGAGAATTTTCTGGTAAACTAAACCAAATGCCAAAAAACTTTTACAATGAAAAAACTCTGTCAAAGCGAAAAAACTCCGTACATTTGTGTTCACCTACATCGAAAAAAATTGTTGGAAAGCAGATTATTTTTTCAGTTTGTTGTTAGAAGTGGTAAAACAGGTGGATATGAGATTGACTATGCGTCTGTACTTGAATCATATTTATGTTAAAGTTGTAGATTTGGATACAATTGGTTAATTGTTATTGTTAAGGTACCTCGATGTAGTTGAATACGGGCGAGTGGTTGTTACATATTATCACCCGCTTTATTGTGCCATTATGTCGTCAAACTCCGATCCGTCAAGTCAACCGCGAAATATATAGTAAGTAGCGTGTAGGCGTAACCAAAATGTGTTCTAGAAATCTTGACATGATACAGCCTGTTTACCCATTGAAATGGGAAGTATATTAAACATATTTTGTAAGGTGTTGTGAATGGATTTCTAATGATGTTCATGTACTAGTCATCGTTCTCGTTCTCGATATGACTTGCGTCAAGCGAGACGCGTCCTCTTCTTTCTTTCTGTTTTTAGTACCGTGCCTCCGCAAGTTGCTCCGCGGTGACTGCTTTAATTTCTTATACCGCAGTCGTTGTCGCAAGAAGCGTGCAGCTCGCGGCCGTAGGTAAGGAAAGCTTCTGTAGATGCTTTTTTGTCACTTAATAATAATACGTTGGTATTATTATTACTGCCAAACTTGTCCCAGCCCAGGTTTGAACCGACGACGTATGAGAGGCAAGACCTTCACGATTTGGAAGTCTGACACACACAGGACGATGTCTTACTACAAAACTCTGATTCACATCTGCCGGATCAGTGTCACAACGCTGTGATCGAAACTATCTCAATAAAATATTATCAAGTAATATGGCAATATGAAAAAATATCTCCTTTATAGACTTTCACTTGTCAATATAAGGAGGAAAAATGTTAGTTATATTCGGAATACTCAATAACAGTTAGCACCAGTTTCAGGCAGTATGCAGTTAATATTTTCTTGAGTTCAACTTGAATCAAGGCTCTATTTTGAATGATGCTAACTTAGTCATATTAACTCCCTAAAGTACCTAGTTAAGATTTCCGCAGGGGAATCAGTATGCACGTCATATATATAGGTATATATATATATATATTTATAATATATTTAATTTAAATTTTACATGGAATCACTAGTGTTTTTAATAAAATGGCATTGAGTCGTGTTGCTAGAGAATTCATTTCACTATTTCTTTTTAACTTAACTATAAGCATGTGGGAAAGGGTGCCATTTGTGGGTTGCTTCAGCAAACATCTCCTCAAATGCAGCTTTCTAGAGGTTCGGTCATATCGTTGTAGAGAAATTACGGACTGACTCCGGACACTGACACCTCCTTACAATTACTACCAAAATATTTACATACATCCATAAACTCACGCCATTCACCACGGGGTAGTCACAAACTACAGTATACCACCTGCTAAGATCCATACTGAAATATTTATGTAGGCACTGATAAAAACCATCTGCGATTTCAATTTAAGTGATGCACAAAAGTTGCAACTGACTAAACTTTTGAGCCGACTTTGATAGATTTGAAATTTAAAGACATGGCAATTATGTACCTACGACAGAACTCAAAACGGTGCCATTATCGCTTTAGAATTATAGAACTGAATGGCATAGTTTTATTGTCATTCCTCTCTATTGAGGATGCGCTTCGTTGGTATTATGGAAGCAATTTAATATCCCACAGAATGCAGAGCTCCGATGAGCGTAAGTCCTCCACGCCAACTTAAAATAATTCAGGTCAAGCAAAATGCCCATTGCCAACTCTATTTTATCCTCAAGGCAGCGCTCATGTCCTTTGTAGTATTAAAAATGGTGGTCGCTTAAAATGAAATGAATATAGGACATACTTCATTTTTTATTCTCATTTTCAAACCAGTACTGTTAAATGCTTACGTCATAATTATGAATGTGGGAGTCAACATGGCCACTGACAACATTCTGACCACAACCGATTTGGTTTTGTGCGAAAATACAAGTTATAAAGTTGAATATGAAAACATATCTTAATTAATATTACTCACGAACACCAGCGGGTGGTGCACATTATTAGTTTCACTATTCGTTAAGGCGACCTACATTAGCTTCTAACACTAAAGCATTGGTCGCCAACCTATGGCCCGAGGGATTGTTTGAATGTTTTATCTTAAAATGAGTCGGAAAGGAGATATTGTCAAAAAACCGATTTTAGGTGCCATTTTTGCAATATGGCGGCGTGAGCGGCAAAGATACGAGGTTACTTTCATAACCGTTTTCCATTGTGAACAAAAATGAAACAATGAAACTGGTGAACGATAAAATTGAAAAGCAGTGTTGCATAGAGTAACCGAACGCAGGGTTCCAATTTTCATCGTAATAGTGCAAATAGTTTTATAGTAAAATGACTATGTGTCATCCTGACTATCCAGTCATGACAAAATAAACATACTACTTTATTTATTCTTCGTTCAGTCTCAGATTGATTTAAAAAATAACGATATTTTACCATTGGCTAGATATCAATCAATATGTCTATATAACCAAGTAAAGGACTTCATGCACCCTACATTATTTGGTCTAGTTGTAAGCATTGCATACAACTCTCAAATAATGACTGTTGTAAGTTGCATAATTGGATAGTCCAGCTACTTAGCAATAAACTCGGACTTTTTATTGGAAATAACGTGAAATCTTTTGGCCCAACATTGGGACCAAGGACGTTCGACTGCCAAGCTAAGTGGTACGTACCCAGCGTTCCTTCAGGTTCTTTTAAAGGTACTCTGGAGACCAAAAATGAGTAGCTCTTTTAAGGAACGAACGAAAACAAACCAAGGAGTTTTCACCTGACGATAACTTACTTCGCTCGACCGGATTAAATTATAATGCGGTTAAGTTGGTAACGTTCCATTCTACCATTGCTTCCGGTTATATGATGCATATGTTCTTACACGTGGAGGTGTAATGTGAGGGAAAATTTAATTTTATAGTATTTTGGGCGAATAATAATTAGTTACCGATAGTTAAGCCCTGGGTGAATGAACCGGTAATTCCGAAGAGTTGAGCATAGGTGCACCTTATCATGCCAGTTATGTTTAAATCCCATGTTATAGGAGGTAGGCCAAGTGCCATCTATTACGGAAAAACTACTACTACAACACAGCCACTTCCGAGAATTTTCTGGTAAACTAAACCAAATGCCAAAAAACTTTTACAATGAAAAAACTCTGTCAAAGCGAAAAAACTCCGTACATTTGTGTTCACCTACATCGAAAAAAATTGTTGGAAAGCAGATTATTTTTTCAGTTTGTTGTTAGAAGTGGTAAAACAGGTGGATATGAGATTGACTATGCGTCTGTACTTGAATCATATTTATGTTAAAGTTGTAGATTTGGATACAATTGGTTAATTGTTATTGTTAAGGTACCTCGATGTAGTTGAATACGGGCGAGTGGTTGTTACATATTATCACCCGCTTTATTGTGCCATTATGTCGTCAAACTAGCGTGTGGGTATTGAAAATTACACATTCGTTTCTCTCTTAGATAATTTTGAATGTGAAACAAAGGCTCCACAAAAATCGGCTCGCTTTGTACAAAAATCAAAGAGCTGGTACCGGCTAAACACGGGATTGCTGTGCTAAAAAAGTGAGTCAGGCACATTAAATGGACAACTTGTTTCAGAAAAATTGTTCATATTTAAGGGCGCGGGTGCAGTCCATCACTGAACAAGTTTCTCTGTGGGACCAACTTCGTAATCGCCTAAATAAATCAGCTTTTCTGTTCTTTGAATCGAGTAGGTATTAACGTTGTATTAAGAAATATGTGAAAATTACTTCCCTAGAAAAAAGAGAGGCCTAAATCCAGCAGTGGCTGAACTCAGGCTCTGGATGGTAATGATCACGGAATTTACTTTAATTTTTATTTTAATTTTTCGCTTCGCTACGCTACTGAGGGCATGATGACAATGTGAAGCAATTCCTTAAACTTTTTTACAAACTTTCTCTTAGTTTCACCACCATCATATTTATTTATTTTTACAAGCGTTCTTTTGTATGGAATTTGTAAATCCTTTTTTGTTTTATACTTTTTAGTACATGAAAACTTGTGACCTAAAAAAAATTTTTATTTAAATTTTTGAACTACTGGAATCATGAGAAATTGCTTAAATCAACAATACGCGTATTACCTTATTCAGCCTCGTGCTTGGACTGAATGCAAATTTTGGTACAAATCAAATGACATCATTGTATTTGAACTCGGGGTTTACACATACACTCACGCACATTTACGGACATCGGGGTAGGGTTAATATATTATAGGAATTTTGTTTAACCTAAATTACAAATTATAAAGTCCTCAGCGGACTTTATAATTTGTAATATTTTGGATTGTTTGTTCGCTTAACTTTACCCCAAAAATAGACCTGTGGTTCAAAATACCGATCATTTTGTCCTTCTCAATATAAATATACTATAGAAACTGTAGGTTTTTATCATTCCTCTTTTTATTAAACTATATTTCAACCAATTACACTGTGTGACACGATTTCGGGACCCGACAAACTGATATTTTTCATAGTCACTGCAATCATGCTATTATACATACTTTTCGTGGATGTCTTTTGTTTAAGGTAAATACCAATAACTTTTTAAATGACCCTCATGTTGTTTGTGAGTAAATGTTTTTGAAAAAATAGGTGTATTCCACGTTAGTATCTTTGTGATTTACTGTTTGTGAGTATAATCGTATGGGTTTCCAGATGAATACTGAAAAAATGTAGTCGCCGCCAATGCAAAAATGCACCGAACAAGTTATGTTACGTGTGTGGACGAACCATTTTAAAGTATCGAGGAAATAAGTATCGGAAAAAGTCCATGAAGCGTATTTCCTATATTTTAGGCGTTATTAAGATGAATATTTCCTAAATTCCAAACTATTTTATGTATCTGTCTTGGCTGAATAGAAACAAAACTCCTAAGCAATTTGCAATACCGACACCGTGACGTGAACCTACTAATCACTACAACGATCGCTTCATTCCATGGCTAATATAGGTGGATTTTCTAAGAAACCCAAGCACCCGAGTACTGTGAATTTTGTATCGAAACCAATACCTCATACCGAAGACATGCCTTTTCCTTTACCTCTCAATAAAAGTCGAACTGAAGTTGAACTGAGCGATGAACTTAGCGATGGTTAAGGCGTTGTCAATCAAAGTTGACATTCAGGATCCAGAGTTTTGACACTCTTCAAGTGCTCTACGCAAACCGCATTTAATTCAACAACATGAATTAAACAACTATTTTTTTTCCGAATTACTTGGATCTGGTTAGTACGGGACAGTACGACATGAGTAGTAGAGGAGGTACCGTTAATCCAACGAAGGCTTTGCGATTCCCTTTACGCATCTGACGTATATTCCATCCACATCCATGCAGATTTTTTTTTGTTTCGTTGCGGTATGATATTGAATTTTTTAATATTTTTTTTACAACTTTGGTATGCTTGGCAACTTTTGATTCCCCCGTGGCTGCGGCAGCAGGCTGACTTTCATTTGGATGATCTGTGTATAGGTATTATACGTTTGTAACGCAGTGGTATAATATGTTTCCATCACTCTGTTATAAACCGAAATATTAAATTGGTTAAAAAATATTTTACGAGGAAATATCATAACCTAGGTAAAGTGCAATGCCCATCCTAGCTTGTTCGGAGTAGGAGGTGGTAAAGAAGGTACAAAGTGCACTGTATTATGTTTATGTATATTGACTAGGTTTTGTCACTTTTATTAGGAATATTTTTCTTTTTTGTGTGATGGGGTTGGAGTGCCCACAATGTCCTTACACCAGCATTTTACAGGACTTAAAAAATGTCAAACACACCGCGATTTACGTAGCCACCTAATGGGCCAAAAAACCATAATAATGATGTCCTACCAAGTTTATCACTTGTGACTTTGAGTTACTACTATATGTATAATCCAACATTGCACGTGGAAGTGGGCACGCCCTTTGTACCTGGAGGCTTTATTTGTGCTCGAGTATATTTTCAATGTTTTCTTTTGTTAGATTGGTGTATCTTGCTGACATGTGACAATAATTTAATTGATTCTTTGCTTATGTTAACTTCATAAAATCAGGTTCTTCTAACCTAACAGACAAATGTGTTTTTGGGGAGTTGGGATTCCGCCATTTCTTCTTCCCGGGTAAAACACTAAGAAGTGACGAAGGGCGGGCGCTTTGGGGGATTGTCTCTGATAAAATTTAGATATTTAAAAAGTGCTGATTATCAGCATAATTTGAATTATTAATTGCTTTTGATTTAGCACTTCAAACATAATTAGACCTGTACCTTCGTCATGCTCTTACACACTCATCAATTCTCATCATGCCTCGAAATAGAGACTAGAAGACAACGTCAATCAAAGAAAAGAAAAAGGTTCTGAAATTAAGGGTAACATACAGTGGGCAGTAAAAAACAAACCAAGAGGAACTCGAGCTAGTTCAAGGTTAAACTGAGCTTGCCAAGGTAGGTTCGTAGACTCATGACCATCCAAAACCCAACTTTACTTTTAACTGTTGTACTTGTATTCACTTAGACGTGTTCCTGTCTCTATTTTGCGCGTTTAGTTAGACAGTTGTGCAACAGTGACAAGGATGTTGCTTAAAATACAGTTTTATAGATTTCTAGGCTTAGACTTATTCTCTACGATGAAATTAAATTATGATTTGGGCTGCAACCATTTAATAATGGTATGAATGTATAAAGCACGGAAAGTAACATGACGGATTACTATGCCCACTAGAATGTATCAACAGCGTATCTACCTGTTCATTACGGGCTTAGAACGGTGATCATACGCGGTCAAACCATATATTTGTCGCGTCCTGTGTGGCCGACATGCGAAGACGTGCAAAACAAGTGAAAAAGTGTCCCAATTCGTAACTACTTTAATCTTCATACATGGAATCCCATTTCGTCAACCATATGATTGGCTGGCTCGCTACGTTCATGGCACGCCAGGGTGTTGCTTGGTGACGGAACAGTTGTAGTTTCAATACAACAAATATATTTCTGATATATTCATATTACGGTCATGGCATGGTACGGTGTAGTGGGCAGAATCATTTACAATATGTAGGTAATTATTTGATTTTACCGTTAATGTTGTATTCCTTATTTTAAACTTAAGAAACTCGTTGCCATTCCATTACAACACTTTAATTATAAGCTGGAGGTCTCTATTAAATTTTATCGTGGGATTATAGGCGACCGAGCTCCGCTCGGGTGAAAATAGAGGAAACGAATTTTCCCCAATGCAGATAGCATTGGGGAAAATTCGTTTTTTCTAAAAGCTAGATCGTTTTTTCGCCCCCGTAATCCGCAATATTGCAACTTCCAACGAAACCATTAGAGCCGTTTCCGAGAACGTGATTAATATGCCATTTATATAGCATGTAAATATTGCTCATTAAAATTACCTATAGGATTTACTTAATGTATTAAATTATTAATCTGTGTTTCTCGGAAACATTAACTATTAAACGTAAAGTGGTTCACGATGTATCCAATGTTTCGAGAAACACTGTATATCATAAACCACTTTTCATTTTATATTACGTATTTTAACTGGTACTTTGTCATGAACGACATGACTCTTAAAGAATTTTGTGATGATAAAACTTTATTACATTGTAATAAGGTTTAAGCTCATCTGGCAGGCGTGCTCACGTTGCTGCTCCGTTGTCTCTACATCCCCTACCTACAAGATTTAATAAAATCCTAATTTATCCAACGCCAATTTCAATTTCTATCTTTTAGATATTGTTGCTTACCCGTAAATATAGAGACGGGTCGGGGCCTGCTCTTAAAACTCTACTGATTACTTATCAGCATGATTGCCTTTTATCATGGCATTATTAACTTTACATTTAAAATGAGATTATGTTCTCGTTGCCTTTGTGTATCCGCAAGCAACCGTTTAGAGTTTCGATAAGCGTCCACCTGTTCGCATCGGGCGCATCGCATCAAACGGATCGTAGTATTCTTTGTATAGAAAGTCACACAAGTTCGTCCACTGATCCGCCCCGTACGGATCGCTCGAATCTGTTACTTGCTAGCTTGACGCTTTATAAAGGAAAGTCAAGCTAGCAAGTTATTTCCTATACATTAAATTGGTTCTTGGTACGTACAGTGCAGTGTTACGAACTAGACCGTCATTATTACGAACTGCTCTCAAGTTTATATTTCGCTTCAACTTCCGTGTTTGTTTAATTTATTTCAGGAATAGCTTTTGGCCGCGGCTTCGCTCGCGTTAATTTAAAATTTACAACTAAACTCTTAACATAGACACACACACACACTTGACACTTACAAATAAACGTGGTATAAAAGTTATACTCGAGAATAAACTAAGAATTTAAAGCAAAATATCTACAAATAAACAAAGTAGAGCTTTGACATTTGTATTCATACAACCGCTATTCCGAGGTTATTCGTGGCTCCACCCTTGTATAAAGTAGTATAACCTTAAAAATACCACGGTTTGTGTTTGTTCCCGCGCGTTCAAGTATTTTACGTTCGTTTTGATTATGAAATTAGATGAAATAGAAGAAGTAGAACCAGAAAATAACAATCTAATGCAGGTTCAAAGAAAAGTTAAAATATTAAAACAAAGAAAAAAGAAAATCCTTTTTATTTATATAGCGATGAGCAGTTCCGGTTAAAACACTGATTTGCTAAAGATGGTGTAACGTTTTTAGATCAATTAATTGGTAGATCTCTTTACATGGACACGCGCGGAGGTGGATTTTCTTCTGTTTTGCAAATAATGATTGCTTTGAGGTACCGGGGACGTAATCTCCCAGTAGATTGATCGGTTTCTCTTAGCCATTTTAATATTCACTTTTAAAATTATTTTTCTCTATCCACAAAAATAAACAAATTTAATTACAGCGTATTGACTCAGTACGCGCGCAAAGAATATAGAACAAACAAAACGGTCGAGAAACGTCAAGTTGACAAAGGGATACAGACAAACTGCTTTTTTTTTAGAAGTTTATCTTTGATTGCGCTGTTGCCAAATCGTGCATTTTGACATAGCGGAAGAGTTGTTATACCAAAGATATACCTGGTTTATTTGAAAAAAATATTCTCGACATATTCTTAAGTTAAAACTGGTATAGCTATACTTAGTATAAGAATGGAATAGATGCGGCATAACACATTTTTATTTGTAAGGCTGTTTAATATGTTGTCCACTGTGTAACTTGTGCTTTTACCCAGACCCGTTACTTGGGACTGGACAATTAGCAATCTAAGACTACTTTTGTTAGCTTGCGTTTTACCTGTTAAAAAAATATATGTATGTGTTAATGAATAAAATAAATAAATAAACAAACACACTACTAAAGTTTCTCTAATAATATAATTCAAATTCGAATGAAACTTGGTGACATCTATTATCATTAGAACGTTATTGTTATAGTGTTAGTGTTATTTAGGGACAATACTTTTTTAGAGATGAAAGGTACCTTATGTCTGTTTCTGTACACCTGACAAAGTTTATGCAAAATTTCAGGATGATCGGTTCAGCGGTTTAGTTGTGAAAAGCTAACAAATATACTTACTTTCGCAGTTATAATATTAAGTTTGGAAGTTAGGATTGTGCTGTTTTGATTATTTCTTCGAATAAAAAGTCTTTGGCAGACTGAGGGGGGACAACTCGGGGATATCAATTGATGGAGCTAGGCTGACCTACCTATGGTTCGATGATGATGTTATTACCTTCTGAGACTTACCAACTGCCCTCAAAGAAATAATAGCAATCCTAAACGAGAAAGCGAGATAGTTGAACGAACAAATAGCGACATAATCAAAATTGTAACAAATAAAAGGCAAGAAATCATGGTAAATAGTGAAGTAATCGAATATCAAGATGATGTAGACGATGACGATGTGACGTGATGATATAGGACAGGTAATTTCAAATAAGTACCCGACCGAAAAATAAACAGAACAACGAGTAACAAACGCATTAGTATAAGTTTTGAAGCAATTGTTTATGGATAATCACTAAAACTAATACAAACAAACGGTAACAAACGCATCAAGATATGAGCGCGAGTTTGAATTAAAAATAGCGAAGTGACAGTTCAGTAAAAAAGAGCGTGACTGCCCCACGTATAAGTATCAAAGAGGCCTTTGGCCCCTTAGATACGTTAATATTTATGCTACATTAGCCTTTTTGTTGCTGTATTAAATCTGCGGTTTATTTATATACATATATTTTCGCAAACGAAAACACTCAAATGCTACTTTTAACCCGTATACATAGAATCCATCGATTTATTTATTGGAAATACGCTCGCCCCTATACCATTAACGGTCTTAAGCACAACTCGTTAAAATCGCGTGCACCCACTACAGGCTTACCTCTGCCTATCCCTCTTGAAAACGGGCGTGATGCTCAGTTACAATAATTTCTACTAGGAAAGTTGTAGACAATATAACAAGCGATATCGGTTAATAACGGAACAAAAAACAAAGAAAGATAAAGAAATGTTCCTGTAGACAACGCCCAAATTTTTGTGTTGTATTGATCTTACGAAGTTTCGGTTTCGAATTTTCGTTTTGTAAATCGTACCTATACCTTTCTAGGTTAATTGTAAAATTAAGGTACCTACTTAAGTTACGGCTCTGAAAAAGATGATGGATTATTTCCACGTGCCTATACCTAAGGTAACTAAACAAGAGACTTCCAGGGACTAAAATATTTTGACCTTTTGTCACCAGAATTTTGGGGTGGTTACCCGTGGTCCCGGTGGGTCGACCCATTACCGGGTCCATGGGTAATTTTAATTACCCGTGGTCCCATGGCATTAGGGATTGTTTCCTGGACTTCTGAAAATATCGATAGAAAATACAAAGCCATAATAACAGTACATCATATCCCACCGGGACCATGGGTAACAAGTCATTGCATAAATTGACAATAGGTTTATTGGTTTTTTTAAGGATAGTAAAGTCTCACAAGCTACCAGGACGCCAGAATAATGAAGAAGTATTTTCTACATTGCATACTGCGTGATACTCGAAATGTACACGGATTGATTATGAGATTCCTATTAAAAACATAAATACCTTATTTATGGTTCTGCCCTCCTGGTAGTTGGTGGATAAATAAAAAATTGAAAACCAATAAACCCGTAGTCAAATTATGCAATCACACCCGTGGTCCCTGTGGGATACGATATGCTGTTACTATGGCTTTGTATTTTCTATCGATATTTTCAGAAGTACAGGAAACAATTCCTAATGCCATGGGACCACGGGTAATTAAAATTACCCATGGACCCGGTAATGGGTCGACCCACTGGGACCACGGGTAACCACCCGAATTTTGCGGTTCCATTTGTTACTAAATCACATACCTTTTTCAAGAAATAAAACTTTGGAGGAAATAAAAACGAACAAGAATAGTTTTAATAAAAGCTTGTCGCGTAGGTTTAATTTTTTTTTTGCCTTTTCGATTCACGCGACAAGCTTTTATTAAAACTATTCTTTTACTACAAATTTTCGTATCCGTGCCGTTAACTGTTAAAGAGTTCCCTTTTGCGGAGTGATCCTGGCTGCAGGATGAGGTCGTGTTAAAAAACATCTTTATCTATCAAAATTGAACGCGTATACAAAGTATGATGACCGCGCTATTCAAGATTGAAGAGTTCTTTCGTGAGGGGACCATCCTGGCTGCAGGATTAAGTATTGTCTATCATAACAAAATATTATCACCAGAACCAAAGGTCCAAAGGTGTGTGCAAAATTTCAGCTCAATCGGTTGGGGGGAACTGGTTTGAAGTTCAGTTGCAACTTTTGACTAATACATACTAACAAAATAACAAACAAGGCAAGTTGAATAAAAGCTTATAATAAAAATCGGCCAAATGCGTGTCGGGCCTCGCGCAGTGTAGGGTTCCGTAGTAGCCCGTTATATTTTAGATTTTGTTTTTCAATGCAAGTCTTCACCCGTTATAAACAAACAACTACTCCATCTTAGTCACTATATAGGATTTATTCTAAGGATTTTGTATTTGGTACAAAATTATCCAACACCCTAGTTCAACGACTAATACTGCTATACTAATAAAGTTATCTTAACCGCTACAGTTTTATTTAAAGTTCATGAAATGGACTATCATCATACATTTTTCCAGATTTTTCAAGCCCGCAGTTTAGCTTTTAGAGGGGGGGGGACGCCCTACTGGAACAAGAATTTGCACTTTAAAGTTTAATATTTCGTAAATGGATCGAAAAGTAGTATTGGCAACCCCTAAGTCATTTTAAAAGACCTATTCAACAATACCCAACACGATTGTGTGGACGACGAAAAAAAATTCATCCCCACTTCACATTTAATTTACCACTTTGTCGGCGTTATTAGTATACACGCCTCTACAAAATTACAGCTTTCTATTAGTAACGGTCTCTTAGCAAAACCTCAGACAGACAGACAGACAGCCATAGCGAAACTATAAGGGTTCCTTGTCAGGCCTACGGAGCACTAAAAAGGGCTTTTGTCCGACCCTTATTACTTATCTGTTATCAGCCTTTTGTGAGACGTGTGTTTAAATTAAATGCAAATATAATACATTAATCATCACACATAATTTAGAGGTACCTAGAATTCGTCCAATAATAGCTGTATTAATGAATAAATGTTGCTCTTATTTATAGTAAACAGTTCATTGAGGAAATAATGAACGGATTTGTAAAACACTAGATCACATAAGAAACCTACTTGCCAAATTTGGAACCTGTAGAACCAGCGGTTTGAGCTATGTGTTGATATATTATCACCCAGTCAGTCAGTCAGTTTATCATTTTAGACATACATGCATAGACCGGGACGCATTTATTGGTGTGCAACTATATCGGCGTCAAACAAATTTTCCCCGAAATGCTTCATTAGAATCTAACGTAATGATGTTAGATAGTAAGTTTAAAGAAAGCATGATGGATGTAAAAAGGATTAATGATCGATTGATAGTTATAAAAGTTATTTTAGAAAATGTAATGTTGAACGTAATTAGCGTGTATGCACCGCAAGTGGGATGTGATGTTAGTGTAAAAGAAAAGTTTTGGGAGGATTTTGACACGGTTCTGATGAACATCCCGGTATATGAGTAGTTGAGTGGTAGTTGGGGGGGGGGGGGGATTTTAATGGACATGTGGAAAGAATGAGAGGGAATTATGAAAGAGTGCATGGACGATGGGGATTTGGGACTCAAAATAACGAAGTAGAGACTTTACTATAATCTGCTGCCGCGCTTGACCTGGCAGTAGCCAACACTTGGTTCCAGAAGAACGACGGACACATAGTTACGTATAAGAGTGGCAATAAGAAACCTCAATTAGATTACTTTTTAGTCCGACGAAACAAGCTAAAATACATCGAAGACTGTTTTTTTGATTTTTTATGATATAATAATTATTCAATTAGTTCTGTAGTATTTCTGGTGTTCGACCGAGTGGTCGTCAGTTTCTGCTGAAGTGACATCATTGTACGTAGTATTCAAATGACTGTTCTGTGATTTCTAACTAAATCGTTTGACAGTTTAGTGTTTCATAAAGCAAAATAATAAGGCTTCCGAAAATACAAATTAACTTCCAATCTGTGGTTTACTGTAATAATAAAAGCTTGGTTAAAATGAATTACCGAAAAAAATATACAAAAATAACCGACAAAATGTTGTATTTTACAAACAAACATGAGCTCATTCATTTTTTATTTAAGATTTAGATAAATAAATACTCAATAGAAAAGGTTTAGAAAGGTTCAGAATTTCACATAAGATTAGGATCTCAGATAGGATTAGGAAACTAAATACTTAAGAGCTCGCACGAGCTTATATACTTTAGAAAGCGAAGGGGCTTAAAATTCTCAAGTTTCTTATCCAATGAGTGAAGTGAATCCTCTATATGTAAGTGGAGAAGAACGAATCCTCTATCTGTGAGTGGAGAAGGCCAAATCCTCTATCTACAGTTTAGTTGTGTGTACGTAATCCTTATAAGGAGGATTTTCCGTTGTTACAATTTTAGTCAATTAAATTCAAGCTTGGAGGAGAAACCTAAGCTTTTTTCTCGACGAAAACTCGGATACCTGTCAGTCAAGTTATTTTTTTGTTATAACGTAACGTTATAAAGATTAGTTTAGAAAAACATCCCACGAAATGAAAGTCGTGTGACATCCGCCAAACCGCACTGGGCTCGCATGGTGAATTATGGCCCAGTGCCTTTCACATGAGCCCTACACAGGTTTCGTCTCTTAAAAAAACCTTCATCACTTGTTTTTAAGGTTCTATTTTTTCCAACTTAACCCTATATAACCTAAGGGTTATATAGGGTTAAGTTGCCAAATGGAAAAAATACGAATCGAATCGTATCGTATCGTATCGATCGGGCGAATCTATAAGGGTTCTAAGGAACCCTTATAGATTCGCCCTGTCGGTCTGTCCGTCCGAATGTCACATTCATTTTACTCCGCGACTGTTCGATTCAGTTCAAATTTGGACAGTAGGTGTCTGCAGTCTATGAATCGCTACGCAAAAGTGAGGTAAAATTATGAAAAGGGCTAGACGTGTAACTGAGGGTTGAAAAATAAACATCTACGTTTATAATTATGTCAACTTTTTATTTTTTGTTTTGTTCCGTTTTGTTATATTCTGAATGTTTGTTATGTTTATAGTTTCTGTTTTCAAATTTTGTATTCATGTCCCTGCGATAAATAAAGTTTTTTTCTTTCTTTCTATATATTTGTGTAAGTAGGCGAAACCGCGGGCAGTTTGTAGTTTGTAAAATTTCAGTCCTGTCATAGCAACTGTACCTGCTTCGAATTATTTTATAATTACTTAAAGCTCAGGAGTATAGCTTCGAGCAAAACATAATATAATTTATTCATAGTTCAGTTTCAGAATGTCGTAATGGTTTTTACTAAATCAGGATCTTGCTCACTACACCGTACCATACCATGACCGCTGTGAACGTAATGGGCAAAAAGGTAAAGGCGTATAAGTGACCTTTACGTCACTGACCAACACCGTCACGTGCCATGCACCAAGCGTTCGGCACCGGCAAAATATTCTCTCCGAAAAAAATTGACGCTCCGATGGTAAGCGACGGTGGCGGAACGGTCTAGTGGGCAAAGTCAATACAAATAATATAAGGTTTAACCACGAATGGTGACCGTTCTAAACCCGTTATAAACGAGTATGATAACCGTTCTAAACCCGTAATAAACGAGTATGATGACCGTTCTAAACCCGTTATAAACGAGTATGATAACCGTTCTAAACCCGTAATAAACGAGTATGGTGACCGTTCTAAACCCGTTATAAACGAGTATGATAACCGTTCTAAACCCGTAATAAACGAGTATGATGACCGTTCTAAACCCGTTATAAACGAGTATGATAACCGTTCTAAACCCGTAATAAACGAGTATGATGACCGTTCTAAACCCGTTATAAACGAGTATGATAACCGTTATAAACGAGTATGATGACCGTTCTAAACCTCTTATTTAAACGGGTATGATACGATCTAGTGGGTAAAGTAGGCCGTGCCGTGTCTTTTCCTCATAGCTCGGTCGTGGTAAGTGGTACGGTGTAGTCTGCAGACTCCTTAACGAAAATATTGTAAACATCACGCCTGCAATCCTCGAAGGCCAGTTATGTTTAAGTTCCGTATAATAGGGGGCGAGTCTATTGCCAACAACCGGGCACTAATTTAGATTCCATGGCTGCTGCTATGAGAAATTCCTGATGGAAAAACCTAATAACAGTTTTCCCGACCTGGGAATAGAACCCATTACCTCATGCTCAGCAGTCACGATTGAGACTAGGCCAACTAGACATTTTAGAGAAAGCAAAACGAAACATGCACTTTTTTATTTTATTTTTGACTATGACTGTACTGTTTCTGATAGCTAGAGTTTTGTGAAATTCGAGAGAGATAAAAATCTAGTACATTGATTTGTTCACGAGGTTCTCCACTTGGGATTTTATGGACATAGACAACAGCAATGAGTCTCGGAATACACGAGAAAAGGCTCCCGTTTGGTATTTGAGTTAAAGCCTTGAAGCAAAAATGTGACCTATTATACTCGTATACGTCCGAATTGCCAAAGTATCGGATCTAGTTACCCACACCTTATTACTTTCGTGTTAGAATTCCTTATTTTGAATACAAAATTTGTAACTTTTTAGAGTTGTATTCAGCTTTGTAAAGTATTAACTTTTATCTTGTTATCTTCATTTTATTTTTAAATACTGCATTAGTCAATCTATACCTAAATACTATACGAGTATAAAGTATTATAAAGTGGTAAAGTCTGTAAGTATGAATGTACGAAGTAAAAGCTCATGCAGACAGACGCGTCTTCTACACATCCCATTTCAAAAAGGTTTTCACCGATAGAAAACCGATTCTATTGCATATGGCCATAGAATGTATTTTATGCGAAGTGGCGGGTAGAATACTTGGTACCACGAGGTTTACCACACGATCGCACATCAAAAATGCTCTTTTCAACCGAAGAAAAAAGCTTCTCAATTCGGCGTGTATATTTTGTTTTCTGACATAGTCGTTTATAAATAGTGTACCCAAAGAAAATCTTTATTTACTTAAAAATGTTTAACAGTTTTACTCTTATTTCGGTTTATACGAGTAAGTATTTGAACTAAAAGACTTGTTAATTTTTATAAATGATTATTAATGAAACCTACTGAAATGAAAACAGACATTTCAGAAAATTTGTTGTGTTGTTGTGGTGGGTTCAGAAAACTGTCGAGTGGAAATGATTCGTTTCGTTGTACTTACACCCAGTTCTTGTTGAGTTCCTTTAAAATTAATCTGATTCCTGTAATGCCTGAGTGCATGAGCGATGAAGTGGATTGGTTGGTAATTTGTAACAGCAACAAAATAGTTTCACCAGCAGAACTAGCTCACGACCGCATTAATCACTGTTCACGCATTTCCGGAGTCTCGTCCCTAATGTGTTCCGTCGGGGACGACTACATTATTTGAATTCTAAGAAGAAACATAGTTACTGATAACCTTCTAGGCGGTCTGCTTCTACATTTTCGGGTGACGAATGGCACTTTCCTGATGGGGACACTGGAACGGACAACTCGGCCCTGACCCGGTAATGTGTGGACAGCGCTTAAGAATTCATTAAAAATCTAAACTAAAAAAAAACACGTTTTTACCAACATATCACCTAAAATAATAATCAAACGTCGACCAAAATATAAAAAGTAAAATATAAAAGCAAAAGTTGTCGTTTGATCCGCTTTGGCTGAAAAGTAAATATATTAATATCATTTTTGCTCTATTTTCTTGCAATTGAACTCGAAAAGCTTCTATTGCGTGATCTTTGTACGCACGACTGATTTTCCTGGAGAGCGTCACACGCACGGAGCTGCGGAGATACGATCACAGACCGGTGGAATAATGTGCGATTTAAGTCTCTTTTATAAATCTCTTTGAAGTCGTTCCGAAAATAAACTCATGCCCAACTTAACAATGGGCTCTGTCAACAGAGTTATTAGTATTGTTAAATATAATATACACAACTTATACAGTATCATACGGGTCAACTAAATTGATTTACTTTCAAAGATAAGGTAGATACACATAGATGCTCTTTATTGTATGTACACTTTAGCTCGTCATAAAAGCCCAATTTTATTATAACTAAGCGATGAAACAGTGCATTTTAGTGTCGCCACGATGTGCGCTTTAAACTTTCGGTACTAGATTTCGCGATTTCGAGAGCAAAGGCTTCGTCAACGTGGTCGAAGGTGGGAAATTATTCCACAACAGCAGTAATTTCCGATAAAGATCTCTCATCTAAATATAAGAGGTGTGACAGACAAACAAACTCACTTTCACATTAATAACACGCCAAAAAAAAGAATGCTTCGTCTGCGAGGACCGGTATAAAAGTCATAAAGGTAAATCCAGGTTAAAAACTATCTGTGTGCCAAATATCAAAATCGTTTCACCGTATTATGAGTTTCATAATATTCAAATATTAGTATAGGGTTAATGTTTCCCTGGAATTCTCATTAGATAAGTAGGTAACTAGTAACTACTACATACGGTTTACGACATGTATTTCTCAAAAAGAATACAATTCACTTAATAAGAGAAATACAAGGTAATAAAAATAATACAAACAGCCTCTTAAAACTAAATATTAGAATTACTTAAGAAGAAGGTAGGTACTCGTAAATAATTGTGTTAAGTAGCAGACACTAGACACACAATTTTTACAGTGTTGTGGGTAAAAGGAAAAAGTGAGTGTACTATTACATATCGCGATTCTTGAAGGCAAGTCAATAGCAATTACACATTAAAATCTAGTACGGCACGCGAACATAAACGACATTATCCGGCGAGCCCTTGTCAAGATCGGCGTTCCAGCTGTTATAGAACCCAATGGCTTGGCACGCGACGATGGCAAGAGACCGGACGGCATGTCTTTGTTTCTATGGAGGATGGGTAGGCCGTTTAGTGTGGGACGCAACATGCGTCGATACTCTTGCGCCATCTCATCTTCCAATCTCGTCGTCCTGTGCTGGCGCTGCCTCAAGCGGCGTAAATATAATATACCCAATAATATACCTTTGTGGTAACTATATTTTCGAGCCGGGTTGAAACTCTGGGGCCGTGGGGTCCAAGTGCCCATATGCTGTTCAAGGAAATTTCTAAACGCTTAGTTGACGCTTCCCGTGCCAAGGGCTGGCTTTTACCTTGGCCAGGGCCTAAGTGTTGCCATACAACGTGGCAACGCGGCCAGTCTCTTGGGCACATTACCAGCTGACAGCGGTGAGGAGGAGATTTTCGATGCCCTTTATCAGTTTGTTGTTAGTTAATTTATCTTAGTTTATTTCATAGTTTTTATATTTTAATTAATTATATACATAGTTTGTGATTAAATAAAGCTTCAATTCACCATTACACATTGAACTATTTATATGTGCTGTAATGTTTCGGAAATACAGAGTTGGTATCATATTTAGTTTTATACTTAGCAAATTAGTAAATAACTAGCTGACCCACGCAACTTCCTCTGCGTCACATAAGAGAAAGAGAGGATTAGAGAGAATGGGTCGTAAGCACCTATAATACAATTCTCAAGGAGCACATCACACACACCACTCCACATAATGAAAATGCGCGCCCGGTACATGATCATTATTTTGCTGCAGTTATTTAAAACGGTGTGTCTCCTCTAAGATATTCATTGAAATCAAATTATGTACCTACACAAGTACAATTTTGTTCAAAATTAAATACTTGTGATTAACAACGTATTTATTAATACAAGGACAACGGATAAGGATAAATTATGTTTACAAAAACACCTTTGAGGGCTTCTCTCGACAGCCTTACGTCTTCATAGTTACACACTCGATGACAGTCATTCTCGTCTGAACTTCTCATCAAGGAGCATGAAATGAGCCGCGACACCGTATAGCTGCTGTAAACTGTTGCGGACCTCTTGCAACTGGTTACCATTTCAAATTTCGAACTCCATACGTCCCTATCCCATGAGGCCGTGTCCTAAAAGTGCATAACCTCTCTAAAGCTTAGAAACCTACAAATGTGGTATTAATATAGTACGGTGACTTTCGAGACATTCCAATTTTAAAGAGTATTTGCACCAAGTTTTTATGTGAGTTAAGGCTCCCACACACAGGAGTGTTTTTGGGTTTCTGCGTTTTCGCGTATCTGCGTCCCGCGATATTGCGATATTTGTTTTTAGTAGGTACATTGTGTATTGGGACGCATGCGATTCCACACAATGCGACCCAATACCAAATGTTCTAAGAACTCATATCGCAATATCGCAGGACGCTGAAACGCGAAAAAGCGCCTAATAACGCGCCTGTATGGGGACGCATTAAAATCGCGGGACGCAGAAACGTAGAAACGCAAAAACGCGCCTGTGTGTGGGAGCTTTTAAACCTTTCTTTAATAAAATCGGATTGAATTTCAAACGTGTCAATATAAAAGTGTAGTTTAAATCAAATATTGATATCAACTCCGAAACAAATCAAAATAAGTTTATACCCATTTTTCCGTTAGGGGATGAATTTCAATAAAAGACGAAACACTTCACAATTCTGTTAAAAATGTTTATTGCAAAATTTGAAGTAGACTGAACCAAGGAATCACGTTTCCACATACAAACTTTGCCCCCTTTTTCACTCCCTTAGGAGTACAATTTCGGAAAATCCTTTCTTATCGGATGCCTACGTCATACAAACAACATAGCCTCCAAGTTCATCAGTCAGTCATTCAGGACAAACATTTTAATGTATATATAGAAAACAATTGATGTAGATGTAAATTAAATTGATGTGGTGGGTTAAATTTAAAACTTAGAGAAATCTTTTAAGATAGTTTTATTTTTTGTATATAGTAAAGGACTGTATCTCTTTAATTTATGTCATTAGGTAATTTATTTTTTAATTCGAAGTGGTCTTAAGCAAATGTTGTTTTTTCGTCTAGTACTACGTTTTTGTGTTTGGCCTTTTTTTATAAATGTTATTTTAGAGTGATTTATACGTTAATGGTAGTGGTCCTATTTCAAAAAGTTGATAAATCCTCGCTGCTGTGATTTTTCTATCAGAATGAACAATGGATTGAATGATGGATGGTTTGTTTATAGTTGAAGAAATATTTGTTTGAAGTGGTTTCAACAATTTAATCTGTGTTTATCCTGCCATATTGAATACTTCAACGTTAACCCAAATACCGCTTCCTGTTTCGTAATTATTTAACTGTAATTATTTTTTCTTATTTCGTAATTATTTTACTTTCTCGTGAAAGTTGGAAATAATTTTTAAAAATTATGTAAACACACAACGAAATATTTACAGGATACTTGTTCGGTCTATTAGCCGAAATCGATAAAACGAGCTCATCATAATAAGCGCTCTATAATTGGTCTATTTGCCTATCGGCGTACACACATACGCGTAACAACAGTTCCGCGGTACCGGTATAAAATCCCAATCGAGTCTATTCGAGTCTATGTTTATTCTGGACCATTCCTTCGGGATTCTTTTTGATCCTTCAGGACCATTAAAATAGACTCGATGGAGACATTATATGAAACTAGTGGACTGTATAAACAGGCGTAATACCACAGGTAACAAGTAAGTACGACGTGTGAAGACCGTACATAGAAATTCCCAGAATGGCTCGCGTCTGTGAGCTAAGTGGAAGGGCGCGCAGCAGCGCTGTCGCAGCCGGTATCTTGACACCCCGCGTCCTACCTGCGGCTGTATGTGTGTATGTGTGGCACCAACAGGTGTTACACAGTAATTATTATTTAGTCGATAGACACTTTAATAGCCCGGTATAAGTGTTTACAGTAAAATGATTAATTAATTCATTAATTTGTAATGCGAAAAGTGTGTCAACGAGTTAATTGTCCATTCAGTTTGTTATGATTTTCATAATATGTACTGAAACTACATTTATTAAACACACAAATCGCAACGATTACCGTTAGTATTTAAAACTTAAATAACTAAGTCAAAAACGTTTAAATATAACATTATTCGCGGTTCATTCCAAAAGAACTGAGAGAGAAGTAATCAAAAAATTATGAGGGTCGTTATTAAGCCTTAAAAGGCAATGAATTCCGTAACAACATCGTAATATGAAACAACCTGTAGAGTTTGGAGGGTTGAAAAGGCCGGGCAGTGAAAGTGTAGATGGGTGGCGTAGCACGTAGCTGGGTCGCGTAGTACGTTGCTACGAGGCTACGAAGCTTAGCGGGCATGAAACTCGAACGTGTTTGAAGCTACAAGTGTCTGCAAGTCATCTTTCGCTATGAACTTTAGACACTTTTTTTTAGTACAATACTGTTGAAAACTGTTGAACTGTTTTGATCACGTAGTTGGTTTGCAAATTCTTGGAAGCCATAATTCTTGTAAGTGAAACTTCAATTAAGTGGCTAATCTTAGATTGCTTTGGTTAAGTATCAATTACTTAATTGTGTCAGTGAAAACTGTAATTATAAATGATTGCTTTTTTTTAAGTGTGGATGTCATACACAATATTCATGTTAAAGAATGGATATCATACACAATATTCATGTTAAAGAGTGGATATCATACACAATATTCATGTTAAAGAGTGGATATCATACACAATATTCATGTTAAAGAGTGGATATCATACACAATATTCATGTGAAAAGTGCGGATATCAACCATACTTTTCACATGAATATTAACAGAAACAGGGCAAACTGTTTTAATTGAAAATCAGCACATATTGTGTTCCACAAATTGCAAAATGATTCTCATTTACGTTTTAAAAGCATAAATTAAAACACATATTTGAACAAAGTCATTCAATGATTAAACAACAAATTTAATAGCCACAAACTTACCGCTTTTGTTTGTAACGACAACACGATACAAAACCCTTTTATTTTGGTGGAATTGCGTTCAGTTTCACCGAGCTATAATTTTGTGGAATTTGGGCCATTATGAGTTTGTGTAGTAGGTGAAAGTAGGCCCGACCAATCCCCGACAGTGCCCGACTGTCGCCGACAGTCCCCGACAGTCTCCGACCCGTGAAGGTATCTTCCCATCGACCACGGGGACATTTGAGGGTCGGCGCCGAGCGAGTAAAGTATCCTGTTGCTGTCTCCTGTTGATCTTGCGTTCTGTGGAACGGTATAATAACAAGCCAACACGTGTGCTGTGGGGACTTGATTTAGACACATAGCCAGGCCTTGACATAGTTTTAAAATTAATAGACTTACCGCAAAGCCTTACTTTATCTATTGTGTTTTTTTTTAACCGCGTGTTTTAAATTAAGATTCTTGTTGTTCTTTCATTAGTAGGTACTTCCTAATCATCTACATCCGTTAAGGAACGCCAAAGGCATGATCTTTATTCATAGAATGATAGATAACCTTCTTCTTCTTTGCGTGTCGATAGACTCAAATGATATCGGACTAGTATGTACCTAACCACCAGCACAGCTCAATCCTTGACTTCGATAACCTGAAGGAAGCATTATGTACAAAACCTGTCCTGTAAATTATGAAATCATGTCAATGAAAGACTGATCAAAATTGGTCTGTCACAACAAAGTATTTTATTAATAACAGAACCTATTAACAATTTAGCAGTAATTCACGTACCGTTGTACGTACCGGTCTTCGACAAGACATCAAAAATACTTACATCGTTTCATGTATATTTCAGACTAGATTTCTGTTTCAACATGTCTACATTACAGTTTAAAGCGTTGGTTTAACAGCTTAAATGTGTACTTGAATCTCAACGGAGTTGAGAACGAAATAATTATTAAGAGATTAGATAGCTGGTTATTACCGCGCCTGTGTTGCGCAGTAACAGTGGTCGTAACGCCCCGTCCACGACCATAGGCAATGCAACTTGCGTCAACCAAAACGCGCGTATCGCTCCGGTGATGGTTTGGTTTAAAGAAATATTTCTCAAAATGAATATACATAGTTTACTTAAATATGTGAAAGTTAACAAAAATATCTTAAAGTAATAAACATAAATGTAGTTGCCGTTCGAACTATCGAAAACATACAGAGGGAAGTGATTTACTATTGTTGGTTGGTTAAATACAATTTTAACCTATTTTTACAGATGTTCATTAATGGAGAATCTCTAATTTCTTTCGGTAACTTATTATAAACTCTTGTAACATATTCTAAGCAACACCTCTTTGTTTTCTGTGCAGTGGCTATCGCAAGACGCACGTCGCTTGAGCGCGGAACTCGTGGACAAGCCAGTCTCTAGAATTAATGGAAAAACGTCGGTAATGCAATAAAGGCGTTGTTACACGTGCCAACGTGACCTTGGCGGTTTGACGAGGCATCCGAGAGAACAACTCTTTAATGAGCACTAGTTCCCCTGACACCCCTATTAAGGACTTAGCGCCCCTTAACTGGGATCGTTCAACGATTTTTATCCGCCAAGCGAAACCTTTCATACCGAGTAAAACCCCAAGCTCTTTATTGTTCCTTTATGACGCCGTTTACGACTTTCAAGTGTAGTTTTGTTTTGTTTCAGAGTGCACAATAGGCCATAACTTGTTATTATAATAGAAACGTTTGATTGAAAACGATAAGTTGATATCACAATACCGTTTGAAAAGCTTTTCAACTCCTTGTTGTATTTCGTTAGGGCGTAGTATACATTTTGGTAGACAATGAAATGTTCGACGTTATCATAAACATTTAATACGTTTTGAATCTTTAGAATTCTGAGTAGGCTTTGATAAGTTGCGCTACACGATTAAAACGACACACAAGTATACTTTTTGGACAGTTCCACTCAAACCTGTGTTCTAAAGACCATCTCAGACGCTAATCTGCATAGTTCTCGCATGATGTGACTGAAACAATATCTGTACTTCTGTTCTTTCTTTAAAAGATCGCTTTTAGCGATAAGACCGCCCATTGTGTCACCCTTTGTAAAATGTTTTACATTTGTATCTGTAATTTTTATGGTGTACATAATAAAGAGTATTCTATTCTATTCTATTCAGTACTTTTTATAAGACCTCAGTTGGTTTTGTTGTTTCTTTTCAGAGTAGCTAGATATAACACACCGACATCATCATTTCAACACCGATCATGTAAAAGTCTTTTTACAAAACCAATTACAGAAAAACAAAAATATAAAATCATGTATATCATTAGAAAAATAGGATTGGTTCCTTATTAGGCGCGGTTAATTATGAAAAATAAAACCCAGCAATTAAAAATATTCGTTCATTTATAGCTCAATTGCCGCGATGACCCAGTTCCGTTTCCGTAGCTGTGAAACAAAGTATATTAAACACCTGAAAAACAATTCATAATCCAAATTGACAGCCCGGTGAACTACCGGGAAAACTCAACGATAAAAATTCCTTTAAATTTTTATAAACATTTATTCATGAGTATGTCGTAATTTTATATATCTGAAGAATGTTTTATTTTGTGATATGGTTGATGTAAAAGTTAATCACAGTTAAATATGTCAATGATGTATTATTAAAATAAAAAATTCTCAATAAATAATAATCAGTTGCGGGTACAGTGCCTTCATCATCATCATCAGCCCGGAATCACCCACTGTTGTGTATAGGCCTCCCCTTTCTTGCGCCACACTTCCCGGTTCTGTGCGTCCCTGATCCAGGTGTTTCCCGCGACCCTGACAATATCGTCAACCCAACGAGCTTTAGGCTGGCTCTGGAATCTTTTCTAAGCCTTACAGTACAGTGCTTATTTAAGTCAATTTGTGTGGTTAAAGTATTAAATAAGTCATCATCGTTATCCTGCCCTTATACCAAATTTAATTAGGGTCAGCGCAGCATGTTTTCTTCTTCCTTAAGTACTTCTCTTTTACTCGTCATCAGATGCATATAAGAATTAAATATTAAATAAAAAAGTTGAATTGCTTGAAAAATTGGCATTGTCCACGTAAATATTAAAATATCGTACTACCAAAACCTTTACACCATACCCTGAATTATAGCTTAACTTAGAAGTGACAGAAAATGCAAATTACTGAATTCATATTTAGTGAACTCGAACCTCATTTTGATTAACCGATTCTCCCGCATGCAGGGAATTTACCAGTAAAAATAACAATGATATAAATAATGACATAGAAGTCTTTCGAAAATCTGTCATTTATCTGTCATTTTGTCGATTGTCAGTCGACTAAACCCGTTTCCACGGCGTCCATGCTATGCGGGGGTGTAGTTACTGTTCATTCACTGCTATTTAACATCTAGTTAACAATAACATTAATGTTTTATTCACAACCCTTAGTACAATTACAATCGATCTTATTCTAAAGTGTACATGTAGTGACTTAAACTATGAGATTGGACATTGGATTACCCGAGTTAACCCGAGATATGTGTAAAAAATTCGAATTCACATCAGTTAACCCAATTTAATAGCTTGCTGTAAAATAAGTGAAGAAACAGTACATACTAAACTGAAAAAGCGAAGAAATAAAGGTGCAGACTTTAATGAGATCGTTCACATTGTGCAATAGATTTTTATCTCGTCACGAAAACTATTCCCGAAAAAAAAGCTCATACAAAGAGGTCCCTTTTCGCATGCCTAACAGAAATCGTCCAAATGCCGTAGTTGTTTCGTATCTAATAAAAATGAGCCTTTGCTTATCTCGAGGGAAAGTTGAGTGACTGTCTACTCGAAATGATCACGCGGTGATCTGCCAACAAATTGGATTCTTACTGCTTTGTTTGAAGGTTTATTTTACCTTGATCCAGCAGTTATAAAGGTCCATAAAGTTTCCCTGTTGGGCATAGGTGTTTCATTGACCGGTCCGCTCCAATGAGCGTGAAGGAATTTCGCGACTTACCTTTATTGGTTTTGAATTAAGTACGCTTTGTTAGTATTTGGGAAGGTATATTATATTTTGTTCATGTGATTATATTAAGCCAGTAGTCACGGATGATGCTGCTTCGCACAGCGCTACCTATCGGGTTCAGAACAGGAACCTGCCCGGAACCAAGCTAACACATTCACAAGTTTGGGTTGTTTCGGATATTAGGTTGTGCGACACGTAATTTTGACATATGATTTTATATATTAAGATTATACTAACCCACAGTCCAAGAAAAATGTACTTTCTATATACTTAACTCACAAGACTGTATGTAGGTACCTTTAACATCTTCTTATAACATGCCTTGTTTACACACAGTACTTTGCTCTTGCTTCCTCTCACCGTCGACCTTAAAAGAAACAACATTGACCTATTTCTCAAGCCAAATTACGTACGTTTTGATCCCCGAAATGTAAAGTCAAGTCCGTATAATTGAGAACAGTAACATCCTAATAGGTATATCTTAAAAGCTAATCCATGATACTCAAATTAGAAATTTTAGTACTATAATTTAAATGAGAGAATTGGAAACTAATTGAGAAAGTAATTAATTCCTCACGATGATAAGCAAATTGATTCAATTTATAAAGTTAGAAATCTAGATGATGTGGAAATTATTTGGACTGAAAGCTATAATTTGGATTAAACTTTTGTGGGCTTTAATAAAGTAAGTAAGGGGAGTTATTCTATTAAAATATTGTATACACTGGTCCTGCATACACTTGTGGAATCAAACTCTGGACGTCACGCTAAGCAGTCATTAAATTTTCCATTCATATTGACTTAAACCTCCCACCAATAGTACAAAAAAGCCGAAACTGTTTATACGTATAGGGCTGGTATACGTCTTTGAAAGTAACAGGCCGTTGTAAAATCTAATCACACCAGAGTGGTGAAATAGTCCAATACAATAGATTTTTACGACCCTTACACACTTTCAAAGTGCTCGTAACTGTAAACGAGAGTGAATTTTCACTGCATCGATGTTATTTTAAGTTAAGAGCCTTCGCGTGACGTTTATTGGGTGATTTTCAGCCGGTCGGCTCGGCAACGGTAACGGTACAGCGACGGCACGGAAAACGGTTTTTCTTATGAAGTTTGGACCATGGCCAACTTTGGGAATCATAATAATGCATAAATAACGGCTAGAGGTGCACCACAAGACACCCGCATTTCTCCAGTGGTGTTTATGTCCCTTGTAAGACCCTTAGTGCCGAGCCTATTGACATTACAATTCTGGATTCCGTGGCTGGTACTCAGTAAATTCTGGTGGAAAAACCCAAAATAATACTTGGCCCGATCTGGAGTCGAACCCAAGACCTCAAGCTCAACAGTAGCGTGAAATACCGTACAAATAATTTTGCCTTCATCTTAGCTATACCAATGTTATGCCTCTGCCATTACCGAGCCTGCGCGGCTACTACAACTCTTAATCCCATAAATCTTTTTCTTTACAAGAAAATTGAAAAAATACGGTACTAACTTAAGCCGTAAAAGGTACAAACTTAAAATGTTTTCAGAGGATTAACACAAAGTGAAATTTATTCGCGATAACGAAGACGGAAAAATAAAAAATATAGAACTAATACAAAACACAGGAAAGCTTATGGCAAAAAAAGTATAATAGCCATTAATTGCCCCAAAGCCCTCTAACTACTCAAAATTTACCGAGTTTCCAAACATTCAAAATTGGCAACTACAACATTATTAGCGCATGACCAAACAGAGAGTAGAGTTGATATAGTTTGCTGCTATCGTAACTGTCCAAATAATTCCACGTAATTTATTATGAACAAAACGTTTTATACAAAATTCACAGAAGCCTGCCACTGTCGAAAAATGAATGACCTGACAATTCAACTAAATGTGGCAAAGCGTTCAAAACGTCTCTCACCCGCACTCTATAGTAGAGGAACCGTATTTGCTTAGTTTAAATTGTAAAGTACATTGTTATAGAGATGTACTTAGCTACCTAATTGCTATAAGTACCTCACAATTTGCGGAGTAAGCAAGCATTGTATTTCGCTACACGGAAGTGTTTGCGGACCGGCGATCTGAGTTTGAGTTTGCCTGACGCTGGCGCGCATTTAGTTAATCAGTAAGTGCCACAACTCACTCGGGACACAGTAGCGGCAGGGCTTATAAATTTATAACGTTGTTTTCAAAACATTTTTGTAACTATGTTGAAGTTGGCTTAGTGTTGCTAAATACAACTCAGTATTCATGTATCACTTAACGTGGCTGCCAACCTGTACATTTATTTGCTACTTTTATTTTCAACATAATAGCTGGTTATTCTTTTATTATGATTGTAAATACTCCACGCGTATCTAAGGGGAGCGCAGAGCAAAGGAGATTCCAATGACATTGAATTGTCTTTGTCTTACGATCGTCAACGCAGTAATTAAACGACTCGACTCGTCGTTCTAGACCGCGCTCGCTCATTTACATTTGTGGAGAATGGTTTCTCACTCAACCAGCGACCTGCATCAACTCCGTACAGTTTACAGTCCAGCTGCTCATAAAGTGATATTCCAAAGTTAAACATTAATATATTTTAACCTTATGAAATTATAACAAATTCCCTAAATGATGATGACAACAGCATCAAGAAATAGTATGTACTTTATCCGTACAAAGCGCACATACAGACAGTCGAGAAAAATAGGTTTCTTTTAGACTATTTTAGAAATGGCTGTCGTAAGAAAAGTGCTCTGCTTAGCGTTTCTCTTTGGTGTGTGCTGGGCTGTAGACTTCCGCAGCTTATAATTACCCAGATCGAGACGCTCCTAATTCAATTTGCATTTTTGTATTGTGTGGTCGCAAGTATTAGCATGACAAAGGGAACCGTTTGATCGGTAAAGTCCAGGCATGCACTGAACTTGCCAGTTTCTATGGCAAGCTCAGCTTAGCCTCGCACAATAAGTTTTTCAATGCGAGTCCAATGTTTCAGTAAGATAACGTTGTATATAAGTAATTACTGAATCTATAATAAAATAATTTCTTAAATAAATTTATCAGATTTTTATTAACGTATAATGGATGGATGCTTAATAAATTATTTTGGTAATCATTCATAATATTGTTATTCAATAAGGTATTTTACGAAAATAGAATCTTTCGTTGGCAAATATTTAGCTTTAGCTTTTTAGGATGAGGCTCGTATATTTACTTTTCTTTTGCTAATGTTTTTTCAGTAAAAGTATTTCTTTGTGGGCTGAAAATGGGAAAAATATTGGACTCTAAAATGATTATTTTGCGAACGAATTTATAAGTATGTTGAGAAGAAAGTTAGACAACCCGTGAGCGCCAATCATACACGCTCATTAACGACCAAGTTTAAGCTCTTTTTTGTTTTCTTTTACAAACACAAAACATATAATAGAAAAGTTTGTCGGAGACCTGTGTCCAGCAACGTGAGAAGGTCAGTTTATAAAAAAAGTAATTTAATAACTAAAAAAAAAACCCGAATTAAAAAACTGAAGAGCAAAAAACAAACACGTTTTAAATGGGTAGTAATTAAACGCACAACTTACCTAACAGTTATCCTATAAAACTAGTTAAGACTAAAATCTCTCAATAGCTGAACGGTTTTGGATGGAACGCATATAGGTAGCATGACCTAGATTGATACAGGTCACAGAAAACTTACAACCAAGGTGAAATGATTGTACGTTCCCCGAGTGTAATTTGCGATATAAACACTAGCGAAGCCAGTAAAAGCTGTAGTAAATGAGTCTATTTATTTCTTTTACTTTTATTTTGTTAGAGGTTTTAAGATCACTGCTAATAGTTTTCTCCATAAATGACTAAATTACTATCGCAAATAAACAGTTTTCTCTGAATTAAAAAATAACTATTTACCACAGCAAAAACCTCTTGTGCACAGACTAGTCAGCGAGAAAAAAGTGTTTAAATGAAAAAAATGAAAAAGTGTTTATTCACAATAATATTGTTTACATGGTACATAATTACCCCCGCCAAACTGCAAAGCAGTTTGTTGGCAGACGTAGCTCCTTTTTCCTTTACATTTATTAAGATTTTCATATTGACACTTTTCCACAAAAACAGTAAAACGAAGTAAAACAAAAAACAAAAAAAAAACCTAATATATAAAAATAAAAATATTCTTGCATTCCTTAAAATAACAAGAAAACAAGAGGCCTAGCTATCTCTCTCGTTCCAGGAAAAAGCTGCGTGGCTAGACTAACACGAGACGCTTCATTCTCGCTTACAATTCAATAACTTGTTGAACTTGTAAATGTATTCGTGCACAAGACTTCACCTATAAGCGTCTGAGAATTAGGTAGGTGCTTTTTTTCAAGAGTAACAGATCATCTAAGTAAGTATATAGGTCACACATACAAAAATCTCATACATAAAGAACGCTCTCAAAGTGTCTTTGTACCGAAAACAACTAAAAACATTTGCCCTTGATACAAATTGCGTCAAACAATATCGAAATGTTTTCAACAAACCAGCAGTATTTAATATAATAAAGTTTCGGTACGATCGGCTTTTTCCACGGGCCTTTACGTATTTTTCCTTAAATATGACAGGATGTCACTGCGCTACACAAGTTGTAACGTGGGTGTTTCAATGCGTCGCTTCCACTCGCTTTGATGTGAACAGAGCTTAACCACCTGGCCACGAACTACGCGTACCAAGCGACACGCGTGTTGCGACTGTGGATAAAACAAATGAAAGAATTTCTTTAGAGCAGGCCGTATGTAGCACTTTATGTTTAAAGTTACTTAAACTAGTTAAGTAAAATGTTAAAAGGTTGTTCCAAGTTTGGGAGCCAACTACAAGAATTACTTTTGCCTGCGTCTCTGTTGCGTAAACTTGGTACATTATCAAGAGATGTTACTACACCAGACCTTTTAGTGTTATGTCTTGCTAGTCATAACAAAATATATGCCTAATTCGTAGTTGGTTCAGAAATACACGCATCAAAAAAGTTTGTACGGTTGTACGGTTTTGAACTTTTGAACGATGTTTACTTTTGTAATATATTTATATTTCTTTTATAAATAATAATAAGCATTTTTGAATGCATTAGTGACTTAAGCATCAAAATCCTTCATTCAATATTGTTCATATAATCACAAAAAAAAAAAATGTGTGTACCGTAACATACGTAGTTTAGACTAATATTTTAAAGAGGAAAGATTTGTATTTTTGTATGTAACGAATAAACTTAAAAACAACTGTATCGATACATTTTTTTTCACTATTAGAAAGCTACATCTTTACCGAGTAACGTAGGCTATAAATTATAGCCGAGCTATCACAATTTTTGTGGACGATGTCGCGGGCGGAGTGCTATTATAAAATAAAGCTAAAACGAAATTAAAGTTTTAATGTTTTACAAAATGATATACTGACATTTTTTTTACTATTTTATAACTCAATACAAGGTGTGGCCGTCTCTGTTGTTTAAAACTTATCGGCAACGATTTTTCATTGAATTTATAAGATTGTTTATTTGACCCTGCGGCAATCGCTCCCAATGGAATTTTAACAAGTCTTTCAGTTGTTGGGTTGCCGATACTCCTGTCCAGATTCTCTAGAACACGTCTCTGGAACATGTCCCATGCGTGCTCGATGGGATTGAGGTCTGGCGATTGTGTTGGTCACGGCAATGCCCGGATGTTTTCCATTGCCAAATACTCTCTAGTCCTCCGAGCTGTTTGCGAACGCGCATTGTCATGCATCAGCGGTAAATCTGAGCTAAGACTTTGTGCAAATGGGTGAACATAAGACCCGAGGACATGTTCAAAGTAATTTTCAGCGTTCATAATGCCATATACAAAAACGAGCTCAGTCTATTCTTTATAATACCCGCCGATACCATCACTGTGGTGCCTCTGTAAGGGTGCTCTTCCTGGACGCATCTCAGCCATTCAGCATTTCCAGGATGACGATACACTCTTACGCTTCTCGTATCAGGCCTAAATCCAAATCGGGCTCGTCGAAACATTACATTTTATCCCATTGCTCCTGGGTCCATGTCAAGTGATCCCCATATCATTCGTTTCGACGAGCGCGATTTCCATGGCATATTGGTGGGCACCTAATTGGGTGTCCTGCTCGTAGGCCGTATTCATGCAGCCTATTTCTCACGGTTTGGTGGCTAACAACAACAAAGCTTGAGAATTGTAGCTTTAAACCTATCTCCCGGGTGGTTAACATCGGCTGACGTCTTGCAGTCAGTTGTATGTATCGGTCCTGTGGAGCAGTTGTACTCCTTCCACGTCCTGGGTGCTGCTCAGCAGGATCCCCTGTATTAACGTAACGCTGCCAAAGACAACAAATCACGCTCTTATTGACACCAAAATGAAAAGATACCTGGTACTGATTTCTTTCCGTTTGTAGCATTCCTATCTCTCTCTGCATTTCATCAGCTAAAGCATAAAAAAATACTCTTAATTCATTTTTTTTTAAACTGTTTATCTCAAAATGATAAAAGTGAGATAAATCTCTGTCTGTTTGACATTTAGCTTACGGATGGGAACTGAAAAGCTTTCTTTGATTTTGATGAATCAAGTGACAGGTAGGTGACGCTGATAGGATATTTCAAGCTAACTTTGTTCATAGAAACACCGATAGCTACAGACGTAGGCATATTAACCAACAGTTATATGTAAGTACTAGTAAGTTATAGCAAACAGCCGTAAGACAATAAACATCTTAACAATGAACTTCAGATGCCAGGAATACGAAGATCCTTCTGGAAAAAACACTTAACATTGATCTTAGTTTCGTTGAAGCTTTTTATTCTAGGAATGTAATTTATAGACTTTGCCCGCGGTTCCTGTATTAATAAAATTTTGCCCGCGGCCGTGTGAGAGTCGGAAAATATCAATGAATCGGAATATAGCCAATAATATAGTACCAAGGTGAAAAAGATTCTTTTGACGATGCCAAACTCAATAAATAGTTCAGTGCAAGTTACGACCTAAGTTATCTGCTACACGTGTGAACTTTCATAGAAATTCCTGTTAAGATGTTAAAAAGTAACGGAGAGAGCTACTTTCACATTTATAAAGTCCGTATGAATATATTTGGCTATTTTGTATGAACCCCGTCCCTCCCCTTGTAGCACTCCCATCTACGTATCAAATTAATGTACTTGAAAAGAGAATCATTACAATGTATGACAGCAAACCTATAAAACATGGGGGAAAAAAGTTATTGAGACTTAGTAGAAATCAAAATATAAACGGTACATAATGTTAGGTAGAATTCATGTATCTCTTCAATATATCTGAATTGTTATATAAAAAAACAAGACAGACTGATCATGTAATACATTGAAATGATACACTCTTCAAGTACTTTAATTTGATACATAGATGGGAGTGCTACAAGGGGAGGGATATTTTGCCCCTAGTTCTTTTCAGAGATGGTTTAGAATCAATAATATTGATGAAAAAATACATTTAAAAAAAAAATCCTGTCCGCAACTAAAAAGCGAACGTGTGAATATTGCAACAGCACAAGTCAGTTCAACAACTAAGATAGGTAGCAGTTAGTACACACATAAATTTGGCGGTGCATGCACGCACACAAGTGCATTAATTCCCAGGCACTAGGTGACTCGGTCGCCTACGCACCGACATCACGCGCGCGGGGGTCGGGGGACGCTCGGGCACTTCCGCGCGCGCCCCGAAAGTAGTGGCCGTGACCTATTTGCGAAAGCGCGTGGCCCGTATCTCCGTATGATCATTGTTGTCAACACTATGACGCAACGCAATTTCTCTAACGCTGAGTATTATGAGATGGTGCAGTGCTACATTTTAAGTAGTGAAAGTTTACGTGATGCGTAAATACTGACAGTACAGACAGTTTACCGCGGTTGCAAAGACAAGGACATAACCCGCGTGTGCTAACAGACAAACAATTTTAGCGCCTAATCAGAGGTTGTTGGATAATGGGCAGTTTACCACACCAGCCTGCTGCCATGCATCGAATCGTCGAAAGTCGAAAGAGATACCGTGGCCCCGGAACATAAAGGGCGATGAAGGAACATGGATGGGTTTTAGTCAGTAAAAGTCTGACACTCCCTCCTGCTCCGCCCAGAGCGGGAGGAGTCATTTGATGATTTCCCATCAGAAAAAAAAATGCATCGAGTCGTGACAGGCATGCCGCGATAACACGCCATGGCGGCAATTGAAAGTCAGCAGTGCTCGGATTTATTATGACAGTCCTGAGCCCGTTAAAATATGAAGGGAAAATTGGAATCTGCTCTCTTACTTAATAATGATTAATAACATGAGTGATTATCACTACTTTGAGAGTTAATTGTTATTATTGATAATACTGGCGCCAGAATTAAAAAAACCTAGGTACCCAGTTAAGGCGACGCCCGCGCACCGGGTGCGGAGCGCCACACGGCTCGCGCGAGCGAGGTCGTTGAACTTACCGCGTGTTTATGATTTAGGAAATTTTTAGGACATTTTCAAATGAATGAATGCTATTATTTTATTTTATTTTATTCGACAAAAATATTTAGAATGCACTTTTGGTTTGATCATTAAAAACTAACCCTGTAGTTTGTAATATATATTAATTACTTGCAAGTGAAGTGGTTATGATGTCAGTAATGGAACATGATATTATCTGGTAGTTACAAAGCTTTTCATTTAGGCTCGCCATGTCACTGTATAATCCCTGGACGCGTCATAAAGGCGATCATTATCCTATAACTAGGTTCAGTTTGGTAACATGATTGAGTTATAATTAGTTAGTTGATTAATAAATTACTCTCGTCGATCTAGTCTGGTTGAGTGAGGCGAGTGACTCGTTAGTGGCAAGGTCAACAACTACATACCCATACGGTCCAATTCCCAGGGCGGCTAAAGTGCTATTCAATCTTGCAATTTTCTTTCAATTCAATCTTCTTTAATCTTGGTAAGCCACCCCGGGGACTGCTTAGACTGTATGGGGTATGATGACCTAGACAAATTAACGTTCTGTCAGCGATATCGACGGTGGAAACGTCAGCGATGTGTAGTACTGATTAAAAGCCACCAAAAAGCTTCATTATGACAATTCTTTTGAAAGTCGTTGCAAAAATAGGAAACGGTTTAAACGATTGTCACTTGTTTAGAGGATTTAGACAAGCGACAATATATTTTAAAGTGTTTTGATTTTAATGTAATTTAGATTTTAATTTTCATGATACGATCTCCAAAAAGCCAATTCAAACTGGCGCCTGACTTGTTACTTACCTAATGCTAACCTAGGTGTCCTTCAGCAGCGATGCCCAGGGTCATCTTTCCTATTGGGCATTCAAAAGAAACATAACACATAATATAAACATAAACATACAAACTTATTACAGACGGTATACTGAAAGTTAAGAGCTCGCTTCGCTCACTTTACCAACGCTCGCTTCGCTCACTTTTCTAACGCTCGCTTCGCTCACTTTTCTAACGCTCGCTCCGCTCACTTTTATAACGCTGGCATTTAAATTTCAAAAATAATAAAATAGTACATTTAAAAACCTTTTTAAAAATAAGCTTTTTTATAAATGCCCTCAAAAGTAGAAAAAAAAATATTGATTTAGCCTTTTCTATTTAATTCATGCGACAAGCTTATAAGAAAACTATTTTTTGGTTTATTTTCTACTTTTGAGTTGTGTTGTTGAGTGTGCAAAATTTCAGCTCAATCGATTGGGGGGAACTGGTTTGAAATTCTATACAAATTTAATATATTCTAACAAACTAACAAGGCAAATTGAATAAAAGCTTTACAAAAGAAAAGCTTAAACTTAGCTTAATAAATGATTAACAAAAGAAAAGTGCTCTAATAAAGTTGCTATGCCACTTTAAGTTGGCGTCTGGATTGAGAGCCCGAGTTACACACACATATTTAGCGGAAGATAGAAAAGTCCCTCAAGTTCCATATTTTTAACTAACCCTACACGTCTCAATTTGTTTTGCAAGTATTTGAAAAATGGGCCCTTATTGAAGATGCTCATGCTTTTTCATCTACTTTAAAAAATCATGAGCAGGCAGCACATGCTTTTAAATAGTATTTATGTTTTTGTATGAACTTGTGTGGAGAAAGCTGAGAGTTACCTATGATTTAACTAAATTAACACGATATCTGTGAGCGGCAGATCAAGTGACTACACTGACCTGCAAAAATAAGTAGTACACTTTTAAAATTCCAATTTTTCCTAAACTATAGAAGTTAGAGATTTGAAATAAAAAAACGTTATTAAGCAATTTTTATCAGCTTTTTTTGAAACTATAGACAAAATTACACTATTTATCGAGTCCTTTTTGTTTCGAAAGTATATCTTGTGTACTTAAAAAGTTACTGCAATTTTAAAAGTGTGATACTTATTTTTGCAGGCCAGTGTAGTTTGCGTAACTCACATTTGCAATGCCATTCATTCTAATATTCAATAATAGTCGAACAATCAATTCAAACATGAAATTTGCAATATGAGGGCGCATTCCGAAACCTAAATTGCTGTCAAATATTTCGCTGTTTTGATGAAACAATTTATATTACTAAATAGATTAGGAATTCTCGCTCTGTATTGTTGTTTAGTGCAACACAGCGATATTGCATATTTTTAGGGGTATTATTTATTTCATAAAAACAGTGAAAATATTTTACTAACCAACTTTCAGAATGCAACAGCCCAAACCAATAAATTATGATTTTCGTGCAAAATCCTTGTAAAAGATTATGCGCGCAAATGAAATGCCACAGAAAAATATGAGCAGAGTTATTTACTTTAATTAAAGTCATGAAAAATTTGGAATCATTTTTTATGACCTTCGACTTTCACAGATAGACATCATCACACCCGCTTCATTATGACCGTATATCGTAAGACAAACTTCCATATATGATATTTCCCTACATTATACTGCTATTTTTAATGAACTTGGAGCTTTCGCCGTTCGTCCCTGGGTATTAGGAAGGATTTTCTTTAATTAGTTTTTTAGGCTGTGGCTAGCGATATCTTGCCAATGGAATAGGATGACTTAGGAAAACCAATGGTCGAACCTGAAAGCATGGTCGTAAACTAGTAGTTAAACTTTTAGAAAGATTTCAGTTTAAAAATGTACTTCTAAGTTTTAAGATATTATGACATAAATATGAAAATAAGCTAGCAAAAAACACTAGAAATGTAAAAAACCAAAATCCAATCAATTACTAAAAATTCTTAAAAGTTTTATTGAAACACGTAATATTTTTATTGAATTGGACGTGCTCTCGCTGTGGATGTGGGTTCGGTACTGCCCGCAGCCCGCCCGATCCCCGCGACTGTCTGCGCAGGCGAAGTTCAAGGCCCGAAGTCCATCATATGGGATACCAGCGGAACGGAGAGCAGACGTGTGGGAATAGAGCAATAACATTGGTTGAAATCCATATCGCGTCTCCGTCGTCTTCTGTGATTAGTCGCTTCTTGCACGTCACCTCACTGATCTGCTCGGCTCTGCTTTGGTAGATACCGGGCCTCAAACTTGGCGCCGTCGACTCTTGACAAAATAGGTTTCCTATCGTGATATAGCTAAGCCAAAATTGTCTTTTAGAACATGGTGTAGCTGCGCCCATAGCTCACTTTAGAGAGTCAAGATATTTCAAGCTTCAGCTAAATTCAAATCTCCAACACCAACTCCAACTCTTTTTTAATGTATATTTGGTAGGTATGAGAATAGGTCGTAAAGTATATTTCACACCATAATTTATATGGCTGAGCAACGTTCGCGGGGTCAGCTAGTATTAAATAGTAAACAAATATGTACTTCTGCGTCCGCTAATTTCCTTTACTTCGAACGCCTTGTGTAACTCTGCGTCGCTCGGCTTTTTGGAACAGGGACACTCTTCTACACCTGACTGTTCCATTTCGTTTCTCAATATCTCCTAATAGATAGGTAACCTTCAGCCACTTTTACCAAGTACAGGAGAATAACGAAATCTTTGGTTCGAAGACACATGTCCCTGGACACTTGTCTTCGAACCTTGCACTATGATTGGAACTAAAGTGATATTGAAGGTCGTCAGTGTTCTCGATACCAATACCCCAGAGTATCGATACCCGTGCAGGCTATTCACAGCGCTCATTAAAATAGCATCCACACTCCACGCGCGGAATCCTTCATACTATCTCATGAGGCACACTAGGCAGGTATCGCTACCACTTTGTTGACTATCTATTATGATATAGGTAGCTAATGATACGACACGAGATGTATAAGATTATGAATTTATACGATATCACCCAAGGATATTTGAATAGAAGTTTGTGGGGAGTCGCTTGGTAAGTTGCTTTGTTGTATTTTCTTCGAACGGATAACGCGGTAACTGACGTGCACAAGGTCGTAAGAACTACTTTTATTTACTTTAGGGATTCATCTTCAAGGTATGTGATAGAAATAGGTAGTAGTTGGGCTAAATTTTGTATTATGGTTTTAGGATATGTTTTTTTTTGTTGATAGATTTTTATTCCATTTATTATTCTACTAGCTGATGCCCGCGGTTTCGCCCGCCCGCAAATTATATACTAAAACCTTCCTCTTGAATTACTCTATCTATTAAAAAAACCCGCATCAAAATCCGTTGCGTAGTTTTAAAGATTTAAGCATACATAGGGATATAGGGACAAAGAAAGCGACTTTGTTTTACACTATGTAGTGATTTCCTCAATTAATTTTGAATGATAATTTGTGTGTTTAAGCTCCTTTTAATGTAATATGATTTGTGATGAATATCTAACATGTAATTCTGATAATTATTAATAAATTAACTAAACTACTTCAGAAACACTACTCGTAGTCGTAGGTTATCTTTGAAAAAGCAGCCTTTTACCTTTTCGGCAATCTAACTTTTAAACCCCAAAACTTGACTAACACAACATTTAACTTGTACGATTTACCCCCGCGCGTGCCACGAGTTCTTAACTTTCTGTCAAGTAGCAAAGGTAAAGTCAGGTAGGTACCTACACGAAATATTCCCTAGACACAGTAACAATCCAAAGGGCTAAGGAAAGTAAAAACTAAGTTTACTAAAGGCGGCACTGAAAAAGTTTGCTGATTTATTACAATCTAGGCTCCTGTTATCATAATATCTAATGAAGTATTCATTTATCTGACGAGAAATTACCCTAGCTGTTCGGAACAAAATTCAATTCTCCTCTTTATATCTCCCGTTAGTACCTGGGCTCCGGTAAAATCTTGGATGTAAAAACTTTTGATATAAACAGTAACGACTTAAGCAGAAGAATTTGTCGTAATTTGTTTCTTAATTATGCAATTTATTTACTTTACAATTTTTTATACTACTATTTTTATAATACTATTTTTATACTACTATTTACAATGATGAAACGGTGCAAACAAATATTCTGAATTTCATAATTATGTAATATTCGGGATCGTGTGTTTAATACGCACTGGTCAAACGAAAGTAATTAAACGTTTCTTAATTATCGAGTTCAGCTTTCAGTTTCATAAATAATTACTACGTATTTTCGACACTCACAATCACAGCTACGTAGGCTGTACTCGAAAAATTCGATTACTTTAGTCGATTAATTCTATAATAACGCGTTTCGTTCTCAAATAAAGCGATTCAATAAAGCCAGTCTACACTTACATAGAGGAAATTGTGAACACTAACCTATTAACTAACCTACCTCGTTTTCTGTGTGCTAAATACTGGTTTATTGAAGAACTGCTAGAGTTTGAGTCGTGGGTCTTAGACACCTTCTCTCCTGCCCGTGGTACAACTGCACCCTCCAAGAATTAAAGGAGGCAAATGACACAACTACCGCGTTTGCCATTTAGGTACTGGTCGGGCAAAAAGAACTAACTGCTTTTGTTGGTATTTTATTATATTCACATAACATTACACAGACGTTTTCCATTTTACCCATAACCCTTTATTGTCTGTTCATTTGTAATGTACGTTTAACTGTTTGTTCTTCCGAATAAATAAAATATAATAAAAACTGCCGCGCCCACGGCCCGAACAAGTCAGTAAGCTGGAAACACTCAACTTAAAGTTCACCTTGAGCACATACCTCCCTCGTTTGTGTGAATCGGCTCGGCTCAATGATCTAAAATATTTTATCTTCTAAATCAAGTGAAAACTTTGTTTTCTGTAAGTTGGTAATATATTATGTTATTAACTACAATAGCTACGCTCTAAACTAATCAACACCCGTTTTAATTCATCTTAAGCACCATGTAAAGGAATACATAAATATTATTGCATTAGTGGGTTTTAGCATCGTGATAGTGTCAACAGGTGTTTGAGGCCGAACTGAACTAACTTAAGCTTTGTGAGAAAAACAAAAGGAGGAAGCCCCATCAGGTCACCTTAAATTCGGTTGCCAAGATCCTCGTACAACCACAAACCATCTAATCATAATTCCTACCAGCTCATACATCCATACATTGTCCCCTAAGTACATTACCATCTGCAGCTCTAGAACCTTCCTGGTTACTTTGGTGGTTATTTTGTCTCCTTCAAATGTACCTGAACGTTCTCTATTATAATCTAAATCTTTTGTCCCCAGGAGTTCTCGGTCTTCGTCTTTGATAAGCGAATTGCGGATAAGGTCGTAAAGCCCAAGCACAAAGACCTTATGCTGGACGCTATCCGCGATGGCGTCAGACTGCTGATAAAGAACAAAAATCCAAAGTTCTTGGAAATAGTGCACAACATGGAAGAAGGAACGAACAGCATCGCCTTCGCATCGGAGCCTATTATTGGAAGCCTCCACAATATCTTGACCTGGCATGTAAGTACACATACGCTAACCTTTACATTCTTGAATTCGGAATCTGAGATATTTTGAGAGCAGTAAGTGCTCTTTGTAAGATAGTTCGTCCAGGAAAATTTCTGCCATAAAACAGCTTTTTCATTTTCTTATGGCAATTTACAATAGGTTAAAACTCCAACCATTTTAACATTGTCAGAGTTTGTGTTTCTGTACTCAAGTTTATGTATTCGGGTTTAGTTGAAAACCATTTTCCACTCTTGGCCGAAGCCTCAATTCCTTGCTTTCTAACTATTTTAAAACCCCTACTTTTATTTATTTCGGGACTGGGTCGGGACGTCTGCGTTAATTGGGTACCTTTCTCGCATTGAAAACATTAAGCGAAAGGTAACTCAAGCTAAGTCTTGAGGTGTATAAATAAATTAAAATAGTAACACGTGTAAAATATTCACGTTGGCACTCCGAGTAGAGATGAAAATAAAATAAATATTTATTTTTTCTTTCTTTCTTTACGAGACTACAAAATAACAATTTTATATTACAAAGTCTAAACGTAATAAATAATAAAAACAATGGACACTTTCATTTTAGCAGGAGGCCACCGATGTTGGAAATGTCAAAAGTAGAAATGACGTAGGCTACAGAAAAAGATTATGCCAATCATGTTGAAAGCCGTAGGTAGAACTAGGTTAACTCGCTAGTTTTAAGAAACAGTATGTGATTTAAAAAAAATGTTTATTTGTCCCAAAACAGTTACATGGAATATATAAATGAGACATCCCCAGTAGGTAATTGATAATACCTGTGTTGGGGGTATCTCGCTCCTTCCCTTAATATTTACAATATTGAGATTAATGCAAAAGTTATTACAAAAAGTGACTAAAATCAAAATCAAAAATCAAAAAATTAACAGTAAATGACATAATTATAAGCTAATTAGCAGCTCTTTGTGTAACTGTTGTTGTATGCCTAGGTATGTAAAACTGTATGTGCGCCTTGTTCTTAAACAGAGTTTGGAGTGATGTCTGTGTGCGTGTGTGTGAAAGTGTATATCTTCTTTGAAGTGCCGATGTGTTGGAAGCAATAAATAGATTACACATACCTATTCGGTGAGTACTTACTTACATTATTGACACGAAGGGAATAAAAGAGAAATGATTTATCCAAGTCTAACCAAGAATTGCTCAGTTTCCTCGTATATTAAGGTTATAAGCCACTCGGTTATTACCTTTTTGCATACGTGTGATACCTCACGGTGGAACTTTAATTTTTGGTTTATTTAATTATAAAAGTAGGCTGATTGGGTTGCATATTGACGCCGTGCAAAAGCGGTTCGAACCCCCGGGGGTAGGCCACTATATCCTTTCGTCTTTTCTCCTGTCTATCTTGGTTAAAAGGAATAGATTTATGTAAGTACAGGGTCGTGATTAATTTTTTTATTAATTTAAAATACCTTTTTAAAAACAAGCTTAAAGTCGCGCGAATGGTAAAGGCAAAAGAAAAACTATATACGCGACAACCTTTTATGAAAGCTTTTCGTTTTCATTTACTATAAGGTTATTCTCTTCTTTTCAGTGCTTTTTTATAAAGCTTATTTTTAAAAAGGTTTTTTAATTGATAATTTTATTTTTAAATTTTTAGTTTTGTCGTAATCATTGAACTCGTATAAAAAAACTCGTGTCCGCGCCATAAACCGTTGAGGAGTTCCCTCGTGAGAAGACAATGCTGACTGCAGGATGAGGTCATGATAGAAATCACGATTATCCATCAAATATGAACGCGTCTACAAATTTTTGGTACCCGTGCTGTTAACTGTTAAGGAGTTCCCTTTTGCGGAGACGATCCTGGCTGCGGGATGAGATCATGTTAAATTGATCTTTATCTATCAAAATTGAACGTGATACAAAGTTTCATGACCGCGCTATTAAAGATTGAAGAGTTCTTTCGAGAGGAGACGATCCTGGCTGCAGGATTAAGTATTTATTGTCTGCCATAAAAAAATATAATCACCAGAACCAAAGGTGTGTGCAAAATTTCAGCTCAATCGGTTGAGGGGAACTGGTTTAAAATTTAGTTGCAGATTTTACGAATACATACTAACAAGGCAAGTTGGATAATACATCGTTTTTATTCATATTATCCTAATTTTTTTTTTTTAATTTGTCTACTAGGTAATAGAAAAAAATAATTAAAAAAAATAAAAAACCCGACTGCTTAATTGACTGCAACAGACGGGACCCATTCAATAATCTAGGCTAAAATCATTACATCCAATATGGGTCCCGTCTGTTGCAGTCAATTTGTCCTGTTTCCTAAACTTGTTTTTTTCTTTTCAGTTTTTATTTAAAGTTATTAGTTATTTTTAAGCAGTCGGGTTTTTTTTTGTTATTTTTTTTTTTACACTCTTTAGTTACATAGATATACCATTTTAAAATCCTTATGATGAGCCCTTTATCAAGCCATTCAGGCTGCAGAGCGTGCCAAACATTTGAATTTGGCGCCAAGAATCCGCCATTTTGTTTCTTTTTTATTTTTATATACCCAGTGTCACTCTCACAGTAAATACGAATCTAACAACACCTCTCAAGCTAAAATCCATCGAGCCGTTCAAGCTGCAGAGCGTGCTTCATTTGAATTTGCCGCCAAAAATCCGCTATTATGTTTTTTTTATTTTGATATACCCAGTGTCACTCTCACAGTAAATACGAATCTAACGACACCTCTCAAGCTAAAATCAATCGAGCCGTTCAATCTGCAGAGCGTGCCAAACATCTGAATTTGCCGCCAAAAATCCGCCATTTTGTTTTTTTTAATTTGATATACCCAGTGCCACTCTCACAGTAAATACAAACCTAACGACACCTCCCAAGCTAAAATCCATCGAGCTGTTCAGGCCACAGAGCGTGCCAAACAATTATACATACATACATACATACTCTCGGAAAACATAACCCTCCTTCTGGCGCAGTCGGGTTAGGTCTGCAAGATTGATGCGTTAGGCCTGCAAGGTAGGCCGTATTGTTGGTATAGTGGTTGGAAGCGAGCATGAAGTCCTGGGTTCGATTCCCGGGCCGGGCAAAATTTATTGAGTTTTACCTCCAGTAAATTCTAAGTAGCAGCTACGAAATCTGATTTGTGCCCGGTTGATGGCATTATGCCTTCTATTTCATTGGGCTTAAATATAACTGTCGAAATGTGGGTGTAGGTACTATTAAGTACACGGCCTCTGCCTCACCCTTCAGAAATTTCAGGTGGGATGTTATTTTAGTTCAATATCCCGCCTAATATCGAGCTTCACTCACCTGTCTACAAAATGAAAACAATATTTTCATCCCATCTATTTGAAAAGGACGACTTGGTTCGCCTTTAAGTGCACCCAAAGGTGGTGTTTTCTATCTAGATACTTTTAGCGGGCAGTAACGAGTTTTTAATCCTCTTTATAAGTGCGCCGAAATTATCTTTTCTTCCAACTATGCTTTAATTTCATCACAATCACACTAAAAACTCAGTACAAAGCGAGTCTTTAATGCTCTAGAGCAATAAAAATGTATGAAATTTCATTATTGCACAGTTTTTTTTTAATCGCACCAAGAGGTGCCAATCTCAATGGATTAGCTCTATTCAGCCAGCCGATATCAATACTTTTTGTTTTACGTACGTATTATTCGTTTCTATCCTACTTGTTCCAAATTTAAAAAATGATTGCTGCTAACTCTGATTTAAAAATGAAAGAAATTTAAATCAATCGACATCGCCGCGCCCATCTACTTCCCGTGATAACGACTTCATTGTAACAAATCAGCCAGGCCCATCTACCTCGTCTGATAATATTATTCAGTCCCAAGTTAAACAAACAAATATAAATTTGCCCAACAAAACTCTTAACCTTACGTTTAATAATTGCTAAAGTATAACTTTTAATTTCAATAGTTAAACTTCTATCTTAACTGTTTGATATGAGTTTCTTTTATCTACTATTCCTATAGGTAATAGTTGAAAGAAAAGCAGATTATGCACCTTGCCTTAAGTAATTTATATTGCCCTCGTGCCTGTTAGATTAGAGCCCTCGCTAACGCTCGGGCTCTAAATCAGGCACTCGGTGCAATAATAAATTACTTTGTACTCGATGCAATAATCTACTATTGCCGCGCACTTTTTGAATTTGGAACATCTTAGTGTTCAGCGCCAAAGAAATCGGACGCAAATATTGCATGAATAAAGACTGGCTGGTACGATGGCCCATAGTCGCGCTGCCGCGCGCCGTCTAAATAAAAAAAAAGAAATCAAATTAAAAACGCGCGAACTACAGCCCGCGTTTTCGTCAATTTTCACGGATTGTTAGAAATTCATTGTTTTGTTTTGAAAAATGAGTATATTTAGGGTATATTTTGACAGAATCGTAAACAACTAACTCTCAAACCTATGGGAAAAGTGCCAAACCTCCCCTTTTCACCCCCATTCTCCCCCCTCCCTATTGTATCTCGGAAACCAAGAGAGTTGGAACATTTTTTTTTTCAGATTCGTATAGAGGAGGCTTGGAAATTAAAAACCAGTTTTCAAAATTGTCCCCCTTTCCCCCCTTCTCCCCCTTTAGGCGGATCTCGGAAGTTAAGAGACTTGGAACATTTTTTTTTCTGATTCGTAAGAAGGGGCAAAGAGTTGGTCAAAATCATTTTTCACAACTCCCCCCATCGTATCTTAAATTTTTATACCCCCCCTCCCCAACCTCCCCTAAAAGTCCTGAGTGGAGCGAACCTGCGAGACCGAGTGGAGCGAAGGGGGGAGGTGGCTAGCGAAGCGAGCCGGCGACCTGCGTAGCGTAACGAAGGTTGAGTGGGTGAAGCTCCCCTCCCCAACCTCCCCGAAAATTGAAAGGGCTGTAACTTCATAACGGTTAGAGATAGCCATCAAGTGTTTGAACAAATATTATAGTATACGTCGAAACCTGTCCGGTGGTAGGTAGGTCCTGAGCGGAGCGAGTCTGCGAGACCGAGTGGAGCGAAGGGGGGAGGTGGCGAGCGAAGCGAGCCGCCGACCTCCGTAGCGTAACGAAGGTTGAGTGGGTGAAGCGTAACTCAGAGACGACGACAAGCAAACCTTAGGTTAATGTTTTTTTATACTTCTCAAATGTTTTAGGGGTTCTTAAGGGTTCTCATACTGATTTAGGGGTAATTCTAACGGATTTTCCAATTCATTTAAGGATGCCCATAGATTCTCAAAATTTTATAAGGGTAAGTAATACTTCTCAAAAACACCAAACACGCGAGCTGCGTGCAGCTCGCGCACCCACGCAAACTAGTATTCAATTAACAATCTACTATTTTAGCAATCTTAAGACTTACATGAATAAATAATTATAATATTGCGAATTCTTTGCTTGATAAAATTAAATCGAGGCTTATACCTTTATTAAAATTAACGCGACTAATGTTTTCCAAACCAAGCGAAATCAAAATTGAATGAAACTACAAAGCATAAAGCCAAGAATCTGTTGGGTTGCCTATCTTTTTGTCCCTACTACAGTGTTGTAAGATAGATAGGTTACTAGTATTTAATTAATACCTGTAACAAACACTGTGACACGAGATTTTTATGTATTTTATACACTCATCAGTCTGTTTTCTTGTTAAAATAAATAATAATAATTAAAAGCTTTGCATCTGTGGGGATCATACGGCGGCTGACGTTCGTGTTAATTAAGAAACATGATAATCTTCATTTTGAAGTGCTGGTTCCATTACTATATTATGTATTTTAAATACACTAAATTCAAGCTTTTACAGTATTTTTCAGTAACGGGGTTTTGGCATATTCTCACTTTTGATTTCGATCGGCTGATTCTCAGAGTTGAAAGTTTTTTTTTAAGGATCTCTCTCTACTCAATGTCGGGACCTATGATAGATCATGAATTGCATCTATTTGCTTTAATTATAACTTCTTCCGTGCCGATGACAATCTCGCTTAGTTCCTAAAAAAAAGAAGTACTAACAGGTTTTAGTTAAATTTAATAGTAAGTTAGTGTTAATGGTATATTATTTTGTAGAGGATGTCAGGAATACACTACGACTTCACGTTCCCATGTAATGTTCCCTGATAATGCCAAAAGAATACGTGCTGACGTGAGTGAAGCCGCGGGCATAGCTGGTAATAATAAAAACAACGAAAACAGTTGAAAGTAGAAATTACTAAGCAACGTGTTCAAACATTTTTAAAATGAATTCACAATCCGTTTGAATCTGTATGGCATAAGTGTCTTATGGGTCAAAACAGTTTGTAAGTTGATTGGAAGTATGTTAATTCGTAGCTGACACAAGTGTCTACTAATTACATACACTATTATGTTGAACAGTTGAATGCAAATCCACACAATGGCAGCATGCGTGAGTCAATTCGCGACACCGTTTATGATTGATTTAGACACAACACTGGACATTATTGTGTATGTAGGAAATTAGATTCATAGAATCATGATCAGGCGTACATTGATTGTGTCAAACAAACAGTTGTGGGCAATAGCTTTTTAACTTTAACACCGATTTCTTTGTTACAGACTCAATCTAGTGATTGATTCTGTGGTGTTAGTGTGTGTGCCAGTGTTAGTACACTACTGTGCTTACTATTACTCTGAAAGTATAAAGAAACACTGGGCTATTTCTAAGCCAGTTTGTGCCGCGTCCACGTCCGGACGATCATTGTCCATCCATGGGACTATCGGAGACCATACCTCTAGAATCCGCACAACGCCTAACGAAGGCACTTGTGTTTAATTTTAAGTGCGTATACATCAAGATCCGACTTATTAGAATGTAGATATTATTATTATTTATTTTACTTCAATCAACTTTGGATCATACAATTAAACAATGGTACAATTAAACAAAATTATAAAATCAGCAACAAAATTAAAATGAAAATCACAATTAAAATTAAGACAAAAATCACAATTAAAATTAAAATTAAAATCACAATTAAAATGAGAATCACAATTACAATTAAAATCAAAATCACAATTAAAATTAAAATCACAATTAAAATCAAAATCACAATTAAAAACTCTAAAAAAAAAAAATATTAAAATATGATATGTATCTTATCTTGCATCAATATTATTGATCACTCCCACTCATTATTTGTTATCCCAAACTTTATAGTATCTAGTATCAATTTCAATAATGACTCGAGTCTAGACTCAGACGGACCCTAGGGTTATTTTGAATGGTCATCAATCAGCAGGGAGACTAAAAAAAACTAACCTGTGTTTGAGTGTTAATAACTTTGAGGTTTTTGTGATAAAACATTTTCAATATTTGCAAATGTTTGTAAAACGCACTCACGACACTAGAGAAATTCAACAACTGGGGCAACTTTAAAAAATAAAAATTACGATTTTTACTTTTCCATCATAGTTAACAAGCTCTCTGGTTTAATCTAGACCAACGCTCCGCTCTAAGTAGAATTTAATGGAAAGTATACCAGACAAAAAAAAGTACTTCTTCTAAAACAGACAAAAACAAAATATTGCCGTGGACCATAAATGAGGTTGATTTACGAGCGGGTTCCTTCATGTTACATACTTGCGTGTAAGTTGGGTATGTGGCTACGTGAACAAGACACCTCGTCCTATCCCGAATAATAAAAAAATATAATAAATTGACGAACGTGGATGAACAGTAACAAGCATTTTAATAATTACTAGCTGATGCCCGCGGCTTTGCCCGTTTGACAAATTATATACTATAGAGTGAATCAAAAGGAAGGTTTTAACCTTCCTTTTGAATCACTCTATCTATTAAAAAACCCGCATCAAAATCCGTTGCGTAGTTTTAAAAATCTAAGCATACATAGGGACAGACGCGGCGGGTGACTTTGTTTTATAATATGTAGTGATATAAATTATAATATTGTTACAAACACACTAAAATGAACTTATTTCAATTAACCGGGCACAAATCCAGGCTCCAGGGCTACTTAACTTACTTTACTTAAATCATTTGCCCGACCCGGGAAGTGAACTCAGGGCCGTCAGGTACTGTAAATCTGCCTTCAGATTTCAATACTTGCATAAGAGTAGTTTTTTAGTAATTAAAGTTAGATATATATCTGTAATAGCTGGTATTTAACCACAGATTATACCTAATCCAGGAGAGTGGTTATTTGACCTTGATCTGACTCACTAAACGCATTGCTAATATTCTGTAATTACCTACTAATTAAACTAGGTTCGTCAAGGTCATATTGCTAATATCTAAATCAGAATGCTGTCATAATCAGATTTACGGTAGGTACATTGTACCTATCTTAGGTTTCCTAATTAACTCCACAGAGGCAAATAGGACGGTATTATCGCGGATAATTCTTGCTAATATCCAATATTACGTACTAATGGCGCCGTGCACTACCCCTGTCAACAAGATTATTGTAACAGAACGATTGGAATTAAATGCAGTGCTGGTACTTGAGGATTAGGACCTTGGAAGTGGGGCACTTCCAATAAATTGCTTGACTTTGGCCCTCTAGCTACTAAATACAATGCCAGTGTGGACCCCTCCGCAGGACCCGGATGCCCGCCCTCCTTTCTTGACCATCCTGCACAGCTACCTGCACTTTCCAAGATTTAAACGAAGCGAACGATTTTTTTTTTAATTCCTCGTTTTTATTTTGAATTATTATTGTACTTTGCTGATTTTGATTTTGAATATGTTATTTAACATTTTATTTTTATTTATTTTTTTATGTTTTGTTGAATTTGTGTGAAACTGTATGGATATTCTTATGTCTGACTAAATAAAAATGAATTGAATTGAATTGAAAGAGCTGTGTAGGTGGCTATATACTGGTCAGGTATTATTTGAGTCCATCGACACGGAAAAAATAGAAGCAGCTCTACTAACGGCCATTTTCAATAACTTACTTTTCGGTTTCGGAGGAGCTCGTGACAAAATAATAACAGCCGCTCGGGTCGCTCTCTAGGTTAAGCCGTGCTTGCCTAGGTTGGTCTGTGGATGGGTGACCACCAAGAAAGCACGTTAAGCCGTTGGTCCCGGCTGTCATTTGTAGATCTTTGACAGTCGTTACAGGTAGTAAGTGGCCAAAAAGTCTGACAACCAGTCTTACCAAGAGGTATTGTATTCCCCAGTACTAACTGGGTTGTGGAGGTCAGATAGGCAGTCGCTTCATGTAAAATACTGGTATTCAGCTGTATCCGGTTAGACTGGAAGCCGACCCTAACATAGTTAGGAAAAGGCTAGGCAGATGATGATGACTTTTCGGTTTCGGTAGGTTGCTATCTCTGTATGTTTGACGTTTTGCTAACCGTCGGTTAGAAACAAAACGTCACAGAAAATCTTTGATTGATTTTTCTATGAATCAAGTGACAGGTAGGTGACGCGGATAAGATATTTCAAGCTAACTTTTTCTTATAGAAACACCGATAGCTGCCAGACGTGGCATATAACTGATAGTTATACGTAGATAAGTTATAGAAAACGGGCCTAAAGTGCACTCGAACTATACAGGGTTAGAGGACATCGACGCGCAAAATATTATCATGAATTAATTAAGTGATTCTACATCTACACCGTCCAAAGCAGTTTTATTTCTGTATTGCTTCTTTCAATTAATTATGTATTGAACAGGAGATTTATTTTTACCTCTGACCATCTCACCAAACGATTAATGACTCTGATTTTGTTATGTTAAACTCGGTTTTAATCTAGCTATTTACCTGACTATCCTCCGTTATAAATTGCCTGCTTTGATCCCGTTTATTTATTCTAACTCTCGTCTCCTAAGATATTTTTTCAACAAACTCGAACGATACGGCTAATGTAATTGAAGCGCCGACGTCCCTTAGTAATATTGGCAAGATTTGATTCACCTTAGTCAGTTCAACCTGCCGTATGATTATACTTTAGAGAAAATTCGTTCCTTGACCCATTACAAACGACAAAATGTTCAGGCATTATATAGGCATCTAGATATAGAGTATCGCAGCGTCTCGGGATACTTGTATGGAGATTCTTATATATCAGATTATTCAGAAACCTGTGCATAAAACGACATTGGTATGATTTTAAGTTCAGACAGATAAATTGTTAGTTAAAATCTCGCCAGACCCAGTTGAACAATTATTTTTAAACACGATAACTGCTAAAAATAACTGCTGGCGACATTTAATTATACAAAGCCATAAAGGTCTAGAATACTACTGCCCGAGATTTATTTTATTGTGCCAATGCCTGCGTTGCGGCGTGTGTTTATTTTATTGTGCAATGAAGTCTTGCCGCGAGAGGCTCTAGCGAGAGTAAGGTCTCTGGAAACGTCAAATGTACCTGAACTCATAATGCTTCCGGGCTTTTAATCACGGATTATATCCAGTCTTTCCATTCATTCGTGAGCCCAATTTCCCAATTCGTTGTGTTCCCCTATTTCTCCCACATTCTAGTGTTGCCATTTTTTTCGTGTTGCCCAGTTTCGCGCAGGTCATGGTAACTTCAGAGAAAATTATTTTCCGTCGAACTTGTTTCCTCGCCTTTTTATCAATGTGTAACACATAGAACATCTGACAGCGAATAAAAATAATCTGCACATCATATTATCGGGGAGCGCAGTCTTTGGCAGAATGAACGCAATATTATGTTGCATAGTGAACAGGTTACTAGGTACTGTACGGACCTTGTAGAAACTAGAACAAACCGTGCGTTAAAGTGTTTTTGCCATACCTATTATTAAAATCAAATAAAACAGCTCAGAACTTAGGACCCATTAATATTAATGATAATATTTGTCCGTGACAAGCAACTGGGCTTATCCCAGTTGTAAATGTCATGGCACTTAGTGCCTATTGGCCTTGTTTTGTTCTGTCTCCTGATGATATGGAGGGAAGTGAAAATTATGTTTTTTCCTACTCCTCCGCTTTTCTTTTCTGATTAATTTCGTTGCGGGATTCAAGACAGTTTAATTGTTTCTCTGGGGCTTCGTCGAACTTAATTGTCTCGGCGCTATTCTGGTAGTCGCCACTGTTGATTCTGGCTTTCAGGAGTGGGAGTGGTTTGGGAATGGTGTGGCGGGTTTGTCCCAAAACACAAAAAAATATCCTCGCTTTATTAATAATACACACCGACCCCGAAGATTTTGAAGTATTTTTACGGTACAACAAACACAACTACTAACAAAACTATGCGTTGCCTACAAAACCAACTGGCATTACTGACTCGGATAATTTTAGCGGTCAAAATTCTAGGCGTCGGCGTCGCTGAGACAAGGGGTCATGTGTTTTGTATGACATTTCTTTTTTTTTTTTCGAAATGGCTTCTCGCAGTTCAACCTAGAGAGGTTGTCGTCTGCTTAACCGGACTATCCTGTGGGTGCCTATATGACATTTCTTCTCTATAAAGTTTCTTAAATATCTTTGTCTGATACCCATAAGAGGACCTGAAATATTTCAGTTCCTCTTATGATTTTAATCTCGATGTTTTAAAAATCGCTCCATTGCACACATTGTTCGGACTTAAATCATTGTCACTCAGATTGATTTATTAGGTCGAGTAAAAAATCTGTTACTCTCAGGGATTGGAGCCGTGCACGATAAATGGTGACAACCCGGTCTTCAGGGACTTGACACTGTCATCGGCTATCAGTGATTGTACAGGCACACCTTTTTTAGGTCGAAGGTTAACAATAATATGTTTTATATAATAGAAATCTGCAAAATGAAGGAATTCAGTTTAGAAATTTGCATTACGTACACCTATAATTTACATTTCGAAGAACATTAACATACTAAGCACAATAAATTCACTCATTTTTTTTTTTTTACTCGAAATTAAGTTTCTACTCAGTCTACATGACCTTACTGTAGACACGATGTTTTTTGCGCGCTTCGTAAACCTTAGTCGACGACGGCGTGATTTCTACCTTGAAAATTAGCACTTATTGAGATTGGAGCGAGGTAAAGCGCGTCGTCGGCGTGCTAGACAACACGCTTGTGTATACGTATTTAATTCTTCCTTACGTAGTGGATTTAGGAAAGGTAACAAACATAACATATCGTCACGTCTGTAATCCCCTTAAGGTTAGGTTGTATTTAAGGGCACACAGGATGACAGCTACAATTAAAATGCAGCCCCCTCTTCCCCAGCCTCCGTGTATTCTATCCCTCCCGCATAGTCGAAACAATTCTGTTATGGTGAGCTACACTATTGTCGGAAGGATGACAAGTATAAAAACGAATAAACACAATATTAATTTATTTTATACTACACTTGCTTAGTAAGTGTACCAATACTACCCCACTAAAAGGCTTGAAAGCTGTTCATTAAACCTTCTCAAAAATCTAGGTAGTTTACTGCCCTGAAAATCGGGGTAGTAATCCCTTACTAACGCGTTTTGTTTTTTTTTTTTTTTAAGTCTCGATGACGTTGTAAGCAAGTGTAGTATAAAGCAGTATATACAGAGAATCTGTGCCTTACTCCCCTTGGTGAATAAATAGCTATAATTGACTGCCTCGTTGATCTAGTGGTAACAAGCGCGACTTCTGAGCATGAGATCCTGGGTTCCATTCCCGGGTCGGACAAAAGTATTTTTGGGTTTTTCCAATAGAAATTTCTCTGTAGCAGCCATGAAGTCTGAATTTGTGCCCGGTTGAAAGCAATTTCAGAGAAAAGGGTTCTACGACAAAAAAAAAGGATTAAAAAAAAACGAAACCAGTGAACTCTGCGTTATACATAGATCGACTATCCTGCAAAGTCTCATGACCTAATTTAATGTTTTTAATTGAATATTATCCATTTAAAATTCATTTTAGAGGTAACTTTGAGGTACTTTTCTAGCGAGAAAATTTTATGGAATCGTATTTCCGTAACCGATGAACTTTAGAAGCAGTCCTCAACTTTGCTTTATTTTAATCACAAGGTAAATGCTTCAGTAATAATAAAACGAGAGCCATTCAAAAATCACAATGTGGGGCTATACGGGCCCTTAATAGTACACCCACATTTTCCCAGTTATGTTTTCAGCCCCATTTAATAGGGGGCGAGCCTATTGAATTCATCTATATATAATTACTTTTTAACCGTCGTGGGTTTTTTCAAAATATTTAATTTGGATATTTATTTTAAACTTTCTATAGAGCATAGATATTATGTACATAACGCGCCGCCCCGGGTGTTCGCCTGAATGACCCTATGGAAGATACGCCTCTGCTACAGTTTTATTGGCAGCGCACTCTAGTGAGTTGCTGCCGTAACATCTATTTAAGAACCCTCACTAATCAACCACAACCTGCATCAAAACCAGACTAATATTTTTGGTTTTGCACAAACAAAAGTTTGCTGCAGCGCCCCCTGGTGAGTTGTCACCGTAACACCTATCTAAGAACATGTACCAATCAAACCCGAAACCATAACTGAAAACTGCATCAAAATCGGAATAGCAGTTTTACAGAAAATGGCAACATGGAATTGCACAAACAATGTTTGCTGCAGCGCACCCTGGTGAGTTGTCACCGTGACACGTATCTAAGAACATGCACCAATCAAACCCGAACCCATAACTGAAAACTGTATCAAAATCGGACTAGTAGTTTTGGAAAAAAAGGCAACATGGATTTGCACAAACAAACAAACATCCTCTCACCCCAAACGCATATACCGTCTCCGTTCCGTCGTGGGATTTTTTTTTTAATATAATATTTTTAGTTTAGAAGCCTGTATAACGTTCTTACGCCGGAACAACAACGTTCGCTCTCATTTGAGGAAAACATCACTTTTGAACATGTTTTTAGTTATACACTCGAGAGCAATGAATCCGGGTCACTTAAAGAATCCTGAAAATCTCAGAAACTAAAAATGCTAGGTTAATGCAATAAATTATATTTAATAGACAATGTAATACTCCTTAAATGAAGGTATTAAAACTTCTTAGTTATTGTATAGTTATATCATAAAAAAAATCAAATTTGAAAAAGGGCCACTTTCGAAGATGGAACTACGAAATTACAGCATTTGGTTTTGCTTTTGTTTGTAATCTGTCATTTATGTGGGTACATAAACCATGTTGATAGTGCTCTATATTCATTATTCAAGCTGAAATTATGTCGCTTACGCCTGAAGAATGCACCAGAATACTTACAATGCTGGAAACCGGCCGGAGTCAGCGCGATACAGCCAGGACTGTCGGTGTGTCGCTGTCAACAGTACAAAGAGTTCTCCGACGTTACGAAGAAACTGGTTCTAACCTACGCATACCAGGAACGGGCAGAACCAGGTGTACCACAGCACGAGAAGACCGATACTTGGTGAACACCATGCTTCGAAATCGCTTTCTCACAGGAACTGAACTCACAAATCAGTTTCGACGCCTCGGAGGAAGTAACCCAAGTGCATGGACAGTAAGACGTCGGCTTGCTGAATCTAACTTAAAACCCCTTAGACCTGCAAACGGCCCTAAACTGGAGCGTGGGCATCGTATTTCAAGACTAAGATATGCCCAGAGCCACGTAAATTGGAGTATTGAAGATTGGTCAAAAGTTATGTTCTCCGACGAATCAAAATTTATGCTCTACAAGCACGATGGAAGACACAGAGTGTATCGAAGACCAGGGGAAAGATTCAAGCAAGCATGCATCGAAGAAAAAGTAGCCTACGGTGGTGGGTCTGTACTTGTGTGGGCCGGAATTTCTTCTGAAAGTCGCACAGAGCTGGTGATCATAGAAAACGGCTCTTTAACTAGCGTAAGATATGTGGAAGAAATCCTCAATGATCACGTTGGTCCATTTATGGTCAATTTAGGTGAGGATGCTATATTTATGCATGACAATGCCCGACCTCATACAGGTAGGATTGTGAATGACTACCTTCAAGAGATGAACATTACTCGTATGGAGTGGCCAGCGCGCAGCCCGGATATCAACCCGATCGAGCATGCTTGGGACGAGCTAGGCAGATGCGTAAAACAACGAAACCCTCCCCCAATCACGCTTCGTGAGCTCAAAATTGCTCTCACAGAGGAATGGGAGAATATTCCCCAAAATCGTATAAGGAACTTGGTGTACAGCATGCCAAACCGCGTAAACGCAGTAATGGAAGCACGAGGAGGCAATACGAAGTATTAAAATTCAAGAAAATCGTAATAAAGTTCAAAAATTTCATGTTTCCTATTTTTGTTTTAAGGAGAGATCAGCAGTTTTTTTCTTTATGTAATTTTGTGTTAATAAAATGTATGGTGACTCATATTTTTTTACTTTCATTTAAGGAGTATTACATTGTCTATTAAATACAATTTATTGAATTAACCTATCATTTTTAGTTTCCGAGATTTTTAACATTCTTTAAGTGACCCGGATTCATTGCTCTCGAGTGTATATATAAAAATGTAACATGCCGCTACATAAGGGGCCATTTAAAAAAAGTTAGATCACAGTTCGTGGCGCGGGCACAACAAGCATCTTTTATAACCTGAAAGGTTATCTCGTCTAACATTAAGCTAAAACTTCAAAAGCTATTGACAAAGGCAAGATGGAGTTGAATGAGTTTTATAGTGTTTGACTTGTATGAAAGATTACTTGGTTTCCAGTCTTTAAACACAGATTTGCGAATACGGGTTTGCTTTTGAATATATAAGAGACTTTAATAAGATTGCTCGCAAAATTCTATAGTTGTTCGATTCTGTACGGGTTTAAGTTTTATATGAGTAAGTGCGGTGCTACTTTAGCAATGGAACATACAAAAAGCTACTGGAATATTGACACTGACAGGTTTGGAATGCGGTTTACATGTTCTGATCGTAATTAGTATCATTGATGAGTCTCTGCCCAAGTGTAACAAATAATGATTCAAACGGGCTATTCAAGTATTTGGTACGTAAGCTGAATTTTTGTCATTTTTATCCTCTTGTTGACAAGGGGGTTGTCAACAGAAGTAAGGAAGGTCTTCCGGGGTCTTAGTTATAATATGCTGAATATTACTGTATTTTTTTTCTATATTGCTATTGTGAGCATGAGTTTGTCCCAGAACATGCTTTTCGGTTTCGAGCATAGACAAGTGGGATTGCCATATTTGTCCAATTCAGAATTTACTTTTTAAACGAAAATCAGGAAAAGCAATTAAATGAATAGTGCTGACGTTATCACAATCCATACCCCTAAGTCATCAAAATTAAGCAAAGCAAAAACCCTCAACCCCTCCTTTGGTGTTCATGTATACTTGAATGGCATTGGTATACCTATTCATGTAAAATGCATTCGTATTAAATATTTAACGTACTCCTAATCCTAAATGTTAACCCACCGTTCGTCGAGTATAAATATGAGAAAGAGCGATTCGAATTCAATAAAATCGGGTGGAGCTGTGTCGGTGCACACGGCCGTTGGTTTTAACGTGAAACGTCTATATCACATCAGTCACAAAGAGCCGAATTAATATGTCGGCCTTATCTCGGTTTTATTTAAATATTTACACTTATTGGTTATTTTTATTGATTTTTTTTAAACTTATTGGTCTTTTTTATTTATGTTTTACAGTTATTGGTTATTTTTAACAACAAATAACGTCCAAGTCACATTTATTATTATTTAAATCGATTATCTAAATGAACTCTGTAAATACACGAAAGAATTGCCGCTATCACGTGTGAGTCGTGAGTTATACTAAATAGAAACCAGCGAGAGCGCCGGTTTCCGTTATTCTACGCAGTACTCCTCCCCACCCCGCCCGGCCCCGATGCAAACTCAAAGTCTTAGCAGCGAGCTGACTATATACGCTAAATAATGACAATAATTCATATTTCTACGATTCGATACGAACTGCAAAACTGAGTTATTAATGTCAGACGATATAGAGTCTATATCATCGTATATTATAGACCAATTCGTTACGGTCCGATTTTCTGACATGGTACCGATTTTAAAGACGTTTCACGTCAAAATCGCCTGTAAATAATAAACGATGCCAGTGCTACTAACATTAAAGCTTAAGGTTAAAGTCTACTACATATTTAATATCTTAATATTACGTCTGTCATTGCCACTGAGGTCACATGAGGTCCTACTTTGTGGACAGTGGACGTTGCAACAAAAAGATATTATAGTAGCTAGCCACAATTGTGATTCGCGCCCCATTAATGGTAATGGGCCGCCTTCGTCACATCAGCTGATTAATTTGTTCCTGTAAAATAGCCTCTGGTAAAGTACGCTCTACTTAACACATCGTGATACTACCTATGTTAAATTACATTAGGGAGTTGGTTTCTGTTTGTTTAACAGAGTATCTTGCCTAAACTTTGACCATAATGTATGCAGCAGTTTCGCAAACAAAGTCTGTATTATGAAACGAATAAGAAACTATTTCATTCTAAAAAACAAGTACAGTTCAAAGTGATTAATTGCTGAAACACGGTTCTGATGTTTTTACTTCATTGTTTTCCGTGTTTTCAACATACGTTTTGAGATGACTTTCTTTCTTTCTTTACTTTATAAGTAAAGCCTTTATTTTCCTAAATAACAGTATACATAATTCCATAACCTTTTTCATGCACATTAGAACACCAATTAATGTTAAATCATAATTACATTCTACGAGTAGGATTTTCGATAAATTATTACATTTTCATTTAAAAGAGTTTTTCATTTTTAGGGTTCCTTACCTCAAAACGAAAAAACGGAAATCTTTTATGATCACATTGTTATCCGTCTGTCTGTCTGTCTGTCAAGACCCTTTATCTCTGGAACGCGTGGAGGTATCGAGTTGAAATTAAAACGGGTCAGGTCTACAGTCCCTTGAAGCTGTGAAAAAACTAAACTTCTAATTTAACGTAAAAAAAGATACAGTCGCAAAAAACGTATATTTCGACACTCTCAAGGGAATTAAAATTTATAGGGTACTTCCGGTTAACCTAGAATCTAAATTTGGCAAGAAGCAATATTATACAGCACAAGCAAATAATAAAATAAAAAAACGTAAATAAGCAGTTTAATAACAACATACGAGTACCTACAAGTTTATACGGAACCCTCGGTGCGCGAGTCCAATTCGCACTTGGCCGGTTTTTATTCTAAGAATACAACACAAAATTGCATAAAGAATATGCTGGTATAGTCAACCTCGAAATTATCAAAATGGACAATTCCCGATAAATAGAAATCGCACTAAGGATGAAACAATGTTACTGTCAGTCGACCATTATGTACGAGTAATTTGAAAATGATATGTCATTTCCACCCTCCCACTCCTACCAGCTATTTATACAATCATGGCCTTAATACCGAACATTTGCAATAATAGGACACTGAAGACGGGCTGACCCAGGCCACCACAATTCATAACCCTGTTAATTGTTCGGCCTGCAACAATTTAATTTGCATCTTATCAAATTATGTTAGCATCAGTTGGCTACTTTAATGCATGGATTAAAAAAAAAACTGTATCAACTACAGTGGTTGCAAGTCAAGACAAAATTATTTTGGTGAAACATATCACACATGTAAAGGCAGCCTTATTCAATCTATTGAACTACATACACTTACAAATAAATAGAAAGAAAGAAAGAAAGAAAAAGTATTTATTAATCTCACACAGGACATAAAAGAAACAAAAATATAGAATTAGGTTTGACACAATTATTTATAAAGTAAACATGAGAACATAACTAACTATTAAATTTGATTTGATTTGATTTGAATAGATCAAATAAACTCAACTAACACACACACAATTATACCTTTAACCTTTAAACGACTAATTAGTAGACACAATAGTTAAACAATTGACATAAATCTCCTGGAGATAGGAAAAAGGAACAGAGAGACAGAGGTATGTTTTTGTTGTCCTAGAAATACATCTTCACCAACTAGAACTAGTAATTGACGGAACTAGTAGTAGTGTCTGATTTATTGCATGCCGCAGCGTTGGCAACGTTTACATAGGGAACTTTTCAAAGTGTAATACGGTAAATACGCTTCAAGATATCGGTGTTTACCGGTAGCTCTTTATAAATCGGTCTTTAAGCATAAGTTTCATTGCAAATCGTTTCATCAACAAATTGTTCGACGGCGAGTGTTTCCACAAAGAGCTGCTGTGCAGTCAATTTATTGTTACACGTCCATTTAAAATTCCAATCACTTCACTTGAATTGGATTTATCGTTAGAGTTTGTTGGTTCGAAGGTTCGTACGGCGGCGATCTTAGATATAGTCGAATGGGTGAACATTAGAACTTAAAGTCTTAGCTGATTTCTAAAATTATGAAGAACTATCTCGTATTTCGAAAGTTGTCGTTACTAAAACGGAGTCCAATCTTTAAGGGGTAACGTAATCGTGACGTGAATTTGAAGGATCTTTAAATCGATCATACATTTATTATCCTATAACATTTTGGTACTAAGAGCAACACAAACCGTGACAGCTCGAGTACTTTTCCATAAATTGATAAATTTTACAAATGTTCAATTGCTCACACAATAATTAACATCATAAATTAATACGAATGAAGTCTTAATAAAAAACTATTTGCTTAATCAGTATAGTCAAAAACAGTATTTTTCCATTTTAAAATCGTTAGTCTTTACTCCGCGCGTTCTAGCTCAATAAAATTGATGTACGCGTGTATAAGATTTTCTGCATTCCAATTCCAGGTGACGTCATTGATTCTATCGTTATTAATATGAGTTTTTTGAAGTAACGACGCATTAAATTATAAGTTATTTTTGTTTGATTGATTACTTCGGTTGTCTAAATAGGATTGTTAAGATACCAGGTATAGATTTTTATATTGACGCATCGCTTCTCTAAACAGTTGCAGTGGCATCGGACCCGACTCAAAAGTTGTAGATCTTGAGTTGCAACCCAGGCAAGCGCATTAATTTGTGTTATTTATTTCATCACCACTGATCTCAAAACGGTGAAGGAAACCGGTATGCCCTAAAATGTGACATCTACCAACCGCACTGGGCCCGCGTGGTCGATTACAGCCCATTCCTTTTCATAGAGAGGAGGCCTGTGTCCCAGCAGTGCGGTGGGAACATTATAGATATGCTATGCTTATGCATCGCTTCTTTACTAGCTTCAAGAACTGGTTAACAGTAAGTCGTGCGTCTTACTTAAGGTTCCAACCCAAACTATAACTGAGCCTGGTCTGCCGTAATTACTTTATTGCTGGTTATCAGTACACGTGTAGTTTGCTAAATGTCAATGGCCCGGCTATCATTTTCACTCCTATTTCTGGCTGTTGATAACTCATTCAACAAATCACAGCGTTTGCCCAGCGCAAAGGCGTTTGATTTTGACTTGTCGATCATTTTCGTTCCTAAATTTAGGGGAGAGTCATCATCAACTGCCTACCCTTTTCCCAACTATGTTGAGGTCGGCTTCCAGTCTAACCGGATGGAGCTGAATACCAGTATTTTACATGAAGCGACTGCCTATCTGACCTCTACATAACAACCCAGTTAGTACTAGGTAATATGATACTCCTGGAGAGTGTAACACTATAAGCATTGTGTATTCCTACATAATTATGTATAATGTCTGCTATCAAACTTATAGCATTTTTTACAAATAAACACGTAACAGGCAATTTTAAGTTGTCAGAAACAAGCTACTTACAGTCCGGTCACAGGCATAATAAACTGTGAAAGGACTCTAATTGCCCATTCCAAAGAGTAGATCTCTATGGAGAAGAACGGGCAAGAATCTCCATGGACTGGAAAAAAATGGAAACTATGTTTTGTTCCCTGTTCTTTGTATGGTATAAATACTAAAGATTATTCTATCTACACTTATGATTCAGCTAACTATGCTTTTTATTTAAAAAATGTTTCAAATTACTCGTTTATTATTACAACTAAACTTAGGTCAAAACGCCTTCGTAGGAAAGCATCTCAAAAATTCGCCCCCACAAGCCATAATTAAATTGACAAATCAAAACTTGTTGACCCTCCAGTCCAAACATTATTTTTATACACGATTTTCTCAGATTAGAATCATGATTTAACTTGCTCACGTTTTGTTTTATATTTATTACAAGGACTGACTTAAAAATAGATGAGGGGAAAATCTGACACCTAAAAATAATCAACAATGATGCTTTTAGGCGACGGGGTTGTTTACCGATTTGAACGTATATTTATAGCTTTGAGGTACTTATGTTATATAATAACTGCGCCCCTAAATAGCTGTGCCTTTCAGTTATTTAGGTGACAGGGCGCTGTTACGCATAGCCTGGCCTAAACAAAACCACCTGATGTAATTTTTGAATGTGTCATGTATTACAGATACGTGTGACTCTGGTTTTACGAAAAATATAAGATCAATGTTACCTATAATACATTTTGAATTTGCCGTTTTTATCGTAGTTGGCCAAGTCTATGTCACCTGGATCGTAATAACGTCAATAATTCAATCTCAATGGTTTAGGCGCTACGGTGGAACATAAAAATGGTACAAACATAAATATATGTACATGAACCGCTATAATATAACCTTTCCTTTTGGCTTTGACGTAGTCGAGAATAAGGGGAAGATTGCAAAAATATAACCTGATTAAATAAAATTAAAAAGAAGGAAATAGAGGGTTAAGGGAGGCCAGTGCAGAAATGTGTAGTCATCCACGGGCCTCACAAAAGTGCTACGAATGTCGTAGCAAGTACTACGAATATCGTAGCTAGTACTACGAATATCGTAGCAAGTACTACGAATATCGTAGCAAGTACTACGAATATCGTAGCAAGTACGACGCTAAACGTAGCAAGTGCTACGCCAGTAAGCGCTACAATCGTAGCAACTATGTCTGTCAGTATTTTTATTCACAACAAGGACGTTTTTAACAGGAATGCCACGTCCCGCCTGGTCACCCCCCACCGATCCAGCCGCATCCCATCAGTCTGGCGCCTCCGTCCGCTCCGGAGCTGAACTTGAACGGGCCGACCATGCCACCACCGTTCTCTAAGGAGTATAAGTTCACGGAACTCGAGCATCGTTATGGATTACTGCAGGTATGAATGTGTTTTCTTTATTTCTTTCTTTCAGGCAAATAAATGTATGTTGAAGCATCTAAGCACAGTTAGAACAAACAAAAGTCGATTAATTAAAGAATTTTGAGCTACTACACATAGATTGTGTTCACATTGTTTTTGTCTTCTATACATAATATTATAAAGAGGAAACTACTGATCCGATTCCGAAAATTATTCCACTTAAATAATTCCCGAGTGTCTTAGGCTATATTTAAAAAGTTTCCGTGGTATAATTTACGAGCATAAGGCGAGCGAAGCCGTGGGCTAATGCTAGTTTTTTAATTAAATATGGCAACCAATTATGTCATGTCTGACATAGCCATTTGTTGAAAATCGGAACTTGCTAGATTTTCTAATATACCTACAGATTTGTTCTTCTTTTCTTTTCTAATACAGGATGTAAACCACCTCATCACGAAGCCGTCAACCAAGCATTCTGTACATCAAACTAAGTAACTTTACGCAAAAATAATAATAATATAATAATAATAATCTTTATTTCAAAAGCCAAGTACAATTTGTCTATCTCAATCAAAACATAATAAAACGCCATTACACGAAGTACAACACTATGCATTATTTGAGACAGAGTGAACGACTGTGTCTGTGCTAGTATAAACTGTGTTACAGACACAGACGCCTTCCTCTTACAGTTCATTGACAATTTGCTGCACTTTGTAGGAGTTTTTGTAAAAAATTATATTAGTAATAAGTATAAATTATTGCTGGGAAACGACTTTTGTTTTTGGGGTGAAAAATCATGTTTTGTGGTAGAACTCAATGTAAAGCACTCACAACATTGTGCTGATGGATGGATTCAATAGTACGGGGGTCGTGGAGGTGTTTAGAGTAAAAATCTTACATTAAACTACAAAAAAATAATCGCAATGACGAGGAGAACAAGTGCCTTTCGGCTTCTTGAGGAGGTGTTTTACACCCTTTATGTATCTGCTACAAACATGGAAGGTACTGCTTATATTACATTGTTTATCATAGCTTGAATATTATAGATTGATAGATCTCTATGCGATAATCATTTGTCTTACTCTGAAATGAACGAGTTCTACAAAATATTTACTTTTCCGGCATCAGGGTCAGTCTTTTATGTAGAAGTCAAGTGTCTTCCTCGTTTTTTTCATGATCCTTCAATAAAAACAGATGTTGTAACATATGTGTTACCTAAGAGGTTTATAAATGCACTTGACATTCAGTTTCTCAGAGTTTTGTAACTTTTCTATGCTCAAGCTCGTTCAAGGCCACGATGTTTGCTTTGCCATTCTTAGCAAAGTCAGTTACTTGAGAGACATCCAATGTAAATGAAGAGCTTTCTATGTAGATGGTTGATGTACTACAGCAGAAACCTTTTCATGTTATAAATAAAATAAACGTTCCCTTGATTTCAACGGCTCGTGGAAATTGGAGAACAACCTTCGTTATAATAATAATAGTTACTTATATTTACTCCCGTGAATAAGATACTTTGAGAAGGATCGGTCCCAAAATACGAGTTCTAGGTCGCGAGTTTGAACCCAGTCCCGCAAATTAGTTGAGTAATTTATTTCATCACCATTTTTCTCACCCGCACTGGGCCCACTTGGTGGATCACATTCCCTCTCATAGAGAGGAGGCCGTGTGTAAAATTTTCTATCTGCAGTATTAAGAGTACTTTCCCTCCAGGTGGCATTACAAAATTCCACCCTGTATATAGACATATATAATCTGAATCTCGAAAACGGCTCTAACGATTTTCATGAAATTTATAAATAATAAATGATCTAGCTAGGTTTCATTTTTAGACGAAAAAAAACACCGAGGCAAGCTCGGTCATCCAGATATTATTAATTTGAATCACGACCGAGGCCAAATATGATTCAGTTTTATTAAAATTGATCGACCTTACACATAATAGGCGTACGTGGTGTTCCTAACGAAATTAAATGAGTGTACCGGTATAATCTTCTTGTAATCTGCCATCATTCGAACTAAGCCTAATTGAAACTTACTGTAATCCTTGATTTTCAAGATGATTAGCTTATGATGAAATGTAAACTCGAACATTGTTTCCGCCTTCAACAATGTCTTTTTTTTTATTTACTTCTGCTGTAGTATCTCTGCTCAGAATGTCGCGGGTTCCCACGTCTGTTAGTGTGAGTGGATTTATTCATTAGGAATTTGACCGGCAGTTACTCACTCTTTGCATACCTTAGAATGTACAAAAAGAAGAAATAATGTTTTCAGTAGTCCAGTGGGACCAAGTCACAAAAATATCATGTAGGTGTTACAAGTATTTCGGATATTTTGGATATCGATTCGCGCACTCACAGCGGACAGACGTGCTCATTAGCAATATTTAATTAATACTTTAATAATATTGACTTCCTTTCGTGCAGGTATTACTATCGTAATGCATAAAGTAATCTTGCTTAGTGTGTAGTTTTAGTGAATAATGGACACTAAATAGTGAAGTTGAATAAAACTAACAAAATGGAAAACAGCCCCTGTAATCCAAAGAGGCCAGTGCAACCCTCCAGCTCGCCGTCGCAGTCGGCCACGGCCGTTGTCATTGCTTCAACGCCCGAAATCCAAGGATGGATGGCCCAGATCCAGCAGTACCTAGATGAAGTTTGCTCTATTGCCATGGATGGGAAACTGAACACCGAGCAGAAGATGAAGATTTCAAACCTTTGCCGTAAAGTCGAATCTGGTACGTCACAAATGGCAATTCTATACCAGTCGCTAAAACAAAAAGCTATTCACGCGGATAACACGATCGATGCTCTTAAACAACAGCGTGACCTTACAGAACATATCTCGGAACTCAAACAGACAATACGGGATTCTAGTTCTGCGGGAAATGCTTCTTTGGCCGATATGGTGAAAAGGGGATCAAACCATTTCGTTCGACCCAATAACTTAAGTTCTGTCGCCATCTATCCAAATGATAAGTTGAAAACCAGTGACGAAACCAAAGAACTGGTGCAAAAAATCATACGGCCCGAGCAAATGAAGCTGCAAGTACGTGGTGTCCGAAAAACGAAAAATGGTGGCGTAATAATAAGTACCGAGACGAAACACGACGCCGATAAGTTGAAGAACGCAGTCCAGCTCTCTACATCTGGACTTACCGCCGACGAACCCAACAAGCGCAAACCTCGGATCGTGGTTGTAGGAGTGCCGACTTCCTTGGCTGAAAATGAGGTCTTCAAGTGCATTTTCGAGCAAAATATAGCCGACAAGTTACCAGCGATGTCCCTAGAATCCTTTTTGACCTTAGTAAAATTAAGCCACAAATCTGGAAAGAGAGAGGCCGCGACCTGTAACTTTGTTATTGAAGTTGCGGCCAACATACGAAAAATTTTAATACCTCAATCTAGGATTTTTATAAATTGGACATCGTGTCCTGTCAGGGACTTCACGTTAGTTACGAGGTGCTATAAATGCCAGCAGTATGGCCATGCAGCCAAATCTTGCAGAGAACTAGTTTCTACATGTGGTCACTGCGGTGACGCAGGTCATATGATGTCCGAATGTGCGAAGAAAACTGACATTCCGAGATGTGCGACTTGCTCCCGCTTTAAAAAGCCCTGTGACCACAAAACGGGAGACGCTGAATGCCCTGCTAGAAAAATAGCGGAACAACGATATATTAACTCCGTCGATTATGAGGGCACCTAGTGCGTCATACTCCAAGCCAGACATCGGTTGATCTTTCGCTGTCTAAGCAAATTGTCGCCCGTAACATAAACACCTTGACAGTGTTTTGCAATGTTTACTTGTTTAATACTGCTGACAATCATATTAGTATTAGCAAATAAGTGCTACAAACTGTTTTCCTTAGATTTATAAACATGTGTGACCTTAATTATTATTTTTTTGTTAGTATCTTTTAGTAGCAATTAAGTACATTAGGTATTAATATATTAACCCATACTAACTTATTTCACTATTATGTTTTATATTGTTAAGAAATCCATTGTCCAAATAGTATTTAGTAGAAACATGCCGCCTGTGATACAGGTTTAACCTAGTACAGGCATCGAACTCTGTTATACCAACATTATTTTTAAGATTTAACTTGTATTTTTCGTGCGAATTTTAAATTTGAATAAATATATTATTATATTATATTATTATTATTATAGTATCTCCCAATGTTTCGATGATTTGCCGTTTTTTTTCTATCAGTTCGTGTCAAGAAATTTTCAATAAATATACTTACTTTTTGCTCTCGCCGCAACGAACGATCTGTGCAACCGAAAATACGACTACGACTACTAGGCAAATGAAAAAAAAAAGAAATTCGATACTTTTCATTAATGAAAAGTGTCGAATTTCTTTTAGTGATAGCTCCTAAAAGTGAACTACTAAGAGCTGTCACTAAATTTATTTTCGCGGACAAAGTTTCGGTCTGGCCTTCCAACGTGGGCAGCGTCGTGGTCACTTTCCTAATTAATTGACAGCGTTATGGACGGATTCATTTTGAAGCCATGTTAGCCCGGCGCGGTGGCGTGTTTGTAGGCATACAGTGACGAGCACTAATATGTACAGTGCACCCATCACGTCGAAGTTCTAAAAATGTTTTTTCTGCTTACTTTGAAACTTCGCGCCGAACGCAACTAAATTGAGTTATGGGCAGGAGAATGATGATGACGATGTTGTAAAATAGAACTTATCTTAAATAATCCAATGTAAAAATAATTACAAGTTAAATTACAGACCTTAGTACAAAAAGAAAAGGTTAAACTAGTATTTAAGCTAACATTTAGTCAGGCAGGTAGCCATTAAACAATCAACTTGTTTAAAAAAGCTATAGAATTTATAGTGTAGTGTTCAACTCACTAGCTATCGATTTCAAGTTAGTTTTACAAATGTTTGATCAACTAAACGTACTGCAATGGGTCACTCCATTAAGTATTCATTAGTTTTATAACTTAAGTTAGAGTCATATGTTGAAATATTACGATGCGATAAAATGTTGTGTTTTAGCCAGTTTTATTCGACTTAGTTACAACCAACGTAATGTTAGTTTCAATAATGTAATGTTGCAATATTTAACGAAGAAATGTATGTAATTCAAATGGAACCACCTAAAAATTCTGAAAAACTTTATTTCGAATTTCGATATTCCGATTATCAAAAGTCTCAATTTCATAATTCCGAAGAATAATAATGTCTATTATTTAAAATCCCAAAATTCATAATTCCGAAAGTCGTAAATACGAATTGTTTGTAGTCCGATTTTCATATGTCCGAAAATTAAAATTTTCGATGGATCGTTAGTCCGAAAAACGATATTCCGATACTTTGAATAAACTGCTACTTAAATTGTCCTAAATGTCTTTCTAGTAGCGGCATGAGTAGCGTAGGCCGAAGGCGACGACGACATTTGTGACAGAAAGTGGGTGTGTAATGTAAAATGCGAGCGTAGCGAGCGCGCGTCATGGAGTTGTAGCAGGTTTGCCGTTACATTTTACTGAATCTGGTGGTTGGTTAAACATAAGCCTTTAGGAATTATGAAAATAGGATTAATGACAAATTGGAGTTGTTATATTCGGAATTTTGAACCATTCGGAATTATGATTATCGGTATTTTTTAATTCGGATTTGTGACTATCAGAATAAAGTTTTTCGTACTTATGAAGTGTACCCAATTCAAATAGATTGAAGGCATTTTATAACAAACTAGCTTTAGCTCGTTTATTCTTTTTTTTTTAATCGGATTAGTATTCTGAAGATTACCCTCCACACACAAACTTACAAACTTTCACTACGTTATAAGATTAGTATAGATGAGATTACTTTAGTTGTGTTAAAATCAATCCAATCATGATCTGTCCAATGACCGATTTGGTCGAGACGCTATTGTTTAACTATTGAATCTACTTCGTGGATAGATCATGGGTCAAGGGAAAATTCACTAGGGTTGGATAAGATTAATTTAATAAATGTATGTAATATGTGTGTTTTTGCTGCGATGACGAGTAGTAGAGTAGTTTGGAAGAAGCAGAAATGCTGCGCCGACCCCAAATAAATTGTAATAAGGGCAGGAGAATGATCCTGTACTTATATTTCTCTGTAATGCCACTACTATAGTGGCTAAGTTTTGAGAGGAAATATTTCAAACTGTCGTGCCAGCGACACAAGGAAGAAGTCAGAAGAAAAAGTAGTTCTAGCTTTCCCAAGTGCTGCTTGTTCATAAACAACATCTAAAGTTCATGCCAATTTCTAGACGGATGTATTTTTTTGTATAATTATTTTGTCTTCCAAAGAAGTCTAGAAAAGTAGTTCTACCTGTTTTTAACTCTTGAAGTAGTCCTAGAGTAAAAAGCAGGTAAAACGTCCAAGACCCCAGGGGCCGCCAGTCCTTACTTATTTTCTCATGAACAAAAGCATCAAGTAGTATTAGTATGTACTATGAACGTATGCATACCTGCTAACTTGTGCCGACGGCCAAATTTTAGATATTAGTTGCGTAAAAATAATATAATACTAATTTTTCTTAAAGCCCGAGTGCTGATTTTAATATAAAATACACTAGCCTGCAAAACTAAGTATCACACTTTTAAAATTGCAACAACTTTTTAAGTACACAAGATATACTTTCGAAACAAAAAGGACTCGAAAAAAGTTTAATTTTGTCTATAGTTTCAAAGAAAGCTGATAAAAATTGCTATCTTTCTCAATAAAAAACGGTTTTTTTTTTTAAATCTCTAACTTCTATAGTTTAGAAAAATTGACATTTTAAAAGTGTAGTAATTAGTTTTGCAGGCCAGTGTATGTTTCGAGAATATTGTTAAGAACTTAATAACCAACACTGTTGCCTAACACTGCCAGTTGACAGAAATTTCTGCCAGACGCTTTATAGCGCGGGAAAAATAACGTGAAATATCATGTCAGAGTCAATTTTTATTAATTTATGATACTCAGAGTGGAAGACTTAAATTTCTAATATTATTAATTTGTGTGTTTGACTTTGATAGCTAAGGAAATCTCACGTTAAGTTTACCGGCTCGGCTTAAAGTAAGACAGGCTGTTGATTTAGTCGCCTGCTAACTTTGAGATGGGATTCTACAATTTTTCCCATGTTTCCCAGCACAAATAAATAAAGAATTTGAAAACTAAGGAGGTAAATGTACCTATTACTTAAAAATGTATGATAATTCGGTTTTGTTTTTTCCACGACTCATACTTAGGTTTAGCCCAGGAATATTGAATAATAAACAGCTTCCATTACTTGTAATTACTGGTGATCAATACTATGAAGGCAAGCATCCATTTTTAAATCAATATACGACTGACCGACTACTACGAAAGAAAAACATCGTGTTTAAGAAAATGGCTTTTACTAATCTAAAATGACGGTACAAACTTATAAATCATAAATTTTCTCTGGATGTTAATGCATGGTACTAAATATAATGCATATTATCCTTCGTGTGGTTTTCATAGGACTTATTACTGTAAGCCAACCGCAAGTAAGATGACATAATATTAAGTACGTTTTTAGTTTAGTGTATGATGTCTCTCGGTCTGCTTAGCCGGGCTCTCCTGTGGGTGCCTCGAGTGTTAGGCCACGAGCTAGAAGCAAAAACTTAAAAACTAAGAGACCACACTCTAAGAGAACCCCCACTGGGGTACAAGCCTTCGATCGGCACAACATCATTATTTAGGGACAGGTTTAAAACTACAAGCTCAGCATCGCGGGCTAACTCGAGCAAGAGCCGGGGAGGCAAGGACCGGGACGTCATAGTGATTGGACTGGGAGAGCACAGGTGTTCGTTAGTTAGCCGAATGCGATATTTAAATTTAATTATTTTTATTCCTAAAAATGCTGAATCGCTCAAATAAGTAGATCTGAACAATTCTGTTAACTGAAGAGCAATTTACATAGCGAGTTTCCTCCGTGCCTCGGGAAGCAAGTTAAGACGTTTGTCCCGGCTGTCAATTGTAGATATTTGACAGACTTTACAGGTTGTGAGTTAGTCTGTGGCCCGAAAGTTTGACAACCAGTCGAACTCAGTGCTACACAGTAAACCACTCTAACTAGGTTGTGGAGGTCAGATAGGCTGTCGTTGGTTCTCAGCTACCTCCAGTTAGACAAGAAGCCGACCCCTACATGTTTGGAAAAAGGATAGACAGGTGATGAATATTGTTGGAAACCCTATTAAAAATATAGCCATTCAATTTCTGTCACGAAGAAATAATAATAAAATTTCATGAGCCTCTGCCGTCAAAAATCAACGTGGGCTTTTTATTGGGAATCGAATTTCATATCAGTCAAATAACACTCACAGAGTCTGCATGTAGGTATTCAGATATTTTTAAAACGGATTTAGACCTTAACTGTCGAACTTCAAATGTCAATGCTAAGCGGGTTTATTAAATAACTACAGACTATATTTGTCATAAGCAGAGATTGTATGTAGTAGGTAGATTTTATTTGCTTGAACTTTAAGGGAGAGTATCCTTGAAGTTTTAAAAAAGTAACGCAACTTAAAACTTATTCCGAGATTTTATAGGAAGGTATTATTTTACATCCTTGAAGTTAAAGCAAATAAACTTTACCTATTCCGATCACTGGATAAGTTATGCTGGTTTATTGGCTTCTTACTTTTACCCGTAACTTAACTTAGATAATGTTATTATATTGTATGGATAAATATTATATTGCATGATAAAAGTTGTATGTCACAGAATATCTCTGACAAAATATAATTTACATAAAGAGCATTCTACGAGCTGGCTCTATCGCGTCCAGTAAAGATCGGTTTCGATTGGTGCAGGTAAAATAGTCCCATACATTTTGTATCATTTTATGTATTATTTTTCACCCGCACCGATCCGTATTGACTTGCCCGTACTGAGAACCTGTAAAGCTGGCATGCTACCGTACACTATCAACCTTAATGATATAATAGGATCTGTCCGTGTACTTTGGTGTACTATTAAAAAACCCACAACAGTATTCAGAAATGTATTGTGTTTCCCCGTTTTGAAGCGTCTTTACACTACCTACATGATATCACTCTAAATATCAGCTTCCTTATATATATCGCTATCATTTAAAATACTTTAATTATTGTTTAATAACCGAGAAAACACCTTTATGCGGTCTACTATGCCGTATCGAATGCCAAATAATCGAATACCAATTGATCGGCCACTATAAATCGAACGTCTAAATACTCGAACGTTCATACTATCGAATGTTTGTTTGATCGAGCGATCAATGCATCGCATATTCATTGTATCATAATATCACTGTAAGTACTGAATATTTTTTACACAGAAAAGCGGAAACGAAAATTTTACCAATAAATCACATTTATATTGAGTGACGATATATTGAATGTTCGATTAATATACCTACCATTCGATATTATGAACGTTCTAGTATTTAGACGTTCGATTTATAGTGGTCGATCAATTGATATTCGATTATTTAGCATTCGATATGGCATTGTACACCCCTAAAGTGGGTAACATGACTGAGCAAACATAACAAATCGATTACCACACTCAGATTTATTTTTATGAATAAATTTCTCATTTCAAGGCACATCCTAGCGTTTGACTTAGTATTATTCCATTGAAATTAATTCAGAACTACATCCACCTTTGCTGTATACATTTAATTTCCGTTGGCGTAAAATATGGATGTTTAGATTTAGATGCTATGGTTGGTTTATTATTAATTACCAGAGCTTTAAATGCTACGCTTGAATGCACATGTTGAAATGGAGGCGTGAACTAACGTAGTAGGTAATGTTATATTTGAGTAAACCATAGTTAATTGAAAATGATCCTACTGGTTCATTGAGATGCTCGTGGCTAATAATTCGTATAAAGGCGTAATAACAACCATATTGGTCGAATCTAAGGTTTAGTTACGCTTACCGAGGTCGGTCCGTTGATGGGTGATCACGCATCTCATTGGTCTCGGCTATCATTTGTAAGTGTTTGACTGAATTTTCGAGTAGTTAGATCCCGAAAGTCTGACACCGTCCACTTGAAGGGTAACCAACGGGACCCTACTACTAAACCTCCGCTGTCTGCAGTCTGTCCGTCCGTCCGTTAGTCTGTCTGTTAGCAGGTTGTATCTCATGATCCGTAATAGGTAGACAGTTGAAATTTTTGCAGAATGTGTATTTCTGTTGCTGCAATAACAACAAATAATAAAATAAATTAAAGGGGGGAGCCCTTTAATTTATTTTCTACTACGACTTCTAATCATCTAATCCTTCATGCGCGGGTCTGACTCGCACTTGGCCGGTTTTCTTTGTGGTAGGTTCAGCCAAAAGCGAGTGGTTCTTAGTTACTAGGGAACCCTGAAAGTCACAAGAGTAAGCTGCCTGTTATTTAAAGGAAGTTCTAGAAGTGAAGTACAGAAGGAAAATGGTCATTCAACGTAATTGGCGAAAGTTCCCTTTCATTTCCAAAACTTATTATTGTCTTTGAACATCAAGCTGAAACTGTATCTAGCGATGTATTAGTTTATTATTGTAGAGTAGATAGTGGAATTCCGTATTCCATGTTCCCAAATATGTTATTTCCACTGAGACAAATATCAACTTTCTAATAGTAAAAATAATTTCTGGATGTAGTACTAATGAAAAGTATTTTTTTTTAGTTTTGGCCCTATATTAATTTTACGTCTGGCATTAAAGGAATTATTTCCAATTAAATAATATGTCGTCGCTTAGCTAACAATTCCGCACCCGAAGTTAAATACTCCAAGTTTTTAAGAGAGACAAATAACTGAATATCTCTAACTTATTTAAAAAAGTCCATGCATTCATTTAACTTGTAGAGTAAGATTAACTAACTGACGATGTTGGGTAATAGAACCACGACCGCATTAGTTTAACTACCTGCATAATTTCAAGATAATACAAGATAAATCAAATATCGAAATCAAAGCCTTTATTTCAAGTAGGCCAGTTACAGGCACTTTCGAGCTGTCAAACACAAAAACAATTTTTTTAAAAGCGTTTTACATTGTAAGTTAGACACATACGTTCCTTTAGAATTGTACCTACATGGATTATTTCGGTACTATACTCCCCTCATTCTTAATAAAAAAGCGTTTATATTACCTTTTGTTATTTTACAAGGAAATGGGACCAACAAAGGAAACAATCTGCCACAATGAAACAAACGATTTTCTTTTTTTATTATAAGTAAGGTAAGCGTCCCATTTGGAGGAGTTTGAACAAAAATCTTGCTAACCCATATTATGTAATTATACTTGGTTTTTTGACACCCCTCTTAGAGTTAAAACAAGAAAGAAAGAAAAGGACCAGTGGGAGTGGTGTTGAAAGAATAGGTCATTATTGTTGCCACAGATGGTTTGTGTCGAGCAAATTCACATATTTACGAGCGATAGAGTAAGAAATCGGTCTGTCAATGTGTCACACGCTCGCTGTCAAACAGCATTTATCGAAATTATTCGGGATCATAACTTTTTTATGGCTTTATTCCCAATGTCCGATGTCTCTTTAATTCTTTTAAATCACTTTGGTGCGGGGTAAACAAATAAATACACATAAACTCAGTTAATTAAACTATGGTACAAGTTGTATTAGAAAAAATAGATCACATAACAGTATCATGTGAACGAACCATATCGGTAGCAGAGCAGTTTCCATGCCAAACTTCCGGTGGTTAGGAATCCAGAGACAGGAACCTGCCCACAATGCTGCCTTTCAAAAACAGGTTATTGATCCAGCCGACTAACGGAGGTCAAGAACTGCTGGTCGAATCTGCTATCTGGCCATTTAAAAATTTTTCATAGCAGCATTTTATTTTTATTTCGTTGAACTATTTATGTCAGCTGGTATTCAAAAAGTTTCAATACCAAACCGTTTGCATAGAACAAAAGACTCAATTTCCTGTTACCCCTTCGGTATTTTTAATACTCCACGAGTTATTGGTATCTTTTTGTATAATCTGAAATATTCTACCGACCGTGGCAAATTGACGAACCTAGTTAAGTTCAGCTGTCGGTTATTTAAGATATTTTAATATACTGAATGGGAATATGAAACAGTCCGATATTTCTGACCGTGAACAATTTGTTCTGTTTTTATTTTCCTGATATCAGGTATTCTAGAAGCGTATTTTATTCCAGATGACTAGTACATGCAATGTAAAATAACTTAACATCTCGCATGCTTTCGCCGTAAGGTTAGCCAGAGGTTTAACCGTAGAACAACCACATTTTGCCAGTGTTCTAGAACGAAACAACAAGAAAAAAATAAAAAATATTTATTTGGCACATGCCACAAGTGCACACAGTTTTATAACAAAAATATTTAAAAAAAAACGTGTGCCTCTTGCTGCGCCAAATAAACCCAGTACAACAAAAAAATAACAGCAGGTTATAAGGGATTAGTTTATTGCCATCAACCGGGCACAAATTCGGACAATTTAAAATAAAATGATATAAATCAGAACAGCGCAATACTGACCTAAGAAAATTTTACTAGCCAGTAGACTAGCCATAACTCGGTTTTGAAAACAATGAAGGACAAATAATTTTGTCAATAGACAGACTACCTATAGTAACGAAGAAGCCAAGAAGGTCGTGGGCAACTCAGAAACTTGCTTATTGTCTACGTTGTAACTTGTCGAACAAAACTAATCAATTTGTAGGTAGTAGAGTAAAATTACGACATGACGCCAGGTGTCAGATTAATTTAATCCTTAGTAAACCTCTTTTTACGATAAAAGGGACCACATGGAACTTAAGTTTATTAAATAGCCTTGCCTTTTTATTCGACTTCTAAAACAGAGCAGTAAACGTATTTTTATTCTACTGGAAAACCAGCTCAGGTGCTGAGGCCCTACTCTCTAACGTTTCGTCCGTATATTCGGAACTACCCGTCTCTTTCACTCGCACTCATCAACAGACGTGTGCGAGAGAGACGGATAGATCCGAATATAATACAGGAGAGTAGGGCCCCTGTCCTGTTCCACAAACGATGGTGCAGTTTATATCGTGTCCTGCGGGACCTGGGGCCCTAATCTCTAACGCTTCGTCCGTATATTGTCTGCAGCTGAGCTCGGATGTTTGTCAAAATTTCAAAGTTTTATCTCTTTGCACTTGTTAGGTCAGTCAAATTAAATATTACGAACATGCAATTTTCTGCTATACTGTCGAAATCAATAAACGGTATAGTACTAGACTGTAGTTTGGACTGGTAGTTCGATAGTGACAGAAATAACTCGATACCAAAGTACTTAATAGGTAACTTTCCTGATCTCGGTCTGCAAGTTGTCGGACAGCCGCCCACACTCTGTAGAAACTGAACCTTTGATATTTTATGTGGGAATTATTCAAACTGTTTAAAAAGGATAAATAAAACGTGAGAAGTCAGTCCAAGCATTGCTTTTTGCATCACGCCTCCACTTTCCGAAAGATTAAGCAGAGGTGTTCCTAATAAACTCACATTTCGTGAGTTATGTTTAAGACCAAACAGTAACACTTTGTCAATCTGGCAATTGAACCCAGCCCCAAGATCTCATGCTCACCAGTCGCACTTGATACCTACTACGCAAACGAGACAGTCATTGCTTTTTACATTATTTGTGACATCGTTGTATTTTTTATTATCAAGCCTGTATATAAATAGGTAGGCATTTATATTTAAATGAGTTGGATGAAAATTCCATTCCCGCTCTTCAGATTGCTTAATTATAAAGTTCGGTCCTTAATTAGGTTCGGAAAACTTCGCCATAACTTGACTACACACAACAAGTTTTTTTTCAAAGTCTTCTGCACTTTAATAATTTGTGTAGTTTTTTATACTGAGGAAGAACTTTCAAAGCGCTGCAATCATTTACACTGCTGTTTTATTTTTACTGTGATAACTTCTCATAACGAGTTGGGCTTAGTGTTTAAAACTCTTTGATGTCAAATTGCATTAAAAAGAACACACACAGAGTGTATCAAAAACTTTTTTAAATGCTTTATAGTCGAGTGCAATTAGACAATAAAGTGGAACGAAGTTTATAGTAGTCGGATTTCATGGGACTTTGAGTTCCTAGAGGAGTGGAGAAGAAAATAAAAAAAAATATTCGCCGCTCGCGACTCTTTTTTTTTTAATTTTCTTTGGAATATTTATTTTTCGTTTATGACTAACTTCAAATTCGACGAAATCGTATTGTAGCTTAAATAGTGTGACCTGCGTGCATCCATTAAATGCTAATTTGGTCTGTTTCTTTGTTAATTGTTGTCAATGTAATCTATATTTCAAGTATTTTTTAAAATTTCCTATGTTCTGCAATTATTTCTAAAATATCGAATTTTAAGACCAAGATTTCTTTTGAAATTAAATTTAAATAAAATTTAAAAAAAAAGTCACGTCCTCTGATTTTTTTTTTGACTTCTTCACGCCTCTAGGAACTCAATAAAAAAAGTCCCATGAAAATCCGACCACTATAAACTTCGGTCCACCTTTTGAGTATTTTTTGTCTAAATGCACTCGGCTATTAGAACATTTAAAAAAGATTATAGTGTAGTATCAGCACAAACATTATTTTATTGACATAACATCACGCCTGCAATCTCCAAAGGGTCGAGCAGAGGTTGCCATAACAGTACACATTTCGCCAGTTATGTTTTATAGTCTCATGTAATAGAGGGCCAGCCTATTACCATCAACCGAGCACAAATCCAGAATCCGTGGCTGCTACTAGAAAAATCCTGATGGAAGAACCGAATAACACTTTGTCCGAGCTGGGAATCGAACCCAACTTCCTAACCAAAGCGATCGTCTTGTATCTTCGCGATCATATGAGTGACGTACTCGTATGAACCCGGCGATGTACCTATTTGTATGCGCACGATCGCTTTGGTTGTGCCATGGCCCACTAAATTCACTTTTAAAAGTTGGTCTCTTTCTATGGCGACGTTATAAGGTAAACGGAAACGTCTTTCCTTAGTTACAAACAACACAGTAAGCAGTAGAAACAAGTATATTTCTTTCTAATATTATATAGGTAGAATCTTTGGGTAGAATTGATACCAGCCGGCAGCCGAATTCTGCGAACCAATTTTCTTGTATGGTTTCTCGATTTGTTCACAGGACTGTTCTTTTAATCGTTTGCCTTGTAAATTATGTAATACGAAACATTATTCAAATAAATAAAAAGTTGAAGTGTCTGATTGTTATATAAAAATAACAGATTTTCACTGAATGTATATGAAAATGAATAGCGCACTTATATAACAAAAACACATTTTATTCCATTTTTTACGTGTCTGTCTGTTTGTTCCGGCTAATCTCCGAAACGGCACCTGGACCTGGATGTTATAAGTTCTAACTTAGGCTACGTAGAGAGTAAGCAATAATGAAGGGGTCCGCAAGGGCCGAAGCCTGGCGGGGCTGCGGGACTATTCGAAAGATACCGTGCCCCCGGAACACAAAGGGCGATAAAGGAACATGGATGGGTTTGAGTCAGTAAAAGTCTGACACTCCCTCCTGCTCCGCCCAGAGCGGGAGGAGTCATTTGATGATTTCCCATCCGAAAAAAAAAAAAGAGGCTACGTTCGTTTATGAAAATAATTAGGGTTCCGTGCAAAAAAATTAAAACCCTTGAAATTGTTAACAAAATCCGATTCAAAAAGGGAGTACAAATAAAAATAAGAATTTAGTTAACTCATCCCGCGGGTTCCAAATGAATGGGATCAGTTGATTAAAGAGCCTTATTTTCAGGTGAATGCAACAGCTAACTATTTTATAAAGTAAATCCAATTCATGAGTTACTCGTATGGCTTGTATAAGGGCGTTCTAAGAAGGGTTACAAATAGTTATTTAATGGGTAGTATTTAAACGAGTGACTGTAAATTAAGGCTGTAAGTGACAAAAATAATTTATTACTAAGTGAGCGCCTGACTGCGAGTGACGAGAAATCAACAGAACAGCAACTTACAAACATTAATTTGAGTTACTTAAAATACAAAATGACTAGCTTCATAATATCTGAGCGACCTAATATTTATTTGAGTGTCAACGTTACGTCCTGCATTTTTTTTCCATATTTGGCAAATGATTTATTTATACTGAGCGGCATTTTACCATATATGAAGTGTTTCGAGTAGTCATATTCTAAAAATAGAAAACGTAGCGTCAAAGATAAAGGTTCGTAAACCCGCGCTCGCTTCGCTCGAATATTAAATAACACTCTTTGACTTCTGTCCCCAAAGTGCCGGGCCTCCGCCAGCCTCATTCGTCGGTCTAGGGCCCGGTTAAAGGATTAAAAAAAAAATTGGAAAAATCGTCTCTATCTTATTATTGAAGTTGCCCTCTCTGTATTTCTAGTCGCTCACTTAGTAATTTAGTCGCATGGCTAGAATTTTAATATCTAAAATGGATTAATCACAACCCACTTTTTGTAAGCTCGTTCTGGATTTTATTATTAATCAATATTTGTCCTTAGTTTAGTTAAATTTTCGCTTACTCAAATTCATACCGCTCAAGTTATTAAAACAGTATCTCATCATCAGTCGCCGAGTATTTTTTTTCGCTCGTTTTATAATTCCCCTTATTTAATTCACACAAATACTAAATCTTCCCCCTAATAGGAAGCGATGACCGCAGCACTGACCATGTTCTTTGTCCGCAGCTCATCGACGCTCTCTGCTACTTGCACTACCACTTGCTCGTGATGCATCGCAACGTGTGCCCCATGACCATCACCGTCACGAAGAGGGGAACCTGGAAGTTGTTCGGGCTGGAGTTTATTGGTAAGTGCCTTCATACATTTATCTAGATATGTCAGGCAGCTAGGGCCCATAGAAATCAATACGCGAATACAAAAATGGCAGCCTAGCAGTGGTGGCCAGTGGTTTCGGCTCCATCTCACAAGTTCGCGGGTTCAAACCTAAGTAGGAATATTACAGTATTATCAGGTCGAACCAAAAGTTATCGAAGTCATGTAACATCCAGCAAGCTGTACTGGGTCGTTGTGATAACAGCGCTTTTATAGGCGAATTATGTAGGCTGGAGCCAGAGGTTGCAGAGAAAGCCAAATTGCTTAAAAGAATTTTAATTATAAAAGAATTACATTATGGACTACATTCTAAAGAGGTGATAATTTGTCGATGTATGTACTAAGAATGAATATTTCTATGAGAGGATTTACTTATTAAGTTGCAGTTAGCGTTTCTGCTATTTCCTTCTATTAGGTACACCGATACGTAATAATCGATCACCCTGTAAAACCAATATGTAACAGGCGCCGTCGATGAAATAATAATGCACAGTAAACGCAACTAGTGCCATTTCAAGGTCAGAAACGTAAATTCCGTACAGTCGCCCGCGCGAGACGAAACAAAGTTTACGATATTCTTTTGATCGAAATAGTCATTCTCATTAAAAGAAGACATTTAGTTGCATATTGAAAATTTAAAAGAATTTTTCTGTCGGCGCAACGCTTTGAATATGCTAGTTTCCACCATTAATAAATTGCAAATCTATTTAGTCCGTCAGTTAGAGTATTGGAAAATAATGGACACGTATTTTTTGTTTTTGTAAATCAATGAATATTGACAAAGATTAAACGTATCAAAACTCGGGTGTGGGGGGCTCGTGACGTTAGAACGCACTAAAAATTATATCAAGGCGTGACGTATTGAGGATTTTAAAAGCGTCGTATCTTCGTTAATTTTGGTTAACGTAACAAAAGAAATAATAAATAATTCGATTTTTTCAGTTTTGTCAATCTTCAGTTTTGCCTGTTGTTAAGGTTTTTATTTACATGTTATAACTTTACAAGTGGATAAAATAATGAAGAGATTTAAGTGTTGATACAGTTTTTTCACTAGGCGAAGAATACATTAACTCTAAGTACCATGTAGTGAAGTTTTATTATAATTATACGGCGGGACTCGTTAGAAGACATTCCCCAGCATTAATTGCAAGTAGTGCATCAATTCGTAATTTCACGTCCCCCAATAATCTAAATAAAATTGCCAAGCACGCCACTCGACTAATGGAAACCACTTGGCGTCCACCAGGCTGACAATTAAAGGAAGTTTTCTGAAATAATGTTTGACGTACAGAGCCGCAGCTGAAAGACGTGGGTGCATAATAAAAATAGGCTATGGATGAATTTGAAGGTCGTGGGCTGAAACCCAAATGGGCACATTACTTTGTGTAATTTATTTTATCACTATACCGCTCCCAAAAGGTGAATGAAATTGTCGTGAGTAAACACAGAGATTATTTAAATAGTCTGTATATTACGGCACTAGAGTTTCAAAGGATTGTGGCAACCCTATCAATTAATATTGTGTTTCAAACCTCTCAAAGTAAACGTATAATTTATAGATATGAAGTAGTTGTAACATCGCTTAGAGGTATTTATCTCAATCAAGGTAGTTCAGAGAGCTTTGTGAAGTGGTCTCGGAGCCGCGATCCTCTTATTAAATCATTTAATGGTAAATAATTGAATGTCGTCGCTAAGAACAAAGGAACGCAATCTTTAGCACCTAATTACGGCTCCAGTAGGCTTAGCCAAGTTGACAATCTACAATCGTTAACGCATAGAAAACTAACCAAATGTATGGGCATGACATCATTTCAACGTTAAGTCACGTGGTCAAAACAAATGAATAGAAACTCTTAACTCTACTATGGGATGTAGCGATCTCGATTGTAGAAACGAATACATTTCATTCTATCGTCTTGATCGATGTAAACTTGTCTACGAAGTTTTTATTCGTTTGTTTTGACCACGTGACTTAACGTTTACGATTGTAGAAAGAGAATCGATACGAATCGTTTGTAACTTGGCTAGGCCTGCTGTTTAGATAAATGTTGATCACAAGCAAGGAAAATTAATAAAAAATATAAATAAAATAAGTTATCATAATTAGACATGAATACTCTTTTTTAGCAGCCGTATTATTTAATACAGAGAAATCATACTTACTTAATTATACAAACGTCACTCTTTGCCTATTTAATTAAAATGCGTTTCACTTTGTTGACGACATTAAGTTATTTTTTAGCCTTCTCTGTTTTCCTTCCATTACTCGGGAACCTTCGCGTCGTCTTTGCAGTTCTGACGGTATTTACTACACATTTTTAAGCATTTGAGTAAAAAGTCAAGACGAACAGCAAAGGAAAAGACTAGCGCTGCATCATGAACAATTTAATTTGTACGAAGAGCCACTCAAAATGAGAGGTGAAATATTATCAATATACGACAATTATTTAAGAAACAGTCGATTCATTGAGGGACGAGGGTCAAAGTGTTTTGAGAACAAGTTGATAAAAGATAAAGACAAATCGATTGCCAATCAATTTAAACTCAATTTCCGCTTAATAATTATTATTTACAAACAATTTGGACATCCGAAATTACTAATAAACTTCCGTGGAATATTTCAAAAACACAATGAAGCTCAGTAAAACTTGAGTTTTGAAGATTCTTTTAGTCGCAAAAATTTTCTTTGTAAAAGAAAAACAAAACAAAAATAACAGTGTTTTTTTCATAAACGATGGCTTATGGATCATTATCATCTTCATACCATTGTCCCATGTTATTTAGAGTTGGTGCAACACGTTTCTTTTCTTCTATCCTCTGTCAACCGTCACGCTACCAATGACTCCTTTTTAGGGTTCCGTAGTCCTGGCAAGGAAGCCTTATAGTTCTTCATGTCCATCCGTCTGTCTGTCCGAGGTTTTGCTAAGAAACGGTTGGTACTAGAAAGCTGTAATTTTGTAGGGGTGTGTATATCAGTTACGCCGACAAAGTGGTAAAATAAAATTATGAAAAATATTTTGTTTAGGGTTGCTCCTACATTGTGAATTGGGGATGAATTTTTTTTCGCTGTCTACCACATCGTGTGGGATATCGTTAAATAGGTCTTTTAAAATGACTTTGGGGTTACCAGTACTACTTTTCGAATTAATGCTCCATTTACAAAATATTCAACTTTAATTAAAGTGCAAGTTTTTGTTCCAGTTCAGTTTTTAGTTAGTTAGTTAGTTAGTCAGTCCAGTTTAGATTTTAGTGGGGAAGGGGGGCCCCCTTCTCTACTAAAATCTAAACTGCTGGCTTGAAAAATCTGGAAAAAATCATGTTGATAGTGCATTTCATGAACTTTAAATGAAAACTATAGTCGTTAAGATAACTTTATTAGTTTGGCAGTAATAGTCGTTAAACTTGGGTTTTGGATAATTTTGAACCAAATACAAAATCCTTAGAATAAATCCTTTAAAGTGACTAAGATGAAGTAGTTGCTTGTTTATAACGAAAAATAAAATCTCAAATATAACGGGCTACTACGGAACCCTACACTGCGCGTGGCCCGACACGCACTTGGCCGGTTTTATCTTTCATATCATTCCTCACACTATTCATACATCTTTTCTTCGGTCATACTCTCCCTCTCCGACCATTTATTCATCTCTCTATGAGTCATATTATGCGATTCATCCCTCCTCATCATAATTAAGCATCGTTTATGAAAACCTAAATGTCCAACTGTTGTTATTATGGATCAACGTAATACATAATTCGTGATAATCAACTGTGATCTAAAATACAGGTTTGGTCTAGCTCGGGCGCCGTTGCTCATAACTTATTCTTCGTGACTATATTTACATAATAACATCAATACATTTCTAAGTGTTACACTTTTTCAGAGAAATAAGCCCTAGAGGCAAAACATAGCGCCCTCAATTTATTACCAAATAATAAATAATAAATAAATATCGCTGGACATTACACACAGCGCCATTTAGTGCCACACTAAGCAACGAGGCTTGTGTCGTGGACACCAGATAGTTGATATACTACATAGATACTTTTTGTTTGTAAATACATACTTATTATACATATAAACATCCATGACTCGGAAACAAATGTCGATGCTCATCACACAAACATTTGCTCCTACCGGGATTCGAACCCGGGACCCTACGAACGTAAGGCAGCCTCACTACCGCTGCGCCAATCGGGTCGTCAAATAAGAACCTATAATGTACCTATGTTTTACAATAAATAAATGAATCTTAATCTGAGCATTAATTTTAAATTATGCACCAACTACAACAACAACAGTAAATAAATATTCCATTCTACGTTTTTAAAACTTATTTTCTCAGGTTGTAAGAACCTGGTATTATTTTTTAATCTTGTAAGTAGCTATTAACAAATTTATGAAGTAGATAGACTAAGTAAGCACTTACTTTGTATTGATATTAATATCTTACGGGACTTTCCGTACATACCTTGCCGCTTTTTATTTTAATACTATTTTACTGACATGTAACATTTTTGTTTGAAGTCGATTACAGACAGTTCTAGACCAAGTAATGGCGCTAAAGCGATCCGACAGACGGAAAACGAAACCACTCAACGTTTAAGCGGAAATAAAATTGAACTGTGAAAGTCAAAGTGGGTAAAATGGGGATTCAGACAACTCCCAATGCACTTATCATGGTTGATCCTTCCATACATACATCACGCCTTTTCCCCATGGCGGTAGGCAGAAACTACAGAACAGCACCTGCTATTATACTTACATACTCCTTTCGCCTCTTCCACGTTTATACACGCACGTCGGTTGCGAGTACTACGCACGTAAACATTTCTGGAATAAAAAGTTATTAAAAAGACTAAAAAACGTGCAAAAAAAAAACTGAAAAGCAAAAAACAAGCTCATTTAAAATTACATTGCTTGAGGCAATTAGCCACAGTTTGTTAAAAGTGTGTCTTGATCCTTCCAGTCTCGTTAGTTTCCGTAATCATCTGTTTTATTTCCATTCCTTTAGTGATTTTCGATTCAAGTTCCAAGGGCAGTAATATCCAGTTCTGTAAGCTACATTACCTGTGGAACTTGCCGAGAAAGGCCGGGATTTTTCAAGACTTGATGTAAAACTGTCTTTTTATTTCTTTTGTGTTTCAAGTCTATGAAAGTGACATATTCTTTTGCTGGAATAGTATTCTATGCAAGCGTTATTTCAAATGTTTTCTGTTTTTAGTTTTTAGTAGGAATCTAAGGAATTATTGCAGTATATTACTAAAAAACGAAGGTGGTGGTTATTAGGTGCATTCCCTAGGCGATAATCGAAAAACATAACACTATATTCAGATTTTAAAAACAAATTTAGACATATGAGTTTTATACATTTCGATTTCAGCATTGGAATTTTTCGTTATCGTTGCGAAATGTCCCGTGTATTTTGTTATTCAACTTTTGAACTGCGATGGGAAACATTTGAATGCCCGTTGTCATTTGCCACAAGGGAAATTAAACATCATAACTTCATCCAGCCCTTAATCAAATATGGCATGCTCGATGCCACCCATTTAAATTGTGAACTCAAAGTAATTTAATACTATCTCTCATCGTATATTATACTATCTATTTGATGATATAATACTATCAGGTAGGATTGACTCACTGACTGCAAGAAAAGGGCACACCTAGAATAATCGTCCATTAGTCCATGGAAATCGTACCATAAAAGGGGTTGCCTTGCATCAAAATAAGGTAGTTCTGATTTTTTATATGTTGTATGTGATGAAATAGTTATGTCAAATCTAATTTTTCAACCTCTGAAACCCTCCGGATCATTCTTAAATTTTTAAAAACCATTAATTTTTCGTACTTTTTTTAGTTTTTGCCCTTTTTTCCAACAAGGACCTTTGCTACGGTAAAAGTTACTGGAAAAGTTTTTAAGAAGACTAAATTTGAAATAAAATAAAAGCAATTTGGTTATGTTAGACCTAAAAGCTTCTAAGATACAGCTGTTTGAAAATTTCTAAATAAAATGCAATTTTAGACGTTTCTTAAGTTTTCGTCAATATGGTCAACTATGGACCCATTTTACAGCATAAGTACATATAAATTACTGGCTCCAGTTGCATCACAAAGATAAGATATAAAATTTTCAGGATACCCACTTTTGTCCTAAAAATTTTTACTTATTTTGGGTTAAGTAAAACTAGGCCAGGTCCGTGCAAAAGTCTTTAAAAATGGCTACCGAATAAGTCAGATTTGTCCGTTCCCAAAAATGTATTATACGATATAATATACACACATCAAATGTGTGTAGGGAAATCGGTCTTCCAGATTGGCTTTTTACTTTAATTTCTATATTAAAGTTATCAATGCTCAATATTTTGTAAAAATAAAGAAATATTGCAGTTTTTGCAAATTGTGGGAAATTAACCAAGTTAACGGAGACAATTAAATAGCCAAAAAGGCAAAAATGTAGATTTCATTTTTTTTATCGTAAAGATTAAAAAAATAATAGACTGTGTTTCCACTATTAGCATCATTCACACAATCGCAGCCATTGCATTCTTAATATAAAATCATCAAAATCACTTTGAGGAATGGCCGCGCAAATGCTTTCTAACAAGTCATAAAGTTGTTGTGGGGTAAGCCCGGCATTCATACTCGGCAGGGCTCTTCTCGGAAGCATATCCGATGCATACATAATTGGGTTGAGGTTCGGCAATTGAGCATGCAGAACTTTGATACGAGCTTCGGCAAGTGTGTGTGTTACGACTCTAGCCGTGTGTGGACGTGCATTGTCGTGCATTAGTTGTAACAAATGACAGAACCGGCTTCGCAAAGGGATGATTACGTTTGAAACAATCTTCTCCGCATAAATCTGACCATTGAAGTCGCCCCTGATCCAAATAAGATCAGTTCCTCCACCGATCAAAATACTGGCCCATGTCACAAAATCTTAAGCGTTCTTGACGTCCAAAGGTCCTCCAAACTCGAGTACGTCTTGTATCCGGCCTCACACGTAAACGGTTTCAGATGGTTTGATCGCTCATTGACAAGCCTAAAGAGCCTCCTAACAAACATCATGGCGGTCATGGTACGATTCCGTCGAGCAGTATTTGGGATCTACCAGTACAGTCTGCGAGTAGATGCGAGATCGTCTTCCATGTTGCACGGCCACGCTGTCCGTCATGTGATAGTCCAGAAAGTTGAAACTGAAGCAGCTGAGCTGGTGAAGCTTATAACGTCAGTGTTGTGCCAAGAGCGTTAGCCACATGATGTTGCTGGGAACCAGCTTCCAACATTCCAACGACTCTTTTCATCTCTTCTCGGATTAAATTACGTCGGCGCTCCGTATCAATTTAATATTTTTCAGTTCCGATGCAGATATTTCAAATATTACGCCATTAGACCGTTTTATAGAAATCCTAATGGACTGTTGATTTTCCCTTCATAATCGAAATTTATACAAAATTATTTAAATATTGAAACTCACTAGATTGAATAATAAAATAGAAGCAATCCAAAACAGTTTATAAGTATAATGAATCTCCATTGCAGCAATACTCTAAAACGTACTTGATTACTAAACACTTTTGTGTGTGTATATTGCAATTATACCGATGTCTGCTGCTAACAGGCATGGGTGCCACGGGTTCTGTGCTATCTCAATCATGTGTTTTGTCAGATCTATACAGTTGGGTTAGGATCTTGCTTTGTATCTGGAATGGTAACGCACTTAGAGTACCTCTGGTATTGAAGATTTTCTACGTTGTCGGTAACAATTTAGGCAGTAAATAAACTAAGTTGTTTGCGATAGTATAAAGGATGAAAATCCTCAAATAAATGTATATTACTGTCCTAAACTCAATTAAGCCTAGAGATAATGTTTCCAAATCGGTATCAGTTTGGCGCAGACGGATTAACAAAATAATATGATTTCGGTAAAGGTCACCCCGGAGAATTGGTTATACTTACTAGTCTAGATCTGAAGTCACGGTATTAATCGCTCATGCCCTATTCGACAAATACTTTCATTTTTTCGTATTTTTAGCTAGTTGTGTAGATCTTAACTTGAAAAGATTCTGAAGTGTTTTAATACCGTATTAGTGTTACCTCTTAAACTCACTTCTTTTGAAAATCACCGTCTTTATATTTCTTCCTATTGAAATGGCTTATATAAAAACGACAATTGTCACTGTACAAGTTTGTAATAACATATTCAAAGTGATCGCAAACTTTTTTTGATGTGTGTATGAATAAGTTTGCACTCGAGAATTTTTCTGCGTTACTTTTGTTTCTTACATTATAGCGTCGTGTTTGCGAACTTCAAAGAGCTTTTTACCCTTGAGTAAACATAAAAATATGTAAATATCTATGTACCATTCGACATAGAAAATGCCGATATCCTGTCTGCAATTTTTGTTATCTTTGTTTGAAAACTTCATGCCTGAATTGTGCGTACGGGGTACGCTATACGTATAGGTGTATTGTACCCGACATTTCGGCAGCGGGATCTTTAGGTTGTTCTGTGAAAATATCTTCACACCTATTTTCATGAGTTTACGGTGAGATACTTCATTTTGTTCGATCGTAAAATCTCTAACAATTTCCAATGAAACTATGTAAACGCTAAAACGCGGTGTAGTGTACAATTAAGTGTGATACTGAGTTGCTTCTCGAGACATAAGAGTACTTTACGGGGACAGACTGAGGGTTGCACTAGTTCAAAACATTTTTCATTTCTTTTAACGTTGAGTCTCCTACTTTTTTAATTCTTTTGGCATATTTTACTGCATTATTATCCTGCAACGGCCAGGTGAGCAACGCTAATTAGAATGAACAAAACGCAAGTTTTATTTATTTTGTAATTTAAAATTTGAAATCCTTTCAACATGGGGTAGATATGACCCACAAAAATAAAAGACCGAACATTTACAAGGTACGTTACAAAAATATACTTGTATATTTACGCATTATGTTATATTATTTTGTAGAAGGTCCTACATGCTGGCAAAATTTAGGGGTACTGTTCACCTCTGTCCAACCCATTAGGGAATACCAGCGCGATGGACGTTTTGAAAGGAAAATCGTGTAGCCTAATCAGTAGTAGCAGATAAAATATCTTGGTTATAAGTATAAACTTCGACTAAAGGTAAATGAAACCCTTCGAGTAAGAATATATATTTTCGTGATCGAAGATGAAACCTGACTTATACATCCAATCTTCTTTATAATAATAGGTAGATAGGGTCCTTGCCGAAATTGGTCAGCAAGCTAAAGCCCTCCTAACTAGCGGACATCGGTAGTTCCCGTTCCCGTGGATGTACGGGAATAAAATATAGCCTATGTTACTCGTACGTAAGAACCCTTAAATGTGATAGCGCCGATATTTATAGACACTGCTTGATTTAAGCAAAAAAAATATGTAAGTTGAACAGTTTTTATTATGTAAAAATAACAAGGAATGCTATAAAAATTGGAATACAATATGAAGGCCTCAAGTGCCCGTTGAAAAATAAATCACGCCTATCATTGGAAAGAGGAGATCTTGAGCCACGCATATTTATCTTTGGCGCCTGGCGAATGAGCTGGTTTCGGGAGCGTCGCAAAGCTAAACGTCGCGTTGCCAACCCCGTGAGCATCTCTTCAAATAATTAACAAAATCGTTATCGAATATTTTGTCTTTGGAGGCTTGTATTATATTATTGTTATTATAATGTAATTTTGCCGTAAACCTACGTTCATACGACGTTGGTCGGTAGTTGATATTAAAAGCTCGGAATTTCACAGCTTCCACATAATAATGACAACGTAGGTACTTATGCACGTTTTATAATCACGATTCGTCAATAAACGGTGACAGAAATATTTTTTCTATTAAGATAATATTATACTGTTGATAAAATAAAAGAATTAAACCATACGTGTGTCGATGGAGTGCCCATTCTTCTCCATAGAGGTCTATTCTTTGGAATGGGCAATGACAGTACTTTCACAAGTTATTATGCCTTGTGGCTGGGACCGTAGCTTTATCATTTTGTTTTTGAGCCACTATTCTTAAGTGCCATAATGGTATATTTGAAACAAATGCTTTGAATACTTGTTTCGTTAGGTCGTGTTAGGGTTTGGTACATTATTTTATAACTAGATATTCCATGTTTAAACATATTTTTTTATACAGAACCCGTCGATCCTGAAGACCCGACGACTATGCAGCCCTCTCCACCGTGGTCCATGAAGGTGGCGCGACTATCGCAACCTGAGTTAGATTTCCTGGGTAAGCCTTTTTAACTACTAACTCAGCTGAGCAGCAGTAGAGTCTTCTGAATCGAGGTACGTACAATCAGGGATATTAATTATGAAGCAAATTGACACCCTACATCAATGTGTCGTGTAAATAGCCTTTATTATATACAACTGCCAATTATGAAAGTTGTGATTCGAAAATAAGAAAATAAGGACAATTTAAGACGGTAAAAGAGGTACTTGGTATTTATTACTCGATATCTCATTAACATTAATTTGAGCAAAGTGTGTACTCGTACATGTAAGACTCGCGTTTGTAATGATCCCTTATGAAGACATGTTCTTTGTGTAACAGATATCTTTGAAGCAAGTTTCACTTAGACTTGCAATCATTACTTAATTAATGTATGAGCAAATTATACAAGGTGTAATTGAAAACCTGAAAAGGGTTATTGTACTCATCAATATGAATAACTTTGACAAGGTCCTGATGCTAATGAAGATGCATTCAGAAATGATAAAATATTAGCTGTCTCCTACGTGTCTGGACCTGCCATAGCAAATTCGCATATAGAGGAGGTCATTTACTAATTACTGAACCTAACCTAACTAAAGTTTTATAGTTTGGGAGATATATAATTTTTTATGCTTTAATGAGATTTTTCCAAAATTTGACCTTCAAGTATTCATAACTTTTTTTTGTATTATTTTAGTAGTTTTTTTTATTATTATATAATAGTAGCTTTACGATCAAATTCAACCAGAAATTAAAAAAAAAAAAAAAAAAACAAAACTACGGTGTTTTAATAATTAATTTTAATCTATGTTAGTTTTCTTGTTAGCACCTTTCCAACAGTACCAAATTTGTATTTAACAAAATTGCTAATTTATGAAAAACAACACTGGTAAAACAATGGTATGCAAATTTACGTCGATTTAGTAACTTAAGACGGCCCTAATATTTTTTCGGTTGGTTTTGACATTATATTGTTTAATTATATATGGGTCATAAATTATTTGTTTGGTTTGTGTTTGATTGTTATTTTTGCATTAATGCCGGGATACACAATTAAGTGAAGAATACGCCGACATACTGCTGGCGTATGTTAATTATTTTCGTAAATGTTATTCTAAAAACAAAATTTGTACCTGAGTACTTAAAGTTGAGTATTATGGTACATCAAAGCTCGTTATAACAATTACAATTTCTTTAATTCTGAAGATAACATCGCTCGCTTTAATTAGTAAATTAGGTAATACCACATGAAATGGCTAGGTAAGTAGATGTAGTATGATAGGCAATACCGAATTTAATACATAATTAAGTACATACATAAATTAAAAATTACCTTGAACTGGTGTGAAATGATACGGGTGTTGATGATTCCGATGCATCACTGACCAGACTTTCGAATGGCTGACGCCCAAAGCGGTAGCTACCACTTTAGTGGTAGTTGTGGGATCTTCTTCAAAAGCTGCCAAGATCTGGTGATCAATCTCAACAGATAATTGCTGCACAGGTACTCGGGGTTCCCTGGCGTTCAAGTTACCAGGGGGCGAGTCTGCTATTACAATAGTGTCACAATGGCCTATCATTGATTTCATAATTGTTGATCGATGCCTTTGTCATTCTGCTAAAAGTTCGTAATCTGCTAAATTCATAATGGTCGATCAATGGTCTCGTAATCGTAATAGAATTGTGTTATAATGACATTGTGGTATTGCCATTATTATAAAACCAGTAAATAGAAATGTTTTTCGAAAAACTAGAATTAAATTTGAACATCTAATCATGCCAGATTTCAATTATACAGGGTTATTTGTAAAACACCGACAACCTCTCAGGACTGTGTTACTAACATCATAATCAACAACTTTTGTTCTATGACTTTTACAATATCATCATATTTTAGTTCATAAAATTTTCATAAAAAAACAGTATTTAAATTGAACGCGTTTACGGGCCCTCGCCGCCCTGACCGCGCTCCCCTCACTATTGTACTATCGCTTTCTTTTGCTTCGCATAGATTTCTTAACATTTAGAGCGTTCAATTTAAAATATTTTTATTTTTGTACGAAAATTTGATGAACTAAAATATGATGAATTTTTAAAAGTCGTCGAACAAAAGTTGTTGATTATGATGTTAGTAACACAGTCCTGAGAGGTTGTTGGTGTTTTACAAATAACCCAGTATATATTTTTACATATTATTTATTAGTGTTCTAAGCAATCTGAAGTAGAAAGAAAAAGTAAAAAGTTCGTAAATAGCAAAAAACATTAAAGTTATGAGTAACGCGGATTTGTGAAACTATACAATTCACTAATATTTTATCTGTTCAGCTGTCAAAGTCAATTGTGACATTACTGCTTATTGACGTTTTATCTGTTTTTATTTCTAGCGGTGGTGTTTAGATTTATTTTCGTTTATGTGTTTTAATTATATTTAATATAGAAGCCTACATTTATTGCAATACAAACTGGTGCTAATTGAGCAAATTTCGGCTGGAACTGTCAAAATTTTAGCAGATAACCGCGTAAATCTGTCATTCATTTGTCATTGTGTACGAGATTACCACTTTATGCCATTTCTTTCAATGGAGTGTCAGTGATTGGAAAGTCGTAATGACGCCACTATATTAGTAGATTACCAAACTTGTCAAAATCAACAATTATGAAAGTAAATGATAGACAATTCTGACACTATTGTAATAGCAGACTCGGCCCCCGGTTCCTCTTAACGGACGATATGTGGTAGAAAACGTGTCACGGTCAGGTAAGCGTCTATTTGGATATCGCTGCTGGTTTGGATTCACCGCGCTTCGCGGCAGTTACCGTGTGCAGTACCATACGCCAGCAGCATGTCGGCGTATTCTTCACTTGCGTATCCCGGCATTTTCAAACGAAAATGCAAAAATAACAATCACCCAACACAAACCAAACAATTTCGAAGCAGTCAGTTCCCGACAAAATAAAAAAGAAGAATAGTATGGCCCATAGATAATTCAACCGTTGGAAAGGTGACAAACTAGAAAACTAACTTAGATTCAAATTAATTATTGAAACAACTTAATTTTTTTCTTCATGCTGAATTTGATCGTAAAGATTTTTCTTTAGTATTTTTTTTGTAAAGCGTAGGCTTTATCTTATTTTTTAACCCTGGTTTGAAGGAAGTTCCGAGGTATTTTAATCAGCAATGTTTATGACTACCAACAAATAATAAAAAAACTTCTAAAATAATACAAAAAAAAAAAGGTTATGAATGCTTGAAGGTCAAATTATGGAAAAATCTCATTAAAGTTTAAAAATTGACATATCTCCCTAACTATAAAACGTAAATGACCGCTATATGCGAATTTGCTACGGCGGGTGCAGACACAATCACCCTGGATGAAACTCGTATTATCAAACAAAATTATTTATACGGGAGATATCATCGGTCAGGTTGTCTACAGGTTTCAATGTTTACATACAATACATACCTTACTGCAACATTTAGACATCAAATTTAGAATGTAAATAAAATAACAAAAATCTTCTTAAAAAAATCGTAGCTGATATAAACTTTACAAAACTATGCGTCCAGAAAATAATGATCCTTTTTTTCTTATTATATCCCTTCCTTTCGTCATTGCCGCAGTTGGGTAGAAACTACTTAATAACATATTTTCTTTCATTAAAAATTGAAAATCCAAAGCTTAACTTGATATAATACGACTAAAACAAACACAAAGCGTACCTAAAAATTAGAAAAAAAAAAAAAACGTAAAAAAAAATACTTAATTTTAAACCAGATCCGGTAAAGTACAGGTTAACTTACAATTCATTGTCAATCTATCAGGGGTGAAAGCAGTCATGAATATGATAAACTTTTACTTCGGGATTATTCTGAACAAGCGAAAAAAATAACATTTATCTTGTTTCGTTCATTTTAACGGGTAAGTGTAATACAACATACTGTATAAAAAGCAAAAAAAAAAGAATTAAACATTTGCTTCATACATTTTCATTGGGCATTTTCTTTTTATTTGACTTTATCGATGTTATAGAGGTTCCATAGTAAAAGTTGTTTATTCTTAAATATTTTCACCTAAAGATTGCCGATGAAATCTTAGTTTGCTGGTTTTAATCCAATTAAAAACGACCATTTAAAAAGTTCAAACCATTTAAAAACTTGCGTGCTATTTCGTACGTAATTACTTTTCTTAAAATGTGTGTTTAATAACTTTTTTTTTCAGCGTACGGATATTAATTGGTTTTGTTTCAGGGATTTTGGATTTGGCTTTTATTACCCTAGAAATTTAGCCAAACCTCTGGCTACTGTTCTAGGTTTTTATGACCTACTAATCTGCACATTACGTGATTTGCTTAATATTTAGCTCCTGAGGTGCAAATCAACGGCCATTGCAGCATTCTGTCTGACATGTTCTCGCTCGGGCTGGTTATCTGCGCCGTCTTCAACCACGGGAAGCCTCTGATACAAGCTAACAACAACCCCTTGTTGTACGTGAAGCAGATGGAATTTGTAAGTACTATTTCAATTATATTATGGATTCCTTGTCACGGTACGGCCTGATACAACACCGGTGACCTAAACATGTGTATAGCCTGCCTTTAAACCTTCTATCCGCGTGGTGAATTAACGCCATATTCGAAGTAAACAAAGGCCGCTCAAGGTTGTTTTAACAACAAGTTTTGCTACATTCTAGTGTGAGGAACATGTTTCCAGCAACACAATAACATGTTGATGAAACAGTATTGAGCCCGGTTCCTATATTCAAAGAGATCGTTTTGCTTACTTTGCGTGCTTCCGGTCCTTCGACAGTTTTGTCTTGAGACTACGGCTCAATTTCTTACTACTTAGCTGGAAGGAGTTTTTTACTCGGCTAATACCTCTGTCGATACAGTTTTATTTCTCGGAGGATAGTCTCATAGATAGGCGGGTGATTACGTCTTTTGCGTGTATTTTATGTGAAGCTTGGAAATCTACCAGACCGTTTGCTTTTCATTCTGGAATACGATGCGCTACGGCTCGTTGCGACTCTTACATGCACTCAGTATTATTGCTCGACTTCGAGCTCCTAGAGGACTACAAGCCAACGACATGCTAAACTATCTTCGACCTAGTTTCCAAACTGAAGAACTCATTGGTCGTTTCTTATAATAGTTTATATTTGGTACGTCAAAAAGATTAGTATCTTTTAAAGAAAGGTAGTAGGAATCCAGCTTAATCTGAGAGATAGAACTTGAGGAAATTCCGACAGGAAGGAACACAAACTCCAAACACCGCTCTACGTAGCTCATCGGTGATTTACTGGTATGCATAAAAGGTCTCCAGGATTTGTCATCGATTTTGAATAAGTAATGTACGCTTGTTTTATGAAAAGGATCGTCTTTCATGAATGTTTTCTCCTATCTCCGTAAGCTTTTGAGACGTTCTTGAAAGCAAGACCTGCTCTGTTATTCTAGCCTGAAGATCACTTCAATTGTGTCGTTGAATCGACGTGAATTTGATTTTGCTAGGGTCACTCAAGTGAAGTTCTAAAGTGTTGTATCCAGAATAGCATTTAAGAGGGTGCATTCTGAAGTTGGCAACGTCGCTTAAAACTGTCAAACAACGCTTTGTTTCCATCAATTTACTAATGTTACTGAACGAAATGATGAAATATCGTTCGGTGTTGTTTTAAAATATTGATTATGAATTGCAATAACATGCACACGCACAGCCTTAAATCATGATCTGTCAAATGACCGATTTGGTCGAGACGCCATTGTTTAACTACTGTGTCTACTTCGTGGACAGATCATGGGTTAAGCCGGATAACACCCATATATCTCACTAATCCGCAGTCATGATGATGTCAGTCAGTGTCCACAGTGAGTTTACAAATGACAGCTCTTAAACGCAGTGAATTGATATTTTGGCGTTTGAAGGACATTAATAGGAGGTTTTGTTGGCAAGTATTTGTGAAATGATCTGAGATGGTAGCGTTAGTTCCAATTCATAAAGGAAATAAATAAATTCAAAAAGATATATGTATAAGCGATCAGTTTTATTGGTGAAATTCACCTTAAAGTATTTTACCCTAGACAAACATTTACAGACGGGCTTGTACTATCCTTAGTTTTCTATTTTGTTAGGTAGCCGCTTCTTCTTTCCCTCCTTCGGGCTATTTATTATTCCACTCGAATTTCTGCCACAAAAATGACACTCACTCACTTAGAGGACCGATTTCGGAAAACGAAAATTAGAATGTTACTCCACAAAATCGTCTCCCGTATCTTTACTAAATAATAATTACTAATGTAGTGAAAATGTTGGAGTAGGTTCTTAGAGATCAATATTTATCGCATCATTGGTCTTTCACTTTCGGTTCCAGGAAACGCTTCGTTATTAAAGTTTTACGCTTCAAACACTGAGCCTCAAAGGAATCTGACCGCGTTGCATTGTATTGTTGGCAAAACGATTGATGTTATAGGAACCGAACATAAAGGATTTTTTTTTTGGAGAGGCCATACTCCTTTTGCGTTCAAACTGGCGAAATATTGATTTAAAAGCATGTTGTCAGATGAGACAAGATTTCAATAAGCTGAAGAGAGAGAGAGGAATACAGATTTCAACATGTTTTTGTAATTATTTCGCCAGAAGGAACAAAGTTTTCAAGAGAGACAATTGATGGTTTATTTATCTGACACATAAGATAGTATTACATACTACGAGTATGTTACAAGCTATGTATATCATAACGAAGGAATTTTAATCGTAGGCACTGGAATGCGCGTTTATATATTTAGCTTCAGGCAATTTCACCGAACATAATTAACATACAAATTTGCGATACACAAATCGAACAAACAATTTTTAGAAGAAAAAAGCGGAATTTGCGTTTTCTCAAAAATATCTCGATAATCTATGAATGAGAAACACCATTGGATCTCAAATCGATTAGTATGCTAGACTCAGTGGGGCAAAAATAGTGACCAGATTGTGTTTATTTTTTTTAGTCTTTTGTAAATGCCCAATAGAAAATAAACTCCGGAAGGGCAACCGTCGATAAAAACATTACGGTCGATTGATCCGTTTGGACGGTATGAAAAAACTACGCGATGTCGAATTTGAACACACCGTTCTATTGTTCCCCAGAGGCTCAAATTCAGAGCCGCTACATAAATAATGCGAAAGAACAAATACCAGAGGGTATTACGACATTTTAAACTACACTAATTAAATTTACAATAGAAATGTCAGAGCGTTTATCTTCTTTCTAAATGTTTTGTACAAATTGTGTGTTTGCAGTAAAAGTAGGAACTTAAATGTTCATGCACAATGTGCAAGTGCTCAATTGCACATTGTGCATGAACATTTAAGTTCCTACTTTAGCATTCAATGCCAAAAAAAAATACCTTTTCGAAATTTCAAAATCCTCATGAGAGGGACATTAAAAAAAGTCTGGACTTTCCAAATCTTTCTGTTTTCACTATTCATTCAACTTCGCACACAAAGGGTTCCGTAGCACAAAACAATATTTAAGAACAATATTTCAAAGCTCATTCGACAAAAATTTCAACCAATCACAAATACGAGTAAAGTTTGGACTCACCAAAAAAAGCAGACAAATCTGGATCATTCCTATTAGTTCTACTACAAAGTTCCACGGTAGAACGAGTGGGATTTTTTTTCCCACTATTCCTACGATTTCAGGTGGTACAAAATAGTAGAACCAAAGTCACATTAGTTCTACTGTTTTATTACACAATTTTACGGTAGAGTACTACCATTAGTTAATGGGAAATTTTGTTCCCACTAGTCCGACTATAACGTGGTACAAAAACGAAGAACTAGTGGGACCAACATTTCACATTAATTCTACCTGTTCTATCACACAGTTTACGGTAGAACTAACTAAAGGGAATTTTTGGGTTTGCTAGTCCTACGTTTAGATATGTTCCAGAATAGTAGACCTAGTGAGTGCTACTTTGGTTCAGCGTAAAGTCGTAATACATTGCCACATGTTTGAATTTAAAGCGGGCCGCGCCGCACGACGCGCCGCGTCTCCGTAAATGTATAAGTTCTACAGAATCAAGCCAACTTTAGCCCCGGAGTAATATACTATTTGATGGTATAACTAAGAAACAAGTAATAGAAACTACCTGGCCAGTTACAAGTAGAAGGTCTTCCGTGTAAGACAAGTCCGCGGTCACAGACCGCAATTTGACCCATCTCTTATTTTATCGAATCTATACTTTATATACAGTAATGCCAATACCAGGGAATAGACATTTCAATTACCCGCTAAAATACTGGTCTCAACATTCCTAATTGCTATAACATTTATCTTTGCTCGTTAAAATAAAAATCTCTTTCAGCGAGCTATCTTTATTTCTTGTTTCGAATCGTGCCTGTTGTCGAGTTTCTGATAAATATCAGAGGCTTTCTTTTACAATAGGTACCTGTCGGGAACAGCCCAGCTAATAGATAGAATAGACGAAATTTTATCGAAAGACTTTATATAATACTAGAATGGATAGTTTTCAAGTTTAATTCCTAAGTTTATATCCAGAACTTTTTTAATGAGTGCAGTTTAACTTTATTCCCGCGATAGAGGTGGTGATTCTTAGTGAAAGTGAACGGGTACAGTACTCTGCTTTGGTTTTTGTTGCCTTACTTTATAGTATAAAATAAATGTGGAATGATGAAGAATAGTTTGATCATAATCTGCCTTTAATGTCCCCACGGTCAGGACTGGGACTTCCTCGTTGTGACAGGGAGTGGGACGTAACCAACCACACGCGGACACAATCTAGTATGTTTGTGGATGCCACTTATGTGTGTCTTCGAATTTTCAGATCTAACATGTTGTTTATATTTTTTCATCATTTTGAAATCGTGACGTTATAATTTGCACTTTGTGCAAGCGGTAATGACAGCAAAAACTTAGGTAATGAGGTACAACAAGGTGGCACTATGGTGGTGGTACCTGTGGGCCACTGTTTACGAAATCACGAGTTCAAGACTTCTTCTTCTTTGTCGTCACACTCTGGGCAGAGTGGTCGTGGTCACATCAGGATTGGTGGCAAGCTTCACAATCCGTCACCATTTCTTCCGTACTGTGGCTTTTCTTGTGCATTCAAGACAACATTTATTCATATAAAAATCCAGAAAAATATAAATTTTCCAAATTGATAAAATAACTGTTATGATTTTGTTTTTGTAAAAAAGATAGACGTACCTACCCATATTGGATACGACAACATCCTTTTTCGGCACCAGCCTCTCCTGAAAATAATGGAAATTATCTACATAGAACAATAATTAGAAAAGTTTCATTTTATGGGTACTTATTTGATTTTGAAGTTCGCCTTATTAATTAAAAGTCTTTTTAAACAAACTGTTTGTACTTATCCTGATGGGTAGGTACTATTTATAATCCTTTCGACGATCATAAGGCCACTTGAATGTTTTAAATCAACAGTCAAGTGCGTCCGACTCTAATTGGCCTGAACTTTTATATCAACAACTCTGGACTGAATCTGTTCTGAATTCGTTACAAACATTTTAAAACAAGCGATTACCTAGCACTACCGGGTTTTATTGTCGCAATATCTGTATAAACAAACTTTTACATTTTATTTCCACAAACGGCGGCTGTTTATTTTGTTACTTTCCATTGATATTACAGAAACACTTACAGGTGAACCTGTAATACAACGTCTTTTAGCCGTTTTTATTTTTTACTCACAAATAAACCAGTCGATATTGCGCATCTCTCCAGATATACAATAATGGAAGAAATACCCAGTGTAACATGAATCTAAATGAAATAAGAAAAATGTCAAAAGTGTTATACAATGATCGGGTCGACATGTTTCGGAACAGCCGCGCGGCTTAGCTCGAATCATGCTGAATCACCCCTAATATGATTCAGCGGTGCACGAGCTAGACGAAGGCAGAATAATTATGTTTAGTATTGCTTTGGGTTTTTGCTTTCAACAAAAACTACCGAATCCAATGTGCCAACCTGAACATGTGCGTATCACGCCTTTACATGCAATATACTAGACGTTAAAAGAGTTTTAACAAGCGCCATCCATTTCATTTAGATCCATGTTGCACTAAAGCAGTCCGTATAATATGCACTATGTGTGTCACAGCTGGACCAGCAAGTCCGCCAAGTGCTGCCCAGGGTGCCGTTTCCCCTCAAAGAGGCTGTGCTGCGTCTGTTGTCAAGGGACCCTCCCCCTCGTCCAACCACTCAGCTGCTACCACTCATTAAGTACTTTAAGTAAGTTGCTGCTATTCTAATTATTCTAAATCATTGCTATGTTTTTGTTAATGTTCACCATTCTTATCTAAAATTATTTTCAAATTATATAGCCTTAATGCATCACGAGGTGAAACTGAGAAAATAATATACGCCATACAATTCTTGGATTCTCTGGAACTGAAGGATGCTGCAGGGAAGAACCTCTTCTTTCGAGAAACCCTCCCTGAAACGATGCCAATAATACCTGAGGTAAGTTTGCAGTCCAGCGAAGTAACAATACTGTGAATGATTGATAAATGAATAGTACCTAAGCCAAGGCCAACAATAATCAAGTCATATTTTCTCTTAAACTTCTTAAATGAATGTCTCAGCCACGGGCGATGCGACTCATGACGCGAATTAGACCAAGCGACTCATAGCACACATTGAGTGCCTAGAGCCTAGAGAGTCGTTCAGCGAGTAGCGAAATGAAATGCGCGCTTTGCGCCTCGATAGACGCCGAGCGCGCACACGGGTACCGTGGGAACATTGTATAAAATGTTTAAGACTATTATGTTTTGTTTCTGTTCAAAGTATATTGAATGAAGTAAACCGGCTGTCATTCAATGAGTTTGGGTTTTAATAACTCACTCAATTCTGAATGTAGAATCCAAAACCGACACAATACAAGCTAACAGAAAACTCCACACCCAAAAGTATAATCTTCATAACATAATGACGACATGTTAAGCCAAGTCAGAGGCCCATGGGCGGCATAAAAAAAAAACTCTGACACCAGGTTAGGCAACTAACCACACAATAAAGAAGATAACATAATAATATAAATGTGTAAGTAAAAGCTTACATAATTTAGGTATAGGTACGTACGAGTATATAACGTATGACTTAATAAATTATTGTATGAGAATATATCACTTAGCCGACGATCTACGAAGTAATAACAGATTGAGTGTTGTTTTCAAACTCAATATTTATTTTGTATCTCAAACAGCGCTCGTGGTTCATGTTGTCGGTGTTATTTCATCAAATCAACCGAGCTGATATTAATACCTCTAACTTACTCACTATGGAATTTTATTTTGAGCGTTGAGTTAGCTTTATTTAAATATTATATTTCAAATTACTTAAAGTAAAGGTTTTCCAGCAAATTGCTTCCTCTTCTTCTCCTCGAGTTTTGTCCGACCAATACGAAACGAAACCGGAACAGCTTTGTCTTTTATCTAATTGAAGCCCTGTTGTGTGCAGGTGATTTAGCTCGACGAACAGAGAAGAACGTGCATCATAATATCCTGTGTCGTTTTCTTATACAGGGTAGCGCCGACATTACGACATTAAATGAAAACACTGGTAACACTAATGCATAGAAATATTTTTAAACTATTAAATAAATCGTAACAACGGAATAAAAAAAAAGACAAACAAACTAGCTTACAACTGTTCACGAAAAACACCATTTATAAATATTGATTTATTAACCTTGGGTATAATTTGCGTCTGAAAATTAAATATAAGGAACGAATTTGGTAAAGGTTTTTGAAGTAGCAAGTTTGCATCATGTGTTTACTTGTGGGGGTCGTTATCCAGGTGGTGCTAGCCTATTTATCTACATCATGTAGAAAATGCTGAAAATTGAAAATAATGTCCTGTGATTAAACTACTGGACATTTTCGAATGATTTTTTGTATGCAGATTAGGACTGTCATGAGAGTTTAATTAAAATTGTTGTATTTTTGGCGCCACCCTTTATAAGCAAATACGAAAACGCGTCAATTCAACATCGTCGCATTCAATTTGAATATTTGATTGAATAATGCTATACCTACCAGTTTCGAAACAATCCATTTTTAATAAAAATGCTTACAGGACATTAATATCACCTGTACTCTGTAGGTATATGGACAGTTCCTACACAAGATTAGTTTCCCTACTGACATTTAAGGCCGTATTACACGGTTCTACTACGTGCAAATGTAATTACTGAAAGTCATCTCTCATCGCTAAATTTAATGTTTCCGGGACTCACGAAGACGGAGGATCGAGCACCTATGCTAAGCGTGTCTCATGCTTATTTTCAATTTCCTTAGCTAACTTCTAGTCTTTCAGTTGTAGGTTTGTCGACACTCCGTCTAGGTTTTCTAAAACACGTCTCTGGAGCATGTCCCATGCGTGCTCGATGGGATTGAGATCTGGCAATTGTGCAGTCCACGGCAATACCCGGCAGTTTTCCATTGCCAAGCACCCTCTAGTCCTCCGACCTGTGTGCGAAAGCGCATTGTCATGCATCAGCGTGAAATCTGAGCCAAAACTTTCCGCAAATTGGTAAACATAAGGCGCGAGGACACCTTCAACGTAACTTTCAGCGTTCATATTGCCATCTACAAAAAAGAGCTCAGTTCGTCTGTTCTTCATAATACCCGCCCATACCATCACTGTGGAGCCACTGTTGAACGGCTGGGGATGGACACATCTCAGCCGTTCAGCATTTCCGGGACGGCGATACACTCTGCATTGGGCCCAAGTTTCTATGGAGTTTGGAGTATCTCCTATAATAAGCAACGAAAACACATGAAATAGGGAAAAAATAATTAGCTTTTATTAACACAATCTAAAAGATTCTATTTTTTAAATGAGCCAGTATATGTTTCCAAGAACAAAAAAATTGTATAACAATCTACTTTGTTAAGAAAAAAAAAGTATCAATAAATAAAACATGCTTTTTCGGTAAATAATGCGTGTTGCTTAGACTTGTTTTGATACTACTCTTTAAAGAAAATTATATGAAAACAAAAACTTGTTTTTATCTATCAAGATACAAGAAAAGGCTCAAAAACTAAACTTATAGTAAGTTCCCTAGTTTCATTTAACGTTGCAAACATAACTTACAAAATGTTTAATCTTTTCATTGAAACGCGAGACCTTTTTCATTCCGTTATTTTTTTCAACAATGCTAAATGAATGTCTAGAAAATGTTAAAAGTACCTACCCTTTGTCTTTGAATAAGTTAAGGTAGTTGTACTCAGTATCTATTTCGTTAACCGTCTTAGTTTTTCGACACAAAAGAAACGGTATCAGGACACTTGCGCGAAAGCCATTTGCGCGAAAAACACTTTTGATTTACATGGACATTTGCGGGATTGGACTTTTGCGCGAACGGAACCGTTCCTTTTTATTATCAGCGACCGAAAACCACGAAAACGACACCCATGACGGAAAAATCAAACATTTTCCACCTTCAAGTAATAACAGACGTGATGTTATGTTTACTCTACAGGGTAAACCTCAGTGGTCATTAAGTCGCGCAAAAGTCCAGTCGCGCAAGTGTCCTTTCGCGCAAAAGTTCATTCGCGCAAGTGTACTTGCGCGCAAAAGTCCAATCGCGCAAAAGTCCATTCGCGCAAGTGTCCATGCGCGCATATATCTTTTTGTGCAAGTGGGTTCGCGCAAGTGTCTTTCGCGCAAAAGTGCCAGATCTAAAAAAAAACGATGGACTCCATTCTCCAGTATTTTTTTGCCCAACCAGTCTTTTTTTGTATCTCGCTATTATACTACAGTTCGTATAATTATACTGATTCTACTTTATTAATCGAGTAGAAAAAGTTTTAAACACCGCGGAATTGCAATTCGTAATTGTTTGAATGAATTGAGTGCGCTCGGTTGTGTTTCTGCACTCGAACTTGGAAATGTAAGACTAATTTGATAGAAAATCGTTTTCAGTAAAACACAATAGTATTAAATAAACAAAGCGATGTTCCTGCAAGCCTGCTCCATTATTCTATAATAGTGAAAGCTTTATATTGAGTAACCTTGGCATTGAATTTCTACTTTTTCTTAGCTACTTCCAATGTCAGACAATAAAGCTTAACAGTAAGAATATTACGTCGTCTATTGTTGAATTCTTATTTCAATTTCATTGTGTACTACATATTGCTGAGAAACCTGTCAAGATAAAAAGGAGAGTTTCTTTGAAATCTTGTTGTAGTCTTTATTTATTTATTACGTGCTTTTAATTAAGACCTACTTATGATTTTCTGAGAAATGTGTGACAGAAAAATTGCGCCCATATGGTTTCTATTTTAGCGAATGTGTAAGAACTGTTTCATTCGTTCATTTGTTTTTAAACTTGTTATTGAATAATACTACTCAAATGTTTAACTATACCTAATTAAAGGCAAAATGTAAGGAATAACGTATGTTAAGACGTGATAGTAACATTGTTAAGCAGGTTTAGTCGTTTGGTCCCTTTTTGAACCTGTTTTTTCAAAGGCTGATCAACACGCTTTCAGGGAGCGGTTTGATAATTATAAATATCTATGTTAGCAAAATGTCGTGTCTTTACTAGCTTTTGACCGTGAATTTGAGAAATGCAAAGTTTCCATTGTCCAAAGACACTGCCGAGATAAATCCAGGTCATGGACCACCCACGGGTGGCACACGTGCATTGCATGCATTCCAATTTGAAGCGTGATTTATTAACATTCAAATTCACAATACTGACTATCACATCCATACAAGGATAGAATGTAGTAGATTAGCCTTTTAGAAAGCAGGTGTAAGAGGGTTGTCGATATTTAATTTATTTTCAGCAGTTTTTTTATTCCTTAGTCTTAGTTATTTGTTGTATTTTAGTATCTGCGCTGGCAACACGTCTGGCCGGCCTTAAGAGATGAGATTGACTCCAATGAAGTAATGGCGTCTGTTCTACAGTCAGTGATGTGGCTGGTCAAAAAGGCGACCGTAGACGAGTTCAAAGTCCACATGTTTCCAACAATAAAGTAAGAACTTATTCTGTTTTTATGGTCAATTTCATCAATTAAAATAAACCTATGTTCCAAGCTGTCGGTGGCAGATCTTTCATGGAATATTGACACTGACTTTACTCTTGAATCGCATTCAGTTTCATTGAAAGCTTCTATTGCCGGTTTCTGAATTGAGTAATGAAGTTGAATGTAAAAGTAAGTAGAATGAGTCCCCACAAGATTCATCGGCCGATACTAAAACGTTGTGATACACTCACTGATTAGTATATACTGATTACACATATACATGTTCTAACTGATTAAGAGCCCGACTAAACTCTCGGCCGATAGAAAGTCTCTAGTCCACGGGGACTCTTGTCAAACTACTAACTTAACTTGTCAAGCTCGGCTTTAATTTTGAATTTTGAGTGGTCATTACATCAAAGGAATCACGTCGCCTTATGTAGAGTTTGTTGATTCTCCATTCAAATACTCAAACTTATCAGAAACTTGCAGTATGTTATGTATTTTAGTCTAAGAGTCAGTGTAATATTATAGACCTTCACCCATACGATAACAATAAATAGTAGCCTAGGCGTGTTATTCAATCACAGACATAATGCATGAAGGAACATTCCTACCGTGAATGTGTTTACTAGTGGATTCATGTCAAGGCAACCCTTTGTTGCAATTAGTGGAAATTGGTATTTGTAATTTCACCATTCATTTCCACCAATACTCATTTAGAGAACGAAGTTAAACATACAAACAAGCTTAGTAAACGGGTTTCCCATGATGTATAGGCTAATGAGCGAGCTGCTATGTTTATGATACATAGCAGCTCGCTCATTAGCCTGTGTTCCTGTATAATTTGGTCCAATTTTAAGCATTAGGTACCTACTTTCAAATAGACGCTCCCGGTGAGTGAGCATTCGTCTATAATGTCCGAACAATCCATGATTCGATTTTGTCCAGAAACACGTTACTTTTACAAACTGTATCGTTACAGGTTGAGCACTGTAATGTTCGGTATTCTTCATTCAATGATGTAATGCTTGAATCTGCAGTGTTACATTACAGACGAGTGCCCCCGGTAAGGAGGCGTCTTTAAAAGCACTGGATTCGCAGCTCACCATATTAACCGGTCCCGGTCCAATGCGACGCCGCGCCCGTTACGGTGCTAATAAGTATGCGTTGCACTGTGGAGTGACATTGAAATAATTGTAAACTCGAACCTACCCCTGTAGATATAGCGCTTCAATTCGATATTACGCTAGGAAACATGAAAGGAAATATAATATTACAAACCTCGAAAATAACCAATTACATAATATTTATTAGATTACTTTGTATTGGGTACACGATCGGACCTTTTGTAATAACCCTATAATCAATAGTATACAATTAAGTCGCTTTTCGATGCTGCATATTTTTCTTAACGGATTCATTACACAATGATGAATTCGTGATGCCTAAGTGACTAATCATTAATATTCTACATAGATAATATAACTTAGATTTATCCACAAAATAAGATTTATATAAAGCATTACAATTTTCCGAGCTAGCTGGCTTTCCGGATCTGGTATTTAGAGATTTCCGTTTCGATTTCATTTCTGTACCGCAACATCTTTCAAAATGGAGTTTTATTAAACAACTTCGCACTGATGAAACCTTTTTTTATTTTGATTTTACGAAAATATTATCCAAACCGAAGTTCTCTTTCTTAAAAAAACTTACAAACACAGAGCTAAACCGGGCGAGCCATCCATCCAATATAGAAGATTAGACTTTTACGGAGGTATTTAAATTGTTTTAGGAAAGTATTTAAAACACAAAGAAGCATCCAAGCTACCGTCTGCCTATTAGAGCACTTGCATATAATTATGAAGAAAGGCATTCCAGAAGAAATGGACGAACATATATTGCCCATACTATGGTATGCCCTGGAAAGTCACACCTTCCAAATTCAGGTATGTATTTTTTTCTCCTCGATAAAAGATGCAGGCAATTTCAATAAGTTTTTCTCTAACTTGGATGTATTTGCTCTGTCTGTTAGATCATTCAGAAAAATATTACTCGACACAATCCAGAATCTATGTGAATAACATATTTCTTTAGTGTTCCTTAGTGGCTGTAATTTATGTGTATTTAATCTCATGCAATTATCTACTCTGTCCGACTTTTACTTCGTCAACATTGTCTTTGACTTTTTGTGTATCTGTGGAGAACGTTGTTGGTTGTTACATTTGTATAACTCTTTGTATTCTATTGTTTGTATTAAATAATGTATAATTGTTGGTTCTTCCGAATAAATAAAATAAAAGATTGAGTGAATCTGTGAATATAAACTTCTCGTGACAAGTACAATAATTACTGAACCTTTCCTTCTTTTCATGTTGACAGTCAGCCTCATTGGTAGCCTCGCAGTATATATGCGAATCACCTGAAAACAAGCCTCTTACCACAAAAATTCTGACTAAAGTGAAGGCACTGCTTGAAAAGCATTCAAGTGATGTAAAGATCATCAGCCTGGTCCTTTGCTTCTTCGAAAAGAGCGTTGTAAAATTTGACAGGAGCCACATCTTGGAGCTGGTTATTCCTACCCTGCTGGCTATGCAGATCTCCGACCCCGAAATAGTGACCCGTGTTGTTAGTGAGTATACTTCTGTACATACTAAAAAGAGTCTATTCATCGTTTCGTATACGTTTATCTAAGACAGCTTCGCGTCGTACTTAAGGTCTAGCGCAGCGATCTGTGCTCTATTTGCGAATACCTTATATGCGGAAGCCAGCCATTATTTTTGACTGAAGCGAATTAACATATTTTTCATTTATTTTCTTATAATTATGTCTTTAGACGATTACACGAAATTATTACAGAACTCTACAAGAATATGCTCTCGGAAAGGAAATTCGGACTCAACACTAATGTGATGGCAACGAAAATGATACCTTCGCTTGCTCCACAAACTATTAACCCAGCGCTGAACGTCGATCAGTTTACTAATCTGATGGAGGTATGTTTTCAGAGAATTAATACCTGACTGTACGTACTGTATAACCTTGGTAACATGAATTAATATTATAATGTGAATGCGTTCAGATCCTGTACGACATGTTGGAGAGCATCGATCGGCAGCAACGCTACAAGCTGAAAGCAGACAACCTCCCGGTGCCGAGCCCCGAGAGCCGCCGGCAGAGGCTTCGGCACCAGATGTCAACAGATAACATGAACGCTCCACCTTTTAACATTCCGAATTTAAGGGTTGAACGTAAAACGTCCTCCGCTGAGGACATGGCACGTAAAAACTCAATGACAGCGCAACCGCCACCACCGGTTGCTACTACTAGCGCAAGTGTAGGAGGTTTTAAGAGTAAGCAAGACGAGTTTCCCACCTGTTCAGTAAAACAGACCACCAGTCAAAGGGTATTAAAGAAACTTTCTTCAGGCTCCGGGATTGGTCAGTGGCTCTTCGGCGCGAGTAATTCCACCAATAATGACAACAATTTCCTTCGCGTGTCTAACGCGTTTCCTACTCGCCGTCTCTCAGACAACACTTTGATGACACCCAAGATAAAGATCGCGCCATCGTGTTCCTCGTCGCCCGGCGGCACCCCGGGCAGCGCCTCCGGACTGCCCACGCGCCGCCACTCCAGCATCGGGCCGCAGGAGCGCCGCGGCTCGACCGTCAACCTATCACCGCCGACCGTAAGTTGCACACGTTCAAACTCTTTATGCTTGCACGCTTGTTTTTGACACAGATAATTCTAATAGTATGTGCCTACATAATAATTATGACCTACATATATACACTATTAATGATTTAAATTTAGTAGCTTGGAACGGGGCTTCTAGTGTATACGATGGTATGTTGTTGGAGTAATGGCACGTGGTGACGAGGGTAGTGATAGTGAACGTCGTTATTTCAGCCGGCCCACCAGTACAGAGGCCGCGGGGGCGGCTCAGGCTCGAGCCTATCCGTGCCGTCAACGTCTCAATGCGTTGTAAGTGATATGATCGTACGCGCACGCCTGCCTGGCTGCGTGTCCTCCCTGATCCTCTTTTTGAATGTGGAATTGTCCAGCTTTACATTAATGTGGTTCTGTTATCTTCTGCGGTCGTGTCTTCTACCCACACCGACTGGGCCAGATAGTATTTGATATTTCATCACATTATCATTTTGCATATGCACGTGGTCGGAACCGCTCACCGCATCGCATCAATGCTAATCCTTCCAATCCTGCGAGATGCCCGAACAAACACCAAACTTCAAGAAATAATGAAGTGCTGCATGTCCATTTCAATGTGCGACTTAGTAACTGTCGCGAAGCATGAACGCCAGTCCGCGTTGTATGTGTCGTTGAATGCCATGCTGGGAGGGTAGCTCCTCCCTCCTCTGGTGAATGCTACTATTCCACTGATCATTGTTCGGGTGTGTACCTGCGGACACGTCGATTCCATCATTGTCGCACCTTTTCCAAATTAACCCGGTTATACAATTTCAGGAAAACATTTACAAATTACTAAATGAAATTTCAATATTTGTCACTCCGCGCTACCAATTGGCATTACAAATCGGTAAATGTACTTCAAGAGTACTGCAATACAATGTAGATCCATCAGTTCAGCAGGTACATAAGAAGATAGGTCTTCTTATGTATTGAATGTGTTTATGTGACAGAACGCATCACAAGTAAGGTAATCATTTGTTCATTCATGTCAAGGCTCTAAGCCATGTATTACGTATTCGCTGTCTCATTTACTGTTGCTATTTGTTCTTCTTCGCAGCTTGCACGGAGCATGATCGTGAGTATAATATGGTTCCATTCAACTGTTCGCCGCTGCGGCTCGCAGCACCAATCATTGATGTTTTCGAACTGCTGCTACTATGTATAAAGTACACTAAGATGTTGCCGTTACTCAAATATTTAACATCTCACATGATTTCACACTTTATTACGAGTTTACAGCTTTAATACTATATTATCTGGCAACATCTGCGTACGAGTATTTCGCTGTAGAGTAGATTCGAGTAATACTGATCACAAGAACATGCTCTCACTTGCCCACCACGCTTTAAAACGCTAAATATTGACGTACGTATCTTATTAAATTTAAGGCATGCCATAGTTGAATACTTATGATATAGGCTAAGAATAAAAATTCATAAAAAAAAAACAATTGAATTGTAAAATTTATTTGTTTAGGTGGTTTAGCGGTGATATAAATCTTAGCTAGAAAAAATCAGAAATGACTAATACCTCATTGACTAATATCATAATAATTATTATCGTGGTTGTTGTACTTGTACCTTGTTCACTTAATTTTGTATTGATCAATGTAATATAATCTACCTGAATTAAAGATAAATAAGTACAGCTGACAGTAGCCTGTTTGATCATTGTATCCATTAGTTGGGTCATAATATAATCAAACCAACGAGGTTTCTTTATATCGTAATAAAATATATAAAATATAATAAAGAAAGAAAAAACCATACCTGTATAGCAATTGTATTATATCCCATATTCTTTCAGATTATACTACATATTCAAAATAATAATTCAATTTTAAAATGCATCTTTTCTTCTTTGTTCCACACATAATATCTAAAAATCTATAATTTTATTAATATTTACCCACGATCTTTACCTACAATGGAACTGTCTGATAGTTTACAATTAAAACTTTGCATTGTTTAGTTTGAGATCCACAAATCTGTCCTAGATCCAGTAAAGTCAACTCATAACCCCGTCATCAAAATTTTCATGATCCTATTTTTCACAAATTCCCACCGCCAAGCCACCTATGAGTTTCATGTGAATATTAACATATTCCTGCTGTGTAGGGCGGCTCCATGCCTAACACATCTTCGAGCGTACCGTTTCTGCTGACATCATCAATGCAGTCCATACGCTCTCGCCGGCCCTCGGCCGCCAGCTCGCAAGGCTCCGGACTGCTGCAACAGATCAGCACAGGCATGGTAAGGCACCTGCCAAGCAGCGCTAGACATCACTCACACGCCTCAACTTCGAACAACTGGAGCATCCAGGGTGCCACCGCCGCCGGGTACAACGCGCTGCATCAGACCGCTATGGCTGTCAGGAAGTGCCCGTCGCTCAATATCACCCTCACGCGTTAAATACCACCACACCAAAAAAATGTAAAGCCGGAGAGCGTACTAGCCGTAGGATTCCCCCGCGTCTCTCCGGCAGCTTCGTGTATCTGGCCCCAGCGGCCCACCGACTAGGGTGATCCCCGTCCGGTCCCTTGATGTTTAGTAGTTTATCTTATTATATCGATGTTTTCTTTAAATATTACCATATTAAATTTAGTTGCAACTACTTTCTTAGAAATAAAATCTTGTTTGTTTTCTATGCTGTCTATCAATATTGATTTTTGTTAGATTGTGAAAGAAAAGTAAGAAATTGAAGGAGTATTCAGAAACGCGTGGACTTTCCACAATTTTAAAGTCGAACCCGACGTCACTTATTTGATGAATAAATCAGTTCACGTAATGTATAAAGAATGTCAGTAAAGGTGTGATGTGGGACAACAAGTGTAAGCTTTAATCAGTATAATGTGAACATATCACTTTGGGTGAAGAAAAGAGGTTTGGTGATGTCCAATTGTAATAAAATGTAAGAGTTTATAAATTGAATAACTGATTATAACAGTATAATGTTACCAAACTGATAGTATACAGCAAAATGTTGTATAGCGGTGCTGTGATATGGTATTGTTATATTTATTAGAAACTAAAAACTACTTTAAAGTAGTAATAACTCTTTCTGTTTTTTGCGTTAATATATTTTTGGCATTTGAGAAATCGTTGGCTATCAAAAGTGCGACGACTATGTGCCAAATATAAATAATATTGAAATAACGCAAGGTGCCACTCAATCGCATGTACGAGCATTCTTGAGAGTTAGCTAAGAAGCTGAACAACATTGTGAACCCGAGTGTGAGGTACCGGACTGTCCCGGCCAGCCACTGCGTATCGTCGTTCCGATACTTTGTTACGTTAAGAACTGTTTTGTAAACCATATCGAACAATAGGCAGGTACTCTGACAAAACTGTAATTTTATACATGTACACGCACAAGGTGCGGTAAGGATCATTCAATTATATTATAATGTTTTCCATCTATGCACTGATTTGAAATAGGTACCTGAAATTTTTGTTGACAATGTATGATGATTTATTATTTCAATAATGACCTGTGTCTAAAGCTCTTATCACAGATAATCAGTTAAATAATTACTAAATGAATTTTGTAAGAGGTTCAGCATAGCCTGGCCTACTTAATTTATTCACTAATAAAAATCAACATTGGCTATTCAATTCACAACAGAGCGTGCGTAATAGTTACCCGCGAAACAAACTAATTTTATTGAATCCTAACTTCATTGTTGTACAGACAGCATAATAAATTATGTGCTTAAAGTGAGAGTGGAGGTATTTCGTGCCGAACACACTTTTGGCTCTGAATATTAAGGCGTCAGTAAAGCCACGCTCTGTAAACTTGAGTACATATTTTAGTTTGCTTTCCGGCTTACAGGTACGTATTGTGTAGTGTTGAGGATTGTATTCTCCGTAGTCGGGTTCACGTAGCTTCTAGTGGTGTTGGCGAGACCGGCTCGCGTAGAGTAGAGTAGCCTTGTGACTAGAGTAGCCTAGCGGGCGGGCGGGGACCGCGCTGCCAGCGCCGTGGCGATGGCGGCACGAACTCCCGGCCGCAACCACTGATCTGGCACGCGCTTTGTTTTAATATTTTCTTTTATTATGGTTTCTTCCAGCACCAGCTGTTTACCGGACGTACATAAAGAGAATTTGATATACGTTAGAGCCGCGTAGCGTAAACCGAGCCCGGGTTGGCGCCCTCGACCCCGCCTGCGCCTGCGCCACTCGCCGCCCGCTTGCGCCTCGCCGCTGCAGGCGCTCCTCTCACCTAATACATGAGATTCTCTTTCTTAAAGTAAATTATTCGATCCGAATTTCTAAATTATTTGCAAAAAATCAATAACACCAAATAAATAACACATTTGCTATCATATTATTATCAATGTTATGCATCGGCCTAAGTAACAATTTTCCGAAATCTTTCGCTAGCATCTCACAAATTTTCTTTATCAATGCATGCTGACTGTCAATACGCACTTTTATTGATCTACGAAGTAACTTCAACAAAACAAACAGCCGGAAACATACACAATGATGACCTTGGGGTGCAACTGTTCTGTTTTATTTCGTTTCTTATTATTTCGATCGTGGTTCTACTGCACTAAAGTTCAGCCTTCTGCCAGTTCGCCTGTAACGTCGTATCAGAACTGGAAGAACTCAAAAGTTGCACGTCACATGTCACGGTTACGACTTTATGCTTTAACATCATGTCTATATTTGGCACAGTTACTTGCACTTCTTAAAAACACTACAGCTTATACTATATGCACAAATATACACTCTTTTTTTAATGTCATTTGAACACATTGGTTTCATTAGATCTCAGGTCGAGCACATACATGCTTGTTAAACCGTACAAAAATACCTACTAAAACTTTTATTAGATTATTTCACTTATCAACAATTTAATTCATAACATTGGAGGGAACGTAAAGTAACTTAAATCAAATACAATACTAATTTGTTCGGGTAAATATTAAAATTGAACAGCTATTTGGCACCGATAGCTGAGATTTCTCGTTTAGCGTGTTTACGTTGGCCGTAAGTAAAGATTATATAGAGTATTCGAGTATGTATCATGCTCTATTAGTAAAGTTAAGTAAAAAAGATTTTTTGAAATGTGATAGTAATTTCGTGAACGTTCACCGGTTGGTCCAGTACTCTAATAAGGTGCCAAATTAATTAAAAATAATATATGATCGCGTTGGAAATGATAATTCACGCGACAAAATATATTTCTTAAATTAAATAATTTCTTCGGAAAAAAAAAACAATTGCATTCTTAATATACGGTATACCGTGTGTAAAGCTAGGTATTTTAATTGCTGTTGGAACAGTAATCGCCTCAACAAAGTTGTTGCAATTAACTTGTGCGAGCTAAGATGACGTCGAGTCGTCTAGTCTCCTTAATCTTTAACTAAAACGGTCGTTTGACCAATATAATTGTTTTCAAAATTCCGGTAATAAAGTAAATCATTCGAAAAAAAAAATATCAAAATGAATGGGCTAACCCACTTTTCTTTTCAAGAAAATGTAAGTCAACCTTGTACAGAGAGAGATACGACTGGCACGAAACACAGAGAAGACACATCATTAGATAAACTAAACTCAAGAACAGTAACTGCAGTGAGCAACATTGCCACTTACACATTATTATATTCTCTTGAAACAGATCTCGCATACTTTAATTTCTTTGTACTATAATCTCTATATTGCTTACATAAATTGTATTACAATACTCATTTTAAATGTAAAAGACGCTGTAAAATATAACCAACCATCAAGCATAATAAATGAATTATGTGTGCATAATGTTTCGTTGAATATTAAAATGTGAAGGCATAATTAGGTAACTATTAAGGGTGTCCAACAAGTGAGAAACTGTAGATGTAAGAATGATAATTATATATTAAGATTTATCGTATTACACCTACATATTATTATGATATTATAATTATTCTAGTTTTAATATATTTATTATTATTGTGAACTTAATAACTTTATTCTGACCTTTGCCTTCGTTTTTATTGATATAGTATTTAAATGAATATATAAATGATACATATATGTTTAATAATATAATGCAGAATGTATGAGGTAGTATCGCCAGAAAATCGTAGTTGCTACGAGTGGCAGGGATGAACTATTAATATTCATGAAACAAAGCTTAATGCTAGCAAGCGTCTACCTTTATTTTCGTTTTATCATGTTAATAGAATCGGGCGTAAGTGAACAAGATAGTCATATCCTCAGTTAATGATATATATCATACTAATAACTCAGCACTTCAGCTATTGAGTCTTAACGTTAACTACCAAAATTATGACAGCATGTTAGGATCCTTATAGTTTGATCAACAGGCTGTAGAGTGCATGTGTTTGGGCAGTTGCCATTTATTAACAATTTTAATTTGAGCATCAATTAAAACTTAACTTACAAATAATTATGACATACCATAATCATGCAATGGGCTCAAAGATTGATGATAAATTGCGCTTGATATTATAAATCAAATTAAATGAAATCAAAGTATTCGTCAGAGAGAGTTTTGAAGATTGAGTGATGAAAGACAAAAATCTTGTCATATTGTCGAAGACAATAAGGAAAACAGACAAAAAAATAATCAATTGGGACATTCGTATATAATTGCGAAGGTTTACAGTTAACGTAGAAATAATAAGTGGACATATATACCTAATTCTATACAGGTTTTCATAGTAGTTAGATTATGTGTGCCCGAATCCAACTTATGCGTTCGTGTGCACATTTGTTGTACTACCCTCCCCCTGGCAACGTTAAGTCCAACAGAATAAGAAATTCTTCTGAAAGTTGCGGCGTTTGCTTAGTGTTAGTACCCTGATGATATTCATATCAACATTAACTTTTTGAATTATTCGATGTGATTCTATAAAGTAGATATTAAATACCTTAATATATACCTTTTATGATATATAATAAATGTTTTTATCAAATGTGCTATTTAACTTGTGATCTCTTTCTATAAAAATACTTCTAAATTCTTTACCTTAACTTGACTGTCTCTTCTAAGGCAAAAGTAATTCGACAATACTTTTTGGTAACTATAATATTTTTCGATTGGCGCGTTACTTTCTTGGTTAACTTTAAGGCATAGAGATATAACATGTATCGTGTGCGAGCTTATCTGATTGGATTTAATGAATAGGAAATTCTTGATTCTACTCTTGTTGAAACGAAAAGACAAAAATGTTGCCTTAACCTTGATAACTCTATTTTCGCCATATCCCAGTTTATAGACTGAGCAGTTGTATGCTTGTACTCTTCTTCAGAAACCGCTTCTTAACGTTCCCTTTCGACCGTAATACGACATGTACCGACCTCTAGGGTCTCTTACCACTTTGTGGTTCTTAGTGTTGGACAAAGATCCATTCATATATCAATATTATATTAAAAATATACTTAATCTACATATTAAATATGGATGTTATTGTCGTAAATTGAATAAATATGATACAATTACTATATATCTACTTACTTATATTCAATAAATACAATTTTAAAGTAGTGCAGAAACCCCATTACAAATCCAAATTAATAAAAAAAACCATTACTATATACTTACTTACTTATATTCAATAAATACAATGTTAGTAGATCAGACGTATATTACGCCATTATAACATATTCAATCTATAGTACTCGTAAATGTTTAAGATTAATAATAAAATATTACTCAATGTTAGTTAACAGACTTAGTCTCTTCTATATGTATACGGTGTATTAGATTACTTTCACTGTCTGTACTTATGTTAGATCTGTAATGTTAAAATGTGTTGTCTATTTAGCTTAATATTATGTCCGTGCAGTATTATGTATTAGAGTTTATGTCATAGTTTAAGTTCGCGCTAAGCTTCAGGGATTCAATAAGTTCACAAGACTTTCAAAGACCTAGAAAAGATATATTTCCGTTTAAATGACGTCAAACTGTTAGATCACAGTTAACTTGATCATGTGCAGTAAACTTTTACTCGTACTGTGGTTCAAATCACTGCAACACTGTATAATTTGTGAGTTAGTGAAGCTCAACGCATCACTGAGGCGGCGCGCATTTCCCTAACACACCGCTTTGTATTATGTTTAAGTACGGAGATGTTTGCTCCTTCTGTTGTGTTTCTATTAAAATTATGTATACGTTTTTGGCTCTAGTAGTAAATTAAAGCAATCATAAAATAGTATCGTGGTTCGTTATTTTTACCTCTCCTTTTATGAAAGTATAAAATAGTAAGTGCTGTCGTTACGCCCGTGATCACTTGTGTGTTATGAATCAGTACTGTATTAATATTGTAGTTATCAGTTACGGCGAGTTTTATGGATAAAATCTATTATAGATAGATTTAACGAGGTAGCAACGAGGCATATAGTGCCTCGTTGGTCCAGTGGTCGAAAGTGTGACCTCTGACCATGAGGTCCCGGTTGATGGCAATAGGCTCGCCCCCTAATGAATGGGACTTAAACATAACTGGCGAAATGTGGCTGTAAGAATAGGTACACCTCTGAGGAACCCTTCGTGAGATGTTTTGTAATCTGTCTAAATAAATAAAAAACAAATGCCACATAAAGGATGGATCATCACTTGAGGAAAACGACCGACTTGGCTGTTTTTTTTTTGTTGTGTTCTTAATTGCCAGGACAAGTATTATAGTATAAGTATTTAGATATAAAAAAAACTGTTACGTGCACTTTTTCAATAGTAAATTGCGCCCGAGCGAATCCGGGGCGGATCGCTAGTGAACTGCATAAAATCGTAAATTCATTCATTCACGTGCAGAAAAGGTACATACAGCCTGAGCGACTAGCTCTAGAATGAGATTATACTCAAGAGTTCCTATTACAACCTGTGAAAGCGAGCTCTAAAGAAAGATTATTATTGTAAAAAATGCATCCGTTAAAGTGGTGAAAGAATATACAAAGCACCTCAAGCAGTTTTCTATGAAATCCTGGCATGAGACTTCTAGCAGAATTGAAATTTAACTCAAAGAGTACCTTTTTTTTTTTTTTTAGGATGGGCAATCATCAAATGACTTCTCCCGCTCTGGGCGGAGCAGGAGGGAGTGTCAGACTTTTACTGACTAAAACCCATCCATGTTCCTTCCTCGCCCTTTGTGTTCCGGGGCCACGGTAACTCAAAGAGTACCTTAGGTACACTTAGGATAGGGCCGTCATCTACCCCGGTCGCAGCGGTGACTGGAACCGGCGAGAGATGTCGTGCGGTGTTCCACAGGGATCGGTTCTAGGGCCGTCCTTGTGGAACATCGGGTACGACTGGGTGCTGCGCGCCGACCTTCCTAGTGGTGTCAGCGTAGTCTGCTACGCTGACGACACGCTGGTGCTGGCACAGGGGAGGTCGCACGAGGCGGCGGGCGAAAACATGACATGCGGGGTTGCGATAGTCGTGGAGAGGATCCGGCAACTGGGTCTCGAGGTGGCACTGCACAAGTCCGAGGCCATGTGCTTCCATGGGCCTCGGAACGCGCCACCTCCGGGATCAGCAGTAACGGCGGGAGGGGTATCCATCGGCGTCCAGTCGACGTTGAAGTACCTAGGTCTTGTCCTCGACAGCCGGTGGAACTTCGCGGAGCTTTCCGACGTTTGGCCCCCAAACTGGAGCGGACAGGGGCTGCCTTCAGGCGGCTCCTGCCTAACCTGGGTGGGCCAAACGCCTCCTGCCGGAGGCTCTACGCGGGAGTCGTGCGGTCCATGGCCCTTTACGGGGCCCCGGTGTGGGCGCGTTAATTGAGGCAGCGAGCTGCCAACCATTTGAACGCGCCCCAAAAGGTGGTGGCCGTAAGGCTGATCCGGGGGTACCGCACGATCTCCCGCGAGGCAGCGAGCCTCCTTGCCGGATTGCCGCCATGGGATCTGGAGGCGATAGTCCTCGCGCGCCTACACGATTGCCGCGCGGAGGCGCTACGCCGGGGGGAAAACTCCGCTGCCGCGGCAAATTGTCGCTCAGCGGACGGACTTCCGGCGGGATCTCATGGCGGTAAGTCCCCTCTTTGAGGAGTGGCTGGAGAGACGCCAGGGCGTCCTCACCTTCCGCCTGACGCAGGTTCTTACCGGACACGGATGTTTCGGTAAGTTCCTGCACCGAATCGGGCGGGAGGAGACGCCCGGGTGTTTCTATTGTGAGGATCGACCGGAGGACACGGTGGAGCACACGGTGGAGGTGTGCCCTTGGAGTTTGTGCTTGGGTGGAGCACCGCCGTGTCCTCGAGGTGGCAATCGGCGGCGGCGACCTCTCGCTTCCGGCCCTGGTTCGTGCCATGGTCCGGAGCGAGACGGAATGGGACGCCGTCACCTCCTTCTGCGAAGCAGTCATGCTAGCAAAGGAGGTGGCGGAACGTGATAGGGAGATATCCTCACGTCCCGGCCGCCGCGGCCGTGCCGCGTCGGGGGCCACGTGGTGGCTTCCGGCCACCGTAGACGCGGGCCTGTGGACGGGGAGCTATGGGCTAGCTCGCCGTCCGTACGTCTCACGACGAAAGGCCGTGTCGACGGCGCGTTCGTGTTCCACGCGCGCCTCAAAGAGAGTCAGCAATAGGGAAGGGGTCCGCAAGGACCGAAGCCTGCCGGGGCTGCGGGACTATTCGAAAGAGATACCGTGGCCCCGGAACACAAAGGGCGAGGAAGGAACATGGAAAAAAAAAAAAAGGTACAATTAGGACTGCCTCGTTGGTCGAGTGGTAGCAAGCGCCACTACTGATTATAAGGTCCTGGGTTCGATTCCCAGATCGGGCAAAGCGTTATTGGAGTTTTTTTATCAGGAATGTCTTAGTAGCAACCACGGAGTGGATTCGTGGTCACTATATGGCAATAGGCTCGCCACAATTACATGGAACTTAAACATAACTGGTAAAATGCTGTAACGTTGCACTATTCGGTATGAGTTTGCATAACCCCGGAATAACAGGTATGATGTTATGTAATTAGGACTTCATCACTACATAGTATAAAACAAAGTCGCTTTTTCTGTCCCTATATCCCTATGTATGCTTAAATCTTTAAAACTACGCAACGGATTTTGATGCGGGTTTTTTTTAATAGAAAGAGTGATTCAAGAGTCAAGAGAAGAGAACCATTTGTGGGAGTTCAAGAGTCTTAGTATATATTTTTTGGGCGGGCGAAGCCGCGGGCATCAGCTAGTTTCATTATATTACAACAAGTACCTAAGTCTCCCGAGAACGGACATAGAGCCACCTGATAAATGTTGCCTTTTTCTGTATTTTGCCGAAGATTTCACGAAATATTCAAACTTATAATAAACCAATTTGAACAAAGAGATTTCTCTTACACAGCCTTAACATGAGCAGAATATATTATTTAACATGATCTACCTACTTTTACAACAAATGACTGTTGTAGTCAAATCAACAAAATACAGGAAATTTGATAGTTGTCGTAACATAACGAATTGGAGAACTATTCTCAACTGTCTGAAATAAAGAAAGAAAGAAAAAAAGAAAAAGTATTTATTACACTCACACAGGACATAATAGAAACAAAAAGATAGAATTAATTTTTTTTTTATTATTTTAGACTTACGCCCATTTTGCCCAAGACCCTTTTGTATTGAAGTTAGTCATTTTTCCCGAAGACAGATCTCATCGTATGCACGTGTTGCGTGTAAGAAAAACTTTGCTGGGTCCCAACAAGAAACATTAATTTTTAGTCCTAATTGACTATTCACCGTCTGGCAGTCTTATTAACATAAAATCCATATTTAGCAAAAATTATCCTAATTTTGACTTAGCAATCACAAGAATAACGATAATCGACGACTTTAGACAAGTTTTCGCTTGACGGTTTAAACTGTTTATTCAAAATCTGTATCAACAATAATCATATAAAAAGGCTGCCAAACTGCAAAACAGTTTGTCGGCTGTAATGGGAGTTGATTACGAAAATGTTGTTGAAAATAAAACCAATATCTTCTAATATTGTAAGCGTGAAGGTTTGTGAGGATTGATGAAAGGTTGCTTGTTATTCTTTTACACGAAAACTATTGAACGGAATTGAATGTTTGGCACACAGATAGTTTATAACCTGGATGAATAAGATTTATACGACATAAGATACTTTTTATCCCGGTGGCACAATCCCGGGGGAAAATTACCAAACACCACGCGGGCGAAACCGTGGGCATAACCTAGTATTTTTCATAACAATAGGGATGATTCCTAACTAAAAAAAAATATGATTCTGTTCAGTCCGTCAGTTAGATTATCGAAAAATATTGGATGTGTTTTTTTTGTTTTATCAAATTAATAAAAATTGACGAACATAAAACGCGTCAAAGAGGGCTTATGACGTCAGTTTCCGGTAAAATATGTACTTAAATGTGACGTCACACGAGTTTTCGACGCGCTGTATCGTCTTCACTTTTTGTTTACGTGAAAAAAGAAAAAATATGTGTCCAATATTTTTTGAAAATTTATCTGACGGACTAATTTTTCTCATCTACCCTATTCACGCTGCATGATTGCCAAGTAACGTCGTAGCAAAAACGGCATCGCCGTAGCGAGCAGTTTCATAGTATAATAGCAGCAATGGTGGAGCTGTTTTGTAGCAGTGGCGGAGCTGTTTTGTAGCAGTGGTGGAGCTGTTTTGTAGCAGTGGCGGAACTGTTTCTTAGCGGTGGGTTTGAGGCAGCGGTTTTGGTAAGAGTGACAATAAATCCATTAGCAGTTGGCCTAGTTTATCCAGTGTTTAATAGCGCTACAAATGGATAAAGAGCTGTGTTTTGGTTTCCTTATGAAATTTCACAGAAATGGCTCGATATCACATTAGACAACTGCTTATTTCTTTGAAGAAAACAGACGGAATGTTGTGTTATGATGTCATGAAATACAAAAAAAATTAGAGAATTAACTAGAATCACCTCCAATAAAATCTCTTTGCCAAATTTAGGAGAATTAAGGTATATGTAAAATCTTTTACGAGTTGTTGAATTGTTACTCTGAAGTCGACGTAATACAGGAAGGCAAAATCAAACTATGACCTTCATCTAATTCAGGGACCATACCGACATCTGATGAGAGGAAATGACATTACATTGGTTAGCACCGGATCCGGCCCGCCCCCTTCTTATGCATCCGGTACGAGGTCAGGTTCTGAGGTCGTCAGAACAAAGAAAATTAAGGTGTGCACACACATTATATTAATTTCGTTTTTTACTTTGTCGAGCAAACGATTTCTTCAATATTTTTTAGGTCATTATTCCAATACATACGTGAGCCCATGACCAAAACTTTTGCCCCATCATTTTACGACTAAAACCGTTTCTAATTATAGATTTGGTTATTCTGATTAAAAAAATACAATTTTCAGGAGCCATTTTTTTAGGACCACTAAAAATGTAAAGTTTAGTAGGTATTCATGTTACTCCTAACGACCGGCCAATAGCGTGTTGGGACACGCACATAGGTTCCAAAATATTTATAGCGGATATGCATCCGAATGATGATGTTTATAGTATTAATAAAAAACGAACTTACATTTGCAGTTGAAAAACCTGTGGTCCGATACATAATGTTTAGGAAAATATGTTATCCGAGTACATTTTATAAGTTGGTCATACACTCGTAAACTTGTAAAGCCTACTTAGCTGTGATCATTTTTCTTTTAATTTTGTTATAATATATACTACCACCGTGAATTTTTTCACACAACCAAACACAACCGTTTAGCTGGTAGAGGGGGGGGGGGGGGCAATTAAGTCTAACAAAAAATAGCACTAATATTAATATTAAGCTTTAAAGCTTCTACTTCTCGAAGGGGATTCGTTTGTGAAATATTAATATTTCACAAACGAATCCCCTTCGAGAAGTTATTTGAACAAACTCGCAATACTTTTTATAGACCTATCCAACGACATCCCCACTTTACGTGTACAGGAGATACACTAAAAAAATACTTTTCGAGATTTTATTTTACTACTTTGTCGACGTAACTGTTCTAATTTTTATATTCATGTCAAATTACAACTTTCTAGTACTAAGAGTCTTTGAGCTACGCTGCAGACAGACGGATGGACAGATGGACGGACATGGCGAAACTATAAGGGTTTCTTGTTGACTACGAAACCCTAAAAAGTAACCAAATTAGGATAGTGCAAAAGCAAGCGAAAGCTTATACATAAAGTTTATAATATCAAGTATACTTTTATTAAAAAATGTTACATTTAGTGGTAATAATTATATTATCTGCTATAATTATGTAAAAAGAAATAAAATTGAAACCGTGAACTTGTTTTACTGCTATTTTTAAAGGTTTTTGCTAATATTGAGTAGATGACTTTAAAAATCACCACGGCACGGAACGTATGAGTAAAGCTAATTAAGCCTTCACGGTTGTTGACAGCCAACTTCATTTGACATCCTAGTGCAGACGTGCGCCATAACTATTCTACTCTTTACGTGCGCCAACTTGTACTTATCTGTGTGGGTTTCACACAATCCATTTATAGTTTCCTTGGTCTTCCTCTCCTTCTTCAACAATCAACATTTATAGTCACCACTCGTTTAGTCACATGCAATTCGTCCCTCCTCATCACAAATGTCCAGACAGTGAATTCCCTTTCAACTTTTCTGCAACTGGATTATATTACAATTTAATTACTATTATATTACAATAAAAAAAAAGTTTCACACCGCGTCTGCCTAGCGGTCCATGATTAGAACTTCAATAAATTGATTATGAGAAACGTTCAACAGTAATGGCCGGACGATGCCGCGCTATTTGGGAATGAATCATAAATTCTGTCTCACGTATCAGTCTATGAAATTGATGGAACCTATAAATGGCCGAGCCGTGTGTCGGCCGTAGCACAATCCATTGTCCGTTGCTCGGAAGCGGCTTGGAAGCGTGAGTGTCCATACAAAATTGCACGGTCGACACTCGGCTCGGACCCGACAGGGTCTAGCGTGAGTCAAGCTTTGCTGTTACTGTGAGATTCACGTTGTCATTTTCGGATTTCTCAATTTTCCCGTTAGACAAAACATAGCTAATATTACCACTACAATCTAGACTTATAGAGAGTCTAGGAATACATCAATATGCGTTTCATTAATAAACGCTACAAATGGTGGCCCTATGTTGCAAACAAAAAAACTGGTCGCCTTTTCGCGTCACATCTGACCTATCAACCGACAAAAAAACTGGTCGCCTTTTCGCGTCACATCTGACCTATCAACCGACAAAAAATACCAAAGTATAACAATAATAAAGTATTTATTTCCCAAAAACATAGCACTTTGCACTGTATACATTGTTTGAAAATAATATTTACATTATGATGCAATAGTAAACTCTATCTTTTAAACTAGGACTAGCCTGTATCTTAAAAGATACCTATGGTGTTTCTTTACAATATCTCTGATTTTCCGAATGTAGTGGAAAGATAGAATTTAGTACCGAAAACCCAATTTCAGAAACCAGTTGCGTCGGACGTAGCCAGGAGACCATCAACATTCTCTTGCCGTTATCCCAATTCATTTGGGGTCGGGGCAGTATGTCTTCTTCTTACATACTTCTCTATTACGTACCAAGAAGACCTTTTGAGAAAATTTACAAGAGTGAGTTGGACTCGCGCACCGAGGGTTCCGTACAAACTTTTTAAAGGACAAACTTAACTTTGCTGTTCGATCCCTAGAAACGGCTAATAAGTTTGTAATAGTAAAATCGCTTTTTTTTTTGTTATTAAACTACATGTTTGCAGTTTTCAGATATTTCCCTTTACATGTGCTGTATGCATGTGCAAGACCTTGCTTTGTGCTAAATTTCGTGATTCTATGTCAACGGGAACTACTATATAGGTTTTCGACCCAAAACCTATAGGATACTTCCGGTTGACCTAGAATTGTCAATTTTGATTAAGAGAAAGGTCTTACAGCACAAGTAAAGCTAAAAATTCCGAAAAATGAAAAAAAGGTAAAAATTAAGGTAAATTTTGGTACATACAAGTAAAAAATCGCGAATATCTAAATTTGCCCATATCTTTTTATCGTGTTGACACAGGATCTTGATTTTTATACATCCAATAGCGACTATAGACCTCAGTATCAGGTATACATTTCAACTTGCGAGGTCTACCTTATAAGGGTTCCTTTTTTACCTTGTGAGGTACGGAACCCTAACCCATCCCACCCGTCTGAAAATATTGTGTTCAATCAACGTTTTTAAGTAAACTTTGATCAGTTCGTGCGAAAATTTATCATTTTTATAATAAAGTTTGAGTATTTTATGTATCGAAACTATTATAAACGTGTTGAAAAATTTTACCGATCGGTAACAAAGCATTCTGTCGGATAACTATTGAACATGATGAAAAAAGTTGCCCAGGTGAAAAGATCCAACTCAATGATCCATTTACTAATCCATCAGCACAATCAATTTTTGGTGTGCGTTACATTGAGTTTTACCGTAAAATCTGTCACCCCAAAAGTCGTTTCCCAGCAGTAATTAATAAAACGATCGAAGAGTAAAACGATGCATGGTTTTGGTTGTGGGCTCTTGTACTATTACAACTTTCGATTTTAAGCATTATTTCATGATGTAGTTCTGAGAAACATTCGCTAACAAACCTTAAGAGTTAAACTCCATTTTTCTCATTACTAACAACGTCTAAATCACTAACAAAACATTTTTCTGTATTACAACATGAAACATTTAGCTCAAGTTGCACAATTTTCTGAAAGCTGGAGCGACTTCGCTACGATTTTCCGTAGCAGATCGCTACGACCGCTAAGGGCTGCTACGAGGGGCTACAAGACGCTACAAGAGGCACTTCGCAAGCAATGATTTAGAAAATCACGCTAAAAAAGTTGCAAACATAAATCATGTTTTGTCTTTAGTAATGTTGATGTACCTATGTACAGAAAGTACTGGCGTTATTATAGTTTATCAACATTTAAACAGTTTAATCAAGAGTTTAGGGTAACCTATTGACCTGAACTGAGATTAAATATTGAATTTATAGTGTCATGGTCACAATATATACATTGGTTTATGGGTCATCGTTGCGGGTCAATCATTAGTGCGACGGGATGACAAGCAAGTACACAAGCATCTGTATAATTCAGGTATTCCATACAATACCTAGGCAATATATAGAATACCTGGAGCGTCCAGGCAATGTATGAAATATTATGAATATTAGTGTCCATTACATACTTTACCTAGGTAATGAATACAATTCCTAGAGGTCCACAAGTCCACCGGCAATGTGTAAAATAAATAGATTTTGGTCTATATTTATCAATGTTAACCGGTCTACCTATGAAATAACGGGCAAATGAAACAATCATGTTCTGATATAAATATTGTTATTTGGAGTATTTACAGGGAATATCAACTTATGTTTTTGACCAACAATCATAAAATCATAATGCTTCAATAACCAGTAATCTCGGGGTGACTTCTTTTCGGTTGTTTTTGCGGTTTTTATTTCTTCTAACAATTGTTCATACCGTTGACTGTCAATAAAGTGTGAATTTAAGTATTTGCTGCTTCTCTTTTAATTCGCAATTTTGAACAAAATCTTTCTCTCAGTTCAGATATTAGTTGATCGGCCGCCATCCCGATAAACTTTTATTTGATAACGTATTATTTGACAAACAATTAATTTTACATTCAAGTCATCTCGTAAAACAACATTTGAAATAAAAACGTTTGACATAATGCACTAAACAATTTCCTTAAAATTAAGCTGTTAAATAGACAAAAGGGTTTATTTATTTTTATTAATAAAACAACAAAATCTTTAAAACTTTAAAACAAGAGCGAGCGAAGCGAAATTACACACTCTACACAGTACATATTATACATTTGCAGATGTGTGTGAATGCGCAGTCCACTGTATATGTGTGTATGTGAGCTCGGGACTTGGGGCACCCCAAATTGGACAGCTTAGGTTCGAAATGGATTCCCTTCGAGTTTGGTTACTTTAAACCCTGCAAAGAGCTGTGGATTGGAACTTACCTTGGAATTTACCTTGGACTCTAGGTGAATTTGTACCTTGAAATGGATCGAAATTACACAAAAAAAATGGTACTACAAATCACGCCGTCACAAAATGTACAGTGCTTCCCCGCCATGTCACTGTAGGCATTTTGCAGTTTGACATTATAACTATTTATATAGACATTTTGAACCGTTAGGTAAGTCAGCCGTCAGATATGTTAAACTTTCAATTTTAGATTCTAAGACGTTACCGTCATGATCACTTTGTTACTGGTTTAGAAGGTTCATTATAAAATTATATTTAAGTTAAACGTAATTTTGCCAAGAGTATTAAATGATTAAACAGATCATGCGAAATATTTGTAAAGAGAAGCATTTGCCAAATGAATTTGAGAGTGAGTGTTTATAAAATAAAACATTTTCGGAATAAGTTGTTTGTGAAATAAATTGTACATTAAATAAATCATGATCTGTCGAATGACCGATTTGGTCCAGACGCCATTGTTTAACTATTGTATCTACTTCGTGGACAAATCATGGGAAATGAACGTTGATTGTAAACTAAAATGTTGTCAAAGAAGTTTTGGTGCACCATTAGTGAACCACCCTACTACCTACCTATCTACTAAGTTGGTACTAGCCAACGTCTTTTTTAATGGGTAAGGCCTATGTAGTTTTTGTCAAACAATAATACTAACTAACCCAACCTAACAAAAGTTTAGAAAAAAAAATGCATACCGAAGAAAAGTCGAATGGATTTTGAAGCTTTACGTCTATGGATGGAAAGAAGTGAATACTGGTGAATTATTAATGCTATAAGGAATACAGTTTCTAAATAAATTGGAATGAAAACAAGAGTTTCATTTTTAGGCCACAATTATATTTCTACGCAGGTAGTTTCTTTTCTAATCTATACATATAATAAATCTGTATAATTCACGTGTCGTTTCTGTACATTGAAACTACACTGACCTGCAAAAATAAGTATAACACTTTTAAAATTTCAATTTTTCCTAAACTAAAGAAGTTAGAGTTTTAAAATAAAAAAGGTTATAAAGCAATTTTTATCAGCTTTCTTTGAAACAATAGACAACATTAAACTATTTTTCGACTGCTTTTTGTTTCGAAAGTACATCTTGTGTACTTAAAAAGTTATTGCAATTTTAAAAGTGTGATACTTATTTTTGCAGTCAGTATTTAGAAAAAAAATAGTAGGGGTGTTATAGGATCACTTACATAACCCATTTCGACCATTTTTAGAATGTTTGTCTGTATGTCTGTGCGGGGTTTTTTGTTACAGCATCATCATCTGCCTAGCCTTTTCCCAACTATGTTGGGGCCGGCTTCCAGTCTAACCGGATGCAGCTGAAATACCAGTATTTTACATGGAGCGACTGGCTATCTGACCTAAACAACCCAGTTAGTACTGGGTGCGTTATACGGTACCCCTTGGTAAGACTGGTTGACAGACTTCAGGCCACTGGCTTCCTGTTACGACTATCAAAGAACTACAAATGACAGCCGGGACCAAGGGCTTTACGTACTTTTTGACGCACGGAGGAAACTCGGTATGTAACGAATTAGCGGTCACCCATCCACAGACCGACCTACGTAAGCGTGGTTTAACCTTGAAGATCGACCTGAGTGGCTGTTATTATTAACCAACGAGAAATATAAATACTATACTTCTATATATTCTCTCGCAGTCAATGGTAAAAAATAGAGTACACAACTCGTGAAAAAAAAAATCATCTCGTCGACTACTCCAAAGACTTCAACAGCAATACACATACAGCCATTTTTAACGCTTTAAGCAACCAAAACATCGATCCCTCATACATACATCTACTACGCAATATATACAGAAATAGTACAGCCGAAATAACATTACAAACCACAGGTCCAAAATTCAAAATAGAGAAAGGAGTCAAACAGGGCAATCCGCTATCTCCTAAACTGTTTACCAGTACCCTCGAAGAAATCTTAAGGAAGTTGACAGCTGATTGGAGGGAAAGAGGCATTGTTCTCGGCGACATGACCCTGGCAAATCTACGTTTCGCCGACGACATTGTTCTCTTTGTATCCTCAGCTTATGCTTCAAAATCTAAGCGATGCAAGCCTTGAGGATGGACTGAAGATGAATGAAATGAAATGTCGAAGACCAAAGTTATGTGCAATGAAAGACCTAAACTAATAAAAGTAGACGGGGAGACAATACAACATGTCCAGGAATACCTGTACTTGAGGCAAGTAGTCTCTTTCCAGGCGAAGCAATACAAAGAAGTCGCAAGACGAACAGAAAACGCCTGGAAGAGCTACTGGTCCACGAAGGAACTATTTAAGGATGAGTTGCCTATGGCACTGAAACGCAAACTTATGGATGTTTGTGTTTTCTCCCCGTCTTAACCTATGGTGCACAGACTTGGTCTTTGACTAACATTCAGTAGTCCAAACTCAAGGTTTGCCAACGAGTAATGGAGCGCAGTACACTAGGTGTTAAATGAACGGATCCTGTTCGAAACAATCTAGCGCTTAGGGATCATTGTTTTCTTTTTCTTGTTACTAGTTTTTAATATGTTCCTTGTATCTATCTATATCCTTGATATTTTTTTTTTTTGCGAACTGAATAAAAATTTTATTTATTTATTTCTCTTAAACGTTCTAAAAAAAGACCGCGATATCATAATAATAAGTCTATCTTTTAAGGTTGACTCACACTCTCTCTCTTATGTGACGCAGACGAAGTTGCGCGGGTCAGCTAGTAATATATAAAAATCCGTGTCACTATGTTCATACACGCTAATCCCCGAAACCATTCAACCGTGTGGAGTAGTCGTGGTCGGGTACGACACACGATATAAATATAAATGGTGTCAGCACTGAACGTACCTAGTTGAAAGATAACACTCTGATGTGCAGGCCTACCTACCTACTACCACGGATAATATAATACTTCGTCTACTACCTACCTATAGTGTACACTCAAGTCGCCACTTTGAGTCCACTTTGAGACAGTAGAGGGCGAGCCTATTGATAATTATCAACCGAGCACAAATTCAGGTTCCGTTTTGCTAGGTGTTGAGAATTTCCTCATGGAAAACACAATAACATTGCACGATCTGGGTATCGAACTAAGGACCTGCTCAGTTGGCACTAGACCACCGACGAGGTACTATTACGAATTTATTTGCATAACAGGAATCACGACTGGCACCATCTATTACGTCACACACGAACTACGCATCACAACGACATCTACCTACGCACGACAACACTGTCAGGACAAAAGGTAAAGTATTTTCAACAGAGAATTAAGGACCTTTACAGTGAATTCAAAACACTAGCAACGTTAGAAAGCTATAATTAAATAATACTTGATATCATATCGTAGATAATATCATGTATTATTTAATTATAGCTATCAACAAGTTCAGGATGTAAACTGATGCTTTGTTTTATTAAACCCGTCCTAAATACGACCAAAGTGTTAGGACAAACTACCTCTTTCTTCTTTATCGTGTGGTTAGTGCCTAACCTAGTGTCAGAGTTTTATGCCGCAAGTAGGTTTCTGACTTAGCCTTACATGCCGTCAAGAAATATCTCTCAGGCATGCTGGTTACCTCATGATGTTTTCCTTCAGTGATATTTTATACAATACGCACATGAATCCGAAAATCAGAGGTGCGTGCCTTGATTTCGAACTCGATAACTTGGCAGTCCGACGTTCACACCACTAGGCTATCACTGCTATGCGAGTTACTTACTGCAAGAATGTGATAGTTATAATCAAAGAGCGATTAAAATATTCATGGCTCTCTAGGCCACGTTATTAATACCTAGTATACCTACGTAATGTCCAAATGACAGACAGAATGCCTAAAGAAGAAGGGGGCATTTTGAATGGACCCTGGGCCCAGCGTCGTCACCGTTTTATCTTATTGCTTATTGAGAATTATGTGTACCTTTTGGCCAAATAAACTAAACTAATTATCTTAAACTAGCAACCCGCCCCAGCTACGCGTGGGTGCAAACCTTGCTCTTGAATCACTCTATCTATTGCTGAAAACTGCATAAAAATCCGTTGAGTAGTTTAAACGATCTAAGCGTACAAACAGCGGGAGCGACTTTGTTATAAGTACTATGTAAAGATATTCTAAAAAATAAACTGTTAAGGAATCTGTATAAAGCAATTCGTATCTTACATAATTATGGCGATCGTACTTTGTGACTGCGTTATATATTTAAACTATGCAACGGATTTAAATGCCATTTCCACCACCATGAAACATGCTTAATATGTTACCGACCAAACTAGATTTCAGGCCAAACTACGTTTATCGTGGCAGGATATACTAACCCAAAGAGATTTATAAAGTCTTATATATATGAATGTCTTTAGTGCAGTACTATTTACTTGATTTTAACGGAACATTATCAGAATAATGAGAGATTACAATGACAGTTACTGATTGAATCCAAATTACAATCATTATTAGACTTGAGTTTAGAGCCAATGGATTTGTGCGTGATCACCGGGTGACAGCCCCATCAAAAATCCGCTGTCACCGCCCATGACATTCACAAAATCACAACTCCATTCGGTGTTAACCGCTCTAAAATCAATCTTAAACCACAGAATACAAATAATCGATCACAACGTTTAAAAAGTGTTGTAATAAATCAACTAAATCATCGCGCGCCGTTATTTAAATATATATTATAGAATTTACGAATAGAATAGTATTAAAGCCTCTTTGATAATCTGCTACAGCTGAAAAGACATAACTTGTCGATGTTTTCGTACGTTTGTTTTTTCTAGTCTGTCACTGTTAAACCTGTCATCCTAATACATTTTCTTCAGATATTATATTTACTTTTATTCCTATTAGAAGCCTCTCATCGTTTCTGCAAACGCTTCACCGCAAAGGCAATACTCTGCTACAGGTTATGTGCTAGCGGAAAAGTGGAAATGTGCGAAAAAGTGGAAAAATTTAAGTACAAAGGTACAAATTGCACCACTTCAAGGCAAGAATAACTGGGATACCTGGAAATATAAAATATCCATCCTGCTTAGGAGCATACCAGATGCATTGGATATAGTAGAAGGAAAATGTACGAGACCAGTGTTGCCAGCAGGTGGAGGAGACGCAGAAGTTACTGCATTTAGAACGAAACTAGCGCGTTTTATACAGGCAGAGAATAATGCTATGATCCTGCTTTCAACAAATTTGAACGAAGATGCCGTTAGAAAAGTAATGTCATTTACATGTCCAAGAGAAGTATGGCTAGAACTACATCGGTTATTTGACGGAGATAATGAGAATCGAGCTTATAATCTCTGCCTAGATTTCTTCGGATTTAAACTATATACTTCTGATGATATGGCCACACATATTTGCAAATTGAAGACTCTCTGGTGTCAGTTGAATAGAGAGATTGGTAAAGATAATCCCAATATGAAACTACCAGAAATATTCCTCATTTGTAAAATTCTGGATACATTAGATCAGAAATACTTCGAATTTAAATCAAGTTGGTTGTTGTTAGCCAAAGAACAAAGGACAGTCGAAGGATTAACAAGTAACCTTTGCGCTCATGAGAAGTCACTTCAAAAGAAAAATGGTGAATCGAGTGAAGAGGTATTAGTGACGAGTACGACACAGAATAGCACCATTCGTAAAGGAAAGAAGAATAAGGATAAGCATATGAGATGCAATTACTGCCATGAGATGGGACATCGAGTAAGATCCTGCCAGAAGTGGATGAAAGATGGTAGCCCGCCTAAAGACAGTAATAACAAGCAATCTTCAAGTCAAAGGGCGAATATGGCTATTATGAGTGTGGATGTCATGGCATTCGTAGCGCAAGATAAAGAATCATGGTACGTGGACAATGGCGCGACTAGTCACGTGACCAACAGGAGTGACCTGTTCCAAACATTCCAACAGTTTGACGAGATCCAAGGTGTTACTACAGCGAATGGTAACATTGTTCAAGCAAGAGGCAAAGGAACAATATATTTGGAAGCAGATGTCAAAGGGAATATTGTGAACATAGCACTCACGGACGTTTGGTATATACCAGAGATCCAGCGAAGTCTGTATTCAGTGTTAGCTATGCATGACAAACAGAGGAATAGTAAGTTCGTCTCAACCCCGGAAACTTGCGAAGTAATTTTGAATGAGGAAGTAGCAGTTGTTGGCAAACGTAACCACGGTGGAGGGCTTTTTAAGTTGAAAGTTCGCAACGTCTTGCCACCGGTACCTGTACTTGCTACTACAACAACTGATTTGATGCAGCTCTACCATGAAAGATTAGCGCATCAAAACAAAAGGCACGTTAAGGAAGTCATCCAAAGAGAGTTAGGATTGACACTTCCTATAAATAAAGAATCGTGTGAAGCTTGTATCTACGGAAAGATGCATAGACTGAAATTTGGCATACGAGAAAGATCTACACAGCCAGGAGAAATTATTCATTCAGATGTTTGCGGTCCTTTACCAATGAGTTTTTCAAAATACCGTTATTATGTACTGTTTAAAGACGATTTTTCCGGATACTGCATGGTTTATTGCATGAGAAACAAAAGCGAAGTCAAAGACAAATTGACCATAATGCTACAAGAAGCGACGGTCACTGGACATGTAATCAAAACACTGCTGAGTGATAACGGAACTGAGTTTGACAACAAGGAAGTTAGAGATATTTTGAACAAAAAAGGAATTAAGCAACGTCTTGTTATGCCGTACACGCCAAAGCAGAATGGCTGTAGCGAGCGCCAAAACAGGACATTAGTAGAAACCGCAAGAACATTGATGAATGCTCAGAGAGAACTGCCAAAAGCATTGTGGGCGGAACTTATTATGACAGCTGCTTATATTTTAAACCGAACAGGTGCTACTAGAGAGAAAGACAAGTCACCTCATGAGTTATGGTTTGGGAAGAAGCCTAATATAAAGCATCTTAGAATCATTGGAAGTACGTGTTATGCCCATGTTCCGAAAAATAAAAGAAAAAAATTGGATAAGAAAGCAACTAAAGGCATCCTCATAGGATACGAGAATGATGACGGTTATCGTATCTGGTATGAAACGCAGTATAAAGTTGACAATCTGATCCGATCTAGAGATGTTATCTTCGAAGAGACACCCATTCCAGGGATTGAAGCTAAAGCTTCAGAAATTGTTGCTAAATCTGATCCAAAACCGATTGAGAAAGAGTGGACCGTGTCATACGATACAGTTCCTGAAAATACAATTCAACAGCATTCGCAAATCGACAATCCCTTGAATCAGGAAGCCCAATCTGAACAGAGATCTGTTCTATTAGAGGGAGAATTAGAAGAAGACAGACATATAAGGACGCCTATTGAGACATCAATACAGGAAAAAAAAAGGACATCAAAGACAGTCAGTCCAATTAGAGGGAGAAAGAGAAATAGAGTTTATAGAAGACGAAACCGGATTTTCAGATAGTGAAAATGAAGAACAATTTGAAGATGCCGTTCCTGCCTATGTTGAGATAGAAGAGAGTTTAGAGGAAGACGTTTCGCTACCAGACGTTCCAAGATATAATCTCAGGGACAGAAGTAGTCTTCAACCTCCACGTAAATTGGATGACTATAGTTTATTCGTAGTCGATACTGAAAAAGAACCTTCGACGTATAAGGAAGCAATATCGAGTAGAACAAGAAGAGATAGATGGTTAGAAGCGATGAGCAGTGAAATCGATTCTTTGAAAAGATTACGAGTTTGGGACATGCAGAATCTACCGAGCAATCGAAAAGCTCTGCCATGTAAATGGATTTATAGAGTAAAAACCAACCCTGATGGCACAATAGAAAAGTATAAAGCACGTCTAGTCGTAAAAGGGTTTAAGCAGAAGAAGGGTTTTGACTATAACGAAACGTTCAGCCCAGTAGCGAGGTTAGCAACTATAAGATCTTTGCTCAGCATTGCAGCAAGAGAGAGACTTCATCTTATTCAGTTCGATGTTGCAACAGCTTTCCTCAATGGAAATTTAACGGAAGAGATTTATATGAAACAGCCAGAAGGCTTTGAAGATGGAACATCCAGAGTATGTCGTCTAAAGAAAAGCCTCTCTGGTTTGAAGCAGGCACCACGGTGCTGGAACTACTGTTTTACAGAAATACTCGAATCTTTAGGCTTCAAGACAAGCGACGCTGATCCATGCCTATATACCAAAATCTTAGGAGATAAGAAAATCTTAATAGCACTCTACGTGGACGATGGCTTAGTTGCAGCGAGTGATGAGAACCTTGCAAAGAGTTTCATCAATGACCTAGAAAAGATTTTGACGATTACTAGCAAACCAGTTTCATACTATCTGGGGTTAGAGATAGAACAAATGAAGGACGGCTCGATTTTCATTAAGCAAGAAGCTTATGCAAATAAGGTCTTGGAGAGATTCAATATGAAAGACTGTAACCCAGTATCAACTCCTTTACAGAAAGAAGGAACTATTGAAAAAGGGAAAGCGGACAAAGAGTCACAATCATTTCCCTATAGAGAAGCAGTAGGCTCGCTCGCTTACTTGATGGTGGGCACTCGCCCTGATCTGGCTTATGCTGTAGGATTGGCTTCGAGGAGCTTAGAAAAGCCAACTTCTAGCGACTGGCGTATGGTTAAGCACATAATGAGATATTTGAAAGGCACGTTATCAACAGGAATAATGTATGTTCATGATGCAAATTCTCCTAACCAAATAAAAGCCTACAGTGATGCTGATCATGCTGGATGCTTGAAAACAGGTCGCTCTACCACTGGAGTATTGTGTTTATTTTCAAGAGGGGCAATCTCCTGGATGAGCCAACGACAAGCTTCAGTTGCCATTAGCACTACAGAAGCTGAGCTTGTAGCAGCAAGCGAAGCGGCAAGAGAGCTAATTTGGCTAAAGAGACTGTTCAAAGACTTGAATGGCCAACAAGAAATACCAGTTCTGTTCGTGGACAATGAAGCCGCGGTGAAATTGGCACATAATCCAGAATTTCGCCGTAGGACCAAACACATTCGTGTGAGGCACTTCTTCGTAAGGGAACTTGTGCTTCAAAACGACATCGTAGTCGAGAGGACGAGTTCTGCTACCCAGCTAGCAGACTTCCTTACTAAGGCCCTACCCAGACCCAGACTAAAGGACCTAGTTCAGCAATTGGGTTTGACGGATAAACCAAATGGTCTACTATCAGCTGAGGGAAAGTATTAAAGCCTCTTTGATAATCTGCTACAGCTGAAGAGACATAACTTGTCGATGTTTTCGTACGTTTGTTTTTTCTAGTCTGTCACTGTTAAACCTGCCATCCTAATACATTTTCTTTAGATATTATATTTACTTTTATTCCTATTTGAAGCCTCTCATCGTTTCTGCAAACGCTTCACCGCAAAGGCAATACTCTGCTACAAATAGAATTATTTTCAGTCCATCATATTATTATTCATGAACAAATAGTTCACTTAACATAATTACAAAACTTAGTTGATGGTAATGTTTGAGGTAAGCCTTTGCCCAACAATGCCCCTCCTAGCTATATACGGCCCTATACCACGGTCTTATAAGAAGTAGACATTCAAAGACAACATTCAAAGGACCAAAGTTGCGTTGGAAGGCCTCCCACTAGGTGGACCGATGACCTGGTAAAAGTTGCGGGAATCCGCTGGATGCGAGTCGTACGGGACCGGTCAATGTGGCGACACTTGGGGGAAGCCTATGTCCAGCAGTGGATGTCTTTCGGCTGAAATGATGATGATGAAGAACCAAAACATTATGAAAAATATCGATTTTCTAGCCATGAGATAAAGATTAATAGAGAAGTTTGAAGAAGAAGACATGATGTGCCGGGATAAGGGCCAGAGATTTATAATAACCGATAGTCTAGCTAGCCTCACAGCCTGAGATCCTTAAGCAGCTACAGTTTAAATAAGTTATTAGTCTAGCTAAACCTAGGCTAAAGTAAGTTACAATTGCTGTTTTTCTAAACGAAAAAGTCGAGCGTCTTGCAGCCAGATGCATTAAATACTACGATTGCGACCTCCATCGTAATCGTAATATTTAATGCATCTGGCTGAAATTTATACCAAAAAGTTATAGTAAAAATGCTATCAAATTTTGTCAACAATATTATTATCATTTGACAGGAAAAATAACAAAAAATTAAGAAGTTTTTGCTATTCATGTACATCAAAGAGATTTAAAAGACTTAATATATTTGAATATCTTTGATGTACATAATACAATTTACATTCCACATTTTTGAATAAAATTTTGAAACCGAAAAAATAAACTAAAATGTCGGTGCCGATGGTTAGAACTGCAATGTTCCTATTTGAGGTGGTGGTTGAAAAAGTACAGGGTGTGCATGTGGCAGACACTCGAGGCTTTGTTATAAAATCTGATTTTGCAAACATATTTTCTCTGGAACTTAGAGATCCGAAACAAATGTATATAGTTATGCCAGAACCACTCCCTCTGCCACCCGAGCCAGTGGGAAAAAAGAAAAAGAAACCAAAACCAAAAAAAAACAAAAAAGGAAAGAAGGGTAAAGTAGAGGAACCGCCACCAGAACCATTGATACAATCTGGCCAGTCAGTGTTATTTTCAAGTAGCGCAGAGACATTAATACAAAATATGAAGAACTGCCCTTTGGAACTGTCGTTATGGAGCAAGGAAGATCAATTATTTTTTATTGGCGCAACTACCATACCTTGGGACCCGATATTTTTGGTTTATTTATCAGAGATAGTTAACTGTGGGGATCCTCCTCCCGTGATCTTAAGAGATCAGTATAATATATTTGAAGAAGGTAAAGGGAAAGTGTTAGCGAAAATAGCAATTCAAGTAAAACTGACATTCTTGGGTGACAAGCTTACAACGTCATTTCGAACACTTTCAGAGGATCCTTCTACCAGAAAGTTTCTCTATACTGGAATTAATTCCAAAACGACGTCTTACATGTGTACTATGAAGTCGACAGATGAAGATTTTGAGGCAAATTATAAAAAGATAGAAAACCTATTTACTGTCGATAAGCTAAAGCCAACTAAAATGGTTTATGCCGACTACAAAAATGCTCCTGGAGCTAATCTGGCCTTCTTTAATGAAAAAGACTATTGTTGTATGAGTCATGCGGATAAACCTCCCGAATCGATGTACAAATCACCTGAGACTTGTCCGGACATCGATTTTATTATTGACTACGTAAGAAAGATCATTGTGTCCTGTAATGATAATTTGAGGATGTTAACACCACGGCCAACAATAAGTCCGAGAGTAAAAGCTACAGATATTGATAGACTTTGTTACTGTCGAGAGACAAACTGGCCTGAGGGTTCGTTTGCAGATCGATTTAAGAGTGAAGCAGTAAAGGAACCGTGCCCAATTTGTATCGATACTGGCAAAAAACCCAAAGGATCTTGGGCCGCTACTTTTGACATTGCTAATATCCAAGGCCCATGTGGTAAAGCAGAATGTAAAATAGCGAGAGATATTAGGGCTTACATAGAAAACCTTGTAGAAGAAGACGAAAGAGAATTTATAATAGATGATCTTATAGGGCCTTGTGGAAGCAAAAACTGTACATTGGCTGCGACCATTCAAGATTTTTTGCGGCACGAAGGCTTGTTCTCTCACGGGGCAACGCGCGAAGGTTTGTCTACTCAATGCGCTTGCATCGAAAATATGAGAGCGTCACTGACCAAGAGAGAGTCATGTGAATCAATTTGTAGTAAAGACTGTGAGTATGCATCATCGGGTGGAGGGAGTGTCTGTGAAGGATTAGGGTGCCCGCATAAAAAAACCCGAACCGAAACTGTATAATGTGTATTATTTCACAGTAGAAGATAACTTCAAAAATAAATCTACTAAGGGTTCATCGCCATCTCCTAGGTTCGTGTCAAAAACTTCTGGAACCAGTCAATCTAGCTTTGGGCCTGGTTCAAAAACTTCTGGAAAATCTGATACTAAGTCCGAAATTTGCCATCCTGAATAGGCCACTGCGGTAGATGCGGACCCGATGCCATGCTCTCCATTCGCGTGTAATTTCGACATTGATAATGGGCCTGCGACGTGTGTTGCACCAGTATGTCCCACTCGTCTCGATTTACTTCCCAGTCTTGCGGACAGTGACGCAGAAATACGACTCGACGAAATTCACAACATGTGTTGCGTAAATTCGTGTGACACAGCCACAAAGGTTAAAGATCTTAACGCTGATGGAGTGTCAAGGAAAAAAATAACCAAAGAAATCGATGAAGATGACCCATGCTTCTGCGACTGTGAATGCACATTTAAATTTTCAAAAAACAACTTACTTACTGTGGGTTTGCGGAGGCTACGAGTGACTCGGAGACGACATAGTTACGATATCAGCCAGCGCATATTAAGCAAACTGTATGATAAGAAGTACATCAAAGTTGAAAGTGCATGGCCATTAAGGGAGAAGGTGATAAGGGAAAAAGAATAAATAAATATCGCTGGACATTACACACATCGCCATCTAGTACCACACTAAGCAACGAGGCTTGTGTCGTGGACACCAGATAGTTGATATACTACAATAGATACTTTTTTGTTTGTAAATACAAACTTATTATGCATATAAACATCCATGACTCGGAAACAAATGTCCATGCTCATCACACAAAACATTTGCTCCTACCGGGATTCGAACCCGGAACCCTAAGAACGTAAGGCAGCCTCACTACCGCTGCGCCATTCGGGTCTTCAAAAGAAGAAATCTAAAAAGTCGCAAGGCGCGTTAGCCGCGCTTTATTTTTACATTGATATGTTTCAGTGGTGGCAAAAGTAATTGACAAGTTGAAGACATACCGGGAATGAAAGTAAGACATTTTTTCGTTTTTAAGGAAGATTATTAATAAACGTATTTGTTTGAAAGTACAGACGCCAAGCACATTAAGATACTACAATCTGTCAAAGGAGTATGCCCACTTTTGAGCCTACGCGTTACAGTCCACTGTTTTATTGCAAAAATTACCGTCATTGTATCATAAAACATAAACACGAAAAAAACCAATGCACACCTAGGTATTTGCTTAACTGAGAAAAATGCATTGCATTTATTTATAATTTGCATTCATTTATTTTTTTACAATACATGTCACCCTTTGTCAAACATGACCTCAAACTCAAAGTCATTCGCTTGGTTGTGCTTGCGCCGGTGAGTGTGTTCTGATGCGGTATTCGTAATTTCTGTGATTTTACCAACGACTTTGGCTTGTTTCTGAAATTCTGACGAATCTTGCTCTCACGGACGAACTCGGCCAAGCACGGACTCTGTATCTGCTACTCTGACTGACTACGGCTTGTTTCTAAGGACTACGATATTATCAATCAGCGTGGACAACTGCCTTAATTGTGGTATTGCTACATCTCGTTGCAACATAACGGGTAGACGTCCTTTGCATGAAGAAGCCATATTATCTATTGTACGTCCATGGGTTGCCCGGTTGGTTTATTTTATTTACATTTTAGTAGACAAATCTCTAACTGGAAGGCAAACGATCACAGTCCCCGTTATATTATTTGATGATTAGGTAGATACCTACTACAAAAAATATGAGGTTTCGGTTTAAACACACGTAAAACGTGACTTCAAAAAATACACGAAAATTCCTGTAACTAGTTACAGGAATTTTCGTGTATTTTTTTAATTACAAACCAGCTAAATAAGAATTATCTTTTGATTTAATCGTATCGTTGCTTGTCACTTGATGCATTTTCTGACCTAACTTAGCTATGAATTCAATTTAAAAAATCTCAGAAATGCAATTGCCAATCTATTAGAAATTAAGTCAGATTTACCTGGTGTTGGTAGACACCAATTTTTTTACTGTAAAGGCGCATACCCACTGCGGCGCACGGATACACCACCCACGTGTGTTAACTTCGTTTTGCAAGAAAATGTATGTGATTGTGTCCACTGCAAACCAATTGACGTCATTAGTACATGCGTGCCTTGCTCGAATAAGGCGCTCACATAGCTCAACGGTGCCAACAACGCCATGCACGCTGTGCATGCGATACAGACTATACACGAATATTAACCCGCGGTGGGATACGCACGCTGCAGTTGTATATAATTGTGGGTGTGTACTGTGTACTGCAGTGAAAACGTAGATCCACGTTGTCAAACAAATGAATCTACGTAGCTAAAATGCGTCGCGGTGGGTTTGCGCGAAAGATGTAGGGAAAATGGGCTTTCTCCTTTCTTTAATATATTTTCAACTTTATCACTAAAGCATTAGGTTCAAGGTTGATTTGGAAAATTTGTCAGTTTCGAGTTGCATAATGTGCTGGCGTCTACACATATTAACGCACGTCATAGTATGACATCGAATGTACCTCTATTCGTTCATACCGCAGGCGCACTTGTGCCGCTGCGCTCTTGTTTGCCAAAAAAAATAAGTCTTGTCATGGTCTTGTCGCTCTGTTTAGTGACACCCACAGAGCATCATAATTATATAATGGTGACAACCATTGACAGGTGAGCTTTCTGCAGTTGCTGCTCCTTGGTAGCACCTTTATTTCGTAGCAGCTATGGCAGATGACGTAAATTTACCCAATGAGATTTTACCAATACAGACGTCATACTCATTAAAAAGAAATAAAAACATGCGATATTCGTTCGAACTGACAACAACGCACGCCATTATCTCGTGCTGTCTGTCACTCATATGCAACACACTACTTGTCTCGTTCGTGTAGATGACAAAGCGGCAACAGCGCGGCAGTGATTTAAAATTTATGATTTTCCATTTTAAATAGAAAACAGTACCAACAAATGAAAAGATACGTCCTTCTTGATTTTTACGGCCGGCCCAGTATAAGTATTGCACTTTCTGAACACACAACTTGCCATATTTGTTTATTTTCATACACCAAACTCCCGCTTAAACGTCAGTTCGCGTCGCACAGGACGGACTGAGGTCACACAAGCTGATCAGCTTGTGTTTGTATTGCCACGCTGACGTCGGTAAAACGTATCTACCTCAGTATTTTATTTAACATCATTGGATTTACGTACTAACGTTCAGTGGTCCGTACACCGATTTTTCTTTTTATATGGTTTCACGTTTATACAGTATTTTTGTCGGGGGTTTTTTAGATTTTAAATTTAAAGATTTAATTTCATGTTTTTTGTAGGAACTCCTTATTTTTTTATTTTTTTTTCTTTTATTTTCTGCGTTTTAAGATTCAGGTAATTTGGTGTTTAATCAGGTTTTTTATCCGTCAAAAAGCTAAATAAAAAATAATTCGTTAGGTCCTAGGTACCAGTCATCACCCACTTTCCTCCTCAATCTAGGGCATTGATAAGACAAAAAAAAATATTTTTCAAGTTTTCATTTTCATTTGGTTAGTTAATATTCCTCATTCCCTTTCAATATAGTGTACGTTATTCTACTAGTCAAGCCCTTTTATTTGACACTCAACACCCCTAATGAGGGAGTTGTGAAAAAAAAATGTAATGCGCCATTTTGTGGTGGCGGCCATCTTGGATTTGAAATTTATCATAGTGTGTAGTATTCTTCTAGTTAAGCGATTTCATTTGATACCTACCCATATTGAGGGAGTTGTATAAAAATATTTATGCCATTTTGTGGCAGCGCCATCTTGGACCGCCATTTCACCAAATATAGACAAGAATAAATAAATAAATATAAATATCGCTGGACATTACACACAGCGCCATCTAGTGCCACACTAAGCAACGAGACTTGTGTCGTGAACACCAGATAGTTGATACACTACATAGATACTTTTTTGTTTGTAAATACATACTTATTATACATATAAACATCCATGACTAGGAAACAAATGTCCATGCTCATCACACAAACATTGGCTCCTACCGGGATTCGAACCCGGGACCCTAAGAACGTAAGGTAGCCTCACTACCGCTGCGCCATTCGGGTCGTCAAAGAACACGCCCGACTAATTTACCTTTCAAAAAAAAAAAATGAAAATCGGTTCATCCGTTCGGGACCTACGATGCCACAGACAGACATACAACACACACAGACACGTAAAACTTATAACACCCCGTCGTTTTTTGCGTCGGGGGATCGGCAATAAAAATATTTTGCAACCAGTAGGGACCTTAGTTCTACATAAACGTTAATTCACACAGGCATTACAGATCACAGAGCAGGTTCAGATTCACTTGTTTCTGCACAAAATCGAATCTTGGATTGTCAAAATCAAGGGGAATTCTCCCGGTGAACACATTTAACAGAAAAAGGTTTATTGAGTTAGGTATTCCATTTACCTATCTGTGGTGGCTCTATGGTTGTGTACTTCGTAGGTCTGACCCCAGGCAGGGGCGTTAGTTTGTGCTTTTTATTTAATTCCTACTACTCTCAAAATGGGGAAGAAAACATCGTGAGGAAATCGGCATATTCTAGAACTGAAAATTCGAATACAAATGTGGCATCTACCAACCACACTGCCCTGTCTTGCTTGGTGGATTACAGCTCACTCTCTTATGGATAGTACCACCCGGTGTACCAGCAGTACAGAAAATAATGTACCCAACATGTAGACTGATTTAGCTGTATTATTCATTGAAATTAGTGCCGAAATGAAAGAAGAACAAAAGCCAAAGAGTTTCTCGCTTCTATGGCGATGATGCACTGCAAACGAAGAGGCATTTTCGTTCTCACGAAGGTAAATGCAGCTATTACCGATCCTAAAACGTGAAGTTGTAGATAAACCAATCAGCTTTCCGCATCCAGCCAAGATGGTTGGATCACCAGCCACCATGTAGGGGCGTACCACACTTCGCTTGCCCGGACACGATCTCCACTCCAGGACTCGTTTGCTTTAATGGCCATCGGAAGGAAAATAAGAACTTGCTACTTGTTTTTTTTTTTTTTGTTCCATTCTATTGTATTTATAAATATTTGTTATGTGTTGTACGATTATTTTATTTTTAGTTTTCTATTTTGTATGCACGTCATGTCCTTGCGACAAATAAATATTTTTTCAAACACTTCCTCGGAAACTGGTTCTTAACGCACTATGATTAGGTTCAACATGCAATGTATTTCACACGCGTGCGATTTTTTTCATTTTCCAACACGTGTGCGGGAATGAAAAATTCTCCTTCAACCTGGCGAATGCAAAGCGCGGAAAAAAGAAAAGAAAATCATAGTTTCCCAATAATTCATGACAAAAATATTTGTCGTTCTTTTATTTAATTTCTTCAAAAGTGTATTAAAAAAAGTCGTTTGATACACGTGGACATTTGTTATTGCAGTTCTCGGCTCAAAAACACCCTCGCCTACGGCTCGGGAGTTAATTCCGCCTCGAATGCAATAACAAACTTTCTCCACTTGTTTCAAAATGTACTATTTCTATCTTTCTTTCACTGGAGTAGATTTAAGAATAGTGTGGAGTTGCGAATTAACTTTATATCCTTCAGCAGCTGCACCTGCTGCAAGCTGTAACACCCACAGAATGCATTTATTTTTGTTTAGTTTTCAAGATATCTGGTGGATAAGTACCTGCCTGTTAAAGCCAGTAAATATGTCTCAACGCTTTTGCAAACCTTTCTTCATTACCTATAGGTACTTTATTTTAGTAAAAATAAAATTGTTTATTATCTAATTTACAAGTACGTTTTGTTAACACGTTGGAATACATGATATGATGTGATTAGACATACACAATTATTTAATTAAGTAATCAATACTTTTCAATTCATCAAGTAACCAAATTCTACCTCTCTATTTTTTTAGACCAGGCCAAACTGGAAGCCGGGCGCTGTAAACGCAATCTTGGTGGTACAGGGCACAGAGAGAGGGCGAGGACAGCTTGAAAAAGAAAAAGCGAGCCATGATGCAGCGCAAGAAGAAAATCTAAATTAAGCCTGCAATGATCGTCTCAAAACGTAACGGAGTGTACACCGTTTTCGAGAAGTTCTCTAAAGAACGACCTCCTATTTCAATATCCGTACGATGAAAAACCACCACTTATGTATACAATAGGAAAGACAGCAGAAGAGGTTCGCAATATTCAGAGGCAACGTGATAGGAAAGAACGTAGAGAGACAAGGAGAAAGAGTAGATTATTGTAGTCTTCATTCAGGGACAGGTGTCAAGAGATTTGTTTAAAGGCGAACAATCAAGCGATAGGGGTACTGCCTTTACCAGATCCAAACTCACCGGATTGCGCCGATAAACCTATAAATGTAGAGCCCCCGATTGTAGACTTCTGCTAGTGCTCTGATGACGCTAGTACCATTGAGTCCAGCGATACAGATAATGATGAGTGGGTCATAGAATTCACCGCACCTTCAGTAAGATGGGATCCTAAATCTAAACATCCACACTTACTGCACGAGAGTGAAACTCAGTACACATATTTAGCTTATGAAGTAAAAGAAGTCGATAAGAGTGGTAACCAAGTGCCGAGGTTCTTCAAGGGTCCCGAAGGTAAACAAGAATCTAGCGATTTAGGTAGATTCTGGTTTATGTTTAATAATGCCAAGTCTTATATATGGTTATATAGGACCGGATGAACGGTGAGTACCACAGAGCTTTACAGGACCTGACGGAATGATATATTCATCAGATGAAGGACGCCCTTGGGCGGGTGTGGAAAATTGGTATAGAATAGAAAGATATGTAGACAAGGTTGGTAAGTGGGCATTCTATTGTAAGAAGTTAGCACCTGGAAGTCCGGCATCACATACGAAGTCAACAGATGGCAAGAAAGGGGCCAAAGTTGTTCAGAAGGTGAGCCCGACTAAAGCGAAGACTGGTGATTGCAAAGCCAAAAAAGATGCCGCGATTGCAAAGAAAGAAGCTCAAACAGTAACAATGCAAGCCCGCGTATTGAGTAAGATGCCATCATTTTCGATAGGTCTTATGGATTCGGAACATCAACTACTTTGTCGGGTGCTGATTCAGACCTAATAGCTAAATTGAATATAGATGATGATGGTAACCTATAACTCGCATAATTTATTATTTTTTTAAGTTTTTGTAAATCCAATTACAAGACTTATGTATCAGATGTGAACCTACCCGTAACCCTTAATTTTTTAATGTTTTAAGCTTATTTTTTGTTTCTGTTTTAAATACCTAAATAAGTTATTAAATGCACAAGCATGTTTCTTTGTAGTTTTCGTTCATCAGTTGGCTTCATCTGCCTCGGCTTCTACCGCTACGGCTTCTTTACCGCCGTCTATAGATACAAATTAATTATCTAACTCACCGCATATTTCATGTTCAGTACGATCACTAAGACCGCTTTCCAGAGCTAGGTCGAATGAGCTCTCTAAATTCTTACGATCTATCTCTTGGACTATAGCATCCTAATTGAATCTGTGACTTGGCGACAAATTGCGACTAATCGGCGACAAAATATGGGAGAAAACAGATCTTCGCTAGGTGCCCTAGTTTTTGATATATAAATGTGGCCAAACTGGGGAGACTCTCCAGATCGGCCATCTATAAACCCTTGTATCTTTTGAACCAGTGACCGACAAATTCTGATATTTGGCGACAAATTTCGACTAATTAGTGACAATTTTTTTGTGTTATCAAAATTAAAATCCCTGATGGTGGCCAAGCTAATGTCACACTAGGTACATAACCACCAAAGTTGTAAAAACTCGTTGTTTTTCGACAAGCAAGCTATAGGTACTAATTAAACCAAAATTGTGCAGTTCAGGCTCATGTATGAGCAAACAGACACTTACCAGACTTACAAAAACTGTAAAACTAAAAGCAGGCTATTCTTAACCTACCCAACGCACTAAAAATGTTCGCCTTATGGTTATTTGTAGGTAATACGTACATTACGGCTGGACGACTGGACACCATATTTACCACGCTCCACTTCGTTGGTGTGTCAGTGAAGCAGTAATATTTAGTTCCGTTCAGCTTATTTCACGTTCCTTAGTACAAAAAAAAACTATTCTTTTAAAAGCACTGTGTAAGGTCCCTTTTCAGGTCCATCTTATCTTAATCCCATACTATTGCTCAATTCATCAACTCAATTTTCCAAAAGCCCCTTTGGATCTAAGAGTCAAGATATTTTACTACATCGGACACGTCATTTGGACACGCTTTCAAGACTAAACGAAGCCGAAAGTTCTCCCCGTCATCGCGTTCTAATTTTTTTTTAAACATTTTTCATTCAACAGGTTCTTATCGCACTACGATTAGGTACAACATAGAATGTATATCAAACGCGTGAGTTTTTTTCATTTTCCCGCACGTGTGCGGAAAAAAAATCCACAGGTAACGTATACATAAACGAAGTTCAAAGCGTTTCAATGCCTATGGTTGTGTAATAAAACCACTGTAACTCCAATCAACTCTTGAGTTTATTCCATAAATTACTACACAGTATAAACAAAATACAATAATTATAACATTTATCGGATATCGGGCATAGATTCGACTATTAGTCTTAACACCACAATTTCTTTCAACGAACTGACCTCTCTCGGCCGAGTGCCATGCTTTATAAACTACCCCTTCCTGCTTCACGTTGACGGTTAGGCAGTGTTGCCATTTCTCAAAAATATAAAACGAATTATTAAAATCTTTAAAAGCCTACATAATATTAGTTTAAATAGATCACAGCAGATCTTATTAATTAATACATATTTGAAAATCATGACATTCGGCCATCCGACACAGTGTGGCCTCCTGGCACACACACACACACACCAATCATAGAAATAAAATCATGACATTCTTAAATGTTAAAAATGAAGAGAGAAAAAACAAATACAAACCAAGTAAAACATTTCTATACATTACAAATATACATAAAACTTTAAAACTTGACAACATATTTAACTAGAGCTTGTACCTTTAAAGAAAATAGTTTGCAATAAAATACACAGTAACAAAGTACAGTACAAATAGACAGTAAGGAAATATTTTAAGTTAGCTTTACTCAGTGACTTTTGCCAGCATCCTCAGAGCTACTGACGTCGGAGCTATGCAGTTCCAAAGTGTACCCATCCATGGGCGGATTCTATCAGCTGCAATAACAGTTTCATACGGTTTGCCATTCTTAGTAAAACCAGGGGCATTTGTAATTCTACAAATAATGGTCATTGCCTACTAGAACTTCAGTGATCTTCTATGGACCCACAAACTTCGACAGAGGCTTTGTACTTTTCTTATCATTATCAAAATTAAGTTTTTCAACTTATGGCAACTCTAAATTAGTACTTAGACTGTTATCGGCGCAAAGCTTGTTTGACAAAATCTCGTGTAATTTAATCCCAAACATAACCTCTGTCGCAGTTTTCCGTGTCGAGGTATTAACAGGACTTCTATCTAAAGAACAAACTCTTTTAATATGTTTGGACTAATTAGAATAAAATGTGCATGTTGTGGTGTTCTGCGTACACTAGTTAGGGTTTAGAGTAAAACCACCAATAATCAGTGTGGTGTCTTTGTTCAGGGTTGTACAAATAAAACACTGTTTCCAATATTACGGCGTTAGACGTGCTGTCGCTACGACCGTTCAGACTAGACAGAGCTCGGTACATTGGCCCGCGCTCCCTCTAGCGTGCATCCCCACCACAGCACGCATAACTCATTTATTAAACACCACATCTCTTCTTTACAAAATATAAAGAAATAATAATAAGATATTTTATCTTATTTTTCCTATCTGAATGATTGATTGATTTTGGTTCTTTTGTTTTTAATATTCATTTTATTGGTTGTTATTGTTATTTTATTTCTGAATGATTTATGACTTTTGTTTGATTGCCATCACTCACTGATGATTTTAATATGAATTATTTGAATTACGCATGTTCATCTTTTCATCACTTTTTTTTTTTTTTTTTTTTTTTAATGTTCGTTAACACTAACAAAATTCACTTATCCTAAGATACATTAACATACTAAAACAAAGACTTTTTGTTAGGCTAGCAGTTCGCCTTTCAAAGCTTACAAAAGATTAAACTGCTAATAACATATTAACACACAATAATATGGGTCTTTATTGACAAATGTGCAAATTGTTTAGTTAATTATAATTCACTGCTTTTGTTTGCTTGTTTGTATAATTTGTAACTTGTGTTTTAATAAATTGATTTATTTATTTATTTGCTTATAAAATAAATGGCTGATTTAATCTTAACTTATTTGCTCATAATCAAGTTATAATAAATTTTGAACTTCTCGAGTGGTTTAAATGAGGTTATTTTTTCCAGTTCGTCTTATTTATTATTTTCTTTGATTCCCAATGAAATGGAACTCATTTATAACTGACAAGTAGAAGAATTGTTCCATAAAACCATAAAATGAAATAGTGATTTTAATTTAATATCTTTGAATTTTTAGTTTTGATGGATTGATGATGTTTATTTTGCAAGTAGGTTTTTATAAACACTTTAGCACGGCATTTTATTAAACTAGATGGAGCCGGTGTTTCGTACCTGACTACTCTGAGAAGAAACAGCCGAAACAAACTCAGAGGTCATAGTCTCTTTTAACTACACTACAGACATTGCTCAATTCACACGAGGACTATGCATATTAGTGTCTGATATGGTATTTTGAAGAAAGAACCACACAGTTTTGAGTGGACCTGTCCAGTCAGTGCAAGCATTTGTCAATTATCGTGTAGCTCGGCTTAACTCAATTTGTAATATTGACTTGAGACCCACTTTTACTCGAGAATTAAATAAATGACCCAAGATGTAGGCTCTTTGGCTTTGGTTTTCTTGTTTGGGCTTCTCTAATTTGACTGTGCTTGTTGTTTTGCAAGATTAGCACTCAAATGTATTGAGAAAGAAGAAACTGTGGTTATTTTAAATTTTGTTACTGTTGTGCAATTTAGTACTCGGCTGCTAAATATTAGCATTTTATTATGTCACAATTTTGAGAGTCCACACTCACATTTAGCTTGATGTCAGCACTATTTTCTTCCCTAATAGTATTTTCACTGCTGACTATTTATGTATCAGCACATACACATATATATATTTTCCACACACATTTACATATATATTTTTCGACACAGATGTCTATGTATATGCATAAATATTATACATATACACAATCATCTATGTATTTCTTTTTTCTCTTGTTCTGCAGTACTTTTAGTAATACCATTGAAACTACATTTTATGCAATCTGCATTGATTGCAGGGCCGGGACTAGTATCACCTTTGTGATTTTTGGTGCCATATTTAGGCATTTTATCACCTTTGTGATTTTTGCTGCCTCATTTAGGCACTTTATCACCTTTGTGATTTTTTGCTGCCACATTTAGGCACTTTATCACCTTTGTGATTTTTTGCTGCCTCATTTAGGCACTTTATCACCTTTGTGATTTTTGCTGCCACATTTAGGCATTTTATCACCTTTGTGATTTTTGGTGCCATATTTAGGCATTTTATCACCTTTATGATTTTTGCTGCCACATTTAGGCATTTTATCACCTTTGTGATTTTTGCTGCCACATTTAGGCATTTAATCACCTTTGTGATTTTTTGCTGCCACATTTAGGCATTTTATCACCTTTGTGATTTTTTACTTTGTAGCATATTTTATGTGATTTGTATTATTTGCAGGCTTCAACCACTGACAGTCGTTTTGTTATATGTTAACCTCTCTATAGTGAGATATTTGGTTGCATGTCAATTTTATTAAGGCGGGTACTTGTTGCCTTTGTATTCTGACCATCGTGGAACTTGTTTAACGGCCTTTTTACGGTTTTAGATTACTCCTGTTATGGTTTTATATTATTGTTGTATCACGAGAATCAATATATTCTTAAACCAGTTGAACGATAGCAAACATTTAAAACTTGTCTCGTCGAATTCGTATTAGGTTAAATTATTTTCTTCAAGACGTTAGTGCTCCTTAAGTATTTTTTTTTCCAAAAGAATCCTACAGGTACCAAGTTTTAACCATGCACTGGTCGTATCCAGCCAATAGCAAAGAGTTCTGTGGGTACCGATAACGTGGCACTTAAATAAACTGTAGTTTGAAAGTTTCACCAAGGGTTCTATTATAAGTGCCTGTCAAGTGTAAACTAAGCAATACGGCCACTTGAAATGATACACGTCGGAGCTAGGGAATATACGATAGGTACTTGCCTCGTATTTATTCCTTAATTTGTTTTTGATGACATCACAAAATGCATTTCGTCAAAAATTATCATTAGCCCTAATGGATTTCATGACACTTGTTCAGTTTTAACAATAGGTGAGGTAATAATTACCTCCATTGCTTCGAAATTATCAAAGGGGTACTTGGTTAAAACTGGAATTTACGAGGAATGTTTTCGTAGGGCACGTTAGTTTTTGGTCAAAATTTTCATGTTTTGATCGAAAATAATTTTTGATTAAATTATAGAAATTGATCTAGGCAAATTTTTTATTTTTTTATTATTTTTTGTTTTTCTGAATTTCTTTCGAAATATATATATTTTTTTTGTAGGTGCGACGTATTTCATCTTTTTTTTTTTTTTTTTTATATAATATTTTATTATTAATGTCGAATCAAACAACTAAATTTCGTAACTACGTTCCGACATTCAGTCGTTTGAGTAAGTGGCGTAAGTACTAGTTTCATCGATCCATGCTGCACAATCACATTCCTCAGCTTATCGCAGATGATCGCATATGCGATATTATTTATGTAACAATACCTATCTCATATATTAATAACAAATTGTGGATCGAAATATAACACAATGAACAGTATTCGACTAACTTAGCTAACAGTTAATGAATTAAATACTGATTTGTATTGTACGTAATAATGTATTTTAGAATGATTACATGCTTCATAGAACAGAATGGAATATTCATGTACTGAACAGTAGTTTTTTTTTTTTCATGTTTGGTGCCATGGTATAAGTTGTTTGTTTTCCTGAGTACAATCACGTGTTTACATAATAATATCGGTTTATGTACACCATACAAGTAACATTTTACACAGGGTGATAAAATGGGCGGTCTTATCACTAAAAGCGATCTTTTCAAGACTTATGTAATTATTTAGTTAAATAGTAACCAAATAAACAAAATTACGGAAATAAAAAAAACAAATCACGATTAATACTAAATTTTGCAGGTCCCCTTATTATGTCCTTGGGACTTGGTTAAACATAACTAGCGAAATGTTGAAATATGCACATTTAACAACACTAGTTGACTCGCCAGCGTACCACCGTACGCTGGCGAGCACAGGCCGACAGTTTGACAACGACTCACTTTTAGTTTAGACCCGTGTTCGCCTGGTTGGTGATTGTTTTGTTATTGTGCTTTCGTGCCACTGACTACCTTTAACGACTGTCAAAGATCCAATGATCATTAATGACAGCGAGACCAACGCTCAAGGTGCCTTCCGAGGCACGGAGGAAACCATGTAATGGGCAGTCACCCACAGACCAACCCAGGCAAGCACGGCTCAACCCAAAGATCGACCGTTATTATTTTTGAAACTGTACCTCACATAATTTCAAATCACTGCTTAAAAGCTTCAATTCAGCCAATGAATGTGTGTGATTTACTTTACATTGCTCACATTTGTCACGTCAATTTAATCACCAATAATGCTGTTGAGGATATAATTCCCCTGAATATTGTTAAACAGTATCAATTAAATCACCAGCTATGCTGTTTCCGTATCATTACAATGATGATGTCTTAATGATCAGTTTATCAGTATATAGGTACTGCTATACAAAACCAAAAAAAAAATAGCTTTGTTATTTCTTTTGTGTCAGTAAATGACCAGGCATTAGCTTACTTGCTTCATTATGTTTTGAATCACTACTAATAAAATAACCAAGTTAATCGTTTCTAAAAACTGTTAGCAGTACAGCTGTGTTCCGATCTAATAAGTCATAGCACATTCCATCGTAAACAAATGAGAAATTCTATAGGCTGTTGTCGATGTCGCCTCCGTTGTTACATTTTAAATTGTTTTGGTTACTTGAATCATAACATCTGTTTGGTAATTGTAATAACACAATGATTTAAATATGACGAATCTGATTGTGGCGCGCACTTTAGTATTCCTTTAGTTATTATAACACTATTATTTCACTATCTCACTACGGGTTTTCCTTTTTTTTTCACTAAACACACTTTCACTAAACACTTTCACTTTTACACTTAAAAACACAAACTCTGTATTTACACTTTACACGTTCACTTTTGTAGTTTTATCCTCGTCGCCATTGTGGTGTTCTGCGTACACTAGTTAGGGTTTAGAGTAAAACCACCAATAATCAGTGTGGTGTCTTTGTTCAGGGTTGTACAAATAAAACACTGTTTCCAATATTACGGCGTTAGACGTGCTGTCGCTACGACCGTTCAGACTAGACAGAGCTCGGTACATTGGCCCGCGCTCCCTCTAGCGTGCATCCCCACCACAGCACGCATAACTCATTTATTAAACACCACACATGTCATACATATTATCTGACTATGTATTACGCTCAACTCATTTTAAGACTAATAATAGTCTTAAAATAAGTTAAAAGTCAATAAGTAGCTAAAAGTTAATTTATTTGCAATCAGTATATAGCACCAATACTGATTACAAACAATTATTATGATTACGATCAGTGTTGTTAATGCTCCATTGTATGTTTCCCAGACACTTGTCTCAGTCGCGTTTATGGCTTGAAAAGTTTTAAGATGACAATGAATTTTAAGATGGTTTGGTTAAACCTCTCTGCCTGACCATTAGCTCTGAGACGAGCTATTGCGTCTAAAATATGTTCTAATACCATGCGTATTAATTACAAAAGATTTTTAAAGTCTTTCAACGTAAAGCTTGTGTCACGGTCAGACACAATCCTAGTTGGAACACCGAAGTCATAAACTATTTTCTCAAAGACCTTAACCGTGGTTTCGTTTCACGACTTTAACCGCTCTTACGAAGACATAGTTTGTGAAACCGTCTACTACCCTTAAAATATGGGTAATCCATATGGGTCGTGTGAAACGATATTTGTACTTTTTCTATTAACCCGACTTGAGTTTTGACGCGTCGACCATCCTTCTATAAAAACATCTACCGTGGAGTCACAGTTTGAATGCGCTGGGACAGTACTGGTTTTTTTTTTTAATTCAATTTTATCAGTAGGTAATAATATAATGTTTTAAATGACCTTTTGGATCAACAGAAGGGGCTAAGATTAGGGTTTTGAGTCGTATGTTCACGAAATTTATTATTAAAAACTTCGGTTGAGGTCTCCGAGATGCAAGAAAGACAAGTAAATCTTCCGGTTCCGAACTATTCCGAGCTTGCGCCCTATTCCTAATCGAACGGTCGCTTATACCGTATGCGATACAATCAACAGCTACCGTTACCTATAATTCATCATCAAAATATCCACGAAGACGTTCATCACCAGGTGAAGTACGGTAATACGATTTAACATCTCTTCCATCAGACGTCCGTAACTTTCTTCACTTAGGGAAAGCCTTTTCACTTGAATTATGTAGATATCGATGGGCTTCTCTGCCTTAGCCTTAATTTTCTTGGACTTACGCCGGCACCTCAGAGGTGTACCAGACGCGGTACCAGGCTTGCACATCAAACGATATCGTCACAGCTCACTGAAACATTCTGCATCATTTGAGAAGTAATCCGTTCACATTCACATAGAAACGATGTCATGTGAATCATCGATCACAATAAGCATAATTATCATTATTTTAGTCAATAAATTTAATTCTCTGATAGAAATATCCATATTTTGGATAGTATGCTTAAAAACATTGATAACAATCAAAGACACATCACATACAATACTATTTACCAAATCAAGTAAAATAAGATGTTGGTCAAACAAACAAATAACAATATGAACTAAAATATCAACAAAAATTGATTAATCAATCAATAAGTGAGCAATCAAAGAATATAAAACATAAAAAATTCATTTGTTTGCTAGGCATTTACAGGCTGTTAGCAACACGACATTTAGTTTGATTTATTTGTATGGCACAAAGGCCCCAGAGGCTATTCCAAAAATGTTGTATAATTTCATTTAATGTCAATGTCACTAATTGTCAGACGTCAGTCTATACCAAGATAATAAAGAAGAAAGATCTGTATCTTTTTAAGTAACAAATAAACTTAAAAACTACTAGACAGATTCTTTTTTTTTAACTTTCAGCAATGAATGGATAGCTACATTAGCAGCGAGCAACACAGGCTATATTTTATCCCCGTACTCCCACAGGAACGGGACCTACGCAGGTAAAACTGCGTGACGTCCGCTAGTACTTCTAAAGCACTCTGCTGTTTTATTATTCAAACAGCTTAGAAGTCAAGTTCTCAATCAATACTACGCCTATTGATTTCTGGAATACAATACACTGGTACAATATTCTTCGACATAATCTGTCTCACATTTATTTAAATAAAAATCATTTGAATTCAATATATGCTGTATCTAAACGTGAGTAATTATTCAGTAAGCAAACAGTTGTCTCAAATCCGACGAATGTATGCAGATCACATAATTAATAATCCAGTGAAAACATACTCACTCAAAAATAAACCAGCGAGCATACATAGCCCACTCCTCCCAGCGAGCAACTCACGGGCTCGATTAGTACATTAAAAGAAAAGATATCCCGTAACATTGATATGGAATAACAAACTACTATTAACCTTTGTTTTAATTCATTGCTCATCGTTATTAATTCATTAGAGAAAGTTCATCAAAATATCTGTTGTTCAGTGAATTAAATAGCAATAAGCACAATCAGATAGTTGCACTGAACAAGTGCAGTAACCATGTACTCTCAGTACATAAACTGTATTAAATATAAATAAACTGTACCCATCATAGGAATTCTGCCTGAGCATCAGCATTTGAAATAAAAATAAAGTAGTACCATAGGCAGAACTCAAGCTATTAAGCATTCATAATTCATCTGACGACTAGTGAGACGACTGTGATAAATCAGCAGGACACCTGCCTAAAATTCAGCGAACTCACTAAGTCGCCTAACACCTATCGGACGACAAGTGAGACGACTGTGATAAATCAGCAGAACTACTTTGCCTAAAATCCAGCGAACTCACTAAGTCGCCTAACACCTATCGGACGACAAGTGAGACGACTGTGATAAATCAGCAGAACTACTTTGCCTAAAATCCAGCGAACTCACTAAGTCGCCTAACACCTATCGGACGACTAGTGAGACGACTGTGATAAATCAGCAGAACTACTTTGCCGAAAATCCAGCGAACTCACTAAGTCGCCTAACACCTATCGGACGTCTAGTGAGACGACTGTGATAAATCAGCAGAACTACTTTGCCGAAAATCCAGCGAACTCACTAAGTCGCCTAACACCTATCGGACGACAAGTGAGACGACTGTGATAAATCAGCAGAACTACTTTGCCTAAAATCCAGCGAACTCACTAAGTCGCCTAACACCTATCGGACGACTAGTGAGACGACTGTGATAAATCAGCAGAACTACTTTGCCTAAAATCCAGCGAACTCACTAAGTCGCCTAACACCTATCGGACGACTAGTGAGACGACTGTGATAAATCAGCAGAACTACTTTGCCGAAAATCCAGCGAACTCACTAAGTCGCCTAACACCTATCCGACGACTAGTGAGACGACTGTGATAAATCAGCAGAACTACTTTGCCGAAAATCCAGCGAACTCGACTAAGTCGCCTAACAACTTAGGCCCTGTGAACAAACCTAGTTCACTGGGTATCAATTTAGGAAATTTTCATGGCATTTACTAATGCCGGAATAATAAGTTATTGATATTTACCACAGGATGTTTGTAAATAATCATAAATAGAACATGTGCATGGGCACTACGTACCTACATAATACTACCAAAACCAATTGAGCATTGTATATAAAACATTGTAGGTAGTCATTTTCAAATATGCCTCATGGCAAATTCTTCAAAAGTAACAGTCTATTAGATTTTTATCAAGCAATTCACTTGAAAAGTTTAACAACATGGCATACTATCTGTACACCTACATGGCTTTCACTACGGCACGCTTAAATGGTTATCACTACAGGGCGTCTACTGTGCTATCTCTACAGGACGCCTACTTGGCTATCTCTACAGGACGCCTACTTGGCTATCTCTACAGGACGCCTACTTGGCTATCTCTACAGGACGCTACTTGGCTACTTACGTTACTAACAACACTCACACATTGCACTGTTTTAAACTCGCACATTGCTCTTTAGAATGGATGTTAACATGTAATATCAACAAATCTCATGGCTGCATTGTTATAACCCACATTAATATATGTCAATTATGAATACTTTCTGCACAGTTGAATCACTCTTTAACAGGGTAGACATAATTCTCTATTTCATGTTATAACAATAACCTCCATAGAGTGCACACTTAATTTTTATTTGTTAAATTTGAAATTTAACTGAAAGTATACTTCCTAATAAGGTAACTAAAAGAAAACAAATTACTTACTATTTCGCTGAGCCATGGCTCGTGGTTCTTGTCACTTCTGAATTGTAATAAAACCACTGTAACTCCAATCAACTCTTGAGTTTATTCCATAAATTACTACACAGTATAAACAAAATACAATAATTATAACATTTATCGGATATCGGGCATAGATTCGACTATTAGAACACCACAATTTCTTTCAACGAACTGACCTCCTCTTTGCTGACCTCTCTCGGCCGAGTGCCATGCTCATAGAGTATAATAAGTATATAAAGGAAGCCATGCTTTATAAACTACCCCTTCCCGCTTCACATAAACACGACGGATAAGCAGTGTTGCCATTTCTCAAATATATAAAACGAATTATTAAAATCTTTAAAAGCCTACATAATATTAGTTTAAATAGATCACAGCAGATCTTAATAATTAATACATATTTGAAAATCATGACAGTTGTGTTCCGATGTAGATGAACAATTAGACGAAAGAGAGGCCACAGAGCGTCAATTTTACTCGGCTCTCTCTGTAGCTCAAGAATTGATTGAGGCTACCCCGTCACCGGTCAATAAGGCCAATAGTATCGAAGAACAAAGCACTTGTTCTCGCCCGCAGAGTAATTGTTCTCAAGCATTCAATGGAGTGAAATTGCCTACCATACACCTTCCAAAGTTTGATGGAAACCTATTCCGAGAGTCCGTTAATAACTGTAATAATTCAATTCCGGAGATCAATAAATTCCATTATTTAAGATCAGCTTTGGACGAGAGTGCTAAAGGGGTAATCAAATCCATAGTGTTTACCTCAATTATGTACAAACTAGCATGGGAACTACTATGTGAACGGTATGATAATAAAAATATACTGATAAATAACCATCATAAGGCATTAGTAACTGTTGAAAAATGTAGTAAGGAATCCTACAAGGCATTAAGGTACTTAGTAGACCATAATATGTTGAAAAACTTGAGAGCGCAGAATACTCTAGGTCAGCCGACTGACCACTGGGATGCACTAGTGATGAGAGTCTAAATTGGAAGCTACAATGAAGAGGTTCATTGTAGCTTCCAATTTAGACTCTCATCACTTATGCTAAGTGGGAAGAGTATAGGTCTCCATTACCCGATTATCATATATTACATAACTTTACAAACTTCTTAAGGAGCCGTGCAGGCATATTAGAAACTATGCATTTTGCAAGCATGGTTAGTACTGATCGAGGTGACCGACGGTTCAGTAGCCATAAGGAGCCTAGAACTAATAAGCATTCGTTGCTTCTAGTGAACCAGGTGTACCTACCAAGTGCCATGTATATAGTGATACCCACCAGTTACATGAGCGTTCCAAATTTAAAAATATGGACATTGAAGATAGGTTATCTGAAATCAATAGGTTAAAATTATGCAAAAATTGCCTCAAGGGTGGTCATAATTAATTCCAGTGCGAACTAAGGCCTGTGCCGTTTCAGTAAAAAGAAACACAATTCAAGCAGTGCTGTCTTAGACTCGCCAGAGCTATCTAACTTACCGGTGTCATTATCAGTTGCAGCGGCAGGTCAAGTGCTATTAGGCACGGCTCTAGTAGACCTAGTTCATAAGCAAACTGGTGAAGTGTACCAGGCAAGAGCATTGCTAGATACCGGCAGCCAGATGTCTTTCATATCCAGCGTGATGAAGCAAAAACTTGACTTAGTCAGTGACACATCACGTCCAACTAATGGGTCTGGAATAAATAATTCGACTTCCAACATTTCCGAAAGGGAGAAACCTAACTCGCTCTGTTACCAAGCAGTGTGTGGTATGTACACGACTGCGCGGTAAACCTTTTGAACCAATCATGGGTGACTTGTCAACAGTAAGAACTGACCGTAGCTTTGCCTTCAGTTCCTGTGGGGTAGACTTTGCGGGTCCCTTTCGAATTTCAAGCCGCAAGGGCCGAGGGAACCGCATAACTAAAAGTTATTTATGTCTGTTTGTGTGTCTAACTACTAAGGCGGTGCACCTAGAAGTAGTTAGCGATCTCACCTCTGAAGCCTTCATTCTGTGCCTCCGTAGATTTGTGGCTAGGAGAGGTAAACCTTATGCTATCTATTGCGATAATGGTCGGAATTTTATAGGGCATGCAATGAGCTGGGTAGGATGTTGCAGAAGAGCCAAGAGTCGGTCTTCAATTGCTCGGCGAACGAGGGAATCCGCTTTGTGTTTGGGTCTACATATTCACCTCATTTCTGGGGAATATGGGAGGCGGGGATCGAATCCTCTAAATATCATCTAAAACGAGTAGCTGGGGAGGCCTGTTTGACATTTGACGAGCTGGCTACACTGTTTTCACAGATTGAGGCCATACTGAACTCCCGCCCCCTCTCTCCCCTCTCGTCCGATCCTAATGACCCCTCTCCGCTAACCCCAGGGCACTTCTTAGTGGGCAGGCCATTGATCGCCGTCCCATCGCCACCCATCACAGTACTGCGACCCAACCGCTACGAGCTCATTGAGAAAATCCGCCAACAGTTCTGGTCCAAGTGGCAGAAGGAGTTCCTGGTCGAAATGCAGCAGCGGTCCCAATGGAGGACACAGCAGCAAGGCATCTGCCTTGGCGACCTCGTGCTGCTGCGCGAGGCGTACCTGCCGCCACTCCAGTGGCGCTTAGGGCGCGTCACGCGCCTACACCCCGGCCCAGACGGGGTCAGTCGGGTGGCTGACGTCGCCACCACCAAGGGGACGGTCACTCGTGCCGTCCGCACGATGTGCCCCCTCGTCGGAGAGCAGCACAGTTGAATCCTTCAACCCCCGGGAGTATGTTCCGGCCTCCGCCGCCTGGCAACCCTGGCCGGGTGACGTGGAGCTCTACGTCCAATGGCTGCGCCGAACGCGCGCCATCATGCGCGCCGGCCAACGGCTGCGCGCCGCGCTCACGTCGCCTCAGCTGAGCTAATAACAGCGCAGCGGCGGCGGCGTCGCGCACGCACCTGGGCTCCGCTGGCATCGGAACGAGGCTCACGAGGGCCGCTCATAATCAGTCGACGAACGCATATTTTGTAACGGGTCTAGCGACTTTTGTAAGAATCTAGTTCAGATCGAAGTCATTTTACATTCATTTATAATTCAGTACAGTATTTTATTGCAGAAACCTTAAAACCCACGCATGCGCGTGAACTGTCTGATTTTTCTGATTCTGAACTGTCTGTATGTACTTACAAAGAGAGCCTTCGTAAGTAAGTATTGGTCCTTCACATAACAGGGTTGTTATCGCAAGAATTTTAAATAAAACATTATTTTTTATTATTATTTATTAATTACAGAAATTACTACACATAGGATACCTTCGCATCTGGACGTTGCTTGTATCACAAAAGGGCCTACTGAAGCGAGACCAGCGCGAGACGCGGGACGGGACTGCGTTCGTCCCAATCGGGTAGTTAACACCATTAATCAATAAAGCGCAAGCCACACCGCCAGATAGAGAGCGAGCAGCGAGCCGAACGAAGCATCGTTTCACATCTTTTCATACTTCGGTTCACATCGCGAACGACGAAACAACCGAAATGAAGTACGAAAACAGCCTCGCCCGCCTCGCACGCTAGCTGGCGGTGTGGCCTGCGCTTAATTCCAAGACACAACTTCTATAAAAATTACACCTTATTTTAGGCCTGAAATCCCGAAAAAATTTCGATTTTTACTTGCTTTGAAACCAAAAATAGTTGTGTAATTGAGTTGGTAAATTAGTGACGAAAGTTTGTATGGCAAATCGGTTTGACAGCTTATAAAAGTATGTAGCTTGATTAGTTTGGTGGTATCAACAGGGAATATGCAAGAAATTAAAAAAAAAATGTATTCCTTATTGCCTTGTATTGGCCTATATAAACATTGTGATACTCTTGTTTACGTTTCTAATACAACACTTATTTTACAATTTTATGTAGCGTGTTTTTGTTTAAACGGAACGCAAATTCAAAACGCATCGTCGCCGGTAGTGACGTCAAATGCTATGTGTCAAAGAAACACTTTTATTTGAAAACTACATAAAGTTTCACAAAGATGTTATTATAATATTATGGTTATTGCAATTTTTGCTTGACTAAAGCACATACATTTAGTAAAATTATTATATAAAGGGTAAAAAATACATGTAAACAAGGCAGATAGAGGGAAATGACGTCAACCGCTATGACAGGAATGGCCGCGACAGTCACGGATGTTTGAACTGTCGTAGCAAATTGTATAAGTTATTTTTCTTTTTTTAAAGGCAAGTAGTCGTTGAACTTAACTTTTAATTATTTTCTTGGGTTTATTTTTTATTCTTTAATGATTTAAGTAAAGAAAAAAAAACATGCATATTCCCTATTACCCTATTGTTTTAATGACTAAGCGCCCACGACATCGCGCCTGATACACCTCCATACAACACAAGTTTGTTGACACAATCGGTGCAAGTGAATTTCGATCCCTTTCACTCGCGGGTTCCACTTCAGTTTAATAGCATATATTCTAGAGTTTAAAAGCCTTCTACACAGATATTATATCCCGTCTGCATAACTGTCGAATCACAGAGATCTTTAGTGTCGTAGCAATACGGGTTGTTGTCACTGGCAATTCTGTCAAAACTACAGTGATCTTTACAATCGTAACCATGGACTAAATATTCAAACAGGACTCAGTACTCCAAAATTCGTATCACACAACAATGAACCATAATAGTCACACCGTAGGTTTACTTTTGATAGACTATCTTAACCGTGGCAAAACGAGGCGAGACAGATAGACAGAACCGAGGCCGTTTGTCCCTTTCTCTATTGAGAGAAAGCAGTTATGTTAGTTCAGAGATCATAACTGCATTTCTCAACAAACGTCGGTACACTATTCAACACCGATATAACACACAATAATGTCAGTTTCAAATACTTATGTAGTGAGTTTTCGAAAGAAAAATATTTTTTACAGAATATGTACAGGTTTTATCATAATTTTATTTCTCATCAATTATTATTTCATTATTTTAAAAGTGACTTACATTTCAAAACATATATAGCATTTTTTGTATTGCAAATAATAATTTGAAATTACTTGGTGTTGACGTGATAACCGGACACAGATCTCAAAGATTCGAACAATCAAAACGATTTTTCCGATTTATTATTTAAAAAAAAGATCACCCTATATAAAGAAATAAACAGCCTCGGTTATACATATCTCTCCCGGCAGGTTTTTCTGGTGGTCAAAATTACTGTTAGATAGAAACTGTTAGAGGCAAGAGCGGTTACAGATTAGCATATTTTTCGGAGCGTATTAAGCTCGTTTATGGAACAGCGCGCTGACGCGTATGGCCACGCCTTTTACCGCACTGTACGTAAGTACAACTCGTACGAGCGTTGACAAGACGTTGCGCTTATAAGCTCGTATAAAGCAATTTTGTTACTGACTGAACCCACAGGTTCGAGCGAACATGCCAGAATAGGCACGTGTGCGTGCGTTCGGGTTTTTATAGCGCCAGATTGGGCGCCCGTTTAATCGCGTAAGCCAATACTAGCTTCGACGCGTAAGACAATCATAATGCTGGTCTGAAACCACTCTCAAATAACTACAGCGTCTTCCTTTACAGCACTGCGTTCCCTAACCCACGCCAGATGCGAAGGGTGCCTAACGGTCTTATTATTTATATGTATTTCATAGTAAAGTAGGTAAATATTATATTGATTACTTCATAAAATATAATGAATCTCATCTACACAATTTTCATAATATATTGGAAAAATAAAAGGATCTCTATTGCAATGTTCAACCTGAACAAATAATTAACTACCCATTCACACAGCGGTGTCCAGTACAATATCATCAATATAAATCAAAATCAATTGCTACATATATGACGGAGCATCACTTGAGGACGGATCGGCCGATTTGGCTGTTGTTTTGTTTGTAATTCTCAGGCCAAGCTTTTTTCTAACCGAACTTTCGCTCATTTTCTTGTTAAAAAATTACACCCATGCGAAGCTTGGGCGTGTCACTAGTTTAAAATAAATTGGGATTCACGTCAACATCCGTCTGTTCATACGGTTTAAAGTAAATGACGTATTAAACTATTAGCAGTTTCAAACTCCAAAGTTTACAGTAAGGTGATGTCTTCACGTGCAACAGAATCACTGCTAAAGTTTCGCCGTAACATAATAATCAATAGAATGGGGCTCGAGTGTATCTCCACGCGGCCTTTTCATCCCGGTGGTAATTTTATGGTACAGACACGAGCTGCTTTGTTTTTCGTGTGGTTAGTGCCTAACCTGCAGGCCTAGCCAAGTTACAAACGTTTCATATCGATTCTCTTTCTACAATCGTAAACGCCTCGGCGTAAGCGATTGTAGAAAGCGCTAAATTGGTAGCCAACTTGACACGACTGAGTCGATCGTTCTCTAATGTCTGTAGAAAAAACCTACACTTTAGTCTATGGTGAGCGTTCCTACCAAAGAGTATAGCGATCAACATTGTAGAAACGATAGATAACATTCTATTCTATCATTTTGAACGATGTAAACTTGTCTACGAATTTTCTATTCGTTTGTGTTGATCACGTGATTTAACGTTGAGGTGATGTTATTCCCATACATTTGTTTAGTTTTCTACTAGCGTTAACGATTGTAGTTTGTCAACTTGGCTAAGCCTGCTGGTGTCAGAGATTTTATGCCGCCCATGGGCCTCTGACTTGGCTTTACATGCCGTCGAGAAATATCGCTCAGGCATGCTGGTTTCCTAACGAGCTGTAATAAGTATACACGGACCAATTTTCAAAAGTGATTTTCTCTTTCTGTGTTGATTTTGATCTTATGTTGTCATGAATATCCGGACCCATACTATTATGAAATAGGTCTTACCTCAAAGTAAAATGGCTATTCACGATAAAATCGCTTCCGAATTTTGCGACATGTATACATATTAGTGCTCGTGACTATACAGAGTGACTACCACTGTGATTCTCTTACCGGTAAAAGCGGCATCTAGAATACAGTAAGTAGTTACTGACTATCGCTGTGTGAACGGGGCCTAACGCCAATAAGCGAGTTCAGCTACATAAAAGGCGCACATAAATAATGAAATATAATTATTATTAGTAGTAGAGACCGGATTATATGCCAATAAATATTTGCATATGCAATTTTAAAGAAAAAAATCAGTTATGCCTGTTTTTATAAGACAATGCATATTTTAACTAAAATGGGGTAAGCATGCATTTTGGGACTGTTTCCTTTAATTTATATTAACTGTAACGGATAAATATTCAAAAATGTGCCAGAGGTGATAGTCGCAATAAAACCACCTTAATTCAAATAGAATGCCCATTGCCCTCAGTGAACGTAGAACGACAGTTTTCAAATTAAAAATATTTAAATAATGAAGAAGAATTTATAGATAGAAAGAAGAAGGCTCAATCGTACTCCTGATATTTTGGAACAGTGCTCGATTATTACAGTTTTCAGGAACATGCATTCATGAAATGGAATATGCATTAATGATGCACATTTGCATGCATATTTCGACGATTTTAAGTTGCATATAATCCAGCCTCTAATTATTAGCTATTCTTAACTCTGAGTTTTAGATATTTCATGACAGGAATTATTTTCAGAATAAATATGGGATTAAATGTCGACAATATTGATTATTATTACCAGATTAAACACAGATTTAAGTATCTAATACACATTAAGAGTACTTATTATAACAATAAACACCAATTTTAACTGTTGAATTCTATGGATATGAGTAATTGTTCCTGAACAATATGGTGCTACAGCCCAAATTTCGGCCTCATCTGATCTCATCTGCCCATTATGTTGGGGTCGACTTCCAGTCAAACCGTATGCAGCTGAATACCAGTTTTTTACATGAAGCCAGTTGTACCTCCATAACCCAGTTAGTACTGGGTACCACCCTTGGTAAGACAGGTTGTCAAGACTTTCAGGCCATTGACTACCTGTAACGACTGTCAAAGATCTACAAATGACAGCGAAGACCAACTGTTTAATGCGCTTTCCGAGGCACGAAGGAAACTCGGTCTGTACAGGATGGTAATTCATCTACGGATCGACCTTTGTAAGCGCTGCTTTACCTCGAACATCGACCCGTACAGCTGTTGTGATTAGACACGAGCTGTATTTCGAGGCGAGACATTATTTTGCATAAATGTCCGGAACAATCACTGCTACAAATTACTAAGTGTAAACATTAATGTTTGTTGAGTTATATTATTATTAGATAGACACAGAGCCTATGGTACCTTAACCTACAAGTCAAACCACACGGGGCGTTGCCGGTACGAAGCCGCGCGTCATTTTATCGCACCTTGTAAGTTGTAACAAGTCGTTCAGATTTATATTATGTAGAATGACGCCGCGTCAACGCTCAGCTGTCGCAACGTACCGACTACGCATCGTGGGGCATCACTGTTTGCTACACAGAGTTGGTACTTGACTAACATACAAAAGTTATGTTAGCCAACGATCAATAGAGCGTAGTATACTCGGTCTTAAATGAATTAATTGTGTTCTAAACACAATGCTACGCTCCAAAACAAAAATAGCTGATATGAGCAGCATCAGCTATTTTCGCTTTGGCTGTAAAACTCAAATGGGACTGGGCAGGACATCTGCCGCATATCAAACTGTCTGCCAAATTAAAACAAAACTGTTGCTCTGATACATTGAGGCGGGATCACGGCAGGTCACAGAGGAGATAATGGGAACAACTGGGTATGATCCTGCAGAACTGGAAGACGGATGCCCGGGTTCGCGAGGTGTGGAAGGAGTGGAGGGAGGCCTAAGCCCAGGACTGGGACAGAATATCTTTTTTTTTGTTTTTTATTTTTATTTTTTTTATTTAGTAGCCTGTACTGTCTTTTAAAATGGATATTGAATCCAGATTATATTTTAACGTTTAAATCTATGGTCTAGTACTCTACTATGGTTATAATGATATTACAGTAAACACCAAGTATATCTGAAAACATATTATGGCTAAAGACTATTGAATATAATTCGTAAGTTTATACTACGCTGTTTCTATCTGTAAACAATTATATTTAATGGGTATTATATCATAATAAACCCGGGGATTATCTGTACTTATACATTTATGGGATATATGGGTAGTCATTATTATAATAAACACTGAATAACTGTAGATACCGGAAATAATAGATTTACGAATAAATAAATATTATATAAATGAAATCCTTAATAAATATTTCAATAAAATAGTATAAATATGTCATAAATATCAATATGTCTCAAGAAAGTATTAATATAAAAGTTCGAGTAGGCATATGGGTTCAATCTGCATCAAATATCAATAATCCTTCTGATGTTAAGTGTGTGGCCGCTCCGTGACCACTAATAGTTCATGTTTAGCTGTGTGTGGGATACTCACACACACAGGGGTATCGCCCTGGGTAGCTCTCATTTAAAAGCATCATTGATATCCGACGAGAACAAACTATCATTATTATTAGAATGAAATACACGACTAAGTGTAGATCCTTACTGTAAGTATATGATAACTCGCTTACTTAGGCGATTATTACATCCCTAACAATTTACCGTCACTACTTTATCATACCGATTACTTAAATCTTTAAAATTATGTTTTATTACAACATTAAAAGTGTAAACATTCCGAAAAAAAAAAACAATTTTACTTTGTGTAGGTATTGAATATTACAGTAGAGACCCGATCATCCGCACGAATTGTTGACTTAGGTCAGTTAGCTTTTTCCAAGAAATAAAACAAATTTACGTACAAAATAATAAATACCACTTCTTCCTTTCTTTACTATTATTGGTATTTCTGCGGCGCAGATTTGTGGCGAGAATGTAATTGTATTTGCCAGTATTTATTTGAAAGATTTGAGCCGAGTTTTTGATTTTTATACTCCTTTTAAACTTAATTGTAACATTTGGACTTAAAAATCGTATTCAACCATCCGGAAAGTCCCAAATCCCGTGAAACGAAGCCCGGATAGTTGGGTTTCTACTGTACAATATTTAGTTTTCGTATTATCTGAATGAATGTATTATATTAAACATTGAGAGACCATTAGAAACTATGAGCCCTACTTGCAAGCTGTAATAGAACACCGTAAACTATAAAGCGAAGCTACTACTGTGGAGCCGAATATAATGGCTTACAATACGATTCACTCCTCTTCCTTTGCTGGGCCGCTACCGTTGTCCTGAGGCTGCGTTACGCTGGTTGTCCTGAAATTATATACAAACAATCATCAAAATAAATATGCATTATGAGTATAGAATGCATGAATGAGCTTATGCAGTAAGAATATTTCATTTGGACATCCACGTTGAATACATTAAGCAATATATCACATGATTTAATCGAATTGAAGCACTGTAATCACTGCACGAGTCAATCAAACGTATACGTTAACGTATACGCCTTTTTCAATTCTGTTTGTTCCATGCAAGTTGAAAACTATAAGTGAAACAAAATTCCGGGATCGGCCTTCTATGTTTTACTTTTCCTTCTTTTTTTTTTGGATGCTCAGACAGGCCATGGCTCATTTCCGAGTGTCTTACACTTGCATTGTAGAAAACATAATCACCACTAGTCATTCATAGATACGACTTTCATTACTTTTATAACACATTTGCTCGTAAAGGGCCTCTTATTTCACCAATTTCAATATCGTAATCTATCTCATTACGTACTTGTGCTGTAAAGTAAAATGCACGCTTTATACATTTTTAAATCTTAGCAAAGAGTTTTTATGTCAGAAAAGTGGTTAACATTTTATGAATAAAATTAACTTTGGGATATGAAATATATAAATAATATAAACATTTAATTCTTTAATTTTATTAATTTTGGCAATAAATTACAACCATTTATCTGTAACAAAAACACAAAAATATTAATTTACTTTATTAGTAATACTGGCTGCTTTTGTGTCTTTGCCTTAAAAAAAAAGCACTGATGCGCGCGCCTCGCTATTTTGTGAACAAGTAAAAATTATTCCGCGCGCTTTTTCTTTTCGCTGTATTGTTTTTATTTGTTTTATTTATTTCCTCGCAAATATGTTATAAAACGTCGTATGACATACGTGCGCTTTGATAATTACAGCCTCTGCTTTCTTATAGCTCTCGCCTACGGCTCGCGCTAGCAATATCGCCTCGGCTGTAATTTTCAACTTACCGCACTTATATCATAATGTACTATAATGTTTAGTCGATGCTATTTTACTGCTTTATCCAACTAGTAAACCAGCAGCAAAATTTGTTTTTCCGTGTCGAGCCTTAACTTTTGTAATGTCAACGTCCCCCTTTCGATTGTTATTCAAATATTCATTCTTCTTTTTATATATATATAACATAGCATAACACCAAGCCTTTTTTTTTTCGGATGGTAAATCATCAAATGACTCCTCCCGCTCTGGGTGGAGCAGGTGGGAGTGTCAGGCTTTTACTGACTAAAACCCATCCATGTTCCTTCATCGCCCTTTATGTTCTGGGGCCACGGTATCTCTTTCGAATGGTCCCGCAGCCCCGGCAGGCATCGATCCTTGCGGACCCCTTCCTTATTGCTGACTCTCTTTGAGGCGCGCGTGCAACACGAACGCGCCGTCGACACGGCCTGTCGTCATGAGACCAAGCCCAAGCCTGACACCGGTAATCAGAGGCGTACTTAATAGTACGCCCGCATTTCACCCGTTATATTGAAGTCCCATGTAATCTAGACTTCATAGCTGCTGTGGAGAAATTCCTGAAGGAAAAACTCAATAACACTGCTCGTCCTGGGAATTGAACCTCATTCTAAGCAGTCGCGGACATCCTTTCATTCACTACTGATAAATATTTCGTTTAGTACATACCTGTTCATGTTGATGAAGCGTGCGGCCGACGTAAACCGCGTGGGGTCGTAGTCAGTGGAGTTGGCGGCCCGCTCGCGCACATAGTTGCGCATATACTCGCGGAACGCAATGCGCATGGGAGCGTTGTCCGAAGTCTGCGCTGGTACCGTGGCTGGCCGGTCATTGACAGCCTCGCGCAGGCTCTCTGTGAAGCGCAATACATAGGTTAGCTAGTCAATTTTAATAATGACTTGTCAAAACAGCAAAATTTTTGACAGGTAAAAGTGTTTTTAAAAACAAAGTTCATATTTTATGTACAAATAGCAAAATTAAAAAAAAAAACGTGGTATAAAGAGTGTTACTTTAAGAAACAACCAATTTCAGATTAGAATGGCTTTCACAATAAGAAAATAGAACAACCCAGCCAGAGAAAATCACTTTGCTACGGCTGCGTTGCTTAATTGGTAAAAAAAAAACATTTAGAACTATGTCCGGTCAGTTACTTCCTGACAAAAAAATTGATTCGAAAAAGATTCAATGCTTCAACATTCAGAGTTTAAATATGAAATTATATGATCAACTTCACATTACCACTGTTAATTCTGCGTCCTAGTAAACAAGTTCCGACAGTAACAAACATAGCAACAATTTCACAAATGTAATGATGTAACGCACCTTCCATAAATCCGTTGAGCGTAGTCGCTGGGCGAGTCTGGCGCAGACAGCGACGCTTGCGCGATGGCATTCCGGAGATGTACGCATCGCTGTACGGCTCCTGAGGCTCCGCGCGCTGATTCTGTTGATCACGAGTGAATACTGGCACCCACTCTTCTCCCCAGTGCTGCAGAATCATCAGCGGAGGTACCTGCATAGCGCCCGGTACAACCAAACATTAAGCAGTGCATGTGCAACGCGAACTAATACAAATGTGCCAATATTTCCGCCACTATTACGCCAACTACTGTATTTTTTCTACTTTCACGTTTCATCATTAATCGATTACGTCAACACGATATAACAGCTCCAAGTACTTCCGGCTTGAAGTAGGTGCTATTTATTCGGAAAAATTTAAATACCGTAGCAATTTAAAATTCTAATTTGGTGATTAGAACGTACATTACTAAGAGTACTATCTACAGTTATGTATGTTTTAATTGAGTAGGGTTTCACTTTTGTGAGGTTTTGTTGAAGTATTTTGTTAACATACTAAAATTGGTAAAACTTACGAATCGTATGTTTTGGTCACTCGTGTTGCGCGTCGGAGTTGCAGGTTCACTCCTTTCTTTAGGAGTCCTAAATGAATAAAAAATATTTATAATTGTCCAATAGAGCAAGGTTTGCAACTAACTACAAGTGAACTTATCATATAAAGTCACCCCAGCGGAGAACTCACTTTTAATCAGTCAATAGTTTAGTAGGATTTTGAAGAAGGAGATTATGGCCTATTTTGATGCATGAAGTAAACAGACTTAATATCGCTAATATTAATGTCGCAATAATGAAGTTAGGTGAAATAGCATATAAAGGTGAACCTATGAACGATTTATGAAAAATGAATGGTCTATGCATTATTGGAGTTTTCAATCAGGATTTTTTCAGTAGCAGCCATGGAGTCTTGATTTGTGCCGTTGATGGCAATAGGCTCGCCCCCTATTACATGGGACTTAAGCACAACTGGCAAAATGTGAGTGTACTACCACCTCACTTCTGCTTTAACTCGTCTGGGATTGTATAATGAATGGTCAGCACAAGCCGTCTAAGCATGTATAGAAAATTACTAGCGAAAAGGCGAAAAAGGAGAAATACTAACATCAAGGCCTTTCGAGAACAACATAGAAACAGGGCGTTCTGCCCAAAGAGAGATTACCTACTAAGCTATCGGCCGATTTAAAATCTTTGGTCCGAGGGGTACCTTAGAACTCACATAACACGACTCGGCGACGTAACGGGCGACTGCGGGGCCGTATTGGAGGTCATGGTGTGAGGGGCGCGGGCGGGGGCGGCGCCGGTGCCGACGGATGTAGTGGCCTGGATCGCGGCCGGGGAGCGGGCCGGGGGCGCGCCCTCTTCCGGAATCGGGGCGGCACTAGACGGAGCGGTCTCATTATTAACATCACGATTAGTCAGCGCTGGGTTGTCTGTGGACTCTTCTGGAGCAGCTGGTCCCGCCGGCGACACCTCCATCGGAGTTGGCTCCTCCTCATCCTCAAGTGGATCCTAAAACATCAGTTGAATGAACCAATTTCATTACAAATTCACAAATTCAATTGCAAACTAACTTACCGTTGCCAAGGAAACTCCTGGTCGACGATGCAGGTGCTGCTGAATGTGAGCACAATGCGAACCCAAAGTGTTGATGATAGCGTTCAAATTTTCATTGGCAAGAATCAATACCACTGCCTGAATGGATTCATCGAAGTAACGAATTCTGATGTCCTGTAGAAACAACAAAGTCATGAAAAACGGAACAATAGTTTTAACATGACATTTTGTACCCAAAAATTTTAATAGTAAACTACATTCTAGAATTAGAAATATTTATTCTGTTTTACATTACTTATTTAATTCTTTTTCATGATAAAGAAAAGGTTCTAAGTATCAAAAACTACTTTATTAAAGCAAACTCTTACCAAGAAAGTCCTGTATAGCTGCCTCAAGCCATCGAGGCCTTCAACGCACAAGTGCGAGATCAGCGTGCAAAAATCAGTGTAGAGCCGTGAGAATATGGCGTAGAATCGTGCGGCATACATATCTCCCATAGACTCGGACATGACGGCGCCGATCAGTGCGGGCAAGCGAGCTCGGAATAGTGAGCGAATGGAGCAGTAGACATCGAACTCATCACGTAGAGGAGTAATGTTATCCTGTACAAATTAGTTTTGGTCAGAAGGTATTTATGAAAAAAGAAAATGAGTCTATAACATTAACTGGTAATCCGTGTGCACGTCAATAAGACCTAAGTACACCTCGGCTTAACTGTTCGGGAATTACAGGCTATGTGCTATGTTATGATGTTATGTTGTGCGTGAAACATTATGCCGTTGCAGAGATCTCAAGAAAAACCTCTGTGACAAACGGAACAACGAGGGAGATTATAAAGGTTCCGGTTTACCTTTAATAAAATAGTATCGTTTCCAATTTTTTTATACCGGTTTTTGGCTGGGAAAAACATGTACCTGTTTTTGTTGAGTTCACATTTAAGTTAAAAAATAACGAAGCCGAATGGCTAAATAAAAAAAAACATAGAATCTTCTTTAACTCAAATCTCCAAAATGGGAAAACAAATAAAATTATATCACCTACAAAAATCATTACAAACTTACCATCTCATTAATAAAATCCATGAACTCGTTGACGAAGAAATCAGTTACTCCCAGAATGGAGTTCTCAGAAGAATCGGCATTGGCGCGCGTCGTCAGGTTCTGTATGTAGTTGCGCAGTAACACGCGTAGCTGCGTGAACTCATGGGGGATCAGCACAGGCTCCCCGTTCGTCGACTGCAGAGGTTCCGGCATGAACAAGTGACGGGCCTGTGGATTTTGAAAACGTTTTATTGTTGACAGCTTCTTTTGTCTACAGTTTGGCCGCAGAGAGAATGCGTTCCTGTCAGTTCGTGAGCAAAACGACGATGTAACTTTGAAGTGGCGAAGAATTTACGATAAACATATAACTATTGTTTTTGTTGCCATATTAACAAATCATCATTACTCTACAGTGGATATAGTTCTGGGATGAGCTACTGATCTGCAAGGTTCCTCATAAATTACCTATTTTTCACAAAATCTGTTGGGCCCCATAGTGATCACGCCAATAGCAGCGTCAATGGCGTTACAAAATAGCTATTTGTGACGAGTAGATTTTTTTTACAAACATTACTAAATGACAATTTAAATTCCAATTATACTTACAACAGTCAGCAAGAAAGCGCAGAACCAAGACTCCTGTGATGGAGAGCTGCTGAGCAGGCGCACCATAATAGTCATGTGCTCCTGAAAACAAAAACATACCGTGGAATGGAAATTCCGTGTGAACTACTTTATACTGAATATCAGTACCAGAACAAAACAGTTATGTCTGTCTGTGGAGACAATATTATTTTTGTTCATTACAAATTATTTCGTGAGTGTGCGCTTTCATTGTTTTAGTACTAAACTCTTGTTGTATGCTAGCATACAACACAGCTTTCTAACGACTTTTGGCTTTCTATTGAAATTGACGGAGCTCATTGTAAGCATTTGTAAAATTGATTTGTGAATGGTAATGAAAAAACAAGATAAAAACGTTAGTTCTGATTTCTGAAGATCCTCCCAAAAGCCCTCCAGTTTTTGAGGAACGCTGTAACAGGATCTTTTGTGTCTTGCGTCTGATTCTTTGAGTTGTATCATTGATGACTGGCGGTCTACCATGACCTCCTATACCAGTATTGTTTTAATCTTACTTCTTTGTGGAAAGAGATGGAGCTAGATGTCCTGAATAGCTCCGTCTGTTTCCCTCGCCGAAATGACATTAGTAAAATACAAAAGTTAGAAGCACCCTGATTATTTCATTATATTTCATTGTACTCACGTCATTGATGTGGTGAACACGATGCATCAGATACTCGATGTGCTGAGCGGAAACTCGCTCGGCGCGGGCGCGCTCTTGGGCAGCAATCTGTTGCTGCTGTTGCTCCCTATCAAACGATTATGATTAATTCCCCGACACACCAACTTTGTATAGAGATGAATTAAACAAGAGAGTTGTTTGGTTGTGGAATATAGCATTTATGTCTCAAAATACGGGTTCTGTAGAACAATATTCTTTGACAACTGCCAAAATGAACCTATTACATGGTTACGAGATTTTTCTGATCAAATCGTACTTCTTAACTGCGCCACCAATGTTGACGCGGTTTTTCACCATAATTGATACCGACAGGTATTAGAATATACAGTATGTTAGTTTAAACGAGGGACGTATTCAAAACCGCAATAGTGCTTGCTTACATGATGATACTAATAAAAATATAAACAAAAACAAACACTAATAAATAACAGACAGAACCATTCCAAAAATTACGCAAGTCTCGCAACGTGTAACGTGTATGCTCGTACACCGTTGCGCTTATCGCAGAACATGTGCGCGGGTCAATGACTTTTAGGTATAATCCATTTTCCCTTCATACTTTAAACCTGGCTTCTGGCTTAAGACACTACTACCAGGTACTGACCGAATCTTCGCAATCGTTGGTCGTACGACGGAATCTGGCGGTCGGGAAACATCTCTCGGTTCGAATTAATGGTTCCTCGCACACTATCATTAGATAACACGTAGACACGAACCATATCCCAATATTCTTCATTAGAATATTCTTGACGTCATTTTTGGTTATTTAAGAAAACGTTTACAGTTACATAGGACACACTTATCGCGAAGTAAGCGGGCTTGCGGAAGCGCAATATTAGGCATGCGGAAATATCGGCGCATTCGCATAGACTGGCGGTCAGCGCGGGGTGGCGCGGGGGTGTGCCCTGTCGGTACATCGGGGACAACACAAAGGAATGGGGCGGGGTTTGCGTACAAGCTTCCTTTTCGGCAGGATCGGCACGTGTTTTGCTGCGTGATTACTTTACTGTTTACACAAGTTCACTTATTGCGCGCTCAGTGTCCATAAATAATGTATTTTATTGGACGAATACGTCACAAATTGAATTTATATTTTTTTTTTACATATTTGAGACGAGAATCGAATACTGAATACCTTCTGTCAATATGACCCTCGTTTAACCTAACATACTGTATTAATATTGAACTTGAATGTTATAAATAAATCTCAATATTCAAGACATAAACCCGTGCGTAAGCATGGTCGGGTCGCTTGTATGTAATTGCGATGTTACCTGCGGCGTATCAGCCGACGGCGGGCATGCTGGCTGTCGCACTGCAAGAATCTATCGTAGATCAAGTGGGCCAGGGACACGGTCTGGGCGCGGGTCGTGGCAGCGGCACGACGGAAGTGCAGGCTCGCTACAGACAAACAAACATAGTTACTTTACTGTCAAAAAAGTGCTCATAACTAGTCTATACAGGGTGTAATCCACCTCATCACGAAGCCGTCAACTAAGCATTCTGTACATCAAACTAAGTAACTTTCGCACTCAAAACAATGTGCTGATGGATGGATTGAATAGTACGGGGGTCGTGGAGGTGTTTAAAGTAAAAATCTTACATTAAAAACATGTATTTAAAAAAATTGTTGCCAAAAAGTTGGAACTTTGACCCCCAATATCTCCGTAACTAGAAGGTTCCCAGGAATGGTGTAGAACAAAATGATCGCAATGACGAGGAGAACATGTGCCTTTCGGCTTCGTTAAGAGGTGTTTTACACCCTTTATTTTATAATCAGGCAATCGGTACCAATCGGTTACCCAGTAACCAGAGGTCCGATATGCAGTCCGTCCATGTAAAATACTGGTATTCAGCTGCATTTTGTTAGACTGGAAGCTGACCCCAACATAGTTAGAAAATGGCTGGCAGATGATAAATGTTATTACAGCCTTTGATGTGAATCCTCGGTTTGCCTTTGTTGTTGAACATAATTATATTCTCATCCCGCGAGATGGGTCATCTCGCGGGATAAGAATGTATTCGAATGTTTAAACATCATGTCAGTTTACCCTCCATTTGTGGAAAATTACTTGCATTTCTGTCCGATTTCGAACCCACGTACAATCGTTTCGTTTGTAGAATATTTAGAAATAAATGTGAAGCACGTAACAAGCCGAATAACAAAAGACTGTCTGTCCCACAGGCAACTAGAATCAATTCTTTTATTCTTGTTTGTAAGTTTGACGTTCAAACGTGCCTTCTAATGGCCTAATTGAAAAAATAGTTTAAATTTTGTCAATACAACTTACGTTGAGCATTCTGTGTGTTGGACTCCGTAGCTGTAGCTGTGGCAGCTTGCTGGCCTGTTGCGGTGTGGCTGCTGCGGCTACTAGTATGCCGTGCCAGGACGGCCTGCGCGGCGGCGGCGTGCGCGGCCTGTTCCACGAGCTGGTGAGGGTGCGGGGCCCACACGGGATTCTGGACACCCGCAAGCGGGACAGACTGATTTTGCGGAGTAGCTGTCGCCGTTGGAACAATACTCTGCTGCGTCGGAATGTGCAGGGTGACCCCTTCTATTCCAGGCACCATTCCCTGACGAACCATTGATTGCACGATGCTCGATAGTAACTCTGCGTTCGGCGGCCCGCCAAACGGGAGCGAGGACAGGTATACTGAGGAGAGAGGATTTTGATGTTACTAACGCAAGAAGTTAAGGTGCGGATTTGAAAAGAATTGGCATTAGATTAAGTGTATCACATTAATTTGACTTTTTTAAAAATAAATTAAATTAAATTATAAAGTGAGAACAGTGTTTACCTTCGCCCACATTAGCCGGTTCTTGCTGAGTGCCCGGAAGAGCATTAGGATGATTACCCGTAATGACATGGCCGAGAGCGATGGCGGGTTGGTTCTGAGGTATCTCCTCCATACTCATCACGACCTCTACTCCATTAAGACCACCAGTTTGGCTCAATCCTCTAAATAAATTCTCAAAATCTACGACAAAATACATGAAAATTAATATAATGAGTATATTACAACAATCTATTAACTGATTTATAGTTGGTTGATCTAGATACCGTAATAAAGTAATGAATTTACCGAAATATTGTAGATTCTTTACTTTTAAGGCTTTTCCTTACCTCATAGGCTGTAATTCATTACTCTATCAAAGATTGAGCCGGTGGCATCTACTCGCAGCTAGGCGACAAGTAAACTAACTGATACTAGAGGCAGATAACATGGAGCACGGAGAGGTTCTCTTATTGAAAAGGTCTTACCGAGGAGCACTTGACGCCTGGTGGCCTGGCCGGCGGCAGCGGCGGCCGCGCCCGGTGCCTGCTGGCCCTGCTCCTGCGCGTTCACCACGGCGGCGGCATTGGTCAAGCCGTTCAGCAGAGCATTCTCTAAGGGGAAAGCAATTGGGACCCTTGTCTCTATCTCTACTTGATACGTGATGGGATCTGGCTGAATGTTTATATTGACAGTCGGTTGGAGGGTCCTACCGGCGTGAGCGGTGCCGCTCGGTCTGTTCGTGGTCGTAGTCGTGTTACTGTTAGAAGCGTTGGCAGATGTCTGTGTGGCTGTAGCCCTAGCGTTTCCAGGGGCACTAGTCTGCGTCGCCGCCTGCGTCGCCGATGGCGCGGCTGGTGCTGATGGTGTTGGTGGCGCTGGTGGCGCTGATGGCGCTGATGGCGCTGATGTCGCTGATGGCGCAGAAGGCGCAGTTGGAGCAGAGGGCACAGTTGGCGTAGATGGTGCAGATGGCGCAGTCGGTGCAGTCGGCGCAGATGTAGCTGATGTATCTGCTGGCGCGGAGGGCGCTTGTGGTGCCGCTGGCGCTTGTTGTCCTTGCTGTTGTGGCGTGCGCCGGTTAGACTGAACCAGATTGATGTGTGCCTACCACAAAACCCATATTTTAATCCTAATAATTAGCCATTGACAAAATGAGGTCGATTAAGGGCTTCAACAGACAGGTTGTTGAAAAAGAAACGCTGAATTGCAGGAATTTGTAATTACGACTGAACGCAGAGAGTCGCCGAAAGACGATACAGCATTGATGAAGTTATCGTCCATCACCGATGCTAAAAGTTATAGTAGCATGTCTGCTAAAGCCCTGAACAGTAGGTACGTACCTGCAATGGGAAGGGGTGGCGTACCACGCTAACTTCTGACGTGAGTCGCGGGTTGCGCTGTCCTACTTGGAAGTTGATGTCGCTGACGGCGTGATAGGCGTGCGCGAAGCTGTGCATAATGTCGGACACCATGTCCACGGTGCGTTGCGCACTGACACGCTCTTCTTCAGTATATACGGGTGGCTTTTGGATTGAAATATCATTAGTGTATGGTAAATGATAAGCAAGGGTTGAATTTAGCCTTGGTATTGTTGATTTTAAGACATTGTGGTTTTTTTTTAACATTATAGAATACTCGTTGTTCTAGTGGTCGACAGCGTGACTGCTAAACATGCTGTCCTGGGTTCAATTCCCAGTTCGAGCCAACTGTTATTGGGTTTTTTTTATTCGATTTTTTCAGTAGTAGCCACGGAGTCTGAATCTGTACCCGCTTGATTACAATAGTCGCCCCCGATTACATGAGACTTAAACATAATTGGCGCAATATGCAGGGCGTAATATTAGGTACACCTCTTAAGTAATTTCCATGGCACCTTTTTTGTGGTAGTTGTAACCTCTTTATGCTCTATCCAACATCTATTTTTGAGTCCATTTGGATCTCCCGAAGATTCGAGCATTCTATTTACAAATCAGGTCAACTTTATCTCTCATTAGGGCAAAAACTTCCTCCTAAGATTTCCTTAAGCTCTTTTGTTCCAGTTAAATATGACGTGCAAAAACATGAAGCACGGTACTAACCTCTGGGTTATTAGCAGCTCGAAGCATCCTGACGTAATTGGCTCGGTAAGGGGCGAATTGTTCTTGAAGTGCCTCCAATTCATCGATCAATTGGCCAAGGTCACGTGGCCGAGAGTGGCGGGCGCGTAATGCTCGAATAGCCCTGTAGCTCCTTTCGGTGGGAGGTTGTGACATGTATAAATATATCAAAATATCAGTCATCATCATGCGATGCCTGATATTTTAATATGTTAGTAAGACACTGTGTTAGTAAAATGGAAATGATATGCGTAGATCAGAATTAGTAGTGCAATTTCATAACGATATCGTATACAGTACGGCAGGTAAAAAAACACATAAAAATAAACAACTTTTACTACGGGACGAACCAAGGAATAAGAAAAAATATCTATTGTAGCATATAAAATGGGCAAGGGCAAATTTCACTTATGAAATTGAACGCGATCATATTGGTCCCATGGACTGTTATTATCAATATCCAACAACAATGATGACACTGACACTGTTGATCGTGTTCAGTTTTATTTGGGAATTTCGCCCTTACCGAAATGTACCTACAGCTAATAATAGCATTTTTTGTACATTTCTTTGTTAGTCCCATATTAAAACTTGTTCTTTTTCATGTTCAGCTCATCTTAAACATAAAGGACGCATGCGTCCTTTATTTTTACAGCCATACTGTATAGGCCCACATGAATAATGTTTAAGGTCGTTATGCCAAACTGAACTAAATCCTGTAATCTACAATGAAGGGTGTGATTTATAGAAACAGCAAGACGATTAAGCGTACTCCTGACCTCTTCGTGCTCAGAATCGAACCGAATTTTATCCGAATTCAAATTGATGATGCTACATGACTATCAATAATAAGGTAATTAATCGATTTTATTGAAACTCAAAGGTGTCAGGAGAATGGAATGTAAGCGGCGGCGTAAATTCCGCTTTTGTTCACGTGCTTTGTGCAGCTTTAAAGCGTCCAATTTAAAATGATGCGCTCCTTCAAAAACATTTTATACGAACCAATGAATTGTGTATGTATGTATTGGAATGATACGTAATTTTAAATAAGATTTTCATACTTTATTTTGTAGGTACGCAGTTAGTTTTTTTCAAAGACCAAGCCATGTTAAACAAGCATTTAAAGCAAGGAGCATTGAAAGCATTTTTATCATTTAGTTTGAATTTTAGATACGTACTTATTTCTGCACACAGGGACTTAACATAAAATATTCAACCATTCACACACCTTTCACATATCAACAAGATTGATATTTAGTGACTGACAGCTTTCCAAAATATAATTGGCAATCACATTCACAGCTATTTTACTTCAACCAAACAGTAACCGTATCGATGAAGGTTTTAATTTTTCATAGAGGTATAGTTTGGAGGTAGGACTTAATCTCCGAAACTATAACTAATCCAATATCAAAAATTCTTTTATTGACGGAAAGCTCCACTATTACACAATCTGCCTTTTCTCAAACTATGTCAGGGTCGGCTTCCAGTCTTACCGGATGCAACTGAATGCCAGTATTTACATGGAGTGACTGCGTATCTGACCTCCACAACCCACTCACTGGTTGTCAGACTTTCGGGATTCTCGTCTTCTTCTTTACCGTGTGGTTAGAGCCTAACCTGGTGTGGGACCCCTGACTTGGCCTAACCAATATCTCACAGGCATGCTGGTGGCAGTGATAATTACTTATTACGCACATAAATCCAGAAAAATCAGAGGTGTGTGCCTTGGATTCGAACTCGAGACCTAACTTGGCAGTCTGACGGTCACACCGCTAGGCTATCACTGCTATACGGGCTTCTCGTAACTCGTAAATACTGTCAAAGATTTCCTAATGACCAATGGCTTAACGTGCTTGGCGAGACAAAAAGGGAACTCGGTATGTAATGATGGCCACCCATCCACGAACCGACCCCGGCAAGCACTGCTTAAACCTGGAAATGGACCGTGGCGGGCAAAGCTAGTAGGTACAATATACATACATATTTTGATAGTGATGCAAACCCAGAAATAAAATGACTATGAAAAATGATTGTTTAGTTAACAATTGATTATTTTTAAGTACCGTCCCTGAGTACCAACGATCTTGTCAACAAAGAAAATTGTAATGCAGGCTAGAAATGAAATTCCTTGTGCCAATGTTTTGTCTCGGGTACTTATAATAATATCTTTTTGAAAATATAAACACTCAAGCGTGTCAGAGTTGTTATGTATGATAACTTAAGACTGCCAAGAATTATGTGGTTGTGGTTAACTACCTGCGTACTATCTCTTTTGTTGACATACAGCATGTATCAGAAAAGTGTTATCATATTTTAGGATGTGGTAATACACTGGGTATATTTGAGTCGAGTAGGTTTCTAAATTTGTTTGAGGCCGATGTTTTTATTCGCGATTGTGATATTAGTCTGTTGGAATAGTTTCATTTCACATTCTTCTCCATACAGAGCTACGCTTGGGAATGGGCAACTACAGAACTTTTAAAAGTTATTATGCCTTGTAACTGGGACTGTAGCTGCATCCATCTGCTATTGATATTCAAAAGCGCTAGTAAAGGTCTAATTGAAAACAATACCTTTAGTTTGAGTTTGAAAAAAGTTGTCAATTTTGATAGTCTACAGAAAGGTGTGCCACACACCTTTCCAATACATACTGTATATTAGTGTGATAAAAAGTTATAATAAAAGATTTAGTCTAGGATAGGGGCAAACCTGTGCGGAAAAACGCGGTGGAATTTGACACGCAATACCGCTTATTACATCTTATCTAATGCCAATAAATGGCACTTCCCTATCATGGTGGAAGATCGTATCATCTTTCTAGCTTTTCCCAACAATATGGGGGTCGGCTTCATGAGTGGGTGATACTTAATCGCTTTTGTTTCTTTTTTAATCACTTATCGTATACGTGTTGGTTGTGTAGCAATAAGTGCTATTTCTATAAGTTTATAAATATTATATAACATGTCATTGTACTTCTGTTTTTTTTTTTCCAAATAAATAAATAAGCCTCGCTTCCGCGCTGATATGATAGGATGGAGGAATGCGTGTGAAATTGTCTGTGTTTTTCGCTCAGATTTGACCTTAGCCTTGTTTTGTTAGACACCCACCTTCGTCGTGCATTCTGAGCACGGACAGCTGCATCCGTAGTTTCATCACCGTTTTCGTCAAGTATAGGTTCAGGCTGCGTCCAAACATACGGTAAGTTCAAATATCATAAATATTATTAAAGGTAAGTATGTTAATAACATGACGAATAAGAACAATTCCATACCAATACAATGATGATAAGTTACACGTGTCTTAATGTTTTTTATCAATATCTACTCGGCTGGCTGGTGATATGATTTGCAAAATGTCTGCTACAAATCTGTGCATCAGATTAGGTTTATTTGATGACTGTCCATATTTTAAACTTTGTACTTCAATAACACATTATATACTTACATTTCCATATTTTTCAAAACAAACTAATCATGAAAAATATTGTTAAGTAAATGATGCAAAAGTATTAATTAATACGAGTACATTGCACACTACAAAATATCTACCAAACAATATATCAACAAAGCCTCTTATAAGCTCGCTAAGGACTTTCGGAGGAGTTAACACAAATAAACGTATTCACGCAAGAAAATCACGCCATAACACGACGGCGGACCAATTGTAGTAATGAATGTAATAGGGAGCAATTTGTTGCCCCTACCAGATATTGTTCATACAATCATGATACAAACTTTTAGTTGTTCTTCTTTCTTTATCGTGTGTCCTGGAGTCAGAGTATTTATGCCAGCCAGGGGCCTCGTGACTCGTCCCTGTGACTGTCAAATATCTACAAATGACAGCCGGGACCAACAGCTTAACGTGCTTTCCGAGGCACGGAGGAAACTCGGTATGTAATGGGTGGTCACCCATCTACGGATATAGATGAACAAAGGCAAGCGCGGCTTAACCTGTAGATCGACCAGAGCGCTGTTATTATTTAGCCACGTGCTCATAAACAATGCATGACTATTGATGACATATTAAGTGCAGAACAAACAGTTCTAAAGTTTGTGAAGGTCACTTAGATCCTTACTTGCTACTTAAAATCTTCAGTCATCATTATTTACGAATAGCTCAATCTTGACCACAATCGGTGAATTGGTAAATTTAAGTGATAAAAAAGCGCGCAAGGCGCGAACACTGTGACAATGACATTTCTGTAGACCTTACTACTCTACACGAAGGCCTTTGGCAGCCAATTCATGCGCGATAGCCCTCATTATATCGATCGGATTCATTAAACATTTACAAAGGTCGGTCTTCCGAGAACTACTGACATGTGTAATGCAATAACTTATTTGTTTTTGTTGTATTAAAAATGTGGTATCAACATTTTTATGACTAAGTTCCCGCCGTCGTGTTAAAGCTCTAATGCTATATATTATCAATAAAACAGATGACATGCTCGACAGCGACAGCAACAAAACAACTGATTACCTCGTCGTGCTGCGTACCGGTAGCTGGTTCCGTATCCATTTGCTCCGAGGGACTTTCACCGCTTGCTGGTGAACTCCTATTTTCCTACAGTAGGCACATTGACAACATAAACAACTATAAACGAAAATAATTCTATCTATTTATCAGAATATAAGTATATATAGATACATATTTTAAATCTACTAAAACGTTTTGTGGATTCGATGTTATTATCATTGGAAAGCATTGAACGGACCATCAAGTGATTATAGTAATTTAACTTGGTTAAGTTATGATCATGGAATCCTCAGAACGATTGAAAGTTACTGAAAATGTAACAAAAAACAAAAACATTAACATGCATAGAATTCAGGACCGTTTCAAAATAGCATGCAATATTCAAAGGGATATATCAAGTAGTATAGTTTTAAAATAGGGTAAACTATACTATGTAAATTTCATTGTAATGTAAAACAGAGACTTGTACTTTGAGCTTGTACTTTTTGATAATTAATGATCAAATTATTTAGTTCGGATTGCTGACTGATCGAAAGATTTCCTTTACCAATAAAACTGAATGTGACACCACTTGCGTCACACGACTACTGCACAATACAACTGAGGCCTTGAAGTAGAAGGAATCAATAATAATTATAGTTTATTCAGTATCTCCATGTCATCGTGGTTAATGTTCTCACATGGATCGATACAAAGCTATGCAACCAATATTAGAAAAGGAAAAGGATAGACTGGGATATAAACACGATACAGCCATTACTGCAAACACTATCAATAATTACTTTTGAATAATTAAAATACTACTACACCTTATTTGTATTGTAACAGGATGCATTATGATAATTTCCCTATACCGTGAGTCTTACCTCTCCTTCGACGTGGGCTCTGAGGATGGCGAGCGATGTTTTGATCTCAGCTATCATCCGTCGGATGAATTCGAGTCGGCCGGAGGTCGGTGATGATATGGCTTGTTGTTGCTCCATGATGAAATCGGGAGGGCCAGCGAGCGACTCAAATTGTAACAAAAAAAATGCAGTTTAGTATGATTATAAATACCAGGCCCACTTTGAGGGCCACTCCTGGCATGCATGACTGAGAATTAGTAGGAGAGTATCGGAGTGGACAAAAATACGCCCTAGCTAGAGTATCCAGCAAATGACCATAGACCTCAGATATAAAGGACCCTACGCTCAGTAACAGTTTAACACATTATATTGACAGTGCTGATCTTCCTGCCCTTGTCTCATATTATTTAGCATATACTCCCGTTCAGGCTTTCGGGTCAAAAATTGACTGGTTGTGTCTCCCCAATGGTATATTAAATAGTTAACATGATGCATTATGAGGCCTGCACTGTTGCCAGAGAAAACCTTTCATTATCATAGTAGAAAAAAAATAATTACCATGAGCCTCCTGATCTGCTGCTGCATGTTGGTGCCATTTTGACTTTCGGCTCCTGCAGTGGCGCTGGGAGCACTTGGGGCGCCCCCACGGCCCTCAGGACTGGGGGGTGCACGCTGAACTAAGTGCACTACCTTGCCTTGGACGTCTGGGAGCCGATATAGAAAGACACGTTATTTTTCCATTTATTGTACAGTGACCTAAAATGTTTTTGACATCTTGCGAATTTGATATTCTCTTAAAAATGGATCCGCTATAATCAATCATGTTTCATTTGGTTTTTGTAGACTACCCCAAAAGTTCCACTTTCGAGTCCTGACAAGTAAATACGAGGTAAAGCTTCCTGTCTCGAAATCTCGACTACCAGTATTTAAAAACATTCTACAAAAAAATGTTTCAAAGCAGAATTTACCTCATTTGGTCAATTCTGCCTTCAGATCAAATCTGAGGACTCACTTAAATACGAACCGTGTTATGGCCGGGGCCAAAGCGTTAACGACGTCGACTACTCGTCATTACTATCATCGATTAACACTCAACTCTCTAATCGCTTTGCCTTCCATGAATGAAACCTGGAAGGTAAGTCTTTTCTTAAAGAACTAAATGACTGGAAACTCATACCATATTCGGAGAGCTTCTTGTCGTCCTGTAGTACTCTGCCACAGAATATGAGTCGCTGCAGGTTAGGCTCTATGCCCATCTGCTCCTGCACCTTTTCTTTAAGCTGTTCCACCGTGATCTGAAAAAAGTAAAAACAACTCGTTGAACTCGATGCTTCAACAATAGGTCAATGAAACAACAATTATTGCTCGACAACGGCAGAGCGAAAAACAAGGGTTATGATTCATGTATGTTGAGTGTAAGAATCCGTTGCATAATTACTATTATTAACATATTCAAATAATCCGTAAAGTGCTTGCTCCATCATCGTTTATCATGTCCTAGCTTATGTTCGCACCTTTGTACCGTTTGTACCTTTAATCCAGGTTATAAACTATCTGTATGCTAAATGTCATTCAAATCCGTTCAGTACTTTTTCTGTGAAAGAGTAACTAACATCCATTATCCATCCATCCATCTATCCATTCTCACTAACTTTCGCATTTATAATATTACTAGCAGATACCCGCGTCTTCGCCCGCCCACCCGCTTGACAAATTATATACTAAAACCTTCCTCGAGAACCACTCTATCCATTGGTGAAAACAGCATGAAAATCCTAGTTTTTGAGTTTACCGCGAACTGACAGACAGACGCGGCGGAGGACTTTGTTCTATATTACGTAGTGATAGTTTAGTAAGATTATAAAATACGTACATTTTTGGTTTCAGTAAAGATCTATCCACAATAGACGATGGGACAAGCTCTAGATCTAATATTTTCCTAGTTTCTTTGTTGTCTTGTTAGTTTCCTTGTCTTTAAGTAAGATTGACTGGTTGTCAAAATCTAATCATGGCTGTATCACTCCACGACATCAAGAACCCTTTAAAAATAGCCAAGCCTAAAGTGTAATTGAACAAAGTGGTGTCATTAGTGTGAGCACGTGGTAGAAAATTGAAATCAGTTTATTATTATTCAATTTTCCCGACCCAATAAAAAACCCTATTCTTCAATCGAGGTAATAATTTGAACTACAAAACAAACAAAGATGCAACAACTATCCCGAACCCTTTTTTTTTTGTTTAGATTTCTCAGACTCGTGAAAAAAACGCTTAAAATAATCACTAAAGGCATATTTAGAGTTGAGAAACATAATACGATATGGAACATTAAGATAACATAATATTAGCGGAAACGCACGCAAACATTTATTATATACAGCTAGCCATTCCTAACTAATCCGTTATTGATTTCAGGCGAACAGCCCTCGTAAATTGGAAATGCAATTATAGATATTCGAATGTAGGTGAGGCAGACGGAGGCGACAGGCGTACAGACTTAGGTCGGCCCGGGGATCTGGATCGATTGCGCGCATCCGAGCGCACTTCTCGATACCTATCTACGTATCTACAAATTATGCATCCAGACTCATTATTGAGACTGACGGGCGACCACGCCCGGACGCTACCCCACTCAGGGGTGGCGAGCGGCCGGTGGGGGGGCGCGCTCTAGCCAGGTGAATATGAGTATGTTCGAACAAAATGTTTATCATAGGAAAATAAATCACGTGTTTCATTTATCGGACACAGTCGTAACGATATCTATGAGAACCTACACAAACCACAAACAACTAGTATTTTTCGTGGTTTCGTAACTAAGATTTATAAAGTTATGTTCAAAGTAAATGTTTTAAAATATTATAGGTATAAAATATAAGTACGTATTTACAAAAAACCGGCCAAGAGCGAGTCGGACTGACGCATCGAGGGTTCCGTTCAAACTTTTTAAAGGACAAATTTAACTTTGCTGTTCGATTCCTAGAAACGGCTATTGCTACAACCGTAAATAACAAGGTTTGTAATAGTAAAATCGCTTTTTTTTTGTCATTAAACTACATGTTTAGTGATTCTAGGTCAACGGGAACTACCATATAGGTTTTCGACCTAAAAACCTATAAGGTACTTCCGGTTGACCTAGAATTGTCAATTTTGGTTAAAAGCAAGGTCTTAAAGAAAAAGTACAGGGAAAAATCCGAAAAAAAAAAAAAAAAAATTCGCGCCTGAACATTGCAATAAGAAAACCGATAAAAAAAAAGTTAGTGTTTGTTTCCTCATTTATTTATTACCGGGTCTATTGTAGCTTCTCAAAGCGGTTGTGTAAGAAAAGATACCAGAACAACTGATGTTTTAATATTTCATACAGACTCAGTACATCTCCGCAATCACGAAACATGGCGCTAGTCAATGTCCATAGCAAGCCTTGCCTACGTTCTATCAATAAATTAACACAATCATATAGGTACAGTAAATTTAGCTCGGCGTCTATCTTCCTAGAATTGATGCATGCGCAGTACAATCACGAAATCGATTTTAAGGACCCCGACTCATCCTCTCCATAAAATCGATTTCGCGACGCAGCCCAACCCACGCGGCTTGCATTCATATATTTAATGAAAGCTTTCAGAGATTTATAAATATGTTTTTGTTTTGTTTGCACACACGAAAGCTAATATACGGTTGTTGCAAGTATTACTTCGTATATTTTACAAACACTGAGTACTAAATGAAAAAAACCGGCGAAGAGCGAGTCGGACTCGCGCACCGAGGGTTCCGTACAAACTTTTTCAAGGACATACTTAACTTTGCTGTTTGATCTCTAGAAACGGCTATTGCACCAACCGCAAATAATAAGTTTGGAATAGTAAAATCGCTTTTTTTTGTTATAAAACTGCATATTTACGGTTCTCAGATTTTTCCCTTTACATGTGCTGTAAGACCTTGCTTTTTGCCAAATTACGTGATTCTAGGTCAACGGGAACTACCATATAGGTTTTCGACCCAAAACCTATCGAGTATTTCCGGTTGACCTAGAATTGTCAATTTAGGATAAAAGCACTTATCTTATAGTACAAGTAAAGGGAAAAGTCCGAAAAATAAAAAAAAAGTTAAAAATTAAGGTAAATTTCGGTACTTACAAGTTTTTGCGAAAATCTATATTTGCCCATATCTTTTTATCGTGTCGACTCAGGACTTTGATTTTTATACACTTATTTGGGACTATAGACCTCAGTATATGGACGGTACAGACAGACGGACAGATGGACAAGAAATTGATCTTATAAGGGTTCCGTTTTTTCCTTTTGAGGTACGGAACCCTAAAAATGCGTGAGTAGTAAGTAATTGTATTAATTATGGTACCACTTTACCAGTACATGAAGAATAATGAAGATCGACTGCAAAGGTGTCACAACTGCAGTGTTAATGGGGTAGACAGTTCATTTCCAGTTCTGAGCCGACCCAATTTAATTTGCCATCGACACGCTAAGAAGACGAATGATAGTTTTAAAGAGCTACTATTTATGATGACTGCAAGCTTAGTGTATTTTGCAGTTGGCTTTGAGCCAGTTTCGGAGGTCGGTCAGCAACTCAGTAGACGCTTTGCAATTAGTCGAAACCTTTTTGTCCTAGCTAGGCTAATGATAACATTAAAAAGGAGCCCTTTTTATCAGGACGGAGTTTTAAGGAAAACCAAAAAAAATAATTTGGCAAGAAAGAAAAAAGAAGTGATTTAACATTAACTATAGGCAAAATTGGTGAACAACTCATCGTTGGGCTTTAAACGACTTAAATTGAAAGGGGCCGCCATGTTGCGCCGTGTCTGGCCACTTAAGTACACATAAGTGGCCAGACCATACACGCTGTCGCGTCGCGTCGTCCTGGTCGACCTATCAACAGCTTACGACACGGTCAATGATAAAGCATTATTATCCAAACTAATGACCTAACTGATGACCAGGTTGATCTTTATACGTATTCTGTTTCTGCGTGAAATGCTTTGCAATCAACGGTTCATAGTCCATTTAAACTTTGACAACAACAGACAGCGCGAGTAAAGCAAAACCTTTACTTAACTATTTAATGGCTGTGGACATTTACTTTTGGGGTTATATTTTTACCCGCGATTTTGATTTCTTAAGGTACCTGCTAACGAGAGGTTTTCTCCATGTAACTCCTCTTTGATGAGTGAATATATATGTGCAAAAAAAAATGTTGCTTATTAGTTTCTTAAGGTACTATCGAGGACACTCCCGCCTGATCACCACTAAGCTTATTTTTGCTTGCACTTTCAACATAGAAACGCTCTTTACGACTTTGTATAGAAATAACGAATGAAAATATATCAATCGGCCGAGCGCACTGACGACGCACGCCAAACGAGAGTTATTGTTATTTTGCGCGCCAAAGTTGATGCTTTCCTAATAGGCCTAAACTTTAAGGGGCCGTGACTCGGCGCCTCCGCACGATTTAAGCGAAAAAAAAATTAACTGATCAGGCGGAAAAGACCACGACTGTACCTGCTAACGAGAGGTTTTCTCCATGTAACTCCTCTTTGATGATTGAATCCTATATATGTGCAAAAAAAAATGTTGCTTAACTTTATTATTACTTTATGATTTATTAGGCTACAATAATTATCCTATGCATTCTCTAATAACAGAATAGGGCGGGTCCGTGACTCCGTGCGCAGGCGACGGGCGGCAGTGTAGCTCGGACTGTTGGATGTGGAGCTTGTGCTGCTCGCTCGCATTATAGTGCCCCGATTTTCACATGGACGATCTAGTATTTTATTTTTATTTTAGTTCTACTAAGTAGTAATAGTCAGATTCTTGTAAGTAAGGTATTGGAACGTAGTTCCTTATCGCGGCTTGCGGGGAGTGCTAATTAGTAGAATTCGTCACGCATCACACGTTACGTAACGAAATGCGAAAATATAATTCGATTAAAAAAAGTAAAATTTTCAGTTTTTTCTTCATGGGTGTCGTTTTCGTGGTTTTTGGTGTCACTGATGATGAAAATGAGGTCAAACTGAAAATCCAAGATGGCGCCGAATAAAATTTTCGGTCTTTTCTTCATGGGTGTCGTTTTCGTGGTTGTTGGGGACGCTTATAATGACAATGAAGTTAAAATGAAAATCCAAGATGGCGCCGATGATAATTTTCGGTTTTTTCTTCATGGGTGTCGTTTTCGTGGTTTTTGGGGACGCTGATAATGAAAATGAGATCAAAATGAAAATCCAAGATGGCGCCGACGAAAAGTTTTGGTTTTTTCTTCATGGGTGTCTTTTTCGTGGTTTTTGTGGTCGCTGATAATGAAAATAGGTCAAAATGAAAATCCAAGATGGTGCTGACGAAAATTTTCGGATTTTTCTTCATGGCGTGTCGTTTTCGTGGTCGCTGATAATGAACATGAGGTCAAAATGAAAATCCAAGATGGCGCCGATGAAAATTTTTAGTTTTTTCTTCATGGGTGTCGTTTTCGTGGTTTGTTGGGGTCGCTGATAATGAAAATGAGGTCAAAATGAAAATCCAAGTAGGCGCCGATGAAAATTTTCAGTTTTTTCTTCATGGGTATCGTTTTCGTGGTTTTTGGGGTCGCTCATAATGAAAATGAAGTCACAATAATAATTCCAAGATGGCGCCGATGAAAATTTTCTAGTTTTTTCTTCATGGGTGTTGATTTCGTGCTTTTTGGGGAACTACGTTCCGTTTAGTCTACATTTGACAGATTCTACTTTTAACATCATGTTCTACATTTGACAGATGCTATATTTGTCAGATTCTACAATCGACAGATTCTATATTTGACAGATTCTACAATAGACAGATTCTTTGTTTGACCGATTCTATAATCGACGGGTTCCTTCTATCTGGCAGAATCTTGATGCTCCGAAATTTATTTGGCATAATAACACACTTCGCATTTTTTTTTTACGAATATTTTTAAGGCTTAAAAAATTTTAATATAATATTTTTTGGCCGAATGTTTGTGTGTCCGAATTCACAATGGCATACTTTTAAGATGGCAGAATTTTATTTGGCATAATTACCTTTGGCAATGTTCATATGTCGCACAATTTCGTTTAGAATAACGTTTATTTAGAGCAAGGATTATTTGGTATAATTTCACTTGGCATACTATGAAGATCGCAGAATTTCATTTGGAACAATTTTATTTGGTATTATTGCAATTTCTTTATAATAGCATTTTTTATTTTAATTTAAAATTAAAATATTGTCTTAAAGTCAATATGTTGTGACAGAAACGAATCGCTCCAAAACCGACTCCACGTAGTCTTTTCTGCGCTACCCCTTTTTTTTTTTTTTTTAGGATCGGAAATCATCAAATGTTTCTCCCGCTCTGGGCGGAGCAGGAGGGAGTGTCAGACTTTTACTGACTAAAACCCATCCATGTTCCTTCCTCGCCCTTTGTGTTCCGGGGCCACGGTATCACTTTCGAATAGTCCCGCAGCCCCGGCAGGCTTCGGCCCTTGCGGACCCCTTCAATGTTGCTGACTCTCTTTGAGGCGCGCGTGGAACACGAACGCGCCGTCGACACGGCCTGTCGTCATGAGACGGACGGACGGGGAGCTATGGGCTAGCTCGCCGTCCGTCCGTCTACAGGCCCGCGCCTACGGTGGCCGGAAGCCACCACGTGGCCCCCGACGCCCGGGGCGTCTCCCGCGGCGGCCGGGACGTGAGGATCTCTCCCTGTCCTGTTCCGCCACCTCCTTCGCTACATGACTGCTTCGCAGAAGGAGGTGACGGCGTCCCATTCCGTCTCGCTCCGGACCATGGATTGAACCAAGGCCGGGAGCGAGAGGTCGCCGCCGCTCTGCGCTACCCCTAGAGTGTAATTTAAGCCCGCGTAGGCGCGGAGGGGTGAGGCGGCCCGCGAGCTGAGGAGCAGGTGGTTCTAATGGGTGCGTCTCATAACATATAAAGTTATTTGGTAAATTTTCATTTCAATAACGTTTACAAGAGAAAATAAAGGTGAGTTATACCAACTGTTGATATAATTTCTTTAGATATAACATTTATATACACTAAAACTTATTTCGTACAACGTTATTGGATATAACGTTTGTTTAATCGAAAATCATTAGGCACATCATTTAAAATATATAATATTGATATAACGTTTATTTAATCGAAAAGCGTGACAGAAACGAATCACTGCAAAACCGACTCCACGTAGTCTTGTCTGCCCTACCCCTAGAGTGTTATTTAAAATCGCATAGGCGCGGAGGGGCGAGGCGGCCCGCGAGCTGAGGAGCAGGTGGTTCTATCACTCGTGAGCGTGAACCATATCTGCGATGATAAGCTCGCATGGGACCGCCGGACCCCGAGGTGGCGAAGCCGTGACAGAAATCATGCCTGCTGCATGTTGCATGCTTGCTGCATGTTGCATGCTTGCTGCATGCTTGGTCCACTGCTGGACATAGGCCTCCCCCAAGTGTCGCCACATTGACCGGTCCCGTCCATCGTATCCAGCGGATTCCCGCAGCCTTCACACCCGTCCACCTAGTGGGAGGCCTTCCAACGCAAAGTCTTCCGGTTCGCGGTCGCCATTCCAGAACTTTTTGGCCCCATCGGCCATCCGTTCTGCGAGCAATGTGCCTTGCCCACCGCCATTTAAGCTTGGCAATTCTACGGGCTACGTCGGTAACCTTGGTTCTCTTGCGGATGTCTTCATTTCTGATTCGATCACGCAAGGAAATTCCGAGCATAGCTCCATTGCCCTTTGGGAGACTTTAAGCCTTCTGATGAGGCCTTGGACTTGGGCGCGACCACGTTTCGGTTCCGTATGTGATCACTGGCAACACACACTGGTCATAGACTTTCGTGTTGAGACACTGCGGTAAGTTGGACGAGAAGATACAACGCAACTTCCCGAACGCTGCCCAGCCGAGTCGGATTCGACGATTAACCTCTTTCTCGAAGTTAGACCTACCTAACTGGACCGTTTGGCCCAGGTACACATAATAGTCTACAACTTCGAGTGTAGAGTCTCCGATCTTGATAGGAGTGAGTTGTGACATGGGCATTCAACATGACCTTGGTTTTGTTCATGTTCATTTTAAGACCCACTCTTCCGGAAGCTCTACTAAGGTCATCGAGCATTGTACTGAGGTCCTCCATGGTCTCAGCCATAACCACTATACCGTCGGAAAACTGAAGGTGAGTGATGTACTCGCCATTGACGTTGATGCCTCGCTCTGTCCAGTCCAGAACCTTGAAGACATCCTCCAGGGCAGCGGCATTCGATTTCTTAATAAATGTTTATTCATTAAAAAGGAATAATGTCTGATTTGGCAAACTTCATTGATTTTGTTGATTATGCCAGAAGATTTAGAGAAGTGGGACCGAGGCAGTATTTACGAGATTATTCTGATCCCTTTACAAAATATTCTATTCTAGAATTTCACGCACGATAAAAAGTCGTTGAATTTTATTGTTATCACATCTTCACTTAAACTTTAAGTAAGTACTTATATATCACCACCTTACCTTACCATAACGTAAATTAATACAGATGAAATAATTAAAATGCACAACACCAAACTTTCCCCCCCGGTAAATAACACAAGCAAAAAATACGTAAATAAAACACCTATACGATTTGACATTGACAGCAGTGATGCCATAGAAAAAAAAAATCAAATTAGTAAAAAAACTTACAGTAATAGAACTGAATATCATTTATATTATTGTGAATAATATAATCGTTTTCAACGTTTATAAATAAACTTCTTATCAACACTTTTTAAATGTGACTACACAAAGGCTTTATCGATGTGCAATCGATAAGATGATTTTAGGATGCTCGGCCCTCCGTATACTTAAATCTGTCATTAGCTAATGAACCCTTGAATTGTCTCTGGGATGTACCGTTGATTAACGAATATACCTAATGATAATTAGTTAAGTATTCATTAGGACTAATTTAATGAACTATTCTGAGTGTGGCTTTAAGTCTTGGAAAGCTAGTGAAAACCAATAATTAATGTTATTGGCTGTTGTTACTTCAGTCAGCCATTAAACTGCTGTGTTAACATGAATTCGACAATCTGTTAGTTAGTAGTGTTAATCTTTGTTTTAGCAGGGGCCATCCATAAATTACGTCACACGAATTTCATGATTTTTTGACACCCCCACCCCTTGTCACAGCTGGTCACATTTGTGAGACCCGGCCCTAGTGTAACGTCAAATATTTTCCAATTTTACATCTCCAAATTAATAAATTAAAAAGGCAGTTCCGAAATTAGTTTTATTTAGATTTATAAAAATTCTTTTGTAGTAAAATTAACATCAAATAAAACATTTCAAAAATTTTACAAATCAAAAAACGATTAATTATTTTTATTAAAGATTCAGCCATATAAAGATTTTGAAATATGATGTCACGAAAACTAGGACCCATCCCACCCCCCCGTGATACACAATGTCACACTTCGTCGACACCCTCCCTCCCTCTTTACGTGTGACGTAATTTATGGATGGCCACAAAGCGATGTTTTCGTACTAAAAAAGTTACAGATTTTCAAAGAAAATTTTAAATATTGCACGTTCATAATCGCAACGCTACAGAGTACTTCAATCAAGTATTCAAAGAACATAGTATGCTTCGGCAAAAAGGGCATTGGGCAAAAGGCATTATGATAGACGCATTTTGATCCAGAAACCAATCTCAATAGTATGGAATACTAGCTTATACCCACCCGCGGCCTCGCTCGCGTGGAGTTCGGGAATTGCCCACGAGATCGTACTTCCGGAATAATAACTATTCAAGCTATTCCAGACTATAATATATCTCTGTGCAAAATTTCATCCAGATCCGTTCAGCCGTTCGGGCGTAATTGAGTAATTACATCCATCCTACATAAATTATTCATACATACATTATTTGAACGAACGAACAAGCGACTTATATATAAAGCTCGATTACCACTGACTCACTCACTGGCATTGTTTCCCCCAGATGGTGGATGGGGAGGGGGGTATATTTGGACAGATTCGTACACAAGTAACTCTCACGAGTATGGGAAAAGTGACAAACCCCCCTTTTCCCCCCTCCCTATCGTATCTCGGAAACTGAGAGACCCGTAACACTCACCGCGACACTTAAAAAAAGCTAACTCAGCTTTTTAAAAGTGTAATTAAGCCCCTATTAAAAAATAATAAAAAATCCTACCGAATTAAGAAAAAAAAACAATAAAAATACTAACAAATACACAGACACAAGAAATAAGTACACGATTTTGGGTTTATGTGGAAGGAAATCTCAGCTCAAATATATTTATGTTGACCTCTTAAGAATTGAACTAGTAACAATATTAAATCTTTCAATAATTGCTAGAAAATCATGTCATTAAAAACTCTTATTTTCACCATAACATAAACCCCAAACAGTAAGTTGCAGTGCAGCTCAAAATAATAACATCAATAGAAATTTAAAACATAACAATTAATTACTTTTAACAAAATGCAGAAGCATAAAAAAATAACAAAAAGGTTAAGTGCAGGCCACACCGCCAGCTAGAGAGTGAGCGAGCGGGTATGAAAAGAGGAACAATGCTCGCCCGGCTCTCTCGCTAGCTGGCGGTGTGGCCAGCGCTTTAAGCTCAGCCTAAAATATCTTCTGTACTACAAAATTCAAAGTCCTGACTGACTGATATATCAACGCACAGCCCAGACCGCTGGTCCTATGTCCTAGAGACATGAAATTTGGAGGTATCACTAAGAAAGGACTTTTCGAAATTTCACCCCTATGAGGGTGAAATGGGGGTTTTATTTTTCTGTGTTTCATAACTCATGAGACACGTGTATCACAGTTTTTCCAAAATCCTCCCCCAACAGTCAAATAGGGCTTCGAACCTTACTTAGACGGGCGCATGGCGGGCAGTGTGGCGCATGGCGGGCAGTGTGGCGCATGGCGGGCAGTGTGGCGCATGGCGGGAAGTGTGGCGCATGGCGGGCTGTGTGGCGCATGGCGGGCAGTGTGGCGCATGGCGGGCAGTGTGGCGCAGGGCGTGCGGGGCGCTCAGTATTTGCATTATTAATTAATATTCTAAATGCGTAAGTTTGTGAGTATGGATGTTTGTTACTCTTTCACGCAAAAACTACTGAACGGATTTAGATGAAATTTAGCACACAGATAGTTTGTAACCTGGATTAACACTAGATATTGTTATCGTGGTAATTAAGTAAATTCCTGACGAAAAAAATATGATTCTGTTTAGTCCGTCAGTTAGATTATCGAAAAATATTGCATACGTGTATGTGTTTTTTGTTTTATTAAATTAATATAAAAAATACGAAGATAAAACGCGTCAAAGATCATGACGTGGGGCTTGTGACGTCACTTTCCGGGAAAAAATGTACTCAAATGTGACGTCACACGAGTTTTCGACGCACAGTATCGTCTTCATTTTTTTTTACGTGAAAAAAGAAAAAATATGTTTCCAACATTTTCTGGAAATCCAACTGGCGGACTAATTAGATTTTTTTTGTCATCTACCCTATTACCGAAATCCATGCGGGCGTAGCTGCGGGCATTAGCTAGTCTTATAACTATATAAGACTGGCTAATGCCCGCGGCTTTGCCCACCAACAACACGCAACAACTTTTAACTGACGACCCGAATGGCGCAGTGGTAGTAAGGCTGCCTTACGTTCTTAGGGTCCCGGGTTCGAATCCCGGTAGCAGCAAATGTTTGTGTGATGAGTGTAAACCACCTCATCACGAAGCCGTCAACCAAGCATTCTGTACACCAAACTAAGTAACTTTACGCAAAAATTATTGCTGGGAAACGACTTTTTTTTTGGGGTGAAAAATCATGTTTTGTGGTAGAACTCAATGTAACGCACTCAAAACATTGTGCTGCTGGATGGATTGAATAGAACGGGGGTCGTGGAGGTGTTTAAAGAGGTGGAAAAATCTTACATTAAAACTTGTATTTAACAAAAAAGTTGTCCAAAAGTTCTTGACCTTTAACACCCAAGAACTTTGACCCCCAATATCTCCGTAACTAGAAGGTTCCCAAGTATAGTACTAAAGATATAGCCCTGTCATAGACAGACCATCAGCGGAGCCTTAGCAACAAGGACTCATTGGGTATGGAACCCGAACAAGAATTTGTTTCGTATGCTACAACGCCTACAAATAAAAAACCCGACTACTGAAAAATCAAGCTCTAATTAAATTCGGGGTTTACAAGTTTAAATCGTCTCCTCCCATAGTTGAAGAAGGTTAAAATGTAGCCTATTTTACCCGGGCTATAATAGCGAATCGATTCACACCTTATTCATCAAAATCGGATGAATAGTTTAGGCACTACGGAGGAACATATGTACGTAAATACAAACATACATACGTACACATACATAGACAGCCAAAATCATAATCCTTCCTTTTGGCTTCGCCGTAGTTGGGTAAAAATAAAAAAAATTCAACCTTAAAACCTTGAATTGAACCAACCATTTTTTTACTATGCGAAACATTTCATCTCATGTGTCTGTATATCTGTGACACTCATACGGGTACCGCACACTTTAGACAAGACTGTCTTAAGACAGACAATTACCCTACTAGTGCGAGCGAGACAGACTATGTATTCTCGCTCGCACTAGTAGGGTAATTGTCTGTCCAAAGACAGTCTTGTCTATAGCGTGCGGTAGCTGAAAACTATAGTACACCATCACTGCTAAGTAGCCGACAAAGATATGATGGTATTACTGCAACATCAAAATATTTTACTTCACATAGGCCTACATGGGCACTTACAAAACGTCGCAAAAAGGTGAACAGTTCGGGTTGGTTGATTCCGATGCAGAAGAACCAACAAGAAAATCCCTAGATACTTTATTTGGTTTTAAAATTACCATGTTGCAACATTAGTAATTAAGGACTTAAGTACAGCGTAGCCTCGTCCATAAGTCGTTGCTTACTGACACGTAAAACAAGATAAAAAATTAACATGCATCTAGGAATCTACAAAGCCTACAATGTTATAAAATACTAAATTAAACATGTGTTACAAATATTGTCATCAGTGCTTTATCTATTCTGAGCAAAAGATGTATAAAAATGATTTAAAACATCTGATTAAAAACAAAAGAAAAAATTAGATTGAGAATAGTTAGAAACATCCACATATTTGTGCCGTTTATGAGCTATCAGAGAAACCACATGCACAGAAAGAACTAAAGCCAAAATTCTTTATTATGTTCAATGTATTCCTTGATTTTGTAATATGTTTTTTTTTTTTAATAAGGACATGTTTGATGTAATTTTGAACTATCCATCAGTCCATTCTATAACTGACTTTGGCAACTTGTTATTAAAATGTGTACTTTTTTTATGAAGACTTGCTAGTTTTTTAAATCTGAATTTAGGTATTACAGTTTCGTGTTAACTGCGTGTTTTTATATTATGGAAGTCGCTTCTAATTTTGAAAAGCTCTCGGTTTTGCGGATATGTATAAAATACATTCTAAGATATTATTTTAATGTGAAGGCAGAGTCAGTATATCCATCTCTTTAAACTTTTCTCTGAGTGAATCGCGAGGACGCATTTTATGGAACGCGCAGACTTGAATAAACCGAAAATTGAATCATGTCTGCTGCTGATCCCCACAGTAGAATGCCGTAAGGCATATTATATACTGTGTAAATATGCATAGGATACTAACCTAGCTGTGGCTACATCAGTTAACTGCCCCACTGCAATTTGCAATTGATAGTAATCCTTATGAATACAGTTTCCGCGATAACATCAACTTTTTTTGTCCTAAAGGTTTAAATCTAGATCCCGTTGTGGTACATTTGGTAAAGAGAACTTTAGACATTTTGTTTTGTTTGCATTCAATAAAAGATTGTTAGCAGTGAACCATTTTGACCTGACGACCCGAATGGCGCAGCGGTAGTGAGGCTGCCTTACATTCGTTGGGTCCCGGGTTCGAATCCCGGTAGGAGCAAATGTTTGTGTGATGAGCATGGACATTTGTTTCTGAGTCATGGATGTTTATATGTATAATAAGTATGTATTTACAAAAAAAAAATATCTATGTAGTATATCAACTATCTATCGTCCACGACACAAGCCTCGTTGCTTAGTGTGGCGCTAGATGGCGCTGTGTGTAATGTCCAGCGATATTTATTTATTTATTTTATTTTGAGAGAACAGTTAGACTTTCTTTGACATGTACGACATCCATATCTTTTCTATCTATTTAAAAAATACCGGCCAAGAGCGTGTCGGACTCGCGCACCGATGGTTCCGTACAAACTTTTTAAAGGACAAATTTAACTTTGCTGTTCGATCTCATTAAACGGCTATTGCACCAACCACAAATAATAAGTTTGTAAAAGTAAAATCTCTTTTTTTTGTTATTAAACTACATATTTACGGTTTTTAGACTTTTCCCTTTACATTTGTGCTTCTCGCCAAGTTTCGTGATTCTAGGTCAACGGGAACTACCTTAAGGTAGTTCCCGTTGACCGACTATAGGTTTTGGGTCGAAAACCTACATAGGTTTTCGACCCAAAACCTATAGGGTACTTCCGGTTGACCTAGAATTGTCAATATAGGTTAAAAGCAAGGTCTTACAGCTCAAGTAAAAAAGGAAAAAGTCCGAAAAATAAAAAAGTTGAAAATTAAGGTGAATTTTGGTACTTACAAGTTTTCGCGAAAATCTAAATTTGCCCATATCTTTTTATCGTTTTGACTCAGGACCTTGATTTTTATACATCTAATAGGGACTAAAGACCTCAGTATCTGGTATAAATTTCAACTTGCTAGGTCCACCCGTTCCTGCGAAAATCGGTGGTGACGGACGGACAAAAAAGTGAACTTATAAGGGTTCTTTTTTTTACCATTTGAGGTACGGAACCCTAATTAAGACTCATCAGCAAATAGAATTAGGTATATCCGATAATTTGGCCATCACATTAGTGGGGAGATTATTAATGTAAGCAAGAAAAATCTTCTCAAGATAAACTCCTACAAAACATAGAGCTAATAAGTATCTAGTTATTAAAAACGAATAGAATATTATTCTTACTATTTAACCCTAAGAGTTCGTCTTACTTTCGTCTCATAACCTGTTCCTGGACAATTACAGAATGCACCACTGACCGTTGTTTGTGAAATTACCTACAGAGCAGATCTAATTAATTATGGACTTTGATCTGACCAAGTACTATAGATCGAGTCGAGCAAGGAAAAGGCAACATATATAATTATGAAGACCATTGTGCTGTTACGAAGAAACTACTTCTAGCAGGCTCTTGATACACTTGCAGAATTCATTCAAAAAAATTCTTCATTCATGTTTATTTTAATACTAATGACTAGACATTGAGTTAGGCACTATAATATATAAATGAATATAGAATATGTTAATAAAAGGGCGAAATATGCACACACTCAATATTCTATTTATTATTAGAATATCCATTTATTTTCACAAAATATAAACACATTATAATAATCAGTTGTAATTCTTGTGACAATACACGATTACGTAAAAGTTTTTATGGATTTTCTAGAGCAAATTTGTGACATTTGTCATTTAATATTAATTTGTAGGCTGAAGTTCTGTCCAGTAATGTCAGTATATAAGAGAGGTCATTCCTTTCTTAAATACTGACATTACTGGACAGAACTTGAAAATTAGGCACCATCTGTGCAGAAACCGCTCCAGACCGAGTTTGGCCAGTGCCGTTGATAATACATTAACACATACAACACACACAAACACTACACTTACATTTCACACACACACATTTCACTTACATTTTTTTTTTTTTCATTAATTAACTTTCTTTATTCCTTAAAGACCCGGGTTTATTTGGAAAGGCATAATGCAATGCGCCTAACAAATTTAACTAATGGAATAAGAGCTATCCATGAAAAAGGACTAAAATATGCAGTAATGCTATAAAATAGCATTTGTAAACATGCAAATGTATATTATCTAATATCTATTATTGACTGTTCTCTTTATAATACTTACTAATTAACCCTAAAGCAATTACCTACAATCCACCCTGTCCTCGTAAGAGCACCATGGTTAAGCAATTATATTTATAACCCAGTGTTAACTGGGTTGTGGATGTCAGATAGGCATTCACTCCATGTAAAATACTGGTATTCAGTTGCATCCGGTTAAAATAGACTTGGAGCTGACTTTAACAAAAAGGCAAGGCAGATGATGATTATTTATTGTCTTTTTGAGTAGGTTCCTGCAGCATTTGACGAGTTAATTTATTAGATGTAGATATTTTAAATTAAATTTTAATTTAAGATACATACCACTGATAGTACCTATTGTGTTGCATCACCTTTTTATTATTTTTATATCTAGGTACTTTCAAACTTGCTTTGGACGTAATTTGAAAATAATTAATTATTTGGGAACGCGAACAAAGGAGACACACATTTAAACACACACCAGTAGTTGGCAAAATTTGAATTAATAGAGCGACTATATCAAATGATCTATTAGTATAGTGTATTTTATTTTTCAAAATCAACAGGTTTTATTCCTGGCTAGGGATATTGATTTTCTAAAAATCCAATGATGCAGTTTAAGTTTTCATCAAAACCGCCTCAAGACTTTTTGAGTATTTTTCGCTACTCTTCATAGTTTTGGATTTTGCCATCCACACCCACTTGAAAAATGCAGCCTGTATATTTATCAAAAAAGATAGTAATTAGTAAGTACTACTTACTAACCATAAGATTGGTAATTATTTTTAGGATTAACCTGAAATTCTTCTGCTAAAAGTACATACTGGCGACCTATCGGTTATTTTACCACGAAGTAGACACAATAGTTAAACAATGGTGTCTCGAACAAATCGGTCCTTTGACAGATCATGATCTATAGTCATTTCCCAACCTGAAGTGATTATTTACGAGACCTTATTAACCTATTAATAACTACATAAAGCTATTTTCGGCGTGAATTACTCCAAACATTCGTACGTATCACACTGTAGAGAAGGCGGAATTTGAAGCTATATACACCAGTCCGTGTATATATAAAGGGTGTTGGCCAGAGGCCTATGTCAAAAACCTGTTGAAAAATTATGAAAAAAAAACTTACCTCATCTTCGACTGAGAACCGGTGGTTATTGGAATCCAATGTTTTTATCGTAAACTCAATCATTTTTTACACGAAACATGGAACGCCCATAGAAGGCAGATAATTTGACGCGTGCCTAAAAACAACAAAAACCACGTTTTAAAACGTTTCCGACAGCCCACTTTCACATTTATAATATTGCACTTTAATTATATCGATTACTCACGCCTATCACAATGAATTTTTTACGTAAATTGCTGACGATTTAAAATAATTTTTAATCGGATCGGAGTATGCATTTGATGCCTGATGGTGACAGCAATCAAAAGGCAGAGTTGCCAGTTTACAACTATTGGAAAGGAAATTATGGCTCAATAAAGTTTGGTACTTTGGTGGTTAGTCCATGCTAGAAAATTAGCTAAATTTGCCATGCCAAAATTAGGAACAATGTTCCGAAATAAAACCATTTGGCTGACATTTGCTAGGACAAGTAGAGCCATTGCAAAAGACCAAATACTGAACCTCTTGATTTTACTAGGTAAAACAATCAATTCGCAATTTACAGCACAGTTTAGTTTTAATGCACCGAAAAGCACGCAATACTTTCAGTGTGAAATTAATAAAATTGATCTCTAGTTAACCTTTTTTCAAATTGTTACCATTTAATTCATATTTTCGAGGACAGTAGATTATGGAAAGTGCACAACCTCCCTTATGCCATAGACTAATATATATAGAATGAGCCTTATGCGACGGTGCTGCCAACTGGCGTCGCCAATCCGAATCTTGTACTCAAATAATACTTGACATTTACCTACAAAACAAGTAAACAGAATTAATTTTATTAGTGAAAATTATTATTCGAGCTAATCATAATGCATTGTTGCATTTCTGGATGTACCAATTCATCCACAAAAATGAAAATAAATCAAATAGCGTAAAATTTTATTACTTTCTAAAGAATAATACTTTCCATGTATAAGTGAAAAACGCAAAAAATGGATAAACGCAGTAAAGAAAAATATTTGAAACCAACTTGTTTTTGTTACACTCTGCATTGAAAAAGTTCAATGGCCCTCAAAATTAACCGTCCAAGCAAACATGCCAGAACCATATAAACTTCAAAGCGAACACACGTTTAATAGACTGCACTGAAGTTCACACCGAATATCCCTCAACAGTTAAACAAAGAGTCCACATGTAGTTACTCAGATTATAAATACATATGGATAAATCTACAATAAAGTTTTTAGTTGGCTGCACTCCTTGTGGTTTCTTATGTTTTGTATTTAAATGCTACTGAGGGCGTTCCAGTGATTGCTTTATAACAAATGATTGTGGACTAATTGAATTGTTAGAGCCTGGACAGGGCCGGCCTTAGCCATCTAGGCGCTCCGGGCGAGTCATGCCTTTGGCGCCCTTTTAGGTACTTATAGGTAGAACTTATTTCATTACAATAAAAAAAACTTATTTAGGATTTGTACCATATTTTTTATTGAATATATAGAAAACTACAACATCACATGTAATTATTTTTAATAACTTTAATAACAATAACATTATTGTAACTATTCATTCCCATGCACTTAACTAAACTTAACTAAAAAATTAAAATCTTATTTTCCTAGCTTTTTTGTCAGAAAATTCTCTGATAAGACTGGCAAATATAGATTTTCTGCAACTTGAACTAGTCAATCTTGAGGCATTGTAGACCGCAAATAAGTATATAACAATTTTAGTTTAGAGAAACTTCGTTCGCCACTTGCAGCAGTCACTGGTATTGTTTACAGAATACTAGAATACGCAACGATATCCAAATGTTGGTGTAATTATAACTCTTGAGGATTGTATTTTTTGATAAAGTTTAAAGTTTCGATCGGTGTTATTTGACTGTCTTCGAGATAGTTAGTAAAAGTAAAATTTCTTCACACAACAAATCTCCATCAATAACCAAGAAACTTATATAGTAACTGGAATGAGGACGGGCAAGCCAAAAACGTTCCGAGCGAGAAAGCTTCAAGAGTGGATGTTGTCTCTTTCTAATAGGGTGTCCAATAATCATACTAACTCTTGAGACAGTTTAAGACTAGCTGTTATTTTATTATTTAATGATGATGACCTGCAACTCAATAGCATTTTAAGCGAAATAGCTTCAAGAGTGGATGTCATTAACTTTTTATGTTGACGATGTATGTCTGTACCGTCCAGTTGCAAATTATCCATTTTGCAACCTGTCTATCCAGACGACTTTTGTATTCGGGGATTCGAGGACTCCGTTAATATTATATATTTTTCAAACATAGAAAATCGCATATTCAAGCTATGACTGTTTACCTACAATGTTTTAGTAACATGTTCACGTGTTCCACGCTCTCCATCGCTGCCATATCGACTCCCGCTACGTGGATGTGCTGCGGGAACTATATTCATTATTATTATATTCATTCATACTCTGCAGGTTCACATGCATACCCTAACTAAACCCGTACAGATAAAGCGGGGAGTGCGACAGGGTGACACCATTTCACCAAAACTTTTCACAGCAGTTCTCGAAGACATTGTGAAATGCTTAAATTGGGACTGCTGCGGTGTTAACATCAATGGTGTTTACCTGTCGCATTTAAGATTTGCAGACGACCTTGTCCTCTTTGCTGAGAACTTCGGAGATCTTCAAGTTATGCTTCAAGACCTGTACGATGCTTCTTTTAAAGTAGGTCTTAGAATGAATATGACCAAGACGAAGATTATGGCAAACATCAACAGCTGTTCAAATCCTTCTGTTTAAGTTGGAAATGAAGAGTTGGAGATGATTGAACAATATGTCTATCTTGGTCATATGCTTTCATTTGGCAAAGAGCATCAACAAAAGGAGATATCCCGAAGAATACAGCTTGGGTGGGCCGCGTTCAGCAAATTGGACGATATTTTGAAATCACCCAAAATTCCGCTATGTCTAAAGTCCCGCCTCTATAACCAGTGTGTCCTGCCCACAATGACGTACGGTGCTGAAACATGGACGCTCACGCAGGAGGCTGTGTACAGACTAAGAGTTGCACAGAGAGCCATGGAGCGTTCTATGCTCGGCATAAACCTGATAGATCGGGTTCCTAACGTTGAAATCCGAAAACGCACAAAAGTTTTTGACATTGGAAATCGCGTTACGGAACTCAAATGGAGTTGGGCAGGACCCCTAGCAAGGCGCAGAGATGACAGGTGGACCAAGGCTGTCACCGAATGGCGTCCAAGAACTAGCAAAAGGAACGTGGGTCGTCCGGCGGCGAGATGGGCAGACGACATAGTTGCCGTTGGGGGAAAAACCTGGATGAGGTTGGCACAGGACCGTGGAGATTGGCACAAGAAAAGTGAGGCCTATACCCAGCAGTGGGCGAGTTCGGGCTGTGGATGATGATGATGATGAACATGTTGTACTGTAATGTTGTACCTCTTAGATTACGCTCAAATGGAGGAACTATTAACTACTCACACATAACTCACAACATTCCATACAAAACGCGAAACACAGTCTGTACACCAAGCAAACTGATTGTTCCGTCTTACACCCGACACCATACATATATTACATACTTGGGCTCTTCATATCATAATCAAGAAATGGAGAATGTTGATGATATTGTAGAAGAAGTTAAGAATTTCCGGGATGCGACAGGTGTTTAGAATTGTGGCTTTTTGGAACAGATGAAGTGTGTGGGGCGGCATGTGTAAAGTGTTTAAGCTTTGCATAAGAGATGTCGGTACGATACCAGTGGAAGAGGGCACTATAGGGACGATGTGGACGCTTTGTGCTTCCCACTGGGTTATTATTTCTATGGCGAGGTCTTGATATTTACTAAGCTTTTCAGATATTGTAGTTTGAATGTTGTGTGAGTTTGGGATAGCTATATCTATTAGGTAAACTGTTTTGTTGGTTTTGTCGTGAAGGGTTATATCTGGTCTATTGAAATGTATAGTTTTGTCTGTTATTATAGTTCTATCCCAATAGATTTTCTGTTCCTATTTTCTAGTGTTATTTCGGGTTTATATTTATAGTATGGTTTCATCTCACTTATGAGTTTGTATTTGAATGCTAAGTGTTGGTGTATAATAGCGGCAACTTGGTCTTGTCGATGCTTATAGTCAGTCTGTGCAAGTGATTTACAAGCTCCTGTAATATGTTGTATGGTCTCAGAGGCAGTGTTGCAATGTCTGCATAAGTCAGTCAGCTAAATGAAAATTGTGTCGCATGAAGAAATGGTGGCTTCCTAAACAGCTTTCTTATTTTCAACACATGTTTTTTAATGGAACGGAATCCTTCATCAGCGAGAACAGTATTTCCAGGCTCTGACAGATCAATTAGTCCACAATCATTTGTTATAAAAAAATCACTAGAACGACCTCCGTAGCATTTAAACAAAACTTATGAAACCACAAGGAGTGCAGCCAACTAAAAACTTTATTGTGGAACCATGTTTATAATATGAGTACATGTGGACTCTTTCTCTTTGTTAAACCGTTGAGGGATATTCGGTGTGAACTTCAATGCAGTCTATTAAAACACGTGTGTTCGCTTAGTGAAGTTTAAATGGTTCTGGCATCTTTGCTTGGACGGTTGATTTTGAGGGCTATTGAACTTTTTCGATGCAGAGTGTAAGAAAAACAAGTTGTTTTCAAAGATTTTTCTTTCCAGCGTTTATCCATTTTTAGTGTTTTTCACCTAACATGTTTAAGAGAGTACTTCTTTGGAAAGTAATAGAATTTTACGCTATTTTATTTATTTTCATTTTTGTGGATGTATTGGTACATACAGAAATGCAACAATGAATTATGATTAGCTAGAGTAATAATTTTCACTACTAAAATTAATTCTGTTCACTTGTTATACATCGATGTCAATTACTATTATAGTACAAGATTAAGATTGCCCACGGCAGTTGGCAGCACCGTCGTTGTGCACGTTCCCTATAGTTGGAGTCCAAGGATCTTATATACTAACTTCGAGCGTTCCGAGCGAGAAAGCTTCGATAGTGGATGTTAGCTCTTTCTAATAGGGTGTCCAATAATCATACTAAATCTTGAGGCAGTTACAGACTACTGTTATTTTATTATTTAATGATGATGACCTGCAAATCAATAGCATTCTAAGCGAGATAGCTACAAGAGTGGATATCATTAACTTTTTATGTTACCTAATACCTATAACTTAAATATATTATATGTCTGTACAATCCAGTTGCAAACTATCCATTTTGCAACCTGTTTGTCCAGACGACTTTTGTATTCGGGATTCGAGGACTCCGTTAAAATTATATATTTTTTCAGACATGGAAAATCGCATATTCATGCTATGACTGTTTACATATAATGTTTTAGTAACATTCGCCAATATTTATTTTACCTTCCGAAACCAATCATTTTCACTTGCAGCTCGCCAAACGGATTCTTTTGCTGGAGAAGCATGGAAAGATCCATAGGACCGTCATGGCACGGCACGGTGCGATGGACTCTTTTCTTTTTTAAAAGCAAACTAGTAACTACCGACACCATGTGCGATGTTTCTAATGTATAAAATAAAAATATACTTTTGATTACTATGTACGACTATGGTCGAAACTTCGAACTTACTTAATTTAATTGGATATTTCCCGTTTGTCAATCTAAAACATTGGTAACCCGAGTCGTAATAAACAACCAAAGTTAAAAAACTTACCTGAAAAACGAAATTCCACATCCAGCATAACACAATTTTACCATATTTATAGCGGGTAATTTCACATACATTAAAGAGCACTTATATGACTTCAACGCGAAAGTGTATCGGTCATATTGTATAAATCGGTGACAAGGCAAGACAGAGACACCATCCACCAATGTCGGTTTCTCGCTCGGAACGTTTCTTTTCTATTGAATCCATTGTACAAATTTAAACTCTAAGGTTTTGAGATAGTTTTTTTTTTTTTTTTGCATTTTGTTCGTACTCATTCCAGTTAGTATATAAGTTACTTGGTGGAGTCTAACGCTTCACTAACACTCTATGAACCATAGATTTTAAGTCACAGCCCGTCATGTCAGTCATGGATCTTTTGGCGCGTGGCGTAAATCAGAACTACCGTTATCTCAATAAATATTAATTCGGCTCACCAACAGCGCAATCCTGTCTCTGGCATTAAAACGCCAAGAAAAACATGAAGCACTCTAGTATTATTTAACCAGTAAAGTTATCTGCGTTAAGTAACTATAAAGTTACTTAGCGCAGATAAATAACTACAAATACTTTTCATATTTCAATAATTACATACCATTATTAGTAGTGAAAGACTATTTTTACGTTTCAAGTTCAACGTTCTGATAATACGTACACGCTAATTAGGTCGTTGTATTACTGCAACTCTAAAGTTAATAGTATATTTTCTAACGAGGAACTAAACGAAGCCATAATATACCAGAGGACGTGGAGTCAATGAAACCGATGGCATATTACTTTTCACTTTGAGTGCGAGAAAAATAGATTAATACTAAAATAAAAATCACAAATGTTTCTTATTCCTCCAGTCCATAAAACTTTCGTAAGTTTTTTGGTAAATGTGCCGCGATTTTGGCGGCAAAAGATTATCTATTATGTCTTTTGCTCTTACTGGTAATTCTTAATTTATTTAAAACCGTACAAATTTAAAGTCGCCAAAAATTCTGAAATTTTCGCGGTTAGTTTTTTCTTCTAAACCAGTCACAGATTAACAATTCAAAACACATGGCGCCACCTTCTTTGCGGAAAAACCATGAAACTAAGACTTTCAACATTTTCGCAATGAAGATGGCCCACACTCCACAGATACCTAATAGTATATTTACTGGCTGTTTGTAGTCACATGAAGGAATTAAAAAAAAAATTACTTTTCACTCCCCAGTTTAGTCCCGCTTCGTAGGGCTATAATGGCGTACTTTTAGAGCATGAGAAGGGAAAAATGAATTAATAACGTTTAAATTTCAACATATACGATACAAACTAGTGCAGATGTAATTTACGGAAAAACCAGTTTTCATTATTTTAACTATTCTACACGCTAACGTTATCAGCGTAAAAGTTATAAAATCCTACCGGACGGCGCCGTTCAGTGTATCTAGTTTCTGAACGTTTTCTGTATGAAATGTTGGTACGTTGCACTGGCGCTTTCTACGTTATTTTAAAAATGAGAAGCAACCTTATTTTCATTGTGATAAAGTTCACTCTGATATGACGTTAGAGGTGGACTTTAGGGTGGAGTTCGGTGTTCTATATTGTGCACTAGATGCTTTTGAAGATAATTAACAACCCCCGGTAGCGGAAAAATCAATAAACGGTGTTCGACTGTCGGCCAGGTAGGTCGCTTCACGCTCCGTTTTAGGAAAATGTACTAAAATATAATTGAGTAGTCTAGTTAACCATTTCCTGATTTAATAGTAACTGTTTTGTTTCCAATCGCGTTTCGTCGGAATAACAACGAGTGGTCAAAAATGGCTTCGACTTCGGGATATTCGAGAGCATCAGGGTCCGGGTCATCGGGGTCTTCGAGTGAAAGAGGAAGGCGCCCCCCAAGAAACTCAACCCCAGCCCCAGGCAGGAGCACTGGTAAGAGAAAATACTATCTACTTTCATAGTTTAAAATTATTAGTTTTTGCACAATTTATTAATAGTAGACCTTGTATACGTCAGTATTAGATGCATTTTTTAAAAATAAGTACAAAATATCGTGATTCTTTTTGTTTTTTTAAATTGTTGATAAAAATTAGTTCATAGGTAAGACCTAGTTAGTGCTAGCAATTAGAAGTATGAAAATTGAGGCTTCAGTGATCGATACGGTAGAGGGGGGGGGGGCTCCGTGCGACTTTTGTTTTACAAAAGATATGACGTTAGGTTGGACGGACAAGGACAGGCCGAAGGCAGGGGCGGGAAGATGTCGCGGCGGGGTTTAGCGGCTGAAGTTCTTTTTGTTATCTATTTTGTAGGCGAGCGAAAGGCGCGTCCACATCTGCGCGCGCATCCTTTGGACATGATAGCGAGAGGTTCGCATCCAAGTCACAATGTCCTCTCGCAAACACGAAACGTGCAGTTCGCGTGCATCTTATGAACAAAGTATGACAGTTTTGGACATTGACATGGATTATTGATCTAAGAACTTCTAATTACACCTAATTACACACAAGAGCTACAGGTTACTTAGAGGTAAACAAACTAGAATTACAGGTACTTACATAATAAATCCGTAACCAAATTCGTGTACTTGTTGTGTATTTTAATCTATGGGTGGGTAATTATATTTAGTTGAGACCTTAGAACCCCAACCTAGGCAAGGAAGGCCTGTATTTTGGGAGTCTGTTGATTCCTCTTAAATAACAATGTCTTACTTACACTAATTTAGAATATTAAGTATATTGTTACAGATTGGATCTATTACACTATTGCCTTTTTTCTTTTTGACGTGAATACGTCTAATTTCTTCCAGTGGGAGGAAAGTCAAAAAAACGAATGATAAAAAGGGGGGGATACAGTTTGGTGTTGCAGCTTCATATCTATCATCTCCATCATAAATTCAATTACTCCATTCGATAGATAAAGGATTATGTACGCCAAGTGCGGACTATGACGCCATGGAAGGGGAAGCCCCGCCATTTTGAGGTCATTTTGCTGCAAGATCGACATACCGAGATTTCCATTTCCACATAATATAAATTTTGACTCGGAAAAGCTTCGTTTAGGTTTCAATCGTCAGCTCTCGTCAAAATATATATATATTGTGTACAAAGCATATTTTTTTAACAACACAACGATGAAATTACTTGATGACAGTTATTAGGAGATCTTCAGTCGCTTCATAAATGTTAACTGCTGTAACCACTTACTAATCCTGGTTTTTAGTTGAAATTTGGTGAAGTAGGTGTAAATATCAAGTTTTGAGTTGATTTTATTGTAGAGACGAAGTGTTGCTCGTCACCTGACAGGGTTGCATTGCAGACCGGACATCCTCTGCGTCTTTTAAGAAGTTAATATGTTCGCGAGAGGCGCCTAGGTCCTGGGTTCGATACCCGACTTGGGCAAAGTGTTATTGGGTTTTTTATCTGAAATTTCTTTGTTCTTTTTCTTCATCGTGTCGAGGTACCGTTAGATGAGCTCTCGTTAACAGACTATTTTATGTAAATGCGTATAGCCGGATACTGGATGGTAGGTAGAAACGGATATCCAACCACTATCCGACCGCATCGCATAGCGTCATTAGCTAGGTACTATCCGGTCGGATATAGGATAGTACTTAGGTCATTCTCGTAGGATTTTCAAAAATTGCGAATAAATTCTAATTCGCCCGAATTAATTTACACCTGGGTTGCCGAGTGGCATTGAACGTGAACAAATTATCATCAAATGATTGATTGATTTATTGCGATATGATTGATTGATGAAGGTTAGGCATCTGCCTAACCTTCATCAATCAATCAATCAGCCGACCCCAAAACAATTGGGAAAAGGTTAGGCATCTGCCAGTCGAACTGGATGCAGCTGAATACCAATATTTTACCTAGGTACATGGAGCGACTGCCTATCTATAAACACCACAGCACAGTTAGTACTGGGTAATACGGTATCACTTGGTAAGACTGGTTGTAATACTTTCGGACCACTGACTATCTGTAACGACTGTAAAAGATCTACAAATGACAGAATGTAATAAATCACTCTGGTCTACAGCGCTCACAGCAGATGAGATAAATACTGCACATAATTGGCTGCGTCATGCTGTGCGCATACTCCAATCAACGCAGCGGTCAGCCCGCACGGCTCAGTTGGCCTTAAGGTCCTCATCAGCCATCCTGTGCCCTGCTGAGAACTTGCTCGGCGCTTCTGCGATTTCACTGGGCTCAGCAGCGAACTGTATCCTGTCCGCTTCAAGTTATCTGTGCTCGCTAGCACGGACACCCGCGTCAACAGTGTCCGGCCTCTTCTTCGCGCTCCGCGATGCCTCTAAATGGATGTGCGCAGGATCAAGATACTTGAAATACCATAATCCACAAATCAGCAGGGCGCTACATTCAACTGCGATTTCTCTAGCTCTGGCTGCATCTTCGATAGAAGGTCAGCTCCGACCACCTACATCTCTGACCCTACAGATTATTTTACTTGTTACGTCTAGAATGCTATGATTTCTCGTGTATAAGGGTTCTACTGCTTTGATTCAGGGATCGCTTTTAAGACGCAAATGTCTTATGTAAACTACTACTCAGTGAATCAAGTCTGTAGAACGAATCTAATCGTGGGAGAGGCTAAACGTGGGTAATTTTATGAACGAGAGTCGCTTTTTAAAATCGCGTACTTAATGAAAACTACTTTGCATTGGATTTCATATAAAAATGTAGGTAGTCTGTGCCACTCGACGATGTTGGCAAAGTCGTAAGATGAGTAGTCTAACTGGTGAAATTAATTTTAACATAAAATAGCGCTCGTTTGACCTCAATCGCAATGTCATTCATATAAATCATTTTGGATCATGCAGACCCCTAGTAAATTGGAATAAGGGCAAGACGCCCTTTTTCCCAATTTTACTACAATCGGCGCAGCATGTTTTCTTTCGTACGTCTTTTTAGCCACAATCTTAGCTTATGTACCTGTTTGTACCTTATAAAATTATAACTATACCTAAAGTATTTCACACGATTCATCATTTCCCTTTCTCATCATTCTCATCGTTTTCTCTAGGTACTGTAAAATCTGCCCACAATCATATATTATATCTACCTACTAAAAACTTTCGTCTCGACCTGGTGTTCCTCTGTGCACTCTGTGTGTGATGTGACTCTCTTCCTGCCATTTTTAGATTGGCTCTGAAGTACCTGATTACTTACCTAAATTTTTATTATCATTCTCTTTCCACACCACATATCACATCCATCACCAATCTCCTGCATGCAATTCTTAGTAGAACAAAATCCAATTCAGGATCTGACTTGGGAGAAAAAGTCAACAAACCTCTCAACGAAGCCGAAAGGCACTTGTTCTCCCCGTCATTGCGATCATTTTTTTTTCAATACACTTCTTCGAAAACGGGTTGTTATCACACTACGATTAGGTTCAACATGCCATGTATTTCACACACGTGGATTGTTTTCATTTTCCATCACCGCGTGCTGTGCCGCGTGCAGAAAGGAGCCAATTTCGCACGCGGCACAGCACGCAGGTGTTAGAAAATTGCCTCGGATAAAACTATACCTATTACTTAGTACAAATTGGTGCAATGCCTATAGTCAGCGGTGATTGCTTTTTTTTTCATTCTTTTATTTTATTTCTTCAAAAGTGTATTAAAAAACGTCGTTTGATACACGTGGACATTTGTTATTGCAGTTCTCGGTTCAAAATACCCTCGCCTACGGCTCGGGAGTTAATTCCGCTTCGAATGCAACAGCAAACTTTCTCTACTTGTATCAAAATGTACTATACTCTCGACTGAGATAACGACAAAATCGCTAACTTTTGATTGCTAATTACCTACTAACGAATAAATTGGGTTGCAATTACGATGCTTGCGAGAATCGCATCTTGGATGTAGAAACTTGCATTTCCCGCAATCATCGTTATTGCAACCGACTTCTTTCGTGAGTAATTAGCAATTGAAAGTTAGCGATTTTGTCGTTATCTCTGTCGAGACTGCCGGCCCTGAGAACCTTCTAGTTACGAAGATATTAGGGGTCAAAGTTCCAATTTTTTGACAAGTTTTTTTAATACCTACAAGTTTTTAATGTTAGATTTTTACTATAAACACCTCCAGGACCCCCGTACTATTCAATCCATCCACCAGCACAATGTTTTTTTGTTTGTTTTGAGTGCGTTACATTGAGTTCTACCAAAAAACATGATTTTGCACCTCAAAAAAAAGTCGTTGTGTTGTCGTCGGGTGAGAAACCCACACCACACACAAATCCGTTTTTCTTTTTTTCCTTTGTTTGTTTCATTTTTCTTCTTCCGCAATAAGTGCTATAATAACCAATTCCATAGTGTTCACTCCAAACACACGAGTTTCCTTGCCGAATGTAGAAACTAAACTACTCACGAGGAGACTAGACGCTTGGGGCTGGAGGTCGCGCGAGGCTGCCAGCGGCAGCCAGCAGCGACGCCGCCGGCCGGTGCCATTCCGCTGTGAGTGTGACTCGGCCCTTACGGTAAAACTCAATGAACCGCACTCAAAAAATTGTGGATGGATTAAATAGTGTGGGGGTCGTGGAAGTGTAAAAAAAAACTTGTGGAAAAGTTGGAACTTTGCCCCCAATATCTCCGTAACTAGTAGGTTCCCAGGTATGGTCTAGAACAAAAAAATGATCGCAAAGACGGAACAAGTGCCTTTCGGCTTCGTTATGTCTTTTTAAACCCTTTATAATATCTAAGTATGATTATACTTACATTGAAACATTTTTATCCCATGATCTGTACACGAAGTAGACACAATAGTTAAACAATGGCTTCTCAACCAAATTGGTCAGATCATGATTTATTCTTACGTAATGCTATTTTAATTAACTCTAAACTCTACTCAAAAATGAGGCAGTACCTAGTCATATATGTAAGTACCTACCTACCCACTTAATATGAGCCATTTTCATTTCATTTTCCTAGTGTACCATCATGTAATGTAACCATGTTATACAAGTTATATTACGTAACACACTTTTCTATCTATTCCGAAAGATTTTGAAGAAATTCGTCTGCTGGACAAACTGAAAAACGTCCTAATTAATGTTGTTGAATTGTTAACATGAATAGCATGGGGGATGTAAGTGTGTTACGCAATTAAACCGCAAGGGCGGAGGACCATCTGTCCATAACAGCGAAAGCGAATCTAATGTAATCAAGTAGACGTTGTCATTTATTTTTTTTAATTTTATAAAGTTAAGTATATAACAGGATGTTCCTGCTGTTTCAGTAAATCGACTCAAGCAGATGCTAAGAATATATATACATATAAGTACATAATATAATTGTATCTACATATCCCCAAAAAATCAGTAAAGGTCAGCAGAGGGCTTCAATCCTTATTGTACCTATAGATGAAGGTCGTTGAGTTTTGGCAAAGTTTCCAAAATTTTAAATCTCATCAATGAGTTATAAAAATCCAGAATTGAAAAACAAAAAATAAGTTGCTAAAAATATGGTCCTCAATCCTAAACCGGGCAAAAGAAAATATTACGCGAGGTGAGATTTCCTTTTGCCTGGTCGACAGAGTTAGTTCAATGTTCATGTTCATTGCAAGTTAGCATTGAACTTTTCTTTTTTCATTTAGTTTGAAATATTAGACAATATCTAATTATTTTGTTATCCCTAGCTGGCTTTGATACGGATGAACGTGACCGCTCGCGTTCTCGGTCCCCGCGTCCTCGGCGTTCGCGAGAATCGCGAGGTCAGACGCGACCTCAGATGCGCAGGAAGGTGCATCGTGAAGACATCCCTCGGGAAAAAGGACACCGTCATCGCCCAAAGATTGATCTGGAAGCACAAATGAACCCTGACCGATACAAATTTAGTCATATTTTAGTGAAGCACAAGAGGAGCCGCAGGCCAATGGACAAATATAACAAACCCATCAATAGGACGAAGGACGAGGCCATGGACCTTGTGTGTGGTAATATACTTACTTATGCGTTTATTTTTATAAAGTATTTATTTTAAAACAATGTGCCATATTTTCAAATAGGTCTACCCTACCGAACAAAATACAAATCAGAAAACGGGACAACTTAAAAAATACGATATACCTTTAGAAGGTATCTAGATGTAGGTAGATACCTATTTAGAAAGTATCACTTGAAATCGAAGTTTGAAGTGCTGAAAATCAATAAAAGTACCTATCGATCCGAATAATGTTGTACCTAAAGGAAAACCCAAGAACACCAGCTTTTGCCCGACCACGCCAAGAACAGGCGCTCTGAACTCGCCTATCACCCACATTTTGTTTCCTAGCATGTTCCACTCTTGAGCAAAGACCAACCTTCATATAGTATTTTAGTATTGGCAGTATGTATTTCTTCTTTTTTTACCTTTTTTTTATACCTATTTGTCAAGAAAAAAAGATGGAGCTAGAACGATTGTATGATAGGTAAAACTATGTAAAACGTTAAAAAGTAAAGATCAAACATTATCATAAAAGTCTTTATTTTCTTTGGTAATCTAGGATCTAGTGGCTTCCGTCCTCCACAGGTCTCAATGTTATATTTTACTAGCTGACCCACGCAACTTCGTCTGCGTCACTCTCAAGCTCAAGCTCACAAAAGGAATAAATTTTCCCCGTTTTTGCAACATTTTACACACCTTTAACATTCCTCCTTAAATGGACTATCCGACACAATAGTACATTTTGATACAAGTGGAGGAAGTTTGTTATTGTATTCGAGGTGGAGTTAAGACCCGAGCCGTAGGCGAGGGTATTATTGAGCCGAGAATTGCAAAAACAAATGTCCACGTGTATCAAACGACGTTTTTCAGTACACTTTTGAAGAAATAAAATAAAAGAACGAAAAATATTTTTGTCACGAATTATTATGAAACTATGATTTAAATTTTCTTTTATTTTCCGCTCTTTGCTTTTGCCAGGTTGAAGGAGAAGCAAAGGTATAAAGCCGATAAACAGCCTAATATGAAAAATAGAAAATTCAAATATTTTTGAGTTTAGAACACAAATAAATGTTAATTTATTTATAAACGTTTTTTTTATTATTATAATAATCATGGTTTTTGATAATATTCTATTTATAAACATTATTTAAATTTTCAAATAGTACATTTTGATATACTTAAGTGGAGAAAGTTTGTTATTGCATTCGAGGCGTAATTAACACCCGAGCCATAGGCGAGGTTGTTTTTGAGCCGAGAACTGCAATAACAAATGTCCACGTGTATCAAACGATAATATTTTCAATACACTTTTGAAGAAATAAAATAAAAGAATTATTAGGAAACTACCTATGATTTAATTTTATTTTTCCGCACTTTGCGTTCGCCAGGTTGAAGGAGAAGCAAAGATATAAAGCCGCTAAACAGCCTAATATGAAAAATAGAAAATTCAAGTGTTTTTGAGTTTAGAACACAAATAAATTTTAATTTGTTCATAAACGTTTTTTTTTATTCTAATAATCATGGTTTTTGATGATATTCTATTTACGAACATTTTTTAAATACTCAGAAAATATTAACGCCGTAAAGACGCATATCTCTTTGCCGAGTTTTAATAAAGACATTCAACGTGAGACGGTTGTGAAGTGAATAGATGCATTGAAACATTTTGGACTAAGTATAGGTATAAGTTATATGTGTCAATTTTCATTCCCGCACACGTATTGGAAAATGAAAAATCGCACGCGTGTGAAATACATTGCATTGTGAACCTAATCGTAGTGCGATATGAACCAGTTTTCGAGAAAGTGTATTGAAAAAATATTCACGCCGTAAAGACGCATATCTCTTTGCCGAGATTAAAAAACGCACGGGTGTGAAATAAATTGCATGTTGAACCTAATCGTAGTGCGAAATGAACCAGTTTACGAGGAAGTGTATTGAAAAAGATTATTTTTCTATTACAACCGTAAAAACAAACAAACTCTTCTGCTTTATAATATTAGTAAAGATTAAAACTTGTAAAATTTTCTGGGTTGCAGACATTCACGAGAGAATTCTCAAAGATTTGATTACTTTCGCGGATGCAGCGGTCGCTTATTCCGACTGTACTTCAGCGGAATATGAAGGAGATATACAGTCTCAATTCAAGAGCGGTAAGATGCTCATATCTTTTAAAAACACCGCATTGGCTCTGGCTCCTGGCCAGATATCTAATGTGGTGGATACTAAATCCGGATACCATATTCTTCAGCGCCGTGAGTAAGAGATTATTATCCAAGACTTTTTTTTTCATCTTAAAGCTACTTTGCATTTAAGTACCTTGAAATGGTTGTGTTTATTTTTTGTCTGCTTTAAACTTGTGGAATATAAATTTTATGGCTATGTATTATTTGTCCTTCCAAACATTGTGATAAAACATATCTATTTCTATATTATTCATTATTTTTACTCAATATCGTTGCCAAATTTTTAACGAAAATTTCTAATTATGATTCTATGTGAGGACATAGTTCATCATCAGTAAAACACGAGAAGTTAATATGTAGGTCGACAAATACAGTTTGTTCTTTTTGATATCTCAGTTGGATATAGTTTAAGACGACGTTTATCTCAAAAATCTTATTTCTTTTTATTATAATAATCAATGACAAAACATTATGTTGACAGTCAGTTAATTGTTTTTTGAACCACTAGCATAATTATACTTATAACGATCAGTTGTTAAAATAGACCAGTGCAGATAATTTTTGAAAACGAAAAAATTAATAGTAGGATGAAACCCATTGGAAATGAAAGAGAATATAACAAAAATGAAAGGAAAAATTATTTACGGGCGATCGGAACTCGGGAAGTGGGAGGGGGGGAGGGGTTTAAGGGTAAAAACGGTTTATCTCGATTTCCGGCAAAAATACAAGTCCTATGGAAAAAAGTTGAATGGCAAAGTTGTAGGTATAAAAAGATCTACAACTTTTGCGTTTACCCTTATTTACATAACCTCAAAATTTATGTGGAAAATTCAAATAACCAATTTTTGGTTTTTTATTTTTATCTTTTACAAAACAGTTTTTTTTTCACGAAATTTTGTGGAAACTTACCTTTTTATGTCCCAAATATGCTGTAATAATCTTACTGTGTCATATATCAAATGAAAAGGCTCGTTATGAGGATCTCAAATGTGTTCTTTTTTATTATTTTAAAATAAATAGTTTTGATTTTATTCATGAAAGAATACGAAAATTGACCATGCCTCCCGAAACTACTAAGCCTAAAATTTCGAAAAAAATACGAAATATAGTTTATTGCTTGTAAATTATAGGAATCTGACTATAAGAATTCTATCAATTGAAAATAAAGTGGTAAACTCAATATATTATTTATTGTATGTTAAAAAGCAGATATTTTGACGTGAGAATTTTCGATTGAAAATTAGGGTGCTTTTTCGATATTAAGTCAAAATAAGGTGAAAAAAAATATATTTTAAATCAAAAAAAATTACAGCATATTTGGGACATAAAAAGGTAAATTTCCACAAAATTTCGTGAAAATAAAAATTGTTTTGTAAAAGATAAAAATAAAAAACTTGGTTATTTGAATTTTTCACATAAATTTTGAGGTTATGTGAAAAAAGAGTTAAAAAATAAATTATTATTTTTCCTTTCATTTTTATTGTATTCTCTTTCATTTCCAATGGGTTTCATCCTACTATGATTTTTTTCGTTTTTTGACCATTTTCAGAGGTATCTGCACTGGTCTAAAAAGTCTAGGTTGAGTTGAGACTGTCATACATATTACTTTTACAATCTTTTTTTTTTTGGTATCTCTTTAGTTTTAATGATCAACTAGCATTATAGTTTCACATTTTACATCTTTTAGAGAATTTTTACAACCTTGGACTCATAAGGGTAACATTTTTAAGACTAATAAATACATTTAGTTTTGAATTATTATATCTTTTTATTTTTATCTAAAAGAAAACAAAAAACACGGTAGCAGTAAGACGCCTAGAGTTGGTACAAAGTATACCTATTATTTTATATAAAGATCTCAGTTTCATATTAGTTTTAAAATTATATTTTAATTTAAATCCTATCTAGCTTTAAGATGACTGTTGTCTCCAAAATTAGCTTATTTACCTTTTATTCTATTTTTTTACCTACCGTTTACGGTAAATTTACATAGATTTACCTAAGATTTTTGTCAGGCTGAAATCTATGCATAGTAAATACTTCGTACATAGATGCTAACTTATGCGGTAGTGCATAAAAAGCCAAAAATAACCTGAAGGCTTTTAGAATTCCGGCGTAGTAGGTACTATACGTAGCTTTAACCTGTGCGTAATGGTAAATTCAATCTAAGGCCGTTAGCACACGGGTCGTAAGCATAGTCGTATCGTAAGCGTATCGTTTACGACGCTACGCGTACGAGACGTGCAGTGTTACACAAACGAATCGTCGCGTAGACGTACTGTTTTGGATTTCAGTTAAAATCACCAGACGTTTTGGATTCTGAGGATTTTACTTCCTCTTCAGACAAAGAGGATTATTTATTGTTTGATTTGGTTTAGAAGTCGAAAGCGACGTGCTTATTGGATCCATCCATACATTGGAAATAATTACAGTAAGAGATTGTTAGTTGCTGCAAGCTGCCCAAGCTTTGTCTGTAACATCCTTTCTTGAATATTCGCTTAATGAATGATTTTAAAGACAAGGGTAGTCTTCAACCAGTTTGACGAATCAATTTCTTTTTTCAGTCATATTGAAAGTTAAAAGTCTTAAGAAATTGAAATTCAGTTAAATTCAGGTGTTTTTTAAAGAAAATAACGAAAAGTTAACTCTTTACGCTCGTGTTTTTACGCCAGTACGCTACGACTATCGTAAGGACAATAAACACCTACGATTCGCTGCAACACCGCTTCGTATGCGGACTTGTTTTAACATGTTCATGCTTGTATTGCTCTCGTCGTACGCGTGGATTACGATACGCTTACGCTACGACGCTGTGTGCGAAGGGCCTAAGTGTCCACATTATATACTCAATGTCTGAAGACGCTAGGTATAAAAGTCTAAAGACATCGTAAATTAAGTGATTCTACCCTACGAGGGTATTAAGAATAAGAAACCCCGAAAAACATTATAATGTTATGTATTGATGTAAAACAGTAGGTATAGGTATCCACTCCTAGAAACATATATGTGAGCCATCTCACCATAAGGCATCATAAGTACGTTAGTACTACTTATTATGTATTCTGTGTCATAAGCAAGGGTTTAAAAAAATCAGAGGAACTAATTCATGTCAAAAATTATTGAAAACATTTAACTCAACTTATTAGGACAACATTACAACTCTGAATACTCCAGTAAAAAATTACTCAACAACCTTGTACCTAACAAGTAGTTTCACTACTTTTAAGTATTTCTATTGAACCCTACAAGGGTAAATCTAGATGTATCGTAATTACGAATTTAATTGTAGCATTCAAGAAAAACTAAAAATAACTAAATTCTTATTTCGACGGAATCCCGTACGACATTTCCCTGATAACAAGCTCTACTAACTGAAGACTTTTAGAATTCCGATGTAGTATGTAATTTTTAACTGATCTAATTGTCTAATTATAATTGTCTAAAGATGCTATAACAGTCTAAGACATCTTAAATTAAGTGATTCTACCCTACGAGGGTACTTAGAATAGGAAACCCAAACAAAAATGAAAGCAAAAAAAAAACATTATAATATGTATTATGTGATGTAAAACAGTATGTAATACATCACATAATATTATACGTAACCCAGTAAGATGAAGTTGTAACCCTTATAAACATTTCTGTGAGACTTCTTCTCATCATAAGTACGTTAGTACTACGTATTATTTAATCCGTGTACTAAGCAAGGGTTAAAAACATCAGAGGGACTATTGGTACTTATCCATGTCGGAGATTATTATAAAGATATAAATCAACATTTTAACTCCTCATTTCATTAAAAAATAGCTCAACAACCTTGTACCTAGTTTGCTACTTATACGTAAAATTCTATTGCACCCTACAAGGGTATATCTATGTATCGTAATTACGAATTTAATTGAATAAATATTTAAAAACGTAAATCTGTTTTCTTATTTCGACGAATCCCTTTTTATATTTCCCTGGTAACAAGGTCCACTAACTCTTTGGCCCTGATGGACAATGACGCTTATAGACAACTTCAGAGGCATCACAGCTGGTTTGGTCCTACCTCCACACTTTAGCATTCTGGAAGAACACCTGCCACCTGGACATGAACTGCAGTGACCAATCTGAAAATCTCTCACTTAAGCAATTAGGGGTAGGGTAACGCCGCTGCAGAAATAACCTACCCATATGTAGGTAGCAGGCAGGACACAGAACATGCCTCATCTTTTCTCCTGTATTGAAAAACCGTTTGCACTTTCTTAGATTTGAACGAGGCGAATGGTAGAGCTGTCAACATCATCATTTCAGCCACATTGACCGGTCCCGTGCGACTCTCATCCAGCGGATTCCCGCAGCCTTCACCAGGTCTTCGGTCCACCTAGTGGGAGGCCTTCCAACGTCTTCCGGTTCGCGGTCGCCACTCCTTAATTTTTCGGCCCTATTGGCCATCCGTTCTGCGAGCTAATTGAAGAAAAGTACGCAGTCAGTCTTCGTGAAAGAATAAGTATGTTCCTCAGTCAAGTCTTTAAATATGTAGGAACATTACTCTGGTCACTTGGTTTTAAATTAAATATTTGTTTATTTATGTTAGTAACATTATTTCTAAAAAACTATTGTTATAGTAAAACAAAACACAGAAACAAATAAAATAAGAAAATTGTGAGGTTAGGTGAAGGATCTTCTGACCAGCACCTCCACAGCGTGCGACAACCTAGGTGCCTTGCTCTTGACAAGATGGAGTTTGTCTTGTTGAGCATTATGGCGTAAAAATCATCAGTATGCGAACGTACCGGACGCACTACAATAGCGCGGCAGTCCCAACAGCATCCTGAAGCAGTTATTCTATTCAATACGCAGGGCGTCTAGCGACCTCTTAGTATGCCTTTCCCACAGGCCGCTCGTGTAGAATGATTGGCAATTATACGCTTTAAACGCGTAATCTTTGTCACTGTGAACTTAGCATCTCAACAAATAACTTGAGTTCTGCTTGCATCCAGCATAGTTCCACAGTTCCTGATAGCTTATAACGATTGTTCAATTCATTTGCCCTGAAAAATCCAATTTTGAAAATGAGATGCCAACTTCACATATGACATCGCAGCATCTCATCATATTACATTGAGCTATTACTACTACGTATAGAGAAGACATCGCGAACAAAATTGTGCGCAGTGCGGGGGGCGGCTAACCCCGTTTATATAAAGCTGTGGCGAGCAAGCGACTGAGTGAACTGCAGCCAGCCGACAGCAGTTGAACGGAGCACAGATTTTGTTCGCGCTGTCTTCTCTACACGTAGTAGTAACAGCTCAATGTAATATTAAAGGTTTTTCAGAATCGAGGAGTTGTCTTAAACATACCTCCTGATTGATTGTAACAATAGTTCTGTTGCTTTACCGTCAAAACAGCAATTTTGAAAATTAGATGCTAACTTCCTATACGACGTCATAGCATCTCGCAGTATTTTCAGTGTTTTTGGTTTTTTGCTAAAACTTGTAGTGTGGTGTGTCGTACTGCAGTAGTAAATGTATTTATAGCGTAGGTAGCGAAAACGGCTTAGATGCTGGGCAGAACTGTCAGTAAACGTTCACCATATTTTTTGGTTTTTCGCTAAAATTTGTAGTGTGGTCTGTCTTACTGCAGAAGTAGATGTATTTATAGCGTAGGTAACGAAAACGGCTGAGATGCTGAGCAGAACTGTCAGTAAACGGTCACCATTGTTTTTTTATTTTGGTTTTTTGCTATAACTTGTAGTGTGGTGTGTCCTGAAAGCGTTATACCGCAGTAGTAGGCGTATTTATAACATTGGTAATGAAAACAGCTGAGATACTGGGCAGAACTGTCAGTTAATGGCAACCAAAGCTAACCTGACACGGTTTTTTGTTTTTCTCGCTAAAATTTGTAGTGTAGTGTGTTTTGAAAGCGCGGAATACTGCAGTATTGGACGTATTTATAGCGTAGGTAACGAAAACGGCTGAGATGCTGGTCAGAACTGACAGTAAACGGTCACCATATTTTTATACGTTTGAAATCACGGTGGGGTCGCGACTTCGGCGGCAAATTGACGGAACTATGCTTAAAATCAATCAGGGTGTATAGAACGATGCTAATACAACTCCTGGGTGTTAAAACACTGAAAATACTGTGAGATGCTATGACGTCATATAGGAAGTTAGCATCTCATTTTCAAAACTGCTATTTTGACGGTTAAGCAACAGAACTATTGTTACAATCAATCAGGAGGTATAGAACTATGTCTAGAACAATTCCTCGATTCTGAAAATCCTTTAATATGATGAGATGCTGCGATGTCATAATATGTGAAGTTGGCATCTCATTTTCAAAATTGGATTTTTCAGGGCAAATGAATTGAACAATCGTTATAAACTATCAGGAACTGTGGAACTATGCTGGATGCAAGCCGAACTAAGTTATTTTTTGAGATGCTAATACTTGAGATGCTAAGTTCACAGTGATGTAATCTTTACCCCAATATCACAACGAGCGAACCTGTGTATCAGCATGTTGGCCCTGACCGCTAGCGCCCTGCGCTCTCGATCTAAATCTACGTCGCCTTTGAGGTCTCCGGTTAAAAAGTGTCCCAGGTATTTAAATTTGTCAACTCTTTTGAGTGGCATCCCGTTCAGCATTACAACTGGGTCGCTATGTACACGTCTACCGGAGGCCTCAAAAACCATGTATACACTTTTGCTTATTTTTGTAGACAAGCCCTGACAAGCGACAAATCGCTCACACACGCGTAACAGCTCCCTGTTTGAGCCGGCCGTCGGGCCCAGCAGCACCATGTCGTCTGCATAACTACACAAACGTTGTCTATCCAGCATCCGACACGCATATATACTGCTGAGCTCGGTGACCAGCCCGTTTATGTACCGGTTGAAGAGCTTTGGGAGGTCAAACCACCCTGTCTCACCCCGCACTCCAACCTGAACGTTTCGGAAAGAGAGTAGGAGACCCTCCCCATCGAACACAATTAAAGAGAGTTTTTTTATGACTAGAATAGAATTGTATTTTTTGCGCAGTATGCCTTTTTTGCTAAGCGGTGAAAAACACGTACCGCACCGTCTCGCGTCCGGACGCGGGACAGTGCGGTATGTGTTTTAGGACTATTCGATCGCAATAATGCCTTTGGAACACATAACACAGAACAGAACACAAGAGAGATGGTGCAGAGGTGTTGTGGCAGTGGCAACGGCATTTTGAGGGTTATTTAGGCAATGTTTGTTACCTTCGATGCTTTCGAATTACCTACTGATGGAGTATGAAGGGGAGCACAGATTTATTACGTGCTGAACGAAGACTTGATAGCTGAGTATACAGGGTGTAAACAACCTCATCACGAAGCCGTCAACCAAGCATTCTGTACATCAAACTAATAAACTTTACGCAAAAAATATTTTTCACCTCAGCACCTCAAACAAGCAGGTTTTGCTGTTTACAGACAGTGAGCAAAATTCGATTTTGCTGCGAGCGTGAGACAAAGTAACTTTTTAATTTTTTTTTTTAAATACCGACAACTGTGGAGGTCTAGTTACAAAATTCGAAAGATTTCAACTTCACTTTGTTCTGTCACTTTCACTTCGATACGAAAAAAGCGAGAGATAGAAACAAGTCGATTCGAAATTCGATTTTCAAATTCCATATCTAGTAGGCCCAAAAAAGAAACAAACAATAAAACGTTCGGATACCGATATTGTAAATCGATAACCGTAATATTGTAAATCACGTGTTTAGGTTTTAAATGAAAAATTGTTATATTTCGAATAATCGAATTATATTTTTTATATCAAGATGAAGAATGTTGAAGAAAAAAATACGAAGTTTATCATGTATCTACTTATTTATTTATAGTTACTTATAACTAACTTTATTATTGAGACAGAATACCGCGAGTTTAGTTTCAGAACGCATGTTTTTTTTAAATTGCGGGATTTAAATTTTAATTGTTTTATTTTCTGTGTGTTCTAGCAATAATTTGGTCAGTGTACACTAGCTACAAAGTACAATAAAATTTGGATAATAAAGTAATAATAACAAATAAATATGAGTGAGTCCAGTGACGAAGTCTGGCTATTTAACACCCGAAGAATAGAAGCATAATGTAAAAAATGCAGAATTAAGTTTCCTGCCTGGAAAGTCTCGCGAAAAATATCTAAAAACGTATGATATTTTTAAGCAATGGAGACTGAACTGTTACTTTTAATTTGCAAAACTACAACGATTTCACTTTTGATATTTTGAAATTATTTAAATGTTGTCATCATCATCAGCCTATTAATGTTCCCACTGCTGGGACACGGCCTCTTCTCAATGAGAGGGAATGGGCTATGATCCACCACGCGGGCCCAGTGCGGATTGGTAAATGTCAAATGTCTTCGAATTTCTGGTTCTAGGATATGACTCATGATGTTTTGCTTCACCGTTTTGAGAGCAGTGGTGATGAAATAAATTACACAAAGTCATGCGCCTGCCTAGGTTCGAACCCGCGACTTACTATTCGTAAGTCGGGGCCGCCACCACTGGGCCACCGCCGCTCTCATGTGTCTAGTCTCTTAATGTGGCGTGGTGGTTTAATTTTTACCATGTTGTTTGTTTTTTACCTTTAGGTATATGTTCTCGCTGCTGAGGTGAAAAGTTGTATGTGTTACTCGAGACCAAAGTTATTTGCATCTCGTGTCTTTGAATCCCTCGCTACGCTCAGGATTCTAACCTAGAATCACTCGCTACGCTCGTGATTCAACTATAGAATCCTTCGCTTACTCGGGATTCAAAATCAACACTCGCAGCAAAAACCCACTTTGCTCTCTTGTTGCACAAATAACTATTTCACCTCAGCACCTCAAACAAGCAGGTTTTGCTGTTTACAGACAGTGAGCAAAATTCGATTTTGGTGAGAGCGCGACAGAAAGTAACTTTTTTTTTTTTTTTTTAAATATCGTGAACTGTGCAGGTCTAATCACAAAATTCGGAAGATTTCAACTTCACTTTGTTCTGTCACTTTCACTTCGATACGAAAAAAGCGAGAGATAGAAACAAGTCGATTCGAAATTCGATTTTCAAATTCTATATATAATCGGCCCAAAAAAGAAACAAACAATAAAACGTTCGGATACCGATATTGTAAATCGATAACCGTAATATTGTAAATCACGTGTTTAGGTTTTAAATGAAAAATTGTTATATTTCGAATAATCGAATTATATTTTTTATATCAAGAAAAAGAATGTTGAAGAAAAAAATACGAAGTTTATCATGTATCTACTTATTTATTTATAGTTACCTGTAACAAACTTTATTATTGAGACAGAATACCGCGAGAGTAGTTTCAGAACACATTTTTTTTTTAAATTGCGGGATTTAAATTTTAATTGTTTTATTTTCTGTGTGTTCTAGCAATAATTTGGTCAGTGTACAGTTGTACACTAGCTACAAAGTACAATAAAATTTGGATAATAAAGTAATAATAACAAATAAATATGAGTGAGTCCAGTGACGAAGTCTGCTATTTAACACCCGAAGAATAGAAGCATAATGTAAAAAATATCTAAAAACTTATGATATTTTTAAGCAATGGAGACTGAACTGTTACTTTTAATTTGCAAAACTACAACCATTTCGCTTTTGATTTTTTGAAATTATTTAAATGTTGTCATCATCATCAGCCTATTAATGTTCCCACTGCTGGGACACGGCCTATTCTCAATGAGAGGGAATGGGCTATAATCCACCACGCGGGCCCAGTGCGGATTGGTAGATGTCACATGTCTTCGAATTTCTGGTTCTAGGACATGCCGGTTTCCTCATGATGTTTTCCTTCACCGTTTTGAGAGCAGTGGTGATGAAATAAATTACACAAAGTCAAGCGCCTGCCTAGGTTCGAACCCGCGACTTACTATTCGTAAGTCGGGGCCGCCACCACTGGGCCACCGCCGCTTTCATGTGTCTAGTCTCTTAATGTGGCGTGGTGGTTTAATTTTTGCTGTTGTTTTTTTTTTACCTTTATGTATATGTTCTCGCTGCTGAGGTGAAAAGTTGTGTGTGTTACTCGAGACCAAAGTTATTTGCATCTCGTGTCTTTAAATCCCTCGCTACGCTCAGGATTCTAACCTAGAATCACTCGCTACGCTCGTGATTCAACTATAGAATCCTTCACTTACTCGGGATTCAAAATCAACACTCGCAGCAAAAACCCACTTTGCTCTCTTGTTGCACAAATAACTATTTCTTATTTTTGGGGTGAAAAATCATGTTTTGCGGTAAAACTCAAAACATTGCGTAGCGATAGCGTTTTAGCCACGTACAAAATGGGGAATTCAAAGTTTTATTTATTACAGAGAAAACAAAAGTTATATTTGAGTGAAAGTTTTATTTATTAAAAACGTAGGTAAAAGTTGAAATTATCAATTTTTTCTCAAACATGCATGGAAATATTGTCATTATTTTCAAAAAAAAGAACACGCGAAGTATATAATTTACGGACAAAGAAAATCAAATCCATTGCAGGAGCGTTTTTTGAATTTGGAACATTAGGTACAACGCTCCAGCAGTGTTGTATGAAACGGCGTGATATGTTTATTAAATATTCTTTGATTGGATCTCTTTCATCATTCTTGGCATACCAAAGTAAGTCTCTTTGCTTAGTACAAATTGCGTTCACGTGGCTGTATAGCCATAAATGCGTTTGCCTTTCGGCACAGATGTTAAAGAGAAAATTGGCGGCAAAGCTGAAAATTTACTATTAAATACGAAGTTGCATGAAATAAGCAAGCAATAGGTACATTAATTCATTTGTACTATTGAACACGATCTTTTTTGTATCGAAACTTTTTTAAGAACAAAGCAACTCAACCAATAAAAAAAAACCCTATTTAACTCACTTGTGAATAATGGCAATGAAAAAGTCACAGTTTGATTACAGGTGTCATTATGTGCCTAATTGCGGTGAAATTAGAGCCATTTTATGAGCAAGTGTGTTAAAAAATCTTACATTCAAAACTTGTATTAAAAAAACACTTGTCAAAAAGTTGAAACTTTGACCCCCAATATCTTCGTAACCAGAAGGTTCCCAGGTATGGTGTGGAACAAAAAAATGATCGCTATGACGGGGAGAACAAGTGCCTTTCGGCTTCGTTAAGAGGTTTTTTACACCCTTTATTTCAAAAGGTTGAGATAGGACCACAAACATTGAATGAAATTATTTCTATTGCTGAATAATTTAAATGGCATAAACGAGAATAATTAGGTAGGTACTTGAATTGTTCAGTCTTTGTCATTTTTCTCGATGAGGAGGGGCAATATATGCAGAGAAGCTTGAAGAGTGGAGAGTTAGGTATTCCACGGTTATTAAGAAAAAACCTAGTTAAGTACCAGTTAGTTTCTGAAATTTCCATTTCCTTGCTCGCGGGGTGTATAAAGAGTGTTAAATGACTCTTAAACGATGCCGAAAGGCACTTGTTCTCTCCGTCATTGCGATCATTTTTTTGTTCTCAACCATACCTGGGAACCTTCTAGTTACGGAGATATTGGGGGTCAAAGTTCCACATGTTAATTTCTACTTTATACATACTCATGACCGGGTGTGTTACATTGACTCCTACCGAAAAACGTGATTTTTCACCCAAAAAATGTCATTTCACAGCAAAAAAAAATTTGGGTAGGGTTAGGTACTTATTTTGATGTACAGAATGCTGGGTTGAAGTAGGGTTGCCATCCGTCCGGGTTTCCCCGGATTTGTCCTAGTTTAGAGGGCATCCGGGGAGCGACCGAGCGGGGCTTCATTTGTAGTCCGGGTTTAAAAATTTAAAGTCTTAGACCACCTGCGACACACGCACTGTGCCCGCACGCCGCGATCAACCGATGAACCGACTCGCTAAATTCAATAGGCAAGACGACAGTATCAAAAATTGCAAATCTATTTAGTCCGTCAGTTAGAGTATTGAAAATTAACGGACACGTATTTTTTGTTTTTGTAAATCAATGAATATTGACAAAAGATAAAACGCATCAAAACTTGGGAGTGGGGGGTCGTGACGTCAGAACTAGCTAAAAATTATACCTAGGCGAGACGTATTGAGAATTTTAAAAGCTTCATATCTTCGTCAATTTTGGTTTACGTAACAAAAGAAAAAACAAGAGTCAAATATTTTTTGATAATCTAACTGACAGACAAATTAGATTTTTTTTTGTTGTCTCGCCTATTGCTAATATTAATAATTTATTTTATTTTAAGAAAAAAAAAATCGAACTGATTATTAAAACCATTTGTAACAAACTGTAATAAGATTCTGTTTTGTTAGGTACGTTTAAAATGATGATAAAAGATGACTAAATTTAATTTTAAAGGTCTGAAAATAAATAAAAAGGTAATTTATGACATTTTTAACTGTTTTTTATTACACTGAATATGTTAAAAAAACTGTTGACATGTCCGGGTTCTGGGCTGTAAAATCCTGGGCTTTACGCGTCTTGTCCTGGTTGCCAAATTTTAATGATGGCAACCCTAGGTTGAAGGCTTCATGAAGAGTCTATTTATACCATGTATAGATCATGATAAAGAGGTTGTAAGTAGGTAGGTATGGATAGAAATTTATTGTAGGTCTCTAAAAGAATAATGTTTTTTTTAGCCTTCATTATAAATGGGTAATACTTTTGTTTGCACTCACTTTAAACAAAAAGGCAACAGCAGGCGCTTACACTTACATAACGAAAAGAATCTATTTGTATTTAAACATTCATATATGATAAACATTGAGGATTAAGTATTTTATTTTATAAAAATAATTAATGAATAGCAAAGTAAGCCATTTAGTAAACTTTTTAAGCGCGTACAACACCATCTATGTCTTATGACCGAAACTAATAATGTGTAATGTGTACGGGAGGGTGTTTGTGAGGGAGGTCTCTAATGTGTTTCATAAACGTTCTTGCTACAATTACCAGATGGCACTAGTAGTCTCATTAAAAAAGATATTATAATAAAAATTTTTCGTTTCTTCATGCAAGTTTCTTCATGCCATTTTTTTGTCATGCAGCTTAGCAGACTGTAAAATATATACCTGGGTAAAGTGATTCAGGTTATTGACACAAGGGCTGCTTTTTGTCTTGCTGAAACTTTTTTCAGTTATTGCCAAGTAGGTGTATTCAGGGTAAGTATCTAGGTAGGTACCTTTCAAAAATGCTTCTTACAGCCACACAATTATCAACAACTTTTCCTTCAATCGCAATATTTGAAAACAGTCTATGTAACTGTTTTGTAAAGAAGCGCTCCTTTTTTCATTTGATTGATGGCTGATCATGAACCAATTCGAAAGCCCAATCAATAACAAAATCTAATCAAAATACTTTTGATAACTGTTCATTTAATACGACGTACTTACTTAATAAAGAAACAATTCTAGGCGTATCACTCTATTGACCGTGGCCTAAAAATGATATCGCCTGCAGAACCGGTTTCCAACATCAGAGAACAACAAATAAAACCCTGCATGTCTTAAAGGGGTAAACCGGTTTGTTTATTTTAAAACTGAACAATGTCTCTAATCGTTTTAGTAGAATAATTTATGTGTCTTTCCCAAATGTCCTTTCATTGATATGTTTAGTCGGGTCGTTGAGCTCCTTAAGTTCCGAGTTGAGCTACACATTTACTGAAAAATGCTTGCCAGTGACTGGACAGGTCAAATCTGTGCGATGTTTTCTTCAAAAGACCATCTCAGTCTCAGACGGAAACCTGCATGTTTCTCACATCACAATATCTGGCTAAATAATTAAAGTAGGTACTCAGAGGTCTCTTTTAAAAGAGAAGAGACCTCTGTGCTTGTTTCGGCTGTTTCTTCTCAGAGGAAACCCTGACCATATCTAATTTGTTAAAAAAAATAAGTGTAAAAGTGTTTAAAACAACCTAGGTAAGTACTTACAAAATAAGTACATATCATATTTAAATTTAATTAATCAAAGTTATACGGGCTAATTTAAAATGGTTCTAAGAGTAGAGAAAAGCCGAAAAAACGATGGATTGTCTATGTGAAGGATGTTAAGGAACGAAAGGAAGCCCCATGAGATGACGGATAGGTACCTAATAGAGAAAAAGTATGGAAGAAAAAGACATAGGTACCTACTACATACTGCATTCCAAATAAATTGGAATAACGGAACGGAAATCTTCAGAGGTACGGAAATCTTCAGAGGTTCTATGTTCGTTATTGTCGGTTCTTCTAAGATTCATATTCTTCATAGTTTCTCTTGCAAAAGTTGCTAATGAAGGTTGATCAAACAGTAAGTACCTACCAATATGTGTATTGATTCGAGAAGCCTAGACTTTCGACCAAAAATGTTCTAGATAAATCGATTGAACGGGAAACAAGGCATTGAGGCCAAGATAATGTCTGAGATTTATAATTTTAGCACAATATTTGGTTAAACGTTTTATATTACGTTATACGGGATTGAGGACAAGACTGAGATTTATAAACGTTAGAGCACAATATTTGGTTAAACGTTACCTATAAATTATGTTATACCATATTATTATTGTCGTTGTCGCACACCTACTAAGTACCTAAATCGGATGTTAAACATGCCTAAGCCCGAGGTCGCACCAAGATGCGTGAAATCACTTAAAGATCTTGGCCTAAAATAGTTCCGCTACTCCATTTCATTTCAGAGAATACCTACATGGTAGTTCAAGTCCTTTCCGTTAGACAGGAAAGCACTTTTCAGCCCAAATTATTCAATCACATGATCCAAGAACTTTCAGCAACCCAATGTTTAATTTCCCAAATACTTAGCTTCTGATCTCGACTTCTTTCGCATGGAAGAGAAATATGCTATAGTGAACGAATTTTTCAAAACGGCTGAGTAGTTTCAGGCATTACTTCGTGCAGCGTGCCTGTACCTCCAAACTTAACCCCTATAAAATATTAGTATAAGTAGATACCTACATGCACACAAAACACCTGAGTCTACAAAACCTGTTCTACATAGCGACAGAATGTTACATAACAATGCTAGGTAATAGCCGTTAAAACAACACTTTTTTATCGTATATTGTTTGACTAGATACACCTATAGAAGGTCATCATCAGCTTAGTTAGATACAGTACCTACAGCAGAGTATCAATAACTTTTACGAAGTAATTAGGTATTATGATTGCCATCTCAGATCATATCTATGTACGTATAATCCGATTATTTAGTAAATAGTGGATAGAGACAGCAAGCAATGCCCAGTTAAGTTCTGACTCGTGTCAAATTATTGCGGTACGTACCTTCCTAACTCCTTTACTTCAAGCTCTTGACCTGGATCCTGGATGGGACACAGGGCCGAGTAGGCAGGAAAGGGAGAAGTCCTATTCCCAGCAGTCGGTGAAACAAGGTGGCCATGATGATGTTGTTTGACTTTAAAAGGTACCAATGGCATCGTAGGTACTTACTCACTTTTCCCGAAATATTCAGGTATGACGTGAAGAAAAATCTTTTACTTATTCCCCAATTTTAAGCACATTGCGCGCTTGTGTGGGTTTTTAGGCATAAGTAGTTGAAGTTCATTTGGAGAAGGAGCGCAGAAAGATAAAAAAAAAGAGTTACGGTTGGTTACGGTCGAATTTCGACAACTTTGTGACCATTGGTTCTAAAAATATAAATTGACCTGCGCTACAATACGAAATCTAAGTAGGTTATGTTACTGTGGAAGTGTAGACCTACATTACGTTCTGCTGCAAACCTCAAAATCGTAGATAGAGAAGACAAGCATTTTGGTGAGAAAGGCCGGTTCGGGGCAATTCGCAATGCAAGTATATAATACATTACCTGCCTTCCTAGCATAAACTAAGGAAAATACTTATAGAGTTACTTACTGTCTTTGAGATCTTTGTAAAACTAGGTACTTGCCTAAGATAAGAATATGTCAAAAAATGCCACTCATTTAGGCTATGAAGTTAATTTCATTCATGTGTACTTATCCAGTTCATTCGGTACGAAATACGATATTTTCATCACATCGCTGTATATGGCCAGCCCCGGTAGGTAGCCCAACATGCAGTATATAAAATGAATAAATTCGCCTGACGTCATTGGGGACGAGTTAGTCGCAAAGTGGATCGAGCAAGTGCATAAACTGTATAATTGGGATATGAGGGGACCTGCGCGACGGCCTCGAAACTCCTGCTATAACGATCATGATAGCCAGTATCCGACTCCATCGGAAGCTAACTAAATCACGTTGCAGGCGATGAGGCGACATTGGAACGGAAAACTCGAGAACTAGAGCTATCATCCAATAGAGAGAAGATTCCTCGAAGTCCTTGACTCTTTTAACCTTCACTGATGACGCTGATGTAGTTTATTTCTGGTGTACATATGTATTAGTTATGTTCACTGATACTGTACACGTTTTTGAGTAAAAGGTACAATTATCGATATCTGGCTTTCTTATGAAATAGCACGAGTCGATGACCGATAAACTGGAAAATTTCTGTGAAGTAACACAGATAAGCATGGTTGGGAGGTTATGCACTGATCAAAAGATTCGGTTATAAGGTTCGCGTTTCAGTCCCTTCCGCTTGGCAAAATGCAATTGAATGAAAGTGCTTTGAATGAAAGTGCTCTATCTTATTGAATTTATCCCATTGAATTTGTAACTTTAAATTTCATGGTGTTCCTTTCATTTAATTTATTATGTTTGTTGAAGAAATTGATCCATGATTTACCCTATCGATTGATATCAAAAAAGTACCTACAGGATGAGGAAACGAATTTTCGAAAATCTGTGAATGCAGATTTATTTCTTTTTAAAAATAAAGGAATGTTTTTATTGAGTAAAATTTGCTACCTATCTCCAGTATTAAGAGTACTTTCCCTCCAGGTGGCATTGAAAATTTCCACGCTGTATTTACTCAATCTTCTCTAAACAGTTGAAATCTTTGTTAATAAAGAAAGGCTACTATACCGTTGAGGAATTTAATACTGACAAATAAATTATTGTGAATCGATCGATCCTGTAATAAAATTAACTTGACGTAAATGTAAAATAATAACAGATGCTACATTACCTACACCTATGGCAAAAATGATTGAACGAACTGATAATAATGATTAAATTTAAAATAATATATAATAAATGATTGATTCATGTTTTGTATAATTAATGTAATATTTGTAATGTAAAAAAATGTAATGTAATATAATTGTAATAAATAGAATCCATATTATACTATGTAATTTAATAATTTGAAATATATAAAATATTTGCAGTGCCCTTACAGGGTGCATGTCTTAATACTGTGTCATGAAATTTTAATGCATGCCAAATAACCAGTGTTTTACATGTAAGCAAATAAATATATAAATAAATAAATATACCTGCATCATCATCAATTCATTTAATTTTATCATCATTTCATAACGTCTTCAGTTATTTCAATAACGCCTTGTATTTACGAGTATCTATTGCGTGTATTTACATTTAAAAATCTATTTAATTAACGATCTTTATTTATAAGTTTAGTGTCATGTCCAACACACAATAGGTAATCTGCCATTAATATTATCCTATTCTTAATTGCTATAAAAAGACATTTGCGACATGGAAAACTTTAGTTATTCAGAATTTTAATGTCATTAAAGTATGATTCATTGTGCAGGAAGGGAAAATATGTTTTCACCTCAGCACCTCAAACAAGCAGGTTTTGCTGTTTACAGACAGTGAGCAAAATTCGATTTTGCTGCGAGCGTAAGACAAAGTAACTTTTTTTTTTTTTTTTTAAATACCGTTAACTGTGCAGGTCTACTCACAAAATTCGAAAGATTTCAATTTCACTTTGTTCTGTCACTTTTATTTCGATACGAAAAAAGCGAGAGATACAAGTCGATTCGAAATTCGATTTTCAAATTCCGTATCTAGAATAATCGAATTATATTTTTTATATCAAGATCAATAATGTTGAAGAAAAAAATACGAAGTTTATCATGTATCTACTTATTTATTTTTAGTTATAACAATCATTCATATTGAGACAGAATACCGCGAGTGTAGTTTCAGAACGCATTTAAAAAAAATAGCGGGGTTTAAATTTTTATTGTTTTGTACGCTAGCAATGATTAAGTCAATGTACGCTAGCTAATACAAAGTACAATAAAATTTGGATAATAAAGTAATAATAACAAATAAATATGAGTGAGTCCAGTGACGGAGTCTGCTATTTAACTCCCGAAGAATTGAAGCATAATGTATAAAATGCAGAATTAAGTTTCCTGCCTGAAAAGTCTAGCGCAAAATATCTAAAAACTTATGAAATTTCTAAGCAATAGAAGTCTCCAGTGTTATTTTTTTTTTTTGCAAAACTGCAACCATTTTACTTTTAACTTTATGATTTTTTGATATTGTTTAAATGTGGTCATCATCATCAGCCTATTAACGTTCCCACTGCTGGGACACGGCGTCCTCTCAATGAGAGGGAATGGGCTATAATCCACCACGCAGGCCCAGTGCGGATTGGTAGATGTCACATGTCTTCGAATTTTTGGTTCTAGGACATGCCGGTTTCCTCACGATGATGAATTTACCGTTTTGAGAGCAGTGGTGATGAAATAAATTACACAAAGTCATGCGCCTGCCTAGGTTCGAACCCACGACTTACTATTCGTAAGCCGGGGCCGCCACCACTGCGCCACCGCTGCTCTCATGTGTCCAGTCTTTTATGTGGTGTGCTGATTTATTTTTACCATGTTGATTTTTTTTTTCCTTAAATGTTCTCGCTGCTGAGGTGAAAAGTTGTATGTGTTACACGAGACCAAAGTTATTCGCATCTCGTGTCTTTGAATCCCTCGCTACGCTCAGGATTCTAACCTAGAATCACTCGCTACGCTCGTGATTCAACTATAGAATCCTTCGCTTACTCGGGATTCAACATCAACACTCGCAGCAAAAACCCACTTTGCTCTCTTGTTGCACAAATAACTATTTCCACTAATCACGTAGTATTTTTTACCTCGCAAAAAAATCCTCTTTTTATTTAATTCTAAACTTCTAGTATATCGTGGTTTAAATGAATTTCATAGTTATTAAAATTTCGTTTTTAAATTGTATTTTAAAAAACACTAACTGATATGTTCATAGAAAAAAAGGAACTCCGTTTACTATTAATCACTGAGGAAAATTCTAAATAACTTATCGCCTGTTTCTCATTTAGCAGATACCTATGTAAATCTTAACTGCGCGATCTTGAGATGTTTGTGCAGTCATGTATATAAGATGAGAAACACTCAGATCCCTGGATCTTCCATACCAGTCACTCATTATGATGTAATAAAAACATCTGGTACCCTTGCCGATGCCTAGCTGCATGCGAAATAATTATTATACTAGCAACTGCTGTGGAAAACTTAATATAGGTAAGGGTATAATAGTGTTCTTTGCCCAACAAATTCTGAGTTGGTGATGAGCAAAAAGGTGGATCCAAAATGTTTTAAGGGTTCCGTACCTCAAAAGGTAAAAAAGGAACCCTTATAAGATCACTTTCTTGTCCGTCTGTCCGTCTGCCACCACCGATTTTCTCAGAAACGGGTGGACCTAGCAAGTTGAAATTTATACAATACTAGTCTATATATAGTCCCTATTGGGTGTATAAAAATCAAGGTCGTCGATAGTAGTCGACACTATCAAAAGATATGGGCAAATTTAGATTTTCGCTAAAACTTGGGAGTACCAAAATATTCCTAATTTTTCATTTTTATTTTTCTGAATTTTCCCTTTACTTGTTCTGTAAGACCTTGCTTTTAACCAAAATTGACAATTCTAGGTCAACCCTATAGGTTGATGTTGGTAGGTAGAAGTACCCTATAGGTTTTGGGTCGAAAACTTATAAGATAGTAGTTCCCGTTGACCTAGAATCACGATATTTGGCAAAAAGAAAGGTCTTACAGCACATGTAAAGCACATGAAAACGGTAAAAATGTAGTTTAATAACAAAAACCGGCCAAGTGCGTGTCGGGCCACGCAAGGTTTAGGGTTTCGTAGTAGCCTGTATATTTTAGATTTTGTTTTTCAAGTGCAAGTCTTCAGCCGTTATAAACAAGTAACTACTTCATCTTAGTAACTGTATAGGATTTATTCTAAAGATTTTGTGTTTGGTACAAAATTATCCAACACCCTAGTTCAACGACTATTACTGCTAAACTCATAAAGTTATCTTAACCGCTATAGTTTTCCTTTTAAGTTCATAAAATGCACTATCATCATGAATTTTTTCAGATTTTTCAAGCCTGCAGTTTAGCTTTTAGAGGGGGGTGACGCCATACTAGAACAAAAATTTGCACTTTAAAGTTTAATATTTCGTAAATCATTAAATCGAAGAGTAGTATTGGCAACCCCTAAGTCATTGTTAAAAGACCTATTCAACAATTCCCCACACAATGGAGTAGACGATTAAAAATCATCCCCACTTCACATGTAGGGGAGCTACCCTAAAAAAAAAATATTTTCCAAAATTTTATTTTACTAATTTGTCGGCGTTATTGATATACACATCTCTACAAAATAACAGCTTTCTAGTACTTACGGTCTCTTAGCAAAACCTCGGACAGACAGACAGACAGACAGACGGACATCAGGACTACGGAACCCTAAAAAATGATTGCAATGACGGGGAGAACGGGCCTTTCGGCTTCGTTAGAAGGTTTTTTACACCCTTTATACAACATGTAACGTAATTAACGCATACCCTCAGACACCCCAATTAGTATATTATGTTATAATCTGAGTACATGCTCTGAATTTTTAATTAAACATGTATAAGCAATAATTATTTAATAAATTAGTTATCCTAATTCCGGAAGAATGTTGTAATCACAGTACAAATCCACGTACGCACACAGTCGCATACGTAGCTCTCATACCTACATATGTGACTGTGAGTCTTGCTAGCCTAGTAGGTATTCGCTCGCGTTCGAGACGAGTTAACGTCGCTCGACTCAACTTAAATAGATAAGTTCAATACATTTTAATGCCCGTTTTCTAAATTGATGTTTTAATTTAGAAAGCACTTCGTCATCAAAAGCGTTCACTGTCCTATTTTTAGGTCCTCGGCACTTGTTGTCGCACTAAAATAAACCAACGATTTAATATGTCCCTACAAAAAAAAAATCAAGAGGCGTCAAATCACCTGATTCTTGGGTACTGGCATGGGGATTCTCATCGAAATAGTCCAGTATTTCGTTTTGAAAACGAGTACTTACGTGCTGTACGCCAATCAGCTGCCTTGTCGATGGCCGTGTTCAGACTGACGTTCCATGGCTACGAAGCCGCTGAGTAGCAGCTTACATAGTCCTGCGGCCTACTCTTGTACCATACCTTTGGTTGAATGTTCTGCCAGCTAAGAACCTAGAACAGCACTATCACCACACCGCACCGTGCCAAAGTCCTCACCATTTCACTGAACATTATTTTTCAGTACACTTCCTCGAAAACTGGTTCATAACGCACTACGATTAGGTTCAACATGCAATGTATTTCACACACGTGCGATTTTTTTCATTTTCCAACACGTGTGCGGGCATGAAAATTGCCACAGGTAACTATACTGCCGGACTACGACTACTATACTACGGAGGTGAATGTTTTTTTTTTAATTTTGGCAAAGCAATAATGCGTCTTTACCGCTTAAATATTTTTTAAATATTCAAATTGTGTTTATAAATAGAAAATCATAGATAAACATGATTATTTAAAACTAATATTTCCTTTTATAAACAAATTAACATTTATTTGTGTTCTAAATTCAAAAATATAAAAAAAAAAAACTAATTTTTATATTAGGCTATTTAGCGGCTTCATACCTTTGCTTCTCCTTCAACCTGGCGAAAGCAAAGCGCGGAAAAAAAGAAAATTAAAATCATAGTTTCTTAATCATTTATGACAAAAATGTTTTTCGTTATTTTTTTTTTTTTCTCAAAAGTGTATTGAAAAACGTCGTTTGATACACGTGGACATTTGTTATTACAGTTCTCAGCTCAAAAACACCCTCGCCTACGGCTCGGGAGTTAATTCCGCCTCGAATGCAATAACAAACTTTCTCCACTTGTATCAAAATGTACTATTGTGTATTCGAAAGACATCGCACGCGTAAAACAATTTGCACACACGCTACGGAAGTAGTTACCTCTAATAATGTCCGCGCATGACTAATATTGTTTACATTTAAGCTGTCATCGTAGCCGCACTAGCGCCGTCCGGTGTCATGGTGGCTATCTCGCTCTATCCCAGGTCTTTAATTTGCACGAGAAAGGGAACGAAAACAAGTATGACATATTTCGCATTTTGTTGGTTGAATCTATTGTTTCCTTTGTCCAGTGCCTGTTAGTGTGTGCCTGCGGTTAAATCGTTAAGTTTACTTCAACTGTTTTTGAGTCTTTAATTAGCCTAAAAGACTTTAACTAGCTTGAAATAAGGTTAATTTTTCTTTATTTTGTGTTGAACGGCAGAATTTGTATTAATACAAACAAAACTGAACTTTTAAATGTCTTATTGCCTAGAGTTACGGTCCATTTCAGTTTGTTCTGACTGTACAGGGGTAGTGTGACTATAAATTACGTAGCTTTAATTATTTTGGGATAAAAAATTACCTATATTAAAAATTATAGAAATCGATTCAGTAAACGATTCTGAACAAACTAATTTCAGGATGTGCGTTAGTTACATGTTGTATAAATACACTAGCTTCTGCCAGCGGCTTCACCCGCGTGAAGATTGATAACTTTCCCATGGGATCTTACTACCGGGATCGTATCAGTAGTAGTACAGATCCTATGTTTTAATCCAGGTTACAAACTATCTGTGTGCAAAATTTCATCCAAATCCGTTCAGTAGATTTGGCGTGAAAGAGTAACAAACATCCATACTCGCAAACCTTTGCATTTATAATATTAATTAGGATAGGATATATACAAGAATTGCTGGTTTAAAGGTCTAGATAAGTCCAGATTTCCTGATACTGTTTTCTTTATCGTTGTCAGTGATCATCGTTATGATCATCATCTCAGCCCAGAATCCCTCAGCCTCATTTTCTTTTGCATCTCTTCACGGTTCCATGCATCGCTCATGCAAGTTTTACCCGCGACTTTGGTGCTTTCCTCAACCCAACGATTCTGTTTTATTAGTAGGTAAACTGCATGTAAAACAATTGCACTACCCATAATGATGAAGGTGAACCCTGTACAGGCTAGACTTAGCTCGTGTATGTATAAGTTCTGCCTATAGTGTTACAAACGTAAAATTAACAATAAACTTGCCTTAACAATGCCAGGTACACAAATAATTTAATAACCAAAGATGAGAAACAATAGGTAGGATTAAAGAATCTTCCATGCCGCTACTTATGATGCAGCGAACATATCAAATGGTGACCATTTATATAATGATTAGGTATCTACTACATTAATGTATATTTATTTACATGTGTTAGGTACCAAATTATTATGTAATATAGAGTAGGTAAGTTTTGCTTTAATATTCGAGGTTTGCGAAAATATTAAAGTGTAAAACTGCGTCATTGGTTTAGTAGTTTTTCATTTTGCAGTTGTATTCAGGAGTCAGCATTTGTGCCCGGTTGATGGCAATACGATCACCCCTACTCCCTAGTGATGAAATGTGGTTTTACCATACATACGGGTGTCATCCTGAATTTCGCCAGTTAATTATTTCGACACAGTCGACATAATACTCCTCTGTAATATGACAATAATATGACATGAATGATTATAATAATTGACAATGAAAATAATAATTGAATTTCGCTTCATGGTTTTAGGTAGGTATAGTCAGTCTATAGTAAGTCTTCTTGATTATTTATTAGACGTATATGAGTAACGTCTACACTATTCCACTACGAAATTGTATCAATGTAATTTTACAGTAGCAAATGTTTTTGCAGCAATTAAAATTATTATTATTGTCACATTTCAGAGCGATTATGTCGAAAGTATGTTCTGTCGAAATAGGAATCCGCCGAACAAGTGCATATCGAAGAAGGGTTCTGTCGAAGTACTGCTTTTCTATGGTGTGTGTTTTCGAAGTATGTTCTGTCGAAGCAATGAGTAGTCGAACTATTGTTATTAGAAATTGGGAGTGTGTCGAAATAATTAGGTAACTGTCGAAATTTAGGATGCCATACATACACCTCTGCCTTACCTTTCGGGAATAGAATAGAATAGAATAGAATAGAATAGAATAGAATAGAATAGAATAGAATATTTATTTGCGTAAAACATGGTATACAAGGGTGTTAAATACAAATTGAGGCACAAGCATGTTTAGCTAGGATAAAACATAGCATGCAAATTTTTTAAACACTAGTTGAGCAACAACAATCGTAAAAACATCAACATTTTTTATCTATAAATTCTTTTATACTATAAAAACTACACTCGAGTAACCACTTATGGAATTTAATTTTAAATAATTTTGTATTTAAAGCTTTGAAATGCCTTGGTATTTTATTATAAATGCACACACACATTGCCAAGCAATTACTATTGTATTTAGACAGTCTAGGCAAATCATTTAACACCAGTTTATATGGATCTCGTCGGTTCCGAGGATTGACATCATTTGCAGTCTTAAATAGTTGCTTATTTTTCATAACAAACACACATATTTCGTAAATATAAAGCGACGGTAACGGTAACAAACCAAGTTTTTTAAATATTGGTCGACACGAGTCGTCGGGCTTAAGTCCACAAATTGCTCTCATGCACTTTTTTTGAGCGATGAATGCTCTTTGGAAGTCAGTGCTGTTACCCCACATTATTAGTCCATAACGTAACAACGATTCGACGTACGCGTGGTATGTCATTACAGCAGTTTTTATATTAGTTAAATTTTTGAGTTGTTTTAATGCATAAACAAATTTATTAATTTTAGTGCTAACATTGTCTAAGTGCTCTTTCCAGTTAATGTCTTTATCTATTATTACACCTAAAAATCTGGTACGCGTTACTTCATTGATTTTATTAATATTGAGTTTAATGTCATTTTTGGAATTATTTGATCGATTAAATTGGATGTAAACGGATTTGTCTAAATTTATCATCAAATGGTTAATGTCAAGCCAATGCAATAATTTGTCAATTGTGTTATTAATGTCAAGTTCATGTTCTGAAATGGTATTTAGTTTTTTATTAGATGTCACTATAATAGAAATATCGTCAGCGAATAGTACGCATTTATGGTTAGTTATTTTTATGATGTCATTTATATAAATGAGGAATAATATTGGGCCCAGCACACTTCCCTGTGGAACGCCATATTTATTGTGTTTATATTCCGATGAATAGGATATTATTACATTATTTTCATTTTTTTTATTGATGATGACACATTGTTTTCTATTGCTTAAATAGGACGACAGCCACTGAAGTGCCGGTCCTCTAATACCAACAGCTTCCAATTTTTGTAGCAATATGTCATGTGACACCCGATCGAAGGCTTTCGATAGATCAAAAAAGAGGCCTGTAGTTATAAATTTATTATTAATATTTGAAAGTATAGCTTGCATGAGGGAAAAAATAGCTAACGATGTGGACTTGTTCTTTTGGAATCCAAATTGCTGGTCACTTATAATATGAAATTTATTGCAAAAGTCAGTTAACCTTTTAAACATACATTTTTCAAAAAGTTTTGACAATATGGGTATAAGAGTTATAGGTCGGTAATTGTTGATGTCACATTTATCTCCCTTCTTGAATAAGGGCTTTATTAAAGACAGTTTCAATTTTTCAGGAAAGGTGCCTTGTGAAAATGACATGTTTATTAAATGCGTCAGAATACCAGTCAGTTCGTTGTGGCATGCTTTGACGATTTTTGTGTTGATCTCATCATAGCCCTCCGACCTAGTGTTGGACAGAGACATTATTTCTTGTCTTACCTCGTTAACCTCCATTGGTCTAAGAAACATAGAGTTGACACAAGTACTTTTGAAGCGGTTTTGATTTGTGCTTTTTCCCCCTTGTACATGCGTTAATTTAACATAACTGCTATTAAATATATTAGCCATTTGTACAGGGTCTGTAATTACTGTTTCATTGAATTTAATACTGTCTATGTTGTCTTTGTGAGTGTTACTATTTATTTCGGTTTTAATAACATTCCATGTGGCTTTACACTTGTTATCATGATTATGAATATATTTTATATTTGCACTCTTTTTTGAATTATAAATGCATTTATTTAGCAGACTGGAGTAGGTTTTATATTTAGTTTTATTAGTTAAATTTTTATTTTTATAATATCCATACTAATAACAAGCGTGATGTAATGTTTTAGGTATAGATGGCTTCGGTTTTGAAGATCATGAGCTCCTTTAAATTTTGAGCCAGCACATCAAAGGTGAGACGCACTATCGTTTGATATCATGAATATACAAGATTACAAGTAATCCAATGGTTCATGTCACGTGCTTGGGATTAAGGCGGATATCATAAAAGAAAATTCATGATCATGTAGATTGTTTGAAAGACAAACAGTTTTTCTTACTTTAGTTTTCTTTTTTTAACAGTTAACCTAGAACTGGCTTTAAATAAGGATGTTAATATTTAAGAAGCTATTACCTACATCAATACCAAACTTACGAAGTTTTTTATTCTCAACGGGGATCTGCGCGGACCCCAAATAAGTTGGCCTAGGGAGAATGATGATGATTATGACTGGATGGGATTGGCCTACTCTACGGCTGGGCCGCGTTGTACCTAATAGTATACCCACATTTCGCCAATTTTAAGGCCCAAATTTTTGGTTCGGGGAGGCACACATTGAAACAACCATGAGAACCGTGTAAAAAATCGTTGTACTGTTATTTTTAATAAATCAAAGTACTGTAGTATAGGATCCCATTCATTTTCAGTCAGATTTCAGGGGGGGATGAATCCCAACTATCCCCTCTGTATACGTGCCTGGGATGAGCGGGCCAAGTAATAGGGAACGAGCCTATTGCCATCAACCGGTCACTAATCCAGGTTCCGTGGTTGCTGATGAGAAATTACTGATGGCAAAACCGAATAACACTTTACCCGACCCGGGAATCGAACCCAGGACCCCATTAGAAGTCGCCCTAGCGACGCGCTTAGAAGTCGCCCTAGCGACGACAAGGTTCCAAGCATTTTCCAAGGCACAGTTTCAGCGTTTATAATGTAGCTGGCTATATCTAATAAGACGTATAACCGTGAAACATACATTACTGTTTCGCGTCGGCGTTAAACTCGCTTCTATTAGCATTCAAGCAAGCAGCTAATCAACAAAGTCACTCAAACAAACTAAGAAACTCAGGAGAAACCATTTACTTACGGTGATAATGGAAAACCATAATAGCTTGGCTTTGAGTGACAACCGAAGAGTATGTGGTACTTATACCTATAACATTGTGTTTAAATATAATTTTTTATGAGTTCCATTTACATTTAGTTTCTAGACGTGCTGGAATAATTTAAAAAGGCAATTCAAGGCTGTGTCAGATTGACGTAGTAAGTCTATTCTTCTTCTTCTCAGAACAAACAAACATCGACATTGGAAGTGCAATTTAAATATTATTTTGCAAAAAAAGGTTCCTAAGATGTGCCTAAGTGCTAACCGACAAGTAACAATGTGTCAGACAACTTCGCTGTGATACGATATGTCGTAAATAAATTACACTCAGAGGTCGTCGAACTCCTGATTCGTGCACACTGGGTTAGTCTATGCAATTATTACGCAAGTCATAACTATCGGGATCAAATCAGGCTATCATCTGTAGTAAGTACTTGTCTTGGGTTAGGCACGGAAGTTTATTTCCATCAAGCAGACATAGATCTAAACTCCGTGGCTGCTACTGCGATATTCCTGATGGCAAAAGCCCAATAACAGTTTGCCCCTGCACATATCTACCTCCTCATGTTAAGAAGTCGCATTTGTATAAAAAAACCTAGGAAGCTGAATGCCGCTTGCCTTTTGTTAACAGACTTCAAAAAAAAAAGGTGAAGTAACCTGAAAAAAATAAGGATATTGGATTTAGTGACGATTCCGTATCCGGGTGACACAAAAAAAGTAAGGAAACGGTTAGATAAGATTCTGACAATAAACAAAATCTCTTCAGCTGTTTCATCGAAACATTTGACAACAACGAGAAGATCATGTTTTACAAACAAGACGAAGTTTAAATCATACTTAAACTGCTACCTACACTGTCAATGTGAAATTGTTAGTTAAGTACTGCAAGTGTTCAGTGTTATGTACACAGATCGGATCAGGTACAGTTTATTTAACTAAACTTCAAGGAATTTTTAAGGTGGATGCTCTAGGGTAGCCCGGTGACTTTTTCAAGGTCAAATTCATTCCTGCACCTTTATGCGCTTGGAGGGTTGTATTGATGATTTTGATGATTATAATTCTATAACTACATATATGTTACAGCCGCGAATCATATTTAAATCAACATACAACCTGACACTGACCAGCAATTTGCCAAAAACGTAAGAAAATTTGAATTTCTCGGGCTACCCTGGAGCATCCACCTTAAGTTCTAAAATAGATGTTAAATTTGAGGGATGTATTATTCTCATGTTACTTACTTCCTGGTAAAGGCAAATAAACTCTACCTATTCTGATCTCTGGTTATGTACTACTTGCTATTACAGAAACTCTTCTGCGGACTCAAAATGCTTGACACTTGTATGATTAGTGTACTTGGTTACCTACCATAGTTTGTTGCCAAAAAATACGCATGCATGAACTTGATCTAGAGTACCCTATATTTGTGTAGGTATTATTAGAAATTCTCATATAGGAGGTACATAATGTCAATCACATCGATATTCTTATCTAATTAAGTAAAATTTGGTATCCAGTACACATATCAAAAAAAGCTTGTGATCACTAGCATAAGCTGATATAATTTTCTAAATTGAACTTTATCAAGAAAAATTCATTGTTGTGTGTTTTCTATAAATAGAAATACCTTTTTAAAATTTAAAAAATAAAAGCATTTCTTTCATAATATAACTACCGTAACAAAAAGGATTTCGATTTTTCAAAGAGATCGCAAACTTTTTTTGATGTGTGTATGTCTTTCAAATTAACCTCAAATTGTGTCGGGAGCTTTCCCAATTCCGTGAGTAATTTGAAAGCGGTGGCGGCACACAACACAGACTTGTTGGCATCATCATCATTACCATACAGTGAGATAAGAACTAGTAGGTACCTCATCCCGCCTTTTGATGGGCCTAATCTAATATTATCTTAGAATGTGTTAATGGAGCTCATCGTTGGGCAACCTTTTAGAAAGTAGATGACAGATGCTGCTCTGCTATTCGAATGTTCGATAAGGTTCTATGTCTTATTTAGGACTAGCGTTTGCCCGTGGATTCGCTCGCGTATAGTCTACGAGACGATTGGTTATGAATGGCAGTTTTAAATGTGCATAGAAAACCAACATCCATACATATACAGGACACTACGTGACTGTCGGTATTATGCCATCACCGGCAACACACTACGTTATGGTTGCTACTGGGTTTATAACTATTGTAAAAATTAAAACAATTGAGAGCTGTGACCTGCCGGCTGCCACACACGCTCGTGCCTGCGCAGTTGCGCCGTGTAGGATAACCAAGTACGGAGTAAATATCTATTTCGATATTCTCTAGGCTGCATGTACAGGCAAGAATAACTGCACTGTTTTCTTCTACAGATGATGCATGCCTGTACAGTTCGACACGCATTACCTATCGTCTATGGCCAGCTTTATGGTCGGGAATTTATCCCACAGTATAAGTTTTAAATACAGACTATAAGTCCCGGGGATAGTGTAGCCTCCAAATAGTGAAAGATCAGTTAGTTCTGAAGATTGGGATCCAGGAAACTTACAAACTTTACTTTATAATACAACTAGCTGATGTCCGCGGCTTTGCCCGCCCGCAAATTAAAAAAGCCCGCATCAAAATCCGTTGCGTTATTTTAAAGATTTAAGCATACATAGGGATATAGGGACATCAGAGAAAGCGACTTTGTTTTATACTATGTAGTGATGATGATTAAAGACAAGCGGCCGGCTCCTGTTAGTAGCCTACTTATCTAATGTTATTTGCGCATTATGTACATTGTATATTTGTGAAATTGTGATCAAGTTACCGAAAACGGCTCTAACGATTTCGATGAAAGTTGCAAGGTTTGTTGGGTGGGTGGGTATGTTTTTGAGGACAAAAAACCGATCTAGCTAGGGGTTATATCAGGGAAAAGATCGGTCGCCCAGGTACTAAGGTAACTTAGGTATTATAATAAAATTCAATAAGTGGTCGTTCTTTTTAATATAATTCATATAATAAAGTCGTTTGCATGTTTGAACACGCTAATCTCTGGAACTACCAGTCGGATTAAACAAAAGATTTTTGCTATTTAACATCACGGCGGCTGAAATTGCGGGGCACAGCTATAAAAGAACATAAAGAAGGGCAGCAGCCGAGTCTTACATGCCAAAAAAAGATTTGCATGCCCAATTCTGCACGTATACTCTCGATTTCGCAAGCAATGAATCTTTTTGTGAATAGTTAGCATTTATTTACTTGTGAAACTATTGTTGTGGCTACCTTTATCGTTGAGGTAAATTACCTACACTGGCAAGGTCGACTGGCGAACGTAAACGTAACAAACTAACTGGTGAGTGTACTATCGTACATATCTAGGTATAGCCATGTATATCGCGCTAGTACGCAGGTACTTACACAATTGGTATTCCGAGTAGCGTTTATTATTTGTTTCCCTTATAATGTATCTAAGTTCCTTTTATATTGCATCATCAGAATGTAAACCAGCTGCAATAAAAAAGATAATTTAGTCCTTAGAACCCAATGGTTTTTTACGCGACCTTGGCAAAGAATCGGACGGCACTTTTTTTTCTTTGGAAGATGGGTAGGCCTTGTGGGACGTAACATGATGACTGACACTGACATGACTCTTGCGCCATCACATTATTGTGCTGTGTACTGTGTGCTGGCGCTGCGCTTCTGCTGCGGCTGCGGAGGACTTCATTCTTAACCTAACAACCTTTGTGGAAACTATATTTAGAAGCCGTTTGGGATTGAAACTCTGGGGCTATGGGGACCGTGTGCTCACATAGACTTTTTAAGGAAATTTGGGAAGTAAACAATTGTTCCATACAAGGGTTGGGATTTGCCTTAAGCCCTGCCACTCATACAACGGTGGCAACACCGCAACTCTCTCTGGCACAGTATCAGCTGACAGCGTGGAAGAGTTCTTTGCTGCCCTTATAATTATGTATTGTTGGTTGTTAGTTTAGTTTAATTCATCGTTTTTAATTATTAATGTAAGAAATATACATATGTTGTTGTTAAGTAGTTAGTTTATTAAATGAAATAATTCTTCCTAATTTTGTTCTTAAAACCATGATCCAAGTTTTCTGCATTCGTCTTTGACATACATAGGGGATTTTCCTCGTGAGCTAAACTTGTTCGTTATCTTTGTCCATAATATGAACGTATTTTTCGTAAAATAGTTCTACTGCTGATGACGATCTCAATGCAATGCTGTAATGGTATTTCGTTTGATATTCGTAGATATGTACTAGGGCAATACAAAGATTTGTAAAGTTTAAAGAGGATATAGGAGGATAATAATAGATAGGATATATCACCAAAATAATAATCATAATAATTTTAGCCCGGAATCTGAAATCTAGGAATCCGGAATCTTGGAGTATAGGCCTCCCCTTTCTTTAGCCACACTTCCCTGTTCCGTGCATCCCACATCCTGGTAGTTATCGTGAACACAACGAGGTTTTGGGAGATATTATATACCTGTGATAGAAGCACTGTGATCCCAAACCTCGGCAAAGCCTGTTACGTACGATTTTGTTCGCGATGTACCAATTATCGTAGTCATCCATACATATTATACATGCTGTAACATAATAAACGCAAAACCTCCAGTTTGACTTACAACAACTTTTAAAAAACTACCAAAAAGTTATGATATAATTTCCATAATGATGACTTTTTTAGTTTTACGTTTTGTTCAGTTACACCCTGTAATGTATTTGGGGTGGGGAATCCCAAGACAAAAAAAAAATCATAGTTTAAACAGTTATTTTGTCGTTAAAAGTGTCAGTGTATTATTACAACAATGCCCACATTACACGCTAAGCCTGCAAAGTGCACTGTGCATTACGTGTGTGGACACAATAATTGTTTGCAAGTACTCGTCTATTAATGGATTAAGTGCCTATGATGGGCCGTGCGTGCCACTACAACGGGTTTTATAACAAAAGCGTACCTATTAGGTACACTTGATCATGTCAATCATACTGTTGTACTGTGAAATTTCTAGATATTTAGTAGCTGGCTGGACAATAGCTGCAGTTGTAAATGGCTTTTCCGGTCCTGTCGTACGCCCTAATCACATAGTTTAATGTACTTACGTACGTATTGTTAGAAGCTACCTAGTTACTACTAGAACATAGTCACATAGTTGTATAGTCACACGAAGATAGCGCGAAGCGCACACTGGGGACGGCAGGGCAGAGCATTTTATACTTCTCTGACAAAATACATCGAAACAAACTCAGAGGCCAGTCTTTTTTCAAGTCTAAACTTAATTTTCGGGCAGGTCGTATGAGGATCGTCAAGATCATATTTTGCAAAACACCACCACACCCCTGCCCTTACTCTACTCCACCATAGAGTTGTTCGCTTGGAAATAGGTTACTAGACCCCCTTTCACAGTTTTCTTTAGGCAGGACCGTAACTACATGTTTTAGTGTTTCGTCTATTTAAAATAAGCTTTGAGTAAGAACTTGATACGATTCCATAATAAGTAGATATGAATCGATTTTGATAAAGAATGTTGAGCTCCCAATTAACTAACATGGCCACTCATTTACTGAATACTTCTAAACTCATTTACAGAATTACACATATCATTAGAGGTGATAGTACTTCAGTAAATTACTTCGTAATGCTCTTTTTTCACGAAGGTTTCCAAATAAATAGTAATTTGGTAAAAATCGATCGTAACTACGTAGGGGCAACATTAATTACCCAATAAATTATTGGTAAATTACCCAATAAACTTTGTTGTCTGTTCTATAGGTTTATGTTTTTGTTTGTGATGGAAAGTAATTCAGTCAGGTAGCTGCTAAGACATGGCTTAATTTATTTATGGAGAATCCCGCTTGCTTGAGGGATTTTTCTATAGTTTTTATAAGTTTCGCACAAAATTTATGTAAAATGTTTTAATTAGATTTCTTATTTTTGTGAGGGGCTGCCAGCAATTTAACAGTACAGTTTTCAGGTAAACAAATAAGTAACCAAAGGTTTATAACAGTGCACACTTTCACATTGTTACAACATGGCTCAGTCTGCTGTTCTACCTACGTGTTATACAAGGTGTCGCTTTGCATCCTGGTCAAATTTAAGGAGGTATCTATACTAATGATTCTCGACCCGAATCTATAATAAAATAGGTAGGTTTTTTTAAATAAAAATATATTAAAAATTACAGGGGCTCCGCTACTACGATTGTACGGAACCATCCATGCGCGAGTCCGACTCGAACTTGTTTTTTTTTAATGTTAGTGTTTATATTTACTGGAAAGATTTATACAGTATTCAAGATTCTGATTTGGCTTTAATCTTTTATTATGATAAAATATATGAAACCTTTGAAGCTAGCATTCCTCCGAAGACTAAAAATTTTAGTAACAGAAAATATCCAGATTGGTATAACTTAGATCTTATTAAAAAAATTAAATTAAAATACAATTTGCACAAAAAGTATAAAGCTACCAAATCTTCAAGTGATTATGTGGCATTCTCCCAGTGTCGGGCAAGTGTCAAGGCGGAAACAGCGAGTTCTCACTTCCGGTACAGAGATAGAATAAAGAACCATCTCGCTACAGACCCTAAATCATTCTGGAATTACGTAAGGTCGAAAAAAGATACTTCTAGGCGGTACAAATTGATCAAAGAGGGACGAGTTCTATCTGGTGATGAATCCGCTAAGGAATATGTGAGATTCTTTCACTCTGTGTATAGTACGACAGCAGGGACGCTGAGCGCGGGGGCGGCGTGCAGGGAGGCAGCGCCGTGCGGCGCATATGCGCACCTCGCCTGCCTCGAGCGGGCGGGTGTCTGGCGCGTGCTGTGTGGTTTACCGCCTAAGCGCTCAGTAGGTCCTCGCCCTTTATTTTGAGAGATTGCCGCATGGTATTAGTACAACCTTTGCTGCACATATTTAATGTTTGTTTATCTGTGGCACACTTTCCTAGTCGTTGGAAACTTACGCGGGTGGTACCTATACCGAAAGGGCTAGGTACGGATGTCAGTGACTTCAGGCCGATTGCGGTACTTAGCGCACCAGCCAAGGTATTCGAGATGGCTGCTCACAATTGCCTTTATGCACAGATAGGCCCTCATTTGTCAGATACGCAGCACGGCTTCCGTCCTGGGCGAGGTACAACGGGGAATTTGCTTCACCTGATGACACAGTTGGTACCAGCTGTTGACGCTGGGCTTCAGGTTGACGTAGCTTATCTGGACTTCAGGAAGGCGTTCGACACAGTCGACCATGACATACTCTTGTCAAGGCTAGCAAGTATGGGCTGCACATTTCATACTGTAAAATTCTTCGCCAGTTATCTTCGAGATAGACGTCAGTATGTGGACTGTGGCGGACACTTCTCGGAGCCCTACTACACCAGATCGGGCGTCAGTCAGGGTACTAATTTGGGACCCTTATTATTTATTAATGTGGTAAATGATTTACCTGAGGTAGTCAGGTCATCATGCATGCTATTTGCTGACGACCTTATGTTGTCTGCTGTTATAAAAGACACTGCCGATCATGACATGCTGCAGCACGACTTGGATAGGGTAACTGAATGGAGTCACTCCAATAAGCTATACTTTAATGTGTCAAAGTGCTCGGTGCTTTCATTCACACGCACACGAATCCCACACCACCACCAGTACATCATGGACGGGGAGCCGCTGCAGCGTGTCATGGAGGTGAAGGATTTAGGCATTAATTTCACCAGTGATCTGCAGTTTCGCAAACACGTGATACTCGTTTGTAAAAAGGCGTACACGAACCTGGGATTTATGCTGCGTCAAGCAAATGACTTCACAAACATCAGTGCATTGAGGGCTTTGTATGAGGCTCTTGTGAGGAGTCATCTGGAGTATAATGCGGCGGTCTGGAGCCCGAGTGAAATAAAATACAAAAATATGCTCGAACGGATTCAGAACAAATTCGTCAGATTTATTTATTTAAAGCTGTATGGGAGATACCCGGGATACCCGTTACTATATCCTACCCTATTCTGTCTCGGTATGGTGGGCTACTACAAATTAGAAATTAGGCGTGAAGTGGCACTGGCAACGTATCTTTTTAAAGTTTTAAGAGGTAGTCTACAAAACGCAGGTATACTATCAGAAATAGGGTTGAATTTACCGGATAGGTACGTGGCGCGGCGGCGCAGGCCGCAGCTGCTGGTGGTGCCGTGTGCGCGCACTAACCTGCTGGGGCGCGCACCGCTGACTCGCGCGCTACGCACTCTCAACACGGTAGCGGATACCATAGACATATTCACCTGTACACCGAGTGAGTTCACAAGGGCCACGTACTGTGTAGCATGTAAGGTATAGTTAAGCATAAATTTTTAAGCATATTTTTAAGTTACTTTGTCGCATTAGATTCATTATCTGTAATGGCAAAGGAAACATGTGTGAAATAAATAAATAAAATAAATAAAAATAAATATTATTCCCACCTCGTCGTTTACAGAAAAAGCAATTGATTTTTGAACTGATCATGCGGTCGATCCCAAAAAAATCACCAAATTATTTATTTCGCTTTCATTATCTTTACACCCATTTATTAGGATGCTTTAATGTAATTAGACCCTATATTACACCTGTATAACTATATAAGTTTGGTCGACGTCCTTCATCATTACTGCAACTGCGGACGCAATCAATTCGCATTCGGTTGACCACTGACCGCAATCAGTTCGGAGACTATTGTGTGGGAAATCTGCGATTTATAACGAGGTGAATACCTGTTCTGTTCTCTATACAGGGTGTAAACAACCTCATCACGAAGACGTCAACCAAGCATTCTGTACATCAAACTAAGTAACTTTACGCAAAAATTATTGCTGGAAAACGACTGTTTTTTGGGGTGAAAAATCATGTTTTGTAGTAAAACTCAAAGTAACGCACTCAAAACATTGTGCTGATGGATGGATTGAATAATACGGGAGTCGTGGAGGTCTTTAAAGTAAAAATCTTACATTAAAAACTTGCATTAAAAAAAAATTGTCAACAAGTAGGAACTTTGACCCCCATATCTCCGTAACTAGAAGGTTCCCGGGTATGGTGTAAAACAAAAATATGATCGCAATGACGGAGAGAACAAGTACCTTTCGGCTTCATTAAGAGGTTTTTTACACCCTTTATAGGAAATTATCAATCATAAAGCATAACCTATGAGCCTTATCGTCAGCACTGTGTGATCTAAGCGTTCCTGTAATACAGGGCCAATGAAAGGCGAGATTATAAAGGTTGTATAATTACTTTCTGTGTCAGATATTTGTAGGTATTTGTCTGTAAATAGGGGGGTTGTCAGCTATCCGAGCTGACTGTTGCCTATTCTTAATATGAATAAGTGTTCCCCTCCTTGGCTTGTCTCGTCTATATTCAATCAATCCAGAATTTAGCGAAGAATATGGGACCTTTAGTAGTCTCCGAAACATGCAGATAACAGGACAGATAGTCCCATTATGTTACTGTTTATTCCGTCATCAGTTATTTACATATCATAAATATTCATGGAAGTCGGTTGGCAAAAATAACCAATCAAAACCTCTACAGTGAGGTCAGATTATTTGATTCTGTTCGTTTTCCTTTCTATTAAATGTTTGGGCACATGGGAAACCCAAGTTATCGTCACCATTGTCTTCTTAGGGTTCTTACAGACGAGCGGCACCTTGCCAACTGCAGATATACGGCAGCCGCCGTCACCTGTCGACGGCTGCCGTCGACGCTTGCAGTTGTGGTGTCGGCGGCTGCAGCCGGCGCGTCGACGGCAACCGTCGACACACATTTACGCGGCATGCCACAACTGCAAGGGTCGCGACCCGTCGACGGCTGTCGTCGGCGCGCCAGCGGCAGCCGCCGGCACACCACAACTGCAAACGTCGACGGAAGCCGTCGACAGGTGGCGACGGCTGCAGTTGGCTACGTGCCGCTCGTCTGTAAGAACCCTTTAGCCGGTCGACGGCAATTAAACTAAATTGAATCGGACTAGAATTCAGCTATGAGTTTAGCGTATTCAGCAATAGTAGTAACGAGCAGACAAAAGGACAGGATATAGTCCTATGGTTCGTGGTACAACTACATTAATACTCCAGGGAAGACTCATCTGTATCTGTTTAAAATTGACGTGTATTTTTGTCATTTCAAAATAACAACTTTTTACTGAATGCATAATTATGAAAGCGTATACGGTACATAAGAAAATGTTTTATTTTATGACTGTCTGTCTGTTTGTTCCGGCTAATCTCCGCAACGGTAGGGCCGATTTTGACGGGACTTTTACTTACAGATAGCTGATGTTACAAGGAGTAACTTAGGCTACATAATTGTTTTTATAAACATTTCACGCAGACGAATGTCGCCAGCATAGCTAGTTACATTATATAACTGGGAAACGCACACTTTTGGGCATCGTGGCTGAACAATTAACCCTACCTTACGGTACATAAAACAAAAGATGTTTTTTCCGTTATTGGTAAATTATACGAAAATTTTCCTCATCACGAGGCTTGTATTGTTATTTTTCAGTGTTTTTATTACTCCTACTTGTTTTTTGACAAAGACTGGCGTTTGTTAGGTTTCATAAAACTTCCCGTTGTTCAAGTCTGTTTTATGTTTTTTCCACGCACGTGGCCGTACCACTCGACCACCACGCAACGTGATCATGTACCTACCTCTTGAGGTTTTTCCATTTTTGCTAAAAATGTTATTCTAAGTTGCAATTACTTATTAATTAAGTAAGTCCGAGATTAGAATTATAATCGTTTGACCAGTTGACCTTCCTCTTTGGTAAGTCGAATCATGATCTGCAACCCGTGTATACCTGAAGGGTTTTCTTATTGCAAAATCACGAATTTCTATACAAACTGTCATCCCAGATTTAACGCCTTCAGTTAGGAGATGAATTATCTAAAATCCTTCGTCAGTGCCAACCTTCCTAATTTTTTCCTCAAAAGGTACTTCCTATCATTTGATTGCTATGTCACAAGTATTAGAAATAAAAACTTATTGTTTTTTGTAAATTGTTTATAAAAGAGAACATTAAGTGAAATATTTGTTGTTATTGCTGATCTTCCCGTATCGATGGCAATCTAAATTGAGCACTTTCAGTCGCGTCCATCAGCTCCTGTAATATATTCAAAAAACACGACAGGCAGGACACAATATCAAGTGTCCCATCGTTTGTGGAACAGCACCACATTTACACTTTAGGGCAGAGTCATCTATGAATCTTCACCTGAACAGGTTTGCCTTGCTTCGGCCAACCCGTGTTCAGAGTCCATTTAAAGTAGCTGATGTCTTTTTTCATTACCTACACGTGGGTGCTTGGTAAAGATTTTCAGAAGAACGATTAGTGGTCGCAAGCCCTACTGCTGAGCTTGAGATCCTGGGTTCGATTCCCCGGTCGGGCAAGGCGTTATTGCATTTTTCCATCAGGAATTTCTCAGTAGCAGCCACGGAGTCTGGATTTGTGTATGGTTGATGACAATAGGCCTACATCTTATTACATGGGACTTAAACATAACTATCAAAATGTAGGTGTATGTTCTATTAGGTACCACCACTGCCAACTCCTTCGAGCATTAAAGACCGTGATGTGATGTTAGTATGTAATGGATTCTGTAAGATAAGTAACTATACTGGCCTGCAAAAATAAGTACCTATCACACTTTTAAAATTGCAATAACTTTTTAAGTAGGTACACAAGATATACTTTCGAAATAAAAAGAACTCGAAAAATAGGTTTAATTTTGTCTATAGTTTCAAAGAAAGCTGATAAAAATTGCTTTATAAAGTTTTCTTATTTTAAATCTCTAACTTCTATAGTTTAGGAAAAATTGAAATTTAAAAGTGTAGTACTTATTTTTGCAGGCGAGTGTAGTTGGCAGATGTATCTTTATGGATTACTGATTCCTACTTAGGACTGAACATTTGCATTTTCAACTGTTTCCGAAGTAGTATAGTTCGTAATTGTATCTGTTATTGAAACAAATACGAACTATACTACTTCGGAAACAGTTATTCACAATGGGTACATAATTAAGCCATTCACAATACTATCATTGTGGCACTGACTATTCTATTCTTAGCCTCAAACACTGTTTTAAGCTTTCACGGTTCATAACTATACTTACCCGCGAGCATGGCGCTTGCAACAGCGTCGAAATATCGGGAGCTCAAAAACAATAAATAATCACGGAAGATATCCCGTAAGTGACATTTTAAGTATATTCTTAGCCTATTATAAAATTCACGTAACAGACACATCCAGGTCAGCTATTGAGCTGACCTGATGGCGATGGGTCAGAATTAAATATGTTTTCGAATCAATATACTTACTCGTATTCAGCCAACCTTATCGCGCAATAACACAAGTTTTCTGAAGGTAAAATTCGCAATACAAAATGTTTTTTTTTGTTTAACAATTCTGTGTTTTAGAAAGGGGTTTTATGCTGACGGTTAATGGAGATGAGAGATGAGACCTACAGAAAATATAAAGACATGCTGCATGCTGCATGGATACTAAATAAACGGATCATTCCTACTAGTGCTACCACACAGTTCCACGGTATAACTAGTGGGTTTTTTTCCCCACTAGTCTTACGATTTCAGGTGGTACAAAATCGTAGAACTAGTGCATGGGAACAAAAAGACCCATTACTGTAATCATCATCTGCCTAGCATTTCCCCAATCATGTTCGGTCGACTCCCAGTCTTACCGGATTCAGCTGAATACCAGTAGTTTACAGGGAGCGACTGCCTATCTGACCTCCACAACCTAGTTAGTACCTACTGGGTAATACGATACCCCTTGCTCAGACTGGTTGTCAGACTTTCGGGCCACTGATTGACCACCTGTAACAACGACTGTCAAAGATCTTTAAATGACAACCGGCACCATGGCTGAACTAAATAAACTGGAATAAGCAATATTTTTGTTTTTTTTTCGCGATTACGGTACCCATACTTTCTTAAAATAATGAGGTAGTCCGACTACCTAATTTTGTCCTACCTGGCTAACTAGTCAGGCAGGTTTGTGCTACAACTCACAAAATTAAGACCAGCTTTCTCAACATAATATCGCGAAATGACGCTATCAGAGGGCTAATTCACGTAATTTTATGACGCGCCGATGAAGTTGTAGTGCAGTGGCAGTTAAGTTCGAGTTCGAGTAATAAACGGTATTCTTGTAATCTTTGAACTGTGCGTAAGCTGCGCGTGAACTGCACGTCAACTGTACGACAACCAAACTCAACCAAACTTACTTATGGTGTGACCTTAAGAGAGGAAAAATATTACTTACTAAATAATCGAATAGAATTGATTACATTTCAGTGAATATGACGTTATTAAAATAACACCCCAGCACAGATTTTAGTGCTTTTCTTACTTAGAAGAATACCAATCATGTTGCGTTCCTAAGCACGCATCAAAGACGCGCAACAGTAGAATGCCGTTTTTGCGCTCGCGTGACGCGAACTTGACGCGAGCGTGTCTGACAGCGGTAGAGAATACGAAAAGCGTTGTTTTGATCGAAACTTAACTGCAACTGCACTGCAACAGCACTTCTTTAGTTACGTGAATTAGCCTATAGATCACCGAAGCTAAGTGATAACAGTTGCACCGGTCGATCGCCAAGGTAAAGCCGAACGTTAAGTTCAAGGTTAACGTTTGTCGAGGCTGTTCTATTCATAAATGATCATCAATTACATACCAAGACCTCTTAATGATTCGAAAAGAGCTGTTACTGTATTTATCCGTCGTCAGCGGAACCAGACTTACTGGAGAGGTTAGATTGCCAGTCGTTCCAAGTAATGATTGGAGATGATGATGGCTCATGCCAAATCCCTGAAGTATTGTCGGATGCATATTGATTGAGCATACTTAATTATCTTCTATTTATTTTGCTTGAACTACCTGATGTCATTTCGACCGCTGTCCTTGGTATTAAACTTTTTAACTGTACATATTATTTATTTTATTTCACTAAAAAATAACTTGAATGCTCTGATCTCAGCGAAGCAACTTTACTTTTATTTTTTGTATAAAATCTAATTTTATTAGTTAGGTATCTGGGAATTAGTGGGTATTTTCCGTTTTTATTAGATACCTGCTGACTTCGGAGTGTTACCGGTTTGACTCTTGTTTTGTTTTCGTTTTCAAAATCAGCTGACTCGCAATGACTATGCTGTTACTAAGGTAAACTTAGCACTTTTAACTCCGGATGCTGATAACTTGATAAGATAGAGCACTCTAAATACATGTTTTTAAAGATAGCTAGGTACCTACTTTAATTGCTTCGGAGACAATATTATTGTCGTTATTGATCACTATCTCGTTTTTGACCGTGTTCAAGTTATTGTTATTGTGCGCCGTTGGTCTTATGGTCTCAACTGCGAATGCTAAGCGTGGAGTCCTGGATTACCCAGGACCTGGCCACGACTCCCAGGTTGGGCAGTGTTATCGGGTTTTTCAATTAGGATTTTTAAAGTCGTCGCCCGGAGTTTAAAAGTTGATGTATCGGTATGATTTCCACACCAATTTTTCCTTCACCGATGTCAGTAATGTCCAAGATAAACAATACACAATAACAACCTTAGTCTGTTTCAGATAACCAATCATCTAGTTTCTAGTAAGACAATTTTATAAGGTCAGTAGGCTTAGCCAAGTTTACAATCTACAATCGTTAACGCATTGAAAACTAACCAAATGTATGGGAATGACATCATTTCAACATTAAAGTTCAGTCAAAACTGTAAGTTGGCTACGATTTATATGGGATGTAGTGATCACGATTGTAGAAACGAATACATTTCATTCTATCATCTTGATTGATGTAAACTTGTCTACGAAGTTTCTATTCGTTTGTTTTGACCACAATCGATACGAATCGTTTGTAACTTGGCTAGGCCTGCTGGACATGTGGCAATCGCTTTCAATGTGTTTCATATTTTCTTAACGACGTCCAAGTTCTTTTTACCATAACGGTGATGGAAAAATAAATATATTAGGTAACCCTGTAAAGGTAGTCGTAAGATGGAGAAAATAAATAAATATTGCTGAGACAGTCACTTCGTTTAAACTCTGCAAAGAATTGTATTAATAATAAGAACTTTGCAATTTCGCCTGTACTCATATTATAAAGAATAGTAAAGGTTTGTAAGTTTAGATGTAAGAAGGCAATCTTCGGAACCTGATCGAATTCTGAAAATACATTCACTAATTGGAAGGTACATTTACCACGAGTGTATCACGAGGCTATCTTTAAAACGTTGGTTAATTTTCAGCCATAACGCGAGCGAAGCCACTGACAAAAGCTAGTAAGTGATAACTAGAAAAATATTAACTTCAACGGTATTTCCCCTTTTCAAAAAATAGGTTCTTTTCAGTTAGAAAAACGACACGGGCACTCTCCTAATATAGAGATGGATGGATGGATTGGTTGGTTCGACTTTTTGGGTAAAAAACGTCACGGACCTGCCCGCTACCATGTGTAGGCGAAACAAATTGCAGAAATACGTTTGAATTAAGTAAAACACTTTTTGATATTGGTCGTCAAAATTTTTCTTATTACAGCAACTGTCATCGTCATTGATATTTACGTTAATTTTCCGTAAAACGTTACCGATGTTATTTTTATCGTTGATGGGTGATATAATTCACTACGATATGTATATATTACCGTAAAATTGTTAAACCCGTTTTACGGTTTCACTTCGATAGATTATAGTCTAACGAAAAATAATGCATTAAATTGTAAGCAGTATGTTCGGTTGACAATCTTTCGAGAGTTTACAATTTCGCTAGATAGATTACAATCTAACGGGTTTTACAATTTTACGGTGACATAAATACATATTTGACTTATTCACCCTCTGTATGAAGTGCAAGGTAACACTAACCAAAACACAACTAAATAAAAACGATAATACTATAAATAGAATAACCGCATTCATATCTCCAGTTTTCATGGCTCTATCTGATATTTAAATAGCCAATATTCCTAAGTACCGCGAGCATAAAGACTGATAAATAAATTCGACCAATATAAATACTAATAAATGCAAATAATGTACCTAACAACAAAAACAATACCAGTTGATCTTTTAAACTAATGAATACGTCGGCTTAATATGAGCTCATCACTCTTTCCAAAGGCAATTATTATTATCTACCTAACTAATTAAAAACATTTAACAGGTAGGTAAGTGCCTTGTTTTTAATGCATAAGCAGGTAAAAAAGTTGTGAGAATATATAGTTCTAAACATCTACACAAATGAGTACCAAACTTCAAGGTAATCATTATTATTATACGTTTGCGCTCGGATTTTGTTTTTGCTAACGGTACTACATTATCTTTCGGTAAAAGTGTATAAATATTTTGATTGTAGTTACCTATATCAAGATTGTACTTACACTCGAGGAAAAATTGTGCCCACGGCCACGCCATCGCCAAGTGATGATTAATCAAACATTATCACAGTCCCCGTGTACTGTGGAGCACGAGCCATCGGCGTGATAGTTCCGCATTCGGCAGGCTTGTGCTAATAAAATCCTGATTCTCTTATAAGCTGATACTTATCGACAACTTGATAAAAAGTACAAAATGTTAATGACCCTGCCTCAGTTTCGAGTGAGTGACAATGATATAATACCGCGTTGATAAAAAAACTATATGACGCACAACGTGAAGATACAATCGGAGTAATTAGTGTTAGGTACTAAACACTGCATTAAGTTATTAATAAAGATTAGTCTACAAATGAAATCTCTCTGATCAGCTGTTTTCATCAACTTCGTAGCGACAAGAGACGCATTAAATTAAATTTTTGAAGTGTTTAGGAATCTTAAGGAATCCTTCTTTAGGAGTGTTTCATGTAATCAAATTCAGCCGCACACGGACAGAATAGTTTAGTTGAACTGCTGTAGTATTTGTGATTATTATCAACAGTCAACTATCGTGTTTTAAGCAGTTGACTCGTATTTGTTTTACTTTCCGATATAAAGTTTAAAAATAATTTTATCTTTTTGACGTTGTAAATTATTGTGTTGATTTAGAATTGTAAATTTCCACTTAGTAAGTGGGTGATAGAGATAAGTATATAGAGAGATAGGTTAGTTCATTGTTCACGATTTTTATCGTGATTCGCGTGAAAACTGAAATACAGTGAAACACACAAAAATACTTCGTGCTAATTAAATTACGGTACCACCAAAACTACTCGCTCGGCTACAATAATGCCTTCTAGCAATTAACTAACTTGAGTTACCAGTGGACAGTGGTTATACAGGGTTATTTATAAAACACCGACAACCTCTCAGGACTGTGTTACTAACATCATAATCAACAACTTTTGTTCTATGACTTTTAAAAATTCATCATTGTTTAGTTCATCAAATTTTCGTACAAAAATAAAAATATTTAAATTGAACGCTGTAAATGTTAAGAAATCTATGCGAAGCAAAAGAAAGCGATAGTACAATAGTGAGGGGAGCGGGGTCAGGGCGGCGAGGGCCCGTAAAAGCGTTCAATTTTTTTATTTTTTTTTATGAAAATTTGATGAACTAAAATATGATGAATTTTTAAAAGTCATAGAACAAAAGTTGTTGATTATGGTGTTAGTAACACAGTCCTGAGAGGTTGTCGGTGTTTTACAAATAACCCTGTATAAAAGAAAATACCTGAAACTAAAGGTTATTTACAGGTATTTTCACCTATTATTACGGTACAGCGACCAGTAAAAGTTGTATTTGTAAATAATGACTAGCACAATGACCCTTTATGAGATTAAGCTAAACAGATTTAGGTTTAACTAAAACTAAACTTGTATTGACGTGTAAATGGACCTTTCACGAAGCCATCAACCAAGCATTCTGTGTATCAAATTAAGTAGGTAACTCTTGCAAAAATTATTGCTAAGAAACGACTTTTTTTTGGGGTGAAATCACTTTTTACGGTAAGTCTCAATGTAACGCACTCAAAACATTGTGCTGGTGAATGCAAAGTAAAGTTATAATAATAATTCCAGCCTATTACTGTCCGTTATATCATTAAAAAATTGTATTTAAAAAAATCTTGTTAAAAATTGAAACTTTGGCCCCCCATATCTCCGTAACAAGAAGGTTTCCAGGTATGGACCAGAACAAATACAAAATATCGCAATAACGGAGAGACAAAGTGCCTTTTGAAATTTTTACACCCACTATGTATAGGCATATACATTATAATTGTTAGTCTGACCGCTGATCCCCAAGCAATAAGAAAACAAAACATCTAAAGAAAACATCAATAAATTATTTTTTCACTTCTCATGCTCTGAAAGTGCTTATTTGTGCAGGTTATAGGCAAAATTCGATTTTGTGCACAAGTGCATTAACGTCTCTATATTTAGGAAAAGAAAATGAGCCATACAGCCAAACACAATAAGAAGTTCATAGATAGAATTTGTTATTTTATAATATTTACTTTGATTTATTTGCCTTATGTGTTTTTTAAGACACCAAAGATATTAAAATTTAAATTCAAGTAGGTTATTTAATTAATTTAAGAAAATTATTATTACAAAATTAATTTAATAGTAGACTGTATAGGTCTGCAGCCCAAGCCTAATATCAATGTTGTAAGATTTAAAACTGTTTTATTTCCTCGCAATCAAAGTGAAAAGCAGAGCACAAAACCATTTTATCCTCGACATTTAGTAATGTCAGCCTCAGACTGCTAAAAGCCTCGGATAAAAATGGTTCGTTTTGTGCACTTGTTATAAAATCTACTATTTCCACACACTTGCTCATAAAATGGCTCTAATTTTAAAGCAATTAGGCACATAATGACACCTGTAATGAAAGTGTGACTTTTTCATTTTCATTACATTTTCTTTTTCATTCACAAGTGAGTTATAGATTTTTTTTTATTATTGGTTGATTTGCTTTGTTCTTAAAAAGATTCATAACAAAAAATAACGTGTTCAATAGTACAAATAAATTTATGTACCTGTTGCTTGCTCATTTCATGCAACTTCGTATTGAAATAGATAATTTCAACTTGTACGTTTTTAATAAATAAAACTTTCACTCAAATTTAACTTTTGTTTTCTCTGTAATAAAGAAAACTTTTTACTCACCTATTTGTACGTGGCTAAAACGCTATCCGCTAAAGCCAAAAAAAAAGAAACTTCATTATTTTAGTCAATGGCCGATCGCCATTGTTAGTTGCGCGCGCATAGGAAAACTGATTAATTTTGCCCGACATTGCGAAAAAAATTTCACAACTCGTTTTCACTGTTGAAAAGTTGAAATTATAGTTATTTATTAATTAAAATGTCTTCAAGTACTAGTTACGAAGAAATCATTATTTATTTTGTACACCGCCCGATTTAAGATGTTAACGTTAATGTTGCCTTTAACGTTAACTAACGTTATGGAAAGTTTACTACCTGAAAACTCTAAGGACAAATATCTATTACCTATCTACAAAATTAAATGATTTTTTAGTACTTATTATTTTCTTCACAAGTGTGTTGAAGAACGTCGTATGATACACGTGTGTATTGATGATTATCGTCCTCGGGTCTCAATGGCGACTCAGCGTTAATCACCAACATTACACACTTGTACCATAATGTACTATTATTACACATTTGCTCGTAAAGGGTCTCTTATTTCACCAATTTCAATATCGTATTGAATCATTACAATATCGCACGCTTTTCGGACGGAGCATCTCGATGCTCCGTCTAAAAGGAACGGTATTTTTTAAATCTTAGCAAAGAGTTAGTGGTCAACATTTTATGAATAAAATTAACTTTGGGACATGAAATATAATAAATAAACATTTAATTTAATTAATTTTGACAATAAATTACAATCTGTAACAAAAACACAAAAACATTAATTTACTTTATTTTATTAGTAACTGACTGTTTTTGTGTCTTTGCCTAAAAAAAAGCGCTGATGCGGGCGCATCGCTAATTTGTGAGCAAGTAAAAATTATTCCGCGCGCTTTTTCTTTTCGCTGTATTGTTTTTATTTGTTTTATTTCCTCGCAAATATGTTTTAAAACGTCGTATGACATACGTGCGCTTTGATAATTACAGCCTCTGCTTTCTTGTAGCCCTCGCCCACGGCATGGGCTAGCAATATCGCCTCGGCTGTAATTTTCAACTTACCGCACTTATATCATAATGTACTATTAAACTCAATGTGAGGTTCGCACGATACTTAATGTTTCAATTACTACTGCAGTCCGTGGGTATGTTGTGTTCCAATTCGTGTCAGTCACTAGTTCAAAGATAAAAGCAATTGTTGTATGTCAGGCACAAAGATGAAACTTGAAACTTTCTTTGTTTATAACATCGTTGACGGTAGATTTTTAACAAATAATTTTTTTTGTTTGATTTTTGTTTATTCACTAGTTTTGTTTTTATTCGTGTGCTTGTTTGTTCATTTAAAATAGATAATTCCTGTAGGTACCTAAGTAAGCAATTTATGTAGATTTTTTATGGAAAGAAAAAATAAAACGTTATTTGCCACAGAGAAACGTGCTTATAAGAAAATGAAGGTAAACACTAAGTAGAAACCAAAACGAATCCTTGTGTGCCTTACACAGGAAATTACTGATGATAAAATGATTATTATTTTCAGTACGCACGATTAGGTATGCATTTATTTATAATTGGATTTTGACGGGAGTATTTATGATACTACTTCCTATACCTCCCTTATACCTACCTTCCTATAAAATAAGCACTAGAGTCATAATTCAACCAATTTTGAGTGTTTACTTACCTCATAATATCTTTGGCATTTCTAAACCAAATGGGGAAGGCTGGTCAAAGCTGGTTGTAGATGGCGCGTCCATAGCTTAGACACAATCTGACCACTGAGGTCAAACTATTTTGAAATATAAAATGACATTGACAGATTTTCAACCAATGACGATGTTTGGTTCGTGCGATGCTAGCGCTATTAGTGCCACCAGTTTCCCACCCCATTGGATTGCAGTCTTTTTCATTTGAAAGAGTAGGTGCCTTCAGTGTGATTACTCAGTCAATGAGTGAATGTTACCTATTTCTCTTTTTGAATGAGGTTTTAATCGAAAACCAACGGCGGTAACAAATAACAACAATAAGGAATTACGTAAAGATTGAGTCATGTAGGTATATTATTCCAATGTTACGGTCGGTCTCTAGTTTCTACAGATTGAGCGTAGGTATCAGCTGCATACATAAAAACAACGATGTAAACAACGATGATGAAACATCATAATTATACAAAAGTCATAAAGTAAGATTTTTTTACAAAAAAACATGAAAGATTTGCCGACGGTAGTTTCTGGGCCTTTACAGCAATTGCTTGCTACCGAACGACCTTGACATATCCGTTGACAATTAATTGATAGACATTTTATTTTACCTGTATTTTTCCCTATAAATTATATCTGGCTTGCTGTCTCACAGTAAAAGTAGGTATTTCGCAAACGAAAAAAAGGGGTTCAAACAGTGAGTAATTAAATATCGGGTATTTGCACTTTTATTTTCCTTATAACTGTTAAGTTAAGGATACCTACTGTCATAAAACTGAAGAAACAAACAACGGCTTTTTGAAGTTAGCTCTTTCCCTGCTCTCTAATACGCTTTAGGATTGTCTAGTCTGTGTGTTCGCTATTTGTTATACCCACGGATCAGAAGTTATTGTTTATCAATAAACTAACAATTACGACTTTGTCTTTGATCCAGTGCTCCCAAGATTACGTGGTTCAAGCTAGTCGATAAGATGCATCCCTGGAGTATACCGCGTTGTATTATAGTCATGTATTTGTAGGATCCATAATAAATAAAACTGTCTAAGGTTGTCAATTACTGTGTATAACACAAGTTGCAGCGAGGGACAGTTTACTTAAGATGGAAAAGGAATTGCATGATAGGCAGATCATGCTTCACAATGTCAAAGGCCTCTTAATAGTCTTTAAACAGAGTTGCTCATACATATTGTTGTTGTTGCTGTTGCAAAAATATGTCTTTTTGCCAACTACTAAACAGCTTTCTGAGAAGTATAGAAATGATTTCACATGTTACTGAAACGGTAGTTTTATAATTATTTGAGATATAGTTATCAACACAAAGCGAGTTGTGAAATATTTTATCAGGCGTGAAATAAAAACCAGCAAAACAAAGTCGAATGAGCAGCTAGCAAATAAAACTGTAGGAGCAAAACATAATTTGTTTAATGAGTAAAACAACAACAATATCCTGTTGAATTAAACACAATTAAAAAGAGCATTCAGTGGTGGCGTGACTACCAGACTGCCAGGCGACTATAGGCACTAGTGTTCAAACTTAGTAAGTGCCTAATACATAGAGCAAGCTTCAGCGATTGGTAACCTTTCCTGTTGTTTTTTAGGGGCATAAGGTGGATTTCGTAGCACGATGCCTACTTTCGCGCTATGATTGCCAACAGCCATGCCAACAGTTTTAGCGGCCGATAAATCTTTGTATGTTAGGTACTGCAATATTATTGATTGTTGCTTAATACCTACATATTTTTGACAATATCTTAAAAACTATCCACAGTAATAAATTAATAACCGAAATGACCCAATTTCGACGCATATCGAAATGTCTTATCCGAAGGTCACACGGCCTCACACGGGCCCTTTATAGGTCGTTGTTTTATCTTCATTACGACGTAGGTACAGTAATGTTTACCATCTCTTACAACATAGTACTATTGCTATGAACTTATTATTAGATCTCAATGCTAATAGTATTTGCATTGAAATCTATCCATCTGATTGTGGTGATCCGTTATACATTCTTGACTGGTTATATCACGAAAGTCGATTTAAAAAATATATTCGTTTTACAATCTACGTATATAAAAGTAGTCTAGAACTTAACATTGTTGAACATAATAGTGTTTGGTTTTGGTTTGTTTAATTTCAATAACTACCTAGGTTTAGTTTGTATAACAAGTTGGGGTCTACGTTTACTTTAACGTAAACTGAACTCATGTTCACGATATTGACTTTATGATCGTTCGTATTCCTACAGGTGTGCAAGAGAACAATGGAGAAGTTTCAATTTCTCGGATTATATTTAATAATTTAAAACGTCTCTGGAAATGAATTATTTATGAAACTTTTAAACGTCTTTTTACCTCATTACGTTATAAATTGACTAATAATAATAATGTATGACTAACGAAACAAACCTAAAAGAAGATAGGTAGGTATTTACTTGGAAAGAAAACATATTTTATTTCAGCACCCGTCTAAAGGGTTTTTCACCCACTTTAAACGGTCAATCTGCCTCCATCGACTCCGGTCCAAAGTTGCCATCACCACCTGCTGAAGATTCCAGTGGTACCCATCCAGAAATGTGCTAATACCTACAATGACGAGGAGTACGGACTTGGTTAACATAAGTGTAGGTATTAACGCAACAAAATTCGAAAAAGAAAACTAATAAAATCGTAAAAATCCAAAGCGGATGTTCCGAGATCACGCAATAACTAGTGCATAGATCCTTTAAATTTTGAACAGTTTTTGCGTGATCTCCAAGCTCATAAAGGTGCAGGAATTGCTTTTTCAAGGTCAAAGTCATTCCTGCACCTTTATGCGCTTGAAGGGTTGTATTGATGATTATAATTCTATAACTACATACGTCTTACAGTCGCGAGCAATATTTTAATCAACATACCACCCAGCACTGGCCTGCAAATTGCAAAAAAACGTAAGAAAATTTGAATTTCGCGGGCTGGTTGGAGCATTCACCTTAAAGGCTTCTTCAAATGTTAAGCTATTTATTATCACGCCACTTTCTTAAGGAGGTGCTCACCCTCATATTGCATTATGTCTGTTACCTTCAATTGTTTGACGTTTCAGCCATGACATGCATAAGAGCAGCTATTTTAATCTTATGTCAACGAAGTTAACAGCCTATCAGTTTCGTGGTCGCTCTGTAAACTATGTTTCACATGTTCGAACCCCAGTATTATTTTCACTTTATGTGATTCGTTTAAATATTTTTTTGATACTGTGCTATTTCCATTTTTTTGACATCGTTTTTACTCCTATTTTTCGTCAAATATTTGCCCAAAAAGTAATAGAAAAATCCGGAAGAAGAAGACATGCTGCGGCGACCTCAAATAAATTGGGATAAGGACAGGAGAATGATAAGTAATGATGATTTCTCCAAATATTAATACAGGGAACAAAAGTCTGATAAGTTCACAAGTTCTTGCTGTGCTAAAAGTCTTTTTCCTTCTAATAATCCGTATGCAATTATGCATGATTTCAATATGTCACAGAGAGTTCCTTAATTTATTTTGGAATTTTACTGATTTTTGTTCGACAATCGTATGCTACAAACAAACTGTGAATAGTTCCTAAAAAAAAATCCTTGAAAATGAGAAGACCTTTTAATGTTTATATTTTAAAGTTTTTACCTATAGGTAGGTCTGCAAAATGTACTGAATTGATACCGCAAGTTGCGTAGACCGTATTAGTAGTCGGAAGCGAGCTTGAGGTCCTGGGTTCGATTCCCGGGCCGGGCAAAGTGTCATTGAGTTTTTCCACGAGTAAATTCTAAGTAGCAGTTACGAAATCTGAATTTGTGCCCGGCTCACCTCCTATTTCATTGGGCTTAAATATAACTGTTGAATTGTGGGTGTACTATTAGGTACACTTCTGCCTCACCCTCCAGGAATTACAGGCGGAATGTTATTTTAGTTCAACACATCCCGCCTAAGATCGAACTTCACTCATCTGACTACAGAATGAAAACAATATTTTTAGCAATCTTAACTAATATATAGTATTGCGAAATTAACTCCAACTTTATTAAAATTAACGGAACTAATTTCTTTTCCAAACCAAAAAAAAACAAAATTGAATGAAATCACAAAGCATAAGGGCCAAGTATCTGTTGGTTTGTCTGTATCTTTGTCCCTACTAGTGTTGAAAGGTAGATGGGTTGATAGTATAATAGTTAATATAATTATACACTCATCTGTTTTCTTATTAAATTATGTATTAAAAAAAAAAACAGAATAATTGCAGGCTTTATATACAATTGTGGAGATACCACAGAGTGAAGAGGAGTTATATCCATAAGTAACAGAGTCACTCGCGAGTCGCGACACGTCATTAACGTGACTGCACTTGAATGTTAACTTCGGAGCAAAATATTTATAATAGTCAACATAAATATGGTGAATAAACGAAGGGATTGCTTCGATAGTATTTGTTACATATCGATCTACGTCTACGCATCATTTTTTTTACCCATCCATCGGAGTCCTTAGAAAAGTATATAATACGCGTCGGCCGTCTAACTTCAGAAATAGGAGATCTAATATTATAGCCCTGTTCTTCTTCTTCTTTCGTATCGATGGAAAGTCTCATCAAATTATAAATTCACAGGTGGCTAGGTTAATCACGGCGTCAGTAGTGATTTTGAGAGTAAGTCCTTAGACTTAAGACTTTGGACACTCCAGCAAGTCGGCCATGGTCAGGTCGGGAGTAATAGAAACAGTGGGATGTTGCAATCCGGTATTTCTGGGCCGCGACTTGGAAGCCCTCATGCGAGCTGCAGCTAAGCTAATAGTCATAGAGACACTTGCTGTTGGTTGAGGTTGTGGCGCAAAGGGAGCAGAAGTAGCGGGAGTTGCTGGAAGTGACGGAATGCCACTCAGTATTGGCCATTACAATTTGGTGTTAGAGAAGAGCTTGAATAGACGCTTTGAAAAATTGTGTAAGTCGAACATTCTGACTGGAGGGGGTGCGTCTTCGTAATTGTCTAAAATATTAAGCCTTTCCATAGAATTATCAATAGAGGGTGGAGGGGTAATTCATCATCAAGGTCAGAATGTTCACTAAAGTCAGGGGGTGCAAGCTCAGCAGGCACTAGCGCAAAAAACTCCCACCACGAGTTTGAAACTATTGCTGCCGACATTGAAATAAAAGCGTGCTATGAAACCAAGTAAACCCAAAAAGCAACCTCAAACTGGCAATGTATGCCGTGACATACAAGCAAAATGGAGGGTGTTTCGTTACTAACTTGGCAGTGTAGGTCACAGCATACATCATGTTTGTGATCGAAATAGAACCATTGAATACTATAAAAACTTCACAATTATTATTACACAATAAAGCATAAATTTTAGTCATTACACCTGTCTTATACTATGAAAGTAATATTTTTATTAATATGTAGTATTTATAAATATCTTGGACAACGCAGTTGACGTTCGACTAGTAGTAGTAGTATAGTTAGTTTTTCAATTTGAAATTGTTTATTCATCACACGTAAGTTGTAAATTTTTTAACAAATCTTTTTTTTAAGGTCAATACATACAATGCCAAATTAAGGGGTAAATGGAAGAAAATAGAAAAAGTATTTAATGAATGTGATAAGGTTAAAAACAATCATAAAAATCTCTTTTTTTTTTTCTTGCATTAAAACAACGTGTTGGTTTGTATGCTTCCATTTTATGTTCCATTATGCCCTTTCTTTAAAGTATCAAAGGTTAAAAGCTTTATTCTGTATCATCCTTTTATTTCTGTAATTGCACTTATGAGATTTGGTCGATTTAATACGAACTTATTATAAAACCTTTAACTAAGACAAAGAAAATGAATCCTTCAATCTAGTAACAAACTTTGAGTAATAATAGTACATTATGATATAAGTGCGGTAAGTTGAAAATTACAGCCAAGGCGATATTGCTTGCCCGAGCCGTAGGCGAGGGCGATAAAAAAGCAGAGGCAGTAACTATCAAAGCGCATGTATGTCATACGACGTTTTATAACATATTTGCGAGGAAATAAATAAAACAAATTAAAACAATACAGCGAAAAGAAAAAGCGCGCGGAATAATTTTTACTTGTTCACAAATTAGCGAGGCGCGCGCATCAGCGCTTTTTTTAAGGCAAAGAAACAAAAAACAGCCAGTATTACTAATAAAGTAAATAATTATTATATTTTTTTTTTACAGATAAATGGTTGAAATGTATTGTCAAAATTAATTAAATTAAAGAATTAAATGTTTATTTATTATATTTCATCTCCCAAAGTTAATTTTATTCATAAAATGTTGACCACTTTTCTGACATAAAAACTCTTTGCTAAGATTTAAAAAAGTATAAACCATGCATTTTACTTTACAGCACAAGTGCGTAATGAGATACATTACGATATTGAAATTGGTGAAATAAGAGACCCTTTACGAGCAAATGTGTTATAAAAAATAAAACCGACTTCAAAAACACAACAAAGTGAAAAATAACTTTAGCTTCGCAAATCCAGACTCTGTGGCTGCTACTGAGAAATTCCTGATGGAAAAACCCAATAACACCTTTCTCGACCTGGGAATCGAACCCAGGACCTCAAGCTCAGAAGTCGCCACCACTAGACCAACGAGGCAGTCATTTAGTTTACATTGTTAACAATACATGTCATGGTAATAGGCTTATCCCCAATAAAATGGAACCTAACATTCATAGCTGTCGAAATGTGGGTGTACTGTACATATCTGCATACCCCCTCAGAGCATACAGGCGTGATGTTATGTTATGATGTTGTGAAAACAATAAACGTCCAAGCGATTGCAGCAATCATAGCCGATTTACTGTCTATAATTGAAGAGTTCCATTGTTTATCTCAGAAAAGCAGCATCAGATCTTCACCAAATTAAAACGGGACCACCGCGAAGTAATTTTCTTCCCAACAAAAAATAAATCATCGAAATCGGTTCACAATTGGCGAAAATATCATTATCATCATTCATTATATCATTAACACAAAAAAAAATCATTCGACTTGATAAGCTCCTCTTTTTGGAAGTCGGTTAAAACCTAGGTAGGTACCTAAGTGGTAAATCCGTCAATCTAACGCCCGTTTTCTGGGGTATTCCCGGAGTTTGTCTATACAAAATTGCTTATTAGTTCAATAAGTGTTGACAAATTTCCGTGCGTTCAAGCGTTTTTGACCTATTATTGGAATCAAATATTTATCCGTGGTGCTAGAAAACTGGGCCTATCCCAGTTGTAAACGTCCCTTTGTGCCTATTGGTCTTGTTTCGTTCTGTCTCCTGCTGATATGGAGGGAAGTGGAAATTACGGTTTTTCCTACTCCTCCGTTATATTTTTCTGATTAATTTCGTTACGGGATCCAAGACAGTTCAATTGTTTCTCTGGAACTTCGTCGAGCTTCATTGTCTCGGCGCTTTTCTAGTGGTCGCCACTGTTGTTTCTGGCTTTCAGGAGTTACAGTGGTTTGGGAACAGTGGAGCGGGCTTGTCACATAAAAAAAAGAGTTGACAGATTATGATTCGGAAGACTCATTTACACCAATATTTTAAGTTAATTTTAGGGAACTTTTTCGTCTCATGCTCGACTACCGTCGACTTGACAACGACCTCAGAAACACCCTCTAAAATTTAGTCGCAAGTTTGAGTGAATCTGAAGGTTCCTCGAATTTAAACCTCAGTTTTAAAGCAAGTTTAATAGAAAATGTAAAAAAAGAGGCCCTGTATTAAGACTGACATGTAATCTAAGGTCAAATGTGAGATTTCTCATTATTTATGATAAAAGTAACTAGAGCAAAATCTTATTTTTAGAAATAAGATAAGATTCATGATTAATTTCTTATTGTAACCTTTGTTCGTTTAACATTGCGGCGACATGCAGTCTGAGTTGTATTAAAAAGATCCAAGTTTACAAGGTGGCGCGACGATCTGGAACGTATCGCAAAGGCTGGTTCGAGGAGGCACATGCAAGGAATAGGCTTGTTGACTGAAAAAAATCAAATTAGTCCGTTATATTTGACCTGTATTTTTTCTTATAGAACGTAAACCAAAATTGACGAAGATACGACGCTTTTAAAATTCTCAATACGTCACGCCGTGGTATAATATTTTTAGTGCGTTCTTTCGTGCGTATCTTTGTCAACATTCATTGATTTACAAAAACAAAAAATACGTGTCCATTATTTTCCATTACTCTAATTGACGGACTAAATAGATTTGCAATTTCTTGATACTGTCGTCATGCCTATTGGGCGAGGCCTTTGCCAAGCAGTGGGACAGTGCAGGCTCCTAAAAAAAAGGTTATGACTAAATCGTCACTATCACACGTTATATGTAATGGATGGTAATGGTATTACATAATTATAAACAGTATATTCTATCCACAGGAGTATACATTTATTATGTCCAAGATGTTTACGGTCAAACGGAATGCAGTCATTTCGCTTAATTTAAAACGTATTTTCATTAATGGCCTTCTTGGAACCAACATGCGCGACCTCTTTCTGTGTCAATCATTCCAGTTGGCGTATAGTGTATAGTTCAAACCCGATTTCAAGCCAAACTAGTTTGTCCTAGGCCGAACCGGTTTACTGGTTTATCGTGTTAGGACTTAGGATACCCTAACCCAAACAAAGCAATTATAATGCGCCACACTTGAATGAGGCGCTCGCCGGCCGCTAACTCGGCACCGCTCACAACGCTCGCGCGTGGTCAATGTCACTGACCATAAACTTTCTAGGTCCAAATCTCGACGGCCCTTTGCTCCTTTGCTCTGCGAAATACCGCTGTGGCCGACCATTTAAGGTGAAAGCGTCAAGGTAGGCCGCGAAATTCAAATTTTCTTACGTTTTTTGCAATTTGTAGGCTAGTGCTAGGTTGTATGTTGTTTAAGAAGAGCAACATTACGTTTAGCCATGAGCAAAATGGACCGTAGACCGAAGTGTTCAAAAAAACAGCTGAGAAATACTGGTCGCTGGGAGGTGAAAATACGATATTCTTACTCAACTTGGGAGAGGCTTAGTTGATTGATGCTGTGTGTATCCTCAAAAGCTGTGATGGCCTAGTAAGACAAGTGGCAATTGATTTCGACTACTAAGACGACTATATATAATATATAAGGTTTACGGTAGCTTATGTCAATTCGAACCATTTTTACAAGCTTTTATTTAACTCGCAATGTTTTTGCATGTATGTTTGTTGTTAAGATCAAATCTTGCAACTGAATTTTAAAACAGTTATCCATAACTGATTGAGGTGATTTTTTTTAAACGTGTGTCGTTTACTTTCAATGTATGGTTAGCTGAGTGACGTCATTCTGAATCTAATGTGGCCGACTACTAAAGATAGCCGACTAGTTACTTTTTATGCACCCCTATATAATATGGGTATCAATTGAAAGGGTTTTCAGAGAAGAATTCGAAAAATATACATCACACCTATTTTTCAAAGCTTGTTGGCTTTTATTATTTAGTATCTCTGGTCGAATTTCACATTGTCTGGGTACTCGTGCCTTCCAAAAAAACACTAAAATGTCCAAAATATCTTTACTTTCGGAAGTCGATGTCTTTGCTTCTTACATTGACTTTTTTAACGACACAAATAATTCTTGTCATGATTTTTTCGTTTTTTTTTTTTTTATTGTAACTACAAGTTATTAACGGATCATCATGTCATCAACATAGACCAAGAAGAAAAAATACGTAAAAAAAACTAATTACTGAACCGAATTTGATGAAATTTCTTTAGGAATAATAGGAAAGTACATAAAAAATTTCTCAAAAAAAAAATAATTTAATCGGTTCATAAATTACTGAGTTATGAGGTAACAACAAAAAAAATAGAACCGAATCGAGAACCCCCTGTTTTGAAGTCGGTTAAAAACGACTTTAAAATATGTACAGAAAATCTACGAGTACCTCCGAATCAAGTCACATACTTGAACGATTTCATTAACACCCCAGTTTCATACAAAATGAAGGTTGCAGTGATAAGGTGTCCTTTACCTTTATCAAATACTCGGCATGAACGTGAGCCAATTTTTATTTGTACTGTATTACGCTATTGATATAGACAACGCTTATTTGTTCTATTACGTCTTCCCACCCTATAAAATATTATAAATAACTGTTACTGTTAGCCTGCATTAAGGGCCAGTAGGGTTTATTACAGTTAGACATTCATGATTGTCCGGTTCTATTGACTTTCTACTATTGTCTTAAGAATGGCCCAGGATATTAGCCATTTTTTTGTTTTTTTTTTTCGGATGGGAAACCATCAAATGACTCCTCCCGCTCTGGTCGGAGCAGGAGGGAGTGTCAGACTTTTACTGACTAAAACCCATCCGTGTTCCTTCATCACCCTTTGTGTTCCGGGGCCACGGTATCTCTTTCGAACAGTCCCGCAGCCCCGGGACATTAGCCATCACAAGTACAGAACCCGTCGATATGGCGATGCTTTTGAATGTACGTTCAGCAGACTTGTTGACTACCTCTGTCCCTTCAAAGGGTCAGGTAGGAAACACGAGCCATCGTCTCCTGACAGCCTTTCGGCATTTTTTATTTTGGTTGTCCATGCATCAAACAGTCCATTTTAACACAAATGAGTGCAACTGTGCTGTGAGGAAGTGCTTACCATTTACTCACACGAAGTAGAATATTAAAAAAAAAAAACAGAATAGAATAGCAGCGTTGCCCAGCCAGTCAGAGGGTGCTGTAGCCCAAGGCAAGGAAGGCGAGGGAAGTGCACACATCGCAGTGGTTTACAGTGATAAAGCGTTAAGTGAGCACATGGTAACGACATGGCCGTTAACTTGAACCATAAGGGTTCTCATTACACAAGCACCAAGGCAATTGAACAAGAAGCGTGGCAGGCAGCATGCCAGCATGATTAAACAATGATGAACAGCGCAATAGAATACACACGCTAATAAGTCAGGTTACAGAGAACTTACATTGCCGGCAGACATCGTCAAAAGGTTATGATTACATAAAATAGGACGTGGTTACCGGGACATAGATTAACCATGAAAACACAATAAAGAACTCAGCCTAACATAAGGGGTTTTATGTAAAGGTTGGCGACGAGCAGGAAAAAGGAATGATTTTACGTTGAGATTGCCGTCTAGTGAAGTGACGGCGTTTTTGCGACAGGCAATAATTAGTCACTTTTAGGAAATTGACTAATTATCCTAAGTGCTTGCTGTGACCTGAAAACACTGCTGTGACAATTGGACAAATCCATTTTGTCCAATGTCAAAAACATGATGAGTTTTTTCACACAATAGTTCGGCGTAAGTAAACAATTGAGTGTAATGTACTTTTGACCTTAACATGTTTGCACCATTACTGTTTGTTATTGTTGATCTAGTGGTCACAAGCGCTACTGCTGAGCTTGAGTTCCTCGGTTCGATTCCCAGGTCCGGCAAAACGTTTATATGGGGTTTGACATCAGGAATCAAACTCAAAGCATTCATTTCATTTAGACATTCACTGGCAATTTAGAATGTCAAAAAAATAAATAAGAATATAGAATGTAAAAGTACTGTATTTGCAAGAAAATCCATGGACACTCTTTTAATTCAAAATAATGTTACAAAATCTTGTTTACATCATTCATATTGAGATTATTCACACAACGAGAACGGTGTAATAGCGAAGCGACGTGACCTTCGCAGTAACAACAACAGAGTCAGGACTTGTGTCCGGTTGATGGCAATAGGCTTGCTCCCTATTACATGGGACTTAAACAAAACTGGCCATATTTCAGAAAAGCAATCTGGTCCTGAGAAATCTAAGATAGATTGTCTCGTTGTGTGCATAACTATAGTGTTTCCGGTTCCATAATAAAAGCAATGTTGAGTTGTGCCGATTGATATTAATGACGTTTGTTTATATTTAATCTTACGTTTTATTAGTATTAAACATAAATAGGCACTGGATTCCATAACATAATTATGACTAAATATAATATTCTACAGAATATAACTCACAATGGACTAGTTAGATAAAGGTTTGCAGCTGTTGTGAACAACGGCCTGATAAATAATTTATCTTCAAACAATTATGTTCTTCAATTGTTTTATTTACACTTTGTCAGTAGTCATTGGCACAGTTTCTGAAGTCAGACCCTCTTTGTTCTCTCCATCGTTAGCGTAGAACTCAAGATAAGACGCGGCATGTCGATTTCTGTAAGCTGTAAGGTCAATTCATACATATGTCATCACTCGCTGAGGGAAAATAACAGTTCAAGTTTCGCTAAAAACACGTCAGAAAAATACATTGTTTTTTTTAACTCTTTGACGTCGGAAACGTTTTTGAGTAATCTTTGTTTTGCATTTCGATGTTAATATTCCATGCATTATCTTCTGCATAAAATAATAATGCTCGTGATACGCTATTTTTATAACATATGCACAAAAATGTCACAAGGAGGATTCTTTCGTGTTTGAACTTTTACCAGAAAAAAATACACTTTCTATTTTTTAAGCAAGTTATTTTAGCGCTAACAAGTCATATTCTTTTATACAAAATCAGTAAATAAATGAATATCACTTGTTTTAACAGGTAATATTTGCTGGACACTGCACACATCAGTAAACTGACGAAAGAACTGGACGAATGAAATGTCTTTGTCTAACAGTGGGACAGACACCATGATGAAAAGGAGTTTGTGTGACCGCGTACATGCTGGGAATCGTAGAATGGGGCGTTATATCTATCCTCATAATATGAAAGAGGTGTTCGTAAACTTTTTGTACAAACATAAAAACAGTTGTTCACAGGTATGTATACAGTACCTGCAATCCGGCATGGGTACCTTATTTCCCAGTTAAAGTAAATTTCACGTATCTAGCAGTGAAAAGAAAATACGAGTGAATCTACTTAATTCATATGTGTACAAACATGTACAAAAATACATGAGTACCTACCCAGCACTCTAATCTGAGCATGCGAGACGAGACTGACATTTGTCGTAGGTAATTGTATTCAGGGGCTGATAACAAACGCGTCATCACGATTAGTTAGGTCGCGGGTTCAAATCCTGTTTGTTCAATTCTTTCTAATTTAATCTTGTTAATACGGCGAATGGTCCAGAGTTGTCATTTGTGCACGGGTGCCTGAACACGGGTGTCGTCGACTCGTCGCCGAGGGAGACCAAGGCTGGCAGTCTCGGCAGAGATAACGACAAACTCGCTAACTTTGGATCGCTGATTACTAACGAATAAATTGGGTTGCAACAACGATGCTTGCGAGAATCGCATCTTGGATGTAGAGACTTGCATTTCCCGCAAGCATCGTTATTGCAACCGAATTCTTTCGCGAGTTAGCGATTTTGTTGTTATCTCTGTCGAGACAGGCCCTAGAAAACGCCCCTTTTAACAACTTAGAGGCGTTTTCGTAAAGTGGACCGAAAACCGCAAAAAAATAAAGAATGGAAGATTATGGGGGAAACCTTTGCCCAGCAGTCGGACAATTTAGGTAAAATGTTAGTTAATAGATAAACGCTAGTCTTTTAACGAAATTATTTTATCGTCTGTTGTTAGCTGATCTGATAAGAGCTGCCCTGTATAGATATTCACAACGCTTCGATTCGATTTTCGATTCGGAAAGTCGTATGTCTATCTCGCTCGATTTCGTAATGTCAAAAAAAGATAGAGACATAGGACTTTCCGAAAAAAAAAATCGAATCGAAGCGTTGTGAATAAGGGGCCTGGCTGACGTAGCACAGCTAAGGTGAGGTGCCTGTCACATATCGTGATTAAATGTCAGCAGGTTCTCGACATGAAATTTTGAAGAAATACTACTGGGTTAATAGAACCTATAGTTTTCCGAAAAACTAGAAAGCCATAATTTGTGTATTTATGGTGCAAATACAATTAATATATGCTGTTAGCAAACCAGATGCTAAAAATCAATAGGAAGTTTAATAAAAATAGTGATACTTGCTAGCATTATAATAATATGTAGTTTCTGACGTTTCATAAGTAGGTAGTAGATTTGTTTCATATATTTATATATGTCGGAGATGCAGCATCCTCCGAGTTTAGTGGGCGACATTTGGGTGAAATGCGAGCACAAAACCAAGTAAGTATTCACTGTTAATTTAATGGCAATATCTCACAAAACCTAGTTTGCTTATCAATTATATTCGAGCAGCAGGTTCGCAACACCAATCTAACTTTATCTCCAGCGATCCACCTCGATCAACCACCATTCTCCAAACAATCCTTGCTCTGTCACCACATAGTCAAGAAAGTCAAGATGGCGCCTAGACCCTACTCTATAGATATTTCATCCTCAGCTCTGATTAGACATTATACAATGCAATGACTTTTAAATAAATTAGTTAGATTTTATACAATATTAAAATTTAACAAGTTATTTTAAATTAATAATCAATCTTATCATAGCAAATTTTACTCAAAGGAAACATTCCTTTATTTTTAAAAGGAAACAAATCTGCATCAGATTTTCGAAAATTCGCTGGTCACATTCGGGCATCAAACCCGGGATGGATCGACTAAAGTTCGAAAAAATAACATTACCTTTTTAACATCAATCGATAGGGTCAATCATAAGGATCAAATCTCTCTAACAAACATGATAAATTAAATGAAAGGAAAACCATGAATAAAAGTGCTATAAATTGGAGAATTCATTCCCATTGAATTTATAACTGTTCTTTAGATTCTTCATTAATGTATCATGTTTGTTAGAGAGATTTAATCCAATGATTGCCCCTATCGATTGATGTAAAAAAAGTACAGGATGTTATTTTTTGATTTTTATTGCCTTGAGAGTGTCGATATATTATACGTTATTTGCGGCATAACCGGCCGTATCTTTTTTCGTTAACTTAGAAATTTGATTTTAGCACAGCTCCAAGGGACTATAGACTTGAGTATATGGTTTTAATTTCAACTTGATATTTCCACGCTTTCCTGAGATAAAAAGGTCTTGACAGACAGATGGACGGACGGCCAACAAAGTGATCTTAAAAGAGTTGCGTTTTTTCTTTTTGACGTACGGAACCCTAAAAATTTAACATCTGGAAAAATAAGACAAAAGTTAATATAAGACTAAGACAACATGTTATGTAGCATCACCTGTCTCTTACGATCAAAAGACAATTAATATTATAGTTACTAATTATCGCAGGCTTTGCGCGGCACAGTGGCATTATATGTATTATCATGTCTAAATAATGCTCACGGCAACAGCAGAATATAACCGATAAAAAGTGAAGCAAACACTTGTCAATTTTTATCATACCGACTGTGACTGTCTATCTAAAACTGATTAGGCTTATTATAATCTAATCGGCTTAGCCTTATGTATCATCTTCATCATCGTACATAAGACTGTTTACCTACTTTTTATGTGTTTTTGTATGGATATTGTATTAGCGTAAAAGTAACCTTATTGACCGTTGCTGTAGCAACGTTATAGATTTTACATACCAAAGCCGTCCGACTTTGTGTCGGCGACTTTGTTGTTGGCAAACTAGTGGCGGCTTCAAATCAATGCAAGTCAACAAACTTTGCCAGCGGTACAAGCCCCGCAACTTTAAAACAAAATGTGTTTAATTAGGTAGCCGATGCTGACCTCTAAAAAGTCAACTCATCTGCCTAGCCTTTTATTTTATTAAACTTCATGTACAAGAGTGGTACATACTTTGCGGACTTGCCTTTTCTAATCCAATGCATTCCTTCCTCCAAATTCCTATCTGACCTCCACAATCCAGTCCTGGGTAAAACTGGTTGTCAGACATTCGGGCCACTGACTACATGTACGGGCTGTCAAAGTTCTACAAATGACAGCCGGGACCAACGGTTAAGACAGCGCAAGGGTAGGCCGCAAAATTCGAATTTTCTTACGAACAATGCAACCCTCTAATAAGATCATTAAATCCCATTAAATATAATTAAATGACTTATTCATGAAATAGTCATTCAATGGGGTTAAATGAACTTGAAGGGGTTGTATTGAAGATTTTAATGATTACAATTCTGTAAATACTTGCGTGTTACGGCCGCAAATCATATTTTGTTCAGCATATAGCCTATATAGCCTGTCACTGACCGGCTAATTGCAAAAACGGTAAGAAAATTTTAATTTCGCGAGCTACCCTGGCGCTTTCCCCTTAACGTGCTTCCCAAGGCATGGAAGAAGTCCGGTATCTAATGGATGGTCACCTATACACAGACCCACTTTGGCAACCGCCGCTTAACCTGACCACACACAACATTGACCCTTACGGCTGTTATAATTTATGCACGAGCCCCTATAAAGTTAAAAGTCATCTGCAAAAGAAAATTCCGGAAATCACACACTAGCTTGGCAACACACACACAACAACTAAAAAGGAAAATAAACCCAGCGACCTACAAAATAATAAATGTATATTGTTGCGGAATATTATGGAGAGCGTTAGAAAAAAAAACAATAAAAAAGATACCACAGCGTTAGGTATATTAGGTAGGTTATTGCATAAACATATTGTGATATGTGTACAGCCAAAATAACTAAATCAGACGTCAATGGATGAGTGTTATCACTGTTGTTATTAATTGTAAGTTATTATTTGGGTTTGTGAGACCTCTTGGACATGTGACACGGGAGAACACAAGCTGTTCGCGTGTCATCGGCTTTGAAATATGCCGAGATCTTTGCTTTCTTACGATAAGGGAGTTTCTTAATATCTTTACGTTGAATATGTTTTGTTTCTCTTGTCATTGACTTTGAACTTCGATTTCTCCATTTACATATGCTAAAATCGAGTCCCTACGTAAAACCGGGGAAGAATATACAAGATAAACAATATTATTATCAAGCAATTCTCACTAGATCCATCATGGATCTGGCCAATGGATCTTCTGAGAATGATCTAATTTATGAATATTAGATACCCCATCAATGGAGCAAAACTTCGCAGGGCTGTAATCCCGAAGGGCTAGGCCGAGAAGCACCAATCGTAGGTTCTATATTACGGCAGATATGTTTAAATCCCGTGTAATAAGCCTATTGCCATATTATATTGCTTATATTCACTGGCGCTTGCGAAAACTACACTAACGAGGCAGCCATAGCCTAGTCCCTACCTGGCATTTGCAGGATTGTTTTCATTGCTAAAGTATTCTAGCGGCTGCATATTTCTGATAATATTATTAGAACATATTACGATCGTGAGAAACCGTTTATAAATATCATTGATCACACATTAGTTAAGTGCCTTTAATTACCAGTTTTATTAATTTTGATTAAAAATAAACCATATTTACATTTTATATATGTTACCACAACTAGAACTCTATATAATTACAAAAATAAAACTAAACGTAAGTATCTAAGTGTTTCCAGCAATCAATATCATAATGTTCTCACAATTTTACGTTCAGATCCTCTACGTAGACAATTAGTTAATTGAGCTAATTATCTCGGAACTTTGTTATCGAGCCCATGTTTACCGTAACACATCGCCCTCCCACGGGAACCGCACCATTTTGATGGAAATCTAAGTGCCTATATAGATTACATAAGTCATTAGTTAATTGTAGCAGTAACCGTTTAATTTGTGATTAAGAGAAACCTGACTAGAGTAATTTGCATTTAATAAAAATAATTAAGCATTGGGCTAGGTCACGATCATCCATATTTGTATTCTTTATTATTCACATAACATTACATTGCGGATTTTGATCCTGGTATCATTACAATCGCTCGGTGCAATAATAAATAATTATAGTAGATGATGGTACTTTCTACGAAGACTTTCTGTATGGCCCATTTGTTTAATTTATTGCCGATTTATTTTAAAATACACTGTGTATTACTTACACTTAATATTTTATGAAATAACGGCTCAAATCCCGAAACAAACTATACAGATTGGTTTGGAGTTCGTAGGATAACTTTTAGCTACTTTTAGTTACTATTAGGGTGCGAATTATCACAACTTAACCACACATTGTTATGGAAAATTCTCGTAGTCACCGATAAAATTAAGAGCAACCTCTATGTCCTTTCTGGGAACATGCGCGCCGTGCATGATCGCTACATTTCGTGACTAGTGCGTTAATACGAATGTTACCTGTCGTCTGTTCTGACCGGTTAGCTCGAGTTACCAAGTATCACGTGTATTTGAGAACAATTTAGCATGATTGGCGATCTCAAGGAGAGTCCACAAAGACATGCGGTTAGAAAATATATGCGAACGTTATCGTCGTGTGGACGACTTTGCGAGATCATTGACACGGCTTAGTGACAAACAACGAGATTCAAGAGCATTAGTATTGATATGAGATATTTTTTTCTGGAAAAAGCTAAAATTTAACATTTCAAAGCATTTTTTTTATACGATGTCGACATCGTCCGGAATATCACGAACACACTTCGAAAACTGTGGACTAAGCCCTTCAAATTAAATTAAATAGACCTATATAACTATTTACGTTATTTTTCTAAGAAATAGAAACTTTGAAGGCATATCCGCCCGTGTGGGATCAGTTTACTAAAAAACCCTTATATGCCCTAAGAATATGTACGTACAGTTACAATTTACTATATTTCGTTCTCCTAACTTGTAATATTACATTTTGATACGACTGGGGAAAATTTGTGGTTACAGCCGAGGCGAATTCATACTCGAGCCGAAGGCGAGGGTGTTATGGACCCGAAAACTGCAGTCACCAATGCCCGCGGGATTTAAACGACGTTTTGCAATACATTTACGAACAAAAACCACAAAACGAAAAGTATTTTTGTCATTAATCATTAAGAAGTTATGTTTTCTTTTGCTGATTTCCTCGCGCTTTGTCTTCGCAGTTTGGTACAGAAGTAATGATATGAATTCCCAAAAAAGCCAACGATTAAAAATAGAACATTTAAATGTTAAATTGTTGATAAAAGCAAACAATTTAAAAAATAATACTGTTCATTTATGATATTCTGTTTATAAGTAAACAGAATTTAGATTTTCATTTAAAATGAAGGCCTTGAAAAGTCATTTATTTCTGAACAAAATACATTGTGTAGAAAAAAAATATTAAAATTAGAATATGAAGGATTAGATAGTTCATGTAAAAAAAACAAATTTAAAAAAAAAAAAACAATATCTCCACTTTACAATAATAAAATTAATATTAGTATACAAAAAAAAATGACAAAAGATGAATTAACCATAGCTCCTTTTTACAATAAAATTAATAGTCCCATACTAAAAAAAATGACAAAAGATTGAAAAATAATAAAATTAATAGTCACTTAATAACAAGATTATAATGAGAGTGATTAAGGCAATAAAAATAATAATAAAATTGCTACACTAAAACATGCGCCTCTTTGCGGTGATTAGAAAACAATCACGGCCGACTATAAAATTTAACAATTGTTATCTGTAGAAATAAAACACTAGAAGAAATAAATGAAAAAAATCCATGGGTGTGAAATACATTGCATGTAGATTGTAGAACCTAATAGCAGTGCGATACGAGCCAGTTTTCGAGGAAGTGTTTTGAAATATACACATATTTTCAATACACTTCCTCGAAACCTGGCTCATACTATTCCAATCAACTTTAAAATCGAGTTGCAATACCATAAACCATTTTGTTCTCCTGTGGATGAAATTTGATATTTTACTCTGTTGGTTTTACTTCGTTCCTTTACAGAAGGGAATATAGGAACTCATCATGATTTCCGAAGAGGCGAAATGGGAAATAGATTTTAATTTTTGTTTATGGTAGTGCGTTGAATTTAATTCGCGTGAAAACAACCACGTGGCTACTACGTTGGTGCAGCATAGACGCTCCGTTGTAGATAAGGTTAGTGGCAGAGATGGGAAGAAGTTATGTAGCTGTTAAGCATGGGCGTAGCAGTGCCATAGTAATGTCGTAGCTAAGGCGTAGCATTAGCGTAGCAATGGCGTAGCAACGGCGTAGCAATGGCGTAGCAATGGCGTAGCAATGGCGTAGCAATGGCGTAGCAATGGCGTAGCAATGGCGTAGCAATGGCGTAGCAATGGCGTAGCAATGGCGTAGCAATGGCGTAGCAATGGCGTAGCAATGGCGTAGCAATGACCTACCAGGCAGTAGTATAGCAAGGGTGTACCGGCGGCGTATAGCATTGGCGTAGCAGGCGTATAGCATTGGCATAGAAGGTGCATAGCAGTGGCGTAGAAGGTGCATAGCAGTGGCGTACCAAAGTATAACGTATAATAACTTCGTGATGTTAATAGAGAACAAACTAGCTGTTCAAAGAAAACGAACGTCGTGGGGCCGTCTATCAAAAAGATTTTGTTTGAAGTTACTCTTCCATGTTTTTTTCTTTCACCGGTTATAAAGGTTTCCCTGTAAGGTTGTAAATAATCCTGTAAAATAAAAAATATTTCCATTTCCCACGCTATAGAATTTATGTAGTATAATAAATAAAGCCTACATGGCCTAAGTGTGTGATAGACGATGTGATGCATCATGTATTCTTGTCCCTCTCTGTTAGATTGTTTGATAAATTATTAAACGGTTTCCAGACGTTGTTGGTCCACATGTTTGACAAATAACTCCTCGCTACGAGTTTGTTTACAGGCAAACAGTAAGTTCATATGAGACCTAAGTTATGTTGAAATATGGTGTGAAAGCACTTCCCTATACAGTGGCGTGATATTTTGACTTATTTATAAGTTCGATAGGAAGATTGTTTAATTATACATTTGTTTTGATCAAAATAAAGTTCACATACAAGTTATTGGATGAACATTAAAATCTAAAAATAAAGTTAAACTACCTAAATGAGTCAGAATTAAAATGTAAAAAAAAATAATTAAAAAAACCCGACTGCATAAAAAATAGCTAATAACTTTAAATAAAAACTGAAAAGAAAAAAACCAGTTCAGGAAACAGGACATTTTGACTGCAACAATCGAGACCCATACCTATTGGATGTTATGATTTTAGTCTAGATTATTTAATGGGTCCCGACTGTTGCAGTCAATATTTTTGAACTTATTTTTTTCTTTTCAGTTTTTACTTAAAGTTATTAGTTATTTTTCATGCAGTCAGGTCTTTTTTATTTTATTTTTTATTATTTTACATGTTTTAGTTACTTAGATATACTATTTTAAAATCGTCATGATGAGCCCTTTATCGAGATATTATTACAGACCGGTGGTGGCCCAATTGTATCAATTCAAATACAATCAAATCCATTTATTTGCCAGAAATAGCTCCTTTACATTCTACCCTTACCCTTTCTTTCCCTTCTATTCTTTTATTCGCCTTTCTTTTGTTTTCTATCTGCCTCCACTTACTTATTATAGGTCATTCACCATCATCATCAGCCTATAATGTCCCCACTGCTGGGACACGGCCTCCTCTCAATGAGAGGGAATGGGCTACAATCCACCACGCGGGCCCATTGCGGATTGGTAGATGTCACATGTCTTCGAATATTTTGGTTCTAGGATATGCCAGTTTCCTCACGATGTTTTCCTTCAACGTTTTGAGAGCAGTGGTGATGAAATAAATTATACAAAGTTAAGCGCCAGTCTGGGTTCGAACCTACGACTTGCTGTTCGTAAGTCGGGGCCGCCAACACTGGGCCACCGCTGCTCATCATAGGTCATTACTTTGTTTAATTACCTCCATTATCAATGCTCTCAAAACAGTGAAGCACAACATCGAGAGGCTCAGTACTTACGGCCCCGTTTTATGTATTGCTAGTCGTGGGGTTGAACACAAGCATGAGTTTTAATTTAGTTTCAATTCATTCAACACCACTGCTCTAAAAACTATAACGAAAAACAGCGTGAGGTAAAACAGGTATGTCCAACAACCAGAAAAATCGAATTCATGTGGCATTTACCAACCCTGAGACCGCATGGTGATAACGGCCCATAGCAATAGAGAGGAGGGCACTGGGAAAATAATAGGTTGATTTTGCCCAACTTTAATAAACTTTCAACGTGCAATACATGTACATTTTTATTGACAGGTAACCTAATGAATAATGCCACTAGGCAGGACGACCGCACGATTATCAGTCCTTTATGAGTTGCTATCTGACGATCGATACGCACGGGCGACGAACGATGGAATAATTGTTATAAGTTTTTAAACTGACATAGTAACTAACATTATTAAACTCAAAACAAACAGTAAACACGGTAAATATCCCGTTTTAAGTGTTAAGAAGAAACACCGAGGGCTAGAGAATTGAAAAATAGAATGAAAAATAGCGCACAGAGCGCGAAAGAGACAACAATTAAAATTACTCAAAAACGTTTCATAATCCCCCGATTACTTCTCCAAAACTTGACCGATTTAACTACTTTTTTCAAAAAAAATTAATGAAAGGTTTGGCCGTGTTTATATGTTTTCTTTTTTTTACATAATCTACTAATTTGTTTTCTGGATGTTTGAACACAGCGGAAAATCTGGCCAATGTTTTAGGTTTTTAGAGGATCATATCTCTCCTCTCTCTCTAAGAAAACATAAGATTTTTTGGAATAGAAAATATTATCTACTGGCATTTTCCAGTGGGAAACAGGACTAAGTTTGTATGGAAAACGGCCTTTGTGTTTCCTCTTAATAATGGAATAATTGTTCTCTAGAAAGTCTATCATGATCTGTCTAGCCTTTTCCCAACTATGTTGGGGTCGGCTTCCTGTCTAACCGGATGCAGCTGAATACCAGTAATTTACATGGAGTGACTGCCTATCTGTCCTCCACAACCCAGTTAGTACTGCGTAATACAATACCCCTTACTAAGGTACTGGTTGTCAGACTTTTTGGGCCACTGACAACTGTCAAAGATTTACAAAAGATAGTCGGGACCAAACGTGCTATCCGAGGCATGGAGAAAATTCGGTGTGTAATGGGCGGTCACCAATCCACAGGTCATCCTAGGCAAGCACGGTTTAACCCAAATATCGACCCGACTGGCTGTTTTGCCACAAGCTTCTCATTTTGCCACCAGCTCCTTTGGAAAGTCTATAAACAAAATAATACCGTGTATCCTAACACCCTGTATATTTCAGGACGCCAGCGTCAGAGAGTTGGCCACTTTTATGTATATATTTATTTCTACACCCAAAGTAAGCAAGAACTTAAACTAGAAGCTGGAACTCCTACCAATTTAAACCCAATCAACATACTCGTACCTGTGTGAGCAAATATTAATAAAGCTAGAAGTGAATTATTTCATACTGTCTAGACCGCTAAGTTGAAAGTTAAGTCTGTAGATTGGGTCGTCTATACTCACCCAGTCAGGTAAAGTAGGCTAGACCTATCGGGCTATTGGGGTTGATTTATTTTTAGGGTCTAGTACCTAAAAGGCACCGCCAAGAACTTGTTACAAAGCCTTTTACGACCCTTTACCTCTCTTTCGGTCTGTCAAATAATGGGTAGTATCTTTCGGCCAGTAAATTAGTTAATTAATGTTGTCGCCCAACCCACGCTTTTAACGAATTGCACATTATGTTATTTAATTGATACAAAGATAATCTAGTAGATAATCGAAAATCTCAATATCTCTAATCATTAGTTAGTTAATAAATAGTTGCTCAATCTTTAGCCTCATCAGATCCACTTAACGTTTTGAATAGCTTTGTGGTCAGTCACCGCACTAGGGGTGCACGCTTGTTCGGTCGGATTTGGTAGTTTTCGTTGAAAAGCAAAGCCAACCCAATGCAATTATTACGCATATTTTAGCTTTTTTCGTCTGCGACAAAAATAATGTGTCTGCTGTTCACATTATTTATGTCGCAAACGAAGTTGCGCGGGTCAGCTGTAAGCGTGGGGTCAACAAACTTCTTCAGCATCTGCCATCGATTCGGCACAATTGGAGCTAAGTTGAGTGGGGTTTTCCCGAACGTACGAAATTAAATCAAATTATTTATACTGTGAATAGGAAATCGGAATCATTTTACCATCGAATGCAATTTAAACATCATATCAATTTATAAACAAAAAAATGATTATATTGAATTGCCTACCCCTTGGAAAAATTAATCGATTTTGCTGCATCACTTATTCCGATTCTCTGCATTATGGCCGGAACATTGTGTACCATGCGTTACTTGGCTTTCATCCCGCTACGCTGCCGCTGTGTGGGTAAACAAAGGACGTATTGTATAATTCAGTTTGTTTGCTGCACCACCGAACACGGTTCCATTCAATATTCATGTTTACTCTCGCCTCGGGAATTGAAATATAAATGTGTGATTGAATTAAAATGAGTTTATATAAAACATAACATCACGTCGGTAGAATTTCGTCATGATTAAGACCGTTCAATGTCCAGGAGCAGGTTTTGCTAGTAAGAAATTTTCGTAACGGAAAATGAAAAAACTAGGGAATCGAACACAAAACCCCCCATTTCCAGCTCTCGATATATTACTTTGGTGGTGTTCTGACACTCAATCAGGTCAAAACATCGTCATCGTCGGACACAGCCCCGGTGTCAAAGGGAGCGCGAAATTATCCACCACGCGAGCCCATTGCGTCTTGGTAGAAGTCATTTGCCTTCGATTTTTTTGGTTTGTAGGTCATACGGTTTTCGACTTGCAATGCGTAAACGGGGCCATTAGCACTTAGTCAATCAGCTGATACGATCATGTAGAACCCTCTTGTAAGTAAATCATTTGTGTTAGTCTAGACACACCGACGTCATTGAAAGGTAACCTGGCTGTCAGTCAGCGCGGCCGATTAGTCATTCTATAAACGGTAGTTTCCTCAAAACAAAGACTTATCCAAAGGTCATATTCATCGGTCGGCCTTTGCGCATTTTAATAGCGAATTTACTGGGAACTGAAATATCTTGATTCGCAAACATAACATTTACCCATTTTAAATTACTGAGAAGTAATTGTGCGTAGTACTTGTATGTTATCGATCCAATGCGCAAGCGTTGCTCTAAGTTATAGGAAGCAAGCGCGGTATCATTCATTCAAATTACTGAGTTATTCAACTTATTACTATAGGCTAAGAAAATGTCTCATTTATTATTTTAAAACCGGTCCAATAAGAGTGGGAACATTTTTTTGTGGAAGACTTTCGTTAGCGCTTTGTAATTAGTATTAATGCTTAAATCAAATTTATTCTGCTCCCAGTCCAACTTCGGCTCTCCGATAACATGAAATTATGAAAGATCATGAAGTGACATAATGTCGAAATGAGCATGCTCGCTACACGTGGAGCTCATTCTATTAAACCCGTGAGTGAAGTGATTTTCCACACGAAATGTTAGAAAACTCTCCGATTCCAAAGTCACGAGGTTTTCTTTGTATTTTCAATTAAGTTTTATTAGTGTTGTCGTGACTACGTTCAAAATATCTTTGCTATATGTTAATTTGTTTTGTATTGAACATTTATAATGATTATGTTGACAATAATGTTTAGTAATTATACATGCTAATAGGCCAGGGGTTGCGTGCTCTTAGTGTTATTATTAACTTCTTAGCTTTGACCTAAATGTTCAATATTAATAAACATTTTGAAACTAAATATTGACACTTGATGTTGTTGCTCATTGTATTAAACGATAATTTCACCTTTACCTATTTAAATTAAATTATGTTAAGAGGATATTAAAGACATACGAGAGGGTCGTTGGTTCGAAATGATTTAGACACTTCCATTACTATTAAAGTAAAACAAAACCACGGAAAAAACCTATGTCATGTCTTATACCTAATAAAAAAATCAAAGATGTGTGACATCCACTCCCTCGCACAGAGAGGAGGCCTGTGTCCCACAGGTGAATAATAATAATAATGTATGTATGTATGTGGTGAATGCATTATATTCTATGTATATGCAATTTTGTCTCGTTGATCTTCTAGTGGACGCAAGCGCAACTGCTGAACATGAGGTCCTTGGTTCGATTCCCGGGTCGAGCAAAGCGATGTTGTTTTTTTTTTTTTAATTTTGTCAGTAGCAGTCACGGAATCTGGATTTGTACCTGGTTGTTGGACTCGCCCCTATTCCATTTGGGTACAGCTCTGTCTAACCCTTTGGAGATTACAGGTAATAACATAATGTTATGTTGTTATGCAATTTTAATCATAGGACCTATAAATATACCCTCACGGCCTACTTACCTGTTTGCGTGCGTCAGCGTGGCTGCATCGTCGCCATCAAGACATTTTCCACCTACCTACATTCGATGTGTATGTTTTGTCGAGCGGTTTTTGATCGAGTTCGAACAATACTTGAATAAGTCTGCTAGGCTGGATCGAGACTGGGTGGATCATGTAGACAGACTGCATCGGGACAGATGAGCTAGAGTGGTCACTCGGTGGTTGCGAGAGGACCGTCATCGTTGCTGAGGAAGGACTAGAAACCGCTGGTGGGATTAGGTCATCCCACCAGCGATTTCTAGTAGAGGCATTTTTGGGAGATTGGCGGGAGACTGTCACTCACAGGGAGGAGTGGAAGGCTATGAGGAGACTTTTGCCTAGGAGAGGAATATTACAGGTTAACAAAAAAGAAACAATAATTACTAATTTGTTTAATTAACTGTCACACTTGCGTTACAAGGCGAAGGTCATTAGCTATCGTGAATCAACTTGTTATAAAGGTGACTTACCTTAAAAGTCATTGGCATAAGTAGGTACTTAAGCCAATGATTTCAATCGCTCAGTGTTCAAAGAAGAACCTGAATTAGGCAGCAATTATGAGTTACAATAATTTAAAAAATAATGGTGGCTTAATTTCGTATTCCCTACACAAGAACAAAAGATATAAGAATACAAAAGAAGTCCTAGGGTTGAGTAAATTATCTTGCTAATTGGCTAGTCTTATAACCAGTTCTGAAAATTGGTGGCCTGGTTAAAACGGTCGTCGTTTTTAATCACCACTGCACTGCAAACGGTGACGGAAAACATAGTGAGCAAACCGGAATGTCCTCCCAGGTGTCAGCGTGGCGGATAATGGCACACTTCTTGTCAAAGAGAGGAGGCCTGTCCCCGAGCAGTATATAGGAAATAATAACTATAACCATTTTATTGCAAACGAAGGCTATGTACAACCCGGCTACAATATTTCTGGACCTGGCGTCGATGACTTTTATAACATTAAAAGTCCAAACGTAACAGTGTAATATTCAAAAATAAAGCAGTCGTTAGCACGATAATATCACGACATGTATCGGCAATAAAAGTGCTAACTGTACTGACGAAAATTAAAAGAAAATGCCATCGACGCCAGGGTAATGAAACCGGGTTTTTAACCAATTTTTTCGAGCTAGATCCCCAACTCCAATTATTGTCAGTAAATTGGCAATTTGGTTTAGCCTCCTCCGTTCATTTTCAGTGATGACTTATAATCTATTCAAGCCTACTATGGCTACTTCTCGTAGTATAAAACTCTGAATAAAAAAATCGATTTGCTATTTCTAAAGCCATTACTGAAGCAGACTATTTACTGCACACTAGCACAGCGTTGGCTATTGTGCATCGATTCGTGCTTAATAACGGTTTGCAATTTCTGTGAGCTTAGCACGAACGAGGGAGGAAATGAAATGTAAATTACAATTATGAGCCTATATTGTCTCACTGCAGGGCAAAGGGAGGCCTCCCTTTGGCCCTTCGCTTTTTTTACCATTTTCACGATCCAATGCAATTGTAGGTCAATCCTTTATAAATGAATCATCCTGCCATCTCCTTCTGGGTCTGCCATAGTCGTTTCCTGCCAATTGTTTTTTACTGTGTGGTTAGTTTTCCCCATTGATTTTCCGACTTAACGAAGTTTTATCATTAAATTTATACTCTTTCGCTTATTTACCATTTAGTTTTAAGACTTCTCTACATCTACATATATAGGTGATACACGCGATAGTTTCCGCAAAAAAAAAATAAGCAATAAAATGTTGTATTTTCGTTCCATGCCCGATTTAACGTTACGTTCACGTCGCACATTCGCGCTAGGGTCTCTTTTCATATTGTGACCTACATAGTAATAATAAATTCAGCAGCTGTTGTGTACATAAGTCCTGATTGTGGCATGTGGACACTCGTTATGCCTCCTCAATGTACAAAGTACTTTAAACTCCGATGCAATTGCCGTCGCGGTTTTAAAAAAGCCGCAGTGACCAAAAACAAAAGAATATGTTTAAATGGTTAATAAAAATAATAAGTTACATACCTCATAGATATTGCAGTCCCCAATACTCACAATCTCAAAAAAACAACAGGGGAAAAAATCAGTAAATATGCTGAACTGAAAGAAGTGACCAGAATCTGGAGGCAGTCAAAAGTATACGAAAAACACACTAGACTCGAGCACTGTCTTTGTGCGATCGTGTGGCACTTGTCCGCGGAAGCGACGGAAAATTACACCTTGCGGCCAAAAGTCCTCTGCCATGACGAGGTGCAGGTAGCAAGTTAGGTACTCGCACCGCGAACGCCTTGAAGTTGATGTTGCAGCGCGATTCAAGCAACTGCACTCTCAGCCTGTACTTGGTCCTTTGGCACACGTACTCCACGATGTCCTCGGCCTTAGTGGTATAATGAAGACCGTATATAATGTAGAATGCCGGGAGTGTTCGGCTGGGCGGCTCGAACAGGGATGTCGGGCTTGATAGGAGCTGTGCCGCAGCGGTTCTTGTTTGTTCTTTGTCGGCGCTTCTTCCTCTGCACCGTCACAAAACCATCATCATCAGCCCAGTTCGAAGCCTTTTCAGGCACCGGCTTCTTTGCGGGAGCATTGACGAGGTCGTTAACTCCTATAGGCGCTTTGGACACAGACATTGTGTCAGCGGGTCCGGTAACTCGAGCGGCGACACGAGGGGCAGCCGCAGGGGCGGGTGCAGGGTTGCGGGGCGCGCATGACGCACGCTCTGCACACTCAGCATTGTTCGGAAACGACGAAGACATAACTGCTGACGCGAAACTTGCGCCCCATAAATTGAGGCACGCTCCGCGACGCGTGTTGATATTAGATGCACTCGGTGGTGACCCAGTTACCGCTACAGTTTTACGCAACTCTATTAATTCATTACGCAAATCACCAACGGTGTTTTGGGATGCATCCAATCCTTTCTGCACATCCGAAAAACGGTGTCTTTTAATAGGCTAGCTCGTAACGTCGACGTGGTCGAATGTGACGGGGGGAAGCTTGTTAAAGTCCTTCGCCACAAACGTCGGTACGTCATCAGGGTCGGTCTCCTTCAACAGCGTGATTATATCCTGCAGGCTTTTCTTAGTCCCGTCATGCCGTGATAATGAGAGGATTAATGAAGGGGACCAACAAAAGGCAGTTGTCAGTGAAAACTCCGGGAGGAGAAAGATATGCCCTAAAAAGACATAATTATACTAATCTAATTGGTAATGTTTTACAGAAAAGTCAAGTGCTTAGTACTCGCAACCGGATTCGAGTATGAAGGTGGACGAAGCGAAAGAAAATTGTGTAAGGGTTTGTAGCAGATGGTGTGCTGTTGTTTCTGCAGCGAAAAAGTGGCGGGAGTTTATGTTGCTATGCATGTTTACAATTGCAGTTGTGTTTGCAGCCAGATAAGAGTCGTAAACTCGAATCCTAAACGAATTAAAAACCTTAGCCTTTATGGTTTCCCATTACAACTCATTATCAATTCGATTTTTTTCGTTACTCCGACGTTTCATTTGGTCGAAAGACGTCGCTCAATAGTTTCCGGTATACCAAATTCATAAAAAAAACGGAAATGTGATCGGTTCCCGGTATAGTCCTATTAGGTCTCCCCTTTTTTGTGCCCCAATTTCCGGTTCTGTACTTCCCTCATCCAAGTGTTTTCTTGTGACTTACGAGTGACGTAAGCTAGCCAGTTAATGTTACGACATCAAATGTGTGTAGGTTTCACAATTAATTTAATTAATTAAAAAAAAATATTGATACAGCTCTGGTTAGAAGTGGTTGTAACCTAATCAATGTCTTGCCTTTGACATCGCCATAATTGCGACGACGGCGACGTGTCGGTTTATCTCGACTCGTAGTAATCATGGAGACTGATTTTATTAATTAGTGTTTATCTTTGTACACGCGCTACTACGTTACCACTGGTTTCAGCTCGTTTTTAACACAAACATTGTAATAAAGTTAATCGGCGGTCATTTACATGTTTTACATATACTTGTACATACCTTCCATAAACACGCACATATTAGATTCTAGAGTAAAAAATTCGGCATTAACAAAAGAGGAGCATTCATTCACATCGGAATAAAAATACAGCGAAAAAGTAATCTTTATGCAGGAGGCGTATTTGTCGCGGGACACGTTACTCGTGAATGTGACCTCGTCTGACCTTTGCCCTGAATTATAAACAAAAATATTCTTAGCTAGAGTATTATCAGTTCAGGTAAGATCTCGACCACAATAATTCTATGTGTGGGTTTATTGTGTGGGTTTTACTATTACAGCGTCTGGTAGAAAAGGTCACAAATTTTAAAAGTTTAAGTTACAGGCATAGTTCACTGGGACGTCACGTGAATAGTTTTAGTTTCATATGGTTTTAAATATGTATTAGTTTATTGTTGTTAAATGTTATTTTGTGTATTTTATCTATGGGCCTCAGTTGCCTGATAATAAAATGATTATTATTATTTTATTTTATTTTACTGTGACTCTGTGAGTCTGTGACAAAGATTTTAATTGTTGTAATCTAATATCTACATAATTATGTATGTATGTTCTACAAAATATGTTTGTGTAACAAATAAAACTTTACTAAGCAATAATCATTAAAATCATCAATACAACTCCGGTTCATTTAATCCTAAAGAATTACTATTTCATTCTATTTATAAAATTAAATATTTAATAGATTACAAAGTAGGTATCATTTACGCTATAGTTTTCTTTTTTTGTGCTATTTTCTATATTTTCTTGAATGTTGGATACGTATGTATTAGAGCGCAATGCCCATTCATTATCTGCAATTTTAAACTCGTCGAAAAATACTGGTATTACTATTATCCATGTAACATTTTTGTATTCAGCTGCATCCAGTTAGACTGGAAGGTGGAAGCCGACCCCAACATAGTTGAAAAAAGCTAGGTAGATGATGACTTCCACTTTTATGCTGCTGAGTTTTCGAATAAATAAAAGAGCGGAAAAACGTGCTCGCCAGCAAAAAAAAAATACAGTCTCTAAATATTCAGTGGAGAGTGGTGTCTCTAATGTGTTATGATAGGTAGATTTTGGTGCTACAGGGCTACAAGGATCGACAACAACGTTTGTATGAATAAAAACACACGGACATAGAAATTATTGAAATAAAACATGTTAGTCCATTGAAGTCTGCCGTCAGGCCCCAAATCTAAGTTTTCTAAATACGAATTAATGTTTGTCTCTATTAGCCAGCTACTTCATAAAATCACCGCGGAGGCTACATCTCTAGTCTCTACAGCACGAATAGCCTCTGAGCCGCAGGTAGTCAGTCGCTCCGCATTATATATTAAAACTCAGCCACAAAGGACTCGAATGTGACCCACGTAATGAATTATATATAGATGTGATATCAGACTACCAAACTACAGTAACTGGACTGTGGAGAGTCAGACTGATAGGCCAGGAAATACTAGACAGTATTTTAGCCAAAAACTACTGTACAATGAACTTTCGAAATATGGTCCAACGCAGTCTGCTCTGCGAGACTCTAATGAGTTTCTAAGGCAGCGAAGGCACATCGAAAGAACCGCATGGCAGCTACTTCAAAAATAAATAAATAAAGTAAAATAATCACAGGATTTATACTATAAAACCCATTTATACTATAAAACCCATTTATACTATAAAACCCGGACTTGATAAATCTTATCAGACTGTAAAAGAAAATTTTATTTTATGCCACAAACCATATTTAACATAACAATAAATTATTTTGACTGTATGAGTCATACTTTGGTGATGGAAACATGTGTTTACCTATTCTCCGATATGCTTGTAAATACCTCGATTGCCGTTAGATTAGCAATGATAACCATCTTCAAAACCAGTAAAAAACCAAGCCCAAAAAAACAATAAAAACACGTACTTACTTTTGAGGTTTATAATGAAATATATTATTATGTAAGCGCATGATTTAGATGTTGATGCATGAGAATCGGTTTTATTAAAAGCCTTTGAGCTCCGACCAGCCGTAAAATTGCAGTTTCAGAATATTTTTTATATTATATTTCAGACTCCTAAAATTAAACAAACAATGTCGTTTTTACATAGTACTAGTTAATATAAAGCATAGCTTGGCTGGGCTTGTCCTCTTCGCTAAGAGTTCCAATGTCGTACAGCAGCCTATTTGCATGATTAATGAGCAATACCTGTATCATCCCTTGTTTCCGAGGGTGGGTTAAACAGAAGTACTTAATAAGTGGTACCGTACTAATATAGAACATTACGTTATTCTAAAAGGTAGAAAAATAAACACATTTCTTTGCAATCAGCTTTAGCGTTTTCTACGTACATATTACAGACTGCTGCAAGAATATGCAATTCAGTAATAGGGTAGATAACAAAAAAAATCAAATTAGTCAATCTGATAGATTTCCAAAAAATATTGGACACATATTTTTTCTTTTTTCATGTAAACAAAAAATTAAGACGATACACTGCGTCGAAAACTCGTGTGACGTCATATTTGAGTACATTTTTTATTATTATATTATTTCTAGTGTTACCTCACACTCATGATCTTTGACACGTTTTATCTTCGTAATTTTTTATTAATTTGATAAAACTAAAAAACACGTATCCAATATTTTTCGATAATCTAACTGACGGACTAAACAGAATCATATATTTTTTAGTCAGTCATCATCCCTATTAGTACTTCGATTACGTACATATGTGTGAGAGAGGGGGAAGAAATCGGTGGCAAAAATCAATGAATCCAACAAAAATCACCGTTTCACGTAATTACGGTTATTTTGCACTTTTTTAGAAGACAGTTGTGATTTTTTTTATCTTGGGATTAAATATGGATCTCGGACATATTTTGGATTAATTAATTAATTTTAAAATATTGATAAACGCAAAGTAGACAATGGAAAACAACATGATTAGAATTAAGTACAAACGCTGTTTATTTCTAGGGAAAGGAGGAGAATGGGGGATCCCATTATGGGAATAGCCGTTACACGAATCAGACGTGTAACAAAATAATCTACTATTTTGCTTAATTAACTCATTTAAATCTTTGCCCCAATTACAATGGCCAAGTGTAGAAAATAAGCAGTTTTAAACTTAGGAATGGGGACTCATATGATCGATTGTCAACAGCAACACTTCTGCAAATTCCTAAAACTACTTTCGGTACTCTACTGGGTAAAGAAGTCTGTTATACCTCGACGTCGGCCGCCGGTGCCTCGACCACTGGGGGCCTGAGCCGCGGACCCAAAAAATTACAATGAAATAAAAAAATCTAGAACATAATGTTTAAAATCGAACCTGGATGAAACACTTTACAATTTTTACTATATTTCCTAAAATAATGAAGTTATCTATGTGAATCCTTTTGTGCTATTGGTTTAAAATACATATACCTACCTTTAGGTACCAATTTCGTTAAAATATCTCTATTAAAAAAAAAAACATTTTCAGACTGCGTAATTAAATGAGATCAATTTTCTAAGTTAGTAGTTCCCTTTAAATTAACATAAATCAGTCTTGTAATAACTCTATAATAATAAAACTAACTGTAAGTAACTCTTTTAAAAGCTAATTAGAAACTATGACACAATAAATCATGATCTGTCGAATGACCGATTTAGTCGAGACGCCATTGTTTAACTATTGTGTCTACTTCGTGGACAGATCATGGGTTATCTGAAATAGTAAAATAAACTGAAATGTAAACATTGTCTGATTTTACCAATTTGGCCATTGCGTGAAAATTGGGCTCGTGAAACCTACCCAAATGCTCTAATTTATAGCAAAATTCTAGCCCTGTAACGCCAGGCCCAAGTTTCTATGGAGTTTGGAACTTCTTCTTTCGTGCGTCCGTCTGCGGAAGGAGAAATCCTACTAATTTTATAAATGCGAAAGTTTGTGAGTAATGTATGTTTGTTACTGTTTCACGCAAAAACTACTGAACGGATTTAGATAAAAAAAAATTTGCACACAGATAGTTTATAACCTGGATTATCACATAGGATGCTTTTTATCTAGGTAGTAAGATTCCATGGGACAATTATCAAACTTCACGCGGGCGAAGCCACTGGCAGAAGCTGCTTATAGTAAAAAATAATTCATGCAGTTGTGTGTGAGAAAAATAACAGGAAAACATGTTTGTATTTATTCTCTAACGTCGATGAAAGTTTCACAAAGTAAGCAAAACTTTTCCTGCCCAACAACACACAGATTCACAACAGTCAATTGATATCCGGTACCAACTTGTCGGCGTGCCACAGCCGCTGCAACAACACAAAAAACAGGCTTTTAGATTTTGCATAGCAAACTGTGAAAAACATAATATGTCAACAATCATGTGACAAGAATTTGTCTACATAGCGCGGAACACACATTGTTTCGGAAAATGACTTGTAAAAAGCGGTTTGGGTTGTACAAAAATACAATATGTAACATGTTGTAGGCGATCCGAATATGTGTAGTACCTTAGTCATGTTTAAACACCTTATAAGAACTACACATACACAATCAAAGGAACGAAATAGGTCACCACAATCAGTGTCATCTTGCTCTTTGCAAAAATGATAACACTGGAAACTAGCGATGTAGCTTGTCTAGAAAATCACATTTCCCTAAGCGTCTACCTATGAACTACACAGAAGCTGTTAGTGAACCTATATAAATATATAAACTGCGCTTCGTAGCAAACTTTCTACTATAATTAAATACTCAAAGAGTAGTAATGTAATAGAAACCAAAGGCCACAAAAGACGGTGCTATCTGATCTAGATGTTTTGAATGAACTTTTGTGTCAAGTAAAACCGGGACAACTGATGGCATGATTGGAGGGGTTCGTAGCAAACGCGTAGCCGGGGGTCGAGGTCGAACCGCGGTTATAGCAATCACGTCTTGCGAGGGGAACCGCCATCTTCTCATTGAGACCCCCTCGCCTTGAAACAAATGACAGTGCGGGTGGGCAATAGTGTTTTGATTTGTTTTTAAAACATTTAGGCCCCTAGCACACGGCGTATTTTGTTGCGTTCAAATCTTGTTTAAAGCGCGTATACGCGCATCATCTGCGCGTCGTCTGCGCGTTTAAAATACGCCGTGTGCCTTAACCTTACAGGGCCCTGAAATTTGCCATCAAGTCACAGTCTTTGACAGACAGAAACCTGAAATTTAATACCTCGCAATATAAAAGAGAAATGTCTGAAAAACTGCCTTTTTTATTTTAAGGATTTTTTCTTTTTCCATGACTTTTGAATACAAACTAAAACTGCCTTTAACCAGCTGGTTAGTAGCGGTCCTACACTAAAATATGAAAATGACAAACTTTTTAACTCGCATGTTTTTGTTGACTACTTTTCTTTCTCTCTTCTCATGCATGCAGTGGGAAAACTGCAAATGTGAGAAAATTTAACGGTGGAAATATTAGCCGGTCCAGTCAGCAAAGTGTTACTTATTACAGCAAGCAGAGTGCACACATTCAAGTATTGCGTAAATTTATGTCGACCATTTAATTTTAAACGCTTTTTACTGGATACGAAGATGAGGCGATGTCATGCGACTATAAAAACATTATACTGAATTTCATGTTAACCGCAACAAAGCTCTGAATTTCATGTTAACCGCAACGAAGCTGTTCGATATTGTGTAGTGGCCATTTTTTACGTAATGGGCCTTCGATGGTTCGTGAGAGCTGCCCATTAAATATAGAACTGATAATGTTTGGATACTCATAATGTCGTACTGCAATTATGAATTCCCTGACCCATTGTAACTTTAGTAAAGGGACATTTAACTATCATTATCGGTTTCCTCACGATGTTTTCCGTCACCGAAGTAAGTGATAATTATACAATACAGAATTAGATAAATGTTCTTAATTAAAGTTTTATACGGAACCCGATTACTGGGGTTCTGTGGGTTTTTCCATCAAAAATTTCTCAGTACCTGCCACGGTACTGTCGAGACCTGTGTCCGGTTGGTTACAGTTGGCTCGCCTCCTATCATATGGGATTTAAACTTAACTGGTGAAAAGTGGGTATACTATCTGCCTAATTCCTCGGGAATTACAGGCGTTATGTTATGGATTGATACTACGTTAAAAAAATTGAATAGTGACGAAAAATTTGCATCATATTAATATACACTGACCTGCAAAAATAAGTACTACACTTTTAAAATTTAAATTTTTCCTAAACTATAGAAGTTAAAGATTTAAAATAAAAAAAAACGTAAGAAAGCAATTTTTACCGACTTTCTTTGAAACTATAGACATAATTAAATAATTTTTCGAGTCCTTTTTGTTTCGAAAGTATATCTTGTGTACTTAAAAAGTTATTGCAATTTATAAGATATATAATTTATGTGTGTGTGTTTAATATATAATTTAATAATTTAAAAGTGATACTTATTTTTGCAGGCCAGTATATTATTATCAGGTACACAACGAATTAAAAAGTAAAGAATGCGGATTCTAGAAGCGCGGTATTTTCCGGGACGCGGCGGGCTCAGTGTGGAACACCTAATTAAGGAACGCTGGTATTTATTCGTCCAGGTTTTTAGCATTGTTTTATAGATGTTGTGTGTCGCATGCTTATCTAACAAAACATTTGATGAAATCCATTGTAGTTCCTTGAAAAAAAACAAGACATACCGTTTAAAGCGAACTATAGACACTTCAGCCGCGATTGTGGCTATTGATTCTTTGTTGTACAACTTTTTAACTAATAACGTGAATCATCATGGTGGCGTGGTCATCGTGGTTTTAGAGACGGTTTATCTGCTGAAACGGACATTTTATGTCAAAAAGGCTGTAAGTTATTATACTTGTAGCCAAATTCTTGTATTGGCCTATTTCTTAGATATATGTAAAAAGCATTTGACATGGTGTTTAACGACAAGTTAGGGTATAAAATCTGTGATGCATGTTTTTAAATAGTGTTAAAAGGTGTACTAGGTGATTTCTTCAGTGCACTTGAAATTCATTCTTAACTCGAGTACCAAGGAACTCAAGTACTAAGGTACCCAAGGCCTTAACTTCTTTTACTCCATTCAGAAACCTGCAATAAGTAGGTATCAACCGTTGAATTGAATCAAACTAAACATTACAGGTCGGTAAATGCATATCGCGAGTGGACCAAACGTTTTCGAAACAAGTACCTAGTGTGTTATGTTATGGTGCTGTTTTCTCAGCACACTACGTTATTGGGAACTGCTGTCATATCAAACAACTTACTGTAATAGCAAGCGGCGCCTAGTGTCTTTTTACTTCGTTGAAAGTTTGGAAAAGCAATCTACTAATATCATGAATGATGGGTCGAACGGTGGTGTCTCGGAGAAGATTGTGGTGTGTTTTATCAACCTAGAAGTAACCACAGTCTTCTCCGAGACACCACCGTCAACTACATACATAACATCATGGAATGTATGCTAATCTGCACATTAAACACGGTGTAAGAAATAAAACCATGAATTCAGTACTTACATGAATAGATGTATGTATAGTACGAGTATGATGATACTAGTAGATCCACGAAATATAAAAAGATTTACAAAAACCATCTGCCTATAATTGATATATTAAATATTTTCGTATGACATTTTCAGTTGTGTATAACAAACTCCAATTTCAGCGAATATATACGTATATGAGAAATAACATAAAATATGATATTTGTATGATAATGACTATAGGATCACTACCACTAGGGTAACGTATACCCTAGTGATCCTAGTTAGTTAGATCCTAGTTATATTGTAGCAGTATTTTCTTCTATCACATTGTTTGGATACGTGACTTGGGGGAAATTATGGAGACTTCTCCATGTAACCTCGAATGTTTGGTTGAAGTCAATAAAGACATTCCACGTATCTAGAATACTCAGCTACCTATGATGTACCTAATACAAAACGTGACAGTGTGTGTTTCAGGTATACTCTTTGAGCTTAGCCTAGACAATACAGGTACAGTATGAAAAATGTGGCGTAATAGGGCTTTAAATGATTCTCAGATTTATTTTCAGGCGGAAAATAGGAACAGCTTTAAACTCATTTTATTAAATGAAGGCCAGTATGTAAAGTTCTTTATGACACATTTGCTCGTAAAGGGTCTCTTACTTCACCAATTTAAATATCGTTTTGTATCTCATTACGTACTTGTGCGTTATTGTAATGTAAAACGCACGATTTATCAAGATGCTCCGTCTAAAAAGAACGGAACTTTTAAAAATCTTAGCAAAGAGTTTTAATGTAAGAAAAGTGGTCAACATTTTATGAATAAAATTAACTTTGGGAGATCATACATATATAATAAATAAACTTTTAATCCTTTAATTTAATTAATTTTGACAATAAATTACAAGCATTCTGTAACAAAAACACAAAAATATTTATTTACTTTATTAGTACTGGCTGTTTTTTGTGTCTTTGCCTTAAAAAAAAGCGCTGATGTGCACGCATCGCTAATTTGTGAACAAGTAAAAATTATTCCGCGCGCTTTTTCTTTTCGCTGTATTGATTTTATTTGTTTTATTTATTTCCTCGCAAGTATCGACTTATTACATTCGAATGCATAATTTAATTTAATTCTTAATTTTATATAAACTACTAGCTGTTGCCCGCGGCTTCGCCAGCGTGAAGTTCGGTTACTGTCCCACTGGATCAAAATAAAGGGATAAATAGTATTCTACATGTTAATAATTCACTGTCACAATCACTGTTACAATCACTGTCACAATCACTGTCACAATCACTGTCACAATCACTGTCACAATCACTGTCACAATCACTGTAACAATCACTGTCACAATCACTGTCACAATCACTGTCACAATCACTGTCACAATCACTGTCACAATCACTGTCACAATCACTGTCACAATCACTGTCACAATCACTGTCACAATCACTGTCACAATCACTGTCACAATCACATAATCATAATCGTTATCATAGTAATCACAATCATCACAATAAATCTAAAATAACCCTGTATAGAAGTCAAATCCACCATCTTATGGATCTCAAAATAAATGCCATATTCGTAATCAGCACCTTTGATAATCTCGGTATCGACACCCATATTGATTTTTAGACATTTCAACCCCATTGCACCCCAATAGGGGATGATGGTATTTCAGATCCACCATTTTCAATCTTAAAATCGTTGTTTTTGTAATACACCACACAAAATATACCAATGTTGATTTTCAGACTTTGTCACCCCATTTCTCCCTCTTAGGGGTTAAATTCTGAAAAAACCCGAACCCCCTTTTTATACTTATTTACCAATAGGAGCACTCCTGCGAAGTTTCGAATAAAATAGTCTAACTAATCTTGTTTCCCCATACAAACTTTGGAACTCCGTTTAACGCCCTTAGGGGTTGAATTTTGAAAAATCCTTTTTAGTGCACCCCTAGACCACCTAAGGAACCTATGTGCCAAATTTGGAATCTCTAGACTCAGCGATATGGGCTGTGCATTGATTTTTAGACTTTGTCACCCCATTTTCCCCTGTTAGGGGTTGAATTCTGAAAAATCCTGAAACCCGTTTCTACTCATTTATCAATAGAAACACTCCTGTGAAGTTTCGATTAAAATAGTAGTAGTAGTTCGATTAGTTAGTAGTAGTGGTAGTAAATAGTAGTAACTAATCTTGTTTCGCCATACAAACTTTGGAGCCCGGTTTAACCCCCTTAGGGGGTGAGTTTTGAAAAATCCTTTCTTAGTGCACCCCTAGACCACATAAGGAACCTACTTGCCAAATTTGGAAGCTGTAGACCCAGCGGTTTGGGCTGTGCGTTGATAGATGAGTCAGTCAGTCAGTCAGTTTCTTCTTTTATATATTTAGATAACTCTAAATAATAATAAAAATATGTACAAGTAACAACCTGTAACCGTTACAGGGCGTCAAAAAATTCGTCCACATCGCTGTCAACAGGAAAAGTGCCCAGAAGGCTGGCAGCATTGCCACGTTGGATGGCAATGCTGATTCTTTGGCCAAAAAATAGGCCCGCCCTCTGGTCACGTGAAGAGTCGACCAACCGCTTGGCGATTTCTCGAAATACTAGGTGGGCACTCGGACCCCATGGCCCTAGTGTTTCAACCCCAAACGGCTCAAACACATAATTACCAATTAAATTATTGTATTTGCGCCGTTAATAGGTTATATAACGTCTTATGACATACGTGCGCTTTGATAATTACAGCCTCTGATTTCTTGTAGCCCTCGCCTACGACTCGGGCTAGCATTATTGCCACGGCTGTAGTTTTCAACTTACCCCACTTATATCATAATGTACTATTATTCATCATCATCAGATCAACCGAATGTCCATCTACGTCCAACAGTGGGCTGCTGGAGATAGGCCTCCCCCAAGTTCGCGCTACGACGATGTGCTTTCCACATTTGGAGAATTCCTGTGGTTCACTAGGTCATCGGTCGACCTTGTGGAAGTTTTGATTTATTTCTTTAAAAACTACACCGTCTAGTCCATTTTCTCGGAAAACTCGCAGAATTTTTTGGAAATGCTTCTGAAAGAAGTATTGTCGGTATTTACACTGAAAAGGCATATAAAATATGTCGTTACACAGTGCATTGTTAACCGGACAGCACTTCAACTCCTCACACATTGTATGAGTACAGTGGAAAAAGTTACTTGATGTAATCAATATTATAATTTATTTACTACCTAAAAAATACATTAAAAATAAAATAATAGTCCCGCGCATGGCGAGAAGCAGAGAAAAATAAGCAAAGATCTAGTATCTTGACTTGACTCGCGAGGTTTTCGTCATGTGGGATGTGAACTCAGCGATCATTGTGCCGATAGCCGTTTCACCCAATGGCTTAACTACCAAGAGCCTCGATCAAGGGCTTGATTCAGAGAGCGGGTTTCTCTCCGTGGAGCCCTGACCTGTTTCCGATACCGGTGGACTATTACAAGAAGGAATATTTAAAAATGTGTATGAAAGACAATAAAATAACCTAAACTGTCAGTTACTTGGTGTGCACGCAAAAATACTACTTGATTGTATATACAATCAAAATTTGAAGTCTATTGTTGTCTATTACTATTCCTTCTGAAGCGTATGAGGAAATTATGGGAGTGTTGTAAAATAAAATCGGCTATTCAGCACACTCCAAGTTTAAAAGTAAGTAGTGCCCATAAACCAAGTAGCTGGTTCGAGTGTAAATAAATGTACTTGTATTATATTTTGCACTTAAATAAACGTGTTACGTTACGTCTAGTATATTCTGTTTGATCACAATGATTATGTATTTTTATCATTACAGCTGAGCATAGCAATATTAAATTCAGCATACAATCTCATTTAACAAGTGATTATTGTAGCCTTTTTATGACCAGATTAGTAGTGTTCTTACCGAAACTTCTTTATTCCTTCGGATTCGGAGACCCACCGGTGGGTCTGCTTGGTCCTTGAAGACGAACTGACGTTAAGTATACACCTACTTACCTGACAGCAATTACGAATCAATGATTAATGTGTTAATCATAAATGCATTCCCGTACTGCTTACAAATGAGCATGAATATTACAAATCGTAATAAGTAGTAGATGCCACAGAAATTCAGAATACTCAAACTATGTTCAAAGAGAAGCTACCAAAAGTAAAATTCAGCTAAACTCATAACAAAATTTCATAAAGTTTAAACTGAACTCCATTACCTGTTCGTAACGACCCAATTCAATTCAAATTAATGTACCTTGAGCGGGAAGACCTAACTATGGGTGGGATTCCGCATTGGGCGACGCTCCCTCGCGGCATAGGCAGTGAATGAATTGGTGACAGTTTGTCATGCAGTACTAACAATGTATGGGCAAGAGCGAACCGTTCCATTATGGCACTTATGCTTCGCGTGCTAAGAGCTAGGATAGTCTGCCTCGCGTACACATTTGTACGCAGCGGCGTGCTCCCACCACGGCGCACGCGCGGGGAGATGCGCGCGCATATATTCACCAACACTCCGCCGGAACACCAGTCAATCCTTAGATCGCTAAGCGAAGCGATCGAATCAGTTGAGCGTACCGATACATCGCACTCGACAACACTACGCTCGTTTACGCGCGCTACACCGCGATCGCGTCAAGGAATTCGAATTAAGGTATTGTAAATAATATATTTATTATTGAGATTTAGGGGAGCTTTAGGATTTTTTTTTATTATTCGGAGTGCGTTCGGAGTGGTGTATGTTGTACGAGGCGAGTGGTGTCGTGCTCGTGCCGGTTGTGGAAACTCCCCGGTGCCAGCACGTGCACGCGCCTCGACCACCTCCTCCGGCTGCAATGCGAATTACATCAACTCCGACCAAAATATTTGTAGTTAACACCAAATGCGCTCGCGGTCTACCTGCTTTGCGAACTTTTCCTTAGCGAAATTATTGAAACAAATCAAGCTCAGTCGAACTGTCCCAAACTTTATATAATGTTACGATTCCAACACGTAACTACTCTTATATTTACATCTACAAAAAGTAAGTTGTAAATCGTACGAGTTTTATGTCAGAAAAAGTTTGGTAAGCAACTCGTTGGGGTCATTTTTGGTTAAGAGAAAACTGGATCTTTTTATAGGACAACTGAAACTTGTCCAAAGATAAAGAGCAGGAATTAAACAAAGACTTAAAAGTTCGTAACCGCGACAGTTTGAACTATAGCATTTTGATTCTAAAGAGTAGATCAGATAATACGATGACGTAAAAATGTTTTGGCTACAACTTTTAATATTTCTGCATCGAATTAATATTAACAGCGTAGTAAATGTTGTTTCGTGTATATATGGTAATTTAACGAATAACGATGTAAACAATGAGTAGGCGAGATCTCGCAGTGGAACACAGCTAGTTACGGAGAATAACAACGGTTAGAATATTGGCATGTCAAATTTCTAAGTACTTAGTAATGTTTTTAAATACAGTCCTTTCATTTCTACGTTCGTATATGAACTTAATCGTAGTTATGGATATTTATAAACGTTATTCAACGTTGAAAATTTAACAATAGCCCTAATTATTGACAATGGAGTTTGAATTAAAAACATGTAATGTTTCAGTAGTTGATAAGAAGTTAAAATACTCGTAATAATCGACAGGGGCAGGGTCACTGTATTATTTGTAGATAAAGTGCTTGCCTACCAACAACTCACCATAAGAAAAACACTACAGGAACTTGAGTACCTACCATCATACTATGCCAAAAGTAGATTCAAGTAATGTGTTGGCACCAACAGCCCTGCTAACACTATCTGCGATTCAGGCGCGATGTTGTCTGTAAAAATAGATGCTTATCGTTATTGGCATGTGTTGAAACATTACAAGCTATTCGTTAGGTTCGTGGAGTACAAAATGAGGAGTGTTCATCACGGAGTTGTGCAACTATTCAGTAGTTACCTACACATTCGATGCAATAACTTATTAATTAAACTTCAGACAATTTTGGTCAGTATGCATAGATGCAGTGACGCAAAAAAGTTCTAAAAACCTATTTGTATTAGTGCTGTGAAAACTCAAAAAAAAAAACAAATTTAAGTGTTCAACCTAGAAACGACTTAACTTTAAAAAGGAAATCCCTTTAGTCCAAACAATTCTACATTCAAGATTTTATCGGAAATGTTTGGAAAGTAAGTTTAAAGCCAATTAGGTAGCTGTAACTTTCTCATCTACAAATCAAAAACTTTGGTAAAGTTATTATCAATGAAAAGATCTGTGTTGAAAAGTTAATTTTCCTGGTCATAACTGACGGGACTAGAGAGCGCCGGAACTCTGAGAGCTATCACTCAATGCCACACAAACATTTTTCTCTAAGCCCATACAGTTCCGAATTTAGGATTTTCGAGAGTAATAAAACGGTTAAAAAAGTGTACATGTGCCGGATGCGGCACGCTGCGTGTTTCAGTTTGTTCAGTGCGGGCGGGAGGTCACTCACACTCACAAGTAGCGCACTATCGTATGAGCAACGGTTTCAGGGAACTCCCGTGCAATAAAAACAAAGAAAATAAATGAATCATTCCTTCGTCCGTCGTTCTGCCGCCGAGTAAATAAACCAAATTATTTTTGGGCCCAGAACCTTCAACCGACCGTTTTAGTTCTATTCTCAGAGGTTATCTCGTAATGTGGTTCATCTGACTTTACACCCAAATCCTAAATAATTTGAATAACTGCAATATAAATATTTATGAAGTCTATACCAAGTTTCTTGAAATTTTATCCGAAACGTATTGTTAATATTTCCATGTACCTGGTGTACTGTAGTCCCTTCGGCTGAGCAAACTGTGTCAAGGGCTTTTACATAAATGCCATGCACGATATCGCGAGTAATATCCCATACGAAACTGTTCGGTTCAACTCTCGAAGGGATTTCAAAACTCGTATGTCGATGTCAGTAGGCCAATACAAGTACCTATCTTTTTATTATCATTTATTATTCGTTTATTTTAAGGTCCATTTTATTATGAGTATGAAAAGAAAATGTCTAACAAAAGACAAAAAAAAACATTAACTTTCAGACATAATTTAATAAATCGTAGACACAGAAATCAAGTAATCAATTAGGTATCTTTTTTCTCTTATCTACCCATGTAAATACCTAAGTACCTACTAGGTATTTTGTAACTATATTTTAAATAGTCTAGGTCGTGGCTGAAAACTTCGTTCGAACAGTATTTTCTAAACTTTTTCGATTATAATCTATTATTTTATGCTTGAAGTAAATTATAATTTTTCTTACTTCTGACTATGCAAATAAATTATTTCTACAGTTTCCAACGGCGCTGCAATAAAAATGACACGTGCCGATACTAATTATAAAAAGTATTATTAACCGTACCGTACTTCATTGAAGATGATAATTTGCCTAACTAATTACAAATCGAAATAAATAGTTTCTCTGATTAAGTAAATGGAAAATACCTAAACACACCTTTAACTACGTAATGCAATGAGTTCTCATTGATAATGCTAGTAAACTAATTAACAAATGAGACACTTAATGAGATATTTACCGATGTCTAGAACGGAAACATGCTCAGTCTATAATATAACGATTTGTTTGGAAAGCTCGTCTAGTCCCACGGTAGGCTTCCCCTATCACGTGAGAATTTGTTTTAATTTATTAGGTCATTAAATATTTAAATTGTAATTGCTGATCACTTTGAGATTTTTATGTACTAGCATCAATTATAGGATTATGTGGCTGATGAACACACTAAAATATTATGAAAACAAGAGTTTTAGGATTTTTTCGACCAAGAAAAATCCTGTTTGTTAAAATACCAAGCTCCTTGTTTAAAAACAACGGTACTTAACAGCGAGACACTTTAAAAAAGCAAAAAGATAAATGCTTAACTGTCCGACCTAATTACAATTCCGCGTATAAAGTTTCTTGTAGTAGTTGTAGTAGGTAGCAGGCTGGTAGTACCGTGTTGGTACAAAACCGGCCAAGAGCGAGTCGGACTCGCGCACCGAGGGTTCCGTACAAACTTTTTAAAGGACAAACTTAACTTTGCTGCTATTCGATCCCTAGTAACGGCGATTGCACCAACCGCAAATAATAAGTTTGTAATAGTAAATCACTTTTTTTTTGTTATTAAACTCTTTTCACGGCTTTCAGATTTTTCCCTTTACATGTGCTGTAAGATCTTGCTTTCTGCCAACCTTGCTTGTTGCCCTTTTGGAACTACCATATAGGTTTTCGACCCAAAACCTATGGGGTAGGTTTTGGGTCGAAACCGATTGACCTAGAATTGTCAATTTTGGGTAAAAGCAAGGTCTTACAGCACAAGTAAAGGGAAAATTCCGAAAAATAAGAAAAGTTCAAAAAAGGAACATTTTTGTACTTACAAGTTTTCGCGAAAACCTAAATAGCCCATATCTTTTTATCGTGTTGACTTAGGAACTTGATTTTATGTCCTGAGTAAATCGTCGGTGACAGACGGACAAGAATGATCTTATAAGGGTTTTTTTTTACCTTTTGAAGTACGGAACCCTAAAAGTACAATTTTAAACGCAAGGTACTTAATTGCCACAGCCACTTATTAGCCACTACAGTTCCGGAAACATTCGTCGTTCTTATTTACTGCAACCTCGACTTTAGAATTAATATTTTTAATTAACATTATACAGCTCAATGTCCTTGGATGAGAATCTTGTGACAAAAAAAAAACGATAAAAAAACTAAAATTTGTGCAATATGAGACTTCGGTGTGGTCATTGTTATCGTCCAACCTAACTCTTGTTTTGACTGTTATCAATATCCACCCGCGTTGTTGATCCCTTGACCCAAAAACGAACGCGATTACTATTCGTTATTATTACTAATCTAGTTTCCATCGTACAGATAATCAGGTCATTATTTATAGTACGATGTAACGACAACGGTCACAAGAAAGTGTTTGTGCTTGATCGATTTCATCCGATTTTCAATTAATTGGAATCCAAGCATTGAATCTAGACAGCCGGCGACGCGCGGCGTGGCACATTGTCTTGTACCTAGTACCTATACCTTATTATATATGTATAATATTGAAAATGGACTACTTACATCCTGGAATAGTAATATGAAGCTCAATGATATACTGTTTGTTAGGATAACAGACAGTTATAACCGTTTGCTATTTATATTGAATAAACTAGTCCAAGGGCTGACGCAAACATTTCGGTTTGAAAAAATCTAAAATAAACTGTTTGTTCGAAATTAAATTTTCAGAACGCACGTATTTACGCTTCTAATCATAGTTATAAGATTTAAATAATTTAAAGTTTTTTCATAGATATCAATAATATTTACCGTATAACGAGACAACATAATAATTATTATGCAATAAAGCATCGAACCGTAAACTGGTGAGGTTCGACTCCGGCGTAATATCGGTAGGTCAAGACCGTTTGGGTGTCTCGCAAAAACACTTGATAGTTCCAGTTTTATTAATGACGAAACAAGTAAGTCGGTTCGTGTTATTTCGCGACCTGTATATAACACACGATAATGACATACTTGCTGACAAATACTCGAGAAAAGTACGTAAGTACGTACTACTAATTCGCGCATTACTTATCAGCTCTGCGCTAGTTTTCCACTGCAATTTCTGAAAGAAGGCTATTTCAATTTGTACAAGGACTATTGTAATTATCATACCTCTGAGAGTTGTCTTTTTTAGCATCTTTCCTTGTTCGTTTATGTACCTACTTATAAAGGTGAATCAGCGAGGACAGCCACAAAGTGCATACAATTTAGATGGTCTTTCATCCAAGAGTGTCGTGGGAATGTTTAATGAGGACATTATAGTTTTCCACGGAGCAGCTGACTTTACATTTATTAATATAGGTACCCTGGAATCATACGGGAATTACAGCAAAGTGCAGTATCATGTTCTTGAGAACCGAACACAAAGGTATCAACTGCATAGATATCAAATTATCAATGACCGAATTCTTCTTGTACACGCCGCATTTATCTCCGATGCTTTAAATAAGTGCGTAGCTACGGCTACGAAGTTTGCTTTGTTAGCAACGACTTTGGAGATTATTCCGCATGAGTCATTGTTTGAAGATGCTGAAAGATACACAGCATTTTTCTGCGGTAACCAAAGTTAAAACTGACAAATAAAGGGCAGTTTATAAATATACCTCAAGTCAAATCTCAATAGTATTATGGGTATATTATATAAACGTATTCAATAAACATAATTATTTCCGTGCACTACTGAAACACGCATAGATATTTTTGTATTGATTCGGTGCCGCCGCGGGCCGGCCGGTTCATTCACGCATTATATTTTTTGCCGCACGTAAAGTAAATATAAACACGTTCTAAATACTAAAGACGCATCCACGCGCCCCGTGCGTCGGGTCGTGAGCAATGTGAACATCAGCTGAGCACACCGCAGCCAGCGGCCAAACACTCGCACGCGGCGTGAAACAGTCATCGCCCTCCTATAATGACAAGGCCAAGGACTTGAGAACTTTGTAATAAATACTAAACAAAACACACAGCTGTACAACAGCACACTGAGTAATGAGTTAACGTACTCGTGTCTAACGCATAAAGCCTTTGTGGACCCCATCGTTACCGGGTACTCACGCATTAGCATCACATAGATGTCAACGTGACTGGCGAGCCGACAGATTAGAACAACACTAGTGACAGCCACAATCAGTCAAACATCACGTTCCAGATCGTGAGCCATTGTGATGCAGCGACGGGCCGCATATTAACGACAAATCACATACTACACTTAAATACATCTCCCTGACAGCATGCATTCGTTTCCACAGTGAAAAATTGCGTCACTTCACTTATCAACACATCGGCATAATACAAATGAGCCATTACATTAACCCATATAGATAAGTACTTATATGTAGTTAGAGACATGTAAAATGTCAACACTTGATAACGAGAGTGAGTGTACGTAACGCTTTCATACGAAAACATCGATGTATTGTAGGTAGTTACAATTGAAAACAGGAATGTGCAGTGATCGTTGTTTTATAAATAGTAGGTACCTACCTAGGCCCGTGTCACGACTAAGATTTCGTGTGCATTTCCTTTATGGCGTTTTTGTTAAATCGTACGAATTTACAGGTTTTACAATAGCTGCATTATTTCGATAATTTTGCTGTGATTGAGTGTACAATACGGACTTCATGATTGTCCTGTTCATTCACGAAACACGATCGTGTTGAGGAATAATACAAGGTTTTAAATATCTATGCGCTATTTCTATTATTATCTCTAGTTGGATGTTACTAATGCTATTGAATTACTATGGCGCCATTATTGTCACTGTCATGTCACCTATATTCACTTACATGCCTATTAATTGTTTCATTAAATATGTTTGTCCTGATAATAGCCGCCTTGGTAGCAATTATTATTGTTCTCACACATTAATAATATCTAATCTATTTTATTAAAGGTCTTTAAAATAACGTTACATATTTAATTATATGTATGTTAGTAAATACTAACTGAAGAGTCACGTGTAAACGGCACACATAACAATGACACCTTCGTTTGTTACCGGTAGGTAATAAACCTTCGTTTGTTACCGACTGGTAATAACTGGATGAAAATGATTCTGATCTTGTATGTTAATCGTGCACAATACGTTTGTAAGAAGATTCACACTAGTAATATCATTTATATAGTCAGTTTTCATCTAAAATTAGTGTACAATGGTCGTGGAGGTGGAAAAAGCAAAATTAACAGAAGTGCCCATAAAGATTTTCATGGTCAGACAGTGTGTAAAGTCATAATCATAGTAATGAAGCACTCCAGCTAATGTGGGTAGAGTCTAATCAGAAACGAATGATGGCAAACTTTGGGCCTACGGTGAATATCAAACAAAATTCACGCTAATGGCTATTATGTTTATCGACCCGATTGCTTAACCTCGAGTTGTATCTATGGGTTACAAAAAGGGCCGAAATGCTTACCTACTTACCAATAGAAAACGTTGTTGTTGTTCTTGGGATTGTTGCGTGTTTTTGCTTTACCGTTGGCTATTTGTTTTATTTATCTATGCATGATTTAAATTAAAACCGCTTTTCCTGCCTGTTTGTCATGTCATGTGTCACCGCGTAGCTCATAAATAGTGCAACGGATTCTGATGAGGTCTTCCGTTACTCCGGAAGGTTTATGCGCATAATACATACATTAGCATTTAACTCGTATAAATAATGAATAAATCTTCATGTTTTGTTATGTCGCAAAATCCGTGCGAAACAGGGTTGGGTCGGTAGTTAATTTATGAACTCCAAAAATTCACTCGTAATCATAACTTGTTCGTTTTTGTTACTCATCAACAAAATACTCGGAATAGTAATGCGCGTAGTAATAACGTCGATCGTGGAAGAAACCAACAGGTAATAAGAAATTTTCCGAGCTTGTGGGAATTTTCCTAGATCCACTACATTTGCCAATAATTTCGGATGCTGATTCCCAGTTTATTTGCTCACATATGTACGTATTAATGACGCGATATGTTATAAAGGGAACGTGCATTTAGAATTAGTAGGTAGTTGTTGAGTCAAAAGATCAATCGTTAAGGAAAATGCGGAAGTTGTGAAGGGATTAAATAATTTTGTAGCTATTCCGCTGTTTTGGTCAAGTGTCACATTAGGGAAGTTATTGGTGTACAGAAAATCTTTTTTTTTTAAATGAGCTTAATTCCAGTTCTACCTCTATTAATAGGAAGATTAATCTATTTGCCGTCTTTTGTGTAGATGTCAATTTGTGAGTAAACTCGTGCGATGGGCACACACTCGCACAGTATGGCGTGAGACGTCGAGTGACGGGCAAACATACGCGTCGGAGCCATTTGGGCAAGGCGCCAATCGATTTCGTGAAATTACTTCATTACTTATATGTCAAGGGTCTGTTTATTTTATTGACGCACAGGTAAATGTTGCCTACAAAACAAAACGATTCTAGTTACGTTCTTGACAACATTTCTTAAATTTCTCAATTAGTTTCTATGTGTTCTATAATCAAACGATATAATTTTAATTGCATAAGGATTCTGATTCAGAAAATACCAACATGAATTAAAATTAGTTTATAAATAAGTTGCTAGAGCGACTGGAAGCCGACATCAACATAGTTGGGAAAAGGCTGGGCAGATGATGATAATTCCGGACGGAAACTCCTTCCGGAATGACGACAATACTGAATTGTTTATCATTCATTCATACATATATTTAAATCTTTTCGCTGTATCTTTAAAAAAATCAATATCTTGTCTTGAATACATGTTTCTTCTAAGATTAGTCGGGCATTAATTTATAATATATATTCTCTCAAAATGTCAAGGAAAATACATCATATTATGTATAATCAAACAACCAAACATAAGCCGATACTATTCGTCTGAGGTGAATCGTTGTTCATAAACGTCCAAATCAAAGCTTGTTTAATTGGAAACCAATTTCACTGTCAACACATTTGTATTTCCTGTTGAACTACCGATGGTGACTCAATTACATTTATTTTGTCCTCCTCTAACATAAGGATATTATTTTACACTATCTGTCAAAATTAAAAGTATTTGTTTTTTTGCTGAGCGTTAAATCACGTTGTAGGTAATAAGGTTCAGAGAGCTAATGTTATTTTTTCTTTGTTGCAGATTTATACTTTTTATAAGCCGTCAAGATGGCTGACGCTCACGCAAAAATAGAAGGTAAGTAATTGATAAAGTTAGAATAACCCACTTAAATTTTGCTTCTTAAACCATTACGGATATAACCTTACTTAAAAATAGGGAAATAATTTTCTTTCGAATCAGTAACTCATAATACATTTAAGTACCTACATAACAACTGTCAAAATCGTTGTGAATTTTTTACTAGTACTCATACTAGGAAGCCGCAGCCGGTAGGTTCGAGGAGTACTGAAACTTTAATAACTCTACACGAGTCAAAGTACCCTCTGTAGACCATACGGAATTCGCGGCTTTGCCCGCGTAACTTAATTTGTTTCCACAATATATTTAGATTAGCCTTAGTCTATTTTACTGTAAAGTTTAATCAAACCCGTTCAGTTGATATTACCTGAAAGAGAAACACACATCCATCCGTCTTACAAGCTTCATCTAATACCCATAAACGAGCAATTCTTGTATTTATGGATTATAAGTATATAATTGAATCTCGGAAACGGCTCCTACGATTTTTATGAAATAAGTAAGCAGGGGGTTTCAGGGGCGATAAATCGATCTACATAACTACAGCTCGGTCATCCAGATATTGTTTATAATATGAAGTACTTAGTACGATTACAAAATAAAAATTCTTGCTGGACTTTAAAAACGTCATTTCTTCTTCAAGAACTTGTTTTTGTTGTTGATTTTGCTAAACGAAAATGGTCCTTTTTTGTATGATTTTGTAAATCCATGTTATTTCGTTACTAAAATTCTATAGATTATAATAGTTTTATTAGTGTCACCTTATTTTACCGAATTAAAATAATCTACCTACAAATCCGTAATCAAGGTTTTTAAACGTTAATTAAACAGGTTTTAGTCATGTTCTGTCCGGCTATTCGGTAAAGTTTTGTGGCAAGGTTTGCCGTAATTGTACAATTCCAAAGTTTTGTTTCAAAAGGGAATCATTACAAAGTTCTAAAGCCTCAGTTGCTATATCGGGATAATTTTCTCACCGCAGCTCGAAGCACGTAAACCCACACCTTGCGACCTCGTAAAGAAATAAGTTATCTTTAGTTTATGTATACTTCACCTACGTGCATTACGTCTTTTTCCCTTGTTTATGGCTAAGGTATAAATTGCCATAATCATCAAAAAGTTTGTTGGATTTAGTAGACAGCGTTTAGTTCCATTCTAAGTTATCCATTGCCAACATTGAGAATGAACCCTGATAATCTTTTTTCAATACGCTTCCTCGAAAACTGGGTCATAACGCACTATGAGTAGGTTCAACATGCAATGTATTTCACACGCGTGCGATTTTTTTAATTTCCAACACGTGTGCGGGAATGAAAATTGCCACAGAAAACAATACCTATACTTAGTCCAAATTGGTTCAATGCCTATAGTCGGAGGTTAATGTTTTTTTTTTGTTTCGGCAAAGTAGGTAATAATGCGTCTTTACGGCGTAAACATTTTTTGAATATTCAAATTGTGTTTATAAATAGAATATCATAGATAAACATGATTATTTCAAACTAATATTCACTTTTTTAAACAAATTAACATTTATTTGTGTTCTAAATTAAAAAATACAAAAAAAAAACTATTTTTTATATAAGGCTGTTTAACGGCTTCATACCTTTGCTTCTCCTTCAACCTGGCGAAAGCAAAGCGCGGAAAAAAAGAAAAGAAAATCATAGTTTCCTTATAATTCATGACAAAAATATTTTTCGTTCTTTTATTTTATTTCTTCAAAAGTGTATTGAAAATTGTCGTTTGATACACGTGGACATCTGTCATTGCAGTTCTCGGCTCAAAAACACCCTCGCCTACGGCTCGGGGGTTAATTCCGCCTCGGGTGCAATAACAAACTTTCTCCACTTGTATCAAAATTTACAATTAATTAACCGACTGGCAGTGCCGGAATAAGCTTGCGTTATAATTACATTCCAATGAAGGTGATAAAAAACTGTCGCCGTATCTTGCAGTAGATTGTTGATAGGGCCATCCAGTTAGAACCTCTGGCAATATAATCATTAAACTCATTTTCATTTAACAGACAACCCGAAGATAATGTCGGGCCAGGTGCTCGTCAACTCACCCAATGCGGTGCTGTCTAAAACCCTGTTGGGAAGGTACAATGACCTCCCAATTCCCGCGGACAAGATTCTGGCGACATACATCTGGATCGATGGAACTGGCGAGCATTTGAGATGCAAGGATCGCACCTTGAACTTCATTCCGAAGCAACCTAAAGGTAAGTGTTCTATGATAATGTTAATTAAAGTGTTCAAACATAATGTCCGGCCCACTAAATACGGGACACACTGATCTTGGTGCTACAATCCGAAAGATTTTGAAGGAAATTTTAAACCCATTATTTTAACAGTTGAAAAGATTTTCTGCGTTGAAAAATGGCATCGCCATTCTTCATTCGTTCAGCACAATAAGACTGCTGATTGCAACCTCATACCTCGAAAGCTGAAATTTCGTACAGAACTCAGAATGAAGGCGATTTTTTAAAAAAACCCCGGGATATGGAATAAAGAGGATTGCAGGCGAAATATCCAGTAAACTGCTAGTGGAAATAGTCATCATGCGAATACATATTTAAATGCTTTTTGATGTTTCAAATCCTGCTACTGAAAACTCGGTCACGGTTTAATTCATAAAGGCTTGTAAACATGAGTGACTGAAACATGGCACATCCATTGAACGCAGTGTATTTTATTACATCCTCATTAAGGAGGTAATTAGCAGAGTTTACGTATTTAGTTCAGCCTTCAGTGAGACGAGCTGTGTTTATCTGTTACACGTTACACGATGCGTTACAAAACAATTGTTTTGTTGGCTCGCAGTTTTCAAGTTCATTTATAATATCGTGCCTATTATTAGGGTGTTTTTACCAAAAACTTTAGCATAGCTACAAATGCAGTTTTTTTTATAAAAACAATCAAAATTATATCTCATCCAGTATATCACGTGAATATCAACAGATACGAACATCGATCTTCTAGGAGTAAGACTTTTTGATGAAAACTTAAAAGGTTTCAAAGCAATATTGTCCCAAGCAGTCGTAGAAATGTTACGATAGATCTCATTCAGTATTCTTAGTTCATTGGAAAGTTGTTGTTCACATTCACAGTGAATTATGTGTACCTACATGTTTTATACAGTCCATACATATTATTATAAAAACGTAGCGAAGACAATACTATACTTTGAATATTATAGTTATTATAACTTACACAATAATACTAGGTTGGCGCGCTTACGTCTCCTAGACTAAGCAGCCCAAGTACACAGCTGGATTATATATTTCCATAAATTAAAGCGTAGCAACAAAAGAATATGCGCGGACGTGAACGAAGCCGCGGCCACAGCTAGTATTTCCATAAATTCAAGCGTTATTTTTGTAAACATTCCATGAATTCACATTTTCATTGTCTTATACGTGATGCCAAAAGAACATCAAGTGAGCGAAGCTGTGCAAATTAAAAATGTTGTGAGGAACATTCGGCGACTGATCGTGCTGCTGGGTTTCATCCTAAACTGAGTGGAACGTTGCTAATCCAACAACGCACTCAATGGCTCTTACGTCATTTCATATTTCCGCTGTCGATATCAGAATATCGCATTCCACAGTATACGTTGACATCTAGGTACTAGCAGCTATACCGCGGAAACACATACTTAATAATTAGGTTCATTGGTCTAGAATCTAGACTCTAGATAGCGGCTGCTGAGCATGAGGTCTTGGAGTCGATTTCCAGGTCGGGCAAATTGTTATTGGATTTTACTATCAGGCAAACTCCCAGTAGCAGCCACGGAATCTGGATTAATGCCTGGCTGATGGGACTTAAACATAACTGGCCAAGCTTGTAGGGTGTACTCTTAGGAACATCTCTGCCTAACCCTTCGGGGATTACAGGCGTAATGTTATATTATATAAATTTTCATTACCTACAGATCTGCCGATCTGGAACTTCGATGGCAGCTCTACCGGACAGTCGGACGGGCACAACTCGGATACGTTCCTGTGCCCCCGTGCCATTTACAAGGACCCCTTCAGACGCGGAAACCACATCCTCGTCATGTGTGACACGTACAAATACAACATGGAGCCTACAGGTGCGTTCAAATTCAATAATGTTTACAAACAGACTTGTTGAGATTCCTTTTCAAACTTACTACTCCCGAAAGGTATTTTTTATTTTTATTAAGTAGAATTGTTTTTATTTATATTATATAGCCTTCTGTCTTAATTCCTTTCCAATCTTGTCTTTTCGTAGACCAAGTCGCGATACGTTAGTCATCGAAGGGTCACACTCGTAATTACGCGTTTATGGTAATTGTGTGACAGCACGACCTGCGCATCGATTTGGAAACTTCAGATTAAATTAACGTATGCCATCGTGAACATTAAAGGTGTCTTGTACGATTACGAAGCACAATGACATATTTACTAAGATTACAGATTATTCACAGATTAGTACCTATGTACTTACAAAACATGTGATTATTATATATTTATTTTGAGACATTTATGGCATTAGGCCTCGATTGAGCATACGATTGGATTTACTTAATCAAAAGGAACAGAACATTCTTCTACCAGTAACCACCTTCTGAAACCAAAAAACTCGCTCTCATTTAAATCAGTTTTAAATTTTGATTTAATTCCATAGAGACTAACCACCGCATCAAGTGTGCCGAGGCCGCAGATAAGAGCACGGATGAGGAACCATGGTTCGGCATTGAGCAGGAGTACATCCTGCTGGACTCCGACCTGAGGCCATTCGGTTGGCCCCCGGGCGGTTTCCCGCCACCACAGGGCCCCTACTACTGTGGTGTTGGAGCCAACAAGGTGTTCGCCAGGGATCTGGTCGAGGCACACTACAGGTAACTAATAGAAAGTATTCAGAGTAAAGGCCACTAATTATTTGGTTCCACTGGGATCTAGTCTTAGATCCCAGTGGAACCAAATAATTAGTGGCGTGATGATGTGACATCCACCAACCTGCACTGGGCTCGCGTGGTAGATTTCGCTCATGCACTTCCCTCTCGTAATGAAAAGGACTGTGTTCTAGCAGTGGGTATACTATAGGCTGATTATGTTATAGAAAATATTTCGTGCTATTCCAAAGAACGCAAATGCCAATTTACGTTGTAAACTTCGCCTCTTAATTTTAATGGACTTATGTTCTTGGAAAAGCAATAAGCAGCTCATCTATTTACGTTTTAATTACAGATGTTGCCTATTCGCTGGCGTTCCGCTTTCTGGCACCAATGCCGAGGTCATGCCTTCTCAGTGGGAGTTCCAAGTGGGTCCCTCCGTCGGAGTGACCGCTGGCGACGACCTCTGGGTCGCCCGCTACATCCTGAACAGGCTGGCTGAAGAGTATGGAGTCATCGTCAGCTTTGATCCCAAACCAGTCCAGGACTGGAACGGCTCTGGTGCACACACCAACTTTTCTACCAAAAAGATGCGTGAAGACAACGGTATTATGTGAGTGTCACTGCCTTGATTGAATATTAGAGGGAATATTGCATATTAGTCGGTTACCTATATCGTACCAGTTTTAAGTTAGACTCGTTTATTGGACTTAAAAACACAAGTGATAATACATTTATGAAAAGTCCAGTATTTTCAGTGAAATCAGTTTTTTACGTTCATGACCAAATAACAGAACGTGAAGTTCTACCACAGCAAAAATACTTTGCTTTTGCCAGCTAGAAAATACTTATAGATTGTTTTGTGGGACATTGAGAAACGCCAACTCTCCCCTAATTATAACTTACAAATGGCGGTCGATTTATACAAGACAGGTCCTTAAATGGTAAACCTGTCCATTATGAGAAATCGATTGCAGAATTCAATAAGTCGGTCGTATTTCCGTTTAAGAAATGCAGGTATGTTTTTGTATTGGGTTTAATTTTGGCAATTATCTTACCCGCACCTGTCTGTTGACTATCTATAACTTTTTAATTAACGCCTGTTTTTCGTAACAAGTGAGTCGTCCATTGTTTTACTGGGACAAGTTGCTCAACATTTTGTGTTACATCACTTTGTGGTTACTAAAACACATCATGAACGTACCTAAATGTTTTTGTAAATCATTAACGTTTGTATTAACAACAATGTTTTCGTAATTGCAGTGAAATCGAGAAGGCGATTGACAAGCTGTCTAAGGTTCACATGAAGCACATCAAGGTGTACGATCCTCGTGGAGGAAAGGACAATGAGAGACGTTTGACTGGTCTCCATGAAACAGCCAGTATTAATGACTTCAGCGCCGGTGAGTGCACTCATTCAATGCTTCTGTATAAGCTCAGTAACTTTGAGTGGATTGGGCATGACAATTATTATGTTTGTTTTGTTTACAGGAGTCGCTAACCGCGGCAGCAGCATCAGGATACCGCGGACGGTTGCCGAGGACAAGAAGGGATACTTGGAGGACCGTCGACCGGCGTCCAACTGCGATCCGTACGCTGTGATAGACGCTCTGATGCGCACGTGCATACTCAATGAATAACAGTGGCGCCCCCCCTGCCAGGCCACTCCTGCGCCACGTGTCAGCTAGCGACCGTCATCACTCAATCCGTCTATTTTGTTCGTGCCTGGTTGCCAACGCAAGCTGTAGTGTACCTGCACCGAATGTGCATTAAACCCTCTTCCATTTTAGTGATATACATGTACCACAGTAACACCAAGTAAAACTTTTTGAATAGACGTTTACCTAATCAAGTAATAATTATATTCACTAGCGACGGTTAACCGAATAATGTATGGCCTATAGCCCCATTGGTATTCCATAGAATAGATTATTCAATTTACAATAGCTATAATACAGACAACTAATAAATGATAATAATTAAACCGACACGTGATAGAGGTAGTGCGTTTAAAAGGACCATATAAGATATTAATATATTTAATAAGTAGGTAAATATTTCTACGAATATTATGTGATATTTAAAAATTGTTATTTTGATGTTAAATAGTTTAATTGTATACAAATAACCACATATCATTATTTTTAACAAATTCATTTAATGCATAGTTGCAAATTAGTTTTAGTAAACGAATAACCTGAATGAGAACACATGAATTGGTTGACATATTATATACTAACAAGAGAATTTTAAAAAATGATGTCCGGGGTAATAATGTTATCGTGTATAAGAATCTACCAGTATATTAATGTTAAAGGTAGTTAAATCGTGCAAAATTACATTTGCATAAATATTTTAGAGTATAATGTAATGGGAAACCGCAGGAGCCTTTCAAAGTTCAAGCACTTATGAAGTCCTATGTCTAAACGCGAACACCATGTACACTCGTGTAGAGCACAAAATATTATATTCCTATCGTCTGAATAAATTATTTATGCTATTATATGTAAAAGATGTTTAAAATTGTTTTGCATGCATCGGAAATTATATATGTATGAATTAACAAATTGTAAGTGTATAAGAAATGTTGTTATAAAATACGAGATATTATGAAAAATAAAGATACTTTGTTGTACTAATAATGCTTTAATTTTATTGTTGCCCCATGTCCATATTTCATTCCACCTACAAACACACACACTGCACTTATCTTGGATAGTACCTAGGTATTGTTCTGTTACCATAACGAAACGTGTGTAGCTAAGAATCGAGGTTCACGTATTTCGTTTAGGTAGTATCGAGACACCTATATTTTGGGTTGTCACACGCGTACCTTACTGATCAAAATCTAGAGTGCCAGTGGACTATCTGTGGTCAGCCCGAATGGTAGATTCTATATTAAAATTAAAAATAAGTACGGAGTGTGAAACCATTTGAACCACCAAATCAGAAATCGTGAAAACATCTCTTCTATCACTTCGTATCTTACCTCCGACTAACGCGCACATCGAGTGAACGTCGACTCATTTAAGTATTATATTCACGGTCATCCAATATCATCATCTTTAAGAACGACAGCTGGAAGGTCAGAGAAGGGGAATTTCGCATATGATTTTATTATAAATGAACATTCGGAATAATACACATTATCATTATAATAAGTATACCTAATACTTAGGACATAAGACTTTATGTCATGCAAAATTAGGAGATTCAATTATTAGAGTACTCGATATTATGACAGAATAGTTTTGAAAGTAAAAATAATTATGAAAGAGAAAATTCGGGATTTGGAACATTATGGTTACTGAAGTCCATAGCAAAAGTGTTATGGATAACGATAGAAAAAAAAATTAGGAGAAGAAAGGGAGTACTTACCGAAAAATCATTTGAAAAATCCCTTGTGGAACACTTAACCACAGAATATAATTATGGCTTTATTGAAGAAGTACATAGGTTTGGCCCGCGACATCGTCCGCGTTAAGGTGAATGCGCCAGGGTGGCCCGCGAAATTCAAATTTTCTTACGTTTTTTGCAATTTGCAGGTCAGTGTCAGGTTGTATGTTGATTAAACTATGAATCGCGGCTGTAAGACGTATGTAGTTACAGAATTATAATCATCAAAATAATCAATACCACCAAGCTCATAAAGGTGTATGAATTTACTTTTTCAAGGTCAAAGGCATTCCTGCACCTTTATGCGCTGTGAGGGTTGTATTGATGATTTTGATGATTATAATTCTGTAACTACATACGTCTTATAGCCGCGATTCATAGTTTAATCAACATACAACCTGACACTGACCTGCAAATTGCAAAAAACGTAAAAAAAAAATTAATTTCGCGGGCTACCCTGGAGCATCCACCTTAAAGAAAGATAACTAGTAAATAATATGGCACTCAGTAATAGTGTAGTGAAACATTATTTTTAATCGGCTAAGTAGTTTCGGAGTTTACGGCCTACACATCCAAACTTAAAAACTTTACCTCTTTATAATAATAGTGTAGATAGCTTTTGCACCAGGGTTTTGGGAAGTAAAATGATTCAAAGTTATTGTAAAAATTTAAGTTATTACCTAAGTATACAACTGAAAAACCCGACTACTGAAAAATCACGCTCTAATTAAAATAGCGGTTTGTAAAATCGACTCCTATTGTTGAAGACGGTTAAAATGTAGCCCATGTTACCCGGGCCATAATAACGAATCGATTAGCATTTGACACTTATTCATCAAAATCGGATGATCAGTTTTAGGTTTAGGCGCTACAGAGGAACATACGTAAATACAAACATACATACATGGACTGCTAAAATCATAACCCTTCATTTTGGCGTCGCCGTAGTCGGGTAAAAATTGCGACCCACCGGAGGTTCGGTTTCGGTTTTGCCACATAAAACTTTTATTTTGCAACAACGCCATCTACATATCTAATGCAAAATTAATAATCAGAGCCGCGCGCAGGAAAAAATACAAGTAATAGTACTAATAGTAGTAGCATCGCGCATCGTAGGCGTATCGAGTCGTAGGCAGACACCATAGTTCTCATACGACAACATAGATGTCGTCTATGCAGCCAGTGAAGCTAGCGCCGCCAAGTGGGCATTTATTTATTTATTTTTATTTTTTTTATATACAGAGTGCTGTTGGTGTTGGTCATGGGATAATCCAGTTGAGCCGTATTGCAACCTTATAGAGTTGAACTGCGAGTGGCCGTACTTAAAAAAAGTATTGGTCATAGTGGTAAACATTTTTGTTTTCACATGACTGCCAACATACTTCCACCAAATTATAGGCTACTAGCGGACGTCACGCGGTTTCACCCGCGTTGTTCCCGTTCCCGTGGGAGTACGGGGATAAAATATAGCCTAAACGTTACTCAGTAAAGACGTGGCATTCTAATGGTAAATGAATTTTTGAAATCGGCGGAGCAGTTGTTGAGTTTTATTCATTACAAACATACACACACACACACAAATACAAATCTTTCCTCTTTATAATATTACTAGCAGTTGCCCGCCGTATTACACTTGACCCGATACACCATACAAACTATACCCATGTTGGTTTTCAAAATTTTTCACCCCATTTTCCCCTCTTAGTGGTTAAATTCTGAAAAAACCTGAAACCCGTTTCTAATCATTTATCAATAGGAGCCCTCCTGTGAAGTTTCGAATAAAATAGTCGAACTAATCTTGTTTCCCCATACAAACTTTGGAGCCCCGTTTATCCCCCTTAAGGGGTGAATTTTGAAAAAATCATTCTTAGTGCACCCCTAGACTACATAAGGAACCTACCTGTAGCCCCAGCGGTTTAGGCTGTGCATTGTTTTTTAGACTTTGTCACCCCTGTGCTTGTGCTCTTAGGGGTTGAATTCTGTGAAAACCTGAAACCCGTTTCTACTCATTTATTAATAGGAGTACTCCTGTGAAGTTTCGAATAAAATAGACTAACTAATCTTGTTTCCCCATACAAACTTTGCAGCCCAGTTTAACCCCCTTAGAGGGTGAATTTTGAAAAATCCTTTCTCAGTGCACCCCTAGACCACATAAGGAACCTTCTTGCCAAGTTCGGAATCTGTAGACCCAGTGGTTTAGGCTGTGCATTAATTTTTAGACTTCGTCACCCCATTTCCCCCTCTTAGGGGTTGAATTCTAGGAGGGGTTTCCATCGGCGTCGAGTCGACGCTGAAGTACCTGGGACTTGTCCTCGACAGCCGGTGGAACTTCGTGGAGCATTTCCGACGTTTGGCCCCCAAACAGGAGCGGACAGGGGCTGCCTTCAGGCGGCTCCTGCCCAATCTGGGGGGGCCGAACGCCTCCTGCCGGAGGCTCTACGCGGGAGTCGTGCGGTCCATGGCCCTTTACGGGGCCCCGGTGTGGGCGCGTTCATTGAGGCGGCGCGCCGCCCACCACTTGAACGTGCCCCAGAAGGTGGTAGCCGTAAGGCTGGTCCGGGGGTACCGCACGATCTCCCGCGAGGCGGCGAACCTCCTTGCCGGATTGCCGCCATGGGATCTGGAGGCAATAGTCCTCGCGCGCCTACACGAGTGGCGCGCGGAGGCGCTACGCCGGGGGGAAACTCCGCTGCCGCGGCAAATTGTCGCTCAGCGGACGGACTTCCGGCGGGATCTCATGGCGACATGGAGAGAGCGACTATCGCAACCCCGTGCAGGGCACGCCACAATAGTGGCGATAAGTCCCCTCTTTGAGGAGTGGCTGGAGAGACGCCACGGCGTCCTTACCCTCCGCCTGACGCAGGTTCTTACCGGACACGGATGCTTCGGTAAGTTCCTGCACCGAATCGGGCGGGAGGAAAAGCCCGGGTGCTATCACTGTGAGGATCGGCCGAAGGACACGGTGGAGCTCACTGTGGAGGTGTGCCCCGCTTGGGTGGAGCACCGCCGTGTCCTCGTAACGGCGATTGGCGGCGGCGACCTCTCGCTCCCGGCCTTGGTTCAATCCATGGTCCGAAGCGAGACGGAATGGGACGCCGTCACCTCCTTCTGCGAAGCAGTCATGCTAGCGAAGGAGGTGGCGGAACAGGACAGGGAGAGATCCTCACGTCCCGGCCGCCGCGGGAGACGCCCCGGGCGTCGGGGGCCACGTGGTGGCTTCCGGCCACTGTAGGCGCGGGCCTGTGGACGGGGAGCTATGGGCTAGCTCGCCGTCCGTACGTCTCATGACGATAGGCCGTGTCGACGGCGCGTTCGTGTTCCACGCGCGCCTCAAAGAGAGTCAGCTATAAGGAAGGGGTCCGCAAGGACCGAAGCCTGCCGGGGCTGCGGGACTATTCGAAAGAGATACCGTGGCCCCGGAACACAAAGGGCGAGGAAGGAACATGGATGGGTTTTAGTCAGTAAAAGTCTGACACTCCCTCCTGCTCCGCCCAGAGCGGGAGAAGTCATTTGATGATTTACCATCCTAAAAAAAAAAAAAAAAAAGGGGTTGAATTCTGAAAAAACCTGAAACCCGTTTCTACTCATTTATTAATAGGAGTACTCCTGTACACCCAGTTTCGAATAAAATAGACTAACTAATCTTGTTTCCCCATACAAACTTAGGAGCCCCGTTTAACCCCCTTAGGGGTTGAATTTTGAAAAATCCTTTCTTAGTGCACCCCTAGACCACATAAGACACCTACTTGCCAAATTTGGAATCTGTAGACCCAGCGGTTTGGGCTTGGCGTTGATAGATGAGTCAGTCAGTTTCTTCTTTTATATATTTAGATCGTTTATTTATTCTATAACATATTTTAAAATTTTTAAATATTCCTAATATAAAAACAATTTAAATAAAAACATTTAAAAATATAAAAATAGTAGCCCACCAGCGCTGGGAACAGGGTCCGAGCTGCCGGTGGTCAGGGCTCTTGAGAGAGGAACCTCCTAACAATACGTGCCGTGTCCAGAAGTACTGCTTTCTGAATCAAGACCTTGATCCAGCTGCCAAGCGAGAGCCTCCTAAGATGTTGGTCGAGGCTCTTGGCTATTAAGCCATTGGCCGACACGACTATCGGCACAATGACTGCTGTACTCACGTCCCACATGTCAACAACCTCGCGAGCCAGATCTAGATATTTAAATTATTTATCTTTTTCTGCTTTGACGAGGTTCTCGTCATGCGGGGCCGTTATATCAACAATCATTGTGCGACGCTCCAATCGATCTATCACCACAATGTCAGGCCTATTGGCAACAACAGTCCTGTCAGTGGTGATAGGTCGATCCCAATACAACGTGATATTACCATTATCGAGAACTGGGTCGGGCGCATACTTATAGTATGGCACTTCTAATACCACAAGGTTGTACTTCAAAGCAAGTTGCTGGTGGATAATCCTGGCAACAAGGTTGTGTCTTTGCAAGGACTCTCCGTTAGCCAGACTAGAACACCCAGAAATAATGTGTCGCATCGATTCTCCCGGACGGTGGCATGCCCGACATATGTCAACCGTGCCATCTTTCACAATGTATTTCCGGTAGTTATTCGTCATCATAACTTCGTCCATTATTGAACAGACAAAACCTTCGGTTTCCCCGAAGAGGTCACCAAAGCGCAGCCAGGATACGGACGCTAAGAAGTCTACATCCGGGCCATGTAGGGCCCGGTAAAAGCGTCCGTGAAGCTCCTTGCCCTGCCATTCCTCCTTGCGGTCATTAGTGTCTAATACTTTAGGCTTGCGCCAGTTCTCGTTAGCCAGGGAGAGTGGGGTGAGGCCCTTGTCCACTGAGACCACATCTCGCTGCATCTCCCCGTCGGCTTCTAGGAAGTATTCCCTGAGACTGCATACCTCACGGTTGTGTGGGGTCTTAGCATTTAAGAAGCCACGACCCCCGCACTTCCGCGGGATATACAGTCTCATCACCGACGACCGTGGGTGATGCATTCGATTTGCAGTCAACAGTGTGCGTACCCTCCTATCCAGGGCATCAAGTTCCGTCTGAGTCCATTTGAGTATGCCGAAGGAATACATCAAAACCGGCATGACCCAACCGTTGAAGGCGCGCACCTTGTTTCCGCCTGACAAAAGACTGCCTAGCACCTTATTCAGGCGGCCAAAAAAGCGCTCCCTCAACGATTGCTTCATGTCAGTCACGTTAATGCCTAACGCTTCCGACATACCCAAATAGGTACTTGTAGGTTTCTGTTGAGGAGAGGGATCTAAGGTGTATGGAATCCGAGAGTTGAGTTCCCACGGATTCCATAATCTCTCCTCGCTTTACATGCATGACTGCACATTTGTCCACACCAAATTCCATCCTGATGGCACTACTGAAAGTTTCTGTTACCTTCAGTAGCTTCATCAGTTGCAAATTGTTGGGGGCAAAGAGTTTCAGATCATCCATGTAAAGAAGGTGAGATATGACCTGACCATCTTTCCTCAACAGATAGCCTAGACCTGAACGCTCCAGCAGTGTGCTGAGAGGGTTCAAGACTAGACAAAACCAGAATGGACTCAGACTATCACCCTGGAAAATACCACGCTCGATCCTTATCGGTTCGCTGTTCCCTTGGATCTGTCGACATCCTGGATAGCGAAGAACCGTTCTACAGTGCCCCATACATGACATCAGGAAGGTACGTAGAGTTGCATCTACTTTGTACAACTCCAGCACCCTCATGAGCCATGTATGAGGCACGGAATCATAGGCCTTCTTATAATCTATCCAACATGTAGACAGATTCTTTCGGGAGCGGCGAACCTGTTGGCTAATGGCCATATCAATGAGGAGCAGCTCCTTAGTGCCGCGGGACCCGTTCCTACATCCATTCTGAGAGGCAGACATGATAGAATTACTTTCAATATGTTGGTTGATTTTAGCTCTCAAAAGGGATGTAAGAACTTTATAGACCGTAGGTAAACAAGTGATTGGTCTATAATTTTTGGGCTCCGCAGTACTACCTGATTTATGGAGCAGGTGGCTAATTCCTGTCGTCAAGAACTGGGGCAGCGATCCTGACTCTAAGGCTGATTGAAACTGGGACGCCAAGCGAGCGTGTGATCTTTGGAACCACTTGATCCAGAAGTTGTGCAGTCCGTCCGGCCCTGGAGATTTCCAGTTAGGCAACGGACGGACCGCACGAGCTACGTCTTGGGGGCTGATGATGATTGCCTCCATTTCTGGTATAGGATCACACGCTTGTTCAACCTCCCGGGTCCAATCGCCCTCAGTGTGACTGAATGAACACATAGCGTTATCATCCGGCAGACGCGTGTCAGTCACACCTTGGTCTAGTCGCTCCCAAGCCCTATATACCCACCTTTCATCGCTTTGGATTGTGCGATTCTGAGTGTACCGGTCCACTCGCCGCTTGTACCGACGAATACGGCTTGCCCATGCACAGATCTTCTGCTTCAGGAAGTCGATACGCTCTGTGACGTTGGCCAAGTAATCTCGAAAACTAACATCAGTTCCCGAGAACGCCCGCCTCACAAAACGCATCACTCTAGGGCGAGTATTGCCCTCCCTGAAGCAGATTAACTTGCCGATGAGTGCCCTAGCCTCACCGATACGCCGCTCAATCCTGCACTGCCAAGCTGGAGCAGCTAATTTTGGTCGTGTAGCTCTGTCGTTGTTGGGAAATTTGACGCGAGCTACACGACATGCCGCCACAGCTCCACTGTACAATATTGAGTGAGTATCGGCGAGGTCTTTGCTGCTGTCAAAGCAATTTGACAGCTGCGAATCTAGAGCACACATCAGCGCCTTGTTTTTATTGTGCATAGGCAAACGAGGCAAACGTGGTCTAAATTCAGGCGGTGCGGAACGATACTCCCGGAACGCACTCTCCAAAGCGCTCCTCAATTGTGCGTTGCATTGGGTACTCACGGATATAACTTCGTCACCAATCTCTTCACCATCGTAGTTGGATCGCGGTGGCGCACTGGGAATATTTTGTAGCTGCACTGCGATCATTGGCGAGGCAGGCGTAACTAGGTTACTCCGTGATTCGGAGCGTAGTCGATCAAGTACGGTGTCATTCAACATATGGTTACGCTGGATGACCCGCACCTGATCCGACAGTCGTTGTGCCTCTACGCTGACAAAGCCGGTTCTAGTACCTGAAACAGAGAGAGCATCCGACCACGGTACGCAGTCAAGTTGCTTCCCCCCTCAGTAGCCCCATAATATGCGCGCATCACATTTTCATTAATGGACTGAGTCCATCGCATGCGCGACACATTTCCACCGGCAGCGGGGACCCTGCTCGGGGCCTGTTGGCCTCGAGGTCCCAAGCCCGCTGGTAGCCGTCCTCTTCCTCGTTGTCGTCCTCTTGGTGGTCGTGGTGGTGGTGGTGTCGACGGCGGGGAGAAAAACTCGTCGCTCGAGCTCGACGCAACTGCAGCGACCGGGGACACGGTGCTCACGGGTGTGGCGCATACCGGCGGCTGCGAGGCGGAGCTGGGCGACGAGCCCGGAGATGGTGGGTGTGCCTCTTTTTGTAGTTTGGCCCGGTGCCTTGTCAACATAGGTGACATTTCGATTATTTTGAAGTGGTTTTAACAAGTTCCTTATGGTCCATTTTTATGAAATTCCAGTTGTCCAGTATATTTGAGGTTTTTTTTTTTCTTTATCATTGTATAATGTTATTTTCCTGGTTTGAATTGTTATAGAGTAAATTAAAATTCGGAACGGGAAAAATTTATGTCTTGTCAGTTTGACACTCGGGCCACAGATATTTAGATTATTATTATAGTGTAAATGTAGATAATTACCACTTACCCCAGCAAAGCTGGGAAGAGTTGATTGTTTACAATAAGTAGTCTGACTACCAAATTTATACCACATCACATTTTACAAACGGTACTGATATCTGACTGAAAGGCCGACTCCGCCAAGTGGATGAGCCATCTTTGACACCCATGATCCTCGCTCACGAAACTATACGTACTCGTACTCGTAACTGAGTAAGTAGTTCGGTATGATGCTAATTAAAGCCACCTAGAATCTATGCCGATCCTACCTGCTGCTGTCCCTCAACGATTGCGTCAATTCGTCTCAGACAATCGGTCATTCAGGTTCTCTGGGCAGTTGGAACACCAAGATTAATCTATTACTTATCACAATGTTTATCGCTGATCACAGTCAGTCACAAAAACATTTGAAGAATCTTTTTTTACCCCAATAGTGCGACCGGAGAGGTCGCATGTAGCTAGGCCTACCATGTACCTACCAAGCCAGCTGACGTGTCTACTGCCGGTGTCCAGGTGTAACTAAAGATAGCGTCAATTCCACCAAGACATGTCAGGTCATGAGGTAAAGCCAAGTTTCCTGCAGCGCTATGATATCTGCTGATCCCCATAATATCCTAACATTCCTCGCGCTATATATGGATCGTTTGACTGATTTACAGTTAAGACCAACCATGACACATTTTTTGATTTGCATTGTAGGTACTCATGTTGTAGTAGGTATCGTTACCGCCAATCCTTTTCTTCGCAATGTTATGTCGCAATGAAATTCCATTTATGGATAGGAAACCCCGGGTTTAGTTTCTTAGGCATTCAGTAAAAAGCTGTTATTTTTGGAATTACAAACAGACCCTTTAATTTTATTTATTTGTAAAGATGAACGATGACAGTTTATTTACCACTATATTGCAACTGATTCATATAACGACATGCGACGCTATAGTACATAGCATAATGTCTCCGCAAACAGAACACGCGCGTTCGCGACCTGACCGAGAGTGACACATTAATATGTGAAGCCCTCAAGAACTCATGATGGTCCAGTTGTTAAACTGGACCATCATGAGTTCATGATACTTTTTCCATTTTTATAGGTACTTTCGAATAATGAGCCTTCGCGCGGCCGATTATTCGAGCTTATAGTTATTCGAGATTTTGATGCATCGAGGTAGTGAACTGTCGAGCTCATAATTTATCGATTTCAAGTACTATCGAGTTAACGTTTTCGAGCAAGTGTTATTTGATCTAACGTCATTCGATTTCGAGTAGGGAACCCCTTTCCAAGATAATCTTACACATAGTTTTCTGAAATTGTCAATCTGCCATAAAGCAAGGCGTGGAGATAAATCCTGTATGAGAAAAGGCCTTTGGCCCGCACTGGGACAGTAACAGGCTGGTATTGTAATTGAACTTCGTCATAATAAGTACCCTATGTTTAAAGTGTCATGCTGTGACGTTTGTGAAATAATTTGTGTCACTCAAAATTGTTGTTTTGGTTTGGTTTACCATTTTAATTTATTTGTAGGTAAATCAAATCAGATCGGTTTTTTGTTTCTTTTGGCCAATGCTTGAATCACGTTAGATTCTCCTTGAGTGATAAATTGTTTTTGGTTTTAATAAAGATCTAAATCAATGCATACTCCAACATAAAATTCTTTTCGGAATGCTGCAGGTTGCTAAATAAAGGATCTCCCAGGACATTTTGTTTCAAGTTGCGATTTGTGGCCGATGCTAAAACCATAATAATGCTGTCAACTTGTGTTGTTGTTGACCACCGACGGAGTTAGTACCTACCTTCCTATCGTACACAGATATCGCCAGTTATGTTTGAGTCCCAATAATAGGAGGCAAGCCTATAATTTTTTTTATAAATATTTCTAGTTTTCTCCTTTTACTTTTGGTAACGTCCAAACATCTATCACTGAACACATAACATACACCCCATACACATTAGCCTATTTAGATTTTAGTTTGACTTACTTTACATTCAAAAACTAGGTAGGTACTGGAGGGCGAAAATTGTTTACCTGAGTATTAATACTGAACAGAATAGCATGTTAACAGATGACTTCATAGTGCCAGAAAACAATGCTCCACGGCGTTTAACTGATAATCCAATTGACAAGTACTACGACCTCCCACTGCCCGCCGACAAGATTCTGGCAACGTATATTTGGGTCGATGACAGTGGCGAGCGTTTACGTTTCACAGAAAAAACTTTGGACTACATTACTACGCTTAAAAAAGGTAACTTTATTTTATATTCCTAGTGACTGCAACTATAGTTAAGTAGGTATGAGTTATTTTACACACCGAGCGAAAGCGAAACACCGAGGTACATGGATCATATAATTCATATAGCACCTCCATTCAAACTGGAAATTGCTGCGTGGGCTTGTTCAGTGATAGATATACAAGGTGTAAACAACTTCATCACGAAGCCGTCAACCAAGCATTCTGTAGGTAAGTACATCAAAATAAGTAACTCTACGCAAAAATTATTGCTAAGAAACGATTTTTTTTTTGGGTGAAAATTCATGTTTTTTGGTAAAACTCTAGATAGATAGATAGATAGATAGATTCATTTATTTCTGAGTATACGGTACATTGAGATCTTAATATTATACAGTTTCACATACACTACCGTTGCCGGTGTAGAAATATTAAAATTAATTTACAAAGCTCTTTATGTCGTAACAATGCAAAGTCCCCATTAATAAAATTATAAATTTGTTGATACTAAATTGGGATTTTTTATACAATGTCAAGTTTTATAAACAGAATTTTTATTTATGAAGGAAATGTTAAAATTTACTAGATATACAATGTCAAATGATTTAAAATAAAACAATACGATTCAATAGGTGTTCAAAATAATGTCAAAATTTATAATTTAAAAATTCATTAATCGAATAGAAACAGTTGTCTAAAAGCCAGGCAAATATTGCTTTCCTGAATTTATTAGTGGGCAGCACTCTAATGCGTGGGGGTAAATTATTAAATATTTTAATCGCCATGCAATTGGAATTCCTGCTATACAAATGTAGTCTCTGGCTAGGTGCAAGTAATTTATTTGGGCTTCTGCTTTTCACTCTTTTTGAAATGTGTTCATATAATGGAAACATGTGTGAATACCTTTTTACAAACATACAAATCTCAAAGATATATAGACATGGAAGTGGAAGAATTTTTAGCGCTTTAAATAATGGCTTGCAATGGTCTAAATATTCTGCACCATACACAGCTCTGACACATTTTTTTTGTGCAATGAATGCTCTATTCACATCTACTGAATTTCCCCATATCACGAGGCCATAACGCAGTACTGATGCAACATATCCATGATAAGCATTGAGGGCTATTTCTTTGCTGGCTATTCGTCTCAGTTTTCGAAGAGCAAACACAAATTTGTCGAGTCGGGTGCAGACTTTTTCTACATGTTCTTTCCAATTTAATTTTTCGTCAATAACTATTCCCAAAAATAATGTTGAAGGTACGGGTTCCAAAATTGAATTATTGTAGCGTATTTGAGGTGGTTTTACTAAAGAATTATATGTTTGAAATTGTACTAACTTTGTCTTTTGAATGTTTACACGTAAATTATTAGATTCTAGCCATTTCATTGCTTTTAGTATCTCATTGTTAGTGTCGGTTTCTAGGTCATTTCTGTTTGAACACTTTATTGTGAGAGTAGTGTCATCCGCAAATAAAGTACAATTATGTTTTAGGCTCTTACAAAGGTCATTTATGTATATTATAAATAATGGAGGCCCTAATACGCTTCCCTGAGGAACACCACAACTATTTATTTTTAGCTCGGAACTGTATGTTTTTTTTGTGTTGTTGTCAATTTTTGATATTACTGTCCTTTGCTGGCGATTCGATAAATAACTTTTAAGCCAGTCATGTGCCTTTCCTCTTATGCCGTATTTCTCCATTTTGTTAAGTAATCGATCGTGCGGGACAAAATCAAATGCTTTGCTCATATCTAAAAATACTGATAATACAGACATTTTGTTATTGAGGGCTTCAGATATCAGTTTGACCAAAGTAAAACAAGCAAGTGACGTTGAACTATTCTTCCTAAAACCAAATTGATTCTCAGTAAGTATACTGTTTTTATTTAAAAAGTTGATTATTTTCCCGTACATTGCCTTTTCAAAAATCTTTGATAAGATAGGGATTAATGCAACGGGTCTATAATTGGACATATCCGTGCGGTTACCTTTTTTGTATAGCGGTTTGACTATAGATTGTTTTAATCTAGTAGGAAATGTTCCTGTCTCAAATGAAAGATTAATTATAAAACTTAAAGGTACCACTATGCTTTTACTGCTTAGTTTTATTATTTTTGTGGTTATTTCATCATATCCAGCTGCATTGGTATCATTTAAAGTGATGATTACTTTTCCAATGTCTTGTTCATTTACAGGAGTCAAAAAGATACTGTTAGTGTTAGTGGTAATGTCAATGTTACTTACATTATTACTATTCTTAAATTTATTGGTAATTTCTATAAAAAAGTTATTAAATTGACTACATATGTCATTCGGATCATTAATTATATTATCATTTATTATTAATTCTTTGATGTCATTTTTATAATTATCATCATTAATTAAATTATTTTTTATAATAGACCATGTCGCTTTGCATTTGTTTTTAGAATTATTTAAATGTTTTTTATTATTTATTAATTGTGAATGTGATATACATGTTTTCAAAATTTTAGAATAGGTGCGGTATTTTTTTTTATGATATTTTTTGCTTAGGGCATCGTGTTGGTAACTATAATATAAAGTTCTCTTTTTTATGCACGATATTTTTATACCTTTACTAATCCATTTATTTTTTATTGGTTTATTATATTTCTTAATTGTTATTTCAGGGAAACATAGTTTGTAAAAGAGAATATATATGTCATGAAATCTGTTAAATGCCTTGTTGCAATCTGTTTCTTCATATATTTCATTAAAACTTAAAGCTGATATACAATCAAGAATTTTTTTAATATTATCTTTATTGTAATCTCTTTTGACTTCATAATAGAAGTTTGGAATCTTCGGTTTATTATTATCTATCGGAAGAAAGAACGTTAATGACTGCCCAGTATCATGATCTGAGAGGGCTAGGTTATGTATACTGCTTTTTGTGTCTAGGGTTGAGATATTACTGGCTATTTGATCTATGCAGCTTTTTTTCCTGGTGGGCATTTTTATATGTGCCAATAAGTTGAAATTATTTAAAATAGATATTAATTCTCTTGTCTGTGTAGTGTCTTTTAGTATATCAATATTCCAGTCTCCGCATATAATGATCCGATTTCTACTTTTATGAGTTAATTTGTGTAACAAAATTTTTATTTTTTTGAAAAATATACCTACATCTGAGTCCGGGATTCTATAAACACATAGTAATATTAAGTTATGACTCGGAACTTCTATGCCGCAGCATTCGAAAGAATAATCGCAAGACAACTCATTTGTTATTTGTAAAGCGTTATAAACTAAACCCTCTTTCACCAATATGCACGTGCCACCCCGTTTTTTATTGGATCTTGAATAATTCGCAGCCAAATTATAGTTTGTCAGTCTAAGATTACATTCATGACCGGATTGTATAAAGGTTTCGCTAAGACATATAAAGTCTATAACACCCATCTCTTTCGTCAACTCAGATATTGTTACTTCAAAGCAATCTAATTTATTGAGTATTCCAGCTATATTTTGATGTAACAATGTAAGTTTTTGTTTATCATTCCTGGTATTGTTGTTAAAGGGTGGGACGAAAAAACTTATTTTGCACATGAGCTTTACTCGTCAGTGATATTGGTGAATTTTCGTGGTTATAATCCAATGGGTAATTTTTAATGTCAACAAGTATGCGACTAAAAATACTTCCAAATATACATTTTATACCTAGTTTATTAAGTCTGCCCGTTTTATATGAGAACATTTCCAAGGAGAGTTCACGATTTGTATCAAAGAAATATGCATAATTATAGTTTTGTATGTCCATGTAAAGCAGGCTATTAAACAATTCTACTCGATAATTATGAATAAGGGCTCCTGTTATGTATGCCGGAGAACATACAATCACATTTGTTTGCTTTGTTTGTTCCAAGGATTCTCTAATTAGTCTTACAAGCTCGATGGAGTCCTCATTATCATTGAAGTCCTTTTCTCCAATCATTACTATACAATAGTCGTCCATGTTAAAATCTTGAACCTTGTTCGTAATATTTGTGAGTATATCCTTCATTTTACCATTAGGTGACACATAATGGCAATACTCAAACTGCCCGCAGAAAGTCTCTTCTATAATTTCTACCGGGCGATAGTTGTTGCAGTTACTAAGAACACATAGTTTCCTTTTGCTTTGTTTTTCTTTAATTACGTTATTTCCTTGCTGGTTCTCCCTTTGTATGATTTTTGCTTCTTTTGTAATTGAAGTTGGTCCCTCAGGTAAATTCTTCAAGTTACAGTTGAGCTCTTGAGGTGACCCATTCTCTCTCGTACTGAGTGCAGCGTTATCTGTTATGATTTCTTTACACCTGTTTGTTTCTATATCTATGAGACTCTTATCAAGGTTCTTTCTGGTAATATTTAAATTTTGTATCATACCTTTATTTTTCTTTAAAGTTGAGTGTTTTTTTGTAGTACTAGGTTGGCCGCTACATAGGTTTTTTAGTTTAGCTATGATACTTTGTTGTTCAGCTGTTTGTTTCTTCAAGGTGGCGTTTTCCATGACTAAGTTGCCAATTTCATCATGAGCTGTATTTAATTGTATTCTCAACTCTTCAATATCTCCATTTAGTCGTTCACACTCTTCGCAACATAAGGTGGTAGTTTGTGGTAAACTTTTTGAAAGATATTCAGAATTAGCGGAGTCAAAAGAGGAAGCCGGAGAGTTAATTACTGTTTTATTTCTTCGCATGGTTATATTTTGAAAATCCATCTTTGTTTGAGATTATTGCCCGTTTCTATTGTAGTTTTGAAGCGTGGCGTAAGCTAACTCTGCTATAAACGCAAAGCGTAAGCTCAAGATGTTGAAACAATCGCCCAGTGTACGTGTAAGCATTAAGCATGTGTGCGTAGAAGCGGCCGAACTGCGGGTTGCCCTAGGTCAGGGACGCAAGTCATTGCAATTTTTTCTAAAAGTTTTTGACTAATTACTCACGGTATCGATGGAGTCCAAATGTATTATATATATCACTCTTTAGTCCGTTTCACAAGCTTTACAATGACACACAGCAATAATGAATTGAGCAACTTTTAACCACTTTTTTTACAATTTTTACGGAGACAAAACAAATACGGTGTTAACTCTTTGAATCTCAACGGTGATTTTGTCTATCTAACGCACTCAAAACATTGTGCTGATGGATGGATTGAATAATACGGGGGTCGTGGAGGTGTCTATAGTAAATGTATACAAAAAAAAAAACTAGTGAAAAAGTTGGAACTTTGACCCCCAATATCTCCGTAACTAGAAGGTTCCCAGGTATGATGTGGAACAAAAAAATGATCGCAATGACGGGGAGAACAAGTGCCTTTCGGCTTCATTAAGAGGTTTTTTACACCCTTTATGTAGTAACTAAGAAAGTACCTATCAGATAAATTATTAGACCCTAAAAAAGGTAGCTTAGTCAGACTGGATGCAAAAACGGAGGACAGTGTTGCTGCTCACGTCGGAAGAGGTCTATGCGCTTGCGCAGCTGTATGCTGCGATGACCAGAGTTGATAGATGATGTAGGCTGGCGATTGGTGTAAGGTTTAAGGTAGAGAGTGCCTACGTGATGAAGAAGTGTGCTGTTTCCGACTTCCACAGTTAGTGGGTCAAGAAAATGAACCCCATAAATTTTTGACATTCACATATTTATCTACCTTAGGTAGCGGCAATAGCATCTATAGAAAATCTGAAATTAGGCTTATTACAAAGTTAAAGGCTCAGTCCAAAAAAAAAATACAGTTTGTCGACAATAAAGGTATTAGAAAATGTATCAAGCGAATAAATATCTTAATATCCTTGTCTTGAAAACTGGCTCATTACTTTTGGTAAACATCTTTAATTTCCCGAACCTGATTGCAATAAGTAATATCCTCAAAAATCTCCAAAATTTTGCTCTAAAAATAAGAAAATACTCGTAACAGGAACGTCTGCAACATTTCCTCGTGAACGCCTAGTGGTCGAGGTCGAAGAAGAACGTCGGAATACTGTTATACTTTTTTCGGAGTTCTCACTCGCCCAATCATGCTTTCGCGCTCATGAAGTTATAACCAAAGAAAAGATGGATGGACTGTATAAAGAATGACATAATATCATTCTTTATAAAAGAAAGAAAGGAGGTGTCTGATGAAAAGACGAGTACCTAATATAATAGAGAAGTATGGAAGAAGAAGACTTGCTGCGCCGACCCCAAATGAATTGTGATAAGAGCAAGAGTATGATGAAGTTATGTCATGCAGGCTGCTCTACTTAATGATCTTGACTGATTGCAAAGAAATAAAGGATTACGTTTTCATCACTGACTTTTATTTTTTGTACACAATATGCGCGATGTGCGTATGAAGCATGACTGAAAGCTGACCCCTACCTGCTTACTTTGAAAAAGGTAAGGCTAAGCTAGATGATGATGATTTTATAATGATCATTGATATTTTGCAGATAAGTTAACACTCATGATGGAGTATTTAGATAAAAAGTTACTGGACGAGATGGATTCGAGAATGAAACGTACTCAATCTGAAAAATATTTGCCGCCATACGACTATTATCCTAGAAATCTAGAAAATCTCTACACAACGGATTGCAGACTACGAACTAATAGGAATACGAACGCTTTTGATGAAAACATAAAAGGTTTCAAAGTATTGTTCTCGTTTAATACCTACCTTTTAACCTATGTAAAACCAACAACGAAAGTCCATCTAAAGCCATAATAACAGGCTATACTGACTATTTGTAAAAAATAATCAACTGTCTCATACATTTGGGTCGAGTAGGTATTAGAATTTGTATGGGGCCGTTGATTACTTATTTTTCAATACACTTTCTCGGAAACTGGTTTTTATCGCACTACAATTAGGTTCAACATGCAATGTATTTCACACACGTGCGTTTTTTTCATTTACCAACACGAGTGCGGGAATTTAATTTGCCTCGCCTCGCCTACGGCTCAGGTGTTTATTCCGCCTCGAATGCAATAACAAAACTCCACTTGTATCAAAATGTACTATTATCGCGATTTTACGATGGTGGTCCCATGGAGAAAGTTGTTCAGTTTGATGGTCAGTAGCACACCCTTCCATATGACTATACCCTTTCTGTTACACGTTGTATACTTAGGTACCTATTGCGCTCTCACCGAGCTACCTTAATAAGAGTATAAAGAAAGAAGGCAATTTTGTAAGTTTGTATTGTATGTATGCGGAAAGTAATTTCCGCACTCATGGCACTTTTTTTAAATATTCTTTCACCATTTGAAAGGTACATTATTCCGTAAAATCGTGGGCTATATCATGTACACAGGGTGACTGGATCTGGACTCGCCATAAAGGATGTATGCTCATGCAGGATAATGCCCGACTACTTGTGCCGCATCAGGTTGCCAGTATCTACACGAGGTCGAAATTCCTGTTATGGAGTGGCTAGCAAGGAGCCCTGATCTTAATCCCATAGAACACTTATGAGATGAGCTTAAAAGAAGGATCAGGGCTAGGACTCATACTTGCAGGAACTCAAAGAGGCTATCCAAGAGGTGTGGAACGCTATCCCTCAGGAATTCGTCGTACAATTTATAAGTTCGACGAAAAACCGTATGGAAGCTACAATTAGGGTAAGGTGTGGCAAATGTGGCAACACGAGCTATTGAAACAAGTTTATTATTTTTTTTTTGCATTAAATCCTTAACTTTTTTAAATCGGCGATTAAAAATGTGTGCTTTTGAAACCGTTTTTTGTGTTAGGCCTGTTAAATTAGAAAAAAAGTTTAAGCTACAATTTCCTGGTTATTGATATCTTACCTTATCATCTACCACACGGTATTAAAAGTTATTTTTTAGTCCTGACAAGGAACCCTTATAGTTTCGCCATGTCCATCTGTCTGTCTCTCCGAGGTTTTGCTAAGAGACCGTTAGTACTAGAAAGCTGTAATTTTGTAGAGGTGTGTATATCAATAACGCCGACAAAGTGGTAATATAAAATTTTGGAAAATATTTTTTTTTTGGTAGCTCCCCTACATGTGAAGATTGTGAAGTGGGGATGATTTTTTTTTTCGTCGTCTTCCCCATCGTGTGGGGTATTGTTGAATGGGACTTTTAAAGTGATTTAGGGGTTGCTAATACTACTTTTTCGATTTAATGCTCCATTTACGAAATATTAAACATTAAAGTGCAAATTTTTGTTCCAGTAGGGCGCCCTCTCCCCCCCTCTCTAAAAGCTAAACTGCCGGCTTGATAAATCTGGAAAAATTTATGATGATAGTGCATTTCATGAACTTTAAAGGAAAACTATAGCGGTTAAGATAACTTCATTAGTTTAGCAGTAATAGTCGTTGAACTAGGGTGTTGGATAATTTTGTACCAAATACGAAATCCTTACAATAAATCCTATAAAGTGACTATGATGAAGTGGTTGCTTGTTTATAACGGGTGAAGATTTGCATTGAAAAACAAAATCTAAAACATAACGGGCTACTATGGAACCCTACACTGCGCGTGGCCCGACACGCACTTGGCCGGTTTTTGAATTATCGTGTTCTAAATGGAAGAGCACGGGGTGGGTCGATTTTTTTGCACGCAATTCAATGATATTCTACGCAAGTGTATAAGTATAAAAAATCCAAATTAAAAACATCTGCACTGTTTCAAGCCCTTTTTTTTCGGAAGGTAAATTATCAATGACAGGGGTCATTGATGATTTACCTTCCGAAAAATCCGCTCTGGGCGTAGCCGGAGGGAGTGTCAGATTCTTACTGACTAAAACCCATCCATGTTCCTTCTTAGGGTTCTTACAGACGAGCGGCACGTTGCCAACGGCAGATAAACTGCCATCGACGCGCCGGGCGGCAGGCGCCGAAGCTTCGACGACTGCCGTCGACGGGTCGCGACGCTTGCAGTTGTGGCATGCCGCGTAAATGTGGGTCAACGGCTGCAGTCGACGCGCCGGCGGCAGCCGGAACTGTAAGCGTCGATGGCAGCCGTCTACGTGAGGTTCTCTCCCTTTCACGTTCCGCCACCTCCTTCGCTAGCATGACTGCTTCGCAGAAAGAGGTGACGGCTTCCCTTTCCCTCTCGCTCCAAACCGTGGATTGAATCAGGGCCAGACGCGAGAGACCCCTCGCGTCCGGCCGACGCCGATTTGCCACGAGGCCTAGGCAATTTTTGCATGCATACACAAGGTTGCAAAAAATAGAGCATGTGGACATTTTGACCTCAAATTACTAATATCTGAATTTATTCGAGGCAAGATGTAAAAATTTTCGAGCTCGCTTCGCTCGCTCTTGCAACCTACTTTCTCTGGGATGTTTACATTGTCTATTATAAGTCGACCAAGTAACTCCAATAGGTCGAAACAATTCTAACCTGTCCAAGGCAAGGCGTCATAGTACATTTTGATACAAGTGGAGAAAGTTTGTTATTGCGTCCGAGGCGGAATTAACTCCCGAGCCGTAGGCGAGGGTGTTTTTGAGCCGAGAACTGCAATAACAAATGTCCACGTGTATCAAACGACGTTTTTCAATACACTTTTGAAGAAATTAAATAAAAGAACGTAAAATATTTTTTCAATACACTTCCTCGAAAACTGGTTCATGATTAGGCTCAACATGCAATGTATTTCACACGTGTGCGATTTTTTTCCACGTGTGCAGGCTTGAAAATTGCCACAGATAACTATACCTATACTTAGTCCAAATTGGTTCAATGCCGAAGGTGAATGTTTTTTTTTAATTTAGGCAAAGCAATAATGCGTCTTTACGGCGTAAATATTTTTTGAATATTCAAATTGTGTTTGTAAATAGAATATCTTATTTAAACATGATTATTTAAACCTAATATTTACTTTTATATACAAATTAACATTTATTTTAGTTCTAAAATCAAATATATTAAAAAAAAAAACAAATTTTTTATATTAGGCTGTTTAGCGGCTTCATACCTTTGCTTCTCCTTCAACCTGGCAAAAGCAAAGCGCGGAAAAAAATTAAATTTAAATCATACTTAGTTACTTACTATAATCCATGACAAAAATATTTTTCGTTCTTTTATTTTATTTCTTCAAAAGTGTATTGAAAAACGTCGTTTGATACACGTGGACATTTGTTATTGCAGTTCTCGGCTCAAAAACACCCAACAATAACAAACTTTCTCCACTTGTATCAAAATGTACTATTGTCATGAATTATTAGGAAACTATGATTTTCTTTTCTTTTTTTCCGCGTTTTGCTTTCGCCAGGTTGAAGGAGAAGCAAAGGTATGAAGCCGTTATACAGCCTAATATAAAAAATTGTTTTTTTTTTGTATTTATGAATTTAGAACACAAATAAATATTAATTTGTTCAAAAAAGTAAATATTAATTTTAAATAATCATTTTATCTAAGATATTCTATTTATAAACACAATTTGAATATTCAAAAAACATCTACGCCGTACAGACGCATTATTACTTTGCCGAAATAAAAAAAAAACATTCAATTCCGACTATAGGCATTGAACCAATTTGGACTAAGGTTATCTGTGGCAATTTTCATTCCCGCACACGTGTTGGAAAATGAAAAAAATCGCACGCGTGTGAAATACATTGCATGTTGAACCTAATCATAGTGCGTTAAGAACCAGTTTTCGAGGAAGTGAATTGAAAAAATTTTTTCGAGGTCGCTTCGATCGTTCTTGCAGGCTACATCCTCTTGAATCTTGACTTTGTTTGCAAATCGACCAAGTATCTCTTGTATAAAGGGTCGAAACAATATTTCTAACCTGTCCAAGGTAGCCTTACTTCTTTTTGTTTTAAAAATTGTCTCCCTGAGTCTATTTTTTAGTTCCTAGACTTTTCTAATAACTTCTGCGCAACTCCTGGCTCAAAAGCTGGTGACGCCCTTGTTAGACAGCGTCGCTAGTCTTTTAGTTTCGAGTCTCTTCTTTATCAAAGTCGCAGCTCTTTAGATGGTTTCTTCGGTCAATTCAAAATTTACATTCGGTACCTAGTAGTTTTCCTTTCTCTTGATAGTGGAGGGCCGACCGTCTCTAAAATACCCGGGCCGGTTATGGGTCCCAGTCCGGGCCTGCCTATGTCTAATCATGACAATTTTTTTAGATCTCCCAATTTTGACTTTTGATGGCTCCGCGACTCAACAGGCGACTTTAGAGAATTCGGATCTGTTTTTGTGTCCGCGTGCCATATACAGGGACCCTTTCCGATTCGGCAACCATCTCCTGGTTATGTGTGACACATACGACCAGAACATGAAACCCACAGGCATGTATAAACGCAATCACCCACCTACCTATAATACCCACCAATAGAATTGTTGGTATACAATAAATATTTATTAGGTACTATTTGCTGCCAGTTAAGATCGCAGTAGCGGTCATTGATTCATCTAAATTTAATTTATTAAAGTTCTTAACTTTGAAATCCAAAAATAAGCCTGTTCACATCTTCAGGACTTTTCATAGGGAGATCCTTACAATAATTGCAGTACTTACCTACATGTTTCATTTATCACCTGCACAGCAACCAACCATCGTGTAAAGTGCGCAGAAGCTTACAAGAAGTGTAAGGAGGAAGAGCCGTGGTTCGGCATTGAGCAAGAGTTTTTTTTTCTGGCCGGCACTGATTTGAGGCCTGTGGGCTGGCCCAAAGGCGGCTACCCCATGAGATCAGATCAATACTACTGCAGTGTGGGTACCGATAAAATATGTGCCAGGGACATTGTTAGCGCACACACGAGGTAGGTCGTTACTTGAGGTTATTACCTTATCCGTCTATAACATCTTCGACACCTCTTCGTACTATATCATCCTTCACACAGTCCATCCATTGTTTCCTTAGTCTTTCTCTACTGATAAGAGAAAAAAGAAAGAGAGGATAGTTTTGAGTACCTATGAATGGGATGGGTTTATACCACGACATTTTCCTCATTCCTCCGCATCACATACCCATACCACGACAACCGATTACCACACAACTTTTCAGTCACCGGCGCCACTTTCAGACTTCCTCTTATTCACGTAACACCACACATCCCCCTTAGCATTCCCATCTCAGCCACATGCCTTTCATGCATCCCTTTTGTGGCCCAACATTCTGATGCATACAAGACAGCAGGTCTCACCATTGTTTTATAAATCTTCCCCTTAAGTTTAAGTGAAATGCGGAAGGCACAGATTGTTGCCTTGACCTGGCCTGCCGCTATTTCATCCATCCATCTCGTGTTAATTCTTTGCTTAACACTACGATCTTTTTCGCCATCGCTTTGCACGAGTGAACCGAGATAATTCGAACATTCGTATAAATTTTTGTCACTTTGCATTAATTCTAACTTGACTGGGCTATTAATAGGTACCTACTTATTTACTGACAACTCAAACAGACTGATCTTTCTATACCTACCTACTTCCCATTAATAAGACAAGCTGAACAGTACCAATAATACCCATATGAAACGATAACTACTTACAGGTGTTGTCTATTTGCTGGAATTCCACTTTATGGGACCAATGCCGAGGTTGGTCCGTGCCAATGGGAGTACCAAGTTGGTCCATCTCTTGGGGTGAATGCTGCTGACGACCTCTGGATCGCGCGTTATATCTGCGAATTGCTTGCCGAGCAGTACGGAGTCGTCGTTTGCTGTGATCCTAAACCGTTTCAGAGCTGGGATGGTTCTGGTGCTCACACCAATTTTTCTACCAAAAAGATGCGTGAGGAGAACGGTATTGAGTAAGTGTTGCAGTGTATTCGACTAAGTGTAAGTAATAAGTTTCTTCAATATGGATTAAGAATGAAATACAAAATTCTTTTTATTTATGAAAAATGCCTTGTATTGGCGCATACAAACATTGTGGTACACTTGTTTAAGTTTCTAATACATCACTTATTTTACAATTTACTGATTTATGTAGTATGTTTTTGGTGAAACGGAACGCACTGTCAAAACACACCGTCCTCGATAACGCCGGTATTGACGTCAAAGTTCACTGTGTCAAAAAAACACTTTTATTTGAAAAGTGCTAAAAGTTTCACTAAATTTTTATTAAAATATTGTTATTGCATTTTTTACTTGAAAGCACATACAATTGGTAAAATTATTTTATTAAGGCCAAAAAATTAGGAGTAAACAAGGCAGATTGTGGATAATGACGTCACATCATGGCCGCGACAACTTCGGACGTTTTAACTGTCGTAGAAAATTGCAGGAGTTTTTAATATAATTTTTGTGCGACAAGCAGTAGTTGAACTTAAATTTTAATACTTTTCTTGGGTTGATATAAGTACTGTATTTTATTGATATAAGTGAAGAAAAATTACGTGCATATTCCTATTAAGTTCAGTATACGGATAGGTATGCCATTTTACATTTTTTTTTTATCCACTCGATGCTTAAAACATGGATAGGTACTTAGCTACCCGTATTATTGAATGCCAATTTGCAACTCTCAAAGCAACAGTGAGAGGTGTAAGGTGTATGCGTTGCGCGGCGCCGCTCAGTTGTTTATGACTTTTCATTACTCATACTCTGAAAGTAGGTCTGAAGTTGCCTGAGGAGCGGGTTGAAAGTAATACTTTTCAGCCCTAGGGAGAATCGTTTTCAACTGACAACTGACACTGACAAATTGTTCATTTTTCTATTGAATCATGTTCCAACTTTCTATACAGCCACGATGTAAAATTGAAATAACATATAGTTAAGTATTAATTAAAGAATATGTATTTTTTTAAGTAACTTTATTATAATCAAGTTTCAACTATTTCTTTAAAATAACATAGATTTGGGCAAAATAATTACCATTTTTTCGATGATGAAAATTCAGAAATATAGGTTAAGGCTGAATAGCTTGCCGGCCACAGAAAAAAAAAACAAAATAGGCGGGAAAGCGGCAATCCGATCTTCATTTGTTTTTTCGAGATGAATATTTTTTTTTATTTTTACTTTCCTTGTATTCGTAATGAAAAGCACAGTGTTTACCTCGGGTTAAAGACTTATTTAGTCCCTCGAACACAGACAGACAGACGGACAACAAAGTGATCCTGCACCGCAACGCACCGTGTGCACAGGCTCTTACGCAAGGTAGGACGTCTTCAGGGTAGGTTGCTCAGATCAACAAAAAAACCTTTTTTCATTGATCTGAGCTAGGTTGAAATACTTACTATCTTCCAAGGAGACGCCCGCCGGCAGGATGACAAGGTGCAGAGAATCGAGAGAATTGCGAGCGACTGGCGAGGCCATCCTAGGGGGCCATCCTTTGTTTATTATCTCACTGTTAAGATTAGGTGTTACCAAACTATTCTAAGTACCTAAGTATTGCAGGGAAATCGAGAAATCAATTCGCAAATTGAAAATGGTTCACGGAAAGCACATTAAGGTATACGATCCTCATGGAGGAAAGGACAACCAGAGACGTTTGACTGGTAACCATGAAACAGAATATATTGAAAACTTCAGTGCTGGTAAGTGATGACTTACAGGTAAAGACGCCAGCACATCAAGCTACAACAATCTGTCAAATTTCTTTAATAGATTTTCAACTTTATCGCTGAAGCAATAAGTTCAAGGTTGATTGGGAAAATTACCTAGATACGTACATACGTCACGTACATACCTACGTCGACCTAGATACCTACCTACCTACTTTACGGCGCAATACGTTTTTTTTCATCCATTCTGGGGGTCTAAAATGGCCGCTTTAGCAGAATCTTAATATGAATCCCCCTGGTGTCAACCAACCGTCACGCAATCATTTACACGTCTTTCTTTCATATCATTCCTTATTCACTCCGTCATTTCCTTCGTCTTCCTCTCCATCCATCATCATCTGCCCAGCCTTTTCCAAACTACGTCGGGGTCAGCTTCCAGTCTAACCGCGGATGCTATTGTATATTAGTATTTTACATGGATCGACTGCCTGTCTGACCTCCACAACCCAGTTAAGTAGTATACCTACTGGGTACTAACTGATATATATTAATACAATACCCCTTGGTAAGACGAGTGGTTGTCAGACTTTTTGAACCACTGACTTGACCTGTATCGACTGTCAAAGATCTACAAATGACAGACGGAACCAACAGCTTAACGTGCTTTCCGAGGCACGGAGGAAACTCGGTTTGTAAGGGTGGTCACCCATCCACAGACCAACCTAGGCAAGCACGGCTTAACCTTAAGATCGACCCGCGTACGTTTCGGTACCTATACTTCACCATCCCCTTGGACAAGCAACACGACGTACCGGAAATCGAAACAGATTGATATGGGCGTTCCGGCAAGGATTGTAAGCATAGGACTGGAGAGAGAAATCATAAAACAAGTATTGTTTTGGTTCTACTTAATTTCAGGCCAACATTCTCCAGTCTTTGTCACCACCCCTCCAATCTTCTCTTGACCTCTAGGCCACCTCTGTACATCGCTCAGATCAACAGCACATACTTTCCAAGTATACCTTTGTCTTTCAGGGCCCACCCTACAACCTCACGATGTACCTGGTCGTATGCCTTTTCGAGGTCGATGAACACCACGTGCATGTTTTTGTGCGCACTTCTGTATTTCTCGCACAGCTGGCGAATTAGCTCTGTGGAATTTCGCTCTCTGAAGTCGTCTTTCAATAATGTTGTCTCAAACTTTCATACTATGTGTTATTAGCTTTATTCCCCTATAGTCTGTAGGTAATTATTGCACTCCACATCACCTTTGTCCTTAAAGATGAATATAAACTTCGGCGTACCGTCAGGTCCTAATGCTTTACCATTATTCATTCCATTTACTGCTATTATAACTTCATCCATACTAACCATTCTCACTAACCCCTCATTCACTGGTTTATGGTCCAGCACACCATTCCAGTTATTCTCCTCATTCACCAGTATTTTTGAGTTAAAAGTACCATAACCAGGAAGCTGTGCTGTGAGACCAAATCTTTTACTGATGGGACTTATGCAGTTTTTGATGTATTTTATCATGTTTCGTCGGACTAAAAAGTAACCTAATTGAGTTTTGTGATTGCCACTGCTGTACCTACCTACGTAAATATAAGTGTCCGTCGTTCTTCTGGAACCAAGTGTAGGCTACTACAAGGTCAAGTACGGTAGCGGATTGTAGCAGTCTCTCCCTTGTTACCCTACCCTCCAACTATCAACTCCTCATGCACCGGGATGTTCATCAAAACGGTGTCTAAATCCTCTCAAAATACATCCGCTAATTCTCTGGCCATAATTTATTAATACATTAAGAACTATTTATTAGGAATCGCATGCCGTTTCTGCAGTTTAAGGATACCGCGACAAATCTCCGAAAACAAGAAAGGATACGTAGAGGACCGCCGACCAGCCTCCAACTGTGACCCGTACCGGACGATAGACGCCCTGATGCGAACGTGTATACTCAATGAATAAGTGGCGACTCTGCCAAGGTCTCTAGTTACCACAGTAAGGCAGTGGCGGCGGTTCATCCGGCACAATATTTTTTTTGTATAAAATCATGTCAATAACCCCAATGTTCTAAAATTAAAGGTCGTTTGCCAGACACATCACAACTCTCTTTATTCATGAACGGGAACCACTTAGTTTCCACTCAACCTTAAGGGGACTACATGAGCTAAACGCGAGTTTTATAATGCAAAAAAGCATATGATTCACTGCAATAAACTAGAAAAATATATGATATTCTTCAGGATATAATTATGCTAGTACGATAGTGTTTTGAAAACATAATACAACTAATTTTACTCGATAAAAAAAATCACGAACTTATTTCTAAAAATTTCTTTTAACGAGTAAAAACCATACTCAAATACATACGATCATTCTGATTTTTTGGTAAATAACTCTACAAGCAAAATATTAGCATGATAATGTTTTATTTTTTTAGTCCAATCAATGGATTTTTTGTAAATCTCAAAAAAAACTCATTTCGCACTATTCGGCCCGCAGTGACTGACGTAACAAACCACTTTGTAGTGCAAGCTGATTAGAACTTTATTCTAACAGCTTTTCAAACGAAGTTTGAACCACCACAAATAGAGTTGCTAATATAGCTCCTGTAGTCGCCCTATGCGATACTTTTTTATTTGCAGGAAAATGTTAAAACCAATAAAATTCAACATAATTGGCAGACTTTACCTACATACAACATGGTTACTTACACACCTGTATACCTAAGAGACCCGTCCTTTTCTCTATTCTTGAATTCCACAAGCCACCAGTACGTTACAATTACAACCGTATACGTAAACTACGTTTATAGTGTTAAAACACAAATAATAAACACGCAACTACCTTTTTATTTATTTATTTGATAACATCAAAAATCTCTAAAACGACAAATCAATATAATAGGTTTCTAGGATGAATGCATGATCAACATGGTCCTGTCAAAACGATCCAATTCACAATCTCAATAATTGAGTTAGGCCAAAACAACCAAGTTGCAAAACGTATGCATGGTTTAAATAGAATTAAATCTAAATGTTGCGGTCAGTGTAATTTATTGGAAATTATTAATAATAAGTTATTATTAAACCTGTTTACTCTGTGTTGCCTAGCAGTGAACATTTTAGGCAGATTTTGCACGATCTAACTGATTATTAAGATTGTGTGTTGCAGAAATAGTAAACATAATGAACAACAAAACGGTAGTCACAATAAAATCGTATGACATAGAATTTAATCAGAGTCAAGTAAATATGTAGTAAGTAACCTAATAAAAACAGATCAACAAGGAACCCAAATCAGAAAAAAATACTAGGAGACAATCAAGTGTGAACATCACAAAGTTAATATTTAATAAGTTCGCCCTAACAACTCGGCTTCGGATCGGAATCGGTTCAACACAAGCCGTCCAGTATCCTTTCATAATCGCGACAAACCAGTGACTGGTGGTCAACCAGCAGTAGACTTGCGCCGGGAGGGCTTGCTGACGCCCACGCATGTTTCATACGGAGTATGGGAGTGATGGTGTCTTGCTCGCTCTCAACGAGCCGTCACCGCGTCGACTCTTTGAAGGTGGGGAGCGGGTAGGCTGCGGTTTCACGTTTTGTTCTTAGCAAATGTTTGCAATGTAAACACATCAAAGACTGCCGTTTTCAACCTTCGTCAACAAGGCAGTCTTTCGTTAGTGACAAGACATTTGATGTATGGCATTAGAGCGAGGTTTGTTTGCTCGCTTTACGTGCCCGCGTATGGTTGACAACTGCGTGACGACGATAAGGTGAGGCGATGCTGATCCAGAGCCGAATTGAGGTGTACAGCGATCTTAACACATTAAACACCTATTGGTCGGTTTAGATACAATACCGACTTGTACACATAAAGATTAACATGTAATACTATTTCTTTAAATATTAAAACACCGATGGTTGGGCCCGGACTACATTAATGCGGAGACGAGTTGTGCTGTAAACCACCAACAGAATTTCGTTCAAACAACATTTCTTGCCTTCGTTTAGCTCTGCTAAGCAACTCTCATCTCCATTTCGCACATCTCCGCCTTGGTGGAGTCTGGGCCTTAAACTGCTAAAGATTGATTGAAAAAACGTGTAAGATAAAATCTATTCATTAAAATTCTGATTTTGCTAACAAAGTGCTGTTTGCATATACAGGCCGACTAGTTTCGCAGTTTACATTTGTTTCATTTTACGTATACTGTTCCTGTATAGTATAGTTCATACCTTCAAACAGCATAGTGCAATGAGACCCTAATATGTCTCGTGATAATAATAATATATTAACAATTGAATATAAATCTATTATAAACTGGCCTTGCGAAAACTAAACACACACTGTCATGATTCGTCGAATCCAAAGTCAATATCAATACCCAAAAGACAATTAATGTCAGAGCTAAGCAGAACAGCCCCTCAAACAAGGCGAAGCTTTTAGAAGCCCGCAATCCTCGCCTCATCCCTTACTGAGAACTGTGTTTGCAGCAAAACCAAGCGAGCGTGTGTGTTCCTGATGCACTTGGCAATCAATCCATGAGATAGACACCGAGAACTATTGAATATATTGTAAAGTTACAGATTCTATTACAATTTCGATGAAGCTACATACACAGCTACATATACAGAACATTAACTCTGTATAGACTGTTTATTAAAACAATTAGCACACAAAAATGACGCAAAAAGTACACCGATACGGTCGGCGGTTACATAATACCAACAACATACTGCTCGCAACGTGAATCACTCGTCTCGCCAATTTTATGGTGAGCTCAATCTGTTCAGCTGATCTTCCTCGTACATCCTCTCTCCTAACATTTGAATTTATATACATTTTCAATCAACGGATTTCATAGCGATTCGAGTTCCACTTTTAACGTTATTGTTGTTTTTTTTTTTTTTTTTTATTGGTGAGATACATTTGTTTTTTTTTGCTCCAGCTTCTGGTTTATTTTTATTATTAATGTCTTAATTCTACTTTTAGGTCGATGCCCCTTTTCTTTGTCTACTCATATTTTTTATTTATCTTGTGTTTACGTAGACAATCATTATACTATTAGTTATGAAATATATTGTAATAATATCTATTCTTTATATTAATGAAATCGGGGAAATAACATTGTATTTTTTTATTTAAAGTTAGTAAAGTAGTTCTGGTTGCAACTCCGTTTTATGTTCAAAGGTTATTTTTTCCAATCATGCACATGATTCCTGTCGTGTATATTGATTTAATAGTGTTATCTGCGTTATGCAACTTAACAATAAATAGAAAACAATAAAGCATAAAGTGAGCCAAGTAATAGCAGCATCACTACCTTATGTTAATTATAACAACTATACATAACCAAAATAAATAGAACGGTGTCCAAATATATGTTATGGAACATACAACTTTGCTTTTCGTTAGTATTTATTACCTCAGTGTGTTCAGTTGAGCATTAATTTTGTTTTTTATTAGAAGTAATGCTTAAATCCACACAACAAAGAGATGACTAGTATTAGAAGTTTGATAGTTAGTAGAATCATGTATCAAAATATTTATTAATTATTCTGGCAACGGAAACAGGACGGACCTATGTACCTTCATCATGATTCCAGTAATTTTAATGAAAAAGTAACAGCCAAAACATACATTCTGTATGATGTGTTCAAAGACTGTGGCGAGATTATCGACACGAATTAAATCAGTGGCGTGTTAACTACTTATTAGCTTTATCTGTCGCCCAGTGTCTTCAGTATAACGTGTTTTAAGTTTAAGGTTGCACTAGTCGACGGCTCGAACTCGTTGGAGGGCGTGGCTTAATATGCATGCTATTTAGTAAAGTTTTTAATTTATCTAGATTCAAATATCTAGTTTTTTTTTTATTATCTAGATATTTATTTAGTGAAATATACGACGATTTATAACGAATATGGGCGCGTAAAATTTTAGAAATTGACCTTGGGGCGTATAGATATTATGGAAGAACTACTGGATGTATCTACTCAAAATAAATTATTTAAACTTTTGAACAAATTATCTATCCCTGTACGGTTTCATTTTTTTTTATTTTCATACTACATAATTTATTTATTTACGCCCAAAGATGAGTTAAAATTAGTTTTGAAATATGGAAGTTTCGACGCCCATAACTTCCAAACCAATTTTTTTTTCCAATTCTGCTTACGTACAGGGCTAGACAATGACTGAATGAATTTTTAGTTTTGAACCAACACCGTCAAACAGACGAGTAACCACCATACCACGTTTGTATGGAAGAATGCCTGACTAGTGTAACCATAAAAGAAGAAGCATCTTAATTTGTAAGTAGTCTTTCCGACAAGATAAAATTTTAGAGCTCGCTTCGCTTAGTCGTGTATGTCTTTGATGTCATGAGTAGGGATCGGATATTCGGATGCATATAATTTACCTAAAGTTTGAGTGTTGACTCGTATGGGGCGTGCCTCTGTACTGAAAGAGTCCCGTTTTTCCTTACCCGTCTACGGCGAAGCCAAAAGGAATTTATGATTATAGTAGTCTGTATGTTTGTATTTACGTATGTTCCTCCGTAGCGCCTAAACTATTCATCCGATTTTAATGAACAAGGTGTCAATCGATTCGTTATTATGGCCCGGGTAACATAGGTTACAATTTAAAAGACTTCAACTATAGGAGGAGTCGATTTTACCTTGTAAACCCTGAATTTAATTAGAGCGTGATTTTTCCGTAGACGAATTTTTTAATAGACTACCATTAAAAAACCCGACTACGGAAAAATCACGCTAGTAAGAATTTGTGTGATATACTAATATCACACAAATTCTTGTTTCATTTTATACTTACTTACTACTAGTTTTAGTTCAATTGAATTGTCTTAAGGGGCTACCCGACCGAATTCACGTTTTTACGTCGCTTATAGTATGCTTGAACGTTGTATAAACAATAAAGTCCCGTAGACAATATTTTAGCTTGGTAATTGTTCTTAAATTAGCCTACTGATTTTTCAAAAAAGATACTGTATCTCAAGAAAATGAATTTTCCGTGACACCTTTTCTCGAGCTAAAATCCATATAAACTCCCTTATTATGAACCGCTTAGACATGAACTTTAACCAATAATGAATAATGATGTACACTTCAATGAGGTCTGCCTATTTTTCAATAACATAAATAGTTTTTGAGAAATCGATACTATTCAACTTCGTGTGTAACCCCGGCTAGCGGGTGTCTGCGCGGGCGACAGGCGGCAGTCGCCTCTTGGCCGTTGAACGGGGAACCTTTGTCACTCAACGCGACGCGCGCCCATTTATTCTCGTTTAAATTATCATACGATTTCGACTTTTGAGAAGTGTATATCAAATTATAAGTGATAGGACACTGTTTATTTTAGTTTTATAAGCGAGCGAAAGGACGCAATAATAATATTTATTAGATGGCGATGCACGCGCGTAAATACGTAAAGTTGTTGTTGTTGGTCATTCGGATAGGGGACTGCCTTTTGTCCTACTCGAATATTCAAAAGCAAAATCTAATTATTTTAAGATTGATATTAAAGAATAGTATTTTTTTTTAATAGATTTCAAATATTAATTATGCTTCTGAGTACTACATTTTATACATACTGTATTATTTATGAAATACCGCGATCCTGGGAAAAATTGGCATTTTAAGAAGCTGCTTCCATACTTTTGTACCATAAAAGGATAAGACGTACTTTAGGTAAATATGCATCGGAATATCCGATATCTAGTCATAAGTCAACAAAGAAACATAATATTTAATGTACTTATGCCAAACGGGCAAATCTCTATCTGACGTGATTAAATACCGAGCTCGTTTCGCTGTTGTAAAACCGAGATTAAATTTCTTACGCGGTAGTTTAAAATACGACACTGATTAAATTGAATGGTTGCTGTGATTTAAGATGTCAAACGAATAATTAACAGAGAAAATTTTATTTTTTTGAAACATTAATGACAGTTGGTGTAAAAACTGACAATTTAACATTAAACCATAAGATTTGTGTGGTTTTACCACGGAGATATTTTATATTCCGACTAAGTCAAGTGTTATGAAAGACGATAATAATAGCTGCTCAAACCAATAAAAACAACACACGTTTCATGTTAAATATTATTATGATTACGAGTTAATATATTTAACGAGTTGAAGAGCTGCCTACTGTGAACAGCCTGTACACATCAAATAATTTTTATAGTAGAATAAATAGTCGTGATGATCACAACTCTGATATACTATTTAGTGGATGCTGTGCATCGTCATGATGTTATATTCTGATTGTTCCATTGCCTGCTTCGCCTGAAGGCCAATTGTCGTCTAATTTTGCTAAAGTCATAAATGTAATTCATTGTAAACATTTTTAAACATGAGAATTAGCCTTTTGGCTTATTTATTTACAAGAGAGATATAATCTGTATATACATTTTGTTTTGATAAAATAAACATATCGCCCTGCGTCACAAACAAAAACAGACATTCGAAGACACGCATCGAATGTGTAACATCCCTAATTTCCGTATCAAACACTAAATTTTTAACACTCCAACTCCAATAACAATGTTTTAGAACGAACTGTTCAGAATGCTAACACTAAGTAAATCCTATCTCGAATACATGCCTTTCTTACGGGGTTTAACATGCAATATAATATTATAATGACATATACAAGAAGAACTACAACTGATGATTATAATACAGTAGGTAATTACTCTACTAACAGGCATAGCATCTAATAAATATTAATAAATGATTATATTATATTATTTATGATTCTACCAACTAAACTTTGAATTATATATTACAATACAGATCATATTTTTACAAAGCAAAAACAAAGAGTTTCATTTTTTTTTAATGGGTCTGGCTTGCTTTACTTCTTACTTTCCGAAACGTGAACCTGCTATCGATGAGGCAGTTGTGACAGTTGGCAGGACGACATATTCAAACCCCTTTCATCAATATACGTAGGTATACCTTTATTAGCATAATACCTTAACTATCTAATAATAGGAAAATAGCTTACACGTAAGAAATCTAAAGGGGGATTAGGGGTCACAAACAATGGTGGAACTATTGTTCATGATGTTACAATGTTTCCGAAAACGAGACGTTTTAAGCTCGACATAATTTTGATAGATGGGGATAAAATTTCGCTTATACTTAAGGGTTATTACCATAATTTACTTATGTACTAACACAATGATAATCTAAAAAGATGAATTTTAGAGTTTTTTGGCTTGTTAAAAGTCCATGCGTGTATCTATGTGTTAACTGTTGGCCACCACTTCACTAAATAGTACGAGTGTAGTGGTCGACAGACCAGGTGATGATGGCGGCACATCACGATCAGGTAACATTCGCTCTAATCACGCTGTCGAGGATTAGGTACCTCGAAGATGACTACCAGCTAGTTGTCCGGAGAGGGCGGCCGGCTGGCGGAGTCGCGGGCGGCATACCGGGCGCAGTTGTCGATCACAGTGTGCGCCAGCTTCTTGATGGGCTCGTAAGGGTTCGGGTGAATGATCAGGTCGTGCAGCAGACGCAGGCCTCCCTCTGCCTCCACCAATGTGCAATACTTGTCCGCTGGAATTAACAATCTATTTATTTAATCTTCATGTACAATAGTAGTAAATAGGCGGAACAATATTCACTTTAGACAAGAATTCACTCTAAATTCCTATAATTACTCCTAACTGTTGGTTTGTAACAGTGTTTCTTTGTTTTGTTGAATTTCCTGATATCGATGTCAAAATAATTGAAGGACTATGGTAATATCAACTAGTCACAAATGTTACGTGTGTCAGGGATTACCTACTGAGACTATCACTTGGTAGAGCTTATTGTCGCGGGGTAGTGAGTAACCAAAATTAAATGTATCAGTCTGTATAAAATCGGCAATACAATAAGCAATAAAATACTCACGGTAGACAGTAGTCAAGTTGGCCAGGGCCCACACAGCCCAGTGCTGGCACTGTGGAGTGTGGTGAGCATTCAGCAAGCTCAGTATCGGCTCGAAGGAGCGATAGTTGATGTTGCGCTCTGCGCGGATATCCCAGCGCTCAACGGCAGCGGACACGCGCTGGAGAACCACGTCGCGGGCTGGCTCAGCCACAGTCCAGGCGTCTGGGCCATCAGAGGCCATGTGGGCGAGCACCCCAGCAGCATTATAGCTCACCTGTGGGTTAATGCGTGTGTTAAGTTCGTTACTTTACATCTTGGATTACTTCATATTTATTATATTTTATTATTATTTTTTTATCAAATTTATATTAATATTATATATTTTTATAATTTTTTTTTTTGCTAATTACTGCTTGGCATAGGCCGCCCCCATGTCCTTCCAGGTACTCTTTACCTGCACCAGCTTGAACCAGCTTTATCGTTATAAGTATTTGGATTACACAATGATCATAAATTAAGAGTAAGTAGGTACTCGTAATCTTTAAAAATCGATTAGTAGCAATTTTACCGAGATTTGTTCAAAAGTAGGACATTGAAGAGCGTGGTTGTAGTTTAAATGAAATAATCGTTGAAATTTTGTTGTTTATTAATAATAAACATCTTTAAAGCCAATTGTTAAATTATCAATATAGGTGTGACCGTGTCGATCGCGTGCCCCATTGTACAGTAACGACCACCAATATGTATACACTTTCCCAAATTTAAATGCAATTTTCGAGAGAAATAACGATTGTAAACTTGGATACAGGATCTTTTTCGTAAAAATATGATTTCCAGAATACTATGTTCGTAACAAGATGAAATTTTAATGAGAACAGTAAGAGAATAACATTTTTAAAATTTGTTAAGTGATTAACTTTACATATTGGTGCTCGTGACTGTACCTACATTTCATCGATCACTCGAATTCTAAGTTACCATTCACATACTTTTTATTAATAACTTATATCTATAGACGTACCTTAACTTATAAATAAATAAAAAAATAACAAACGCAAATTATAAAATGCTATCAGCTTCAATATACGACAAAATGGGACTTAAACATTTAATAGGAAACAAAAAACAACAACATTTTAACCTGAGGTGGTCTTCGTACAATTATGATTGATGCACAAGATAACAAAAAAAAAACTTGGTAAACGTCTTTTAGATACAAGTGTCTAAAAGACGTTTACCAAGTTTCAAAATAATATTGAAAAACAAAACAAAGCAACACGGTGACATCTCGGCCAATTCTACTAAAGTAGAGTTGGGCCTTCCGTAACCCATCATTTGGACTGTAAAAAGCTAAAATACAGAGAAAAAAAAAATAAACAAAACATTAACATAGTAAGCAAACATGGCAAAAATAAACAATAATTATATTACTATTAATTCCTTATAGACTGAGAGGTGACGGGATTTTTAATAACGATCATGGATACGGTTAGATTTATTTCGTAACGCTAGCCCGCGCGGAGACGTGACTCTGGACAACTAACACGCGCGTCTAGCTCAAATAAAATGTTGAACATTTCTCTAATCGTATTTTTTTCGCAACAATGCAGTGACTTGCGCGCATCATAGCTCTGTAATGCAACCACTGAGAGCCGGCAGACCAACTTGTTTCATCTGCGGACGCGACATATATGTACTAAAACGGACCATTTTTCTGATAGATTTTTTTTTCGTTAAAATGAAGCCTCTTGTAAGCGCTATAATTCGAAGTTGCAACCACTTAGAGCAGGCAGACCGACATCATTCACATTAGGGGACTACTCTACAACCCATTGTAAATCTAAGCGTATCCCTGATCGTTGTGAAAAATCCCGTCACCTCTTAGACTATTATTTGAATCGGAGTTAGTTCACAATTTCAAGGGTTTTTGCAAGAACCTTATTTTAATGTTACTCCTTATAACATCAGCTAACTGCCAGTAAAATTCCCATCAAAATCGGTCCAGCCGTTTCGGAGTTTAGTTGGAACAAACAGACAAAACTTGTTGTACGTACGGTATAAACTTTCACATGCATTTAGTAGTTATTACGGAAATTATTCTGTTCCGGAAAATATACTGTTATTGATATTACAAACAGATACTTTTTTACGTTTGTTTGTAAAGATTGATATCGGTTCAATACAAATAACAAATGTTTCAGTATACCCAGACTTCAGAATATCATAAGTAAGTGTGCCAAAAATATGATGATGATGAAAAACCGTTACTGAAAACTGCGTTTTGCTTTATCGCGATACAGGGTAAGTTTAGATACTATTCCTAAATTAATTATAATTACCTATTTAGCATTAACGACAGTAAAAAGTTCATGTGTCCGGATAATGCTACCAATGAAAGAAAAAAAGGACTCATTGTAGCGTTGAAATAAAGCAAAGTGTTTGCGGTTTTGGTGCACTCACTTACGGCATAATTATTAATTCTGGGACATTTTTAGGTTATACATACATTTGAATAATAGGTAATTCTTCTTTTCTACAAAAATAAGCGGAGGAAAAAAAATGGCTGAATAATAAGTTAGATGTCCCTAAAATACTTATGTTGGTTTGTTGACGTTGCCCACCTCTTTTTTCATTCTGAGTCTGCCAGGCACCAAGCGCCTAAGAATCCGCTCCGACGGCCGCAGACGCTGCACTCGACACAAATCATCAAGACAAATGAAACATTGTCAATAAAAAAAATTAAATATAAAATTTTAAACACGTGATGAAAGTCGTGCAAAATGTGACTGGAAGCTAAGCAGTCTTTTTTAATATCTATTTGACTTTCTTACCCTTTTATAATGTACAGAGTTAGTTTTCAATCGGAAAAAAAATTGGTTTATGATCTCTTTGCTTACACAAAAAGATTCAATTTTGACTGAAAAAGTTATTTAAATAATATTTTTGGATATTTCAATAAAATATTTCGTTACTTTTCATTCGTATTTGGTTAAAATAAATTTAACACTCAATTACGGTTCAAAAAAGAGATTTTATTTGGCTGGTTATTTAAAACTAGCCCTGTATAGCAGAAGCAAAGCATCAGAATGAAAAGATGAATGATTATTTAGAATTATATCTAATATTTATTTTAATTATAACATCAGCTGTTGTTGATGTTTATGTAATACCTAGTTTTGAAAGCCACTATTCACTCTTTTCCGTCATGTAACAACACATTTCATAGCAGCGCGTCGCACGTTGCTATGAATTGTTAAGTAACATTACTTTTAAGACTGTTTTGTCGCAACACTAACTATTTGTGGAGTGGATTCACGACTAAGAATCGTTTTTCAACGTTTTTAACCGACTTCCAAAAGGAGGAGGTTATCAATTCGTCTGTTTTTTTGCATGTATGTTCAGCGATATCTTCGCCAATCCTGAACCGATTTTGATGATTGTTTGGAAGAATATTATTCCACGGTGGTCCCGATAAAATTTGGTGAAGATGTGATGCGGTCTTCGGAGATATACAATGGAACTCTTCAATAACAGCCAGCAAATCTGCCGTGATTGCCGATATCGCTTGAATGTTTATTGTTTACATCATAACATAACATCACGCCTGGTACGCAGATGTGTAAGTAAACCCACATTTCGACAGGTATGTTAAGTTCCATTTTATTGGGGCCCTTTACCATAAAATGTATTGTTAACAATCTAAAATAAATGCATAGTAAATATTTGTATAGGATATTACAACTAAAATTACTAAAACTTTTTTGCAAAAAATGAAACCAACTTCAAAAACACAAAAAAAGTGAAAAATTACTCGACTACTAAAACTACTGAAATCTAAAATACTACCTACTGAATACTAAAATTACTGAAACCAACAAAAGTCACCGACTTCTGAAGCTAAAGTTATTTTTAACTTTTTTGTGTTTTTGTTAATACATACATACACTTTTGTAAACCCTTGTTGATCGCTTGGATGGCGCCTTAGTAGGTGCTGCTGCTTCCATACCTGGTAACTTTGCTTCCATACCTGGTAACCTTCCCTTCTATGCTTCAACTAGTTGATACAGGGTAGCGATAGAATCAATTTGCGAAATGACTGTCAGAATGTTACCTTCTAGCGCTTACCTTGAGTGTAGTCAGCTACGAAGCACGTACCTCTCGGCATACAGCAAACATCACAAGTGTTAAGTATGATAATTAAATATTCGAATAATTATCCGATAAAAATAATGGAATAATAGCGTTTTGACGCGTCCGAAGTCCAGTTTGAACGGAAACCGGGTCATACCTCTCAGCCGTATTCAAAGCTGCAGTGTACAAGTGTTCTCACATTTTGTGATAGAAAATAAGTTAAGAATTTGCAAATTAGAACCAACTTCAGTGGTTAAATATAATTTTGTAAATATAAAATAAAAAAATAATAATTTACGCAAGCTGAGTTTTAAAATATTAGGAGGTTTACAATATTAGTATTTACTATCATATTAATGGATATTTAACAACAACAAAAATAAAAAATAAAACTACGTCTTTCAATTAATATATTAATTACAATCGAGCAAATAATTGCTATTAGACATATTTATTTTATGTTTCTAAATCAGGAAATGTTTAAAAGGCCGATAAAAACCGTACAAAATTAAAAACTATGATAGAGACCTGCATCGGGCAGACTCGCACTCATGGGTTAATTTAGAGTTTCCACGATCTTTGTGACGAGTACCTTACCGTAGAGACTTCAAGTTTCTCAGTGATAACTGTAGAAGACGTCCATTTCCTTGAACGCGGCTCTGAACAGAGGTTTTACAGTCCGCAGAGTGACACAAAAGCTGAAAGAACGACTGACAGCAAAAGGTTATGTGATGAAACGTACAAACGCGAATCTCATGTCTTACTCTGCGGGCTGAATTGTTAAGGTCCTGTGAAAAGAAAATGTTTTTAAAGTTAAGATCCTGACCTCAATTCCATCGCTGCACGAGTCGAGAAGCTCGAAGAACACTGACAGAAACAGTTTGTTCATCAGTTGTGGGCGCAGCACTGCGACCTCGGCGACGTTGCCCAGGAGACCCATCATGTTGCGTAGCAACTCTTCCTTATCAGGGAATACCTACAAAAAAATTGGATTCGATGAGTTTACGGGTGTACCTTGTGATATTTTTACGCTGTTGTACGAGTATGTTCGCAAACAGATGTAAGATACTAAACTACTGATACTATAGACAGACTATGGAAAAAATATATTACCATCACATCCGCAGAAAACTATTTTTTGGGTTTAAAATGATCCAAGCATTCATGTTTTTTTTATAACTTTAACATGCTGTAACTTTAGATTCCCCCACTTCTGGAGCAGCTGGCACGCAGATCCCTGCAGTGCTATGGTTAAACTATTATTTGATATGATTTTCAGCCGGTATAAAACGATTTGTTCCAAATTAAGTCCCGTACTACTACCTTGAGGCAAGCCAGGAAGTATTCCATGCCGCGGTTCTCCAGGAAGCGCTGGCAGTTCTGTGGAGTCTCATCAGTGACGTTCCACATGGTGGACCAGGCCACCTCCAGCACGTCATCGCATATGCGGCGCTCCAGGCGGTCAGAGATCAAGTTCAGCATTTTCTGAAACAATCGAACATCTACTGTGACACGCCTTCTTTATTAGTGTCGGCAGGAACAGTACGAGAATACGTCATGTCGTAGTAAACCGCCAAAGTAATGGTTTATACGTAAATGCACATCTGTGTCAAGTTTTTAAGCTTTTTAACTTTTATAATTGCTCCTACGAAATACTTCCCTAAGTATGAAACCTGTAATAAGCACGACTGTCTTTATTAAAAATATACGCCCACAGTGACCAGTTCTTTGGTTAGTATTATTGGGTGATTACGATAAGTAGCGTTTGTTGAGTCTTCATGCCTGTATTAAACGATTTAATCAAACACGTAAGGCTTGAATCAAACCGTCTGACCGTGTCGGGGGCTCTTTACGCCCTCTTTTATGTTTGGCTTTTATGTTTCATAGGCATAAGGAAATTTCCCGACATTGGACGCAAAGTAATAGCACTGTGTCCAATGTGGGTATACCATATTATTTGGTTGAAAGCGAAACGTTATGATTTAAGTCCTATAACTTGGAAACTTCTGATGATAGTTAGTGTTGCGTTGCCACGGAACGGCAACGTTCATTAAAAGTTTAACGCTGAAGTGAGCATTTTCCATGAACCGTATTGATTGCTACTGAAATTGTTCGATGCTAGAAACACAGTCAGTGTGCATTAAGAATTCAGTTCTATTTAATTTGTGCATATTTAAAAGGCTCTTTGTGCATACGATGCTTTACCTACCTAAAGACGAAGGCTTAGTATAATTTGATTTCATAGAAAAGGTAGAGAAATATTGATGAATCAAAATATACCTTATTTTACAGGCATATTACAAAAAAAAAAATCCGCGAAGTGCGAGGTTTACTCGTTGAAATTGTATGTTTTTCGTCCGTTGTTTGAAATAACAATTACTCGTTACGAATAGTTCGTTTTCTCTACTTCAATAATAATAAAGCGAATTTTAGATAACTTATTTATTTCCATCATTTGCCCAGCCTTTGCCCAACTATGTTGGGGCTGGCTTCCAGTCTAACCGGATGCAGCTGAATACCAGTATTTTACATTTATTTATTTATTATAGGTCTACCAAAAATTATTCACACTGGAAACAGCGACATAATTCATTCTTAAAATTAAATTACAGCGCAACTATTACTTAAAGGTAAACACCACATGCACAAAACAATAAATTCTGAAGATAGGCTAACTTATTAAGTACTAAGCGCCAATATTCAATTAAATTAATATTATATTAAACTTGGAATAGTCAAAAACAGAATTATGACAAAATTTATTAAAAAAATAAATTAAATAATTAATAAAACTGACAACATTAGTACATAAATGGATAAAATTATATTACATTGGTGAATTGATACAATTGATAAGTTAGACAATATAGATCGATATAAAAATAAAATTCATTGAATAAAATTGATAAACGTAAAAAAAGAAAATTAAGAACAATGGTAAAATTGACACTGAATCAATTGATTATGGTAAAGTTGATACAGTGAAATAATAATTGACTACATGGAGCGACTGCCTATCCGACCTCCACAACCTAGTTAGTACTGGGTAATACGATACCGCAAGGTAAGACTGGTTGTCAGACTTTTTGGGCCACTGACTACCTGTACCAACTGTCAAAGATCTACCTACAAGGACAGCCAGGACCAAAGGCTTAACGTGCTTTCCGAGGCACAGGACCCACGAAACGGCAAAGTTCACTAAAAATTTAACGTGAAGTGAGTATTTTCTAAGAATCGTATTGTTTGTTACTGAAATTGGTCGATGCTACATACACAGCCATTATTGTGCATTAAGAATTCAGTTCTAGGTCATTTGTGCATACATAAAAGGCTCTTTCTACAAATTACGTTGTAGGCAGTAGCTTTACCTACCTCAAGACAGAAGCTGAGTATAATTTGATTTGAAACAAAAGGTTGAGAAATATGGAACTTTATTGACGTGATAACGTCTTATAAATCGATGAAAACAGGCTGCACGCACGAAAAAGTGTCACACCGTTCCGCGCGCCTGTCACGTTGCGCCTGACTTATCAACGCCCAGCCCAAACCCTTGGACCTAGAAAACTGAAATATTGCACAGTGGTTCCCTTTATAATGTAATCAAGGAGTAAAGTAGGATTTTTCACAATTCAACCCGTAAGGAAAAAAGAATGGGATGAAAGTTTGTATGAAGTCCGTCAGTTTAAAAGTTAGGATCACAAAATTTCGTGTTTAGGCTTACGATTGAAAATTATTATACATGTCTCAGCGTTTTACATAATTCCACCCCCAAAGGGTTTAAAAAAAGGGGATGAAGTGAATGGGGTGAAGGGGATGAATTTTCGAAATAAAACCCCAAAATTTATTATCTAGGCGTATGGTTGGAAGCTAACGCAACAGTGTTGTTAGAATTTCAATCCGGGGGGTGAAAGAAATTTTATTTTTAAGTTAAAATCACTAATATCATGAAAAATTGTATTTAGCCTTTTGCTTGGTAATTAATAATTACATGTAAGTACATACAGGTAAGTTTGTGACTCGTAAATGAATAAAATTGTCATGATACTGCACGGGCCCCCTATGCAGTCCAGACAATGTGTTAACAAAATCACGTTATCCGCTGCGACCAACGGATGCGCCGTATATGCATACTGATATATTGAATAAGTGTCCTGAAACCGGTACGATAGTCTTCAAGTACCTCTAAAGCCGGCACAAACAAGCGATGATCGCTTTCCATTAATACAATTGGCATCCTGGATCTTCCTTAATAGAGAACGTGCCTCGTGCAAGGTTTCTGAGGACTTCAGACTCACTCTCAACAGCTACTGACTGTGTTAGAGTTATGGCTTGACGCTTCACCCGAGTGAACCGATCACGTTAATTTCTGATTCATTTTGTGTTCAGATCAGACGTGTCACTTGAGCTTGGGAGTGACGGATGCCGAATTAAAGACGAATATGAATAGAAACTGAAGCATCCGATTTCAACCTTATAAACGTAAATAGTCAAGACCGAGACCGAGAATCAATAAATGTCTTTTATAGATTGGTAAATGTCTACTCATATAATTAACATTTGCTTCCGGTGAAAGAAAACATCGTGAGGAAACCAGTATGCCTAAGAGATATTTCTGTATTTATGTTGAGCCATGTCAGAGGTCCATGGGCGGCATAAAAACTCACCAGGTTAGGAACTAACCACACGCTAAAGAAAGAATTTCATCATCATCAGCCTATTAATGTTCCCACTGCTGGGACACAGGCCTCCTCTCTATGAGAGGGAATGGGCTATAATCCACCACGCGGGCCCAGTGCGGATTGGTAGATGTCACATGTCTTCGAATTTTTGGTTCTAGGTCATGCCGGTTTCCTCACGATGTTTTCCTTCACCGTTTTTGAGAGCAGTGGTGATGAAATAAATTACACAAAGTAATGCGCCTGCCTGGGTTCGAACCCACAACTTACTGTTCCTAAGTCGGTACCGCCACCACTGGGCCACCGCTGCTCTCAAGAAAGAATTTAAGTAAAAGTAAAAACCGGCCAAGTGCGTTTCGGGTCACGCGCAGTGTAGGGTTCCGTAGTAGCCCGTCACTTTAAAGGATTTATTCTAAGGATTTTGTTTTTGGTACAAATTTATCCAACACCCAAGTTCAACGACTATTACTGCTAAACTAATAAAGTTATCTTAACCGCTATAACTTTCCTTTAAAATCATCATGAATTTTTCCAGATTTTTCAAGACAGCAGTTTAGCTTTTAGAAGGGGGGGCGTACTGGAACAAAAATTTGCACGTCATAGTTTAATATTTCGTAAATGGAGCTTTAAATCGAAAAATAGTATTGGCAACCCCTAAGTCATTCTAAAAGACGTACAAAATTACAAAACCTCGTGACAGACGGACAGACAGACATACAGTCGGACTTGACGAAACTATAAGGGTTCCTTGTCAGGACTACAGAACCCTAAAAAGGGGGGTAAAAGGTTTGCAAGGTGTAATTAAAATAAAGATGAGTTTACGTAGAAGTATGAATCTCTCAAAATGGTTCTGGCACAAAAAATTGGGCGTTTGAGACAAAAGAAATGTTGGCTCACGTCCCTGTATGCATTTTAATTACAAAGCTCAGCAATCTTTTAAGATCGGCGCATAATATTTTACCAGTTGGATTCACTCATTTTAGTACCTAACCTAAAATAATGATAATCCCGTTTTAAATCTCAATACCCATTTGTTTCTCCTTAAAGATAATCTATTGTAAGAGCATATAACTATCTTAAAAATTTCTTCGCATTTGTCTTATGGATACAAATAAACAAAGTTAATCGGTGTTGTGTCCCTACCGAAAAATAGATCATCATTATGAAATGTATTCATTGTGCTTATCATTCATTGAATGCAGGGTCCTGAGTCTAGATTTGATCCCGGTTTACGAAATACTATATGGGGCTTAAAACATAACTGGGAAGTGTGGACCTCTGCCCAACCCATTGTGGAAACGGTTACCGGGTACGGATCCACTCTGTCTTCTGCAAATCGAGAAATCTGATATCCAGTGTCGCTCAGCCCATTATTCTGGTCCTTTGTAATTCGATCACGTTATGGCGGTCTGAGATTGACAATTTAAAGCTCGTTAAGGCAAGACAGGTATAATAAAGCAAATGCATCCAGGTGTAGATGAATGATTTGCACTGACACGCCCTCCTAACATAACAAGGCAATTGTTACGGCGAACAATTTGAATTCATTAGTACAAATTGAAAATGGCGCGGTACGTAGAAACAAAGTGATAGAATACTCTTGTTGTTAAGGGAGGTGGGTATCTAATACACCTCTCTTTCCTCGAAACCCATAACAAATGTCTATTAAAAATCCCTCACCAACATCTAATCCCTGCACCGCCTTGTATGCATCAAGTGGCTCAGCCAAGTATCGCGAGCACAAGTGCATAAACCATTACTTTAGCAAACTGCAGAACATCAATCTTAATCCAATCCTAAACGACTCATAATAATGTATGCATAAAACAGTGTTTATTGGTGCCCAGACGAGCTCCATCGATCCGGTAGGATACATACACATAATGGGTGTATGAACTATATAAATGCATGTCGAGATTCTAAATGTTGCCGGGTGCAGCGTGAGTGGGTCAACCTTCCACAAGGTTCGCCATCCGCGCAGGGTGGCAAGGGGTGCGGGGCGATGAAATGCATAAATCAATATCAACGGCGCAACTCCCTAGGTATCCTGCCACGACTACCTACGTACTTATGTGACCTAGTTAGATTGGTGAGCTAGTGTGATTATAGGCCAAGCAAGATACATTTTAGTTAAATGACCCGTGTGGCCAAGCACCATTACTATGTTCCGGTTAGAAGTGTAAGTATGTGCTAGTGCTACACGGTTATCTGACCGCCATTTTGTGTACGGATATTACATTTTCACTTCTCATGCTCTAAAAGTATGCCAATAGAGTCCTACGAAGCGGGACTAAAGTGACCCTTATAGTCTCTAGGGAGTAATAGTAATTCGTTTTTAATTTCCTTCATGCACTCTAAAGGGTAAAAACGTGACCGTATTACTTCTTAGTAGGTAATAGGGTCCCGGACTCCGCTGTCCATCTGTCTGTCTGTCTATCCGTCTGTATAACCGTCTGTCTGTTCGTCTGTCTCTCTGTCCGTCTGTCATATGTCTGTCCGCCTGTGTGACCGTCTGTCTGTCCGTCTGACTAAATTGACCATTTTTCTCGCACTCAAAGTGAAAAGTACAGTGTAACACACGGCGCTAAAATCCCATTATAACTCAGTTCCTATTTACTACTTCGCTGAAGCTCGGTAGTAAAATTACCTCGTGTATAATAGGTCATTTTAGCCCCTTGTATTACAATGTACTATTCCATCTTGTTTGTATAAGCATGATCAGCCTATAAAGGGTGTAAATAGACCCTTAACGAAGCCGAAATGCACTTGTTGTCCCCGTCATTGCGATCATTTTTTTGTTCTTGACCATACCTGAACCTTCTATGTAGTTACGGAGATAATGGACGTCAAAGTTCCAACATTTTCACAATTTTTTTTTAGATACTAGCTTATAAGGTCATAACTTGAAATACCTGCATAAGCCGTTTACTATTCAATGCATCCATCAGCACAACGTTTTGAGTGTACCATTTTTATCGTAAAACGCGATATTTCACCCAAAAAAAAGTCGTTTCTCAGCAATAAATTTTGCGCAGAGTTACTTACGAGTAGGTAGTTTGATGTACAGAATGCTTGGTTGACAGCTTCGTGAAGGGTCCGTTTACACCCTGTATAGTACCCACTGTTGGGAAACACGGCCTCCTCTCTATGAGAGGGAATGGGCTATAATCCACCACGCGGGCCAGTGCCGGTTGGTAGATGTCACACGTCTTCGAATTTTTGGTTCTAAGACCTCGGGTTTCCTCACTTTGTTTGCACTTCGGATAAATTTGTTACACTGTTTTTATTTCTTCAATATTAAGTTAGAGAGATATTTAAATTACACATTATAATGAGACCCAAATAAATAATTATGCTAATTTGGAATGCACACAAAAAAATGGAATTTGCAAGAGCGTGCATTGCAATAAGTTTTGCGCACAGCAAAGTTAGTTTTTTTAGTAGTTTCTTAAAGTCATAATCTCATGTTAGTTGTGTCAGTGCAAAATGTAAGCTATTAAAATAAATGCGGATTCATCCTTTGTGCCGCTTATTACTTAAAAAGACTGCAAGACACATGTCTGTATTAAAGAGTTAAACTGATAACTGGTCGCGTTAAACTGATAAGAGCGGCCAGTAGAAACGTTTCCTGCAATTGAGAGTAACAACTGTGGTCAGGAATGCACCACACTCACACTGCAGATCCTTTAAGTCTGAATTCTTGTCACGCTAGCGGTCGGTCACGTACGGTCGGTCGTGACGTCAGCGAGAACAAAATACGGCTATCGGTCGCCGCTGACGTCAGCATCGCAGTATGGTGCTATATAGAACACAATGTATACTCGTACGCGACCGACCGCGCGCGACCGACCGTCAGCGCGACAAGAATTCAGGCTTACAATCATACTTCAATAGAAATAGGTCATAATGATTGAGATGAAACCGCACGCAAAGTATCATTCGCAATTTGATATGTTACCAAAGTTAAATTGGGTAGTACAAGGTGTAATTTAAATGACTCCAAACCCTAATAAGAACAGATATCAGCACGTATATTAATTTACATAATATTTAGAACTTAATTTAGACATTTTCTTTTTGTCAAGGAAGTTATGCATTTTTATTTGTTAGGTGCAAGTACTCCACTTTCCCACACAGGGAGGTTTTGGCTGATTATATTTTTCAGCAACTTTGTTGAATTAGCATAAAATACGAGAGCGCTGAGAGTAGTGGCAAATCAACCAGTTTGTAGAACATGATGGAAATCGACTCAAACCAAATAAGTTGCAGGTTTTGAATAATTTCAATAAACAATAAATATAGCTAAGTTGCAAGAAAATAATGCTTTTTACGAGATAGTTACGAGAAAGTTTTTTTTTAATATTAGAACCTGTTCTTTCCCACAGCTGGGCAAAGGCTTCCCCCAATATCTTCCATGTGCTCTTTCCCCATGCCTCCTCGAACCAGCCCTGCTTTTTCGGTATCATACCAGCTGTAAAAGAAAAAAAAAACCGGCCAAGTGCGAGTCGGACTCGCGCACGATGGGTTCCGTACCATACCGTCATCTATACAACATTAGACAGAAAATCACGTTGGTTGTAACTGAAATAAAAATAAATAAATACTAAAATAAATATTTCAGTGGGGCTCCCCTTAAATATTTATTTTATTTTAATTTAATTACCTTTTTATTTTTAAAGTGAATATATTTGTTGTATGGGAGTCCCACTTAAAAATTTATTTTATTCTGTTTTTGGTATTTTTTTATAGAGCGGCAACAGTAGTACATCATCTGTGAAAATTTCAACTGTCTAGCTATCACGGTTCATGGGATACAGCCTGGTAACAGACGGACAGTGGAGTCTTAGTAATAGGGTCCCGTTTTTACCCTTTGGGTACGGAACCCTAAAAACGATAGTACTTACGCCAATGGCTCCCTGGTTGCCGAGGAAAGTCTTCTGCTTGCCATCAACCTGACACGCGAGCGAGTTCAGTAAGTAGATGGCGATACGCTGCACGAACCCCTCCTGATTCACATCAGCCACCCCGTTTAAAAGAATGCGAACCACACGTTCATACTCGAACAGCTGCGAATGAAAATGTTGATTAGCTAAGTAGACTAAACAAACCTAAAAAATGTTTCCTTAATTCCAAGTGCAGCACTTATTGCATTTGTCTTTTATTCAATGCACATTATAATCGGTGCCATGAGACGCAGATGAATGATTACCGAGTAATAAAAAAAACAAAATTTGTATTTTTTTCAATACCATCATCAGTGTTTTAAACACGGTTAATTTTAGGTCGTTCTGGAGCCGAAAGCCATAAACTCGATCATCGAACTAAAAACGGTTGGGACTATTTGTTTAAAAAAATAACAAACAAAAAATGAAATTTATTATAAATCAAATTTATCGTGATTTTTTTCATATTTTTTTAGTTACTTATTAAATGAAAAAACCCGAAAAATTAAATTATAACATTTTTTTTTGTTATTTTTTTTTAAAAAAGCAGTCCCAATCGTTCCGAATTCGATGATCGAGTTTATGGCTTTCGGTTCCAGAACGACCTAAAAATAATGGTCTATGTAGTCTACTTTATTAACGCTTTGATTTATGCAAAGGTTTTCTTTGAATACAGAAAGACGGAGAAATTATAGACTATGTCGGTCCAGTTAGGTAAAAGTCTATGCCGCGACATCCATCATCAGCATCGGCCCTCGGTCAATCTGAGCGCAATAAAATAGTTTGAAATACAGTTATTCTTTCGACATTTCAGATGAACTTGAACTGAGATGTAAACGTCCGCGATAGCGATAAATCAATGCCGGTGGAGTGTTGTACTAGTGTGGTTTGTTACTCCCGCCGGTGCAACAGGGTGGGAGGAGCCTGAGCGGGGAGTGCGGCGGGTTTGGCCTCGGAGAGCTCGAGGAGCCTTGGAGTTGTGCGAAAATGGTTCGATGAAAATATAATAATACCAGCCTATTACTGTCCCACTGCTGGGCAAAGGCCTGTTCTCATACAGAGAAGGCACGAGCATTGATGAAAATTTATAACGTGAAAATGGCATGTTCCTATATGCGAGGCGCTGAAAAGTTCATAGTCTGCCTGCAATAAATTATAAATTTCCAAAAACTTATTAGACACATTTTTTTCTTTTTTCACGTAAACAAAAAACGAAGATGATACAGTGCATCGAAAACTCGTGTGACGTCACATTTGAGTACATTTTTACTCAAATGTGACGTCACAAGCCCCCCACTCATGATCTTTGACACGTTTTATCTTTGACAATTTTTATTAATTTGATAAAACAAAAAACACGTATCCAATATTTTTCGATAGTCTAACTGACGGACTAAACAGAATCATATTTTTTTAGTCAGTCATCATCCCTATTTAATTTTGTAAAATTTCAATATTGCATTTATATCCTGTGACATACGTAGTTACACGAATTTAAAACGGATTGTGAAAACTGCTGATATACTGGGACAAAAATTTATATTGAAAACCCTGCAAACAAATACAAACCGTATCTAAAAACAATATTTTATCGTGGCCAGTAAAATCATAGAAACGTTCTCTTACATTTTACCTTTATTCGAAACAATGGCATACCCGAGATATTCCACTGCATTGTGCAAGCAAAGTGGCAATGTATGCGACTTATTTTATTTTCACTATCCATCGCCAATAACTAAATATTAAAATCGATCGATCGATTTTACGACGAAGAAACGGTAGTCGAAAAGCAGCCGACACGTGTTTTATTTCTCAGCACTATGAATAAATAACACCTCAATAATAGAAATGGGTAGTACACAGGCGACGATATGGTACACTGAGTTCCATAAAGAAATTTGTCATTCTCCTATCCTTTTACAATTTATATGGGGTCGGTGCAGCATGCTATCTTTCATACTCCTCATACTCGTTTTACTTCCTAGCCAATTCATCTTCACAAGGTTTCAAGTCTTTCCATCGTTTCTTCCGCTCGTGTTTTACCACTAGAGCTATTTTTGTATTACTATGGCAAATCATTGTCACGAAACACCTTTAGGTGGAAGCTCCACGGTAGCCCGCGAAATTATAATTTTCTTACGTTTTTTGCAATTTGCAGGTCAGTGTCAGGTTGTGAACTGTCAAGAATGACTTTTTCATAAAATAGTCAGTACTTATAATAGTCTTGACAGTTACATAAACTTAGAGGGTTGTATTGAAGATTTTAATTATTATAATTCTGTAACTCATACGTGTATCAGCAGCGAATCATATTTTCATCAACATACAACTTAGCACTGGTCTGCAAATTGAAAAAAACGTAAGAAAATTTGAATTTCGCGGACTACCCTGGATTCCACCTTAAAGTTGTAGGAAGCGGAAGGCACAGGCCGGTGTCTATCATACAGTTCTTCTTCTTAGCGTGTCGATGGCAATCTAAATTGTGTCGGCCCAGAACTGAGCGACCATACGGTTAATACTAGCACATACATCGTCGTTTAACTATTCATTACGTTGTACTTTGTGTTTTGAATTTTGATTATGTTAGATCTCAATTATTACTACATTTTATTATTTCACTTTGTAATTTATAAAAATCCACATTCATGCTTCAAACTTTTCCCACACTGTCATCTGAATGCCGCCGAAACCCTAGACAAAGCCGGAAAACTCGATGTGCGAAATACGGTCTAGTGCTGTGAAGACACAAGGTACAAAACTTACCACGTCAGACGGGATCTTGAACTGGCAGAGAGTGAGGCATCCATTCCTCATCATGGTGTCGTCTCCAAGATGTGCCTCCATTCCATCAAGCAGCGCAGTGATGATGCGCCTCTTCAGCTTGATGCCGATGCGTTCTTTTTCTTTCCCCTTTACGATGTAGAATAGGGTGGCACTAAAAAGCGTAACTTCATTCAGTATGGTGAGTGCGAGAAAATATTAGTTTAACGTCTAGGTATGTTATTCTAGGTGCTTTGACATGGTGCAAAAACTGAATAAATATACATATCTAAGTTTTTGTTATTTCACCCTTTGTGACTTACGAGTAGTTGACGAAACTTTATAATTATGTACTTACTAAAGTTAAAGTTATCAGACTGACCAAATTTTGGTCTGTCTGATAAGTTGGTAAAACCTAAGCCATTCGTAGTATCACGGCTAATAATCATTCCTACACGTTACTAATACTTCTCATAATTCTATGAAAAAACGACTTTTTCATGATGGTTGTAAGAAATATCACACACAAGAGTAGGTACATTCCGCAGGTTGGTATCAACTTGATGGCTTTGCCATCAAAACGTCTCGGGACTTGATGGTAAAACGTCGTCCATCCATTTTCATTTATCCACTTGTTATATTTGCGATGAATGTTTTAAGAACTTAAAATAATATGCGGACAACTGCAATATTTTACAATAGCCATAAATGACATAAAACGTTGATGAGTTCGAGAATAACTCCAGAGAGATTGTAAAGAAAAATGGGTGTTTTCTTTTCAATCATTTAAACAATTCATATTATAATGCGTGCCACATGCTTGTTTTAAAAATGCCATCTTATTGTCCAGTGTTTGTTTATCAAAATATTCTAATATCCTTTATATTAATCACGTACCTTCCGGATATCTGAATATGTTTCTCCATGACGTGCTGGTCCATAGCATCGAGGACGACGCACAGGGCGCGGCCCACATATGCATTGTTCTCATAACGGAACAGATAATATAGGTCGTTGAGGACCCGAGTCAACATGGCCGGCCTCTCCATGTAGGCGCGAGCTGCAGTTAGGATCTGCTCTTCGTTGGCATCGCCAGTGATCTAAAGGGAAATCAGATATATAGAAACTAATAATACAATCGGAGAAGTGATCAAGTATTTCTTTATGTTACCTATTGGCTGGCCAACAGACCCGCTGCTCTCCTGCGTATAAGTGGTCACCAAGATCTTTGGATATCTGCCAGAATTGGCTACAGTTGGCTAGGTCCGGTTGACTGGACCATGGTAAAAAAATTAACAGTGTTACAGTTGACCAGACCATTTTTTTTTCTGTGAACCGTGGTACAGTTGACCGGACCAGAGCCAACAATGAAATGTCTTTATTGTCTGTAATTAACCCCTATCCTTCAAAACTTAAAACGCAACATATTGGTGGTAGCTCTTCCTCAGGCGACCTCCTACACAAAGTACAGTACTTAATAGTTTTATTTTTTACCCAACTAAGGAGAAGCCAATAGGAAGGGTTATGATTTTTAGCAGTCTATGTATGTGTATGTTTGTATTTAAGTATGTTCCACCGCCTACCTAAACTATTCATCCGGTTTTGACGACCTTATTGTAACATAGGCTACATTTTAACCGACTTCAACAATATGAGGAGCCGATTTTACCTTGTTAACCCCGAATTTAATTAGAGTTATTTTTCAGTAGTAGTCGGTTTTTTTGTTGTTGTAGTAGACAACACAAACTCTTGTTGAATAAAATATAAAGAAATGTGAATATTACGATACAAAAACAAAGAAAGCAAACAATTCGATATACCCTTTGTGTGTGTTTCTTATAAATTCTATGGTTTACATGTGCCTAAATTATTTATGACATAAATCAAAAGAATAAATTTAACATGTTTTTAGATTCTATTATTTTCCCCAACTATGCTGGGGCCAGCTTCCAGTCTAACCAGCAGGCCTAGCCAAGTTATAAACGATTCGTATCGATTCTCTTTCTACAATCGTAAACGTTAAGTCACGTGGTCAAAACAAACGCATAGAAACTTCGTAGACAAGTTGACATCGATCAAGATGATTGAATTCGTTATTTCTACAATCGTGATCGCTACATCCCATATAAATCGTAGCCAACTTACAGTTTTGACAGAACTTTAAAGTTTCTATTCGTTTGTTTTGACCACGTGACGTTGAAATGATGTCATTCATATACATTTGGTTAGTTTTCTATGCGTTAACGATTGTAGATTGTGAACTTGGCTAAGCCTACAGATGACTACCAGTATTTTACATCGAGTGACTGCCTATCTGACCTCCATATCTCAGCACTGGGTAATATATAAAACTTATTGTCAGACTTTCGGGCTACTGACTACCTGTAACTACTATCAAAGATCTACAATTGACAGCCGGGACCAATGGCTTAACGTGCTTTCTGACGCACGGAGGAAACTGGGTATGTATAGGGTGTTTACCCATCCACGGACTAACCTAGGCGAGCGCGGCTTAACCGGAAGATCGACCCGAGCGGCTGTTATTATTTCCTTAATTGACAGATTTTCTGCTGAATTCAAACGCAAATCCTTTTCAAGTTGCACATACTACACACACACACAAACCACACACACACACAAACGCACGCACAAAACACAAAGAGAGCTGCTTAATTAATTAACTATCATTTATTTAATTTAATTTCTTTTTTTATTATTTTATTCTATTCGTTGATTTAATTTTCATTTTTAGGATACCACTTACGGGAAGAGCGAGACAGCTCCGACACAAGTACTATTGTAACTTACTGGGGCTGCCTCAATTTATGTATGATACAATGTTTGAGAAGTAATAAATATTTTTGTATTTTGTATTTTTTGTACATACTACTACAGCCTGCAACCAAGTATAAATAAATAATATTTACTAATTAATACTTCATCACGTATTGTATTTATGTTATGACATCTAAGACTTCTAGTTTACAAACAGAAGAATACCCTGATAAAATACAGCAATTTTATAATACTTGCTTCGAACATTTATTTATATGTAATTACATTAAATTGCCAATATTACAATAGTGTTGATCTAGTTGTCCCTAGCGCTACTGCTGAGAATAATGTCTTGGGTTTGATTCCTAGGTTGTTCAGAGTTATTGGATTTTTCTATCAGAAATTTCTCAGTTGAAGCCACGGAGTCTGGATTTGAGCACGGTTGATGGCAATAGGTTCGCCCCCTATTACAAGGTACTTTTAGGTACACCTCTGCCTAACCTTTTGGGGATTACAAGGTATGATGTTATGTTATGTACACTTCTTTTCGAGAAAAATGTGATGCATGAAGTGATAAAATTTAATAAAAACATAGGTAATATTAGTTAAACATTACTTGTCAAGTACAAAACATCCTAATCGTTTTGAAACACCATAATATCCTTTGTCTTGTTCCCATTTACATTCATTCCTTTTCCCTTACATGCTTGATACTTGCTGCTAATGATGTAATAAAAAGAACTTGATCATCTGCTGCATAGAAAAGACATTTCACAGGCAATTTACTCATCCTTAATACACACTCACTGTCTTTTAATTCTGTCAGGCAATAATAGGCTAGTTTCAACCATCAATAAATTGCAAATCTATTTAGTCCGTCAGTTATTGAAAAATAATGTAAATCAATGAATATTGACAAAGATAAAACGCATCAAAACGCGGGGCTCGTGACGTCACAACGCACTAAATTTATAGCACGGCTTGACGTATTGAGAATTTTAAAAGCATCGTATCTTCGACAATTTTGGTTTACGTAATAAAAGAAAAAATACGTATCAAGTATTTTTTGATAATCTAACTGACGAACTAATTTGATTTTATCAGGACACAAGCCTATTATCCTATATTCTTTGAACATGACACTGCGCAATCACTGGAATCGTTGTTTAAGGTGACACTAGTCGACATTTTGTCCATAGAAATTTCGGGGGGGTATTACTCCACTGTTTGACACTGTACATCCAAAGTTGAACATGGTATCGTTTTGTCTCTTTATTAACTTTGTCTGTGCGGAAACAGAATAGTAAAATAAAAAGCCATTAAAAAGTTACGAGCTACCAAAGATTCGTTTTTATTGCCAATTTTAACGCAACTTTGGGCGTAAATTAGTAATAAAAGAAGTGTCAAATTTCCAAAACAAAGTCGGTACCGACAAAGCACAACTATCGAAAAAGCCAATAAATTTTATTTGTAATTGATTTATGCATTGGTTTTTTCATAAAACTCGATTTTCCAAAGGCCTTTTAGTATTTTTTTACGCGCGCTTTTTACTTTGAATTATCGTGCATCTCACTGAACTTACTCTGTCAGCCACTATGCCAGGTGAGACAACATGCTTTTTGGCCACGCCCACCAATGAGTTCGAGCCCGTGACTAGTGTCACCTTAAATCTGGTAACCTACCACAACATGACATCTTAAAGCAGTCTTATTTTTATTGCTCTAAAAGGTCCTCTTTAGGTCTTGTGTTTATTAGTTCTGTGCGTTTCTTTATCATCGAGCTCAGCAAACTGTTTAAAATCACAAACAAGTCCATCAAGAAAGATTATAAGAAGCTTAGACATGTTAGATATAGACATAATCACAAGAAACCTTGTGAAATATAAAAGCACTAAAAGAGCTTTCAAAGATCTGAAACTACATAAAACGTGGATGCAGAAACTGGAATCAAATTCAAATTCAACAAATACAAGAAAAGATGTGATCAACCACGCCACAAAGTTCTATACACAACTATATATGAAAAATTTAGACAATTTGGATTTACAAATGCAAGCCAATACAACAATTGAGCCGCGGTATAGCGGAAAGGGAAGTGTATGATCACATAAAAAAGCTAAAGTCTGATAAAAGTCCAGGACCAGACGGAATAATAAATGAAGCCATCAAACTAGGTGAACCTGTTTTACTCCACCACTTCTGATTCCTCAACAATGGTGTACTTCGGAAATTATACTAATCTACAAAAAAGGGAGCCCTACGGACATAGGAAATTACAGGCCGATCAGCTTAATGGCAAGCACATACAAACTCTTCGCATCGATTATCCTAAGCAGAATATCACCTGAGATTGATGGTTCAACCTAAAGAGCAAGCTGGTTTCCGTTCAGGTTTCACCACTACAGACCACCTACAAACATTAGAACAAATAATGGAGAAGTACACTGAATTTAACAAAAGTCTATATTTTAGCATTCTTTGACTACAGCAAGGCTTTTGATACTAAGTCACAACTCAATGTGGGAAGCACTGAAATTATTCAAGGTCAACTATAAGTACATAAATATCCTGAAATATATTTACTCTCAAAGCACTAGCAAGGTCAAGCTAGAAACAAGAGGTGACCCCATCAAGACCGAAAGAGGCGTAAGACAAGGAGACCCTATATCCCCAAAACTTTTTATTGCTGTACTGGAAAGCATATTTCAGAAACTAAACTGGACTCGAAAAGGCATAAAAATAGGCAAAAGATGTCTCAGCCATCTCAGGTTCGCAGACGATATAGTCTTGCTGACCGAAACACTGAAAGAATTGGAAGAAATGATTGGCTCTCTAGACAACGAAAGCTCCATGATAGGCTTGGAAATGAATGCAAGTAAGACCAGAGTAATGACAAACAGCTTCAAAAAAACCAGTATGCATCAAGGGAAAGAACATAGAATATGTAGAAAACTATATTTACCTAGGAAAGCAAATGTCATTCTCCAAGACGAGCATGGATGAAGAAATACAACAGAGAGCAAACATCACTTGGGAAAAATTCTGGTCTCTAAAAGAAATTCTAAAAGGTAACAGGTAACACCTGTGGTTCCTTAATTTTTAAGATAAATAGGCGGGCCCAAAATCTAGATGACGTAAATAATGCCCTACTTCAGGTCCAAAATTGGTTCACAGCAAACAATTTGGTATTAAATGAAAAAAAAACCAAATGCATAAGATTTGCTTTACCGAATGTTAAAAGTAGTGATTGTGATATAGTACTGAATAAAGAGAAACTTGAATTCGTAGATAAAACGGTTTTCCTGGGGATTACGCTTGATTCAAGGCTACAATGGGGTTCTCATTTAACATCTCTTGCGGGGCGGCTAAGTTCAGCAGCATATGCCATTAGAAAAATCCGTCAGTATACTGATGTAGATACCGCTAGACTGGTTTATTTTAGTTACTTTCATAGTATAATGTCTTATGGCATTTTGCTATGGGGACGGGCTGCAGATATTGAGTCTATATTTATTCTGCAGAAAAGAGCCATCAGAGCCATATATAATCTTCGTAGGCGCGATTCTCTAAGGGAACTGTGTAAGGATATTGGCATCATGACAGTACATTGTCAATACATCTACGAAAACGTAATGTACGTCAGAAAAAATCTGCACCTTTTTGGTAAAAGGGGTGACAGACATAATTACAGTACTAGAAATAGGGACCAACTAGTTCAGCCAGGCTTCAGACTCGCTAAAGTAGACTCATCTTTCATGGGGTACTGTTTGAGATGCTATAATAAAATTCCACAAAGTATTCTTGAACTGAATGAGACGAAATTTAAAACATGTATTAAACGCACACTATGTAAGCAAGCATATTACAAGTTGAGCGATTATATCGCTGATAAAAATGCTTGGCTCAATGCTGGTCCTGCTCCACAAGGACAGGGGCGCTTAAATTGATAGCATTAAATGGTATTGTTTGAGCTGCTGAAGATTGTACAACTATCTTTGCATTGTATAGATTCAATCTCTTTAGTATTATATAATCGCATAGCCCATATTGTGTGAGTACTATGTACTAGAAAGCTATCATTCACTGGAAACCTACGTCTTTTCTTGACTTGAATGTGCCCTGGCGGTTGAGAATATGTCATGCTCACTCAAAAGTCTCGCTGATGGTGGCGCATGTGTCGGATCATTTAGTTCCCTTCAAAATGGTTGAGTTGAATGGTGCTGATCTATGCGTCATGTCCGTGAACGGGCGCTGACGGTTGTGACTGGTCATCTTTCAGTTGCCATGGCTTATTTTAATGAATTATTTTAGTTTTTGAATTGTTTTTTTTTTTCTGTTTTGTTTTACTGTGGACACTTTTAACGTGCACATCTTGCTACATTGTTCTCACATAATATACCATCTCAACATGAATGATGTAACCAAGATTTTGTAACAATATTCTGATTTAAAAGAGTGTCCATGGAGTTTCTTGCCCGTTCTTCTCCATAGAGATCTACGCTAGGGAATGGGCAACTACAGTACTTTCACAGTTTTTATGTCTTGTGACTGGGACTGTAGCTACATTTAATTTTCATCTTTGTTTCGACAATTCAAAAGTGCCTGTAATTGGCTTACTTGAAATAAATGCTTTGATTTTGATTTTGATTTTGATTTTGACACTTTAAACCTAAAAAAAGTAGTGATGGAGACTTGCCTCTAACCAAGATTATTATATGGTTGCCAGACTTGGGTTCACACTAACAGAACAAAACAGAAAATTGTGACAACACAGAGAGCAATGGAAAGAAGCTTATTAGGCTTAAGAAAAATACAAATAGTAAAAAGTGTAAACATCAGAAAAAAGACAAAGCTTACAGATGCCCTAACAAAAGCGCTAGCATTAAAATGGCGTTGGGCAGGTCATGTCGCATGTCTCGGTGATGACAGATGGACTATCCAATCTACCAAATAGACTGGGCCACCGGGCAAAAGAAAGCCTTTAAAAGATGGGCTGACGATATAGCGCAGACCGCTGGCTCAAACTGGCAAAATATTGCCAAGGACCGTGAGAAGTGGAAAAAGATGGAGGAAGCCTTTACCCGTAATGGGGCTACATCTCCAACATTGAACAAAAACTAACAATACTAAATAGGTTAAGTTACAGACTAACACATAATGTTATAAAGTGCTCAAATTTAATTGAGTGTAGAAATAAGAGGCTTTTTATCTTATTTTATTTAAAAGGTCCCAAGTCCCCAGTGCTCCTATCAAAAATCTGTCCACACCATATTGACACATTGTTAAGACAATGTGTCAATATGGTGTGGACAGATCCTCCCTCGAGCCAATGAAAGCACAGTACACCATCTTGTGCTTTGCTGGATAGATTTCACCAATGCATCCTCCATAATATATAGAGAAATTCCGATCCATACATCCCATTCCCTCATTAAATTATGCTTTCATTTCCCATATTTTCGCTTTTTTATCAATCTAATCAATCACCCTATCAATTAACAACTACTCATACAGTTTGCAGACAACACTCAAAAGTCTAAAGCTATGGTAGCTTTAGTGTGAAAACTACCGTAGCTTTAGACTTTTGAGTGTGACTTAAGGTTCACAGCAGTAGTGTTCCTGTTGTGAACTTTAAGTAATGGTACAAGAGTCAAAACCTTTTCTCCAGCGCATATGAAAGATCTGGCACAACAGGCTCGCTGCCACCCTATCATTGCCCTAAAACATTAAAGCAGACCCTCTCTTGGTACCCTGCAGCTTTCCCAACTAATACATGTCTATTTCTGTACTTTTATGATTGATAAAAGACTAAAAATATGTTTATTTTCTGTCTTGAATACCAGTATTCTTCCGTTTTGCTGCTCTGTATCTCAGCCTGTTGTTGATCCATTTTTAACACTATCAATTATTTAAATTGTGAATATAATTTATTTTATTGATAGGACAAGACCTAAGCAATGTTTAAACAGTTAATTGTTACTGCTTGTTAAACAAACAATACTGTTACCATTTTATATCTTTTCATTTAATTTACATCCCAAAATGAACAGAGCACAATTGAAACTACTGAAGAGAAGTATTGAAGACGCTAAGTCTGGGAAGTACTATCAAACCCCGGCCGGCTTGTAGCTGGTGTAAGCAATTTTACAGGTTGTAGGGTATGAGTGCCACTTGGTAATGTTATTACAAATACATGAGTCATTTGGTATATATTAGCTGATATCTACAATTATTTTATATAAAATAAGTAGAGCTGGTATAAATCATTCAATAAACCCTAACTTGACACCACTTTAAGCTTCCAAACGCTTTAGGAATGGCAAGGCATCTACAATGCTTCTGGTTATGCATATTTCTACAAATGATTGCAGTTGTGGGCCGTTGGCTCGCTTTTCATCCAGTAACATGTCAAAAATACCTGTGATTGATAAAATACTTAACAATAAAAGAAGACACTTACCACTTTAGCTGGTATGTCATGGCGCTTGCAGGCTCCATGATGAGTGCCATATAAGCCGAGGAACTCCAGCGGGTGGTTCACACGGCTCACCAGTCCTGGTATGTCACAACGTACTTCAACCTCCATACTGTCTGTAGAGGGTCCTTGTACAGCAACAGCTGCAGCCCCAGTGCCAGCCAAGTTTGTACCTGATATATCCAATGATTCCAATAGTTGTAGACTCTCAACTATTTGTGTTAAAACATCGTTAGGTGAGCAGTACTTTCCATGTCTTTCATTTGATTGTGATATGTCCAAATGCCTCAAGTGACGCATTGAACATATCCAATCAATAAGATCCTTTGTCCAAGGAACAGCATGCAACACGAGGAATCGCAGATTGTGTATCTCATTCAGGGACCAGATGGAGCCTGCCGATGTGCACTCGGAGAGGTCCAAGTGTGTCAAGTGTTGAAGTGGCTTCAATAGAAGCAGTGGAAATATTGCTAAACCTCGTCGTTGGATTGTAAGTCTCTTTAAATTAGGGGCATAGATGATATATCCCCGCTGCCTCTCGTAGGGACCCTCATCCTGAGGAAATACATATGTCAACGGACCAAACTTTAAAGAGAGCAGGTTCTGGCTGTGAGTGCTGATAATATCCAAGGATGGTTCGGACAGATACTCGCACTGGTTTAATTCGACTTCAAAAGGTTTATGTTCCATCATGCATCGCAACCCTTCGTCGGTGATGCGGGAGTTTCGTAATTTCACAGTATTCAGCCGAGTGCGAAGCTTATCGCGAAAAATATTCGCAATATTGTCATTTATGCGGAATTTCTTCTGATATGCGCGAATAAATTTCTCACATATCTCAGCAGGTAGTATCACATCTTCTTTCAGTCGACGCCAGCGATTCACAGGGTCAAAATAGGTAATGGTATTAAGGTTCGTCACTATATGGTCCATACAAAGATCAAACAGACTGTCAGGGTACGAGTCGTACGAAGAATCGTACAAACTCATTCTTTGTTCGTCCGACATTGTGCTGGTCAAACTCGCTCGTTCACTGTATTGAGAAATGAAGGAAGGCCCGTGGTGGCACCATGTCGCAAATGTAACACGCACTGATTCTAGGTGATGAAAATTACCTCGAGTCCATTGTGATGGTTGTTCCCAGTTGCTGTTAGGGCTCCCGACGGACCAAAACCGAAACACTAGCGTACTGGGCAACGGGCTGGCAGTATTTCGCAGTTTTCGCACAACGCAACAAGAAAGTCAATTGTCGTTTTTTTTTCACAGGCTACAGATTATATTGTCAGTTCGCATAGACAAGTACAGAACGCCGGGGATCTTATGAATTATGTCCCACATACATACATTCCTAAGCAAATATTAAATACGTTGAGCAGTAATCCACAACTGAAACTATACTAAAATTATTATATAAATTAAGTGGTTCATAGTATTACTGTAACTAGTTAATAATAACCGATCTTGATCCACGCTCACGATTTTGTCTATGGATTAATAACTACCCGTCCTTTTTATTTCCATAATGAAAAAGTGAGAAGACGATAGTCTGTGTTTTGGATCGATAACCTGGCGTTCTATGTTGACGTGAGGTTGACAGTTCGTAGTGGCGCTGTTTGTCTACGATAATGTAAATTTTCAGAGGAACTAGTGGCTAATGGCGGCCGGCCCCGACTTACGAACAGTAAGTTGTGGGTTCGAATTTATTTCATCACCACTGCTCTCAAAACGGTGAAGGAAAACATCGTGCGGCATGTCCTAGAACCAAAAAATTCGAAGACATGTGGTATCTACCAATCCGCACTGGGCCCGCGTGGTGGATTATAGCATACTCCCTCTCATAGAGAGAAGGCCTGTGTCCCAGCAGTGGGAACATTAATAGGCTGATGATGATGACGATGAGTGGCTATTGGAATGGGCCCCACCTGCTTACCTACAACTATTGTGCTGGTTTTTTGATTTTCAGTTTTTTCAGTCGGGTTTTCCTGTTACTTATTTAATTTCCAGCTTTTGAGTTTAGTAGCGTGAAAGATTTCGCAGACAATTTAACTTTTTAGGGTTCCGTACCCTAAGAGTAACCAACGGGACCCTATTACTCCGCTGGCCGTCCGGCCCGTCCGTCTGCTGTCTGTCAGCGGGTTATATCTCATGATTCGTAATAGGTAGACAGTTGAAATATTCACAGAATGTGTATTTCTGATGCTGCAATAACAACAAATAATGAAAATAAACTGAAAAAAGAACATTTAATACAAGAGAAAATATAGAACATTGAAGATAAATTATCCAGCAGCAGAAGGTCCCGACTGTATATAATATTATTACGCTAGTGCCGGCTTTACCTATTGCAGGGTGTGCGGCGCACCCGGACGCAGGCCTTTAGGGGGCGGCGGCGGCGCCTGCGGCAAGGGTAGCCCGCGAAATTCAAACTTTACTAAGTTTTTTGCAAATCGCAGGTCAGTGTCAGGTTTTATGTTGATGAAAATATATAATTACAGAATTACTTACACAAAATAAAACGCTTGTTGTACGGGGTCTTAAAACATTATTTGAGTCAGGCAAGCATCTTCCGTTTCCGTGTCACATTACAGGTATATACAAATTTCGCCTTTTTGACAACACCATGATGACGTATTTCCGTCTTCGTTCACCAGTTCATTGTGGCTTCAAAACAGGCGCGGATAGAGGATTTCCTTTAGAGGGGGGCAATTTTCCTTTGATTTTACCTATCTTACGGAAAACTCTTATAAAAATTGATGAACTTTTGATAATTAATTAAATCAGGCGTTACTTTACGGAAATCCATGATATGCAAGATACAAGGGGGTCGCCAGCTTTTGGGCTGGGTGGCGTCAGAAGGATGCGAGTAAAAACAGATTTAGAAGGGTTAAGTTTACTATTTACGGATGCAGCTGAAGTTCTTTAAAGAATTAAAAAGGCAATAGCTAGGTACTTCAAAAATGTTTGTCACCTGGGATTGCTTAGATTATCGATACTTGTTTATATAGAAGTAGAAGTTATTAATTTTGAAAAGTTATTTGACTCTAGACAAGTGAACTTTTCTTTAGTCCTTTTATTCAGAAATAGATATTACTTAATCGACTTAGGGCGACAATTTTGATCAACATCCAAGAGCTTGTAAATTTTAACACTCTACTTGGGCAGGTTACAATTGTTTAGTTAGACCCTTCATACAGGAGTTACTAGATCGACCCTCAGACAAAGGCAACATTCAAGAAGAAGTAGGTTGCAAGAGCGAGCGCAGCGAGCTCGAAATTTTTATGACACCTTGCCTTGTACAGGTTAGAATGGTTTTGATCCTTCTTCTAGGAGTTACTTGGTCGGCTTTTAGATAAATACAAGGGCAAGTAGTTTGTAGAGCGAGTGAAGCAAGCTCGAAAATTTTAACAATTTACCTACCTTGCTGAACAGGTTAGAATTGTTTCGACCAACTGGGGTTACCTGGGTCTCTCATAGACAAAGTCAAGACTCAAGAAAAACTAGACTGCAAGAGCGAGCGAAGCGAGCTCGAAATTTTTTACTTCATTGTCTCAGATAATTATGCTATATTTGCATACAAGGCTTTGGGGCAAGGGGCTCCTAATTTATTTCAGGCTCTGTTACCGGTCGATCATGCAAAAATCCAATACCACTCCTATTGTATCCAGAGGTAGAAAAAAGTACCCTTTTTGTTAACTGTTTTTCCGCAGGGTTATACAACATTTTAATTTAACTTGACTGATGTAATTTAACTGATGTAGCTACAGCTAGGTTGGTATACTATCTATGCTTATTTCCACAGTATTATGTCTTATGGCATTCTGCTGTGGGGATCAGCAGCTGACGTTGACTCAATTTTCATTCTACAAAAGAGGGCAGTCCGCGCTATCTATAAAATGGGTCCTCGTGAGTCACTCAGAGAAAAAATTAAAGATATCGATATACTGACTCTGCCTTCACTCTATATCCTTGAATGCATTTTATATGTCCGCAGAAATCGAGGGCTTTTCAAAATTAGAAGCGACTTCCATAATAAAAACACACGCAGTAAACATGAAATTGTAATATCTAAATTCAGATTAACAAAAACTAGCAAGTCTTTTATTATAAACAGTATACGCTTTTATAACAAGTTGCCTAAGTCAATTATAGAACTGACCGATGGAAAGTTCAAAAACTATATCAAACGTGTCCTTATTAAAAAAGCATATTACAAAATCAAGGACTACGTTGAAGACAAAGAAGTTTGGCTCTAGTTCCTTGATTTTGGCTTCCCTGGTAGCTCATAAACGGCACAAATTTGTGGATGTCTCTAACTATTCTCAATCTCATTTTTTCTTTTCTTTCCATTCAGATTTTTACAATAGTTTTCAAACCATTTTTTTACATCTTTTGCTCAGAATAGGTAGAGTTACAGCACTGATGACAATATTTGTGTCACTTGTTTAATTTGTTTTTTTTTTAATATTTACAAAATTTTCCTACCTTTGTATAGATTCTTTTTTAACCTATTATTTGTGAATGAGTGAACATTGTAGGCTTTTCCCAGATGCTTGTTAAATTTTGTTAAGTCTGTTTTACGCTTTTTGTATTGTAAGCAATGACCTATTGTCGGGCCTACGCTGTCCCCCCATATTTATGTACTAATGCTGTAACAAAATAATATTCTAATAGCAAATGATTTGAAAAGAGTAACCATGGAGTTTCTTGCCGGTTTTTCTCCATGGAAACAACCAACGCGAACCGTGCACCTTTTTCGACGTTTTATAAGTGCCCATCTAGGCCTATGTGAAATAAAATATTTTGATTTTGAATTTGAGTAATTACTCAAATTCAAAATCAAAATCGCGTTCGCGTTGCCTAGCGTTAAATAGAATTCTATTTAACGCTACAATTTATTACGTACAATACCATTCTATGGCATCAGGCCAGAAAAGCTATAACTTTAAAAAATCCTGATCCTCTAGGGGCAGCTGCCTCCTCCTGGCGACGCCCATGACAAGAATACAACTAGAATATTTAATATTTAGTTTAAATTCCGTCAAACTAGTTCAAGCTTGGCTAATGACGTATTTCCTCCGGTTCAGGGGGGGCAATTACATCTCCATCACCCCCTGTATCCGCGCCTGCCTTAAAAACCTATTATAAAGAAGTAGAACTTCTTTGTGAGTCTGTAGGTATGTAAGGGATAATCTCTGGAACTAATGATCCACTCTCAAACATTTTTTTCACCGATACAAAAATAACTTTTTCATTTTTCATACTCGGAAAGTAGTGTTTGTTTATTCCGAGTAGCGGGTGGAAAATGCTACTTTCCACCTTTTGACGGGAAAGACTCATAGTAAATGCTTCCCTCTCTAAGGTGGGAATAAATTTAAAAAATAGAACTAAATTTGGTTAGGCAGTCGGCTGCAAAAAATCTAACATCTGCGGTCTTGTGAGTACTTAGACTGTCAGTGTGAATTAAAAAAAAAAAGTAAGCGGGTCCGCCCGCGCCAGTGACGCGGTGTGTTCCATAGTTAAAATTTTAAATAAGTACGTGTAACGTAAATATCTCTAAACAATGATATTACTAGAATATCATTGTCTCCAAAATAATAAATGTAGATGAAAAACCAAATGTGTTCATGGGATGTGTGTTTATTATTATACAAAAAAAAACTCAAGATATTATTGTTATGTCTAATAAAAAATATATAAAAGTAATGAAAAGAGAACAAAATTCAAACACAATCGTTTTATCGCAATTAAAGTACTTAGGTAAAATTTCGCCTACGAGAGTTTTATTAAAAATTAAATACTTTGTTTTTAGCATTATCTCAGTTTAGAGGTTAAAAATGCCTGTGTTTAGAGGTTAAAAATGCATTTGGCTAAATTTAGTTCACTAAATTCAGACAGTGAGCGTTGGCGAAAAAAAGCTTGCTCTTTACACTTGATCTAAATAACTAGCTAACTCAGTATAACAGCGAATTCCGAGCGTGTCACTCTCATGGCACCATCAAAACAGCAAAGGGTGTCTCAAAGGATAGGGCTCACCTGGGCTATTGTTGCGTCAAGTTCGATTTTAATTAGGTACCTACTAAAAATAGACGCAGGAAGAGTTATGTGAAAAAATGCTGCTGCTGATGCTTTTAAGAAAAAAACTGTCTACTTATAACAAATTATATAAATGTATTAAAACCGGAATATGTAAGAAATGTTCTAAGATTGGGATCTGAACAATATAAAGAATTGTTGAGATTAGTTACACCGTTTAGCTGTTACATTGAGATTCTTAGCAATAGGAAATAGGTACAAATGAAGATTTAAAGTTCAGTTCATTTATTTCTGCACCACTTCTTTCAAAAATCATACCAGAGACGTGTCAGGCGATATACAAATGCTTAAAACAAACAAACGATTAAATCGTGCAATTATGATAGAAAAACATATTTTTTTTAGGATGTATAATCAAAAACTCTTTAATTTCAATTCTTTTGCCTTCCAACGTTTCCTTAGTTGATGAGGAAGTATTGGGAAAATTTTCAGTACAGAATTCATAGTTTTCTCCGCTGAGAGTGGCAGACAACTAAACGCATTTCTTGTCTAAATCGCTTTAGACTTGGCTAAATTCAGCATGCAAGATTTAGATCGGCAGACACGACTCTGATTGTCTAATTAGTGTGTCTAACAGTCTGAATGTCTTTACACTTGTCTCCAAATTCAGAGTCTAATTCATTTAGCTAACCGAATTTAGCCAAAAGTAAAGGCTGCTTTAAGCGGACCTTACATTTGGCTAAAGTCAGTTAAAATCATTTTCCGAAAGTGTATTTCTTACATACTCCAATGGACTATCTGGCAAAATAAAGCCTTCTACGCTATGGAGCAGGTATTCAATGCTCAAGAGTACATTATGAGTAAAACGTATTTTTCTCAGCCATCCAAAAGGGAAAATGCTATAAACAAGTGATCGGTAAAAATAAAATCGCAGGTATGCCAAAGCAAATAGCAATATACACTGACCTGCAAAAATAAGCACTACACTTTTAAAATTTTATTTTTTTTCCTAAACTATAGAAGTTATAGATTTAAAATTGAAAAACGTTATAAAGCAATTTTTATCAGCTTGTTTTGAAACTATAGACAAAATTAAACTATTTTTGGAGTCCTTTTTGTTTCGAAAGTATATATCCGTGGCTGGCGTGAATATGTTGACATGTCTAAAACTGCAATTTGTCAGGACGGCCATTTTAAAGTTTTGGCGTCTTCTGGTAAATCGGTTAATTAATTTTACATATGTGTTTAAGTTGTTTTAAAGGTTATTTTGTGCCATCTTTTCAATGATGACAATAAATAAACGAAATTTTCCATAGATTGCAAAATAATAGACTTGTCAAGTCGTTCACCAACGAGTTATCAACTTATGCACCGAGTTGTCAACTTGTTCACCAACAGTTATCAACTTATTCACCTTCTGAGTGGGAAGTTATAGTAAGTAAACAATGTAATTTAATGACAACCACATTATTTTAATTGGATAGCAAACAGATGACAAACATAAAAAAAATATTTAATTTGCTGCTACTCACTCAAATCAAGTAATGTTGTTTTAACTGAAGAAATATTTAATTCAAACACCACGAAACTATCAGTTTAGTATTTTCGCAATAAAAAAAAATATAAAAAAATAGAAAATTGCTTTATTGGACCACAAACAACGTCATCAAACAGATACAAGTATGTTACTAACACAAATAACTACGTTGACTCCTCAACCTCGTCGCAGACCATTCGTATTTTATTAGACCTCAGAATCCTCTTCATCTGGGTTGTCTTCGTCCAAATCTGGATCAGTAGATGCAGAGACATCACCGACAGTTTTTATATTAATATAAAACTCTTTGAACGAATCGTCAATCAGGTCAATCATGTCCATCAAATCCTTTTTTTTCTCTGCACTGATTGGCAAAGCTTCCTTGGAGATTTGGCTCAACCTAAAGACATCTATGGTGGTTTTTCCTCTTTTCCGAAAGTTCACTGACTCGAAAGTGGGTTCGCGATCCAGGCTTTTCTTGAAATTTATTTTTCCTACGCTGTTTTTATTATATTGCAGCCATTTAATAGGTTGCCATAGAAATTTGTCCCCAGAATCGTCCAGTTTTTTGATAGTAAAGGGTCCTTTCTTGGCTTTTAGTTCAGCAAAATCCAAGAAATCATTTACCGTCATCACCACGACCTTAAATGGTTTCTGAACTTTGCAAGTCCTCACCAGCTGCACCCAATCATACAAATGATTTATTCTCATTTGTGTTCTCTTTTTTGTTTTCTCAATAATAGCGTGGTCAGAGTCACACTCCATATGTGTGTGCCCACTGAGGAGAAATTTGTGATTTATCTTTTGCAGCGTCGGATGATTATGTAGCAAAAACATAAACATCATTGCCACGACATTGTTTTTGTTTTGACCACCACAAGTATCCGAATAAAAAATCAGTTCTTTTACTTCGGAGGACAAATTGTTGCAGAAGTGCCACAAACATGAGGCAATTTGGTTTGCACCTCGAGCTCCTATTGTCTCGTCCCACATGTAGCAGGTAGCCTCATTAGTTGCTAAATCATGCACTGTTAAATTAAAAGACCAAAGCTGTCGTTTGTAAAACGAGACAGATGTTTTTAAATATGGAGTCGGCAAGCACCGCTGGAGGTCGAATGCAAATGCCCTAACAGACGAATCTGCTTTGACATTCTCTTTATCCACACGTTTTTCAGCATAAGCTTTATCAGCTTGATGTTGGTGTTCAGCTAATTCAGCAGTTAAATTAATTTTGCGATCTTCATCTGCAACTTTAATTTTAGCGTTCAGCACATCGCACGTGTTGCATGTGTCTTTTGATGGTTGCTTAAACGACAGATTGAGGTCGTGAAAGCATTTGGCATATAATTTTAACGAGACAGGATTTGAAGAAGTGTTTTTATACTCTCTGTACATTTTGGCGATTGACAGGTCAGCAGCTAAATATTTCTTCCCAGTCGAATTTCTACAGTAGTGACTCTCATAACTTGGAAAACTCAAAATGTGGTGATTGACAAGCGAAATGTCTTCGATAGTCTTCTTATTTTTGGGAGGTTGACGACCTCTCTGATCCTCATCAATGATTCCGATGGGAGACATTTTTTTTTTTCTATTATAACATTAACAAATCCCTTGGTCTCTCCTACAATTTTACAAAAACACTCTTTACAAACCGGTTTCATCTCATTAGAAATCTCTAGCATGTATTTACAGTAGCACTCTCTATTTAATGTCCTGCTGCCCGTTTTTTGTGATTTTTTCGGGAAAATCATTACTGACTTAGACACAAATGCTGCCCGTCTATCTCTATCTCCTAGTTGCCAATAATTTTCAAAACAATGCGTCTGTTCAGCCGTTGTAATTCTTTCAGCACATTTTAGTCTACATGAACTCAACTCTTTCGGTTTTCTGTCAGGAACTACTTTACCTTTTTCCGTTATATAACTCTTTCCTGTATTCCGACGTGTTTTGCTTGCATTTCTCTCCACTCTTGATCTTCCTTTTTTTGTATTATTATTAGTCCTTTCTTCACTAGTACTTTCGGTTTCCATAGTTAAAGTTAAAATCTCATTTCTTTCACTCGTCTTTTCTAGGATCACTGTTGGTGTTTCTATCTAATATATAGTAGGAGCTGCATTCTCATATTCATTCATTTCAGGTGAAACACTTCGGTTGGCCGTTTTTTCGTCTGTCACACACGTTGAGCTCCCCGTTTCCTTGTTCTGTGTATTATCCATAGATGAATTTTGTGGTGTTTCTTTCGTATTTTAGGTAGGTGCTATATTTTCGCATTCGTAGTTGACTTCGATATATTTTTCCGGATTTCTTGTTGCTTTCGATATTTTTCCGGAGATTGGTATCAATTCTTTGCTTTCAATTTTGGCATCATCACATGATTCGCAGTCAGTTTCTGAATCATCTACTGTGACTTTTTTTATGTTAAAATCAGGATCACGAACACTGTCGTCACTGTCGCCATTAAACGATTCATTTTCTTCAGACGCTTCACTGTTTTCGACAATGTCTGACGTATTATCTAATTGTAGGCTTGGGTCAGTAATTAATACATTATAAATTTCTTGGGTTGCTGGGGACATTACCGGAAAAGGAGATAATGGATCATCGTTACTTATGTTCCTCAATAACGAAGAGTTTGACAGTGGAGTGGCAAGATTAGGGTAACCTGAAGCAATAAAAAATAATAATCAGACAGATAAACACAGTTACTCTCGTATTTATAATATTAGTTTGGGTGAATAACTAGCGGTGTCTAACTGCTGAGTCCTATTCCTATTACAGGGTCTAGATTATCTACACACCAAGGTTCATCCAAATCTGCCCAGCAGTAACAGATGCAAATCGTTTCAAACACACACACACACACACCCACACATAAACTTTCAGATCTAAAATAGTTCAGGTAAAGAAAGAAAATAATCATTATTACGATAGTAGCCAAAGTTAAACCGTTATACTACACACCCTTCATTTCTTTTAAATAGTTATTTTTGTTTTGATTTCAACATTAGAGGAGCAAGTTACTCATAGAACAATTAGGCTGACCCCACATTAGGCGTGCGCGATCCTCGGGCGTGTGAACGCCCGAGGATGAAGCGAGGATGAGCGCCGCGAGCACGTGTGAGTAGCGCGCGCGGCGCCCGCGCTACTCACACGCGCGCGCGGCGCCCGCGCTACTCACACGCGCGCGCGGCGCTCGAGTCGCGTTCATACCCCTTCGACTTTCGACTTGACTGAAGGGTTTAAACGCCAACGCGACCGCCGTGTGCGCGCCGCGCGGTCGCTGCACACACGTTACACGGTGGCAACACGTGACGCTTACGCAGCGCGCTCGCGTCGCGCACGCGGCGGACGCGTCGCTCATACGCCCGAGGAACGCGCGATCCTAATGTGGGGGAGGCCTTACCCACGACGGTGTATATCTACCTACTACAGCTAGATTCCCATCGTCTACATACATCTAAGTTCACAGTTTCAAGTAAACAATCAGCTGACCGCGACGTTCGCACGGACGTAAACATATCGCAGCGGGATTTTATCGCGCACTGGATTTTCAACTCTCGGTGTTGAGCCGAGCATTGAGAATCCAACAGAGTGCATTCCAACGCGTTGAACAAACACACTGGTTGGATTTTCAACTCTCGGCGCTAAGCAGAGCGTTGAAAATCCAGTGCGCGAAAAAAATCGCCGCGATATTTTTACGTCCATTCCGAACGTCGGCTTACAATATGTTACTTACCTAGATAACTAACTCCCAACCTTCATCAATATCTACCTAAAAAGTGGCAAAAAAATATTTGTGAGTATAAGATCTGTATCTTACCGTTTTCGTCCACTTCATTCATTCGCTGACGAGATGAATTTAACTTAATGTCACGAAGTTCTGTTAACTTGCGTTTCCTAGCCATTAATTCGGCAATCGTCGGATTCTGCAAAAACCAAATATTGAAATACCTAGATATCACGTCACATAATCAGGTAGGTATTCCCTCTGTTACGATAATACACTAAGGTAGACCGTAAGGTTTGGTCGGTAGGTACTCACTTTTTCCTCCATTGCAAATCACAAACTATACACCCAACTTATGAATTGAAACACTGTAGTAATAAATCAATCAATGGATACACTCAAAAACAAACGAAATCAATTTGAAGCACTCACACTCGTTCGCGGTTCGCGCGCGCGTGGCTTCTGAACTCTAAACTGACGTTTGTTTACCAACACACGAGCGAGGGATTTGCCGCGATATTTGAAAAATTATTACTTCTTACGAAAGTTTTTTGATAACTCGATTATTTTTTAATACAACTTGGGTACATAAGTTGTCAACTAAACATATTAATTTAACGTTACAAGTTTTTTATAACGGACATGTAGTGATACCTATACTTATTACTTTTAGTGCTCAGAACTTCGTTGGCCGTAACTGGACATCTCAATATATCGCAATTTCAACAGAAATTCTTCGGTGGGCCATAACTTGATATCTCAATTTGTCACGATTTAATCAAAAAGACCTCAGCTGGCAATAGCTTGACACTTCAATTTGTCAATTTAAAATAAGTACTTAAACAAAACTTTTAAGTGTATTAATTGAGATATCAAATAACGAATATTATTTTGGGTGCTGAGTATAGGTTGATATAACAAAATATCAATGTTCGATCACAAAAACATGTGAATCGTTAATTTGACATGAGGTTTTGTTAAGTTAGACATGTCAAAATGCGAGATGTCAACATATTACCAAAGTCGATTGCTCCAAAAATTATGTATATCTATAACTGTCAATTTTTTTCATATAAATTCCTAATGCGTAGGATGTAATAAGCCAATAAAAAAAAAGTCATAGAAGTCGACATGTCAATGTGTTCACGCCAGCCACGGATATTACGTATTTAAAAAGTTATTGCAATTTTAAAAATGTGATACTTATTTTTGCAGGCCAGTTCATTAATTGAATTTACCCAACTGTGAACATTAAACCGGGCATTGTTATAGAAGAACGTCAGCGACACTGTTAGCCGATTCTGGGGCGAACTTGACAATGTTAAAAAGACATGGAGGATGGAAATCTAGCATTGAGGATTACACATTGAGGATTCTGTCCAAAATAAAACTAAAATTTCAAACAAATTAACTGAGACTAACGCCCCACTTCACGTCACCCAACTGCTTCAAGGGAGTCTGCCCCATGTATTCCACCTTCTAATCAAATACTGGAGTCTCCTACTTTTACAGAAATTCAGCACAGCCAAATTTGTCACAACATATCAAACAGCTTAAATAAAAAAAAAAACAAAAAAAAACTAACTTACTAAAAAGTAACTAATTTCACAAATTGTTCTAACTTCTCAATTAATTTTAAATAGGTACTACTCATGTTATTACTATCGATAAATATTTTAGAAAAACTACTTTTTTTTACTTTCCCTAAATTCAAAATGAAAAGTAGAGTGCTTAACACGGGTGAAAGACATCAATTCCTACTCGGACTATAGCCGCCCTCGCAGTGCTCAGGCGTCTAAATATCTCGTGTGGGAATTGATTCCTTTCGACCCTCGTGTCACAATCTACGATATTCGTCTAATATATTCGTCTAAGCTATTAATTACATTTATAACATGCATATTAGGGTTCTTACAGACGAGCGGCACCTTTTCAACGGCAGATAAACTGCAGCCGTCGTCACCTGTCGGCGGCTGCCGCCGAAGCGTCGACGACTGCCGTCGACGGGTCGCGACGCTTGCAGTTGTGGCATGCCGCGTAAATTTGTGTCGACGGCTGTCGTCGACGCGCCGGCGGCAGCCGCCGACACCACAACTGCAAGCGTCGACGGCAGCCGTCGACAGTTGGCGACGGCTGCAGTTTATCTGCAGTTGACAATGTGCCGCTCGTCTGTAAAAACCCTTAGCTAAGCTATCACGACGAAGTCGCGGGCGAAGTGCTAGTCGTTGATCTAACTAGCAGTTTGTAGGTAGTACACACCCAGTTACCTAGATTCCCTACAGGTTTCGATTCGTAAGAAATTGCTCAATACTTTTGTGGACTTCTTTTGTTAGTCTAGGTAGAATTCGACATCGTGTCCATCTGCTGAGCAAAGGTGTAGCCTTTCTATGGCCATGTTGGCCCAGCTAAAATAAAATAAAATCTGCACATCACCTTCGCCACAGTTTACCCCTACGGCAATATTCCTCATAAGGTGAGCAGCCCGTGACGATCTTTCATCTTTGTCCGTCTATCCGGAATTCCGCATGCATTATTGCGACAAGCGCGGATCCACCGTTATAGGTACGGTAGGTATGCCTACAACCCGAATGGGTAGCAGTGTTCTCTGTGCTTTTGTAACATCCGTACTGCGATCGCCAACCCGCCTGCCAAGCGTGGCGATTATGGCCACCCCCACCCTCCAAGCTCATAAAGTAGCAGGAATTACTTTTTCAAGGTCAAAGTCATTCCTGCACCTTTATGCGCTTGGAGGGTTGTATTGATATTTTTGATGATTATAATTCTATAACTACATACGTGTTACAGCCGCGAATCATATTTTAATCAAAATACAACCTGACACTGACCTGCAAATTGCAAAAAACGTAAGAAAATTTGAATTTCGCGGGCTACCCTGGAGCATCCACCTTAATACTGTTTTGTTCTCGATCTCCGCTGGCTGCTTTGAGTTCGGAGGCAGGCGCGGATACGGGGGGGGGGGGGCAATGGGTGCCATTGCCCCCCCCTGAACTGGACCAAATACGTCATTAGCCAAGCTAGAACTAGTTTGACGGAATCGAAATTAAATATTTTAGTTGTTTATCTTGTCATGGGCGTCGCCAGGAGGAGGCAGCTGCCCCTAGAGGCTCAGGATTTTAAGAAGTTATAGCTTTTCCTGCCTGATGCCATAGAATTGGTATTGTACATAATAAATTGTAGTCTAAAATGGAATCACGCAAATTAAAATATTATTTATCAAAAACCTTTTTTACCTCTGGATTAGCACTCCTATTGGATTTTTGCATGATCGGCCGGTATAGAAATAAAGTAGGAGCACCTTGCCCATAATAAATAGCATAATTATCTGAGGCATTGATGTAAAAAATTTCGAGCTCGCTTCGCTCGCTCTTGTAGTCTGGTTTTTCTTCAGTCTTAACTTTGTCTATAAGAGGCCCAGGTAACTCTAGTTGGTCGAAACAATTCTAACTTGTTCAAGGTAGGTAAAGTGTACAAATTTTCGAGCTCGCTTCGCTCGCTCGATAGACTACTTTCTCTTGGATTTATCTAAAAGCCGACCAAATAACTTCTATATTTAGGATCGAAACCATTCTAATCTGTCCGAGGCAAGGTGTCATGAAATTACGAGCTCGCTGCGCTCGCTCTTGGAGTTACCGTACCACTGGTCAGTTTCCTTACTCGTCAATTTCACTAATTCACCAGTTTACTCATTAGACAGTTTCTGAATTCGCCAATTTCCTTATTTGCCAGTTTCACTAAGTTGTCAATTTCCCTATTAAGTTGGTTTCCTGGTTCGCAAGTTTCCTTGTTCGTCAGTTAGTTTAGATTGTCAGTTTTGCTATTTCGTCATGTTCCTAACCCGGTACTTTCCCTGTTCGCAAGTTTTCTTGTTCGTCAGTTAGTTTATATTGTGTGTTACTTCCTTCGTGTCATGTCATATATTAATGTAAATACCTATGACATTCCTTTTTAAGTTATTACCCGATTACGTAAGTACAGAAAACTAATTTCAGCGTTTTTTTTTATCACCAGGCGTTAAAAAGGAGGTATACATGGAGCATGTATTTTTTCTGGTGACTTGAAATTTCGTAAAAAAACACTTTGTTCGTTTCTTTGCGTTATTATTTCGCTTGACGGAAAAATATATATCGTTGAATTTAACATTTCATTTATTGCTTCCGCAAAATTTCTAGTATTAGTTTACCGGCTTTTATATCCTCGGTCCACGGCACTGAGAAATTAATCAGGAAAATCCTGGCTTCCACACTGATTGATTTTGATGTGCCGTGCTTCTCCGAGGCTATCAACGCTTGGAAACCCGCTTGCCCGAATTCTGAAGAACCCGACCACCCATTTTCCCAGAGACGTTGAGATGAGCCGCTCGGCAAAGTAGTTCAGATCAATCTACTGAACACGTCTGCTACTACTGCTGAGCGTGCGCGCCTGCTGGCTGTGGGTGAGTGGGAGTCGGGTCTTTGGCTTCACGCACTACCATCGTCGAGCAAAGGCACGTTGCTCGACGACACCATTTTCCGCCTCGCTGTTGCTCTACGCCTAGGCACCCCATGCTGTTCTCCTCATCGCTGTCACTGTGGTGAAGTTGTCAACAGCCTCGGACACCACGGCCTGTCTTGCAGCCGAAGTGCGGGCCGTTTTGCACGGCACGCGAATTTAAATGGCATCATCCGTCGATCTCTTGTCACCGTCGGCCTTCCAGCTTTATTAGAACCCAACAATGGCTTGGCACGCGACGATGGCAAGAGACCGGACGGCATGTCTTTGTTTCCATGGAAGATGTGTAGGCCTTTACTGCGAGTAGATGCTACATGTGTCGATACTCTTGCGCCTTCCCATCTTCCTAGTTCATCGTGCTGTGCAGGGGCTGCCGCTGCGGCAGCGGAGAACCTCAAGCGGCGAAAATATAGTAACCTTATTGGTAACTATATTTTCGAGCCGTTTGGGGTTGAAACTCTAGGACCGTGGGGTCCGAGCGCTCACAGCCTTTTCAAGGAAATTTCAAAACGTTTAGTTGACACTTCGCGTGACCCTAGGGCTGGCTTTTACCTTGGCCAAAGGCTTAGCGCTGCCATACAGCGTGGTAATTCCGCCAGTCTCTTGGGGACATTACCAGTTGACAGCGTTGAGGAGGAGTTTTTTGACGCCATTTTTAAGTTTTTAGTTTAATTAGTTATCTTAGTTTATTTTAATAGTTTTCTTGAGAAGTTGATATTTAAATAAAGTTAATATATTTATGTATTGCTTTACGTTGTACATGAGGTCTCAAGGATACAGAAGGTATGTCGTGTTAGTGTAGAAGTATCAAAAAAATCTTTAATTCATCGTGCTAAATTGAATGAAAAAAAATACACAAACTGTCCCTAACTGTACCTAATTGTGGAAATTTGACTTATTCCCTATCTGATATGATAACGGTTTGATAATAATCTCAGTTGAATACTGAGATTATTATATGACAATAATAGTCTTAATTTTTAACAATAATACGTTTGATATTCTTTACTACCTTGGCCACCCTAATTGTTTTTGTCACTGACTGTACCAATAACATAACATGTTTAAATATAATCAAACAACAGCCTAGCAAAACTAGTGAGCGAGGAAACTGAAGAATTTCGAAAACAGTAAACTGGCAAAATGGTCTACCTAGCGTAACTGACGAATAGGTAAATCGTTTGATTAGCGAAGCTGACAAATAACGAATTCAGCGGATCGCAATACTGGCAATTTCATGAAACTGTCATTGAAGCAAAACTAGCAAAGGAGGAAACTGACGAATCAGGAAAATGCCTAACTAGGGCAATTGTCAACCTACCGAAATTGTCTAATGAGTAAACTGGTGAATTAGTGAAATTGACGAGTAAGGAAACTGGCCAGTGGTACGCTAACTCTGCTCTTGCAGCCTACTTCCTCTTGAATGTTGCCTCTGTCTGAGGGTCGATCTAGTAACTCCTGTATGAAGGGTCTAAGCAATTGTTTCGCCCGCTCTTGGAGCCTTAATTCATTTTGTTGAACAAAATTGACGCCCTAAGTCGATTAAGTAACATCTATTACTGAATAAAAGGACTAAAGAAAAGCTAACTTGTCTAGGGTGGAGAATCATATCCGTAAATAGTAAACTTAACCCTTCTAAATCGGTTTTTACTCGCACCCTTCTGAAGACCAAAAGCTAGCGACCTCCTTGTATCTTGCATATATAATGGATTTCCGTAAAGTAACGCCTGATTCCATTTAATATCAAAAGTTCATCAATATATATTTTTTTAATTTTCCGTAAGATAGCTAAAATCAAACAAAAATGGCCCCCCTCTAAAGGAAATCCTGTATCCGCGCCTGTTCGGAGGTGTGCCTAGTAAGTGACCAACTTTGTGCACTGCAAGTTAGGACTGTAGGGCAATAAATAAATAAATGAAAGTGGTTAACACCTTATATCTTTTATTAGTAATTGTTAATCGACATTTTAAATTACACTAACAAAATATCTAATTCTTAACATACTATAGTAGTTAATTACATTTATAAGTTATTTTAGGTACGGTTTCGTTCGAAAAGTTCGAAGGAACAGTAGTCTATGTACTTTGCCTGAAAGGCTTTTAGTATTGTTTGTTATTTTTTTAAATTGTCAACTAATTTATTTAACTTAAGTAGTCTGAACCAATTTAATTTGTGAGTGTGATGAAACTCACAGTCGATCGCACGTCTGTGGTAACTGGTAACACTTTGACTTTGGCTGGCCCACATTAGTACGGAGGTTTAATACAATAAGAGGCCAGCTTATACTGGTTTTATGACCACTGACATTCGGCCTTCTGCACAAAATTCTCTTTTGTTATAAGCCACACTGACAACTGAGATTGGAGCAGACTTCAACACACACAGAATAATCATCACGCATCCAGACATACCGACAGCTACAATAATTACACTGGTTTATCAGGTTTTTGTAGAGAGCTATCGAATAAGGGACTACTCACACTTATTCAGCTCTATTCAGCTTATGCCCATAGAAAACAACGAGTTTGTATGAGACGCGTACGCATCCGTTCATCGCGCTCGACGCGTACGCATCTCATACAAAATCGTTGTTTTCTATGGGCATAAGCTGAATAGAGCTGACTAAGTGTGAGTAGAATACACACGGAATCAACTATGGCTAATGACAAGTAGGAACCTACTTCATAGTGATATAGGATTACTTACTTAGGTTCTACATTTTATAAACGTTATAAAATACAAAACGAAAATTCTATGAGGAGCCTTCTACACATTTAATTATTCCTCATATTAATAAATATCTAACAAGGTGGAAAGTTGAAGCGGACCCCGGTAAAGAAGTCCCAAAATATTGATGCTCCCAAGATTTAAATACTATAGGACAGGTATCTTGTAAATAAAAACGAATATTTTCTTTTAATAAAAAAGTTGTAGCATCATTTGCAGGTAATTTCCGCCCAGGATAAACTTGCAACTTTCCACCGTATTGGTACATAATCATACTATAATAGGTACCTATGGCACATCAAAAGAACATTAGGTGTATGTGTTACCGGCAAAGCATATAATTCAGTCATTCTATTCTGTCTTTCTACTTAGTCATTTACAATGCACGTCTAGGCAATGTATAAAATATTGCGAAAACGGCCGAAGGGATTTCATCCATGCTTAAGCAAAGGAATAACTTTAAATTTCAAACTTTACCTGAACGTGTATTTTTTTAAATACCGGGTTATATAGATTGCTGATACATTCTTCTAAAATTAATATTTTTCCTTCTCGATTTAATAGTAGAAAACATAATAAACTTCAATAATTATTTGTATTATTAAGGAAATGCATACAATTTTCCATAATTTCCTAAGGTTTGTCCTGTATTATCACTTGATTATGAATTAATGATGAATTTGATTTTTGTTTTTTTCAAGTTCCTACAAATATACTACTAGCAAAACATCACAGCTGTTCAAATATTCGTCTTGCGATAGTGAGCTAGGGGACGAAACAGTCCAAACTTAGCATAAGCATTACGCTTCAATCTGTCTAAAAGATCAGTTAAACTGAATCAAACCGGCGGCGGACACCTGACTGACCGATACTTCTCTCAGTGTCCGGTGTCCGGAATCTCGTCCGCAATTTGTCCGTGCCGGTTCGGATTGAACATTAAATCAGTGCATTTTTTCAGATCGTAGCATTAGCGCTTATTGCGTCTTTGTATCTTGGCCTAGGAACATTCACGCGAGGATTAGTGAGTTTGTTGTTGGATTGTGCCGTATTAGTGAAAACAAGCTGACTACGCTAACGTTGGCACGACCGACGTCATCGTCACCAGTCAGCGGTCGATGATCAGCTGATCAGCATGATCAGCAACGATCACTGATCATAGTGATCATACTTGAGTGACAAACCTTACAATTAAATACGTACAATAACTTAACTACTAGATATCTATAAGATGTTACTTCTACTAAGTATTTTATCTTTGGTAGACACTTCGAAAAATATACAGTAATTTATGTTAGTAACATTTATATTAAAATATCTAAAACCTTTTGTAAAACCAGTGTTATTTTGTACACATACATATAATATTCATGTAGGATTTTAGCAACCGTGAATAGGGGTTGATGTTCACTACAATTTTGGTCACGAGCAATGTTCTACAATCTATGAAGTTAAAAAAAAACATCATTTATGCAATAACACTTTTCAACCAGTTTATATACACGCCCCTTATATTTCGCTACGTAGTATACCATCCGGATATAAGTAATACTTGCTACATGCTAAAGCCAAATTACACATTTACTCGACGTTTTCAGAATAGGATCATTTTTAGGAGACACTGTCGGTGTCTGTGTATACCTAACGCATCGTCCTATTTACATCGCAGACCTAACAGAATGGGATGGTTTCTATCTAATTCAAAATGTACATGCGCCCGACCGAATCAGAAGACACTCTGCCCTAGCCTACATTATTGGCAGTATATTTTTAAGGCGAAGCGATCAATTCGTAGTCATCGGCGTGCGCGGCGCCCGGGTCGAGCCCTCACTGCGGCGAGGCGTTCAGGTCGCGGAGTCGCAGGTGGTCGACCAATGGGTGCGTCTCGTCCGCTCTCCGCTCATCGGGCCACTTCACAACCACGTTAGTGTTGGCGGGCGGGAGCGTGACGGGCGGCTCCACCACGACGGGCAGGCCGCCCTCGCGCTCCGTCAATAAGTGGCCGAACAGCGCTCCCACGCGCCGGTACACCAGCTGGGGCACCTGCGGCGCGGCGACGTCTCGGTCGACGCTGTCCACCGCCGCACGCAGCCCGCCGCCCAACTGTGCCACCACGATGATCGGTGGCGTCTCCTGCGGCGGCACCACGTCGTTCAGCGCCCTCATGGGGATAGGCGCGGGCGTCTCTGGCGCCACACAGGTCGACGCTCCGTTGATACGCGCATTCAAGCTCTCCAGAACTGTGATCAGCTCGTACAGGTGATCGTCGCATAGCACAGGGTTATCTGTAATGTAATATCCTATACTTGTAGTGGCAACGGGACACAAAATATCTTCTGCTAGCTTCTAAGGTATGAATGACGCTTTGAGGCACGAGCACATGCACTTATTGTCTATAAGTATATTATCTGCTAATGGAGTCCAAATCAACATGAAAAAGAATCCGCAAGAGCAAAATAGTTCGTTAGGGCAGTTACACAACTACAGGTTGCTAATTTAAATTTTCAGCAGTTCATGTTAAGTTCGCATTGCTTTTTATTTTCATATCCGCCAACAGCATTGCATGCAAGCTAGAAAATAAAGTTATTCCTAATTAATATTATTCTCTGTCATATTCCTTTTTAATGATAAAGTCTTTACTCTAGTTAAATCTATACGTACCTTGGAGGTAAATCTTTAAAACGCTAGGAACTCCGTTAATAGTACATCGAGATTTTGATACAACGTCGTAGTTGACTGTCTTAATTTGATTAAACGACAAATCAGCTATACAAAGCGACGGCAACCCATGGAAGTCTTTATCAAGCAGAGTGATATTGTTATGATGGGCTATTAATTCCTCAAGTGATGGCAAAAATGTCTGGAAATAAAAACAGAATACATAAATCAAAAAAATGTATACGTTAAGTACATCGCTACAGCTGTAATACTTTCTAATCTTTTAACATTTTTTTTAACTCGCTAAAGCTCGCTAAGCCTTACAAGAACACTTATTGCTCCAGTATTTGAACAAACCTTTGATGTTTCTTCGAGTGTTGTTATTTGGTTATGAGACACGTCGAGCAATCTTAGATCTTCGAGGCCTATGAGGTCATCGGGTGAAATGAGTTGCAGTTGATTATGGCTAAGGTTGAGTCTCAGGAGACCATGCAGGCCCATCAGGGCACCGCCCAAGCTAAGGATGCGATTATGATCTAATCTTAGTTCCAGTACACGGGTTTCAACGTCCACTAAATTCTGTAAATTAATTCATTGAATGGGTAAAACTTAAATATACAAAAATATAAAAAATACAAATATATAAACAGTGAATTCAGTATATTTTGTAAATTATTTACCTCCATGTTTCCTGTAACAAGACTTATCCTATTGTGGGAAAGATCAATTACAGATAATCTTTTTAAACCTTTGATTTCTTGCAGAGAAAATTCTGTCATATAGTTGTGAGTTAGATTTAAATATCGCAACGACTTCAAACTTCTTAGGGAACCATTTAATGATTTGAGTTGATTGTAAGCAATGTCCAATTCAGCCAACTTCTCTGCTTCCGTAAATTCGTCCTCCGCTAGCTAAAATAACAAAAGACTTTGTTACGAATGAATCAGTAACCTGGGAGAATATAATTTAACACTATCGTCATCAATATCATTCAGACGAAAGACACTGCTAGGTGCCGTGTCCCAAGCATAGCCATCAGCGCTTAATCATGTCAGGATCGTTGATATTTTTTGTACTAACCACTGTTAAGTCCATACGCTGCCGTTGCAGCGGAGCTTTTCGGCTCCGTACCCTGCCTACTGCCACTTTTAAGTTTCGTATATCTTTGGGCCATGTCGATTCAGAAGGACCCAATTTTCGCCAGAAATGAATGCATTTGCTATCTGGCGAAAATTTGGTTCTTCTGCGAACCTCTTCTCATAAAGCCTATCGTGAGCGCTGTGTCAGTGTCGTAAGCAAATATTGGCAACAGTATGCGCTACTTTCCGAACACAACCTACTAGAGTCGAACTTTTCCTGGAAGTTAATCTACCTAGCTAAGTTCTATAACATAACTGGATAGTTGATCAAAGGGATCTAAACGCTATCGTCAACGACACTACATCTACAGACATTTACAACCTTTACATAAATATACTAACGCTTTCAATTTTGTTGAATGATAATCCTATCCTCATTAATCTTCTGGATTTCTGCAGTGCTCCATCTAGCAACTTGATATTATTTCCGTAGAAGTACAGCGACTCTAATGAGGGCATTTGTTTCAAATCTTTCGGTAAGTTTTGTAATTCATTGTGGGCAGCATGGATGAGAACGATCCTTTTCGCTTTCTGAAACAAAAATATTGATGTTAAGTCAATTCCCTCTTTTCACTGTTAAATTGTAATTGTGTGGTTTTTTATACTTACGATTGGCAATTCGTTGTCAATAGATTTTAAATTATTGGCATTGATGAATATCCATTCCAAGTCATCCAAATCTCTTAGAGCTCCATTCAGTGAACTAAGCTTGTTGATTCCAAGATGAACGTGCTTCAATGCTCTGGGTACTGCATCCCTTTCGATTTTAGATATTTGGTTATCTGCTACCAGCAAGTGTTCCACTTCCTGTATGTCCTATGGAAGTAAATTAAAATGTTAATCGATTAGTAGGTAACTACTATCAAACGAGTACGTGCTTACCAATGCAATGCCTACAGCGGCATTGCGATTAAGATGGATAAGGAAATTAAATAAAAACTGAAAAGAAAAAAATAAGTTCAGGAAACAGGACATATTGACTGCAACAGTCCCATACCTATTGGATGTAATGATTTTAGTCTAGATTTTTTAATGGGTCCCGACTGTTGCAGTCAATAATATGTCCTGTTTCCTGAACTTATTTTTTTCCTTTCAGTTTTTATTTAAAGTTTTTAGGTACTTAGTTATTTTTTATGCAGTCGGGTTTTTTTTATTTATTTTTTTATTTTACACTTTTTAGTTAGTTAGATATACCATTTTAAAATCCTCATGATGAGCCCTTTATCGAGCCGTTCAGGCTGCAGAGCGTGCCATACATTTGAATTTGGCGCCAAAAATCTGCCATTTTGTTTCTTTTTTATTTTGATATAAGTACCCAGTGTCACTCTCACAGTAAATACAAATCTAACGACACCTCTCAAGCTAAAACCCATCGAGCCATTCAGGCTGCAGAGCGTGCCAAACATTTGAATTGGGCGCCAAAAATCCGCCATTTTTTTTTTGTTTTGATATATCCAGTGTCACTCTCACAGTAAATACGAATCTAACGACACCTCTCAAGCTTGAGAGGTCACAGAGCGTGCCAAACAATTAAACATACAGAGTATACATATACTCTCGAAAAACATACTTAACCCTCCTTCTGGCGCAGTCGGGTAAATACCAAAGTTATTTGCCTACGAACAAAGCCTGGACAAGGGTCATGAAAACGCTGCAGGAGAGAGTGGCTACAGTAAACAAAAAAACCCACTAATCATATTAATTTCAAATACACGCTGTTGCATTTGGGGCTATCACCAACACATTATGTTTCTATTTATAGAACACAGATAAAAAATATGAATGACTGCTACTATAATTATTCTTGTGGTGAAAGTTTTTTTTTATATAGTTACAGATTTATTTCCTTACCCTGAAATCATCTTCGGTGAGCTTCGTGATTTTATTGCGGCAGAGATCGAGGGTCTTCACGTGCGGCAGGTGCTGGAGTACATGCCTAGGCATCTCAGTCAACGAGTTGTCAGCCAGGCTGAAGTAGTCCAACAAATCCAGTTTGGTGAAGACACTCTCCTTCAACTCACTGAAATAAGGAAATAGAACAATGACCATTTTTAGTGCAAACAGATTTCTGAAATTTAGGTGCTGTAAGTATAAGTATAGCAAGCGTGATGTAAATATTCGTAAAAGTCGGAAAACAACGCGTGCTTGTACATCTACATCGTTGTGGATAACCCGGCACGGTAACTGCACATGATACGGTCTATATCTGACTACAATACATTACAAGTAGGCAAATTCACAATTTGGGATTTACCGTAATAATGCTTTACGCGTCACGGGATATTTACCATGTTGACTATTTGTAAGTTCTCAATATCGAGATATCGGGAATATCGAGATATTGGGAACTCAAAACAAATAGTAACCCCGTTTTAAGTGTTAATGATAGTGTTACTGACCATTTGTGTTTAAATAATTTTACACGTCATGTACCTAGTAAGAAAACATTGCTGACGTCACACATTATGCCATTATTTCTTCTTTCTTGTAAGTACGCAATAGATATGAATGAATAAAGACAAAGCTCTTTAAAACTGCGATATGTTATATAGAGCGTACCTATATTATAATATTTGTCAGTGTTGCGACTCTTCTTCAAACCGGATGCCGCTAATTCTTTTAGTCGTTCAAAGGAAATTTATTATTGTATTTGCAATGTATTTCTTAATTGTAAAAGGATTAACTTTTTATTGAAACTGTTACTTAATAATTAAAACGATAAAGCTAACCCCTATTGAGAAACATATCTCACGCAAGCGCAGTCATCAACCGAAGGGTAAATATAATTCTTGAGACAAATATAACTTTTTATCTTACTTGATGAGCACAGAGTCTATTGTATCAAATAATGTTGTTTACAAATATGCAGATAGTTCTATCAATTTATGAACAAAATCCACGCTGGTTCCTAGCATCACTATCATAATTAATTATTTACAATTACCTAAAAGCATTTTTAGTACTTAATAACTACCTAACTGGTATTTTTTTTTTCATTTAGTTATTTTAATCTATTTTTACCCGACTACGGTGAAGCCATGAAGGAAGGTTTGTGATATTAGCAGTCTATGCACCTATTTATGTATGTTTGTGTTTATGTATGATCCTCCGTAGCCCCTAAACTATTCATCTGATTTTAATGAATAAACAGTCAAACTGTCAATCGATTCGTTAATATGGTCCGGGTAACATAGGCTACCATTAAAGCGTAATTTTTCAGTAGGTATGTTTTTTATAACTACTATTTCAAATTTTATATTATTTTATACTAAATTTCCCTCTTACTTAACCTTCTATCCTAAAACCAATGCATTCTTCCCTTAGGTATCAGTAACTACCTTAAAATCACGCAAGTGCTACTAATCTGACCTCCCATCTACACGTTTTGCATCGTCATAAGTAAATCATTATTAGCATTTTGTTAAATGTAAAACCTTTTATATCATTATCACTATTTTTAGCTCCCGGCTTCGCTCCCGTTATGTACGGAAATGCACTCGGCGATAATGTAGCTTCCGGTTAGTCAAAGAATATTCGGATTCGGATCATTAGTTCCGAATATTATCCCCTACATACAAACAAATTTTACCTCTTAATAATAATTATGTATTATTTTATAACTATAGTTAACTCCAAAAGGATAGTAGCACGAAAACATGTAGACCATAGGCTGCAGCATCATCATGTTCCCTTGTTCCGTTCTACTTGGGGTCTATACGCAACACGTATTTCTTCCTTTCTTCCCTCGCCGCAGTTATTACGTACTCCTTTTTAGGGTTCCGTAGTTCCAACATTTTTTCGTCGTCTAGTGGGGTATAGTTGAATATAGGTCTTAATGACTTAAGGGTTGTTAATACTATTTTTCGATTTAATGCTCCATTTACGAAATATTAAACTTAAAAGTGCAAATATTTGTTCCAGTAGGCTGCCGTCCCGCCCTCTAAAAGATAAACTGCTGGCTTGAAAAATCTGGAAAAAATTATGATGATAGTACATTTCATGAACTTTAAAGGAAAATTATAGTGGTTAAGATAACTTTATTAGTTTAACAGTGATAGTCGTTGAACTTGGGTGTTGGATAATTTTGCACCAAATACAAAATCCTTAGAATAAATCGTTCTTTAATGTGATAACTGGCTACTACGGAACCTTATACTACGCGTGCCCCGACACGCACTTGGCCGTTTTTTGTCTTTCATAGCATTCCTCACATCACATAAATCATTCATCTTAACTTGGGCCTTCCTCTCGCTCTCTATCTATCAACATTCATATCCATTACTATTTTAGTTACGTGCGTTTCACGAGGCAGGGGTCGGACTGGCCATATAGTCAGGGTGGCGTTTGCCAGCCGGGCCCCAGACTGCGCGGGCCCCCCAAGGGCCTGGCTTGCGAGGCTTGCCGGAAGCCAGGCGGTAGGTAGAATTGACAGCCCGCGGCTCTTGATTTTTAAAAGTTTTTAAAACGTATTCTGCCTGATACTACAGAATTAATAAGTACGTAGGTAATTAATTGTATCGTACCTATAGTAGAATCACTTTCAAAGAAAATATTTTTAAGGGTAAGAATGAGTATTTGTACTACCGCTGGAAAAATTAAAAAAATTCTTTAAACCAACGCGCGGTTCGTTCTTTGAACCCTGCGAAAAAACTTTTATCACAGGCTCCTTTTTTCCGCCTGTGGATTGGTACTCCTATTGGATCGACCGGTATAGACAGAGGCTGAAATAAATTAGGAGCCCTTGCCCGAGACCTTCATAGGCAATTATGGCATACATACACAAGGTTGCAAAAAATAGAGCATGGTGGACATTTTGATCACAAATTACATTTCTGAATTTATTCGAGGCAAGATGTGAAAATTTTCAAGCTCGCTTCGCTCGCTCTTGCAGGCAACTTCATTTTGTCTATAAGTCGCCCAAGTAACTCCGATAGGTCGGAGTACTTTTATTCTAACCTGTCCTAGATAGGTAGGGTGGTCAAGATTTTGAGCTCGCTGAGCTCGCTTTTCCACTTCGCTAATTACTCTTAAATCTTGATTTTGTCTAAAACTCGACCAAGTAAATTCTGTATGAAGGATCGAAACAATACTCACCTGTCTAAAAAAATTTGAGCTCGCTACGCTCGCTCTTTAGCTTATTACCTTTTGCATCTTGCCTTTGTCTATAAGTCGACCAAGTAATTCCTGTAAGAAGGGTTGAAACAATTCTGGCCTGTCTAAAGTAGTATGGAAAACGTGATGTCCTTAGGTCAATTAAATAACATCTATTTCTTAATAAAAGAACTAAATAAAAGCTAACTTGTCTGGAGTGAAGAGCCTACATTTTATTTTAGTTCCTAGTCTATAATACATATTTTGACATTCTTTCAGAGATATTAAAAAAATAGGTTAGCTGAACTTTTCCTCTTTTAAAAATGTTGATTGGCTAGCGTAGGTAGCTCGTAGGTATTTGTTATATTATTATAATTTAATTAGAACTGTACTAGGTACCTAATAATTTATATAGTTGATAATTTGTATATGTCATTATTTTCCGATTTTATCCCATCTAGCATTAATTTGATATAATCCAGATGGATAATTCCAGTCTCGGGCCCCGAGCTTGTAGGGAGCCACCTGGGCCCTTGTCCGAGGTTTAATCACGGACTTGATGCCTTTAACTTGCAAGGGCACATGTGGGTCGCAAGTTGTTCTAGTGACTTGTCGCCATTTTATCCATTCTGAGTTACTAATTTCATCCGGTGCGTTACGTCTCGGTCTACCTCGCCATACTTTTGGACAAACTATCCGAGGTACCGGAAGTCGGATCAGATCGGTATGGGCTTTCCGACTGGATTAGAGAGGCCCAGGCTGCAGAAAAGGTTAATTTTCAAAGTTTAACAAATAAAAGACAAACAAGTAAATTACAGGAAATACGACTTCTTAAATACGACTTCTCATAAAAGTACGGTCAATCAGGTTGTATTTGTATCTAAAACTGCGTCAGTTTTGACGTGTATTACGTTTTTTTCTCATAAATCGACGGGCCTAAAAAAATTTTTGATCAATACAAAAGTAGTATTTATTTAGCTAGCCTGTATTGTCCCACTGCTAGGCAAAGGCCTTCCTCCATTCGTTCTAACGGTAACGATACTGTGCTATTTCTTTCCAATTCTCAAGGGTAACATCCAGTTCGTCCCGCCATCTCCTTCGTGGTCTGCTGCGACCCCGTGTCACTGTTCTAGAGCACCAATCCTGAGCCTTACGGGCCCACAGTTCGTTCGGCATGCGACAGACATGTCCTGCCCAGTCCCATTTAAGTTGGGCAGCCTTTTGAGCCACGTCAACGATTTTTGTTTTGGAGCGCAGTATAGTGTTCCGAATACGATCTGTTAATTTTACACCTAAGAAACTGCGCTCCATAGCATGTTGGCAAACCTTGAGTTTGGAGTTTTGGAAAATACCAAGTTTGTGCACAGTAGGTCAAGGTGGGGAGAATACTCATGTCCATCAGCTTTAGCTTCAAAGACATGGGCAGAGTACCCGTAAAATATGAGTAAAAAATATTTCTTTTTGTTTAAATTTTTTTACCTTTGCGCATAATTATGATGTCTTGTTCTTTTGGTTTTGAAGAGCAGATTTATGATATTTGAGTTTTACTAATTATTTGTACTTAAAGGGTGTAAAACACCTCTTAACGAAGCCGAAAGACACTTGTTCTCCTCATATTTTTTTTGTTTTACACCATACCTGGGAACCTTCTAGTTACGGAGATATTGGGGGTCAAAGTTCCAACTTTTTGATAACTTTTTTTTTAAATACAAGTTTTTAATGTAAGATTTTTACTTTAAACACCGCCACGACCCCCGTACTATTCAATATATCCATCAGCACAATGTTTTGAGTGCGTTACATTGAGTTCTACTTCAAAACATGATTTTTCACCCCAAAAAAAAAAGTAGTTTCCCAGCAATCATTTTTGCGTAAAGTTACTTAGTTTGATGTACAGAATGCTTGGTTGACGGCTTCGTGATGAGGTGATTTACACCCTGTATTATTACAAGCTTTCACTTAGTTTCACCACCATCATATTTATTTATTTATTTTTACTTATCTGTCTGTACGGTTGGAAACTTCTAATCGTGATTTAACGTACTTTTACTGCACCGATTTAGCTCAAACTTTGCCATGTGCTAGGTTATGGATGACAATGCAATATTACGATAACCATGACCTGAAGGTCTACCCAGGGTTGGCTCGAGATGATGGAGACTGGACCTGGCCATAGGATCGACGTTCCAGTTGCCGTATTTAGGCTCATTAAATAGGTCTAGTTTGTGATGGTATGATGATGATCAGGGTCTGATGATGGAGACTGAACGTTGCCGTAGGATCTGACGTTCCAGTTGCCGTAAAGCTATCGTGTTTGGGCTCTAGAACAGGACCACACAGGCGACTAGTGTTTGATTCAGTTTCTTTGCCACCGACTTCTGAAGCTAATGTTTGACAAGCTTTCAAGTAGACAAGTACTTAATGATTCACCATGAAAACCTACTTAAAATGCCTACTTATACGTCTTTTCTTTTTTTAATATAATCGAATAAATCGGGTAACGCAAGACAAGAATCTCAAAACAAAACCAAAATGCTTAAGGCGACTACAGGAGCTAATAGCAACTCTAATTGTGGTGGTTCAAACTTCGTTTAAAAATAAAATACTGATGAGAAATACTGTTAGAATAAAGTTCTAATCAGCTTGCACTACAAAGTGGTTGTTACGTCAGTCACTGCGGGCCGAATAGTGCGAAATAAGTTGTTTTTTGCGATTTACAAAATAAATGACAAACCTCGGAAATATCCCAATAACTACCAACAGCACCACAATAGAATATGTGATAGAATCTCGGATAGAAATGTCCAAAACACCTAACAAATGAAGAAATAAATAATAGAATAAATCTAGCACGGAAAAGATACTGGTCGCAAGTAAGCAATTTTGATTCATGTATTTTACCTATCCTGATGTGGAGGCCAAACATGGAGCCTTGCGCAAACTAGAAACCTACCAACACAGCATAGAACGGAACCTACTCAACATTACTATCACTAAGTACATCATCTCTACAATTTATTATAAAACAAAGTCGCCGTCTGCGTCTGTCCCTATGTATGCTTAGATCTTTAAAATTACGCAACGGATTGGTGAGGGTTTCTTTAATAGATAGAGTGATTCAAGAGGAAGGTTTTAGTATATAATTTGCGGGCGGGCGAAGCCGCGGGCATCAGCTAGTTAAAATTAAAGGTAAAATAAAACTAGATACTATAATGAAACCGAACTAAAATTAATGATGTTATTTACTGAATTAACAAACTTAAATGGAGGTGGGCAGGAGAATGGCGTTATATGGCGCCTGGATGAGACAAACACAGAACCGTATACAGTGGAAAGGTCTCGGGGAGACCTGTGCTGGAAAGCAAGACAACCTTCAGTTACCGGTGTCGAGTAGGTAACTAAATAGAAACCTATTGTAATAGATTAAGTAAAACTATAGTAAGATTGTTAAATAAAGGCTATAAATAAATAAAATAAATAAAATGTGAGGAGGTCAACGTTCCGGGGTTATCAATGCAGGGGCGGCGCCAAACGCTCGTATGGACGCCTGACGAGCCGCCGGGCGCCGGCGTCGCCCGCACCATGCGTGCGCGCACCACCACGCACCAATGCACCAACGCATCAACACACTTTTTGACACAAATGAATGGCAATCAGTCAATCACATTAGTTATCTGTGCGGCTGGCTCAATTAAAATAAAATATGATTATGCATTTGTCATATTACGTTAGCCTGTCTGTCTATCTGCAAACCCTCTGTGAATTCCCACTTAGGATGACGTAACACTGTTAGATTACAACCAAAGGTCCGACTGCCGTTTGACCTGTCGTTTGTTTTCCTTAACACAGTAAACTAAAACTTTCTCGAATGTTTAGGTATTGTTTACAATGTTTTACATTTTCGTTGTTATTACGATTTATCTAGTTCATGTTTCTGTCGCCTCACCGACCCTTCGCTGTTGTTTGATAGACTTTCCATATGTTCTATTCTATTAATGAAAGGGTTTTTAGCCAAGTAAAACAGTCTACCCACTGTTTTCCAGACAGGTAATAAATTCACTAAACTAATTCGGCGCTATCTTGCTTCTTTGCAGATACAAGACTATAAGTATACGGCGGTAGGTTTTCTATGTAGGTAATCTATATATCTTGACCAAACTCGAAAGTGCAAGACTGGAATTAGAGACCAGCGTAAATCCCCGATGTTATTAATACTATTAAAATAATTGGCGCAACGTAGAATATATCAGTCTGACTATATTACTCTTAAATGTTACAAGGTAGGTACAAGAATACGGTCGAATTGAAAAGAAATTTTGATAATATACAAAAACCAACAATGAGACACCATCTTAAGGATCGAAGAGTCGAGAGAGTAACAATCAAAGAGTTAGACATACGTGGAATCGGGAAAAACGGTTAAGTATATATTGATCAAGGTACTGCGCCGAATAAACTAAAAGTATGGCTCAAGTTACAAGCAACGCTATAAGAATAAGTGCATCGGCTTAGGAATCGCAAATAAAATTTGACACAGGACTTTGACCTGCAGTGGGCCTTCCAAAGACTGACTTCGTTGAACGAAGGATTAATTTTATGATATCCTTTATAATAAAAGACGGAAGGGAATACTAGTACTGCTACAGATAATAGCTTCGTAGATCCTACCAACAGCACACACATTCTACAGTCCGCGCGCGAGCTCCGAGGAATCGGTGGCTTCTTTAAATCATCGGTGGTTTTATTTCAAGTACATAATACCCTCATAGAATGATTTCATAATTTAGTTCGCGAGTACTAAATTATGAAATCATTCTATGAGGGTTGAGGGACTATACCTAAAACGAATCAATTAGGTACATGTTTTTTAATCAAGTAAAAACTGAACATTTTCTATCTAACAGCTAACGAGGAAAAGAATGTCCAAGACCTTTGCATTTTCAAAGTACTTCATCTAAAAGATAAAAGATTAAGTACCCATCTTATGGACGTGACCACGAGTCCGGTCCTTGTTGAGTCGAATGATGCATAATTGACGTTCTCGCTTAGGCCAAAGGGTAATTAAATTACAAAACGAGACCAGCATTTAAACAATTAAACGAAGCGCTAGGCTCGGCTGACGAATAAAGCGTGATTGCACATATCATCGAATGAAAATATAATATAACGGTAGCTTTGAAGCTTTTTTATTTGACAAAGATAAAAAAAAAGGTAAAAGGACATCCACTATATTTCTTAAAAACTTAAAGAATGACCTTCTTTCAGTTTTTAACAACAGGCTCGAGAAAAATGGACTCGTTAGTGAAGACTAGCCCTGACCCTTTGTCAGGAAAAGTCATACCTTTACACAGAAGGAGGACAAACATAGCAAAAAAAAAATTGTCATCGGTTCTATCCCACTGCTGGGCAAAGGCCTCCCCTTGGCTTTCTAATCTTGTTTGTTTGGCCTTCTCCGACCAATCCGTTAAGAATTAGTCCAGATCTTCACGAAGGCGTTTCTTGGGTTACGACGGCCGTCTTCAGGCACCCACTATTTGTCAATAATCTTTGCCCATCTGTCCGGCTTCATCCTAGAAATGTGATCCGCGGATTCCCATGTTAACCTTGCAGACTTATCGCCAATTTGCTATGCCTGTCTTAGACCGTATTAAGGTGTTACACATTCGATCGGAGAGTCTAATATTGAGTATGCTACTTTTGGATAGGCAGGATTCACATGTCGATGAGCTTGGGCTTCAGTGGAATAGGAAGGTCGCCCTTTATAAATGCCAATTGTTTCAGTTGATATGCTTCAGAAGCAAAAAGACCAATATCGTCTGCGAAGCGAAGGTCATGCGAGTAATAGCATTTTATCGCCGATCGGAATGCCTAGCAAAAACCTGCTGACCGATGGACAACCTGTTCTATATAAGTTTCCACCATACGCCGTCGAAAGCCTTTCTCTAATACACGAATGCCAGATATTTTTAGATGGTTTTTGAAAGTCCAAGTGTTTTTCAATGAGATGATTTAAAGTGGATAGTCGATTCCAGCGACTAATGCGAGTCTAATTTAGCATCTATGCGATTTGGGTTGGCTTTGATTAATGCTTTAAGCATATGAGAAACTAGACTCATGGGCCTGTAGTTGTTAATATTGGCCTTGTATCCGTTTTTGTGAAGAAGTATTTTGAGTGGCACATCTGATTTGGGAATTTGCCTGCTTGTAATATTGAATTAAATAAATTAGTGAGGTGTGGGGCAATGTTGTAGATCCAAATTTCAGGGCATCGGTGGTAACGCCATCCTCGAACATGGCTCTTATCATGCGTGTCTTAAGCACACGGTCTACCTCATATCCCGTTATGGGAGGGATTTCTTCTAGACAGCTGTTTCTTTATTCTGATTCAAAGAGAACTGTAGAATTCTGTACAAATGTCTATAATTTTTTGCCTCTTGTGGTGATTGATTCATGTGTAAATTATTAACCCAAGGTTTGGTCCGAGATATTCCCTGTTTTGCTTCTCTTAGCGAACGATGTTTTTCTAATACTACTTTTACTAAGTGGGTATTTAAGTTTCTTCTGTCTATTTTAATAGCTAACAAGTGTATCTATACAGGGTGTAAACAACTTCATCACGAAGCCGTCAACCAAGCATCCTGTACATCGTAACTTTACGCAAACATTTTTTTTGGGGGTAAAAAATCATGTTTTGTGGTAGAACTTAATGTAACGCACTCAAAACATTGTACTAATAATATATATAATAATAGTACGGGGGTCGTGGAGGTGTTTAAAGTAAAAATCTTATATTAAAAACTTGTAAATATTTTAAAAAACAACTTGTCAAAAACTTGGAACTTTGACCCCTAATATCTCCGTAACTAGAAGGTTCCCAGGTATGGTGTAGAACAAAAAAATTATCGCAATGACGGGGAGAACAAGTGGCTTTCGGCTTCGGTTAGAGGTTTTTTACACCCTTTATATTCAGCTGCATCCGGTAAGACTGGAAGCCGACCCCAACATAGTTGGCAAAAGGCTAGGCAGATGATGAAGTGTGTCTATAAAATACTAAATACAATAAACAGCCTTAATGGTGACCGAAACGAGAGCTTTTTCAATGCTAAGTTTAAAAATTATGGCTATATTTATATTGTGTTCTGGAAGGTGCAGACGGTACGCCTACGAAATCAACGCAAGTAGCTACGCCTCTACGTCCATGAAATCTATCAGTTCTGTAGCAGTGTTCGTAGGGCGCAATTTAACTGATTTATTTTTTGCATTAAGACTTGCCTATCTATCATTATTTATTTACATAATGCGGTTTTATATTTACATCGTTTTAATTAATTTTTACATTTTTATTCTGCTTCCTCTAAGTGCACTTTGCTTGATGCATATTAATAACATTTTAGTATATTTTAATAACATATACTTACATGAAAAACGGAGAATTAACAGTGTCCAGAAGGAAATCCTTCTGAATCAAGCCCTTTATGCAACTGCCTAAAGAGAGGCTCCTCAGGTGTTGGTCAAGGCTACTGGCTAATATGCCAAAAGCCATTAGGACTATCGGCACAATGATTGTTGTATTCACGTCCCACATAACGACAACCTTGTGAGCTAAGTCAGGATACTTGATTTGCTCTTGACATCTTGTGTCAACAATACACCGTTAAGCTTTAATTTCATTAGGTGCTCCAAACTCAGCAATAATACATGAATTTGCATTAAAAAGTTTTAGAGTCATTTTGAACCTTTAAATATATCTTGGGTCGAATTGACTCATTAATTCAAGTAATTAATGGCAATGACCATATTCTAACACTATTCAATCAAGTTGTGTCCACTAAGTTATCTCATGGCACCCCTCCTGACCTCTTAATAGATGTTAAATAAACGTTTGCAAATGATACTTCGAATGCGAGACTCCTATCTTTAGCTATAATAGGTTATGCTTATTAAGATATTATTTAAGTACAAGGTAATTGGTGAGTCCTTATTTTGAGATGGTACGAGGGCTTTGTTTTTTTTGGACTTAAGCTTCACATACACAGAACATTCTTCTCCTTCTCTCGTACTGGCACAAAATGGTCGTGAGACTGACCAGAAGTAGATACAGCGGTTCCGTCATCAGTTGTGGGGCTATTTTAACAAAACATTAACATCACGTCAGAAATCCGCGAAAGTTGAGCTGAAGTGTATCTAATAGTACCTACTACCACTACACATCAATAATGTTTAAGTCCCATGTAATATTGTTCGACACCAAAGTTGTAAAAAGAAGGTTTCTAGCAAACAATGGTTTTAAACCACTTGGCCTTGCCTCCGTCAAAATGTATCTTCCTTATGAGTTTAAAATGTACCTTAGTCTTCCTCACCCAACTTAAATCTAAAAGAATATACCGAATTTGAATAATTGAAGGCTATCCAGGCAATAAGCATGACAAGTCAGTCCGTAAATATCCACTTCTCGACAAGGGCCTCCCATTGACGGGTACAATGACCAATCATAATGCTACAATTACGTTGCAAGGCAGATTGGTGAGCAGACCGAGCAAAGTATAGTTAATTGCAGACTAGGATACTGCCAGGTGCAAGGCATGCTTTTTTTCACCACAGCTATGAACAAAGAAGAAAGTTGTGTGGAAGACTAAATTAAGATAGATGGATATTAGATAGTGTGAAAGACGATAGGGCTGCGAAGAAGGAAAACTTTGTTGTAACATCTAACAGTTTTATGTGAAAGAAAGAATATGTGCTAATACGGCACAAATGTCGTAATCAGAGATTAAAGTCTCGCCTCTCACGCAAGAGGTTATAGGTACAACAAATGACAAACAATCCGGTAAATCCGGGTAAGTACAAATGTGACTTTTCCAATACATATTATGTACTTTTTAAAATCTTAAACATCATCATCGACAAAAAATCGTGAGGAATCCAGCATAGCTATTCACAAAGCTTCGATTCGATTTTCGATTCGGAAAGTCGTAGGTATGTCTATCTCGCTCGATTTCGTAATGTCAAAAAAGATAGACATACGACTTTCCGAATCGAAAATCGAATCGAAGCGTTGTGAATAACGGGCCTGGACGTGTACTTAATTTAAGTCTAAAATCCCGTTCCGTTCTTGAGCAAGCGTGGTGATCAATGCTCGTTTCATTTCTTTATGAAACGAGGCATTTGCCCAGTAGTGAGATAGTAATAGACTGGTATTATGTTAAGGTTACGGCCCCAAATAAATTAGTACATGAAGGTGTTTATTAAATATCTACAACGTCGGCTAGAGAAGCCAGTATATGTAGTATGTGTATTGTATGTATAGTATATGTAGTAATCGTACCAGCACAGAGCATACCAGTAGAGAGCAACGTGGCCCAGTGGTGGCGGCCCCGACTTACGAATATGACAGGTGTTCGAACCCATGCGAGCGCATTACTTTGTGTAATTTATTTCATCACCACTGCTCTCAAAATGGTGATGGAAATCATCGTGAGGTTACCGGCATGTTCTAGAACCAAAAATTCGAAGACGTGTGACATCTACCAACCGGCACTGGCCCGCGTGGTGGATTGTAGCCCATTCCCTCTCATAGAGAGGAGGCCTGTGTCCCAGCAGTAAACGAACATTATAGGCTGATTATGCTAAGCTATGTACCAGCACAATCAGCGCCGATCTCAAATTCGGCTGTGAAAAGGTTTGGAAGAACAAAATCCTAACATTGTCATTGGTGGTATCATAATCTAATATCTGGATGACCGAGCTTTGCTAGGCCGACTTCAGAAACACAACAAAAAAAATATATTTTTTCAATTTTTAGTTGTAATATCCTACGAGTATACATTTATTTTAACATAACATAACATCACACCTGTAATCCCCGAAGGGTTGGACTGAGGTGTACCGAATAGTACCTACTCCCACATTTCGCCAGTTATGTTTAAGTCCCATGTAGTAGGACCCAATAACACCTTGCCCGACCTGGGAATCGAACCCAGGACCTCATGCTCAGTAGTCGCCACCACTAGACCAACGAGGCAGTCATTTATTTTATATGGTTAAAAATACTTGTCATGGTAGTAGGCTTATCCCCAATAAAATGGAACCAAATGAATACATAGCTGTCGAAATGTGGGTGTACTTTACATATCTGCATACCCCCTCAGAGCATACAGGCGTGATGGTATGTTATGATGTTGTGAAAACAATAAACGTCCAAGCGATTGCAGCAATCACGACCGATTTACTGTCTATAATTGAAGAGTTCCATTGTTTATCTCCGAAAAGCAGCATCAGTTCTTCACCAAATTAAAACGGGACCACCCCGATGTAATTTTCTTCCAAACAAAAAACAAATCATCGAAATCGGTTCACAATTGGCGAAAATATCGCTAAACAAAAAAAAAAACAGTCGACTTGATAACTTCCTCTTTTTGGAAGTCGGTTAAAAAGCTATAAATCGAAAACTATTAACAATCGCGTAACATACATGGGGTTTTTTTTGGATACCCTTGGGCCCCACCCAGAATAACGTTATTTTCAAAATACCATTCAGTGACCGTAACAAATACGGTAGCTCAGGCCCGGACTGGGACCCAAAACCGGCCCGGGCATTTTAGAGACGGTCGGCCCTCCACTATCAAGAGAAAGGAAAACCACTAGGTATCTAATGTAAATTTTGAATCGACCGAAGAAACCATCTAAAATAGAATAATATGCTGAAATGTTGAGCTGCGACTTTGATATCGAAGAGACTCAAAACCAAAAGAATAGCGACGCTGTCTAACAAAGGTGTCGCCAGCTTTTGAGTCAGGAGTGGGGGGTTGTGCAGAAGTTATTTAAAAAGTCTAGGAACTAAAAAATCGACTTTGGGAGACAATTTTTAAAACAAAAAGAAGTATGGCTCCAAGAGCGAGCGAAGCGAGCTCGGAAATTTTAGCACCCTACCTTGGACAGGTTAGAAATACTGTTTCGACCCTTTATACAAGAATTCCTTGGTCGATTTGCAAACAAAGCCAATATTCAAGAGTATGTAGCCTGCAAGAGAGAGCGAAGCGAGCTCGAAATATGTAATTTGAGGTCAAAATGCACACACACATGCTTCATTTTTTGAAACCTTGTGTATGCATGCCAAAATTGCCTATTAAGGCCTCGTGACAAATCGGCATCGGCGACCTCTCGCGTCCAGCCCTGGTTCAATCCATGGTTTGGTGCGAGAGGGAATGGGAAGCCGTCGGCCGGGGGCCACGTGGTGGCTTCCGGCCACCGTTGGCGCGGGCCTATGGACGGTGAGTAATGGGCTAGCTCACCGTCCGTCCGTCTTATGACGACAGGCCGTGTCGACGGCGCATTCGGCGGGTTCGCAAGGGCCGATACCTTACGGGGCTGCGGGACTGTTCGAAAGAGATACCGCGGCCCTGGAACACAAAGGGCTAAGAAGGAAAATGGATGGGTTTTAGTCAGTGAAAGTCTGACACTCCCTTCCGATCCGCCCCAGAGCGAGAGGGGTCATTGTTGATTTCCCTTCCGAAAAAAAGGGCTTGAAACATTTGCAGATGTCTTTCTTTTCGTCATATAAGGAAGACCACAGCCAGGACGCAATTGTCTGATATTACAAAAAGGCCTCGTGCCAAAGGGCTCCTAATTTATTTCAGCCTTTGTCTACACCCAAGTCTATACCGGTCGATCATGCGAAAATCCAATAGGAGTGCTAATCCAGAGGCCGAAAACAGGCCGCCAATCGGTCACGCCGGCCCAACGGGCAGCCGGCCCATCGGGAATTTGCCCGACTTGCCCGTATGGCCAGTCCAGGCCTGTAGCTTTACAGATTTAGAATGAGTTTTTCATGAAAAAGTCATAAAATGGGATTAAATGAACTTATAGGGTTGTATTTAGAATTTTTATTATTATGAGTCTGTTAAAATATCTCGACTTGGCGGGGTTGTCAGCATGTGGAATGTGAACTCAGCTGTCATTGTGCCGATTGTTGTCACGGCTAATGGCCTGATGGCCAAAAACCTCGACGAACATTTGTCGAGACGCTTGGCGGTTGGATCAAGGGCCTGATTCTGAAGGCAGTACTCCTTGATACGGCCTGCATTGTGAGGAGGTTCTTGTCTCTGGAGCCCTAACCACCGGCAGCTTGCACCCTGCTCCCGATGCCGGCGGACCACTTTTTTTTTTTTTTTTTTTAGGATGGGAAATCATCAAATGACTTCTCCCGCTCTGGGCTGAGCAGAAGGGAGTGTCAGACTTTTACTGACTAAAACCCATCCATGTTCCTTCATCGCCCTTTGTGTTCCGGGGCCACGGTATCTCTTTCGAATAGTCCCGCAGCCCCGGCAGGCTTCGGTCCTTGCGGACCCCTTCTCTATTGCTGACTCTCTTTGAGGCGCGCGTGGAACACGAACGCGCCGTCGACACGGCCTGTCGTCATGAGACGTACGGACGGCGAGCTAGCCCATAGCTCCCCGTCCACAGGCCCGCGCCTACGGTGGCCGGAAGCCACCACGTGGCCCCCGACGCCCGGGGCGTCTCCCGCGGCGGCCGGGACGTGAGGATCTCTCCCTGTCCTGTTCCGCCACCTCCTTCGTTTGGCGTTCCTCCTGACGTTTCCTCCCGCCCGATTCGGTGCAGGAACTTACCGAAACAACCGTGTCCGGTAAGAACCTGCGTCAGGCGGAAGGTGAGGACGCCGTGGCGTCTCTCCAGCCACTCCTCAAAGAGGGTGTTTGGACAGTCGCTCTCCCCATGTCGCCATGAGATCACGCCGGAAGTCCGTCCGCTGAGCGACAATTTGCCGCATGCCGGCGGACCACTGTTATTATATTATTAAATGTTTTCTTTTTGAAGAAATAACTATGTGTAGAAAAGATAAGTAAAGGCAATAATTCTGTAACTACATACGTGTTACGGTCGCGAATGATATTTTGTTTACGTAACAGCCTGAAACCTGTAAAATGGCAAAAAAAAACCCAGAAAATTCGAATTTCGCGGGCTACCCTGGCGTTTTCGTTTCATTAAGAAAAGAGACTAAATGCCACTTTGTCCAACTGGTGGAAAAAACTAGTGGGGCAGAGTGGCATAAATGAAAAGCAATTGCACGACTGTCTTTGACAATGCTGTGGTGTGGTGTAACGCCAATAAATTGAATAAAAACCGGCCAAAAGCGAGTCTCACTCGCACACAAAGGGCGGAAGCCTTTACTAAACAATATAATAATAATATTTTAACGCTCATAACTAACACTCAACAACATACTAAAATGGTTTTTTCTTAGTATGGTAATGAAAAACAAAGTTACTGTTGCAGTTTCATGAAAACGCTAAATAGCTTCTTCAATTTATTTTGGAAAGATCTTTTTCATTTTTCATACTCGGAAAGTATTGTTTGTTTGATCCGAGTTGCGGGTGGAAAATGCTACTTCCCACCTTTTGACGGGAAAGACTCTTAGTAATTGCTTCCCTCTCTAGGGTGGGAATACATTTTAAAAATAGAACTACGTTTGGTTAGGCAGTCGGCTGCAAAAAATCTAACATCTGCGGTCTTGTGAGTGCATAAACAGCTAGTGTGAATTAAAAAAAAACCGAGCGGGTCCGCCCGCGGCAGTGACGCGGTGTGTTACATAGTTAAAATTTTAAATAGACTATATAATTTAACTCTGTAAGCTGTATCGAAATCTCGGTTTAAATGTGAACTAATATCTTATTAAAAATGAGTTCAGGTGATTCTGAGATGTTGACCCCAGATTCTGTTAAAGACGAGGCAAATACAGTTATCGAAATATTTTGCCAGAAATTTCAAAGGAAATATACTTAAATACATTCAATGATATTAAGAAGTGGCGAGCAGATAAAAAAATAAAATCATTTTCCGAAAGTGTATTTCTTATATACTTCAATGGACTATCTGGCAAAATAAAGCCTTCTACGCTATGGAGCATACATATTTTTCTCAGCTACCAAAAGGGAAAATGCTATACACTAAAATAAATAAATACAATGTAAAAGTAAAAATAAAACGCAGCAAATAGCAACATAACATTTGAATTTACCAAACTGTGAACAATATACCGGGCATTGGTAGAGAAGAACGTCAGCGACACTGTTAGCCGATTCTGGGGCGAACTTGACAATGTTAAAAAGACATGGAGGTTGGAAATCCAGCACAATCGCAGAAGGCTACAATGAGGATTCTGTCGAAAATAAAACTAAACTTTTAAACAAATTAACTGAGACTATAAATTTACGCCCCACTTCGCCTCAACCAACTACTTCAAGAGAGTCTGCGCCATGGATTCCACCGTCTAATCAAATACTGGATACTTCTAGTCTCCTACATTTACAGAAATTCAGCATAGCCAAATTTGTCACAACATATCAAACAGCGTAAATATTCCAAACAAAAATGTAACTTTAAATTTCACAAATTGTTCTAACTTCTCAATTAATTTTAAATAGGTACTACTCATGTTATTAATATCAATAAATATTATAGAAAAACTACTATTTTTTACTTTCCTTATATTCCAAATGAAAAGTAGAGTGCTTAACACGGGTGAAAGACATAACATCGGACTATAGCCGGACGGACGGCGAGCTAGCCCATAGCTCACCGTCCACAGGCCAGCGCCTACGGTGGCCAGGGTCACCACGTGGCCCCCGACGCCCGGGGCGTCTCCCGCGGCGGCCGGGACGTGAGGTTCTCCCTCTCACGTTCCGCCACCTCCTTCGCTAGCATGACTGCTTCGCAGAAGGAGGTGACGGCGTCCCATTCCGTCTCGCTCCGGACCATGGATTGAACCAGGGCCGGGAGCGAGAGGTCGCTGCCGCCGTTCGCCGCTTCGAGGACTCTGCGGTGCTCCGCCCAAGCAGGGCACACCTCCACAGTGTGTTCCACCGCGTCCTCCGGTTGATCCTCGCACTGATAGCACCCGGGGGTTTCCTCCCGCCCGATTCGGTACAAGAACCTCACGAAACAACCGTGTCCGGTTAGGACCTGCGTCAAGCGGAAGGTGAGGACGCCGTGGCGTCTCTCTAGCCACTCCTCAAAGAGGGGACTTATCGCCACTATTGTGACGTGCCCTGCACGGTGTTTGGACAGTCGCTCTCCCCATGTCACCGTGAGATCACACCGGAAGTCTGTCCGCTGAGCGACCATATGCCGCAGCAGCGGAGTTTCCCCCCATCATACCGAGTAGTACTGTCATAGCCGGACGGCTATGACAGTACTACTCGGGAAGATCATGCGGCACGCTTAGAGCAGTGTTTGAGTGATTGACTGCGCTGCATGTCTCGAACTCGATTCTCACAAGAAACAAATATAAGGTGTTAACGGACCCTTCACGAAACCGTCAATCAAGCATTCTGTAATTCCTGGTAAACAACTTTTTTTTGGGCTGATAAAGCACGGTTTTGACTCAATGTAATGCACGCAAAATATTGTGTTGATGGATGCATTGATTGGTACGGGGGGTCTTGGAGGTATTTAAAGTAAAGTTATGACATTTAAAACTTGTATTTAAATAAACCTTCTGAAAAAGTTATAACTTTGAGCCCCAATATCTCCGTAACTAAGAGTCCCAGGTATGGTCATAGAACAAAAAAAAATGTTGCAATGACGGGGAGAACAAGTGTTATCACCTTGCTTGTAAGCCCTACATGTAGTGGTTCCGGATTGACAGTAGAAGATGGGAGTGAGCCAGTGAGGAATACCTAATTATAATAATAACATAATCTACTCTCATAATTTCATAAAGTTTCACGATTCAGAGAGAATGTGAAGTAAGAAGAGACGTGATAATTTATAAGGAATGAATACGGGATCATTTAAAAGTGGCGCCAGTGACAGAAGTGGAAGAAAATTGGTTGTCTAGGTAGGTACAATCTCGTAATGAAGAAAGTTATAACGGAAAGAGTCTGTCGGGGAAACGGAAATAAATGAATCATCCTGTCGACGAACAGTCCATTGGCGAATCGGTCTTCGAAGAACGGTTGCGGAATCATGGAAGAACAGTGGCGGGCCGAAGAACATATGGAACGATTGTGAATCATGATAATGGCAAGAATGGGAAAAGAAAACAAATTGCGCAGAATCGAATCGAAGAAGAAAAGGAAATTAGATTATTTTTCAAAATACCTAATGTATTAGTGGCCACTATATATGCAAAATTAAAAGAGTCGATTTTTTTAGTTGACGATAAGTATAGTCAGTATGCAATATATCATGAACTTCGGACGGGACTCGTGTGAAACGAGTTTTATGCACAAAAAAAAACCTTAGGGTTATAGATGTTATTATGTAAACCCATTAAGAAGTATAATAATAGTAATCTGTTTATTTACGCAACACTGAGCAAAGTGCTAAAATCATTGCCAGACTTTCTGACTGATACGACATCGTCACTTCAATAAACATAGCCATTGATATTATTTGTATCACTGTTATTGTGAATGATTCAATCGAATACCTACGATAGAAACCAAACATGAAAGGAAGAATTGCTCTCATTTTATTTCAAGCATATAAAAATGTAAAGATAATACAGAATCTCAGTGCGGAAAATATCACATTTTAGAAACCATTTTACTACATTCAAATCTACATAAAATAATGTAGCCTATGTAGAAATACATAAACAACGACTACAGTAATTTGTTAGTTCACCATTAATGAGTAAATACAGTGAATACGACACGACCAACATGATATCATTCAATTTTACTGCTTTAGAAGCAACCTTAGATAACCCCGGGCAACGTCTCCTAGATGCCATCCCCACACATCTAGAGTTCACTAACGAAAGGTTACTAATGGAATTAATTAATAAGTAATCCATAAAAGAAACTACTTTCCAATTAATATAAACAAAGTCTATGTATATATATCCCTAGCCAAACATCATGAAACTTGAAAGATCCCGACTTGCAAGAAACGTTTTCAATAAAAGACAAGAAAACCTAAATAATTAGGATGACCCGAAAAATCTGTGAAGATCAATTGAGTGGTCAATAAGAGCCGAGCTCATGGGTCACGGGCGACTTAATTGTTGTTTTGTAAGGAATAACCCGCAGAAAATATCACATCCCACCAAAAGTCTATCTAAAAAGCGGACCTGTTTCTCTTGTCAAAACTACGTATTTGATTTCCTTCATTTTTGACCTTCATTAAAACAAAAATAAATGCAAACCCCACTTAGTTTAGATTAATGCAAAATATAGATGTCTGCAATTGTGCCTGATCTAAAAAAAATCTTTTTTGAGGACAGTCCGCGATCAAAAACTAGACTTGTTTGGATCCCGAAAAAAACTATAGTTCCAAATGATCAAGGGGCTTCAAAGTAATCTTAAATCTGATGAATCATGATCTATCTATCAATCTATGTCTTCCTGAAATTGAGAATTGTAACACAACATAGATTTATGAAATTGTAATACTGCTTCTTTTTAGTACCCCCTGAATAATGAGATAGAGTAACTTGCCTCGATTGCCATGCCTTGGTCAAGGGGGTCGAAATGGGCTCGAAATATTGCTAAATGCGCGTGAGTTCCGGAAAGTGAGAACTTGGACTGGCGCACTTCATGCTCTTCGATAGTGTTGTAACTCGCAGAATACGCGTAACCTAACTATATCCACACTTTTCGTGTTTGCGTTTACATTAGTTGTAGTAAGTAATATGAAACTGATAAGAAACATTACAATAATAAACCCACTACGAGGGGAAATTTACCGAGCGGTTAGATCCTATTTTCTCCAGGGCATAAAGAAACGAGATATGGAATGAATGCCAGTTTTGATTGTTTCTATAATCGATGCGTACGCGGCGCATGATATGGCAGCCGAATACTGCCAGCCCTGGCAAGGGTGCCGCCCACTCTCTCGATAACAGCCGATCCTCATCGGTGTGCGCTCTTATCATAGACCTGTTGTTCTCTCATTCAACTTACACATTGTTTGTATCGTGATACACACAATTTTAATGCTATTTTACACAACAAAGAGCTTACACATAGTACGTAGCCGTTGCGTAGATTCACTACCGCACACATTACAAAAACTGCACAGAGAACCGAACTTAGATCCAATGATGATGTTAGAATACTTCGTAATCGACTTGCCTTAAATTGTCGAAGTTAAGTTTGAGTCTTGTGATAGAAAGTCCGAGTTCTTTGATGCTGTGGTCAGAAAAATCCGGAAGCTGGGAGTAGGAGATATCCAAGCCGATTTTGGTTTCGGGACTGAACTTGTTTGTTAAGGCCCGTGCGATTTCTTCATAAGCACTGATACGCTGACAGACTACGAGGATGGCACCAGTCCCAGCGTCCTCGCGGCGGCAGGTGCAGGGCGAGATCTCTCTCCTCATGGCACAATGCAGGCTGGCTCCGGCACCGAGCTGGCCGGCCAGGGCACACAGCAGCGCGGCGGCGAGCGCGTGCTTGTGCGCGATCATCGTGTGTGCCGGTCGGGGCTGTTCGCGCTACTGGCGCGACTCCCCACGGCCGCTCGGAATCTGTGCGCAGACGCGGGCGCATGGCCCACCCCGCGCAAGCGCATCATCGAATCGTCTGCACTCTGCACCTTCGGTGTATTACCATTTCCCACTCAGCTCATCGCCGATAGTCCTGCGCAGCATATCATTTAATTTAATTAATTAATTGCTAAAATTGATTACTGAGCGACACAGACTAAAGTTTAAATTGAGTTTCTTCAACATTGTTTTAGTATTTAATATTTAACTGAGGCACTAGGTTACGTTGTCTTCTGTGCTTAGCAGTATCTCCTCGACCACGTTAGGTATGTTAAGATGATTCGAGTGACAGAGTCGACTTTTTATTTATATAGTGATACCCACCACTAAGTTACTCGTAATATTTTGATAACATAATTTAATTATGACCCTCATAATTCGGTCAATATGTTCCTCAGACAGGATCTAAGATGCCTGTGTACAAGAACTACTTGTACCTTATCAATAGGCCAAGTTTACAGAGATAAAGATGAACTTACTCGTACTTATCTCTGATATTTCAAATGACCAATTATGTACAATACTTTCATCTTTTATTTACTTTTTAATGAGAAAAACCTGTACGTTGTACACTTGTGTGTTAAAATAATGTTAGGTGACGGATGTTACTACACTATATTTTGTTGATTATTTTTACATTCTAACGCCATAAAGACCATAAATGTAAATTAAAGTGTAAGTATATTACGCCAGCACACTACAACACACAATAACAGCACATTAATGATTGTGCTAAACACGCCACGGGGACTGCGACGAGATATTTGTTATCTCCCCATTGATGAGAATATAAACAGGCAAAACAGTGAATTACCCTAGTTTTAAGCCTACTGCTGACAAATAATGGAAACACCCAAATTCATTTTGGGAATTTTAGGTTTTTCCTTAAACTGGTACCGTTGGTCTAGTGGTTGCAAAGCCTACTGCTTAACATGAGGTTTTTGGTTCATTTCCCAGGGCGAACATAGTGTTATTTGGTTCTTCATTCAGGAATTTCTCATTATTAATGGTTAATGGCACAGATGCAGATCATCATCTGCCTAGCCTTTTCCCAACTATGACGGGCGGTTTCCCGTCTAACCGGATGCAGCTGAATGCCATTATTTTACATGAAGCGACTGGCTATATCACCTCAATAACCCAGTTAGTAGTGGGTACGTAATACGAGATTTTTTTGTTAGATTTTCAGGCTTCTACCCGTTACGACGGGACCGGTAGGCACGGAGGGGTTCGGCAAGTTTGAGCTGCGCGTCTGTTATTAATTAGCATGCCGTGATCTAAATATTGCCAGTCTCCAAGAAGGGAAGCCATAGAAACTCACACTCAAAGTATAAAATCCGTCGGCTGTCAGAGTTTCTTCAATCACTCACTTCGTTCGCTTAAAAATTTTGAGGTGAATGGTATAAAAAGAAGCATTCCAGATTTGAATCTCTGACCAAAATTTCATTCAGATTCCTTCAGCCGTTCTGATGTGATTGAGTACCAGCATCCATCCATCCAAACTTTCGCATTTATAATAGTAAGATAACAAGATGCGCTGATGAGATAAGCTGATGGTGAGCTGTTTTGAAAAGCAGACTTCGATTCAAGTAACTAGATACGCCTTGTGCTGGACTAGACTAGACTAGATACGCCTTGTGTTGAAGATGATTCATGCTTAGTATAGGAGTAGCATAATCAACCTATTACCTTCCCACTGTTGGGACGGGCCTCATATCTGAGAGAGAAAAATTAAATGTTCCGTGCCTAATTCTAGTTGACCGCGTGCGGGTTGATGGATGTTATGTTGTGTTTCGAATTTTTGGTTTTTGGACAAGCCAGTTTCTTTTCTCGTTTCCACGTTGACGGCGGCGGTGCACGACGCTTCACACGCGCAAATAGAAACATACAGTAGATGACACCGCCTTTCCGTAAACGGAAAAAAACACAACGCGACGCATGACGCGCTGCGCAACGCACCGCCCAACGCGCCGCGTCTTCGCAAATGAGCACAGTAATTCACTAGTGAACATGTGTATAATGTGGGTATCACAGGGGATACCCACATTATAGCTACCAGGACATACGAACTCAGACCAGAGAGATTCAGTCCGAGGTTTATGTATATGCCCTCAAGCGAGATGCTACTCGTAAAACCTAGTTTAGCTAAATCTATTCTCAGACTCTTGCGATGCATATTTTTCTATTTTGGACAACCCCGCCACACTATTCCCAAACCATTGCAACTCTTGAAAGCCAGACTCAAGAGTGCGACCACCAGAAAAGCGCCGAGACAAAGAAGCTTGACGAAGTCACAGAAAAACCATTTAACTGACTTGGATCCCACAACATTCGGAGGAATAGGAAAAAACATAATGTATTTCGATGCATGTATGAAAATATAGAAATATCGACACGCAAGCGTACAGTTGTACGTCGAATTTAATGACGTCGAATGAATGAAAACACCATTTTTATTTAGTTTTTAATAATCCAAGAACCTGTCGTAGAAGAAAATCATTAAGGGATGATACTGTTATACTGTTCTGATTTCAGCCAAAATCCTTTGTTGGGGTGCTTCTGGGTAGAGTTACAGGTCCCATTCGGTTCTTCCTCTGACTGTTACATTTCCTACTTCACTATTTTCTACGAATATTAATGCAACCCAAGCCGGCCGGAGCAAATCAATCTCTGCAAATGAGGGTTCATGGACGGCTCAGACCTTAAGTGCGTGCGTCCGTAAGTGCGCATGCCCTATCACCTGCGGTCTTGATGATCTATTTACTGTATCAGTGTGCGGGGTTTGCGTGGCTAATTTTTGGACTAAACATATTTGAATATTTGCCATCGATACGCTAAGATGAAGATCAAGATAGAAAAAGATCTTTGGATAGATATTTTTCTATATTTACTTTTTTTATAATTTTGTCTTATTGTTTATTCAATCATGCTTTTTTTGTGTAGTCCTGTGTGAGACTAATGAATACTTTTTCTTTTCTTTCGTTCTTTCTTTCATCGTGCTGTGATACCTCCTGTTTGTCTCATAACTTGTTATATCTATCCATGTACCAAAACATGGACTGGCTAATAGATATCAGATACTCCTTATCCCGGCAGTATGGGATGATTTCCGACCTCCATGCAGGTGGTTCGTGGTATTAAAATCTGAATACATATTTTTATGCAAACAGGCCATTTGAGATTACTTTTGAGCTTACACAATCTGAGTTTCTAACGCTATATTGAAGCTTTATTCAACAGCAAAAATAAAAGTATTGTTGCAGCATATTTGCATATTTTTACCAGCGCCATTCTCCTAAAATATTTTTTTTTTTGGTGTCGGTGCAAAATTTCTTCTTACGTACTTCTCTATTAGGAGTCGTCTTCTAGCTATATCAGCTTCCATAGTTCATAGTTCGTTTCAACTTACCGATTAAATATTTCAATTAGTAAATAAAAATAGTTCGTAACGAAAAGCCAGTAAAAACTTATAAAGGATGCAAATTATTCTCTTGCATGAATTACATGCACAATATCTATGTAGAGATGAGACGGGGGTTCGTCTCTTAGAAACCAACGCAACCTCGCCCCAATTAGCGTCGGCGTGGGTATACCACTACAGCGATCGATTCGCAGGCTCCGGCCTCGTACCCAGATGCTGAATCTAGATCTAGGCCATAGATATACGCAAATAAAATATGTACTGACAAATCAATACATTGCCGATCACAGTACGAACGTTTTTCGACTTTCGGAGAGAGATAGCTTTATCTGTCAGCCAAGGACTAAGAAGAGGACACGTATTATGTAGCTCCGCAATGCAATTGTTGTCGGGACGGGTCGTGGCCGTTGCATGGGGCTTATGGGACCGGGACCGCGGTCCCGGATTCCACCTATAAATACAATAATTATTTTTGAGTAGTATTTTGGGACCACAAAAAAAAAAGAAGTTATAGTAAAGTTAACAATAAAGCTGATATAATATTTTGATCAATAATTACAAGAATTTATCAGTAGGTACCGGTACAAAACAAAGGGTAATATTATTTAGTAGCATTTATAAAAAGATAGTTGTAGCTATAAAGTAAAATAACAATATATCAATCATGTATATGAGAAGAGAGAGGGAAAAGTATAAAGAATATGTTTTACGCGCATGTAGTGCAAAAGCTTTCCCACACATCAAAATTCCTTTTGAGGGATATACATATGACACAAACGATGTACCACAAAAAGTACTAGGATGGCCATGATTTCAAGGTGGTATTTCAACTATAGTTTCTAATATTCCTAACCCACCACACCCAGAATGATTAAAATACATATCACCGTGAGCCTAAGCTAGCCTAGTACTTTTCGCAAAGTTACTGCCCAGTAGGCTTAGCCAAGTTGACAATCTACAATCGTTAACGCTAAGAGAAAACTAACCAAATGTATGGGAATGACATCTATCAACGATAAGTCACGTGGTCAAAATAAACGAATGGAAAATTTAAAGTTTAGTCAAAACTGTAAGTTGGCTACGATTTATATGGGATGTAGGGATCACGATTGTAGAAACGAATACATTTCATTCTATCATCTTGATCGATGTAAACTTGTCTACGACAGTTTATATTCGTTTGTTTTGACCACGTGACTTAACGTTTACGATTGTAGAAAGAGAATCGATACGAATCGTTTGTAACTTGGCTAGGCCTGCAGACCTTGCATAAAACGAGTCTCGAATAGAATACAATCCTAGATGTATGACAGCCCAGTACTTCTTTCTTTTCTCTTCGCGTTTCACAGTTGGAAAATCTGCTACTTTTGTCGAAGGCATTCAAATAATTACTTTAAATCTCTTTGGTCGACAACACCGCACGCCATAATCTCGTGCTCTCTGTCACTCATATGCAACGCACTACTTGTCTCGTTCGTGTAGATGACAAAGCGGCAACAGCGCGGTAGTGATTTTTGAGTAAAATAAAATTTATGATTTTCCATTTTAAATAGACTAAACAGTACTAACAAATGAAAAGATACGTCTTTCATGATTTTTACAGCCGGCCCAGTATAAGTATTGCACTTTCTGAACACACAACTTGCCATATTTGTTTATTTTTATGTACTAAACTCCCGCTTAAACGTCAATTCGCGTCGCGGCCAGACGCACAAGACGGACTGAGGTCACACGAGCTGATCAGCTTGTGTTTGAATTGCCGCGCTGACTTCGGTAAAAAGTATCTACCTCAGTATTATATATAACATCATTAGCTTTTAACCAAAATTGTCAATTCTAGGTCAACCGGAAGTACCCTATAGGTTTTGGGTCGAAAACCTATATGGTAGTTGCCGTATGACGTACCCGTTGACCTAGAATCACGAAGTGTGGCAAAAAAAAAACTGAAGACAGTAAATAATTATGTAGTTTAATAACAAAAAAAAGCGAATATACTATTACAAACTTATTATTTGCGGTTGGTGCAATAGCCGTTTTTAGGGATCGAACAGCAAAGCTAAGTTTGTCCTTTAAAAAGTTTGTACGGAACCTTCGGTGCACGAGTCCGACTCGCTCTTGGCCGGTTTTTACTACCTAGTAACAAATCGGTCACTTTACGTGCATTCTGAAAACATGCCACTCTTATAGCTGATGTCTCATCAAGTAGGTCTCCATGCCTAGGAGCCTAGGACTTGAGCTTGCCTTAAGACTTTCGTGTTTCTAATACGGTCCGACCATCTGATGTTCATGATGTTTCGGATGGAATTTCTCCAAGATCCGTTTATGTCTACGATGGAGGCACCACGTTTCCGACGAGTGCAGAAGATTTGAAAGAACTATTGCCATGTACCTGCACGGAGATCTTAATCACAGACATCTTTAGATTGTGCGAACGGAAAACTTTGGGCTGTAATTTGCCAAAACTTGCCGAAAATCTAGGAAAATCAATCATTTTAAGCTATTTGTAATTAATATGCTTGTGTTTTAACACCACCCAAATACAGTAATTTGGAGCTTTAAATAGACTAAAAGGTTTTTTCGCTTTTCAGTTTCTGTTTTCGCCGATTCATATAAATGAAAAGGTCACAAAAATTGTTGCGCCACAAAAATTAATGACAATGACAGAAGTTTTATTTCATAAAATCACTCTTTTTAAAGGCTTCGCAGACGTATTGTACTATGTTTCATAAACTCGTTCGTAGGTATCTACACGTATACTTAAGTACACCCATATTATGCCAGTTATGTTTAATTCCCATGTAATAGGGGGCGAACCTATTGCCATTAACCAGGCACAAATCCAGGCTCCAGCCAGCCTGCCGGACGGCAGCCACGGACTCTGGATTTGTGCTTGGTTGTTGAGAAATTCCTGGTGGAAAAGCCCAAAAATACTTTGCCCAACCCGTTAATCGAACCTAGATCCTCATCATGCTCAGCAGTCGCGCTTGCGGTTACGACCACTTGACCAGCGAGACAAATAGTCTAGGTTTTATTTAATTTATCATAAACATGTGTAATAATCCTTTTATTTAAATTAGAGCCTATCTCGTGTCGTGATGTCATCTACCTGTAGCTTGAATTCTCCGACCGCCTTTAATGGTGATTTGGTGACGGTGACAATATCGCCATCTTGGAAAATTCCTCGCCATGTCTTTCCCCCGTTCTTATGAAAAAAATACATTTGTACTAATCAAGTTATGTAGAACGAAAATAGCAATTCACATCACAACAAAATAGCAAATAGCCCATGATCTGTCCACGAAGTAGACACAATAGTTAAACAATGGCGTCTCGACCAAATCGGTCATTCGACAGATCATGATTTAAGCTTAGCAACAACAGAAAGTTAATTTATTCTTTTATTACTATTTTTAAGTGGTTAAATTACACACAGACGGCGATTGGATTTATACCTTCTATAACTCCACGCATGTGATCTCCGGAGGGTAAGGCAGACGTATACCTAATAGTACTTTAACTACTAACTTTCGCCTTTTGTTTTAAATCCCATGTAATAGGGGACGAGCCTATGCCCATCAATCGTAAAATCTATGGTTATGGACAGTCTAGTGTGAAAAAAAATATGTTGGAAACATTGAAATACCTTTAAAAACACAGTAGGTACATAAGAGATGAGACACCGTTTTTTGTTATCAGCAGTAGGTAACTAGAGAAAAAGAATCTCTCAAATAAAATAACTGAAAAGAAATCTGTATTTTCTTTTTATTTCCTATCTTGAAAAATTACTGAGTTATAAAACGTTAAAGTAGGTACCCTCCGCGGCAAAATCCGACTAAGCGACCGCGCTGACGTGTGACGTCACGCCTAATTTTAATTAATAAATTTAATTTTATGGCGGGAGACCGCACAGAATAGAGAGGTATGGAAGAAGAAAGAGGACCTTTGCCCAGCAATGGGTCACCAAGTAAGCTAACAAAAAATTTATACACAAACACTTAAAATAATAAGTGCAAACCACTTAACAAATCATTTGACCGTAACCACTCCGCATCACCCGCAATCGGAAATGACACCGCGGCGTGACGTCATCACAGTAGTTCGCGAAGGAACGCAAATGCAGTAACTTTTATAGTAATATTTTGATGTGCTAGTGTGACTTATTGAGTACGCTACTTTATATTACAATTCTAAGGACTATAAAGAAACGAAAAATGTTATTTTCAACAACGTACTCTTGTTGAACTGTTGAAATAAAAGGCATTGTCATTGTAATGGTGCTACCTAATTACTGTAGCCCCTATGATATAAGAAAATAAAAAGGTTTTCTATTATATTTAGTCCTTTCTAGTTTTATTAAATTATTTTAAAGCTTGACACGTGCAGTTTACTTGCCCCTTGTCTCTTGGACCTAGGTACACCGTAAATTAAGCTCAAAGTAAAAAGTCGAGCTTAATTTCTAGTACTTTCGAGATGCACCAGAATTCGCTCTAATAACAATTTCACTTACTTTGAATTTTTATTTCCTTCTATTTCTGCTGACTGTTGATGGGCCCCAGCTTATTCTTTTGAACGTCTAATGTACAAAGGTGTCGTTGTATAACTGGTATTGTCAACGTCCACGAACTAACGACCGCATAGTTCACTACTCATCACGGATACCAAACTTGTTTTTAGGAAATACCAAGAATGTTCAAGTTTTGCATAAATTACAAGGAATAGCGTACATGTGTGTGTGTGATAATTATGAAACTGATAATAAATAATGATAAAGTGTTTGGTCGATACTTTGTTTGTAGAAGGATCAATTACGTTGATAAGGTGGCTTTATCTAATAGCTTTCTGATAACGAACATACTTTTGACAACAGCACTTTTAACTTGATGTTTGGCAATTATTGTAGTGGATTTACCCGCGTTCAATTTGATAATGTTTTTTACGAACACCGGATGCTGGTATTTTTATTGTAAAAAAAAATTCTAAGTAGGATACAGTAAGTAATAAAATGTGATATAGGATCTTGATTGAAATTTAATTTTACAGGCTTTGCCCTGGTTGGTGCCAATGTAAAACCTTTTTTTGTATTTTTTTGGAAAAATAGTTTTTATTTATTTATTATCAAGAAGGATTCTTGTATGTGAATTAGAGACAGACCTTTTGTCTGTTATAACAGATAGGTATTCCCTCAACAAAAAGCTACAGATATAACTACCAAGCTAAGTGAAAAAGATAAAGCTATAAATGACAAATATAGATAAAACTTTAAGATAATACTTACTTCGGTAAAAATTATAACTAAGTCAAAATTAGAACCTGGCTTTTAGAACAAAATCTGTTTTTTTCTTTAATTAAGTTTGGTTTGGTGCTTTTAATTTTTAATTCTCCATTACTTTGGCAATAGTATAAAAAAAAAAAAGTTTTATTGTTTCTCATACAATTGTTCTACAGCACAAAATTGAGGCAGCCCCTTTAAGTTATAAGAATACTTGTGTTGGGGTTACCTCGCAACTTCCCATGGGTTACACATGGTTATTGTTTACAATGTTGAGATCTAATTAAAAGAAAAGAAAAAAAATTAAATTCTAAAATGTTACAAAATTATTGTAGCAAGTTCAGGTATGTGTAGTGTTTATGGGTGTGTGGTGTGTGAGTATGTGTGTGGTGTGTGAGTGTGTGTGTGTGGAAGGTGGAAATGCGGGGTGTGGGTATGAGTAGGTGTGTGTTAATAATTGATCGTTTTATGTTTAAATTGGTTACAGGTTTTACTTTAGCAAATTCTGGTTAATAAAAGTTCAATTCCATCATACGTTTGTGATTTTCACCATTCCGATATAGTATTTTTGCATTCATACCGCAACATGGGGTAAATATTCAATAAGAGATTTAATTTATTGTAAATATAAGCAGATTGTGTGTTATACTGACGCCTGGCAAAAACCGTGCGGACCCGAGAGGAGTGAGCCACAATGTCTTTTCGTCTTTTATCTAGCTTAGATGGGTCAAATGAAACGGTCTTGTGCAGATGTATGGACAGTAGATTACTAACCTTAGATAGGTTGTCTGTAGAATAACGGAAGGGCTTAAAGTACATAACTTTGATGAGAGACCTTTGAGCCCTTTCTAGGTCTAGAAATTTGGTCTTGGTGGCCCCTCCCCAGATCGGTATACAGTATGTGATGACCGATTGTGCCAGAGCAGCATAGATTTTATTGAGTATAAATATCTAGTCAGCTTCTTCTTTCTATTTAGAATTCCTAAAGTTGTGAGTTTCTACCATTACCATATGGACGAGGACGGCTGTCCCAGGCCTCCAGACGTCCCGAATGCAGAATATACTACTGCCTAAACCTTGCCATTAACTCAGATTTCCATACAACTTTTAGACAACTCGGTTATGAGGATGGCCTATTTCTTGCCTGGCTTCTGATCCGCTGCTCATTTCATGACCCAATTGCATCAGAAATAACTGAACATGTTTTGCGCTTAACATATAAAAATATAAATATAATTAATGGAAAAATAGTGGTGGATACCAAATGGTACGGCGTTTTGTGGTGCAAACGTGCCTTTATATTCTTCGGAGAAACGTGTCTTCTCCACAATACTATTTTCTGCGGCTTTTTTCTTAATTTGCTGAATATTTTCTAAGGCAGATTAACATTAAATTGAATAATTATTGTTATGTTATTGTATAATTATGTTACGTAATATAATAAACCTTCATTGGAAGATAAATAGGTACTTTCGAACTGTAAATTTAGGAGGATGGATGAAAAAAAAATGTAAACCTCTTCTAAGCTTCTAGAATGTTGGGAAAAGGAATAGAAATGTTTAGGGATTTAATCTACATAGTACTACACTTTTCAAGCTTACAAGTTCAACTCCCTAAAACCAAGAAATAGTGCTAAGGGCAATCGATTCTTGAAACCCTTGTTTTGCGCCGACTGGCTTCTAAATTTAAGGAATTACGGAAGTTCATTTTCTAACGCTCCGGTCTCTGAATATCATATTTTCAAAACACCATAATCGCAAAACACAACATTCTTATGATACCGCGTTCAAAGTACAGTCCTCAACATTATAACATAGTGGTAATTTCTCAGAATAAAATTTTGGAGTTTTGATCTTGTCGAAAAAGTGGTTCCCCAAGATTACTGCTGCTATAGAATTAGTAATTAGAGAGGCGGGAAAAATAAATTTAGTAATGTCAACTATTTATATCGGTCCAAAAAAAAATACTACTTTCGGACCTAATAAAATCTATACTAATATTATAAAGAGGTTTTGTGAGTTTGTATGTAGGGGGTAATCTCTAGAACAAATGATCCTATACAAAAAATATTTTACTGGCAGAAAGCTACATTATTCGTGGGTGCTAGATAAGCTATAAATTACATTTATATGTCATGCATATTAGCCGAGCTATCACAATTTTTTAAGGTGAAGTCGCGGGCGAAGTGCTAGCGTGTTATAATTTTAATTGTTGAATATAAACTAGTTCAACAATTAAAATAGAATTATAATGTTACTAATAAAATTATTGCAAAAAGCGAGTCGGCGTCGCACACTGCGTTGGTTCCGGCCCAACTTGTGTACCTAGGAAAAATAAAAGTTACATTTTTATTTGTAGCGACCGCACGTCAAAGTTTAGTTGTTAAAGGTTTTTGAAGATTAATAAGTAACTGTGCTAGTAAGAGCGTCGTTGTCTTGTTTTTCCTGACTGTATCTAGTATTTACATAAACTTTTATTTTTTTACATCGGTGAAAAATGCCTGACGCATACCGTACCGTCCGGGGAAGGGGTGGTTCTGTGAGGCCTGCAGCAGTCTCGCACCCACTAAAAAACACATCCGTGAGCCTACTGTCGCCTTGGTGGATGAACCGGGAGAACTGCTACGCATATCGTTCGCGACCCATCCAGCGCAAAGCCCAACTCCTACAACAACTCCTTTGGCGATGTCCGGGCTCACCTGAGTCACTGCCGGTAACTCAGTGACTACTCATGAAAGCAGTGCAATGCGACGGCGATATACTTCCCGATCTATCGCCCGCCGGTACCTCCCAGGGTAGCATCAGGTCGCAGTGGCGCGTCGTCCACCTGTCCTTCTGCGACGAATCGTGTCAGGGAGAAAGACTTCTTCGCTGTTGTGATTCGTCGCTCCTCCGCCTCTTTCTGCGACATGACGACCTCGCAGAAGGATACAGTAGCATCCTTTTGCAAGGTTCATTCAATTCATTCATTTTATTCTTCATACAATTCCCATTTGACCTAGTTACCCCACTTAATATGATAATCATCCTTCATTTCAGATTCATTGCAATGAAAATTAATAAATATATTTTTCTTATTATGTCAGTAGACGTGCATGGTTCTTACAACTACTCTCAAGTCGATAGCATACATGATAACATATAGTTTCTGAAAATAAGCAGATGGTTTCGTTTCTACCATTTCGGTACGGACATTAACGAATCTTAGGTGCAAAATACCTTTCGGATTAAAGTCTTTTTTTTTTTGGGTGAAATAATTATATTTATTCATAAGCTAGGCTTCAAACATAACAATAAATAATCTTATTTTATTGCCCAATTTGACGCTTTCGTAGTATTCCCGTATCAGGGGAATTATACTCATTCGTCTTTTCTGCTCTATTTAGTATGACAGATCAACAAATGATTTAATAGTTATCTAGGGTCTTTGAAGATTTTTATTCGGCGATGGTGGCAAACTTAAGTCGCAATTTACCTACGTACAAATTGGTAGAATATTTAGACTTATATGCATCTTGGTCTTGTACACGAACGTTTAATAAACAACGCTTTCCGGATATCTCTGATATTTTCATCTTCATTATGATTTTGATACTTACATCGAAATATAGGTACTTATTAAATCAACTGCGTGAATAAAGGCCACTGATTGACCTTTCACAGTATAAACAATATTAGAATTAGAATCGCAAAAAAGGAAACAACATAATATAGCTTATGATTACGATACACACGTAGCCATATTGCAGTTGAAAAACCAGTATTATAAAATTAGTTTTATCAAAATCGTGTTTTTTTACAGCAGATTCCACTTACTTATCACTAGCATATTTTGGGGAGAATAAATTACGGATGTTTAAGAATAAAGGTAAGCGTCCACATGTCCGCATCGTAAGCATCGGACGCATCGCATCAAACGGATCGTAGTATTATTGAACAGATTCGAGCAATCCATACGGTGCGGATCAGTGGACGCAGTACTTGTGTGACTTTCTATACAAAGAACACCACGATCCGTTTGATGCGATGCGTCCGATGCTTACGATGCGGACATGTGGACGCTTACCTTTACGGGGTATCGTATTAACCGGTAACTAGGTTGGGAAGGTCAGATAGACAGACTGCTAAATCCGATTGGACTGGAAGCTGACCCCAGTTTGATTGGGAAACGGCAAGGCAGTTGATGACTAATGTATCACACACTATATCCATAAAACATGAATGTGGATAATCTTTAACATTGATGGTGCCTCTTCCACAAAGACATTTTGCATTTCTGCAGCAACTTTCAACACGATTCACACAAGCTGTTCGGTAGCTTAGAACATGTTAAATACATTTTTGACTTTTCCGTTAATTGCTGATAAAATAACACTTTATCTGGGCAGAGGGCCCAGCCGCCGAAGCTAATCGTCTGGTATTTTTTTTACTCCAGTTTCTCCCATTTTTATGTTTGTAGCTATGTATATATGTGGTATAGATGGACGAAAAGCTACAAAAATCGTTAATTATTCGGACAAGCCCGCCACACTAGTCCCAAACCACTGTAATCCCTGAAAGCCAGAATCAACAGTGGCGACCACCAGAAAAGTACCGAGACAACGAAACTCGACGAAGTCCCAGAGAAACAATTTAACTGACTTGGATCCCGCAACGAAATTAATCAGAAAAGTATAACGGCGGAGTAGGAAAACCATAATTTTCACTTCCCTCCATATCAGCAGGAGACAGAACGAAACAAGGCCAATAGGCACAAAGGGACGTTTACAACTGGGATATACCCAGTAGTCTAGCACCACGGATAAATATTAACATTAATGGGTCCTAAGTTGTGAGCTGTTGTCATGGTTGTGTAAATAGTTAATTAGTAAGTAATTTATATTTTGCTGCAAATTTTTCGTTAAACACGCAGTCACACAGTCAATTTAGTGAACTAGCAAGCACATTAAATCCATATTTTATAAATGTAAAAGTTACCCTGTCTCACAGAAGCGATCTTTATAAAAGTCAGACAGCCTGCCATCTGACATGGACCACTTTTCTTTCATCCTGGATTTCTTGTTTTAAAATACTGTTACTGTTAGCCTGTACCATCCCACTGCTGGGCATAGGCTTCTCCCCGTGACTTCCAGCTCTTCCGATCCAGAACGCAACACAAAATACACACGGACGAAGTCGCAGGTAACAGCTTGTTAAGTAGTTCCTTATATAATAACAATATTTAAAAATAAATCGCAAGTAAATTTAACATCGCCTAAAGCCCACCATCAAAAAAACATCATGAACAGTTGGAAACCTGAAGGACGAAACAAGTGACCTAGCTTTAAAAACGTTTTGCATTCCTACAATAACGCGGTAGCTGTACAACCGGAGAGTTTCAACAAACTTTTCGGAAGCTTATGTCAGTCCTACTCAGTTATCTAGGTCCTCCGGTTAAAAGAAAATCTTCGCATTTTATGTTGAAATTAATTAAATAGACATTCAATCGTTATGTTGGAATTCAAATCTTCCCACAGAATAAGCACAGGCAAAAATCACAAAATAACAAAAAAATGTTATGCCTCGTTAACCCGTAGGCACTTTTGTTATCAGCATGTTTAAAATAATACTTATTGATTTAATAACTACATACGACGCTTACGATGTATGCTCAAACATTCTCAGACAAAAACAATGCTCAGAATGCCAAAGGGCAGACTTTTTATTTCCGTTATCCGGAAGTGAGTCAACCTCCTTGAGTATAAGATTAATGATTGGCTACCAGCGCATTGGTCCGCTCTGCATTTAATTTTGTAATATTTCACCTTCGGGTCACAGATGACCATCATAATTACCATCTGTAGCGTTGATCAAAAAATTAATTAAATATCAACGATTTTAATGCGTATATCGAAAATTCATAAACAGTGTCCTAACCTAATAACTTTAAATTCAAAATATATGCGTAGGAATGTTATGTAGTAAATCCGATATCAGATAAAGCTGTCACACATACCTACCAAAAATAAAGAGTTGCGTTGAGTTGTTAGCGTTGCCACTTTGCCATATAGCATGGTAACGCCGCCCAGTTTTTAAGGACGCCATTTTTTAAGTTTTTAGTTTATATTAATAGATTTGTAAATTGTAAAAAAATAAAGATACATTGTAGTTACAGATTTATAATCATTAAAATCATCTATGCAACCCTCTAACTCTTCTAAGTTCGTTTATGTAAGTCCATTCAATAACTAGGTATTCATGAAACAGTCATTCAATGGGATTAAATGAACATAAAGGGTTGTATTGTTGATTTCAATGCTTATACCTCAGTCAAGCCATATTAGTTACGGTCGCTAATCGCGGTTATTCAATATAATAACCTGACACCGACGTGCAAGATGCATAACACGTAGGAACATCTGAATTTCGCGGGCTACCCTGGCGCTGAGAAAACAGACGTTGCCAATACTAACCGACCTAACCACTTCCAACATTTTCCGAAAAAAAAAGATTACTGTTAAGTATTCCAAGTTTCGGAAGCCTTTGGATTATTTTCGCTGGGTATTTCTAATTGAAACTACCTTATTTTCTTTCCTTTTTGGTCAATTTTCGCTGTGGTATCAATGATAAAGTTCTACTGCAATTTTGTATAAAAATATTTTGTATAACTCATTTCTCACAGCATTAATGCAAATCAATGTTATGACCGTGAATTTGCGGATTTGAGTCGCTACTAGAAATGGATTCACAACTACGTATATGATGAGCAAACTAGTTTATAATCATATCGTATGAATGCGGATATTTTTAGAGATCCTTATTTTAGTCTAGGAACATTATTTTAAATACCAACCGCAGTTTTAGCCACAATGGCTATTATTATCAAACGAGAGTGAATGACATTAAAGAAAAAAAAAAATATTCACAAGAACGAGTACCAAGAAAAAAATAAAAACATGGTTTGCATCAGAATTAAGCTCACTGAACATTGGGAAAATTATCTGGATTTTCGAGTTTATTATGATATAATGATTTCGTCATCGGGTTTTCAAATCAATTCCGGTTCAAAAACAATCAGGTGTTCTCACTCTGATCTTCGTCTTGTCATCATTCAAAAAAAACCTCTTAAATTATGGACTGGAATTTTATAAAGAAATATACTTTAAAAGAGAGGTCTGTTAAAGTTTTTTTTTTGTGAAACACCATCTGCACAAAAAAAAATATTAACATGCGAGAAATGAGTTGAAAACATCACACATTATGTAAATAATCATTTCAATCGTGGCAACCTGCCCCATCCAATGGACCTTATTAATTTGGTAACAAGTCAATGACCTCGTGGATTTAAGTTGTCTGCTGTGTTTCGATAAGATGGAGTACCTAAAACTTAATCTCACTAGTTTTACCTACTTATTGGTTAACATCCCATAGCTATCGGTAAATCTAGTGCCTAGGCTAGGCTTCAGCTCAATATACCTTTACAAATAATCAGCCAATAATGTGGTTGCCTAAAATGCCACTGCGGACACAGGCCTCCCGACTGTGACAGGGAAATATACCATGTAATGATCACGTGGGCCGAGCGCGCGTTTGCAAATATCACATGGCAACAAATTTCCGAATCTAGGAAGTCATGCCGGTTTCCTCACGTTGCAGTTGTTTTCCTTGTGTGATGAAATATTTTTTTAGGTACCTACAGTCGCGAGCAGCAATATGTATACACTTAAACAACTTTTAAAAGTGTCTTTCCTACTTTTGTGTTCGTACGAACATAGTATTCTGGAACTCATATTTTTATGAAAAAGATCTTAACTCCAAGTTACAATCATTATTTCCTGCGAAAATTGTTTTTAAATTTAGGAAAGTGTACTATATTATTATCCCACTACAGGGCAAAGGTGCAAAGGTAGCAAAGGTGGTCTAATGAAGTGCGACTCAAACCATTCTGATTTTCTGAAATTCAGTAGATTCACTTATCAATTGAAAGTTAGTAGGTACCTACTAAGAGTTAAAGATGTAAACATCTTTAATACTTTATGTGTGGTTGATTCACCAATCTTTATGGCATTTTTGACACTTTAATTTTTTTCATAGAAAGGGCAAAGCGCCTGGACAAATGACAATCGTCTCGAAAGTACACTTCAGTCAACTTATCTATGCATGCGGTAAAACACAGAACTAAAATAAACGTAACAAGTTTCACACATCGATGCATTTTTTCTTGACAAGCAGCGCCTCCTTAGAGTGGTACTTCATTTTTTTATCTTTCGACAGGATTGACATAAAGCTTTTCGATAGTGCGATTGATCCAATTTAGACATTATACTTCATCTTTATCTCCGAATTAATTTCACATTCATCATCATCAGCAGGCAGGCCACTGCTGGACATAGGCCTCCTCAATGTCACATTGATGCCTAAAATGTCAGGGGAATTTTCCGGATGCCACTTACACATTTCAACATTCCTAAATCATTAAATTAAATACGCAAAGTATGGAAATAAATAAAGTAGGAATGAAAAAACGATTGATGAGAAACGTTGTTCGCATCGGATGTAGCCGTTAATAATAATATAGCATTCCTTAATGAGCCCACGCAACGATATTTCGATTTTGATCTGCGGACTGAAAATAGATCTTGTTGAACAGGTTATCAAACCAGTATATTTAATGCGAAAGTTTACACTTTAACATTTCTAGAAGTTTACACTTAAAGTACTTACGGGATGATATCCGTGATATTTTTTAGGTTCTATGAGCTCCCGATATTTCGACGCTGTTGCAGGCATCATGATCGCGGGAAAACTGAAGAGATATGCGGGTGGGACGAAAATTATTCATCCCGTAAGTACTTTAAGTGTAGTGAAAAACCGTGAAAGTCTAAAACAGTTTTTAGAAGTTTGTTACTTAATCGAGGCATGAGACATGTTAACTCCCAATAATAAATATAGATATTAATATGTCAATTTTGTCACTCTAACTGAATCCTTAGTCTAGTAGTCGCAAGCGTGGTTGCAGCATGAGGTCCTGGGTTCGATTCCCAGTGTGGTAGAGTTATTGGTTTTTTTCTATAAGAAATTTTCAGTGGCAGCCACGGAGTCTGGATTTGAGCCCGGTTGATGGCACTAGGCTCGCTCCCCATCAAATGGGACTTAGGTACACATAACTGGCGAAAAGTGGATGTTCTTTTAGGTACCTAAACGTCTGCCTATTCGATAACAGGGGTGATGTTATGTTGTATAATTAATCTTTAAAAGATTGAAATGACTGAAAACCTGAAAGGGGTCATTTTCCTTATTACAAACAACTTTTTCTGCGAAATCAACAAACAAATGTTGCGCCACTTCTTTTCTGCTAATTCAATAGAAAGTGGTGAAGGGGTGGCTTTTTGGGGGACGGATCCTTACCCCTTAATTGGTCACCCACGTGACCATTTACGTAACAGTCACGTGGGGGTGACACCCCGAACATATAAATGAAATACGAATTCGATGCTTGATCCTATAGGACACGTGTTTTTATGAAGCTAAGGGGAACTTCAGCGCTCAAAATTTAGAATTTAAAAGTTCTAAGCGTTTAAGGATGCGCTTCGGTACGCGACCAATTAAGGGTTAAGGAAAGTGCTAATCCACAGCCTGATTTAAAAAAATAATAATTATACATTGTTTTAACAAAAAGCCGATCACACACATTACTTTTGTGTCTATTCTCGTTACCGAATATTGGACATTTTTCCAATTCTTCGCGTTGACGTCTTAAATAGTAATTAATTCAATATTCTAAGTTCTCGGGTAAATCCAATGACCCTTAGGATCACGTGATCAGCCACGAATCAACTCAGGTTGGGTCAACATTACAAACTTTTCTATCAAACTGACCTGATGATGTGCGACATATTATTAAGTAGCTAAAAGAAATATTTGTACAAAGAAACCGGTTCGAGTTCATACCATTAGACATTTTATTAGCGCTGCGGTTATCTCATCAATGGTAAGATTTTAATACATTAAGTATTATTCTTCCACTCAATCTCAAAAATAACTTATTTCTTGTGCTTTTTGGTGTGAATAGCAGGTGACCCACCTGATGTAACAGGTCGCCGCCGGCTATGTCACCTTTATTTTATGTGCGAAATACGAGGGGCGTGACAGGTACTTTGTTGGCCGTTACCGTTACCATCCTAGCAACAGTCTAAGCTAAAATATCGTAATCACAACAATACAACCGCTTTTATTCCTCATTAATAAGTATTACTATACCGGGGAACCTTCTAAGTTCTACCGCAATTCCCATGTTGCAGACTAGGATCGTTGTTATGGGTTTAAAAAGATAATTATATAACTACAATTTTGCGCCCATACTACCTTTTTGATTAGTCTGTATACGAGTTTTCAAACAGAGCAAACATGTGCTGCTACCCCGTGTTAGGGCGCCCTATACCTTTGGCCGTAAGTGTGACATATTACAGTTCTACCTTTCGACTAAATTCATGTGACCTAGTCTTTAAGCAATGTTGAAGGTTTTTGTATAAATAAAGATTTTTATTATTATTACCTACACTTAACTAGAGTCTAGCGAGTCGACAATGATAACGAAACCTTGGACTTGCAGTTCTGAAATCGGATTCCGTGATAAAATATTAAAAAGGTTTTTGAATAGAAATAATCTGAATTACAAATCCGTGACGTCCGAAGATAAAGACAACAATCGCATTACTAATTATTACGCAAAATTAAGCGTAGGCTTTGTCCGCCATAGTTTAGACTTAAGTTGCTTAAAGTTAGGACGTTAAAAAATCCTAACTTTAAGCAACGTTTGTGGGACGTCAGTGGTTCACTTCCCTGGTTGAGACTCGTACAAACCAAGGCAGCTTGGTTCGAAAGGAGGTCGCCTAAACTACGCGGTGTGTACAATAGGGCTAACAATGATGCTTGAAAAAAAAAAAGCCATCAAAACGCCTTTAAAGGAGCTTTAAGCATGAGGAAGTTTGGCAGATTAGCATGCTAAGCATGCTTGTATAACCACAAGGTAAACTAAAATCCAGAGGCAATACAATTAAATACGTATTATATTTAAAAAAAATACTACAAGGCTGCATCGTAGATATTATATTTCAATAACGAGGTAAACTACTCATCTAACTCATTGAATAATTTTGAAATAAAAATAGAACACAGATTTTGCAAAATTTTACGTTAGTCTTCGTAGCATTTCTATAAAACTGTTTCTATCTGTAAAATGATAAAGTCACTTTTATACAGCTGTGTATGAGCGTCTTTTCTTATACAACTGACCGCGTTGTTCCTCTAAACCGCGCAATCGATTTAGATGCGGTTTTCACGATCATTTTTGCAATTTATTCCGGAAAACTTGTTTTGTCAAGTTGTAAAACCATGCGGTTCGCTTGTCCATTTAAGGGTAAAATAATAAATCAACGACAGAACCGGCATGGGTCTGACTGCCGTATATTATTGACATATTATAATGCCCTTACATCTAGACCTTAACCTTCATCATCATAATCATCCACAGCCCGAACTCGCCCACTGCTGGGTATTGGCCTCTCTTTTCTTGTGCCAATCTCCACGGTCCTGTGCCAATCTCATCCAGATTTTTCCCCCGACGGCAACTATGTCGTCTGCCCATCTCGCCGCCGGAGGACCCACGTTCTTTTTGCTAGTTCTTAACTTTACTATAGAAGAAATGGATCTTATTAAACCAATATTTTGGATGATCTTATCTTATCTTTTGGTCTGTCGACTATTGGTTACTTTTTAACCGACATCCAAAAGGAGGAGGTTATTAACACGTCTGAATGTTTTTTTCCGTGTATGTTCAGCGATATCTTCGCCAATTGTGAACCGACTTTGATGATTCTGATTTAGTTTGAAGGAGTTTTATTTCACGCTGGTACAACAATTTAAAATCTGATTCTGATCATCGGAGATATATAATAGAACAGACACACAGTTATTTTTTTTTAATTTTTTGCAATAATAAAGGGTGTAAATAGACCCTTAACGAAGCCGAAAGACACCTGTTCTCCCCGTCATAGCGATCGTTTTTGTTCTGCACAAATTTTGGAGGTCAAACTCCCAACTTTTTCACAAGTTTTTTTGTTTTCATCATAACTCTACTTTAAATACCACCATAATCCGTTTTCCCTGGGGGTAATAGAGAGAAACCCACTCCTTTTCCATCGTCCACGGATACTTTGAATCAAGTTAATTTAAGATTCACTTGGAAGTCTATGTAAGAAAATATTCATAGCCGGGATGCGGGATGGATCCCCCCCCCCCTGAAAACTGACTAAAATTAAACGGGATCATACGATCGGGAAACTACGGTACTTTCAGTTATTAAAAAATATAGTAAAGCGATTTTTTTCACAGTTCATATGGTTGTTTCAATAAGCGAGACGACAAATAAAATCTAATTAGTCCGACACTTAGATTATCACAAAATATTTGACCCGTATTTTTTCTTTTGTTACGTAAACCAAAATTGATGAAGATACGACGCTTTTAAAATTCTCAATACGTCACGCTATGGTATAATTTTTAGCTAGTTCTAACGTCATGAGCCCACACTCCCGAGTTTTGATGCGTTTTATCTTTGTCAATATTCATTGATTTAGAAAAACAAAAAATACGTGTCCATTAATTTCCAATACTCTAACTGACGGACTAAATAGATTTGCAATTTTTTGATTCTGTCGTCATGCCTATTTGTACACCCCCCCCCCCCACCCCTCCCCGAACCAAAAGTTTGGATACGTGCTTGAGTCGAGTCAGTAACAAGTTGATCTTAGGGCCTAGGAAAAGACATAGACGTTCTCTATCAACGATAATGGAATTCAAACAATTTGTGTTTGTTTCGGTCTAATTAAGATTGGGTTTTAAAAGGTAAAATCGACTCCTCCTATTCTTGAAATCGGTTATTTTTTTATGTTTTATTTTTTGCAAAAAAGATTTTATTTTTCACTTTTTAGTGGTTCACATGTGCTTCACCCCTTCACAGGGTACCGGCGTAATGTTATGTTATGAACTGGTGTAAACAATAGACAGACATGAGATTTCAGCTATCCCAGTTCATTTGCTAACATTTATTGAGGAGTTCCGTTGCCTATCTCCGAAGTTCTTCAGCTGATCTTCACCAAATTGATGCAGATGTCTCCTACCAATCATTATTGATACATTTACATATATAAGGCTTCAAAAATTTCATTTCATTTTCTAGCTCAAATGAGATTCAAAGCAGACCGACATAGATTCCTATAAAATAATTATGAAAATAACTTCTTATCGAATTTTCTTTTCGCAGCTGGCGTTGGAAATCAACGTTTGGCTTCCAAATTAAATGAAAGATTGAAGTAAACGTGATCTATCTCGATGTCCTACTTGATCAATTTTATTTCAAAACTTCTAGAAAAGGCTTCATTCTTAGGGTTCCGTAGCCGAAGAGTAACCAACGGGACCCTACTACTACTACTAAGCCTCCGTTGTTCGTCTGTCCTTCCATGTTCGGGCTGTATCTCATGATCCGTAATAGGTAGACAATCGAATGTGAAAAATCAATCAGAATCTATACATATAATAAAATCGTTGAGACCAAAAAATCTGTACATTAAAGATTTAAAAAAATAACCGACCAAGGTGACTTAAAATAAGTATCTGAACATATTAAAACCATTTTTTTTATTTTGTTTGTTTGTTTGCTCGCGCCTCATGTAAAAAATACTGAACCGATATTGTCGAAATGTTCACAAATCTATTAAAATAAATTCAGAATAACATTTAAGCTATAGAAATTTTGGAAGTTTTGGAAAAAGGGGGTGAAAAGGGGAGGTAAAGTTTGTATGAAAAAAAAATTGATTGTTCTAGAATCATGAAACTCAGAATAAATACTTAGTAATAAAAATAAAGAAATACTTGTTTAAGCATTTTATTTAAATCTCATCCAGAGACGCAAAAAATTGGGTTTTGTGTTTAAAATTAATTAACTTCATACAGCTATACAATGATAAAAATCAATGAAGTGTAACCTTTTAAAGTTGCTACATATACTTCATATCTAATGCGGGTAAATATCATTTCTCAGTTTTCTTGAAATTTGATTTTTGAGGTGAATACGCAAGAAATAGCGGAACTCAAGAAAATCAGCTTTTCTCGGTATATGTAGTTGGTACGAAATATTTGTGCGCTGATCACGTCAAAACTACTGCATAGACATTCTTCAATATTTAGGCTATATATTATCACGCTACTTCCTTAAGGGGGTAGGCACGTTTGCATTTTTTGACGTTTCAGTCATGACGTAAGTACATGAGAACGGCTATTTGTACCTTATGTCAACGAAGTAAATAGCCTAGTGGTAGCGGTTTCATCACCGCTCTGTAAACTACGGGGTTGCAGGGTCAAACACCACAACATTATTTTCACTTTTTGTGATTTGTTTAATTTTTTTTTTGATGTTGTTCGTGAAATGTTTTTCCAAAAAGTAATAGAGAAGTATGGAAGAAGAATACAATCATGCTGCGCCAACTGGAGTATGATGATGATGATGATTTATTAAAAAGTACTATATCGAGCATCAGAAGCCTGATAAAATCACGTGACCTTGCCGTGCAAGAACTGTTCTGTGCTATTCGCAATAATCAATAATCCATACGTAGTTTACGTAGATTATATTTACAGCTATATTGTTATTGGTCTCATTTCATGCACCTTGGTGAGAATTTAAGACTCACACTCTCTCTAACCATCTCTCTCTCACTTATGTGACGCAGACGAAGTTGCGCGGGTCAGCTAGAGTGTATATACATATTTCTGTTACCGCTATAACAACAAATATTTAAATAAATTTAAAAAAAAAACTTAAAAGGGGGCTCTCCTACTACGATGCTAAAGAACCCTTCATCCAGTCCGACTCGCACTCGGCCGGTTTTGTTTTCTTTTTATTCCTCATCATACTTATCTGCCAAGTAGCCGCAAAAAAATACTTTTCACCCCTACTAAACACGGGTCACATTTCAAGGATGAATCAAGGACAGATGGACGAGATTAGTCACGCAGTGGGTAGTGGTACTTGAAGACAGGTGTCGTAACCGAGGCAGGCCCAAAAACACTGACTCGTATGTAACTGATTAGCCCGTGAAGGTCAAACATAAGGAGGATCAGAAAGTTCGTGAGTGCTCAAAAGAGAACTCTTACCATGGGTATATAAATCAGTCACCGTGTCAATCACCAACGAGAACCTGTTTGAAGTTAGACATATACCTAGGACTTAGGTACTTAGATGAAGGTTATCCTGACAGTCTATCTATCTATACATATAATAAAATCGTTGAGACCAAAAAATCTGTTCATTGAAGATTTAAAAAAAAAAACCAGCCAGGGTGACTTGAAATAAGTAACTGAACATATTAAAACCATTTAAAAAAAAATTGTTTGTTTGTTTGTTTGTTAAGTTTGTGTGTTTGTTTGTTTGACCGCGCATCACGTAAAAACTGCTGAACCGATTTTGTTGAAATGTTCACAAATCTGTTTAAATACATTCAGAATAACATATAGGCTATAGAAATTTTGGATTTTTTTGGAAAAAGGGGGTGAAAAGGGGGTTATAGTTTGTATGAAAAAAAATTTTTAGATTGTTCTAGAATCATATAACTCAGAATAAATACTTATTAATAAAAATAAAGAAATACCTGTCTTAGCATTTTTTTTAAATCTCATCCAAAGGCGCAAAAAAGAGGGTTTTGTGTTTAAAATAATAAACTTCAAACTCCTATACAATCAAAACCAATGAAGTGTAACCTTTTAAAGTTGCTACATATACTCCATATCTAATACAGGTAAATATAATTTCTCAGTTTTCTTGAAATTTGATTTTTGAGGTGAATACGCACAAAATAGCGGAACTCAAGAAAATCAGCTTTCCTCGGTACCTATATGTAGTTGGTACAAAATGTTTGTGCGCGCATCACGTCAAAATTACTGCATAGGCTTCTTCAATATTTAAACTATATATTATCACGCTACTTCCTTAAGGGGGTAGGCAATTTTGCATTATTTCCGTATACTTCAATTGTTTGACGTTTCAGTCATGACGTAAGTACATGAGAACGGCTATTTGTGGCTTATGTCAACGAAGTAAATAGCCTTGCAGTTTCATGACCGCTCTGTAAACTACGGGGTTGCAGGTTCAAACCCTCCAACATTATTTTCACTTTTTGTGATTTGTTTAATTATTTTTTTTGATGCTGTGAGATTTCCTATATTTCATTTTGTATTTAAGTTGTGTGCATTTCTTATTTTTTTCGTGAAATATTTTTCCAAAAAGTAATAGAGTAGTACTTATGGAAGAAGAATACAATCATGCTACCCCCAAATAAATTGAGATACGGGCAGGAGTATGATGATGAGGATGATTTCTCCAAAAAGAAGTATAGCGAACACCAGAAGCCTGATAAATACACGTGTTTTTGCCGTGCAAGAACTGTGCTATGCTATTCGCAATAATCAATAATCCATACGCAGTTTACGTAGATTATATTTACAGCTAAATTGTTATTGGCCTCATATCGTGTTTTCGGGCGGGAGGAGACGCCCGGGTTCTTCCATTGTGAGGATCGTCCGGAGGCCACGGTGGAGCACACTGTGGAGGTGTGCCCCACTTGGGCGGAGCACCGCCGTGTCCTCGAAACGGCGATCGGCGGCGGTGACCTCTCTCTCCCAGCCCTGGTTCAATACATAGTCCGGAGCGAGACGGAATGGGATGCCATCACCTCCTTCTGCGAAGCAGTCATGCTAGCGAAGGAGGTGGCGGAACGTGAGAGGGAGAGATCCTTACGTCCCGGCCACAGCGGGAGACACCCCGGGCGTCGGGAGCCACGTATTGGCCCCCGGCCACCTTAGGCGCGGGCCTGTGGACGAGGAGCTATGGGCTAGCTCGCCGTCCGTCCGTCTCATGACGACAGGCCGTGTCGACGGCGCGTTCGTGTTCTACGCGCGCCTCAAAGAGAGTCAGCAAAAAAGAAGGGGTCCGCAAGGGCCGATGCCTGCCGGGGCTGCGGGACTATTCGAAAGAGATACCGTGGCCCCGGAACACAAAGGGCGATGAAGGAACATGGATGGGTTTATGCAGTAAAAGTCTGACACTTCCTCCTGCTCTGGGAGGAGTCATTTGATGATTTCCCATCCGAAAAAAAAAAGCTATATCGTGTTTGGGCTCAATTCATGCACCTTGATGAGAACTTTCGACCTAGCTGGAGTATGACTGTCATCGAGTGTCTAAGGATGAAAACCTAAGGCTGTCGAGGGAAGCCCCAAATTGGATAAACATAGTACAATATTTTAACGATGATTGCATATAATTCCGAGAAATTAAATTGTTACCTACTTGAATCTATACTTATTATTATAAAGGAGAAAAGTTTGTTTGTTTGGTTGGTTGAACGCGCTAATTTTAGGAACTTCTGATTCCAGTTAAAAACATCTTTTAGTGTTGGATAGCCCATTTATCGAGGAAGGCTATACGTTATATAACATCACTCTACAATCAATAGGAGCGGAGCATCAATGAAAATTGTTGCAAATACAGCGAAAAATTATTGCTTTTGAGAGCTTCCTTTCCGTGCGCTGCGTAAACAGTTAAAGTTACTCAACAATCATACATGTATGACGGGATTGTTCCTCTTAAAAAGTCCGCTAAAGCATATTATCTGCATTTTTTTAGGTTGACTCACACTCTCTCTAAGCCTCTCTCTCTCTTACGTAACGCATACGAAGTTGCTAGTCTTTAATATAGGTAGGAACATCAAGATAAAAAAAAATGCTGAAAAGGCAATCACTACCATCTGCTAATATCACTGTAAGTTCTAATGCCACATAATATTATACACCTATCTAATTTTGTAAACTACACAGTCATTCATAAATCAATGACCACCATTTTCGACGTTTAAAACTACGGAAGACACAACTTACAAAGTTTAAAAACAAATGATTTATTGTATGCAATTTGATGATCATAATAAATAAACAATTTCCAAGTGCTATAGCCGTTTTCTTGTTTAATCTAATAGTTTGCTAAACCTTGAGTGATCACATTACATGTTTAAAGTACCTATTTAAATATATTATGAAGGAGCAGGAAGACAAAAAGTATTTTTAGAGAATTATTGTGAACAGGACAGTGGATCAAACGGCGTATTCCGGACATCGACTGGATCCCGGATAAACTCAAACTCAAACAAAGCATTGTAAGTACTTTTAAATGACAAGAATACAAAAAAAACAAAGCTACAGTCCAAGACACAAGGCATAATAACTTGAGAAAGTACTGTAGTTGCCCATTCCCTAGCGTAGATCTCTATGGAGAAGAACGGGCAAGAAACTCCATGGACACTCTTTTAAATCAAAATATTGTTACAAAATCTAGGTTACATCATTCATGTTGAGATTATTCATTTATATGTGAGAACGATGTAGAAAGACGTGCCCATTAAGAGCGTCCAGAGTAAAAGATTAAATTAACAATTTAAAAATAAAGTAATTAAAATGAACCGTGGCAGCTAAGAGATGACCAGTCCCAACTGACAGCGCCCGTTCACGAACATGACGCATGTAAAGATAAATATAGAGAAAAAGAATATATGTATATGCCCCTAATCTTAGGATACAGGGTGTAAGGACAAAGACGCACCAACGCTTTCCACATTTTCAATAGATACATCATTCCGAACCCCTACATAGAAATTTATCATCGATAATTTAAAAAAAAGCAGTTGTTTCTTACAAATGTGCTTTTACCTACACGGTCAAAATATGTATATGGAACGCCATCTACTACTTACAGTTAACAGTTGTAGTACACAGTAGACATTGCCATGGTTTATGAGAAGGCATATCAGTAGTAACAATTTCTTACTGACAGCGCCTTTATGTTGTAGCAGTAAGGACTACTTTTTAGGGCAAGCGTTATGACCAGAGCGTTATCCGAATGAGTAAAACATAATTGCCTGAAATTCAAGGAAGTAAGTTACATGTGGATAATACATGCCTATAAAGTCTCGGAAAGATTTTTAAGTTCCGAAATAAACGTACGATCTCTTCATAACACTATCACTGATGTAAAGCTGTGCTGTTCAGAGCCTAGACTGAATGAAGTGACATTCTATCAGCTACCTACTAAAAAGCAAATCGATCTAAGTAGCTGAAAGCCGTTGAAAGGGCGAACCGATCTGAAAGCAGTTTCTACTTGACTAAGCCTTGGGTCAGTCTGTCTGTTCATTCGAGTGCAGTTTTTAATATTATTGAAAATACCATTGTCTTTTTGCCATCCATTAGAGCTATTGTTGTGATCTTAAATTAACTACTATTGACTTCATTGTACGCTTCGGTTTCCCCCGACCGGAACATAATATAATAATAGGTAATAATTCATACACCAATATATTGTTACTGTCAGCAAAAAACATTTCTGGGTGCTCATAGCAAAGGCGAAGGTTCAATCCTACAATTGTTTAACGGTCCGCCAAAGTAAATATACAGAACTGTGTGTTGTTACAAACATATAAGAGACGCACTTGACCTTTTAATCTTGGATTTCTCATGTAATTATTGTTTAGAACCTTTTTAAGACAAAAGCTGTAGGAACATCGTTAACACTTTGTGTCAAGTTATTATACAGGGTGTAAACCACCTCATCACGAAGCCGTCAACCAAGCATTCTGTACATCAAACTAAGTAACTTTACGCAAAAATTATTGCTGGGAAACGACTTTTTTTTTGGTTTACAAAATTAAATTTTGTGGTAGAACTCAATGTAACGCACTCAAAACATTGTGCTGATGGATGGATTGAATAGTACGGGGGTCGTGGAGGTGTTTTTAAGTAAAAATCTTACATTAAAAACTTGTAAACGTGTATTTTAAAAAAAAGTTGTCAAAAGTTGGAACTTTACCGTAACTAGAAGGTTCCCAGGTATGGTGTAGAACAAAAAAATGATCGCAATGACGAGGAGAACATGTGCCTTTCGGCTTAGTTAAGGGGATTTTTACACCCTTATTACGGTAACGTAGCTTGAAGGTGCTGAAGGGTATGGTCAGCAACAAAAGCCAGTTAAACAGTTTTTTAAAACATTAGTCACTAATCAAAGTAAGTCCTCAGTAGTACTTTGTTGGTGATAATGTTTAGAAAGGTCAGATGCGATGTTCCTTACCCAACTGGCGTCATGTGTGTATATGTGCATGACCACATGTATGAACGTGATTAGAGCAAAAGGAGTATGTAGATAAAGATCATTTCGGATATAGAATCTCAAACTGCTGATGGCATACTGTAGGAAACAAAGAAGTAGTTTATATCTATGCTTATATGTATGTATTATATATATATAATATATATATATGTTGTTTATATGTATGTATAGAAAACAAAAATAAAACATATAAAGGGTGTAAATAGACCGTTAACGAAGCCGAAAGGCACTTATTCTCATCATCGCTGCGATCATGTTTTGTTCTAGACCATACCTGGGAACCTTCTAGTTACGGAGATAATTGGGGTTCAAATTTCCAACTTTTTCACATTTCATCCATGACCCGTTTACTAATCAGCACAATATGTGATTTATCACACCAAATAAAAGTAGTTTCCCAGCAAAAAGTATTGGGCAGAGTTGCTCAGTTTGATGTACAGAATGGTTGGTTAACGGCTTCGTGAAGAGTCTTTTTACACCTTGTATACGCACGATTTATAAATTACATAACATAACACCACGCCTGTAATCCCTGAAGAGTTAGGCAACCTAATAGTACACCCATATTTCGCCAGTTATGTTCAAGACCCATATAATAGGGGGTGAGCCTATTGCCATCAACCGGGCACTAAGCCAGACTTCGTGGCTACTGAGAAATTCCTGATGGACCTACTCAAACTCAAACTCAAACTCAAATCATTTATTTCAATTGTACCATTACCGACCATTACCTACCTTTGCACGACCCGGGAATCGACCCCGGGACCTCATTCTCAGCAGTCCTGCTTGCGACTACTAGACCAACGAGACAAGCAGACATTTAAACATTAAAATAACACAAAAGAATTGACAGTATTATTAAAAGCGGTGTTGAAAAAACTGTCTACTTTTCTAGTATAGTATCATCATCACCTACCTAGCCTTCTCCCAACTAAACAGGCCTGCAAAAATAATTATCACACTTTTAAAATTACAATATTTTTTTAAGTACACAAGATATACTTTCGAAACAAATAGTTTCGACTCGAAAAATAGTTAAATTTTGTCTATAGTTTCAAAGAAAGCTGATAAAATTGCTTTATAACGTTTTTTTTTTTAAATCTCTAACTACTACCTATAGTTTAGGAAAAATTGAAACTTAAAAGTGTAGTACTTATTTTTGCAGGTCAGTGTACTTTGGGGTCGGGTTTCAGTCTCATCGGATGCAGTTGAAGACCAGTATTTTACATGAAGCGACTGCCTATCTGACCTCAACATCGCGTTAGTACTGGGTAATGTGATACCTTGGTAAGTAGCATAGTATCACACCCACAATTAACTTGCTAGGCCGGAACTAGATTCTAAAGTTAGGTCAGATCTATCATCTGCCATACAAAGTCACAAACGCACCGGAAGGTCTTCCGATGACCGATGAGGTCATTATTAGTAGCAGCTCAATGTCGGTCCCATTTCGACCAAGTTTAATGAAGTATTCATAAGTCCTATACATATAAGGAAATCTGCATACTAATAGGTACCTACCCTACTCATCAATGACTTAACGGTCCCAAATAAAATGAAATCTTAATTGTCTAGCGTCTATAATAGTGTCCGGCCGAAACAGGATTTTCAGCCGAAACCGAAACAGAACCTTCGGCCCTGGTCCCAGTTTCGCTCGAAACCGAAACTGAAACTTAACCGTCGAAGACCATTAAACAGGAAAATTTCCCTCCGGACATCGATCAAACTAACAAAAACCCTCTACTTATCTATGCTTTAAATCAGATGTTCCCAAACTTTTTTTCTGGGAGACCACTTTCAAAATTGTCTGGTTTCGGTGCATGTTTTTCTGCATTTTTTTCAAGCCCGTGGACCAAAAGAGAAAAGCAAGCAATTTGCAATACCATTTTTCGCGCTATCTGTTACGATTGCAGGAGGACCGTATAATAGCTCCTCAGTTTTTTTTATTACTTATTAATTTGAAAATTAGAATCTTGTAGCTTCGAAATGCTTGTTTTAGTCTCAATACGACCATTTTCACCAAAATACAACCTGTTATTATCGGAACATTTGTTTTTTTTTTTCACTTTTTGGAGTACCTAGCTTATTAAGCGAGCGATATTTTTGTTCTTTAGATCGAAACCAGATAATTTTTCCCACTTACAACTTGTGGCCCCGACTTGTCTCCCGTGGACCCCTGGGGGTCCACCTGGACCACTTTGGGAATCAAAAGTCCAAGGTGAAATGCAAACTAAGGATCCTTAAATTATTATTTTTAAACCTGACCCTTATTGTTATCTGTCTCAGATAATAATGAAGGTGGTGGCATGGTGTCTATGGGGCCAACTGTAATGTTGTTTCCTAAAAACCTTAGCAAATCGAACATTTTCCCGAAGTACTACTCTATGATAAGTAATTAGTTTAACACGTCATAAAATAAACTATAACATCAAAATTACAATAAAAAAGCTCAAAAGCTTTGCTGAAAAAAAACTAACTTTTAAGTGTTAAACATGTTATGACATAGTTCATTGTTTCGCATGAACTCGCTGACATAACCTTGTAGGTTCGTTCATCGTTCAACAGAGGCGGGTCTTCTTGGGCAGGTATTTAAGACTCGGGGCATTGAGTGAGGCGACACTTACCGCAACACCTGTAGAAGAGTCGGTATAGGACAAGCGATCGCAGCGCCAACATGAAGGTTACTTGGGTACGTACCATATTCTTTATTTTAAATATTTAATAAAACTCTACTTAATTTAAAAAAAAAAAGTGTTTCAAGTGTTTGTTCTAAATGAAAGTGTTAAGTTTTTGAAAAGTGGAATGTTGGAAATTAGACAGTTTTCAAATGATACCACAGTGAAAAAATTGTTTTTTAACGCGACTGAAACTTTATGAGCTTTGCGAAGTGTGCTTCTATTATACTTTTGACCAATTAGTGGTGATATTTATTTGTGTGGCAAAAACATATTATTTCAGCAGATATTTCATGTTTTTGTGACAATTATATAGTATAAATTGATTGATTGTTAAGTTCTTGCAATTTTATCACATAATTTTATCGAAAGTTTAAAAAAAAAACAGGAGAAATTACAAAGTCATAAAGACGACTTTAACAAGTTCTTCAATAATTTCGTTAACAAGGCAATTATTTTGGAATTTAACATCAGCAAACAAGAGATTTATTTTGATATCTTTTACTTAAAAAAAATATAGTAATTAAAATAAACGCTAATTTTGTGTGAAAAAATTAACTAAACAGTTCTACCAATATTGCAATAGTTGTGACCATATCATATCGACGAGTGTGCTAATTATACTAATCATCACCTTACGGCTCATATATTTGTCTCTTTAGAATATTGAGTCTTTTAAAACAGCCACATCTGTATCACTAGTTCAGTATTCACGCCATTTAAAGGCATAACATTTTTCACAAAACCAATTCATTTTCTTTGGTAATCTCCTACTTCTGATGGCTTTCGATGCTCAAAACTTTCCTAATGACAATAAGTAGTGACAGAGCCCTTGAAAGGCATAAAGTTATAATTATTAATTTAAATGCAGTCTTAATCCCCATCTCAATAAAGTCTTATCGGCAATAATGCATGTCAACCACATTACAAGGTCCATTGCCACATGTTACAAGACGTCAATCAAAAGTAGCCAAGAATCTAGCGTGATAGCTCGAAAATTGCCCAATAGATGCCATTGTTAACACCAAATAAGTGTTTGCATTTCTAACTTTCGTCGTCTGGCTAATTGTTTCAAGTACATCGTATATGTAAACATTACTCACTAGACTATTAACATGGTGTGACATTAATGCAGTGCATTTACGGAAAGTTGGAAGAAAGAAATCATCATCATCATGCTATGTCTCTATTGAAGCTGTCACCCCAGTATCAACCCCTTACCCAAACTTGTATTCTAAAAGCTGTGTCCTGAAAGTCTTTCTTATGTGGAGCATTTTTCTACGATGTATTCACAATTCTTTCGATGGATATTGTTTGTTTCTTGTTGGTAAATGTAAAGATGTTCATGGTGCAGGTAGGTAGCTACATCGATGCAACCGGATAATACATTGTTTACTTATGCTGGCCATCAATTTCTAGCTTCAATGACCTTCACACTATTATAATTTTATAAATCTCCAAGTTTTAATAGACCCTGAATTCGTGAATGACCATATTTTGAGGTGTTATAATACCTATGTTGCATCATGATTGTGTTTTAATTATGAATATATGCATATTTTGTGGACCGATCTTAGAATCATAGCAACAGAATATAATGGACTGCTTCGTGACAGTCAACCCATGTCAACCATCTTAAAAGCACAATAACGTTAGTCAAATTCTTGGCTTTATAGTCTAGAACTCATCAATATAGGGTAAATGTAGAAATAATTAGTATAAAGTGGTAACTATATCACAGATTGCAGTAGGAGACGGCCGGCATAGGTATTGTAAGTTCGATATCTTGACCATCACCATCAACTGGCTGATCTAGCGTCAAACCACAAATGACGACAGGTTCAGTTGGAATGTTCCGCTTTATGAAGGAGTTCCGGTTGATCTATTACATTTCATTGATTTAAGACAAGCTCTGTGACTACGACGGCGACGTTCGGCTGTAGCGTTGGTCGCTGCACTTTGAGCTACGTAAAAGTTGATCTCAGTTTTACGACAAACAGTGGCTAAACTGTATCAAAAATATGCATTCACAATTGTCTATTTTGTATGGTATTTTATTAATAGGTTTATTTATGTAGGTACATTACTTACAAAATACAATACACGCAAAAATATCCGGTGAAAAAGTCAGGTCCGGGAAACTTTTCGTATCATCTCATGTATCTTGTCGATGTAGAACTTACGACATATTTTGAATACATATAACTGTTAACATCTATTAAAAGTATTATAAAAAGTTCACCGGACCAAAACGCAATATAAAGTATCAAATATATTATTTACTCTTCTGAAAATATATTTAAGTTTAGGTAATACAAATTATGAATAACTTATTATAGGAAATACCGATATAAATGATATTTATTATGGATTTAATAAATGAATACAAAAAAAATGCATTTTGTATTACGATAAACAGACGTTCATACATCTGTGAATCCAAAATAACTAAGAACCTCCATGTTTAATAAACCTCAAACTCGAACTCTTTATTGCATCCATGCATTCAATAGCAGTCGAACTAGACCCAGCCTAGACCTTGACTAATACCAGTCTAGGTCAAAGAGTTATTATTTAGAATTTAAGATCTTTGTCACTAGATAATAGATATGCAAAACTCGTGGCAAAGCGGATGTGAATATTTGTCTATAGGTACTTAACTTCTCATTACATTTATTTTTCTTTTTAAATACCTAGCAAACCAATTCTGCTAGCTTTTGAAACAGCATTGACAATTTCGTAATACAATTTCTCCGTAACTCGGGATAGTGGGGAAATTTTGCATACTGCCTATAGAGTTGAAATACAAACTGATTGCTTAATTTCCTACTAAACTTCAATAGAACGCTATAACTTTCGTATGTAAGCCGTCGTCCAGGAAAATGTAGTAGGTATTTATGTACGCTACTGAGAAAAATGTAGCAATTAAAATTTCTTTTGTAAATACTGTTTTTCTCCGGAAACTGAAGCCATACAAATTATCGTTTATGGAAATATGAAATGAATATTCGCTCAGTTAATCAAATCACATGCTAATTTCGTCATATCAAACAGATTTTAGGAATTTTCCTCGTGTTTGTACCTTTCAATATTGTTATACCTATACTACCTAATTAAGTAAATCTCCAAGAAATTATTAGTGCGTAATTTATGTAAATACGAAAAAACTAATTTAGCATCTGACACTAGAGTCAATTTAAACACAGAAATCAACTTAATCTAACAAAACTTACCTACTCGAAAACTCAGATCTTAAAATCAAGTTTTCTATTTTGTTCAAAAGTTTGTACGAAAATTTAATGTCATAGAATTTTTTGAGGCTCCATAATTAGTTATACCTCTCATAGAGAAGAACCTGTCGCCCAGCAGTGGGAACATTATAGACTGATCATGCTTGTGTTATAATCAATTGAGAAGTTTGAATGTAATTACTATTCATTTAGACCTCCGCCGTTCGTAGCGCGATACGAAAACATAGTAATAACGAATTTTATTAGACTCTGGGTAATTACCGTTGCAAAAAACTTGAATGCACACAAGTAACTGCAAAGTAAATCTTAATAAGTAAAGGATTTAATAAGAAACCTGAGAATTCGCACTCTATTGCAAATACATTGCATAACAGATCCGCGTAGCGCCGCAGTACCACTTGTACCAAGCGTAGCACTGCTACAAAGGACAAATAATCACGAACTAGCAATAATTAGACATTTCCACTTTGTAAACCACGCTATTTCTCTACGTTCTCAATAACTTAAACGATTACATATAAACAACTAACGAGACACAATTACAAGAAAAGTAATTGTAGCGGTACACAAAAATAAACTGCGGTGGAAATTACTGTAATCTGTGCTCAGTTAATTGAACGACTTTTATCCAAAGTTGGGTGTTGTAACACTAGCTTGTTGCACCTAGCATGTGAAGCGGCAACCACGGTCAAGTTCATCGCACCCGCATCGCTGACCCCAGTCTGGGCGTGGTGGTTGCGCAACCGGCAACCATCGCAACCGGGCGACCGCACTAACCATTGTACTATCTCTAGCCATCCAACATACGAGACGTGACCTTGCCCATACTTTCTATTCTTCCATATGTCTTATCTAATAGGTACCGGTGTAGATTCAATTAACACTACGATTGTCAACGTTTATTAAAAAGCTGGAAATAGAATGTATCATGTAGGTAGGTCATTTTTATCAAAATAAATCTACTCGAAGATGAGGATTAAATCCTTGATAGTAATATCTCATACTCACTCATACTCATACTCACAAATTTTCTCGTCATACGAAAAGACACGTGAATAGCCAACAAAACACGTATACAAAAATGCTTCAGGTTTCCCTAAAGCTGTATGGAATCTGCATATAAATGCTTGACGTTATTTTATATAGACATAACAGTCAATCAATCGATTGAGCTCCGTTTGTTTATTGCATTCCACAGTGATTCCATCAATAATATAACTAGATCTAATTCCGCTGGAACGCGTTCTGTATTGCAACATCGAGTGGTCACGGGCGGACGCACGACGCGAACACGCGACCGGTCGTCGACGGGTGTCGGGCTCTCGGGCCAAGTCCGCTGCAGCCTCCCAACTAATTACCCACACCTCAACAGGCCTGTTGCTTTCATAAAACACATCTTTAATTATAGCCCATCTATACCTGTCACAAAACCTAACCTAACGTGTTATTTCGTTTGGACATTCTTTACATTTCATTGACTTGATACTTTTTGATATTAAATATAACTCAACCCATTTGTTATTACAGTGGAGCTCATGAGCCTTTTGTTTGTTCCAGGTATTATTGCTGTCTCTTGGAGTAGTCTTAGCTGACGTTGGACTCGGCTACCACTACAAAGTGCCACACACCTCGTACGGAGTTCCTTCCTACCAAATTGGAGGAAATTCTGGCCAGCACAGCTCCGCATTCACTGGCTACCAGGGAACACAAAACACTGGCTACCAGGGAACACAAAACACTGGCTACCAGGGAACACAAAACACTGGCTACCAGACTTCGGCTAGTGGCTCTGGATATTACCAAACCTCCGGCTCCGGCAACAGCGGCGTCAAAGTCCAGCCCAGCCAAACCGGATTCCAGACTCAATACCAGTCCTCAAGCCAGTACCAAGCGGGTGTTAACAAGTACGCGAACTACTATCAAGTGCAGCAGCAGCCCACTCAAGTATTCAAGCACTTCTACATTCACGCCGCCCCCGAAGAACAAGAAGAAATCAAGCCCCGCGCACCCATTGTACTGCCTGCTCCCCAGAAACATTACAAGATTATCTTCGTTAAGGCACCCAGTGAATCTAGCCCACCTCATCTAATTGCTCCAATCCAGCCCCAAAACGAAGAGAAGACAATTGTCTACGTTCTTGTCAAGAAACCCGACGATCAACCCGACGTCGTCCTTCCTAAGATTGAACAGAAACCCCCATCCAAACCCGAGGTATACTTCATCAAATACAAGAACAAGGAAGACTCGCAGGCCGTGATCAACAACATCGTTCAGGACTACAACAAGGGCGGCCAGTCAGTGTCCGTTAACTCAGGATTAGGTGAGAGTTCCTCTTCATTCTCGTCGGGTCTCGGCAGCGTGCAGTACCAGGCGCCAGTCCAGCACGGAGCGTCAAGTGGAACATTCAGTCAGTCCTTCCAGTCAGGCCTGAGCTCGTCGTCTGCTAACTCTGGCTCCTCCAACATCGCTAGCAGCATCGCGTCCCCGGTCACGGTTAGCAGCACAGCCTCCAGCGCGAACTTCGAAGGCGGCGCTATCTCTACTAGTCAGGGTGTCCCCCACGAAACCTACGGACCTCCTAAATTCAGGGAAAACTAAATAATAACTAATAACGACTTAAATTAACTTACGTGTATTAGAATATGTTATGTATGTAATGGATTAATAAATGTGTGAATACCTACATCATTCCTTTTTTTTTCTTAATTGTTCAGATGATAAATAGCCATTTTCTCATAGCATTTTCTACAAATGGGCAGTCGCTTAGAGACGTGTAAAAGTTCAATTCGGCGCTCTAGCAAAATGTACAGTATTGTTACAAAAGTACCTAAATCAAGGCAAATACACACTCAAAATTTCAAAACATTGTCAATCCTTGTAGTCTCTGGATCTTTGTATCGCACCAACTTCTTCTTCAACACTATATTTTTTAATTTTATTGGATGGCAACATGCTTCACACCTGATGAGAAAAATCAAACCATGAAAAAGTTTGGTGGCAGTAGCTAATAGGAATGTTTGAAGTTCTTCCTGTAATCCATAAAAAGGTTCTCTTGTACCAATAACCAATAAACCCATTGTCAATTTATGCAATGACTTGTTACCCGTGGTCCCTGTGGGATATGATATATGCTGTTACTATGGCTTTGTATTTTCTATCGATATTTTCAGAAGTACCAGGAAACAATCCCTATAATGCCATGGGACCACGGGTAATTAAAATTACCCATGGACCCGGTAATGGGTCGACCCACTGGGACCACGGGTAACCACCCGTATGTACCTATATGAAATAAAATAATAACACAAGTAATTCTTGAATGCCTTCGTCTAGTGGTCGCAGGGTTCGAGTCCCTGGTCGGGACAGGTGTTGTTGAGTTTTTCCATCAGGAATTTCTCAGTAGCAGTCACGGAGTCCGAATTAGTGCCCGGTTTATTGCAATAGGCTCGCCCCTATTACGTGAGACTTAAACGTAACTAGCGAAATGTGGGTGTACTATTAGTTTTTTTAATAATTAGTTTTTTTAATAGTTATGTTAATAATTCTTGATTCTTGGAAGAACATATAAAGAGCTCAGGCCGAGCTCAGGAACGAGGCCTTGTGGTACAATCAACAATCAAATCCAAATCAGGAAAAGGTTAGGCTTAAAGATAAGGTTATAGTGACATCGTTGTTTGTTCTGACATCTATAACTATATAGATACATCGTAGAAATTAAGGCATTTTTACAGTAAGTAAACCGAATTGGAATAACATTAAGCATAGGTACAATGAATCGTATCACTGTCTACTTTGGTTAAACAATGTTCCTATTGGTACATATGTACTTACGAAATATACATGATAATTATATAATACATGATAAAATCCCTACAGCGTCCACAGCCTAAGCGGGTTTATGAGCTCACCCTGGCGTCCAAGTTTATGTATTTATTTGTTCAGAGCATTCAATTTTATCGCAATTAATTTACTGAGCGATATTGTTGGAATTCCTACGCACAAGAAATGCCAGCAGATTATTATTTATAATATTTAGTATCGGAACTAGCCCATTGCAATTGAAGTTGGCATATTATTGGCATTTTAATAGCGAATCATCCGCATAACTCCAACACGTTATCTTGATTTATGGCAATACGTACTTTCATTTGTGCGAACCAGAGTCCAGAACATGGCGTACATAGAGTGGTAAATTTAGTTAGTAAATGCGTTATGTGCCGATAGTATTTCATTCATGATGTGCATTGTTTATGAATGGAATGGTTCTATTTCGGGGCAGCGGCGCATGATAGCTTAATATCGAGCATTACGAGACTTGGTTGATTGAGTGGTTATTCATGGATGCACTTTCCTGGAGCTCGCGTGGAATGCTGCGCACGCGCTGCCCCTGGCGCCAGCGCCACATTAATTCCCGCGCTCGTCCATACTCGCTTCGCACTCAACACTTCAGGCGCCGAACCACGTCTCATTGTATCTATAAACGTTTTCAAATAAAATGTAATAGCCATGTCTCAGATTACTGTCTTTATTTATTTTATTTATTCGTAACCTTTGCAGTCATTATACAGGGTGTAAACGGACCCTTCACGAAGCCGTCAACCAAGCATTATGTACCTACATCAAAATCAAACTAAGTAGGTAAGTATACGCAAAAAATATTGCTGGGAAACGTCTTTTTTTTGGGGTAAAAAAACACGTTTTACGGAAGGAATCAATGTAACGTACTAAAAACATTGCAGATGGATGATTGAATAGTACGGGGGTGTTTAAAGGTGTTTTTGTGTTCATACATTAATAACATGTATTTAAAATAAAACATGTGAAACAGTTGGAAGTAAGAACCACTTTAAACACCTCCACGACACCCATACTATATCAGTAGAATGTTTTGAGTGCGTTACCGTTAGTTCTACCACAAAACATGATTTTTCACCCCAAAAACAAAAGTCGTTTTCCAGCAATCATTTTTGCGTAAAGTTACTTATTTTGATGTAAAGAATGCTTTGTTGAAGGCTTCGTGATGAGGTTGTTTACACCCTGTATATCGCTATTTGGACCCTGATGCGGGTCCAAATAGCGATATACCTATGTATAGTAATATAAATAAATAGAACAAATGCCAGCTAGTTAAAATTTTAGTAATAAAAGTATATAATATGTCACGGGCATATCGTAGAACACGCCGTATTACATAATGGCGCGCCGGATGTAAAACGTCGCCGTTATGTAATGCGGCGTCCTCACGTTTAGCCAGATTAAAATTCGGCTGAATTAAAGTACGCCGCATTGAATGAACACTTCGCGTTCGTCAAAGCGGCGTAAATGTGCAGCCCAAATACAAACGGGCGCATCGTCGATACGCCGCTTTGAAATAGGAGCGCAGCGTAGCGGGGCTACGTCGACTACGCCTTATTTTCGGAATTTTCAGTATTTTATTCGGTCGTTTCTTCGTGCTGACAATACGGCTGAACGTGAGGACGCCGTATTACATAACGGGGACTTTTTTCAATCCGGCGCGCCATTATGTAATACGGCGTGTTATAGGAATTGGCTGCGACATATACAATAACAATGCGTTAGGTAAAGGTGATAAAAGAAGTTTTTATAGTTTGAATATTTTTAACATAATGTTGCACGGAGCACTACAACTTTATTCGTTTTTTGCGTTTTTTATTGTGTGCATTAAAAGTATTTCTGTAACAAGTTTAGAACGCCTCATTTGCGAAAACCATACACATAAACCCATCCAAGGTTGTGTAGGCACCTTTATTTTACGCAATGTTGTGCTGACCACCTCATATTGTGCTGAAAACTGTGAATATGTCGGAAACTTGCCTATTATACGGTCTGTCGTTCACCCACATTACAAGAACTATGTCTATTCAAAAAATTTCGTTGGACGAAACGATATTGCGTTAGTTGTTACTTCACGAGATGAGAGGAAAAGAAAGCTTATGAAATTAAGTGCTCTGGATTATCTGTCTGCCGTTGGATTGAAAGCGCTGATGCCCATAATGGACGCCAGTAAGCCGAGATTAGCAGTAACTGTTGTTCAACGTTGTTACATAGAGCAACCATTCGGATATTACATTTGCACCTCCAACAAAATCACAAAACAGGCTATACAGGTTTGTCAAGAGAGACAAGAGCAAGGAGTACCATTACTAATAGAAGGCAGAATATTGGGAATAATGAGTATCACCGATAAGGACAGTTGCAAACGTCCTCAAAGGAGCTTTACTGCAATAAGCCCTGCACTTAACTGGATAAGTGAAACCATCAGAACCCTCGGTTATGTCGATACGGTAATGACGACGTTGCATATGACCAGCACTCCTGTACCTACTTCTCAATCCTATCCTACAAAATTAACACGTCGCCTTACAACTACTACTAGTACCACCTCTACTACTACACTTCTTCCAATTACAAAAATTTCACGTCGCCCTACAACTACTACTAGTACCACTTCTACTACTACTACTACACTTCTTCCAATTACAAAAATTTCACATCGCCCTACAACTACTTCTAGTACCAATTCTACTACTACACTTCTTCCAATTACAAAAATTTCACGTCGCCCTACAATTACTACTAGTACCACTTCTACTACTACTACACTTCTTCCAATTACAAAAATTTCACGTCGCCCTACAACTACTACTAGTACCACTTCTACTACTACTACACTTCTTCCAATTACAAAAATTTCACGTCGCCCTACAACTACTACTAGTACCACTTCTACTACTACTACACTTCTTCCAATTACAAAAACTTCACGTCGCCCTACAACTACTACTAGTACCACTTCTACTACTACACTTCTTCCAATTACAACATATCATTCGTCACTCTTAACGACTCTTCATCCTTCCACCGAAACCCCTATAAGGCCAGATATTAATAAAATATTATTTCCTTATTCTTCAGCTGATCCGCGTTTTATTATTGATACTTTAGACGATATGACCAGTTCTTTATATAGGGACCCTTCTGAAACTAGTTTACCGTCTTCTCCAACCTATCCAGATTCTTCAACGACTCTTGCTCCTTCTGATCCTTTGGCAAGATTTTTCTACAATTCCAATCCTAATTCACGCAGAGTTCTTCAAAGACATCCCGATAAGTACAAATTAAATCGCCCTCCGATGTTTTCTACTCGTTCTGCTTTTGATCATTACCTTACTGTTAGTAATCCAACGTTCCCTCCTCGTTCTATATTTTATCCTAACCTGACGGTTAGTCGTCTAACATTCCCGCCTCGTTTTACCGATCCAGATTCTTCAATGTGTCTTACTCCTTCTGATCGTTTTGCAAGACATTCCTGCACTTGTAATCCTAATCCACTCGGAGTTCTACAAAAACGTCGTGATATGTCCAAATTAAATCTCCTTCCGATGTTTTCCCCTCGTTCTACATTTAATCATTACCTTACTGTTAGTCATGCAACGTTCCCTCCTCGTTCTATATTTCACCCTAACCTGACGGTTAGTGGTCTAACGTTCCCGCCTCGTTATACCTATCCAGATTCTTCAACGAGTCTTACTCCTTCTGTTCGTTTTGCAAGACATTCCTACACTTCTAATCCTAATTCTCCAACGCTTTCTTCTCGTTCTTTTTTTGATCCTAACCTTACAGTTACTCTTTCAAGGTTTTCTCGTTCTATTTTTATTCGTAAGCTTACTGTTCGTCCTCCATCGTTGGTTGGTTCTAATCATGCTGTTAGCCCTCCAACGGTTCGTCCTCGTTCTTCTTTTGATTTTAAGCTTACTGTTAGACCTCCAACATTTCCTCCTCGTTCTATTTTTCATCCTAACCTTACTGTTGGGAGTCCACTAGGACGTCAGAGTTTTTATCATCCACAACCTGCTCCAAGGCACCCTATACCTGTTGATCCTTACGTTACTGGAACCAAACTAAGGCGTCCTTATCCTAAAGAAAAGAATGCAATAGATTTCTTTCATAGAGCTCATAATTCAATGAAAATATTAAATGTTGGCAAAGATTTTGAAATACAAGATATTAATCGGAACAAAAGTATGAAATTTAAAAATGCATTCATGAGAACACGCAAGGATTTATCTACAGAAACAGTAAAATTTATGACCGCCATAACACTTATACCGTTGGCTACCTCAAGCACAGCACGAGTCACGACATTATTGAAGTCCTCTGCGCCAAGGAAGTCTACAAAACTTACTACTTTTACAATTCCTTTCATTAAAGTTCTTGAAAATAATAAGACAACCAACGTTATGGATTGGTTCAATGTAATGGTAAAAGATAAACTGAAGAACCAGACATCTTTGTTTTATATAGTTAGTTCAACAACAACTGAAGCATTCACAGAAGCACCTGTCATTTACCGCCCTAATCTTAATTTCTTAGATCTTACGTAAACCAGTGACATGGGTGGACATGGACATTTCTAATTTCATTTGTATGATTGTTCTTGCGCAGATGTCGTAAACTTCCAATGACTTTGTGAGCTAAATCGTAAAAAAATCAATGGTTTTTTGTATTGTGAATATAACCCGCCGCCTTTAGACAAGCTGACTAATTTAATATGGCTCAAGGTGATTTTTTAGAAGCCTTTTGTTAAAAACCTTTCTGAAACATCTACAAAATTCGAATACCAGAATCGTAAAGAGAATAAGATGGAATCGGAAAATTGGTTCAAATTCGTGTTTGCTATCGCTGTATTTCAAGTGAATATTTGTTGTCTTCCCTCATTCATGATCCGTTGGCTCGCCTAAATCATCAACATCATCAGTATCATTTCAGCAGAAAGACGTCCACAGTTGGACATAGCCCTCCCCCAAATGTCGCCACATTGATCGGTCTCGTGCGACTCCAATCAAAACCATTTTATTGTACATACGATGTTTCTCTTTTAGCTAAGTTTTAAATGTTGTAGATAGATGTTCACTTATAGTCTACAAATATTACTTTTTTCATTGCTCGTAAGTTAAAACCTGTTTGGGTTTGTTTTGTGAGGGTTACCTTCATAATATCGACAGTAACTACATCGACAGTCGCTGTATCGGCGGTTAATGAATCGACAGTACACTAAATCGACGATACGCTGCATCGACAGTAGGTACACCAAATCGATAGTACCTACGCTATATCGACAGTACACTAAATCGACGGTAGGCTACATCGACAGTACACCAAATCGATAGTACGCTGTATCGACAGAATACAATATCGATAACCAATACGTTGTATCGACAGTACACCATATCGATGGTACGCTGCACCGACCCGAGCCAGATTTAAATAAAAAACATATAGGCTTTTCTAAACTTCTAATCAGAATTTGCGTTAATATTTCTGGTTTTTGAGGTAACCTACATAAAATGCTTGAAACATCATAAATTCGTACTCAGTACTCTTGATGCCATCTAGCCGATTTCGGCCACAGCGACTGCATGTCGATCGATGGCTTTCTAGTGTAGTTGTAGAGAGCTTTGGTGTGCTGCTCTTTCGTGTGCTCTTAAGTGGCTAGCATAATATCCAACTTTGGCCGAAAACATCCGAGCACAAAGCGGACATGTCAGAACACCATTGACAAAATTGTAGGGTATAGCTGTAGGTGGTCTAGCTTTAAGGTCATCGCGCTTTAGTCCAACTGCGACTTTCTCCTCTCTTCAAAAGCGTTGACCTGATGATGCATACGACGTCTCCACTCGGGCCGATTTTTTGCCAGCTTTTCCCACACTAAGGGGTCAATTTCGCATCTTTTGAAGTGTCTATTCTCAACTTCCTTGAAACGTCGAAACTGACCACCACGTTTCCGTTTTCTTTGCTGGAGTTCAGAATAGAAGATGCGCTTCGCCAGTCTGTTTTCGTGCATCCTAGAAACATACACACCATCTTGGCTGACGTCTTATCAAGTTCATCATCATCAGCCTATTAATGTTCCCACTGCTGGGACACAGGCCTCCTCTCTATGAGAAGGAATGGGCTATAATGGCCAGTGCGGATTGGTAGATGTCACATGTCTTCGAATTTTTTGGTTCTACATGCCGGTTTCCTCACGACGTTTTCCTTCACCGTTTTCAGAGCAGCGGTGATGAAAGAAATTACACAAAGTAATGTGCCTGCCTGGGTTCGAACCCACGACTTACTGTTCGTAAGTCAGGGCCGCCACCACTGGGCCACCGCTGCTTCTTCTCTCTTGGTTGTTATTACAATAACTTTCAAAATAACTATAACATTGATAGTATTAATTTAATAAAAAAAACCCTAAATAATAATAAGTTCAGTTTTATATAGTTCATAGTAATAACATAGTATTAATACGCTGCAAATGTAAAAAAGCAACAAAATACCCGTCTGCGCAGCAAAGATAAATATACTTAATAAACATTATACTTCTTCGGTAGATAATAATATAAGTTTTGATTTTATATCAAAAGTATTTGGAGTAAAACGTGTTAAATAAATAAAATTCGATTCGTTCGGCGCGTTCGACGCAGATAAATGTGCGTCCACCTAGTCACACAAGATTTGATTGACGAGTCAATTCTGCTACTTGACCATAGATGACGGTATTCTTAGTGGTCGCAATTATAAACTTAATTGCGTTAAACCATATTATCTAATTATTATATCGGAACCATACAAATCACATCTAGTTGGAAATTGAAGTTTGGTCATAAAATTGCAATAACAATGTTTGCGGTAAAACTAAGCAAATGAAAAAAAGTTATATGGTTTTAATATTTCATTTTAATACAATGTTGCATGAAATTCTGCAAGTTTTTACAATATTTTCATTTTTTGTCGTGTGTATTCGAAGTATTTCTATAACAAGTTTAGAACGTCTCATTTGCGAAAGATATAAACCGATCCAGGGTTGTATAGGAACATTTATTTTACCCAATGTTGTACTGACTACCTCATATTGCGCTGAAAAATGTGAATATGTCGGAAACTTGACTATTTTACGATCTTTCATTCACCCACATTACAAGAACTATGTTTATGGAAACAATTTTATTGTAAGAAACGATATTGCGTTAGTTGTTACTTCACGAGATGAGAGGAAAAGAAAGCTTATGAAATTGAGTGCTCTAGATTATCTGTCTGCCGTTGGCTTGAAAGCGCTGATGCCCATAATGGATGCCAATAAGCCGAGATTAGCAGTAACTGTTGTTCAACGTTGTTATGTAGAGCAACCATTCGGATATTACGTTTGCGCCTCTAACATAGTCACAAAACGAACTATACAGGTTTGTCGAGAGAGAAAAGAACAAGGAGTGCCATTAATAATAGAAGACAGAATATTTGCCATAATGGGTGTCACCGAAAAAGACAGTTGCAAACTTCCTCAACGGATCTTTACTGCACTAAGCCCTGCACTTGATTGGATAAGTGAAAATGTCAGAAACCTTGGATACGACGATGCGGTAATAACAACATTGCATGACCAGACCAGCACTCCGAATTGGAGCCCTTTTCTTGACACTTTACCTATTTCCGCAACTAATCCAGCTCAAACTTCACCTCGTCCCACTACCACTACTGCTTCTACTACTGCAACTACTGCTTCTACTACTACAACTACTGCTTCTACTACTACAACTACTGCTTCTACTACTACCACTACTACTACAACTACTACTGAACCACCTTATAACAAGTATACGTATCCAGCTGAAAATCCTTCAAGTCTTTATCCCTTTATCGCCACCAAAACACCTCCAACTACTCCTATTACTACAATCATACTTCCATTTCCTACAACTTATTCTACTTCAGAAGATGAATATCCAACTAAAAGAATTCCTGATATAGTCTACTCCGGCTTCAACTTATTCTGATGAATATGCTAGAGAACCCTCTAAAACTACTGCTAATAAAGCCATTTCACTTCCTTACTGGAAGAATACAACATATTCATCTCCCTCACCAACGTTTCTTACAACAGGAACTAATACATATATTTATTTTACTCGTCCAACTGATATGCCTCCATATCGTGCTCGAACGACACCATGGCTTCCAGTTACTAATAATTTGCATGTAACTGATACTAAACCAAGACATCCTTATCCTTTAGGTGAACATTTTGATCCATCGAATGTCCTTCGTTTATCTGCCAAAAAAAGAATACAAGAAAATATTAAAATCAAAGCATTATCAGCCCTCCATAAGGCTTATAAGTCCATGAAAACATTACTCGTAAATACCGCAAAAGATAAAAAGATTTTATAATATAAGTTGTAGCAGCTCCAAATATTAAAAATTGTATAAAAATGATGCACCAATCATGAGAGCACGTAAGGTTATATCTACAAAAACAAATACGCATTACCGCCATAACATTCGCAACAATGGCTACCTTGACCAGAACAAGAGCCACGAAATTATCGGAGTCTTCTGCACCAAGGAAGACTACAAAACGTACTAGAGAATTACTACAGTTACTTGTAATTATTATTTATTTATTCGATTATCCTCTCACTGTAACGCCACACATAGCAATTACACCAATGGAGCACACATGAATAACTAAACTGGTGCTACTGTTTACGATTCCTTTCATCAAATTTGGTTTGGTTCAATGTAATGGTTAAACATAAACGGAAGAATAAGACATGACAGAGTTAGTACGACTGAAGCCTATCTCTCCCCGACCTAGTCTAAGTTTCCTAAATCTTACGTAATTCTTAGTTATGTTGAAACTGTTACATTAATGTTGAAAAGAAGTCGTAAACTTCCAATAACTTACTTTAATATACTGTACCATATAAGCAATATCATAAATTTTAAATGGTTTTTGATTTATGTAAATAGCTTGCCGACTTTAACTATACCAGCAATGTTAGTAGGTAACTAAGTATGTATTTTAACACTGCATTGTTAGCTAGTAAAGTAAAGTAGAATTTTGTCAAATTTAGCATCGTAATTTCAAACCAGTTTTCCCCGATACGATTGACATTGATTTAAAATTGTTCACACACCTTTGGGTTTGGTACACATTGGTGTAGGTACATGTCGCAGGCAAATCGTAGAACACGCCGTATTACATAAAGGCGCGCCGTTTTGCAAAACGTCGCTGTTATGTAAAACGGCGTCTTCACGTTTAGCCGGATTGAATGAGCGCTTCACGTTCGTCAAAGCGGCGTAAACTTGCCGCCGAAATACAAACGGGCGCATCGTCCATACGCGCCGCTTTGAAAGCGAGTGAAGCGAGCTTGGTACTTAGGGTACCCGACGTTAGGTTTGGTAAGGTTACTTTAAGCCCTGTAGACAGAATTATGAGCCCCGCGTAGCGAGGCTACGTCGACTACGCCTTATTTTCGGAATTTTCATAATATTTGTGATGAATACCTAGCACGAAAAAGAGGTAGCTCTTTTTTGTATATAAATAAAAAACAACACAACAGTAAAAAAAGTATTTATATATTTATTGATATGCCGTAGGTTAGATAAATTAACATTAAGTTTTTCATCATAATATACAGGGTTATTTGTAAAACACCGACAACCTCTCAGGACTATGTTACTAAGATCATAATGAACAACTTTTGTTCTATGACTTTTAAAAATTCATCAAAATTTAGTCCATCAGATTTTCATACAATTTTTTTTTTTAATTCAACGCTCTAAATGTAACGAATTCTATGCGAAGCAAAAGAAAGCGATAGTACAATAGCGAGAGGAGCGGGTTTAGGGCGGCAGGGGGGCCTTAAGAGCGTTTAATTTAAATATTTTTATTTTTGTATAGCCGCGCTCCATCCGGTGACGTCGTGTCGCAAGGAATCGCTTTGTCTAGCTTGGAGAAAGTGAGACAGCTAGTATGCATACGGCATTAGTGGGACAGAGACAGATACCTCTATAGATGAATAATACGAAGTGTTTTAAGGAAGCGCGTCTGAATTATTACTTGGTATTGGTACATTTGCAGTTATGACGCCAAGGACACTGTTGCGTGTTTACTTTTTTTTTAAGTTGGTTGAAAGTGGCGTAATAATTAAGCATTTATAACAACAATGATGTGGTTATAGAGGTGGTGAATTTTGTAAAAATAGTTACAATGATGGCACGATCTGCGGTGGTAAGTATTGGCATTGTTTTGACTTATTTCAAAGTACTTAGGTACACTTTACACACATACTTTATTTATTTATTTGTAAAAAAAAATGTTCTTAATCATGTTTGTTTTGTTTTCATCTGAAAGGATATACTTAAGTACATACTTTCCGATTGATCCAATAAAATTTTTATCAAAATCGATTCAGTTATTTGTTTTTTTTTTGTTTAATACGTATTTTGTCTTCTTGTGCTACGTTGATGACATATGATCCCTTAATAACTTCTAGTTCCAATGTAAAAAAATAATTCATGACAAGAATTCACAAGACTCCAAAACTCGACCACAATCCGTCAACATAATTATTTTTAATTAGCCCCCAAAACTTTTGAACGCGACTGTACGGACAACAGCTTAGGTATACGTCCAATAAAGAAGGTCATCGATATGTATGAATCCGTCGCTTTTTAGTAGTCATTCGAATTTGGTCGGATAACCAACCGTAGTTTACATGTTTCGTTTTTTGTTAATTTTTACTTAATGCGAAACATTCCAAGCTGAATATTTTTACCATATATTTTTGACTAAAGGCACACTAGTTAATTAACACCTACACATCTGAGATCGAGCTGGTTCCTTGTATTTTTGGCGTCAAAGTTATGACACCATCGTTTTGACTTTTATCAAGATAATTCAAAAACGCATGCATGACCAGTTTTGAAACTTTGTATGGTTATTAGTAGCGTCAAGACGGACCGAATACAGTTTTCAGCGAGCTTATACCTTGTCTCATTTAGGCGCTGTGATGTTTTTTCTAGTTTTCATAAAACCGCGAGAACTTGCGAAATTATAAAAAAAATCATAAATCTAAATGGGGCACTGAGGGGCACACATTAAGAGCTACGCGTGTATGTTTATTCTACAGGGGCACATGCAATGGTTTTACAGATATACGATTCTGCAAAACGTTACCCCAGCAGGAAATGCAAAATCTCGAAAACCTGAAGGGGCACACAATTTATTTTTGGGGGCACATTTTGGCACTACTATAAGCTACAAGGCCATTTTTGGTTTTTGCATTGTTTTGTTTTACTGTGGACAGTTTTAACGTGCACATCTTGCTACATTGTTCTCACATAATATACCATCTCAACATGAATGATGTAACCAAGATTTTGTAACATTATTCTGATTTAAAAGAGTGTCCATGGAGTCTCTTGCCTGATCTTCTCCATAGAGACTTTCACAGTTTTTATGTCTTGTGACTGGGACTGTAGCTACATTTACTTTTCATCTTTGTTTCGAAAATTCAAAAGTGCCTGTAACTGGCTTACTTGAAATAAATGCTCTGATTTTTGATTTTGATTTGATTTTGACCGTGCCACCGCCAGTGTCCTGCCGGACGTCACCGAGGGAGGACTAATGCAATTTTTGCTCGCGACCACAATAATATCGTCGCCGCGCGCGTAGTAGTACCTACTTACTATAATGTCCTTCTCTACACATACTAGCGAAGTCAGTATTTTTTTATTTTTTTTTATTTTATTTTTTTTATTTGGGAACAAAAAACAGTTACACGTTGCAATATTAATAGTTAGCTTAGGTCTAATAGTAAACAAACGCATAACCCAAACTATTGTCCACGGAATCATATCGAATTAAAAGAAAATAAGGAAACGGACGTATACAGAAAGGGACAGTAAGAAGATAAAAAATAAAAAAGCTTATAAACCTGAAAGGTCACACAAACCAAATCTGGACAGCACTCCCCGTCCAGATCTAGTTCGCAGTCACCAATCAGATCACAACATAACATCAGCAAGAAGCAGTCATCGTTAAGGATGACCAGAAAGTATTTCAATGGCTATTTTTCTAAATTTGTTCTGATAATGCGCGAAAATATCTAATTTTATAAAATGTGAGTTGTACGTTTCTAACAATCGGTGGAGTGGAGCTCTCTCCCCAGCATTTGATCTACACTTCACTGTGTAGAACAAGCGGGTTACCGGCAATTCCCGCCGATTAACAGTCCTAGGTACTACATAACAGAGTTTATTTGAAAGCTACATACAATTAAACCTATTGTTGCATATGCCGTACAGCATCATAACCATCAGCAGTGTACGCCTGTGCTCCAAGCTTAATATGTTGTACTGTTTCATCAGATCCGCATAGGAAATCTTAGTATGATAACACTTGTAATGCGTAGTGCGAAGCAATTTTTTGTGCACCATTTCTATTCTGTGCTTATATTTTTCGTAAAATGGGCTCCAAATGGGCACCGCGTATTCCAACTGAGAACGGACTAAAGTTTTATACAAGAAGAGAAAAGTAGAAGTCTTTTTAAATTCTTTACAAGACCGCATTATGAACCCATACATCTGAAAGGCTCTATTAATAATGTTGTCAATATGTATGTTAAAATGTATGTAATGTAAAATGTAAGTATGTAATCAAGTAGTACGCCAAGATCACGCGTACAATCAGTTTTATTCAAGTTTATGTCATTTAGTGTGTAGAGAAATTGAATACTTGTTTTATTTTTGGTAAAAGAAATATAACGACATTTTGGTAAACTAAGATAAAGCTTATTCTGAAGACAATATTGCGAAAGTCTGCATAGATCATCTTGTAATAGCAAGCAGTCCTGCATACTTGTACAGGATTTATAAATTTTGATGTCATCGGCGTACATGAGGAATTTAGAGTTAACTATGCAGGACTTTATGTATGACTAATATCTTCACCAATTGTGAACCGATTTCGATGTTTCTTTTTTGTTTGGAAGAAAATTACTTTGCTCAATGATTCGGAGATATATAATGGAACTCTTCAATTATAGACAGCAAATCGCTTGGAGGTCTATTGTTTTCACAACATCATAATATAACATCATGCCTGTATGCTCAGAGGGGGTTAGCAGAATTGTCTACAGCACACCCACATTTCGACAGTTAGGTATGTTAGGTTCCATTTTATTGGGGATAAATAAATAGCTCTGGGCATTAACACACAGCGCCATCTAGTGCCACACTAAGCAACGAGGCTTGTGTCGTGGACATCAGATAGTTGATATACTACATGGATACTTTTTTGTTTGTAAATACATACATAATATACATAGTCAAATATGAACGCGCAAGACTTGTAAAAAATATATTTAAATTTAAATAAATACACGTGAGCTCAGCATGAGCAACAGGAGCTTATATACTTAACGGGAGGTTTTGTATGTGTGTGTCTGTGTGGACCAGGAAGTCAACAAGAAGACGTTCGTATGTCAGATCATACTTGAGGCTGTTTTGGCAATCATTACTTGCTAATTTATAACGTACAAATATTTACGGCTTCTTAGAACTAATGGGTGGTACGATGTGATCCTAGTTTATGAATACAGTTCGGGGTAGTGGTTGGCCATGCATAACTACATATAAACATCCATGACTCGGAAACAAATGTCCATGCTCATCACACAAACATTTGCTCCAACCGGGATTCGAACCCGGGACCCCAAGAACGTAAGGCAGCCTCACTACCGCTGCGCCATTCGGGTCGTCAAACGGGTCGATAAGCCTATTACCATGACATGTATTGTAAACAATATAAAATTAATGACTGCCTCGTTGGTTTAGTGGTTGCGACTACTGCGCATGAGGTACTGGGTTTGATTCCCAGGACGAGCAAAGTGTTATTGGGTTTTTCCATCAAGAATTTCTCAGTAACAGCCACGGAGTCTGGATCTGCACCCTCGCTCGCCCCGTATTACATGGGACTAAAACATAAGTGGTAAAATGTGGGTGTAGGTACTATTGGGTACACCTCAGCCCAACCCTTCGGAGATTACAGGCGTGATGTTACGTTATGTTAAAATACACTCGAGAGCAATGAATCCGGGTCACTTAGAGAATGTTAAAAAAATCTCGGAAACTAAAAATGATAGGTTAATGCAATAAATTGTATTTAATAGACAATGTAATACTCCTTAAATGAAAGTAAAAAAAATATGAGTCACCATACATTTTATTAACACAAAATTACATAAAGAAAAAAACTGCTGATCTCTCCTTAAAACAAAAATAGGAAACATGAAATTTTTGAACTTTATTACGATTTCTTGAATTTTAATACTTCGTATTGCCTCCTCGTGCTTCCATTACTGCGTTTACGCGGTTTGGCATGCTGTACACCAAGTTCCTTATACGATTTTGGGGAATATTCTCCCATTCCTCTGTGAGAGCAATTTTGAGCTCACGAAGCGTGATTGGGGGAGGGTTTCGTTGTTTTACGCATCTGCCTAGCTCGTCCCAAGCATGCTCGATCGGGTTGATATCCGGGCTGCGCGCTGGCCACTCCATACGAGTAATGTTCATCTCTTGAAGGTAGTCATTCACAATCCTACCTGTATGAGGTCGGGCATTGTCATGCCTAAATATAGCATCCTCACCTAAATTGACCATAAATGGACCAACGTGATCATTGAGGATTTCTTCCACATATCTTACGCTAGTTAAAGAGCCGTTTTCTATGATCACCAGCTCTGTGCGACTTTCAGAAGAAATTCCGGCCCACACAAGTACAGACCCACCACCGTAGGCTACTTTTTCTTCGATGCATGCTTGCTTGAATCTTTCCCCTGGTCTTCGATACACTCTGTGTCTTCCATCGTGCTTGTAGAGCATAAATTTTGATTCGTCGGAGAACATAACTTTTGACCAATCTTCAATACTCCAATTTACGTGGCTCTGGGCATATCTTAGTCTTGAAATACGATGCCCACGCTCCAGTTTAGGGCCGTTTGCAGGTCTAAGGGGTTTTAAGTTAGATTCAGCAAGCCGACGTCTTACTGTCCATGCACTTGGGTTACTTCCTCCGAGGCGTCGAAACTGATTTGTGAGTTCAGTTCCTGTGAGAAAGCGATTTCGAAGCATGGTGTTCACCAAGTATCGGTCTTCTCGTGCTGTGGTACACCTGGTTCTGCCCGTTCCTGGTCTGCGTAAGTTAGAACCAGTTTCTTCGTAACGTCGGAGAACTCTTTGTACTGTTGACAGCGACACACCGACAGTCCTGGCTGTATCGCGCTGACTCCGGCCGGTTTCCAGCATTGTAAGTATTCTGGTGCATTCTTCAGGCGTAAGCGACATAATTTCAGCTTGAATAATGAATATAGAGCACTATCAACATGGTTTATGTACCCACATAAATGACAGATTACAAACAAAAGCAAAACCAAATACTGTAATTTCGTAGTTCCATCTTCGAAAGTGGCCCTTTTTCAAATTTGATTTTTTTATGATATAACTATACAATAACTAAGAAGTTTTAATACCTTCATTTAAGGAGTGTTACATTGTCTATTAAATATAATTTATTGCATTAACCTAGCATTTTTAGTTTCCGAGATTTTTAGGATTCTTTAAGTGACCCGGATTCATTGCTCTCGAGTGTATATGTAGGTATAGCTAATATTTGTTTCGGATACTACAACTAAAAATGGAAAAATAAAAACTTTTTTGCAAAAATAAAACCGACTCACGCGAAGACGACGCACGACGACGACGACGCTGAAGTGACGTTTTCACTGTTTTGTGTTTTTGATGACGGTTTTATTTTTTTGCAAAAAAGTTTTTAAGTTTTTATTACTTACATTATAAAGCAAAACAAACATTTTATTAATCAGCTGATATCGTTCTTACAGTAGGTACGTGAAACTTTCTTTGGGGTCACTAATACCTACTACTTTCAATAGTAAGATTTCTGCATTGTAATGATTCATAATGAAAATAAGTTAATTATGTATCAAGAAAAGATTCATCACAATAACGTAGGCGATTTTTTTTTGAAAATTTTTAAAGACATTGAACATATAAAAAGATTTATGCTAGTACAGACCTATAAATTTTATTTTATTATATTTAATCACATATTTGTCTTTCACTATAGTACCTACTCACCAAATCTTCTACCACCATTCTTTCAATTCTATAGAATGATCATCGCCTGCCTTAGTCATACATTCTTACCAATATAAAGTTTATTAGTGTTACATAGTGATAAACGCACATCAGGCTATACGTTTTTGTTGCAAACTAGCTCTTATTACCAGCACGCAATAAAATTTGAACTACTGATTTAGTTTTACTGTGGCGTGCTCAAAGTCACCGGAGTTCATATCGCGACGGCTCCTATGCAAGGCCCGCAAGCCGTCTCGGTTCGTAAAATGCCTTAAATGTTGGGAAAAGGAGCCCTTAGAAGACATTGAAGTAGACTAGGTGAGTGTCCCCCTTTCACGGACATCTATGGCACGTATGGGAGAAGGAGGCGAGGTTAAAAAATAATCTCGAAAAAATTAATATCTCATAAAATTTATTTGGTATGATATTATGTATATGTGTATAATATTTCTTTTGTTTTGAAAAAAGTACCTGCAAAAAAATCAACTTCCAACGCCTTCCAAACAAAATAGAATATGAATAGAATATTATTTCGCGTGCTTACTAAAACGTTCTTGTCTATGATCAGCTGCTGTCACTTTTCATTTATGACTTTATGTCAAATTATGTCAAATTGTCATAATGTCCACTTCTCTAATAATTTCACTTGTGACTTGTGAAGTTGTGACATTAGATTAGATTAGTTAGACTTGTTGAAAAATATACATTTTGTAGTCTACAAACTGGTAATTTCCCTGAATCTTATCGTATAATACAACGTGGTACATTAATCCATCGATTAATTTGTGATAAATATAAAAAGCTTTTGTGTTTGTTCGCGATGTAAAATAGCTCTATCTTCTACTTGTGATTTTATTACGTACTTCTTACGACTGCTACAAATTTAATTTACCTTAGTTTAAGGTTTCACACCAAGGATCTAATATTTTATTAAAATGGCTACCGCGCCGAGCGGAACTCACAACTTCAAAGTTGTTTTACTGGGGGAGGGATGTGTTGGAAAGACATCTTTGTTACTGCGTTACATCGAAGACAAATTCAACGACAAACATCTAACTACACTGCAGGTACCTACGACTCAAAATCTGTGATCCTATTAGTTATTTCTAAAAAAAATATCATCAAACTAAATATTAAGAAGAATTGGCGTTTTGTCCCCAGAGCTGCATCAAGTTGTGGTAAGTGCCATTTGAAAGGTCATGATAATAGCTTTATTTTATTGTTTGACACCAACAGTCAAATGTGGGCAGGGAAAGAACTATGATTGAAATTGTTTTGGTTTACCTTGGTGAATGAGGCTCATTACTTCTGAGACATTGAGCTTTTGTAAAAATGTTGTCTGTATGCTAATGGCTTGCGAGTCATTCACATACTCCACACGACGCAACGAGGCGACAAGCGCGCCCTCAGTACGCTATAATGACACATTTGCAGGGATAGAACTATGACTGTTTTTCTATGAAGAATACTAATATCATCCTTAAAACTTTTTAATCTGTCAAGCCGTCTGACATCAGTCCGGGGTAGTGAAAGTCGCACTACATCCCACTGCCCCCAAGTGTGTGAGGGAACACCAGTGTGGGTTTAATCAGTACAAGACTGACAAACCCCTCTGCGTTCCTAAGGGTAGAGGACAGCCATGAGGGTATCCACCTAAAAAAAAATACTCAAAGCCGAGTGCACCACACAAGCGGTGCCATGTTGGATGTTGATGCGGTGTCTAGTTGGTAACTATAGCAGCAAAACCAATCATAGTTCTTTCCTTGCACACATTTGATTGTTGGTGTCAAACAATAAAATATAGCCTTCCCTTTATTTATACCTTTCAAATGGCACATACTACAATTTGATACAGCTCTGGGGATGGAACCCATTCCTTTCATGACTTATACTTTAACCTGTGATTTGTAGGCTTATAATAGTATCAGTGCTATAGTAATACAAAATTATGCTTTTCGAATATTTGAATGATGAAGGATTGATTATGAAGGCAAGTTTTAAGATCCTTCACAACCATAGTCATGTATTCAATGCTGTAACTATTATAGCCAAGAGATTAAAAATAGTATTGAGGTGCTGAGAAAAAACGTGACAGAAAAAAAAGAATTCCCATGTTTCGGTTAAAGCTAAATTACATCCTTTACAAGTTTGTCACACAGGCAGCAACCAGATAACCCTTGCAAGCAGATTATTTAATGGTTATATTTAAATTTCTTAAGATAATAGCCAGTATCAACCTTTATTTATGTTGCAGGCTACTTTTTTAAACAAGAGATTAAACATCAACGGCAAACGTGTTAACCTTTCCATCTGGGACACAGCAGGTCAAGAAAAATTCCATGCTTTAGGTCCTATATACTATCGTAATTCCAACGGAGCTATTCTTGTATATGACATCACTGATGAAGATTCTTTTGTTAAGGTAATATCTGATTATATCTTATCTAGCAATCGCATGATCAGATAATTTATTCAACAAGGAATGCATTTGTGACATACTACTGAGTAAAGTAAACTAAATTGATATTGTACACTAATTGAAGTAAAGCAGACATATTCTGAGTCATCAAAATACGTAATCAGAGATCTACTTGTCCTGTCAAATTAAAGAGTTGCTACCACTTATCTTTTAGAAGTTAACCTGTCAGTAGGGTAAAATTATCATCCATTGAAGTGAGAATGGGTAATAAATGGAGATTCTATTACAGGTGAAGAACTGGGTGAAGGAACTGAAGAAGATGTTGGGATCTGATATAGTACTGACAATTGCTGGAAATAAAATAGATTTAGAACATGAAAGGACTGTTCCCCTAGAAGAAGCAGAGAGGTATGTTTCTTACCTCATCACTTGATTGACCACCCGAATGGCGCCCAGGTTTGAATCCTCGAACAAATGTTTGTGTGATGAGCATGGACATTTGTTTCCGAGTCATGGATGTTTATATGTATAATAAGTATGTTTTTAAGTATTTATGTATATCAACTGTCTAGTGTCCAAGTGCACACAAGCCTCGTTGCTTAGTGTGGCACTAGATGGCGCTGTGTGTAATGTCCAGCGATATTTATATTTATTTATTGACTCACATTTGCGTTCATTTAATAACAGAAAGGATATAATAATATTAAAAGCTGCATTTTTGTATTTCAGCTATTCCAATATGGTTGGTGCTCAACATTTTTACACATCTGCTAAATTGAACCAAGGAGTGGAAGAGCTCTTCCTCGATCTTACAAGAACAATGATTGAGAGGTACGAACAGAACTCTCAAACACATGTGGGCAGGACGTCACAAGTTGTGGTGGTTGACGATGAAGCAGCACCGGCCCCAACCTCTTGTTGCTTCGGCAACAGGAGTCACTAAGAGCATTTAACTAAAAAAATATCTTTTCTGTGTAGTGTAGTAAGAGTCATAAATATTATACATATCTATGGCCAAATAAATGTACCTATCTAATTATTTTGCTAAATACTTGTAAAAATGTAATATATTATTTGCATACAGATGATTAATTAAAGTAAACTTGTTTTAAATGGTAGCTACATATTTTGTTGTCTTTTATATCATGAATGTGAACTTATCATAATATTTATTATGAACAATGGTGCATACCAAAAATATACACTGTTTATAAATATTATAATAAATATAAAATAATTTGCCTATGCTGTAAGATGTCAGAATGTATGTAAGCTAGCAAATTCATGCACATTTGATAACAATGCTAAATGACTGTGTGGACAACATACAGCCACATTCTGTGTTAAATTAAGTCTTATATACCTATTCATTAAAATGCTTTAGTCCGTTTTTAAATGTATTCTATAGTCAAATTGTTATTGTAATAGTTAAGGTCAGGGCAAATTATTAAACGTCTATTACTCTACCTTCACACAGTTCATGTCACTATCTCATGTACAACTTGAAAAATTGCGATTGATTTTAGGTTTTGCTAAGAGAACAACTATAATGCTTTAAAACATTCATCTTGATTTGTTTAGATGAATTAATTTATATTTGTGGTTACTAGAAATTAAATGTATGATAAGGCGATGTCTTTATAATAATGGGGCATGGAGTGATATCTTGATGTGCCAGGTAACTTGAGAAGTTCCACTGTAGAGTATACCTCGTCTGGAAGGTCTGGCTAAAAGGTTTTGTCGCTAATTAAAATGGAATAGAAGCTCTATTAGCATGACTTTTACATAACCTATGTCTCATTGACAAATTAGCATAACCTTGATATCAACCAAATCATGATAGATGTTGAGCCAGGTGATGATCTTAATAAGCATTTATGTGACATGGTGATTGACGTATTATTATCTTTATTCATTCTCAAAAGAGAATCTGTTGGCATTAATGATATTATTAACAGATATGCCATCACATTGTGATTACTGAATTGTAACCAATTATTTATAACCAGACTGGGTATATTGTGAGGCAGGGTAATAATGTACCAAACATCAACTTATAGTTGTACGTTTTGATGGTGTGTTAGGTAAATTGCTATTAAATAAAACAACTCTTTTTTTTTTTTAACAATAATCTAATATGCACTACTTATGTATATGTAACTAAAACGATAACAACAATCTTTATCTATTAGCATAAGCTAAACAGTTATCATTATTCCAAGATTTTTCGCTGAAAATAAACATATTTCACGTTTTTATGTAATGAAGAAGAAATATTCGATGTTGTGTGTATTATATTCAATGTAATAAAGATTCCATGAATTTCCCGATAACAGTGTATTATTTCACCGTAAACCACACCACTAACTAATATGAAAACCGATAACTCACAAATAAAATTCATGAAGACTTATATTGCCAGATCGCAGACAGACAAGTTAACACACTCGTAAGCATAATCATTACATAACATTAAAACTCCAATACATTACAATAAGGAATTATATTAATTAATTCTACATCAAATGCACATTTTATAGCCTACTAAGTGCCTTCGACAAGAAGCATTTATTTCGCTTTTTTATTATAAATTTGCTATTGTACCAGTATTTTTCTTCGCTTTGTACATTAAGTTTATTCATAATTTTAGTTAAACAAGACTTTACAAGACAAAATTGTTTATAATAGTTCAAGAGATAGCTCTTGGTATAACATATTCCTAAATATAGTGTAGTCTTTGTGCAAATCAGAACAACCCAAAAACCACACACATAACAATGGAGTCCTCAGACTCAACTGTTGACTTTCATCATTGAAATTAATGGGAGTATTCATAATTCTTATTTCTTACATACATAAGTCAACCGAATTATTTTATCAAACCATTATTTTTACTACTACTAACTGTGACTTGCTCCTGACTTGTGCTATCTTTTTTCTTCAGCAATAATGTCCGCAATACTTTCATATGTCCCTCATTTAGATCAATAAACTTTTTGAAGTCTGACTTTTTACAATCATACTTGAACTTTTGCCTGGTATCACAGTTTGTTCTGTTTCTTGTGGAAGTGGAACATATGTTGTTTTCAGCTATATCTACAATGTCACCAGGGTTAACGCTGTGTCACTTCTCTAATTCAGCATCTTGGTCCTTCATTTTCAATGCATTTTTGGATTTAGGCTTTACTGTTTCTTTCTCGACAGCATTCTCATTTTCGCTATCCAAAGGCGGTAAGTCTAAGAGATAAGGCATCATGCTGCGTGATTTCTCTTCGTTTGATAACCACTCCATCTAAAACAAAAATTTTTAATGAGTAAGTACTAGATAGAAACAGCGATAACTTTGTAACTTCGTCATCAAATCAATAACGAATAGGACATGGCGAAACCGTTTTTGTTTTGTGATGTCCATCCCAAGTAAATGTAGTTGACATACCTTCTGACGGTGATCCATCACTGCGTCATCACAAATATCAATACACATTTGCTGAGTGAGGCGTCCGTCGTCCGAGGCATAAGCGGCCGCCTGCCACGCGACACCTAGCTTGGACAGCGCTCGTCCCGACATGCCGGCCGTGCGAGCGGCCAGCGTCGTGCATAGCTCACTGTAGTCGAACTGATCCACGCTCAACCGTCTGCAAAACAATTATTTACCCACTATACCTAGTGTGAAGTGCTACTGCTAATTTATCAGACTTTTATTAAATTTTATTTACCTCTTTCCTTCTGATGCTGGTATGAGAACAAATGTATCAAAGTACAGACGAATCAAACGTTCGCGCTCCTCGAGGCCGGGCAAACCAAATTCTATCATCTTGTCGAGACGATCGTTGATAGCAGAATCGAATTGCTGCGGCGTGTTGGATGCAAGCACTAACATTATCCGGTTGCTCTGGTCAGACGTGCGGTACAGGAATGCATTGAGGGCTGCTCTCAAATCTTCACTAATCCTTTCCGAGGAGCGCTTCCTCAAGAACGCATCAGCTTCATCAATGAAGAGAAGTACTCCTATCAATTTGAAATATTGTAAGAGATATACATTTAATTAAATAAACAAAACACATACTTGATGTAAACTTGCTTTACACTAACCTTTTTTACTGGTATTGGCCCAATCAAATACTTTATGAATTGCTGCCACAGCATCTTTCCCCATGGGTGCAACATCACCACCAGTGAGGATAGCATACTCCATACCAGAATGTTTTGCCAGTTTCTGTAAAATATAAGTAAATTGTCTAAAAAATATTTTTTACACAATAGGTACTATAAAGTATAAATAAACATTATGTATTCACTCACCTTAGAGAATAATGTTTTACCAGTTCCTGGAGGTCCATACATGAGCAGGTTTCTGTAGAATCCTTTATTTAAACGCGTATTTTTAGTAGCAATAGCGATATCTCGCAGTCGACGTTCAAGAGTTGGTGCTAAAACAACACCAGCTAACGCATCGGTAGGCTTTCTGAAACTCGCTACGGCTTTTGAAACTGTGAGTATTGGATGTTTAACAGCTTCTAATATGGAGAATCTTGATGTTTCATTGACAAGAGTAGGCTTCCCTGGAAACAAGGAAAGGTATAAATGAATAAGAAGTCCTTTATGAACTTTATGTCCTTTATCTTTGTGCTATCTTGGTTTTCCAACTGGCGTTAAAGATAGGTAATTAGGTATGTACATACCAATGCGAGCTTCGATGAACCTTGCAGCCACAGATGTTGCACCTTTAGCAGAGTATACACCGAGAGCCAAGAGAGATAGCCCACCAGCTGCAGCTAATGTCTTATCCCAATCAGTAACCAGAGCATTTAGTCCAGTGCCAACTACACTCCCTGCTGTCCTGTCAATTAATTAGACGTTTAAAGTTGTTTTAATAAGTAAGTTTTAGTGTGTTGTTTCAAAATACTGTTTTATAGTTAGAGTAATTATGTCATTAACAATATTAAAAAGTAAAAGTGCCACTTAATTTGAATACTAAGAAAAATATAGATTAACAGCTAATTATGTTTAATAGCAATATTAAAACCTGGATATTCATAACTAAAACATATGGAAAAGGTTATGTATGAACCTCAAAGATTACTTAAAATTAGTTTTAACCAATCAAATGGCTTGTAACAAGTTTTACTTAAGTCTTAAGTATGGTCTGATCTGTATTACAGTCCTTAGTTACTTACTTAATACTTTCAAGAATAGTTGTTCTGTTTTCAGCTGCCTTCAATCTTATTTGTTCTAGTGTGATGTCCCTGTTTTCACGATCAGCTTTAGCTCTTGCTCTAGCCTCAGCCTCAATCGCCTTGAGCTTATTCTTTTCCCGAAGCTCCATTTCATGCTCAATAGTGGCACGCCGTAAAGCTTCCTGCTTAGCAACACTCTCTTCTTGTCTAAAAGTTATAGTATTATTAATATACAATGTGCTAAATTCAGCGTAACGGTTGCTATGTGCTTAAATTCAGCTTAAAGAGTGAATGGATGGACTGCGGGAATGATAGGGCTAGAAAAGATGGTGACAGAGATGACCGCTAATAAGAAGAGATGTATGGAAGAAGACAAATAAATTAACAAACACCAAACTGAAATAAATTAGAAGAAATGTTAAGACATGGACACCACACAACACAACTCTCTGCCGGTCTGCCTTCAAAACAAAAGCGAACAGGCATCTTCTGAGCACGCTCGTTCCATCATAGACCTGTCAGGCGTGATAGAGGTCAAGAGCAGGCCCATTTTGTAATTTTTTTAAAGACATTTATTTTTGACTTAACTTACTTTCTCAGAATTTCTTCCTGAGATCTTTGCTGTTGTGCCAATTGTTCTTCATATCTCTTTTTAGCTAACTGATCTTGGTACTGCGCTCTAATCTGATGTTGTTTTGTTTCTTCCTATCGTTTAAAAAAAATATTACATTAATGAATGAGTTACGATTGATTAAATGAATAAACATACACCATAAGATGTTAGGTGCGTGTCTTATGTTTAACTAATTTATGTTTAATTAGAGCTTGCATTATATAGAATATGCTTACAGATTCAGACTCAGATCAGAGATTGAAATAAATAGAGTATGCTTACATTAACTTCCAAGTATGGAAGTAACATAAGAAAAATTAAATTCTTCTCCCCTCCTTCTAAAATCCAGGAATTATAGTCATGCTGATTTTGTTCATTTCTTTTGTTTAAAGCTGCCCCACACTAGGAATTTCTGCTGGGTGCGTTTGCAAACATTTAAACTCACATACACATACAGCCAGACCTGGAACATCTACCTGTAGGCTATACAAATATTTGATCCATGTGGGAATCGAACCCGCGACACGCAGTGCAGCTGGAATCGCTCAGCCAACTGCACCGTCGCTAATTTAAGACAAATTTTATTTTTTTGTCTAAATTATTATTTTTTGATGCACTCTGAATGCATTCATAACATGTTTTTTTTAATGATCATAATTAAACTCTTACAAGTAGGTATTATCCACACATACTTCCTTGCACTACTTCTGTTTGTATTGCAATTCTTATACTTAAGGATTCTAATTAAAGGGCACCTGTAGTGTTTTTCTGCGCTCTTCAAAATCAATTCTTTTCTGTTCTACTTTGGCTTGTTCTATAGCTGCTTCATACTCTTTGATCTTTGCCATTTGTTCCGATTGTTTGGTGCTTTCTTGTAGCTTACTAAGCTCCAATGCTTCCTTTGAATGTTCTGGATAAGAAGACCATAATGAGTATTTTTAATCAGAGTTTCTCACTAACTCATTAATTATGCTGGTTCTTTTTTAGTTTTAGCATGTCATTGTGTGTTCACAGCAGATCTAATTGTAAATAAGTCTATCTCTCAAAAATGCAGCCATTTATCTAAGTATATTGTGTCATGTGCATGATGAAGTTTTATTTTCTTTCTCACTATTACATTAAAAAACCGCTCTCTTAATCTAGAACATAGCCATGATTTTATGTCTTATCCAAATCAGAGAAATTCAACTACACAAAAGTGATAAATTAAATTAGCTGTATGACAGCCCAAGGAGGCCCTATGCATTATAGGTGAATGTTTTATATACCTGTACCTGTACACCTGTGTGTACCTGTGTTTTATAAACCTACAGATTTTTGCTGCTAATTTCTGCCCAGTAAAGAGATTAGCAAACCGATGTAAAAGTAAATATACAATTCTGACGCTTGATTATAGGTACAAATGTTGATGAAATTCATCTAGTTAACAATAGAACTATTCTAACCTACGAGATAATAAACTCATGTCTGCAATTTAGTGAACACAACAAGAACAATGAACATATCATTGAGAGACAAGATTTTTGATCTTCAATGAGAAGCAAAGAACAGTTAAAACGTTGTTTTTATCTCAAAAGTAGGTCTTGCAGCGGGCTGTAAGGTTAAGCGGTCGCTTATGCAATACCGCGCAATGTGATTGATAAATATCATACCATAACTACTTACTTGATTTTTCTAGTTCTCTAGCTGCTTGTGCAGCTCTTTCGAGAGCACTAGAATCAAAGCGATAGGCCTCCATTGCCTTCTTTTCAGATTTAGATAGGTTAGGGGGTGCGGCACCGCCAGCGCCCCCAGAATCGGCAGGCGGAACATCCGAGGGTGGTGTAGGAGGCTGCGAACTGTACCCAAACAACCACGACATTTTTGCCCTAAGAAGGTTTTCTAATACAACAAAAAATAATTAAAAATACAATTTTCTTTTTAGAAATAATTAGAACTTCACGAGCGAACGACCGAACACCAAGCAAAGCGAAATGTCACTTTAGCAGGTGCTGGTTTTTGACAACTTGTCATAGACAATTTTTTTATTATTATTTGTCTATTATTAATGCTACCATGTCTGAGACCCTCTATATTTTACGATGGGGATGAAATGAAAAGAAAAACAGAATCAGATAGAAAAACCGGTGATTGGAGCTCGAATCGAATGCGTGTCCTGTTCTTTATTCATTTAAAAGAATTAATGGACGCTAGCGCTACTGAGATAGTAGGGCGTCAAACTCATGGCTCCGTTCCGGGCAGACTCAATTTAGATAGATCTGCCTAATTACTTGTAGGTTTTACAGATTAATCATCATCATCGTCTTCATTTCTGTCGAAAGACGTCCAGTACGATGCTTGAGGGATGCCTGTCATAAAACATGTCCTGTTTAGCAAGTGATTTTGTTGCTCTTGATATGAGAGTGGTTTTAGGTTGGCCGTAAACCCAGGAATAACGAAAAAAATCAAGGTTTTTTTTAGCACGTTACTTAGTTTTTTTTTATTAAGTACCTACTGTTTGTTTGAACAATTTATATATTTTTGCATATTTTGTACAAGTAAATATGCAAATCGCCTATTATTGTATTAGAAAGGATCATTGAAAATACTGGTAGGTACGAAAATAGAAAAAAACAAAATATCAAATAACCGTGAATTTATGTTTTACATCATGGGAAGTAAGTAATTTACGCAAAGTTAAGGCAAAAACAGCACACGGCTCAAAGCTGTAACTATCAATTAGGTTACAGTATTTACGCCGTTTGAGGCTCTCAGCAGCCGCAGCAGCAGCGCCAGCACAGCCCGTGTGCTTGCAACATGAGATGGCGCAAGGGTTGAGTCCCACACCAAAGGCCACCTTCCAAGGCATCAGCGTCATGCCATCTGGTCTATTCCCATCGTCACGTACCAAGCCGATAGGTTCTAAAACCGCTGGTACGCGGTGGCAGAGCTTGACGAATAATGTCGTTGATGTTGCCGTGCTGTGCAATGCTCCTATAACAGGAGGCCATGGTGCCAGAGGTCGTCGACAGCTTCACCGTACCCGTAGCGACATCGATGTGGAGCAACACAAGGTGCGCCTAAGCGAAGGCTTGTAGCGTGCCGAAATGAAACGTCATTCATCATGGTGCCAATGGTAGATGACGGAGTGCCTGATGAAGCCGTAAGCCCGCCTCCCATTCCCTCACGTCCACGGCCAGCAGACGGGCACGCTCCGCAGTATTCCGTATAATAGGTACTGCAGAGCGGCAAATTCGTATTGGGACAAACCATAGAATTAATCATTCAATGGGGTTGTATTGATGATTTTAATGATTATAACTCTGTAAAGCCATAATTTACGGAAGAAATCATATTTAAATCAAAATACAACCTGACACTGACCTGCTACTTGCAAAAAAACGTAAGAAAAGAATTTCACGGGCTACCCTGACGCCCCATATTAGGTAATTTTCAAGCCTTCTAGTCCCATTGTGACTTTGTGAGCATACTAGACCACGTTTTATTGAACCATGAATGAATGAGATAGCTCAAAGTCACCAGTGGTCTAGGTAAAGCGCAATGATCGGAGTTTTCCTACGATTCAGTCCTCAAAGTAATCATTGGACTATCGTCTTGCGGTTTTGGGGACACTACGATATCACAGCTTCTTTGGACCATTAAATTATTGAGTCAGGGCGAAGCTCCTTGGTAAATAATACTAATACCTTGCTTATTTAGGTGTAACATAATAAACGCACAATCTCTTTCGAGGGCTATGCTCGGAGTTTCCTTGCGTGATCAAATCAGAAATGAGGTCATCCGCAATAGAACTTAGGTTAGCCACTTTGGCCGAGGCACATTGCTCGCAGAACGGATGGCCGATGGGGCCGATAAGTTCTGGAGTGGTGACCGCGAACTGGAAGACGTTGTGTTGAAGAGCCTACCACTAGGTGCACTGATGACCTGGTGAAGGCTGCGGGGATCCGCTGGATGCTAGTAGCACGGGACCGGACAATGTGGCGACATTTGAGGGAGGCGTATGTCCAGCAGTGGACGTCTTTCGGCTGAAATGATGATGAATCTCATTTGTGGTGAACTGGTGACTCAGACTATGATACTAATCTTATTTGAGTACCAATTCTAGAGATTTAGGATTCTGACAAGTAATATTCAAATGATACTGCATATTAGACATTAATAACACATTTATTTCTGTTAAGACAGCCCATATTTCTTATTTATTAATAAATTATACATAGAAAAAAAATATTTTACTATAATACTTACTATATATTTATGATTGTATATGAAAATAGTTTTTAAATAAGTAATATGATAGATAAAGTTTCGTTACTTTATAAATATTTTATAAATTTATAAAAATGTAAAATACCTGCAGGGTATAAAAAGAAATTATTTTTATTAAAATACATTCAAGCTTTACAATTACCTAGGTACCTACTATTGAAAATACTTGTAGAAAGGATCTTCAAATTAGGGTATTGATATTATAATTTTCTTGTACATTTACATAAATATATATCTATATATAAATAATAGAGAAGTATGTAAATACAATAGAAATTGATACTGATACATATTCTAATAAAATGCCATTACGGCTAAATGCTGCCGGCAGTAAAGGTTGAAATTGCTGTTTTAATGGCGATTTGTTAAGGCGACTACAGGAGCTAAATTAGCAACTCTAATTGTGGTGGTTCAAACTTCGTTTGAAATACTGTTAGAATAAAATTCTAATCAGTTTGCACAAAGTGGTTGTTACGTCAGTCACTGCGGGCCGAATAGTGAGAAATGAGTGTTTTTTATTGCGTTCTACAAAAAATCTATTGAATGGACTAAAAAAATAAAACACTATCATGCTAATATGTTGCTTGTAGAATTATTTGCCAAAAAATCAGAATGATCGCATGTATTTGAGTATGGTTTTTACTTGTTGAAAGAAATTTTTAGAGATAAGTTCGTGATTTTTTTTATAGAGTAATATTACTCGTAGTTGTATTATGTTTTCAAAACACTATCATACTAGCATATAAATATCCTAAACAATATCATATATTTTTCTGGATTGTTTATTGCAGTGAATCATATGCTTTTTTGCATTATAAAACTCGCGTTTAACTCCTGTAGTCCCCTTATGGGCAAGCTCAATTGTATCATTTTGTTGTTTTCAGATAGGCCATTATGTATTACATAAACATTCACAAATAACGGAACTGAAACAGAGCAGCGCCAAGTCTCGTAGACCTTTTCTATTATGCTTTAAAGATAAGTTGCACTCATACAGTTGTAAAACATTATCTTAATAGAATTATTATAATCACTACATACACAATAACCTAGGAATTACTTTAAAAAGGTTGGTAACAATGGTTTTCCTTCATCATACAGCCTGAATCTAACTATCAGACGAGGTCGCTGGCTGGAATTTGAGCGGCCATGTCACATATTGTAGCGCACTTTATTTCAACTGATGTCTGAGTCAGAGCAAATGTTGCACTTGAATTATTGACGAGAAATAAACATCAGTCACATAAGTCAGTCAAGGCTGTACCGTAAGTCGCGTTCGATAGTATGTTTCAGGCTTAACTTAATTAAGATAAACACATTTTCATTTACTTAAAAATTATAAGTTACTAATATCAATTAATTATATTAGAACTATTTAAAAAAAGTACACCTATTACATTGAGAAGAACTAATATAAATATAAGCATAAGGTTATTGAATTAGCTGGAAAGTATAAAATAATAATAAACAATTTTTGTAAACCTAACAAGGTCAGTCAGACTAACCAAAATAAGTGCCATTAAGTATGGCAAAGAAGACAGAACACATTTTTAATACTGGGAAATAAGATCGATACATTCGAGTACACTTATATATATATTCTTACAGATACAAATATTCACTAGTGTCTACTGCAACTACAGAGTTTACCACGTTAACATATAAAGCCTGATTTTAGTTTTTGAGTTCGAATTAAAAATTAAATGTTTATATTATGCTCCAAAGGAATGTCATTAAAGACATTATGTATACATGTAATTATTATTCTATTAGATAAACTGCACCATACCATACATATAATAATTTATACGCACATGTACTACTCGCTAAACATTTAGAATATTCATTAAAATCGTGATGTGATACGAGCGTAATGTTGTCGTGCCATAAGGAAGAAAGACCATTTTGGCACTGAATAAAAACTCTTAAATACATTATATGGCTTTCTCTTATAATTATTAAAAAAAAAAAACGTAAAATAACGACTGTATGAATTATTAATTTAATTATCTAAGTCAACAAATTAAGATTGTATTCCCATATGCTAAAAAAATATTATGAAATAGCCTACCTATAACACAGCAGCAGTTTAGTGTAGAAATAAATTAAACTCGAGGAAATCTAGCCCTATACTCTTAGCAGATCTAAGTTTTCACATGACTATCTGTCTGCAACCCAATTTGGGGGATAGTAACAACCTAATTTACCCTTCAGCAGATGTTGAAGCTTCATCATAAATATCGCGGATATCCGCGCGAAATCAGATCCTGGTAGTCAGCTTGTATAAAGACTTCCCACCCATCTAATAATTGACACCAACTAAGGTTACTAAGTAGTAGCAAACTCTTTGACTAGGGACAATAAATTAATGGTTCTAAATAATGCAAATAACTAAATTAAGAAGGAATTCTACAAGTTTTCTTTCATGTGGGAACATAATCTAAAAAATATTAATAAGTGTAATAAAAGCTTAATAAAAATAGGCAGGGTATTATGGAGGATTCCAATGCAGATCTTTGAGAGTTCCATTTTCGATTTCGTCAGGGTCGTCGTGGGATGTTTATCGTCGGTACCTGCCTAGGTAAGCCCCGCAGTTGGGGCACTTGTGATGCACGTCCATGCAGCTGTCTATGCAGCAGGGGATGAGACAACATCCCAGCATACATCTGAAAAGTCACATTTTTAACATCTTCTTTTACAGGCACAGTTTGCATTAATATCCCTGCATAATATAGGCTTAGAAACGCTCATAGATTATGCTTAATGACATTCATACATCTGCCATCTGCATTGAGCATAGCAGTATTGAATAAATAAATATTCTTTTAACTGACCATAATAGCTTGAGCCACTATGTATAATTGAAATACTTACCCCAAAAAACATATGATGGCTCCAGAAATATAAGCAATAAGTCCTGGTTTTGTCCGAGTGGCTGTATCTATCTCAGCGTGGCAGCTGGGGCAGATCATGTGAGTCGGGTGAGGACCTACAGGCACCACAGTCGTCACTATGGAAGGTCCAGATGCTGAAATAAAAAATCAATTTCTGTTAGAACATTCAGATAATTCCACTACAAATTCTAATAGGTACAAGTTTTCAGTGTTCAATTATACTAATTTATGAATAATTTATCAATAAATGCACGTTTATAAATATTCCTAACCCCACACCCCGCAAATGGCAGCCATTTTCTTTTTCTAATCAGGTGATCTAGGGTAGGTTCATTCACATAATCTCAAAGTGGGTTCCAATTTGTTGTTGTTCCATTCAATGTGTCAGACTTGCAAGTCAATCTAAAATTTAGTCTTGTTTTGTGACTGCTGATGCTGATGAGTGAAGAGTTAATAATAGCGCCTCTTTAGTGCACAGTAAAGTAATTAGTCACAATATTGTTGGTACAAAGGATTTCAGGATTATTTTGTAATAGCATAATATTCTTTGGACAATGTTATCAAGTGTTGAATCATCTTGTTCAATGCCAAACCACAAAATCTCTTGTGTGGAGGTTGGTACTTAACTAAATGAAGGCAAGTTAGTATGTGGCCTTCACAAAGTCATCTAATACCTATATAAATTAACATTTTTTATGACATTTATATGGTTTAAGCAAACAAAATAGCACAGCTTGACACTCACCAAAAAAATACATTAGATATTAGTTGTTTTCTAAGACAACTAATAATTAATAAAATTAAAAGCTATATTTTTTATCAGTATTAGTTTAAATATCTAAAAATAAAAGACGAAACAAATGAGAATAAGTGTGTTTAGCCAAAAAGTGTTTACATTGTAGGTTTTTCTCGAGTCTCATAATTATGACATTGACTAGTGGGTCAAGGCTGTGGAACATTTGCAGCCATTATATCCTTATTTACAGTTCAAGTTTTAAGGTTATTGTAAAAGGCAGAATACAATTTAGCATGTTTACAATGTAATTTGTAATATTTATATTGTTTGGTTAGGGTTACGCATGTATGAGCATTTGTTGTTACGCCCTTTAAAATTTAAAATTAACACTGATGTATATAAGATTGCATTTAATATATTGCTATATAGAATTTTGTTATGTCATGTATGTGATGTGTACAAGAAAAAGGTTTCTATTCACAATACAAGGTTTCTATCAACCAAAGAACAAAATAAATACTAAAAACTTTAGAATGTACCCTCATTGAGTAAAAAGCTTCAATGCATGATAAATTGGCATTGCTTCACTACTAAAAATGAAGAAAACAAGTGTTCGGAAAGTTCATTTCTCAAGACGCCTAGGGAATCAGTGCCGTTTACACCAAGGTGAGAGAAAAATGGGCCAAATTTAATGATTCTGTTCTGATAAACCAACCAACAGAATTGGGACAGCTGACTTATTGACCGGAACGCAATGTTCTGTCATGAACATGACATGTCCCAGTGTACGGGGACGTATAGCAGCCCTATACTAGTAACAACAATATAAATTAATACATTTGTTTTTATGGATGGAGAAACCATGGACTAATCTAACTACACCAAAAAGGAAACAAAATGTCAATGTTGCTCACATTGACATTTTGTTTCCTTTTACTAACACATTAATTATATTAAAACAATGCACACTAATTATTGCTGAATGTTAATAATTAGTAGTAACCAGTGATGTTTATAGCTGCAAGGTTTTATCTATAACAAGTTTGTATCCGCATTAATTAATACATTGATAATAATATCAACATAATCAAAGTCTACTTTCAACATTTAAATTAAAATGCATCAAGGTTAAACAGTGTGAAAAGGATTTGAGCTTTTGTGTTTTGAAATAGCTGAAAAATTTCGAAATAAATGGCTTGCAGAGTCTAAGATTAATATAGTAAACATACATTATCCTATGATCTGTCCACGAAGTAGACACAATAGTTTAACAATGGCGTCTCAACCAAATTGGTCATTTGACAGATTGTTGTCCTATTCTCCCTAACAAAATTAAATTTAATTAAACATTCTCTGTTTTGCTAAACAAATAATTTGACATAGCTCAATTGTCTCAACTGGTTTAATATTAGAAAGACTCAATTTAATTCTTCCCTAAATTATTATTTTACTACATAAGATTATCAATACAAAATCAACACAGACATGAATGCTTAAAGGTTCACTTACTAGACTTCAGTCAAGAAGTTAGTGGTGGAGTTTAGTCTAAACTCATCTTCAAATATAAAGTTTGAATGGATCACCTTGTTATAATAACACTATGTTACTTACATGGTGGGTACTGTGGAGTATAAGGGCTGGAAGGCCCAACACCCCCTACAGCTTGTGAGTAGCTCGGTGGCGCAGCTGGCGGTGGCTGCGTCATATGCGCGTTACCCCAGCCATATGGAGGAGGATTCCAGCCTTTTTCCATCGTGCCTTCTGCGAAATGTTCAGTAAACACTAAGGTATCTGGTAATAAACGATCCTGATAATCGGTCACTGTGATGCAATACATCTTGAAGCTATTTTTAGGTATGACTCCACCAACCTATATTTCGCACAAGTAGCGTGAACTTCTCCCGAGTACCTGGATGTTTTGCAACAGAATAAACCACCAATCTCAGCGCACCCCTATATGAAAAATCAATACTTGCACTAGCGATCGAGTAAAACGGAGGGAGGAACTTTTTTTATTCCTAATAATGCAGACAGCTAATGCAACAACTACAAAACGTCGTGTGTATTCACAAAGTACTCTGTGGTATTCACATCACAGATTCCGGATTCGATTCAAAGTGACACAACGTTTTCCAAAGACAAGCTACCATTCTGCAATAATTTACAACAAAAAATAACCGTCAAGTTTGAAGCGTTGTGTTGAAGAAAATATTCGGACGTTATTCGCGGATCTTGGAGCCTCACAGCTTATGCGTTTTCACTTCACAACCGTCTAAAGAATAACACAAAACAGCGTTTCTAATTTAAAGACCCAACATGAAATGTTTGCCACGACGAACGGATAAAAATCATGAGAAAATGAGCGCAGCAGATCTTACATAAGGTGGCTCCAGGGTAGCCCGCGAAATTCAAATTTTATTACGTTTTTTGCAATTTGCAGGTCAGTGTCAGGTTGTATGATTAAAATATGATTCGCGGCTGTAACACGTATGTAGTTACAGAATTATAATCATCAAAATCATCAAACATTCATATTCAGTTCATGTAACTGTCAAGAATGACTTTTTCATGAAATAGTCATTCTTGACAGTTAATTAAACTTATAGGGTTGTATTAGATTAAGTAACGTGTACTCCTAATTACCACAAGATACGAAAACTTTCCAGCTGGAAATTGCATATTGGTAGCGTGGCGGCCTCACTGCCTTGTACATAAAGTATGTAATTACACTATTTATTGTAATATATACTTTAGGGCCTTGTATTTGTATATTCGGCCAGGGAATCGCAATGGGAAACAGACTCACGGGAAACATCATTATCTGTCCGTAAAGTTAGGTTGGGCCCTGCTAACGAAAATTTAAAACATTATTATGGGATAGAGTAGGTACAATTTCATTATTTCACAGACATGTTTTAGCTAACTTACCCCAGTAGGGCTATTACGTATCTCTGTTGACAGCTCGAAATTATAGAAACTGGGCTCAGTGTCCATTAATTAAAGGTCAAAAGGTTAGTTTCGTATTATGTATGACCCTGTTAGTGTTAGAAGCTTGATAGTCACTGGATATCAGAAAGATACGTAATAGCCCTGCTGGAATTCTTCTATTCTGGTGAGCTCTGCACACCTAGTACTTGTACCTACTGTGAGCTACGCCCTCCATAGAGATTAACTAGAAAGTCTTAATGTCTTTTGTTTAAGGTGAAAGCGTCAGGCTAGCCCGCGAAATTCAAATTTTCTTACGTTTTTTGCAATTTGTAGACGAGTGCTAGGTTGTAAGTTGATTAAAATATTGTTATCGACTGTAAGACGTATGTATTTACAGAATTATAATCAGTAAAATCATCAATACAACCCTACAAGTTCATAAAAGTCGAGGAACGACTTTTTCAAGGTCAAAATCATTCCTCGACCTTTATGAACTTGGAGGGTTGTATTGATGATTTTGATGATTATAATTCTGTAACTACATACGTCTTACAGTCGCGAACAATATTTTAATCAACATACAACCTAGCACTGGCCTACAAATTCCAAAAAACGTAAGAAAATTTGAATTTCGCCGGCTAGCCTGGAGCATCCACCTTAAAAATGAATAACAGTAATGGCTAACATAGCTTGCTTTACCAAAATGTCAAAAATGTTGGAAATTTATTTAAAAAAAGAGCCCAGATTGTTTGTATTCAATATGTATAACTAAGGTTCTAGAGTGGTGGTCCAGTGGTTTTCCTGTCTTTCCAAGCGAACTGCTCTCTTCCATTGTTCTTTCGGACTCGGATCTTGTGGAAATCTGTCAAAGGAGCAGAGTATATTTTTAATGTAGCAAAAACAACACAAACATATTTTACTTCAAACTGTAAACATTCAACAATTTACTTAGTCCATTGGGCATAACACCATCCCCATTTTGTATACGGGGATGAAAAAAATTGATCCATGTTTTTGTTTATGGGGCTATTTACACGTGATAACTAATTCTAGGATTTTATTATGTAGATGAGATCGATGCACCATTTCACTGCGCAAGAACGTATAATTTACAGTTTTAAACTGAACAAAAATACGAGAACGACATGTGCCGTCACAGCCGAACTAAACTGCTTCGAGGCACAATTGACAAGCCCCGCTTACGGAGGCACAATCTGCGTTGGGTCAATAACGGGCGCTGGGAATGCTTCCATGTTTTTTTCGTTCACCGGTCAAAGACAACGTGACGTCGTGACGTTAAAATTAATATAATTTGCAGAATATAACTCTCCCAACAAGTTACGATGTCATTTACTATTTCACAAATTCACACACTACTTAATCTGTGGTTTTGCTTTGAGTGTTGTTTTTCTTCCATAATTCCATCAGAGCTAAAAATAAAAGGTACAAACCTTTAACTGTTATCATATCTTTAATAATTTTCTTGTAATGTCCCGCTTAATTTTCTCTGTAAATAAGTGAACTGACTACGATTTTGCTAAGAATTCATTCAGGTGTGTTAATTGATGGTGACCTTATTTTTATTATGTAGGTAGAGTGAGATGTCGTCACCACGCCCGAAATCTCCTCGTACTCCCGTATTACCGAAAAAGGAGGATAAAGAAGAATCATTCTGGGACAAAATTGGTACTATAGGCCGCAAGAAGCGCATAAAAGAAGGTATTTAAGAGACAACAATTTCTTTGGTTCTTACAATTTTTTTTAATGACTGTGTGGGTATCAAGGTATTTTAACAGCCTTTTAAAGAGGTATTATGCTTTGACATTTTCTTAGGCCTTGCTTCCCAACATAGCTCTCAGTGTGTTTAATGATGGGAACTTTTCTAACCTTTCTTGACCAAATATTAAAGGTATGATTAATAGAAGTATGTACTTAATAAGTAATAAACCATCAGTAACTGGTACTGAGTCTTTAAGTTTTCATTTGGTTTGTTCATACAGTGCAAGACGTGCAAGCTGAAGGCAAATTCGCCATTGATTCTCCAGGGAGCCCGACTGCCCCAGAAATACCTCCAGAAGAGTACAGTTTACGTAAGTTGCAGCTCTTGAGTCCATTAAAATAATTGACTATCAAGAAATATTATGTTCTAACTATTAATAGAATGTGCTGTGTGACTCATGCAGCATGAGTAAATGTTATAGTTAACATAATTTTATCCTACATGCCTTGTACCTACATGCATAATTGGCCAGTCACTTCTAAAAGCACTTTAAACCTATTTACTTATCAATCATTGTTTGTTTTTGTCTTATTTGAACCTATGACTCACATAGGTGTGGTGCAGTTATCCTGCCAAGCAATGTAACAAACAATATAATAAGTAATATTCAATAAGTACCTAATATGTTTTTTAATGTAAACTAACTTCTATTATAATATTTTGTAGTTGACAATGAAGAAAGAGCCATAATTGAGCCTAGGTCCCTTGAAGACCCAAGAGTCAAAGAACTGGTCCAAGTACTTATTGATTGGATCAATGATGAACTTGCCACTCAAAGAATTATTGTCAAGGACATCAGTGAAGATTTATATGATGGTCAAGTACTTCAAAAGCTCCTGGAAATGTTGACTAAGACCAAACTAGATGTGCCAGAAGTAACACAGTCTGAGGAAGGGCAGCGGCAGAAACTAGCCATAGTACTTAGAGCAGTGAATCGGGTATGTTTAGATACTAAGTCTATTGTGAATCGAAATGCCACAGCTGTTCAAGTAAACTGTATAAATAATAATATGATAATGATTTGTAAATGCAATTTGTTTCCAGGTTCTTTACGGAACAACTAAACCTGTGGCTAAGTGGAGTGTAGATTCCATCCACTCAAAGAATGTTGTGTCTATATTGCATTTACTTGTTGCCTTGGCGCGCCACTTCCGCGCCCCCGTCCGCCTGCCCGAAAATGTGAGCGTCAATGTTGTGGTGGTTAAGAAAGATACTCCAAACCAACTGTCTCACAGGTAAATTGTTTCCTGCCATAGAGTTTGGTATTGTGTTATATTTTAGCAATGTACTAATTCTTTATGACTGTTTCAGGACGTTTATTGAAACCATAACAACCACATATGATGATCTGGGAATGAAATGTGAAAGAGATGCATTTGATGCTTTGTTTGATCATGCTCCTGATAAGCTGCAAGTAGTGAAGAAGTCACTCATTACTTTTGTTAACAAACACTTGAGCAAAGTCAACCTTGAAGTGATGGACTTGGACACTCAATTCCATGATGGTGTATACTTGTGCCTTCTGATGGGACTGCTCGAGGGATTCTTTGTGCCTTTATATGACTTCCATCTGATTCCAGAAGATTTTGACCAGAAAGTACATAATGTATCCTTTGCTTTTGAACTCATGCAAGATGTTGGACTTGCCAAACCAAAAGCAAGGCCAGAGGGTAAATAATTTGACTATCACACAATAATGTTCAAGCTTTTGCTACTTTTACTAAATCAATTTATTTCTTTTTTCAGATATTGTGAATCTCGACCTCAAATCAACACTGCGAGTCTTGTATAATCTGTTCACCAAGTATAAGAGTATAGCCTGAGAGCTGTACTACATGAGATTATTAAACTTATTAACAAGAAAATGTTTGTGCCTGATCTATATCTTATTGACTACTGTAATAGTTTGTGCCTCATATATATTATCTAAATAATAATGTAGACTGTTAATGACATACTACTAATGTATGACGGTGCTTTATCTTAACTAAGTATAGAGAAATAAATTAATTTACTAACAACCAATTACTTTTTTATTGTGTCATCCTAAATATTACCTTCTGAACATGGGACGCCAAAAACAATTAATATCTGCTGCACACACACAGAGATGGCACTTTACATTACCTAGTCTGTTCCGACATGTCTTCTGGCACAAAAAAGAATTAACCTTAATATTCTTCCGTGCCTCGGAAAGCACTATATAAGCAGTTGGTCCTGGCTGTCATTTGTAGATCTTTGACAGTCGTTACAGGTATTTGGTGGGAAGAAAGTCTGACAACCACTCTTACCGTATCGTTATCGTTTAACCCAGTAGGTACTAACTGTGTTGTGGAGATCAGATAGGCAGTTGCTCCATGTAGAATACTGGTACCCAGCTGCATCTGGTTAGACTGGAAGTCGACCCCAACTTATTGGGAAAAGGTTAGGCAGACGATGATTCTGAGATCCTAAGATAGACCTTCATCCATTTGCTTACTACTGAATGAAACGTAGGTACTTTTAGAAATCGTAATCCAATAATAAACATATTGCGGATGGCTTGCCTGATGAAACTCAAGTTAAGGTTCATGAAATTTTGCAAAAAAGTGTTTTTCCCTACTACTACTACTCGGTTAAAAATAGGTCAGTTGATATTATATAATATGTATGTATAGATTCCAGCACGTCAAGCCACTACAAGATTTTCTACTTTATCCCAGAAGTATTAGGTTTAAAAGTTGATTGGGAAAATTTGGACAGTTTCGGTTAGCTTGATGTGCTGGCGTATCTGTTTTCTTATAAATAAATACATCGCGACTTTTTAGTTGTCTGTTATAGGTGGTCCGCTCAATGTATCCGACATAAAATACCTCCTAAACAATACTCCGACGCCGCAGCGCATCACCCCTCCCCGCCTCGTCTACAGGATGACGTCGCACCACACCGTCAACGCATCGTATGGCCGCGCTCTTAGGCGGGAAGATAAATTACAAGATAGTAATCAAGAAAAGAAAACTGCACTGAATGAGTTACAAGTCTTTATTTGTAATAAAAAATTGAATACAAGATTATCAATTTATTTTCCAATACACAATATGAAAATACACATAGTCACGAAGTAAAAGGTAAAAAATTGTGATCAGAAAGCATTCACAGCATGCAGTGAATTTCACTCCATGTTAGTTGCCAGTAAGTTAACAGGTACCAGAATAGTCCCCGGGTATATAATGGACTATTCGTGAACACGGATCAATATTACTTTACAAAACGTGTCAATATTTTACAATAAATAACTGTTGCGTTAACACATTGATCAAACCAAAGGAAAAATAAATAGGTATTTCACATCAATAGGCATTCTACAGTTTTTCCTCGATTGTCAAACCTATTTTTATTCAATTACATTGTATTGTAAGCAGGAAAGACATTGAGCAAACACAATCTGATAAAGCTGCGTTTATATACTACTTACTAGACAAATATTTTAGTATACAATAATATAAAAGTAAAAAATGTAGGTATTTTTATCCCTACACATACATCCTGTGATAGTAATGTTTTCTTTATTGCTTCCTTCAGAGTGTTTGTTTCACAGCTGTATAGCTTGATCTTAAACTACAGGATATTTATTTATTATTGAAAGTAGACCAGTACCTATATTAAATTTTAATGATTGAAACTGAAATATGTTATACGTTATGTGATTACACGATATCCCAATAAGATTTTATTTAACTTTTATCTCGTAAATCTCGATTGTGTTAGTTTCTACCATTGTAAAATTAAGTGCCTTGTGGTTGTAAATAATACAGAACATATAATTGTCTTATGTAGCTGCCTTTAAATTGAATACTTAATAAATAATATTGTTACACAACACATAAAATATATTAATCACAACAATAACTAAAATAGAACTAAGGAATTATTTGAAACAACATGCGTAGTATTGCAGTCAAATATGAAAAAAAAAACTCGATATATTATTAAAATATATTTCTCTTATAAATCTGTTTTTAACAAAAATAAAATAAACCATATTTAGGGGTATTTGTAACAAAACATTTAGCTGTACGTGCTTGTGCTCATATTGGCATTGCAACTCAAAGGGGCAGTTGAGTAGATGTATTTCCTAAATACCATACCATGTAGATTGATGTGGTTATAGCTATCCCCTTGATACCTATGTACTATATTAGTTGTTGTAAGATAAAATCTTATATCTAAACTCGCTGCCTGCAATCCGTATTCGATATAACTATGTAGATTGATGTAAAATAAGTTTACTTTTTAAGTGACTGATGAATATAGAAGCAATTTCATTAGCTCCCAAAAATTAATTATGTGAGTCTTTAGCCCCTCACCGATTGGCTTGTGTATAAAATGTTTTAATACTTCAAACCAGTTATTATTTCGTTAAAAATAACACTAAGGGTAATAACACTAGGTGTCAATATGCATGCGATCTGAGACTTGTGCAGTCAACTGATCACAAAAGTAACTTAAAATGGATGAATGTTCCATAGCTTACAGACCATACTTTATTATGTGGGAGCCTCAAGAATACTCTTCAAGGGCATTGTGTCAATTAAATAACATAATGTCTAAAACAATGTTGAGTATTTTTACAATAATAAATTAATACATATGGATTTATTAAAATACTTGATCTTAAAACCTAATAAAAAAATACGTAAGCATTAATAAAATAAGTACGAGTAATATTGCCATCAATACTAAAATGTCTTCCCTGTCTTTTCATCTAAAAATAACATCAAACTCGACTTATAAATAACTAAGTTAAAATCATTAATAATTAAGAAAAACTAGGCCCGCGGCAGCAGGTTTCATTACTCAAATTAAATACTTTTTATTTTATTAATATAAATAATAACAAGTTGGAATGTTTGCAAAAAATGCGAGATTTTCAAATTAAAAATGTTGCTCAATCATTAAATTATTGGAAGAAAGATGTACATTGGTATCACGCGGGCAAGAAATTGTCATGCGTAATACTCTTTTATCAAATGTGAATTGGAAGAACGCTTCTATGTAGCTTTGAGAGCTGACTCTGTGTTCGACTACACTAAACTAAGAGTATTGCAGTCGAAGGGACTGCTTTCAGGTGGCCCGAGAATTTATTTTATTTTCTTTGTTTTCTGCAAGTAAAAGATAGCATTAATTCTAGTTTAGTATAGCATGCAACAGAATCAGGACAAATTAGCAACAATTATTTTTTATAAGGTCGCCACATAGGCCGATGACGGCTCACCAGTTCAGACATGGATACAGCCGACAATTAGTAGTACTTCAGGCTTGGTTAAGGCTTTTGAGATCAAAGCTACCAATTTGCGTGAGAAAGTTTTTGTTACGTGATTTCATTAATTATGGTTGAATGTTAACTGATAGTTACCACATGTTCCTATAAGATTTAATTTTCTACCCAATAATCAATAGACTATAAAATACAACTACTATAATAAAACTACCTGTATGTCTCAACTACAACCATATTATAAATTATTCTTACTCTTACTAATAATGTGCATCAATGTGAGTGTATACCAAAATGATGGACATTCTTTTTAGAAAGGCGTTCGACGTACAGTTCAAACGGCATCTAAAAAGTATACCCGCTATCTTGATGTCCACCGCGTACAATGTAGTTGGCATCGCGAGACTGGGCAAGTGGACTCTATGGAGCTCTAAGCAATCTAGATTATTGATTGTATTTTGATCTATAGCTATATTCACTATTTTTAGTCTATTACAATCGCTCAAAAAGATGTCTAGCACAACTACTGTAAAACATATTATAATAAAAATTGAGAATTCCGCAGTCAATGGTAGCCATTACAAGCTGTTGGGGATACGAGAAACAACAAACCCTGTTACTTCAAGCGAGTTTATAGAAAGAACGAGACGTGGACTGTTCTTTACTTGTTTTACAGAACAGTTTAATAGAAGGTCAAGAAAAGAAGAAATCACAAACCAAATTGTGGTGATAAATAATGAGTAGAGAACTGCAAGCAGGGGCAACGATTACCATAACGTAGTTAGTATTCGTTACGTAGGTTTCCGCGACATCGCTGACAGGTCGAGGGATGTGGAAGATTCACGTCGTAGAATAAGTTTAAGTTTCTCGTCCTCCTCCAGGTCGTCTTCGAAGGACACGGCGCGGCTGATCTCCGTGTGTCCCAAAGCCCGCGACTTCCAAGCCTCTAGCCTCATGATCTGAGAACACATTACATTCGTGTCATTCCATTGAACCAGCGCGTAGATTTGTCGATATAAACATGCTGAAGAATTTTTTTTTTAACACATTTGCGCGAAAAGCGACTTTAGTATTGTACCACTTTTAGGTTCACAATGTAGAGGGCCTACCAACACGCGTGCTTTTTACAAACTACGCCACAGATAACTATACTAATCAGAGAAAATTTAAATCTTAGCAAAGAGCTTTCATGCCTTTTAATGCCTAAACCGACGGTCTGACTGAGCTGAGTATAGAGTACTAACCCGTCGAGATTGCCAGAGAAAAACAGATTTTCAATAGATTATTATAGGTGGTTTGGCGGTTTAGACTCAGTGCTTGTCCCTCAAGCGAAGATGCAAAGATACGGCAAATATTATGTTAATTAAATTTTATCATTTTTTTCCTTAAATGTGTGTTTGAGCATATTATATAATATTATTGCACAACTGCATATTATATTATATATATTATTATATATATTATTGCATACATTTTACTGTTCTCTACCCATCACTGTTATTAGTAAACAATAGATACATCAACTTTATTCTGAGTAAATCTTTGTAGACTTTGTTATTTTAGTTTTAACCAGTCTCATTATATAATCTGAAAAATAGTTGTAGACCAGCACATTTCCGACGTCTTTACTTCCTGTCCGATGTTTTGGAGATGAACGTTTAACGTTTTATTTCTCTACAAGTTTAAACTATGGTACATAGACAACGTTACTGTGAACACCATTTATGTAAGTGGGTAGAAACAAACAGGAACGAACACAGCATGAACAACACAAACACATGCATGCAGAAGCGCGAAACACAATACAAGCAAGTTGACAATGCCATGACCAGCCACACGATAAAACAAGTTATTTTAGCCTCAACGTAATAATAGAAATCAGACATAGACGCCGAAGAAGCACTTGAGATGGCTGTCTTCGCCTGATTCGTACATACACTAAATAAACAAACAAATTCGAATAGGGGTCTAGTGTGTTCACTTGCCGAATCCATTTACTTTAAGTTTAAATGACAACTTTCATAAATTAACGATCTGAGTTTGTTATATGGCTTTAATATTTATTTATTATTTGAGAATCTAATAGGTATACTAACTACGAGGAGTAAACTACAGGTGAAATAAGTAAACCTACTAATTGTACTCGTTTTGTGTAGGCATAGTTTTAAGATAATAATATAAATGTGTTTACTATAATATACTATACATAAAAGCACACACTTAAATTTTGGGTATTAATGTGGGCAAGCCGGAGGTTTTAAGACATAATTGAACTGTGCAATGACTGTTAAAATCCGATAATACATTACATTTATACAGTTGAACAGACAAAGGAGGATTTACAAGTGTTCCGCTGTTTAATAATAGTCTACTTAATAGGAGTAGTTCAGATTGTTAGAATGGAGTAAGCCTGTTAACACACTAGCCGGTAAGGTGTTTGATATTGAACTTACTCGAGCCATTTCCAGGGCTCAGTGTCCGGAGTGGTGATGGGTGTCGGAAACTGTGCAGTGCCAAACAAAATGTATCAGACATTTTGATAAAAGCGCATCATCATTGTACATAAAAACACTATTACATAAATATATACCTTAATTTTGGTCGGCTGCGGCGGTACGCTTCAAATATCAAGAATTAAAATGGTGTCGAATATTTTTCATAAAATATTTACATAGCTAATGATTCCTTTTGAATTATAAACTGTCTGATTATAGTGCGTAAGGCTACAATCACAGATACATTCTAGGTTTGTATTAAACATGGATCATCAAATATTGACAAAGAAAATATTATGTGAATAAAAATAAAAGAGTAGTCCTCGGTAAGAAATTGTTGTCTAGGACTACACTTTAAAAATGACGTCTTTACGAATTGAAGAATGTCGTACTTTAGGAATTTTAAGCAAATCATATAAATGTTTTGCGTATTGTAAAACTGCTTGTACGAATTGAATGTCGGTGACTCAGTGAAAAATAGACAGCAGTATTGCATGTTTTCCCATCGCATTGAACAATAATGTACAAAGTGACTCCCACAGACAAAGCGGCGTTGCCGTTACATGACTGAAGCGTTGTTATAGCGAGTGATCGACCACACTGTGCGCTCCTCAAACATGAAACGGTACATTAAAAAATCATGATCATCAATGTTAGTATTGTGTGCTATTTGTAATTTATTTATAATTTTCTGTGTAAAAGCGTGTTAAAGATAAATCAAATAGTAGTTTTATCGTTCGCACTTTAATTTGTTAGAGAAGCAAAGCGTCAAGACGCGTTATGATTAGGTAGTACTATAAATTCTTCTTTAGGTTTCTGAACAAATAAGAAATTGCGAATCAGAACCATAATGATCTCATCTCATCCCAGAACCAAGATACAGTACTAATTGTCTCGTTTGGGGCTCACTAGCAACAACACTCTATGTTAACTGGTTTTAGGTAATATTTTAAGCCACTTATAACATCTCTTGTGTATAACCAGTGTCCTTGCTTATGTATTACTTAACAGGTTAATAAACAAGTTTCTATTTAATTTCCTTATATTTAGTATAGAGTGAGTCAAATGACTAATGTGTCTCTAAGTGTGTGTGGCTACAGAGTGTGTTGTGGTGGGGTGGGACTAGCATGGATGCGTACCTCGGCCTTCAGTTCGGCGACCTGCTCCTGCAACTCACGATCCCTGTCCGAGTCGCCGTCCATGTTATTGCGCAGTTCGCCTTCAGTGGCCATCACCTCATTCTGAAAAGTCAATTAATGTCATGAAAGAAATACACTCATACATAAACTCACGCCGTTTGGCCATAAGGCAGGCAGAAACTACAGAACGCCACTTGCTACGATCCTTACATTCTCCTTGCGTCTTGTCTACGTTTATTCATCTGGCTCCTTATTCACAACGCTTCGATTCGATTTTCAATTCGGAATAGTCGTATGTCTATCTTTTTTTGACATTACGAAATCGAGCGAGATAGACATATGACTTTCCGAATCGAAGCGTTGTGAATAGCTATGCTGGTCATACACGCACGCCGGTTGCGATTACTTCGTACTTTTCCTTTCTGAAGAACCTTCCCAATAAGGTCAATGCCCTGCCGGCGTTGCCACTCATATCATAATATCATGAAGGGAATATGCCATTTTAATCTATGTGATAGGAGACGGCGATGCTAAAATATCGCCGAATTTATTCAACTAATAAACCTAGTGTCACTTAGTGACGAACATGGAATGGTTCTTATACATATTTTTAGAATGTTGTGTATATTAACTTACAATATATTTTCAACCGAAACACTGTGCTGTTTTTGAGCCGGTTCCATAGTCTCAAAGTTGTAATTTGTCATGATTTTACGCCCATAAATATTGGATAGAATAGAAGTAATGTCAATTATTTACCATAGATTACTATTATAAGTCTATATGTGAGAACTTGTAATTGGCTTTCAGGTGACTATGGTATCCTTTTATTTCTGTTTTTATTAGCTGTAAGACGTCCATGTACTAAATAAATAATTCTAAACCACTCCTATAAGAAGCAATGTCAATTATACATCATCATCCACAGCCCGATTTCACCCACTGTTGGGTGTAGGTCCTTCTTTATTAGGCCAAGCTCTAGGTTCCTGTGCCAGCCTCATCCAGGATATACCCGCGATGGCAACGCCCATCTTGCCGCCGGATGACCAACTCTTCTTCCAGTCGTTACACAACACTTACCTTTAATTTATATTCGGACACTTCCGTTTCCAGCTCGGCTATTCGCTGAGCGTCCTCCATGTTTCGAATGTTCGCTTGCATGGAGTCATATTTAGCCTGTTGAAGTAATTCAGTGGACTTTTAATGATAAATGTTGATTTCCAAAAATATAATAAAAAAATATAATGTTGAGTGAGTAATGTATGTAATGACGTTACGAAATGAACGCAAACGGGACAATATGTATTATTATTGGGCATTTCCTGGCTTCCTGTCAGAATGCTTGGTAAAATTTACCAACACCAAGTAAGGATCATATTCATATTTCATAGTACAGTGCACAGTTAGTTTACATGTGCCAGCAACTATCAATTATCAGCCTTTTTGTAACGATGGTAAAGAACATTGTAATCGTTTTGATAGAATTGTCAGTGGCAGCAAGCCATCAGCAACTTCATTTAAACGAGGATTAAGATCACTGTGATTTTAAGTTATGCAAAGTCAGACTAGTGAGACGTAAAATATTTATTGTGGAAGAGCTGTATGTTCACGAGGATAGTTCATTATTATTGTCTATGTTTCCAAAGTAGCCGAAAACACTAAATAAAGATAGAGATTTCTTGTTTTCCTCATTCTAGCTACAATTTAAATAAATTTGTAAATTACATTTCCCAGCACCAACAACATTAATAAGCACTAAAAAAAAACACAAGCAAAAGTGTTAAGACGTAAAAAGTCGTACCATGAACACCATGAAGTGATGTAAATAAAAAAAGTTTGTATCTACCAACATTTATGCTCACCTTGCTCTCCAAGTCAGCATATTTGTGCTGGAACTCTCTCTGGCGCGTTTGGAGTGCCCTTTCGCGTTGCAGTGCGGCGTCGAGGTTCTCGCGGAGAAGACGAGCCTCCTCGTCTTGGCGACGGAGCTGGTTCGTCGACACTTGCACCTGGGTTTCTAGCTCCATAACCTAGGTAACATAACATCATGAATGTAATGCTTGAAGGTTTAGGCAGAGGTGTGTCCTTAATGTACACCTACATTTCGAAACTATTATGAAACGTCAGAAGATAGGTGCACGGTTCGGATTGGTGTGCCATCAACCGGGCACAAATCCTTGTTTCGTTGTTACTGAGAAATTCTCGATGGAAAACCCTATAGCATTAGACACTTGATATTTTGTAACCGAAATAGCCTGAATATTTGCCTAACAATAGTGGGATATGTCGTGGCACATTGCTAGCACGATTCGTTATGATGGGGTGTTTCAAGTCATCAAGCCAGCGCCTAAAGATCCAGTTAACTAATAAGAAGGTTGTCGAGAGTTTCAATTATTGGCTGTATAATAAATACCTCAAAACACCATACCTTCAGTCTTAACTCCTTAAGCTCAGTCAGCGCCTCGACCTCCCTTATCTTAGTCGTCATAAGTTCCTCGTCCAGTTTCTGCATGTCAGCGGAGCGGCCTTCCCAAGCGCGCAGCAACTTCTTAGGCGTCGCCATTATGTCGGACACCACGTTGGACTGCACTGGGGTGGCTGGGACGTCTTGCCTGTGCTCCTAAAATTATTTATACAATATCTTTATTTTCTCACTTCACAAAGGTTCACGAACATACGTAAAATAAATGGAAACATTTTAACAAAAAAACCATAAGTAATAAATGATCCTTTGTGAGAGACTGGCGTCCATACTAGGGTACCCTGTGTGTCGGATCCCCAGGCTCTCACTTCAAATTAAATGTAGTTAACATACAATTTACTTATTTTCATACTATTTACTTATGTTAATTTAATAGCCGCTTCGCTCCGATGAAACTGAAATGTGACTCAAAGAGTCATGAATATAAATGCTGATGGCACGTTGCCACGTAGAGTAGCGATGTGATATCTGACAAGGCAATACTGCCAGGCTTCTGGGCACTTTTCCTATTGACAGTGGTGCGAAACAGACTATGCAATCCTGCGCCAATGATGGCAAGAAATAAATGGACACCCGTAAAGTCCCGAGAATCGTACCACGATATGACATTCGTCGCATTATCTGTGAGCTAAGAAAATCTCTTTGGATTTGGCACTTATGAAAGAGTAAGTACATCATAGATCAAGGCCCAACACGTTTCTTTCCGTGTACAAGTCCTAGCATAAAAGTAATAAATGTGTTTTACTTGTAGATGCCGTTGCCACGCTTCAGATATCTCCGTCACGCGTTGCCGCAGATCTTTCAACGATAAATTAGCTTCAGCCTCACGTAGCTTCACAGCAATTAGCTCGTCCTGAAAATATTTACGGTATTAAGTACGGTTGAATTGAAACTTTAGTCATAGTAAGAACCATGTCATAATATAAAGGTGCAAAGGGTGACGTCAAAAATGTGACGCATCAATGAATGTGTTTCATGTGACGAAGTTCAAAAATGATTCATGTTTTCGTAAGGTCATCAAGACAGCGTTATTTACACACGAGTCAGTCTGACATTATGCAGGGTGGTCTAAAAGAATATTGAACATTTACGGTGTTGTTAAACGAGGGCTATGCTAAGTCCACACTTTTTGGGGACATATTGACCACTTAGACTCAGTTCTAAAGACATAAGACGGTATTGAGGCGTATTAATGTCGCGCTCTCGTTGCGAAAAGGTCAAGGTGCTATCCGCCGTCTCTCACCTTCGTACTCGAAAATGCTTACATTAAACGCTTCGTAATCATTATTATTCAAAAGTAATAACCTGGCTAGAGGTAGCAAATACCCGCCAGGGGGTCTAAAATGGTCGCTTTAGCAGGCAGAATAATAATATGAATTACGTTACAATTCGTAAAAAATGGCCGTAAAAGACAATTCATAATATTAACAGTGTCTGTGACCATTTTAAAAATAGTAACGCAATTAATATTATTATCCCATTATGATTCTGTTAAAGCGGCCATTTTAGACCCCAAGGGTGTACCTGACGGCAGGTCAACTGTACAGCTAAACCTGTCAGGTACACCGTAGTGTGTATGGCTACCTTAATTGAGGGATCCTCAATACAATGCTAGAGTGAAACCTCATTCTTTGCAAGATATTCCCCACCTCCTTTTCTGCCCATCGTGCACAACCAACTGTACGTTCCGGGATTTGAATCAATCCAAAGATAGGCCAATTTGTGGACAAAACTTGAACGATATAGACACAAAGAAGAAGAATATTCTGTATGTGCATTACCTGTAAATGAGCCACATTATTATCGACGCGCTGCCTCCTGAGACTCTTGTTCTCATTCTCCAGTTCAGCGATGCGGGCCGTCAGTTCCCTCTCAGCTGCCTCGCGCTCAGCCGCGTGGAGTCTCGCGCGAACCAACTCCCTTTGAAGGCAACGGGCTAGCTCTTCGCCTTTCTGTGTGCCAGTGCCCTCTATTCCTTCTAGAGACGACTGTCGGGAGTTGTTCTAGAATCAGGATGGATAACTTAGTGGTGTGTTTCTTTTTGTGATTTTACTATAAGTTTTTACTACCGAAATATATATAAAAAACTTCTTAAAATATATTTTTTTCTCTAACAGTAGGTAGAGGGAAATAAATAGAGGTTTTTAACATGTCTTATGTGAATATTTCGTCAGTTTTACAGTTACACAGCGAGTAGGCAGCAAATTATGTGATAAGTAAGAACTTTTTTAAAAGTATTTCTATTCGTCTTTGAGTTTATCATGGAATTTTAAAAAGTATGGGGCACAAGACAACTTCGATTAGACTCACATAGACTAGGAACACTGTCTCTCACAGAACAGGCCAAAGTCCTAGTAGTAGGAAAATGATAGGCTTATTTATGGACGAAAGAATCATGGCATTACATTAACGTGCAATTCTCATGGCCCAAATCAAACACTAAGTTTTTGACATCAAATTGCCGCAAATACCACCGCATTTATTGACTCCACTCCTCTGTTCAAAACCATGCTACTCACCTCAGCAATAGTCATCTCGAGGGACCGGATCTCGTCTTGAGCAACGGCCAGCCGTTGTTGTGCGTCGACGTTGGCCCTCCTCAGAGCCTGCACCTCTCGGGCGAGGGCAAAAGTTTCCTCCTCTCCCTCCGCCCGATCAACCTGCCCTCTCACAAGTCTCTCCGCCAATCCCGAGCTCTCCTTTTCGAGTAGTTCTACTCGTTGCTTCAACAGACGATTTTCCTGACGCAGGCACTACAATAAATACCATGTTTCCAAGAATATAGACATTCAGTTGTTAAAAGGGTAAAATTAATGAAAACGTGCACAATTTTGGACATTTCATTACGGATCCTTATTTTTTTAAATATTGGCAAATACTTGGATTTCCGGTGATGAAATGTATGATTAGTAATTGTTAGACCATAACCTCAAGCCTAAAGAAGGCCACGCAGACACGCAGACACAGGCCACAAACCTTCAACTAAATAATGTTTCCTTACCCTCAGCACCGCGATATCGCTTTGCTCTTTAGTTTTGATAACTGTGTATTCTTTCTCAAGTTTTTTCATCTTCTTTGGGTTGACTTTGATAGAATACGCGAGGTTCATGAACACATCTTGATCAGCCTCTGCTTTCGACGGCAGTTCTTTTTGTATGTACTGTGAACGAGAGATATGTAGATGGTACGCGACGAAGAATATTTTAAACAGTTTTATTCACACTCAGACATGACAGACAACAACGGAACGAAAGGTGACATAGTTCAAAGACATATTACATGTTAGAGACCATCAAACTGAACCACTTTACTATAGGACAGCTGATTATTTTTTTAAAAGGGTGTGCTTTTAAATATGACCACATCTTTCAGATACATGCTGTGTATAGTGCATTATTTGTTGATCTACTCTTAATAACATGACTAGTTTGTATCAAGAAAAGACTGTCCTTGTTCTGGGTCTATGAAGTCTGGTGGGTTCAGGTGAACTAGAAAGTATAAAGGGTGTAAAAAACCTCTTAACGAAGCCGAAAGGCACTTTTTCTCTCGTCATTGCGATCATTTTTTTGTTCTACACCATATCTGGGAACCTTCTAGTTACTAGGAGTTATTAGGGATCAAAGTTCCAATTTTATGACAATTTCTTTTTTAATCCAAGTTTTTAATGTAAGATTTTTACTTTAAAGACCTCCACGACCCCCGTATTATTAAATCCATCCATCAGCACAATGTTTTGCGTTACATTGAGTTCTACCACAGAACATGATTTTCCACCCCAAATAAAAAGTCGTTTCCCAGCAATAATTTTTGCGTAAAGTTACTTAGTTTGATGTACAGAATGCTTGGTTGACGGCTTCGTGATGAGGTTGTTTACACCCTGTATAGCAAGATTACTAGGGCGTGCTAAGTTGGCCGTACCGGACCAAACGTACAATAAATGCAAGCACTCATTCCGTATGACAACTGAATGAGTGCTTGCACCTTTTTCGATTGGTATCTCCAGTATTATTAGACGTTGATCAATAGTACAGGATCACTGTTGACCAACCGGATACTGATTGTTGATCAAATAACGGGTAGTTAACTATAATCAGTCGATCTCATTAAAGCGTTATTCAATCGACGGAAGTTAGACTTATAGGGCGTCTTACTAACTTATGGTGTCTTGGTATAAGTACTTAAATCTTATTAATTCAACGTCAAATAAACACATAAATAACAGAAATATAACAACACAAATGTAACAGCGAAAGGGTTAGGCAGAGGTGTTACCTTTAGTACATATATTTTTCCAATTGTGTTTTAGTACCATGTAATAGGGGGCGAGCCTATTGCCATGAATCGGCCGCAAATCTGGATTCCGGGCTGTTACTGAGAAATTCCTTGGAATCGAACCCAAGCCCTCGTGCTCAGCAGTATCGCACACGGCCACTAGGCCAATGGGGTTGGCCGGTGAAAGCTGGAAGCAGATGGCGCTAGCATAGTGTGTTCCCAATCTGACCAATGAGGTAAAGCCACTTTTTTGAAATATAAAATTACATTACCAGATTTCCTACCAATGACGACGCTTGGAACAAACTATGCTAGCGCCATTAGTTTCACAGTTGCCATCCCCATTAATTATTTTTTCAGAGTGAAAGTATTTATTTGTTTACTTACCTTCAATATACTTTCCATATCCAGCGAAAGCAGATCATTTTTGCCCAATGTGAGCAAAGCGAGGGCTACCTTGAAAACTATTTCAATTCCTTCGGATAGGAAGACATCCATGATTCGGCAAGCAAGCGGCAATGTTAGTGTAGTAGTGAACAGGGTGAGGAACCAACTACTGGCATACAGGGATGTGTTGAAACTCTGTAAACAATCATTCATTATCAATCAATCATCTTTGTATAGAACATTGGCTTGTATAGTAATAATACCAGCCTATTACTGTCCCACTGCTGGGCAAAGGCCTCTTCTCATACAAAGAAGACTTTTCTCAAATATTGCAAGAAAAAAAACTAAGTAGGCAGAACTTTTTATTTAAAAATACAGTTGTCAATGATGCACACAAACAACAATAATTTTTCTCGCGTTGAAGAGTACATTTTTTTTTTCAATAAACCGCTTTCTATTTGCAAGCCAATTCGAAATTTAAATAAAACCTTTGATAAGTTACCTCCTTGGTCGCCATACTTGCCATGTTTCAGAGTAAAAGATCGTTCCATTTTTAAATGACACGACAGCTATGAGTTTACTATGTAATTTCTTTGGCCGCTAAACACGACAGATATGGATTTTCATACAACTTTTGCCGCGGCCGCTGGTCGCATGTATCTGGCCAGTACAGCAATTTCGATTTATCTCGAAGAAGGTTGTCAAAATAATGCTCAATATTTCCAAGCGTGTTTGAGAAAAACCTAATATTATTTTCGACCTAAGTCTTTCTCAAGTGTTGGGGTCAGCTTTCTGTGTTAGTAAGACTAACCAGATGCAGCCAAATAATGGTATTTTACATGGAGCAACTGCCTTTCTGACCTCCACGACCTTTGTTAACAGTTATTGTGTGATATGATAGCTGTTGGCAAGACTGACTGGTTCATCATCATTGCAGTGTGCAAAATGTGACCAGAATGTCATTTTAGCCCAACATCTGACCGCCATTTTAGTTTAGGTAGCTTGTAATACGTGGTTTTTTAGCGTGAATAATGGCAAACAGTGTACGATTGTATTACATTCAACACAACCAGTTACAAGGTTTACTCTTTGTTGTGCTGTATGTCAGCTACATAACACATCACGCCCGTAATCCACGAAGGGTACGGCAGAGTCGAACCTACAGGAGGTACAACCACATTTCGTATGTTATGTTCAAGACCCATGCAATAGGGGGCGGACCTATCAAGATCATAGGGTCCTGTGACCCTATAGTTGGTGCCAGTTAAGATCGCCAAAGCGGTCATTGACCCACCTACATTTATTAAAGTTCTTAACTTTGAAATCCAAAAACAAGCCTGTTCAAGTCTTGAATCGTCATCTATCGTGATCTTCAAACATTTTTTTCTGGTTCATGTTGTTCATGGTTCATTTGTTTTGTTTCGTAGGAAGAGATATTAGTGAAAGGGCAATGACCGCTATTGCGATCTTAACTGGCACCAACTATAGACTGATACTGAGTAATTTCTGATGGAAAAAACTAATAACAATTTGCCAGATCTGTAAATCGAACCCAGACGTACCTATCTACCCAGTTATTATGTAGTAACAGTTCGTACCTGAGATTGGAAGTGTACATGCAAGTCCGGCAGCAGTTCTTGGACAAGGTTCTCCAACTGAAACATGCAGAGGCCCAGCTCCGCCATGCTTGGTTTGAACATGTCCCGCATGCGATGCTGCTGCATTATCTTCACCAACACTGCGAAGGCCTCTTCTTCCGGCATCTGATTCGAAAATAATAATTTATTAAGTTTTTTTTTTAATACTGACCTCTTTATTGAACACAAGAGTAACTTACATCAGTATTTACTTCACAATTATTCATTCTACACCGGGTTTATTAATAAGAAGGTTTAATGTATAAGACGAAGCTTGAAAAGACGTGCATATATAATGCACTATGTACACAAAAATAAAAGTTTAAGGGTAGCAATCAGAAAACAAGCGTACCAAAGAAAAGATGGCCGAATCGTGAGAAAGACGATATGACTAGGAAGGTGGTGAACACTGATTATACATACACACAATTATACATAACATCACATTAATAGTAAATATAATTTATTATAATTGCTTATTGTACCCTACTGTTCCATTCACAGACAAAGGCCTTTATCCTCACTACGACCTTCTAAAGACATCGTTTGTTTCTCGTCGTTATGATACTTTTAATCCTGGTAAACATTAGTTTGGGATAATGGGGTAGATGACACACCAATCAATCGAGATACTTTTTAAGAGCTGTCAAAACGCGGTTGTCACATAGATTTAGTACGGCAATAGCAAACTGTGACGTCGCTGTTTAGTCAACTCAATGACTCTACTATTTATTGATTTCAAAGCAACTAAAAATCGAAATGGCAATTAATTGTTAATAAATCGGGTTTTTGGGCCCAAAATAAAGTGTTGTAGTGTTTTTAAGAGATTGGTGTCTTAGAATTATTGTTTTATGGTGTCATCTACCCTATTGAGTGCAGTGCTAGATGGAGTGACTACTTAGAGGGGGAAGGCGGAGGACGGAGTGTAGGAGCCTTATGTCCAGAAGAGGACTGTGACATGTGCGTTGTGCGCCTCTGTGTTTACTGTATACAGGGTGTAAACGGACCCATCACGAAACCCTCAACCAAGCATTCTGTACTTCAAAATAAGTAACTTTACGCAAAAATTATTGCTGGGAAACGACTTGTTTTTTTTTCAGGTGAAAAATCACGTTTTGGTTAGTACGGGGGAGGTGGAGATGTTTAAAGTAAAGAGCATACATTAAAAAAAATATTAAAAAAAAACTTTTGAAAAAGTTGAAACTTTGACGCCCAATATCTCCGTAACTAGAAGGTTCCCAGGTATGGTCTATAACAAAAAAATGATCGCAATAACGGGGTGAACAAGTGCTTTTCGGCTTCGTTGAGGGTCTTTTTACACCCTTTATTTTTAAATAAAACTGACCTGCATAAGCAATAACCCAACAATGAAGCCAGAGCCTTGGCAGTATCCAACTTCGCGATCATGTAACGAATAGGCTTTCATCACGTTAAACAAAGACTCTTGTCCAAGACCATCCTTCTCTTTGAAGAAGTCATGTTCAGGGTATGTCCGTGCTATGTCACGACGTATCACCTTCTCGCACGCGGATTTTGCCTGGAACAAAGAATAATGTGAAAATTGGTAGTGGAAACAGTCGATTCTTTTGCCATAACAGAAGCTAAGAGACTTTTGACAATCTTTTTACATTCAAACATTTGCTTTCTCAAACCCAAGTGTTTGAGATACTAACCGAACCTTACCGAGCTTACTAACCAGTCTAACCATGAAACATAACATCACGCCTGTAACCCCCCAACGGTTAGGCAGAGGTGTACAGCAGCACCAATATGTTTACACTTTCCTATGTTTAAAAGCAATTTTCCCGAGAAGTAACGATTGTAACTTGGAGATTTTTTGTAAAAATATGCGTTCTAGAATATTATAGAAAGAAAGAATGAAAAAGCATTAATGGATTTAATGTATAGAAACTTACTTTTATATACGAAGCATATTGTTTCTTTTCAGGGGATGTGTCGACCCCAGCCAGGAGTTGCCACACGATGCCTCTGAAGTGATGCGGGACTCCTTGACGCACCAGGTCGCGTACGAACTGGTTGCGTCGCTTCCACTCAGTCTCCCAGTTGCTGACGATGCGGCCCCACAGACTCCACAAGTCCTCTTCGCCGTTGCCGCTGGTACTGACTCGGGCCTCTGGGTCATGGCTTGAACTTGTCGCTGTAGACAAATTTGTTACTTACTTACTTAAAGATGTTCTATAAAGTATTCCTGTCGCTACATTAAGATCAGAAGGCAGGGATAAAGTTAACGGTGATCTAAAATCACTTTTAAGTAAAGTCAGAGGAATTAATTGGTAAGGAAATTGACTACTAATTTGAATTGCCTGTATTGAAAACACAATGTAATTTTTGATAGGCGGTGAGAAAATGATATAACAAAGCAAATTGGGTGTCAGTTTGCTGAACTGTTAAATTCCCTGACGGTATGTGTGTAAACCACTTTCATATATTTAATTCTCAATGAGCAGGATTATCAAATCAAAATATTACAAAAATAATCCTATAAAATAGAATAGGGTTATTTATAGGCACATAATCATAATTAGGACAAAAAGCAGGAAGATGTTGTACATAACAAATAGTAGTTACAACTGGTTTTAACTCTTTAAAATATTAAATAAAAACAGCCTGTAATACTCGTAGCTTATCCTAGTGTTTATGTTAAGATCGGGGCAAAACTACAGCAGTACGTACTTTGTGTGGGTGTTCACTGTATGTAGTTCACATGACATAATTATAACAATAAAAGCATAACAGAAACCTAGTAGTGAAACTGAAGAATGATTGCCTATATATTTTTTTTTTGATCTTTTGTAATTACTATGCAGGATGAGAGCCTTTTTACACAATAAAAACTTTCTTAAATTAACAAGTCTTTCTCACTTCAGAAAATTGTCTATAATGGTCAATGCGTCACATATTTAGGCTACATTTGCATTAGACTCTCGTTAAAATAATAACCTACCTAATGACAAGTTTTCTAGAACACCTCTTATGTAAAATTCGAGCACAGTTTTGGTTTCATCATATATATTGTTTGGATCGTTCATTTTTTATAAAACACTGTATTTACAAGATGTGTAAGTAATAGTACATATCTGTGTTATCACCGCTAGTTCCTTACTGATAAGAGATAACATTTTGACAGTTGTGCATTCAAGTCTGCGAACCAGTTTAGAACTTGAAAATAGCTTAAATATTTTACCGAAATAATTTAAAACGTGAACGGCTAAAACATGTTGAAGATTAATTGAAAAAATCTACCTGTTTATTAAATTTTATAGGAACATAGTACTTTTAATAGACTTAGTTTGCTCCTTACTTGAACGAATCTAGTTTCAGAACGAATGTCACAGATAATGTCGCGTTCAGTAAACCAAACAAGTACTGAGTTATTTTACTGTTACTTAAGCAACTGGCGAATTACAAATCGTGAGAGTAAAACAGTTTTTATTAATTGTCTAAGGAAAGAAGTAGGTCACAAAAATATGTCCATTCATTATAGTGCCACTCACGGTGCACACACTTTTGCAAATAGTTTAGCGGATAACTCGTTGATTGCAATTTAGACTTTATTCTTTTAGACATAAGGTTTCTATTAGTACTAGCTGTTGCCAGTGACTTTTTTGTAAACAACCAAGCTGCATTTAGGATTTGAATTTTTGATATAGATTTTAAACATCTCTTTTGTGGTGGCTTCTACATCGTTCGGAATTGTACCTTTATCTTTTCCTTCGGTGATTCACATAATTTTTATTTTGCAGGTTGTCAGTCTTATAGCAAATCAGTTAATCATGGAGGAGATATTCTGTAATTGGGCGGGTCACGACAACCGCATGGCAAGGGACCACGCAATGGGTTTTTGAAGTTGGAAGGCGCCGTCGAGACTGGCCCAGAAAGACGGCGCGATGATTTCGACACCTACCATGAGAGTTTGTTCGTGACGGCCTGCTTTTGTTTAGCAGTGGCACTGCAACTACATGTTTAAATACATAATCTAACAGGATCTTACCCGAGGCTAAAGATACTTGTGAAGTATCGGAACTCTTGCGGCTGTGCACCGTAGTCAGCGAGGGGCACTTGGCGTCCGCCTCGATGCGTCTATTCTCCTCCTCCAGCTTGGCTAGTAACGCCCGGTCGGGCGTCGGAATGGCGTCAGTAGTCGGCTCTAGTATCCGGTAATCTGCGCACATTAGGTAAACAATTTATTCTCTAATCGATGTGATAGTGACAACAAACATATTAGCCTCACTACGAAGTAGACATACATTTGGAACTCCAAACATGAACCCCCAAACTATGTTTCCGCCCTCAAGCTATCAATCAACAATAAAAATAAGACAGCACAATACACAAACAAGGCTAACAATTTGTTGAAAACGTTTTTTCACCGTATTTCTACTATATTCCCGCCACTTCAGCTTGATTCAAGTGCGAGTTTAGAATGCGAGTGTAGACCTCATCATATTTGCGTTTACCTGTAACGAGCCTGCCGCACGCTACATCTCGTGCTCAAGGGCTCGACTTGGAGAACGTACTACGCTAATATTATGCGATGTGCTAGTGTTAGGTTCGCAGAATTGCTTGTCTGTACCCGTTTTAGTTTGTTCTGACGTTTAATTTGTAATGTTTTTAGTAAAATATTAGTCTCCATAGATAACTGTTCCCAAGAAATATACATTATAATGACTGTGAAAAGTGAGCCCATACGTACACATGGCGATACATCAAGCTATACATTTCCAGTATAACATGGCCGCACTTTGTACAGATTTCCCGTACAATGAGAGATCCGCATAAACTAGTTTAGTTAAGCTTGATTGGTCGCCGCGTGTACTATTAACTATGTTTATTCCCACCAACTTCAATAAAATACTATTTTTGATGAGAAACCCAACCACCTTGTCCCTTAACCAATGCTACGTATTGCACTTCTACATATTATGTTCGGCATTAGTCGATATTCGAAGGGTTTTGACAAATCCTATCATAGTTCACTTTACAATTAAAAGGAGTCATACAGGGAGACTCTGCGTGCCCAAAAGCCGTTAACTGTCACTCTTAGAAAACGAAGTATTGCTATCCTTGACCTAGACAAAGTTATCCGAGATAAGATATTATCACAGGTCTGCTTAACCGTTTAACAGACTTGTCTTCTCATCAGCAGCTGACTACAAGAACCGCAGAGATACTGACATCCCGGTAGACTAAAAGGAAGTTTAAAGGACTGGAAAGTTGACTCGAAAGTACTAGCCAACCAATATTGTATAGAAGACGCATTAGTAGGTATTAGTTAAACCTATTATTTTTGGAACTGCGATTGTTTATCCCTTGGTATCGGTCAGATGCAACAAATGATGTCCTTAATTCATTTATCGATTGGACTTATGCCAATAATATGACTATATTAGATGTAGATGACTAAATATTTCAAAACATGTAGTCCGATGCATCGACGTAGCGATAATAAAATCGAAAATAAAAAACTGAAAAGTCAATGTAACCAGAAATCGAAGCAGAGGGAAAAAATCACTGGCATGCTGCTGTACTCAACGTAATATGGGAAATAATAAAGGGTCATCCAACTGTTGCTTCCGGACAAAATGTTAGTACAACAACCTCGAGAATATAATGGTAAAATAAATAATTTTCCATTTATTTGAAAAAATCGTTGCCACATTACAAATGCCCACACTGTAAATTTCTTCTGTGTCGTGGGTGAATTTATAAAAATTTAAAGTCACATACCCGGAACAGACCTGCAGGTCATACACATATATTTTCACGCAGCGCAGCAGCCAGTCGCTCAGCCACTGCGCCAACCGTGCCGTGCCATCAACGGCATTAGACAGAACAAATAACGAATATCACACAAAACAGGGAGGCGTCGGCGGCCGCTGCTAGGGGCAGCATTTATTCCAATTAGACCATTGAATGTCAAAAATACAAAAAGAAGCAAAGTTACAGTCACAGTTACAAGGCATAATGGCTTGAGAAAGTACTGTAGTTGCCCATTCCCTAGCGTAGATCTCTATGGAGAAGAACGGGCAAGAAATTCCATGGAATTTGGACATTGACAGCAGTCGCCATACAAAACCAAGCGCGTCATCGGTTACGACGACAGTAGAGACTGATGATCTGAAGGTGGTTAGTGACAGAATTTGGGCACTCATCGCTCTTTCGACGCTGCAAATTATACAAGTATTCCGCCGTCTCTATAAAACGCTGCTAGACCTGCGATTCCGTGCTCTGTGGGTAATAAGGACTCATTATTTGCCTAGCTTTCTTCCCTACGTTATTGGGGTCAACTTCGAGTCTAAAGGGTGCAGTTGGTACTTGAGCACAAGCCTATTAGAATAGCCTAGCCAAAGTTCTATAGTTATCTAAGCAAAAAAGAATAGTACTTTCTTTGATAATTATCACGATAATTATCGGGTAGTTTTCAGATAATTATCCATGCTGATTCATAAGTTGATCTTTTAAATTCAAATTGCTTTTTTCAAAAGGTTCTTTATTTTTCGGCTATTTGTTAAGTACTATCTATCACTGGTTTTTTTTCAAGTCAATACTTAAAACAGGCTTCCTTACTTGTTTAAATACGCGTAGAAGCGGCATATCGCGTTCGGATACGCGTGATGTGACATTGATAATGATTTTTGTTATTATCAAGATAATTATCAAAGATCACAGATAATTATCAAATCGATCACTGATTCGCTTACATTCCCCTTTTAACGTACCATAATAAAGAAAACGTACAACTTAACTAATTTTAATTTAACTTAGTGATACCTACCTATACGTAATGATCGGATGACTATACATATTTTTATGTATTAATTTTCTAATGTACAAATAAATATACATTTGTAGAGTTGAGCTAATTTTATCAGTATAAATAATGTAATAAATCATACTATATTTGTACCTATACCAATTAAAGTTTAGGGGCTGACATAACCTAATTGTATTTTTAGCTGTTTTTTAAGAAAAACTATTTGTTCTAGCACATAAAAAAAATGTTAATATTCATCATATTTCAAAGACCGTGGACGGACTCGATACATAATTGGACGAAATCGGCTCGATAGAAAATAATTGCAAAGAGTGGTCTTAAAATCATCTTAAACGGTTCTGTCTTTATTTTTTTGACGTATGAGTCTGCAATTATAAACATGAAGTCGACATATTTATACCCAAACGGCTACCGAGTCATATTTCACAAATAATCCACACTTTTTTTATTTCATTATTTTCTTCTAAAACCTGGCCGTCTAGTAACTCTCTCGCTCTCGTTTACTCCGATACAAATAGACAGTGTGCGCGCATTTTGGTGTTGACATCCCCATAACAAGAAAAACAAACTCATGTTGTTTTCTAGTTATAGGATTTAAATTATTTAAGCGTAGGTATTTTGTACACAATACAATTTTTTTTTGTAACAAGTCGCTTTCTGTACGGATTGGTCGGAAAGCTATGAGGAAGCCCTTCGCCCAGCAGTGGGGCATAAAAGTAGTAAGGCAGAGTAGGCTGACATAAAAAATAAAGTTCGCGTGATAAGTTTGAATTTCAGTTCCATTCTTTATGATATTTTGTAGCTGGTCAGCAAATCAAAGTTATTTTATTATTATTGCGTTATGAGTCCAATTAGAAGTCCAATTTACGGAAATGTGGAAACAATACAAACTACATGAAATCTATTCCCCATATTTTCTGTTCCTAAACTAAATAAATCGCAGTAGAAGGTATGTAAGTACACTGGAAGAGATCAAGGTTTCTTTTAAAGTCCAGACCACAATAGGTCTCTTGAGGAAAGAGCCATGCCAAATGTTTGAAACAATCAAACTTGTTGTGTTTTGCACGAGCTGTTATTACAGAACCACTTTTTGTATGACTACGTACGTATTATTGTTAACTAATAGGGTACAAAATAGGTTTACCGTTTTCAGTTTACTAATATTTGGACTACAATTTGTACACTTTTAATATTCATTGTATTTTCTACACAGAGTTAAAGGGATTAATTACACAGGGATGTACTTATTTTTTTTCTTCTCGAGTCCAAGTCCGTCACTACTAATCTACTGGTTAACTACGTCTATTACTACAAAATACTTACTAAAACAAGCGGTGGTGTCCGGTGATAGTAAATTAGTAATCAAGCAGCGTCAGCCTGTTAGTGTGTGACAAAAGAAATGAATTCAAGATGACATTGGTGCGATAGAATGCAAGCTCAATATTTACAGTGCTCATAGTGAATGTTAGTGTTAGACCAACAAACCGTCCAGAGATGATACAGGTGATTCTGTATTACTAGCGATCGGCGTTCCGGGAGCAGCGAGCGGTGCGGCGGGCGCTTCTCTGGCGTCGGCATCCACCTTCATGGTGACTCTTTGCCATATAGAGCCCTCCCCTCGCCCTTCGCCCCTGCTCACTGCGTGCTCCTCTCTGCACCAGACACGCGCGGTCACGCCATCAGCTCCACACAGTTAACCGAAGGGCCGCTCGCCCTCACTGTCACACGATGACACGAGCGACAGACTACGTACCCGTACGTTTGTTTATTTCCAAAATAATTATTTAAGGTTTTATTCTAATAGCTTATAACGGGAAATCAATCATTCAGTTCTTGCTAATACCTACATCAATTTTGAATGGTAATCACCGTATTTTTATCTTATGTGTGGGCAATTACATCATGGATGAGTAATCTTTTTATTTAAAATCGTATAGATTTGCATTTTTGAATAGTAAATGTCAACCTGTATTTTAGGATTTTTTTATGATAACACACTAAATAGGGCCAAAGAGCTTAGTATAAAATATGTAAGCACCCTTTTACAAAACGTTTGTACAAAAGCCTGCAGCCGCAGCTCCACCACACATGCACAAACTGTTAATGGATGAAATATAATTATGATTAAAAGAAAACTTCTAATCTAACGTTCACAACACGGCGTCACGCAAGATGCACTAGTAACTTCCAGTAATGACTACAATGGTGTATAACGCGTTAAAATAATAACAACGTACGAATGACCGGCGGAGTCGTAATGTTTTAAAGTTTTGTTTTGATGAAACCAGCGGCAGGTAGGTGAAAGTCGCGGTGATCCGCGCGCTCCGCGGTCATCCGCCCACTAAGCATGAAGGCCGCTCGCGTTCTTCACATCATAATAGTATAACATGCCGCGAGCTAGATGCGCGCTAAGTGGATTCGCGCAGAATTACTGCGTTATGGCATGGAAAATAAGCAGCAAAATTCTCCAGTTCACACTGCTCAGAGTCACTCACCTTATCTACTATTGTTGAATATCAAAATTACATAGAATAAAGAGAAGTGGGCGTTACCATTTAATCGCACATCGAATAATCGTTAAACTGAAATGAAATCAGAACATGAAGAGAGCTCGAATTCGCATTACTCACTCGGTGATATTATACGCTAGCCTGCACTGGAACTGGATCGAGACGAAACGGTTACCGACGGACTACTAGACATCTATGTCCAAGCAAACAGTATAACACACGTGACAGGACACAACATTTACGAAATACATATTACAAGAAGGCGATAGGGATTTTCAAGAAGATGAAAAATAAATGTTTTGATTGTACTGAAACACAATTCTATCGGCTAGATATCCACTGAATATTTAATAGCACTGGCACGGAAAAAGCGATGGCGCGAAACGGAGCAACAAACCAGAGATTGTGTTCGATATTTAAATGCGCTAGGCTGCTTAGTAAAGAGCGGCTAGGCTTAATAAAGAGATCAATATCGACTGATGTGCAATAAAACTTTGTAGCTAGTTAATTTGATAATTTTCATCACATTATTTTTGCGAGCTCTACGAGGGTAATTCCATAGAGTTACTTGTTGCTTTATCTGAGACAGTAGGTGTATATTTTAGACTAAGTTTGGTATCAGTGTCTTTCGCACAAAACTCCCAAATCCCCTAAATTTACCACACTTCATTTGAACAATAGTGGAGCCAGTATACTACCCTATAGCGGACCATTCACTTGGTTCGATCCAGCGACGTCTAATCTTGTTTTCAAGAAGATTAACTAAAAATTGTCGATTACTGAGCAGTTGTGTAATAAATCGGGTTAACCTTGAATCCTCAAGGGTTTTTCATTTCATAGCAAATGAAATAACCTTACGGTGTCGTATGCTTTAGACAAAGTTAAGAAAACTAGATCTATCCTTACTAAGCATTCAAACATTGTAACTCCAGAACGATTATACACAAATAGGGATACTCATTTCAGCCTCGACCTCTTTCCGTGACAGTGAGTGAATAACAAAACGGGTCAGACTAGAAAACTAGTTATTGTAATACATGTTTACTCTATTATTGAACAATGAATCTCTCCAATACTCATGATATAATGCGTAAATGCTTGATGGTGGTAGACAAGTACATGCTTTTTTACCGTACACCAGTAGACGTGTGTGTGTATGAACGAACTTAATAACTTCCGTTTTAATGATGAAGTTTGAGTGGTTACATTAATAGTATGCACAGTTATACATATTTATGCGTGTCGGTGTTGGATTCGATAAGTATTCGTTTATGGAAAAGTGGCTTATGCAATGTGGTTCTATATCCCTAAATCAAACAATTTACTGTAACACAATACAAAAAAAACTAAGAAAAATTCTCCTGACGTTTCTCCACTATTACTTAAAAAGCAAGCTTATAAAGATATTTTCCTGTATTTCACGATCTGAATAAACATGACTTAGTTGCATCCACTCAGTCTGGCCCGGTTAAAATATTCAGAGGCACGACCGATTTGTGCTGCGGTATTTTGAGCCTCCTGCCTTGCAGTCCAGCCCCACCGGGAGTCAGACTATACTTCGATAGTTAGAGCTTTTATGTTATCTTATGTTCGGTAGCTGACAACAATTTGATACTCGTCAATTTTGTGTTTATAGAAGTGAAAAAGCACTCAGGGAGCTCCTAATGCTGTCTCGGCGTTGTTAGCTTTGTCGATAAACAAACAAATCAGGTTTCAGCGTTCTATAGCATTATTCGAGCTAGGTATAAGAGCTACACGTCATCAAGTAAGTATGACTAAGCGCTGATGATTTAATGACTAGCGCCGTGACATATTTGACCGTATGTTGAGTATGAAGTAGGGCTGAAGAAAATCTAGTTTTTTATTAGTCAGATTATTACTAGGTACCAGTCATTGAACCAGTAATAATTATTTTTATAAAAGTGATTATCATTCGAAGCGACTAATTAGAATTACAAACGGTTCGATATAATAAAATTATATCAGTATTGATAACAAAGAAGGTAGTATGTAGTATTTTAATAATAGACACCTTACATAGTCGATAGTTTATTTTTCTATTACTACATTGTTTTTTTTCGTGGTGTATCGTTGATTTAGGTTTTGGGATTAATTAATTTTAAAGTATTTATAATTAGAACTAAGGATGCTTAAGACTGTGCGTGCTACAAGCAGCATTTTGGAATCCGGGTAACGCACTCTTTATGATTGATTTAACTAGGTAATCGTGTATTTGCATTAGAGGAAACTAACTATCTTACCGCATTTTAGATGCGTGCAGTGATTGTAATTCAAAATCAGCAAATTAATCATATTACGTCATTTTGTTCTTCAAATCATACATTTTAACTTGAATGTGTTCTGAGTTACAAAATCATAAGTAATTGTATAATTTCAAGAACAAATTGTAATTTATTGCAAACGAAATGCATTGTACGTTTTTAGATACATATTTGTGTAAACTATTTTTAAAACGGTTTTTACAAGTACCTGTAGAATGGCTAAATATGTGAGAAGAACACGTCTCGGCTCCAACTGGCTCGAACATTAACTGAAAAAAGAAGTAGACCCTTTGTTACATCTATTAGAATAGTTTTAACATAAAGGGTTTATTTAAGGCTTTGACGTCAATAGAAATGAGATGTTATCAGTAATCCATTGTACTTATGTGCATAGTAATAGTAGTAGTACAGGCTAAATAAATCTTCACATCAATTTGAAATTAGCCTGTGGAGGTTATGACGTGGTTACCCCGAAGGTGGTAATTTGAGGATCGATTGCATGTCATGGTATTGTGTCATTGACACGAAAATTTTCTTTCTATTTTAAAATCTAGGAATGCAGTTCAAAATGCCTGCGATGATTGGGGATGCCTGTCTAAGAAGGTACCTGTACCTCAAGTTGCCACCATTTTTATTTACATTAACAAACAAAAAAAATAACGCTACATGTATCAAAACATAATACTTTTTAATAAGTAAAGTCGCAAGCAAACAGAAGCAATGCAACAGCAACTACAATTATTGCAACTATATTTCGCATTAGCACAATAATAACAAGCAGGTTTAGCATAATCTAGCTCTTATTGTCCTAAATGTGTTCTTATTGAATGAGTACTCGAGGTTCCTTTAACTTGGAGCTTGAGTGCTAAAAGAAGATTCGATTACCACTTAAGAGGAAACACTGAGGGCGAGAGACTAGAAAAATAGGTACTTGTAAAAAGTATTGCTGTTGCGCAGTGCCCAAACGACCGCGCGCAGTGCGCGAAAGAGACAATAGCAAAAAATACCAATTAAAAGTACACAAAAACTACGTTTCGTAGTCCCCTGATTACTTTTCCAAAACTTGATCGATTTAACTACTTTTGTCATCAAAAATTAAAGAAAGGTTTTGGCCGTGTTCCTAACACGGCCAAAACCTATCTTTAATTTTTGTTGTTCTTTTTTATATAATTTAGTCAATTTTGTTTTCTGGATGTTTGAACACAGCGGAAATCTTGGCAAATTTTTAGGTTTTTGAAGGTTCATATATCTCTTTTAATAAATAACTTATTAAAAAAAAAAGAAAACATAGGGACATGCCAATAGAGGTCATGGATTTTTGGAAAATAAAATATTGCTCTACTACACTATCCAGGGAGGAAACAGGGGACTGCGTTTGAATGGAAAACTGGCCCTTGTGTTTCCTCTTAAGTGCTCGATTTAATTAACTGTCGCTAGCTAATTTGAATGTTTTTGTTTACTGAAAACATACCAAGAGCGCAAAAATATTTTTAGCAGTAGCCCGAACAAAGGCTTTAAATAATGAAAAATGTCGCCATTAAAAAAAAATATGTGGGTAATCAAAAGTGGTAGGCCTCGATCCAACGCTCCCATGAATTAATTTAGTTCAGGAGTGACAGAATAGACCACCATCCCTAATATCGTTAAGTCTAATTGAAGGGCTCGGCGATGTTACATTCATATAAACTGTTATACTGCCCGAATTCTACGAATAAGCCCGAATACTTGTTTTCAGGCCGCACAGAACCTTAATGAATGGAACGGCCGAACATAATGTGCATATTTCCTAGTTTACAAGAAAAAAAACGTAACTAGTCGCGAGGTGGCGGAGTAGCGGGCGAGGGCGAGCGCGGCACGTGGGTAGGCAACCGTGACTCATGGCATAGCTGTGCCACGCTTGTCAATATAAAGCGCTGGCAATCGCTGATGGCAATATACCCGTTATGGGTAACTGAACATCTTTTATACTTGTATACATGTAGCAAATTTTTATGTACACGTTTTATTTCTTGATTTGAAACGTTTGCGCAAGTCGCTTGTAGATCATTTTAAAAGTATGTACTTTCAAATGGAAAAATGTTCTTATCGTGTGCGTGTTTTACGTACATGGACACAATAACATTATAGTGATAGTATTGGATAAGGACATTCGATACGTGATAGTTTAGCTCACGATTGTGACACTAGAATAACAATCTAGATAGAGTCTAAGAGTCTAGTGAGTGTTAACTCCCCTCATCCCGTCTCGCTAAGCCGCGGGCTCTCCACATACCTACGTAATCCAATTTAAATGCTTAATGCATCGGTACCGGCTCGGAGAGTGTTTTTCTCCGGCACGTATTGCAAGTTGCTACTGTTATTTCTGTTCACGCAACACAGGTTACTGTACACAGAGTAAAAGAAAACGAAGAGACGACGCGGACGTACGACACTACTTCGCAATACATCAATGTTGAAACGCTACAGTGGCAGCGCAAAACGTATTAACAGGTGTCGCAAATGAAATTAACTCATAAAAAGCGTGAAGACCAACAAACATAAAATATTTTTAACTACATTACGTTTAAATTATCTGCTCTACACAGGGTAATGTGTGGATGAAGTCTAGCTGTGGAAGATGGTAAAATGAAAATAAGAAATAACGGCCACAGGTCACGGGAACAATTTCAAAATTTCAAGGGTCTACGGGACTCTCCAGCGAAATAAAAGGAAGAATAAAAAAAACGGACACATTGTAATATTTCTAAGTTCATCACATTTTCTCCTAATGTATCAGGCAAAATCTAAGATGCAATTAGATATGCTAATTAGATGATTCTTACATGCATGCACAAAATATTTTTATAAATGTTCAGAAAAACATTACTTTGGAATTTATCATGACTTGATATAAAAATGTGATAAACACAGACACGCAAAGCAAATACAAATATTATTTGAGTAAAATAAAAATGTATGCTATTGGATAGTACATAGTACTAATATAAATTACAATAACATTCAGCAAAGTACATGCTTCAACATAAAAACTAAAAACATTAAGTACATGATGATTTGTTATAGCAATCAACACAATCGCTGTGCTATGCAGTGCATTACAAAATAATTAATTTATCTATAGTTTTGCACTGATAAGGGTAACCACGTCACAGGTTCGAAAAGGGTTAGAAAAAATCACCAGTAATCACGTTGGGGGGGGGGAGATATAACGTGACAATCACGTGTATTGTTACGACAAAATTTAATTAAATGTGTGATGTATATAATATATTTACCAATAAATGAATTAAACCTAATATTTGTAAAAAACAAGCTTTCTTTTTGTTTTGAGATATTTTCTCAAACCATTTGATCTTTTCAATATTAAATACACGTGACATTGGCAGGGCCTAATAACTCACGAGGTATCACCAAGGGGGTGAAGCCTTATTAAGTATAAAAGTGGCCTAAAGACCTCAAGTGATTAAAGGACGACCCCTAAGTGGAATACATGAAATGATTAATCATACGAGTACAACTACATAGTATAATCAATGTAGTGTCTGAAATTAATAATATTTTACCTCAATTGATTGATTATTTGTTGATTGCACCTACTGCAGTATTCTAAGATTTTAATTACTTATTTAATTGCAGCACTTTGTATTTTTCTTTTGGTGAAAGTTAGAAAGAAATAAATTGTGAACAGCCATGATTTCATTTAAATAATTGAGGTCAACCAATGAATTCATTATGAAAAGAATTCGGACCCTTTGTTATTATTAAAGAAACTTCTAGTTTTAATATTATAAGTCCATCTAAAACTCCATCCTAAAATATTGTAAAACATAATGATTTAACTATTACTTGTCAAGGCTAAAACTGTACGTGTTACAATAGGAAAGACTCACAATTCAAAGTTTTTTAATGTATATTTTTTGTTTAGTATATTAGTTCCTAGAACAGAAACATTATTATAGATTCCTTGGTTTGATTTTCATAACATTGTTTTAAAGAATGATGAATTGAAAATAAAATTGTAGGCAAAAATAATTTCAAAAGAGACATTTTTTTAAATTACGGCTCTGTATTAATGGCATTTTGTCTGTAAGTTGTTGATATTTGTATAAAAATGTATACTAATATTTTTTTTATTGTTATTTGTCAAGGTTTCTTAGGAGTACCTATCAAACATTGTCTACTGATCAAATTTTTTAAGTATTAATGTAGCAATAGGCTTGCCCCTATTACTTGGGACTCTAATAAGGGGTTTTGGTTTCCGCACCTAGTCCCTAGTGGACCACTGTGCGTGTGTACATGTGGGTGTACTATTAGGTGTACCTCTGCCTAAAATGTAGCATCTGCTTCTGTAAGTATTTAGCTGTTTTTGGACTGTATTGAATAAGGAATAAAATATTCTATTAATACTATTTTCACAAAAACAATGGTTTGAATTTACAATGAGAGGGAAACCAATAAGTATTTCTTGTTTTCCTTGCATGGTCAAATTCAAAGGTGTGACCTGGAGCCAAGTTGCCAAGGACAGAATTGAGTGGAAAAGGTTGGAGGAGGCCTTTGCCTACTGGCAATCTTCGGAAGACAACCTAGATTTTATATAACTTTGATTTAAAGAAATTGAATTACATACTGTTGAATAAATGGCTTTATTATTCCTTGCATGGTAAGTTTCCATCAAGTTTTCTGATATTTTCCATGCACATTGTCACTTAGGACTATTATTTTTAGTTTAGTAGGGTAAAACTAAACAAAACAGTTTTTCGCCTCTACGTATTTCTGCAGGTGTTTTGAGTAACTTGAGTGTAATCCACTTTTAAAGTAAATTATGTAGTACCTACTTTGGACAAAGCACTCATAGCAAATTCTCAAATACTTAATTAAAGAAATCTTCAATGTATGAAAACCTAGATTAAATAAACGCCACTTATTTCTATAATGCTTATGTATTTCTGTACATCTATGATACCAGTGACAGAGGCAGCCAAGACTCAACTTTAGACAAGTGATGTCCAGAAATTTTATCTGGTAACAACAGCTTTATTTATAGACTTACATTAGAAAACTAAACTAAGATAGAAAATAATGGTTTTTAATTATAGTTATTTTTTCTCAGAGTGCTACATTCTTGCTTATTTCATTTCTTGTAGTTTTGCATTCCACAAATTGTTACCAACTTTACAAGCAATAAGCACAATGAATATAGCCATAATTCGAAAGGTTATTGCACTATTTAATTTTGTTACTTTCGCAACAATTTGAGTAGCACAATTTGAGTAGTACAATGGTATTGATTACAAACGACAAGCACTTATTAAAATTAAATCAATGTTATTACAGTACTTACATGTCACGGCTAGTGCTCCTGTTGGCAAGAACTACCAGTGGGTACAGTATTGTTTATAGGGATATATTTTGATTTTAAAATTATGAAAATAAATATCGGAACCGCCCAGCTGGCAAATTTTAAATCACAGATTAAAAATATATAATTGACAATTCATCGGCTGCGTTCGAAAAAGAAGCTGTCACTCGGTGTACTAGGTACTATTTTGATAAATAAGAAACGAATATTTTTATTCATGACTAAATATATAATATAAACTGCATTTTATAAAACATATAAATACGGGTATTTATTGTGAATTTTACCTTTAATATAGGCCCGACGTTTCGACCGGATTGCACCAGCCGTGGTCTCAAAACAAACAAAAAACAACAATAATAATACAAAATGTATAATATAAAAATACAATAATCAGTTTATAGTAATATAAACTGGTTCTTTAAAAATGAAAATTTACACAAGAGCACAAGAATCGACTAAATGATTTTTTTTCCACTAGCAACATTTTGTATTCTTACCAGAAACAATGTGCGACAGTTCGACGAGGATACAGTATTGTCTATGGAGTTGTTTAAGGGCGCCAAATTTGACTTATAACATGATGTTGACCATATATTTCATCTTGGTTTTCTTCACTATTTTAAGTTAAATATCATTAAAGCAGGGTGGGACATGACGGAGCGGTAGACCGTGAGTTCTGCCTGATATGATTATTATGAAAATGAGCTTCTAAATAACAACATTCGGCAATCTCTATAAATGAGGCAATGACATTAAAAGAAGGTCAATGTGCATAGTTGGTAAACAAATCGGCTGAAGGAATATTCAGGATGTATAGGTACAAAGGCGTGATTGCGTGGTGACATATTTACCTAGGAAGGTAGGTACCTTGTATCGAGCATCAACAATTAACCCTGGAACTTACAGACACCATAATAATAAATTCTTATGTCAATTCCACTGCTCTCATGAAAGCATCGTTAGGAAACCATGAGGAAACCGTCATGTCCTAGAATAAAAAATCGAAGACATGATCTGCCAAACCGAACTGGGCCCGCGAGGTGAATTACAGCCCATTCCCTCTTATAGAGAGGAGGCCTGCGACCCAGCAGTGGGATCATTATAGGCTGATTGTGCTTACTTAAGTCCGATGTAACAGCGGACGAGCCGTTTGCCATCAACCGGGGACAAATATGCAGAATCCGTGGCTGCTACTGAGAAATTTGTGATGGAACCCAATAACACTGTGCCCGACCTGGAAATCGAACATTGGACCTCATGCTCAGCAGTCGCGCTTGCGACCAGTAGACAGTCAGTCAGGATATCAAACTGCCGCAAAATTGGTCTCCAAACCAAAATTGTAGACAAAAGAAAACCCTCTAGTTGGCCACCCATACCCACATGTCCCACGCATTTTATCCAGGGTTTTAACTTCCCACTTTCCGCTTGTTACGCTCTGCTTATGCTACCTTTGACATGCAATTATAGACTCCGTAGAATTATATTGTGCGTGTGTAATTAGAAAGGTGTTGTGCTATGCAGCTTACATGGGGTATTGTGTACATAAGTCCTACATAATATGTCATCATTGGCACTAAGTATTTGAAAAATAAACCAAGAATAAAATCAGAAATTTTTGCCGAAACCCTCAAAAGAATAAAGATCGTTATTATTAGAAGTGAGTTTCATGGCTTTCAACTTCCATATATTCGGTTATAGGTTCATATACCTACTTCATATGTTGGGTCCATAAAATAAGCGAAATGTACGTACTAGTAGATAGACCTCTGCCTAACCCTTCCGGGATTACGGGCGTGATGCTATGTTATGATATCCACTATTTAGATAAAAAGGAAACACGTGTTTCTTAAAAAAAAAGCCTAAGGCAGAAATCAGGAGGCAAGAAACACAATAGCTACTGTAAAGAGAATGTTCAGAGACAATACATTTCAATAAATTCATTTTTTACCAGATCCTGACTGTTTTCCGTGGGGTTATCTACAGGTCGTGGTCAAACTATCTTGAACATTAAGAGCAGCATATTTGTGGAACAGTGAAATCTATAAATTGTAAAAATATTTTATAACACATTTGCTCGTAAAGGGTCTCTTATTTCACCAATTTCAATATCTCATTACGCACTTGTGCTGTAAAGTAAAATGCACGGTTTATACGTTTTTAAATCTTAGCAAAGAGTTTTTATGTCAGAAAAGTGGTCAACATTTTATGAATAAAATTGACTTTGGGAGATGAAATTTAATAAATAAACATTTAATTCTTTAATTTAATTAATTTTGACAATAAATTACAACCATTTATCTGTAAAAAAAACACAAAAATATTAATTTACTTTATTAGTAATACTGGGTGTATTTTGCGTCTTTGCCTTAAAAAAAGCGCTGATGCGCGCGCCTCGCTAATTTGTGAACAAGTAAAAATTATTCTGCGCGCTTTTTCTTTTCGCTGTATTGTTTTTATTTGTTTTATTTATTTCCTCGCAAATATGTTATAAAACGTCGTATGACATACGTGCGCTTTGATAATTACAGCCTCTGCTTTTTTATCGCCCTCGCCTACGGCTCGGGCAAACAATATCGCCTCGGCTGTAATTTTCAACTTACCGCACTTATATCATAATGTACTATAATAGAACATGCGAAAAGTTGGTTAAAATTACGGTCATGGATTGCGATCACATTTTACAAAGCAGCAAAGTTATATTTCATTCAAAATTGACCAGTCGGTATTTTATACATAATAGATAAGCAAATATTTCGTTTAAGTATAATAAAAGTAATCTTATGTTTAAGTTGTTTACTGCCAAGTTGGCTACCCTGTACATACACGTGTTTTTAGGTACTTCATTAAAGTTTCGCTTTTATTCACAATGTAGCTATGTGACCGCAGAAAACGTAGACAAACTATTTATATCGGGGCCTATAAAATAAAGTAGGTAGAATCATTACATTCCATCAGTTATTTAAAAAAACCAACATGTTGTCTATGCACAGCGGGCACTTGTGTTCTATTTGGAACGTGACCGGGATTTTTAAGTTCAAAGTGGCCGCGATCCCACTGTCAGGGCGGGCAAAAAGTCTTTATTGTAGCTGATAATCAATCAAATAACTGCGGTCCGATGTGAAGGTGTTAAAATTGTAATGTGTTTCACATGTTGCTACAAGTAGGTATCTATTGTCCAACACAAGAAACGAAAAGTACCACCATTGAATCTTTCGTCGCATCTAAACTTTGATTAGTCATAGTATTGCGGTTGCGAATAATACCTATAACAATTAGGTTCACTGGTTTGGGTACCTAGGTAATTATACCAATCGGATATGCGGGCTTGCATTTTTAACCGCTGCCGATAGTGTCAATCCAATATACTGACTTCGTTGACAATCGTTGTAAATAAAAAAGGCATACAACCCCTAATAAGGCAAAGGGCATATTTTTACCACGATATTTTTCAGCTCATTATGCAAATAACGTGTTGCTGGTAGTTATTGTATTGTTGTACAAAGGTTATTTAAAGACATATCAATCACTAATTAAATGTTCAATGAACTTAAAAAAGTGTAAAAAAAAAAAATCTGCCAATAATACCTATGTCTATTTGACATTATTTTCCGATTCCCAGATCGTTATACCCTATTAAGGGATAAACAAACCCTTTCGGATACTAGCATCGTTTGTAGATGGATTTTCATTGCGATAGGATGATCTGAAGTACATAGTACTTAATGATTTTATTGATGGAAGGTATATGCTACAGTTTCAATTTATTTGGCTTTTTCTACTTATAATTCTTAATTTTTTCAACCCAGAGTGCCAGTTTTATTGGTATGGTAGGGTATTCATGTAGGTGTCACCTAGTATCAGCATAGCATACGGACGTGGGAGCACTAACATTTACGTTATGATGCGAAGACCCAGCACATGCACTTACTAATTACAGCATCATAATTGAATCCTAGCTCGTCGCATCCGTGCGCACGTCCCTTAACACTAATCTCGTTAGCCTTAGCACTAAAATGAATCAGGAATTTTTCAAGAGCGACAATAACTGGTTTTAGAAATAAAAGTGTTCCAAATAGGTTAACTTTCGTAAAAGGTCAATTGGTAAATGTTAATTACAATATTAATTCGTCGTTCCTTTGCTATTGCACTGCCTGAGAGAAGCTTCACGTTGTCTTGTGAGATGATAAATGAGAAGAACACAACATCTAAAAACAACCGTTTTAAAAATAAAATACCTACTAAGTAACAGTGTTTTTGCAATACCCGATTAAATAAGTTTAGCACTACATAAGTATTGTTAAAGTTATAGTAACTCCGCGTAGGTAGTAAATCTGTAATTAGGTGTGCTATGTGCCGTGGTAGCGCACCGTCTTTATTTAGCTCAGAAGGATTAGTTAAGCTGCAATAAGCTATACCTAAGTGACAGTAGTATTATCTTAGATTGAGATGCCGACTACAGACCTACATAATATGTCCTATATTAAACAGGCTAATGCAGTTAGACATCCTAGGATGAAAGCAATACTTTGTTGTTGTAGGTACATAGAATGGCTACAACCACATAATTATCTATACTCCATATTCAAAACACAAAACACAATTTTCAGTAATTCAGTGCCTCAAAAAGATGTAAGCGTCATTTTAGTGAACCATATACCTAAAACAATTTGTGTTCCCAATTGTGTAACAGGTTTTGGGACGAAAAATTGATACAATATTATGGCACGAAGATTGTAAACAGTTAAATAAATTCTGGTCGATGTAGGTATACTAATACCTATATGTTACAGTTAAAACTGTTAATCGGTCAAAACCACTTTCGCATAGAACGAAAAATAGGTGCAAGTTTTAAACGATCAAAAGCAATTTTGGCTGATTAACAGTTTTACGTTTTCTACGTTCTACTGAACTACTGAAAAAGGCATTAAAACGTTTCAAGTTGTATCGCAAATTGACTTTACATGTGGATAACAAAAGTTTTTTTTTCTACAGGGTTAAACAACCTCACCATGAAGCCGTCAACCAAGCATTCTGTACATCAAATTAAGTAACTTTACGCAAAAAATATTGCTAGGAAACGACTTTTTTTGTGGGGGGAAAATCAAGTAAAAATCTTACATTAAAAACTTGTTAAAAAAAACTTGTCATAAATTTGGAACTTTGACCCCGAATATCTCCGTAACTAGAAGGTTCCCAGGTATGGTGTAGAACAAAAAAGATATTGCAATGACGGGGAGACCAAGTGCCTTTCGGCTTCGTTAAGAGGTTTTTTACACCCTTTATATTTTCGTTTTTAGGGTTCCGTAGTCCTGAAAAGGAACCCTTATAGTTTCGCTATGTCCGTCTGTCTGTCTGTCTGTCTGAGGTTTTGCTAAGAGACAGTTAGTATTAGAAAGTTGTAATTTTGTAGAGGTGTGTATATCAATAACGCCGACAAAGTGGTAAAATAAAATTTTGGAAAATGAACATGTGAAGTGGGCATGAATTTTTTTCGTCGTTTACCTCATCAATCAATTAAATACCTATTCAACGATACCCCACACGGGTATCGTTGAATAGGTATTTTAAAATGACTGGGGTTGCTAATCCTACTTTTCGATGTAATGCTCCATTTACGAAATATTTAACTTTAAAGTGCTATTTTTTGTTCCAGTATTTTAGTAATAATTATAATATTTTTTTTTTAGTAATTATTTTAGTAGTATTTTTATTTTTACTTTCCTTGTATTCGTAATGAAAAGCACAGTGTTTACCTCGGGTTAAAGACTTATTTAGTCCCTCGAACAATTAGCGCCCACGCTGCGCTCGGGCACCAAACCCCGTCTCGGGACTAAATAAGTTACTTTCACCCCTAGTGTAACAATGTACTATTTCATTACTCACTAGCTGACCCGCGCAACTTCGTCTGCGTTACGTAAGAGAGAGAGAGGCTTAGAGAGAGTGTGAGTCAACCTAAAAAAAAGCAGATAATATGCTTTAGCGGACTTTTTAAGAGGAACAATCCCGTCATACATGTATGATTGTTGAGTAACTTTAACCGTTTACGCAGCGCACGGAAAGGAAGCTCTCAAAAGCAATAATTTTTCGCTGTATTTGCAACAATTTTCATTGATGCTCCGCTCCTATAGATTGTAGCGTGATGTTATATAACGTATAGCCTTCCTCGATAAATGGGCTATCCAACACTAAAAGATGTTTTTAACTGGAATCAGTAGTTCCTAAAATTAGCGCGTTCAACGAACCAAAAGAAACAAACTTTTCTCCTTTATAATAAGTATAGATTCAAGTAGGTAACAATTTAATTTCTCGGAATTATATGCAATCATCGTTAAAATATTGTACTATGTTTTTCCAATTTGGGGTTTCCCTCGACAGCCTTAGGTTTTCATCCTTAGACACTCGATGGCAGTCATACTCCAGCTAGGTCGCAAGTTCTCATCAAGGTGCATGAATTGAGCCCAAACACGATATAGCTTTTTTTTTTCGGATGGGAAATCATCAAATGACTCCTCCCGGAGCAGGAGGAAGTGTCAGACTTTTACTGACTAAAACCCACCCATGTTCCTTCATCGCCCTTTGTGTTCCGGGGCCACGGTATCTCTTTCAAATAGTCCCGCAGCCCCGGCAGGCATCGGCCCTTGCGGACCCCTTCTCTTTTGCTGACTCTCTTTGAGGCGCGCGTAGAACACGAACGCGCCGTCGACACGGCCTGTCGTCATGAGACAGACGGACGGCGAGCTAGCCCATAGCTCCTCGTCCACAGGCCCGCGCCTACGGTGGCCGGGGGCCAATACGTGGCTCCCGACGCCCGGGGTGTCTCCCGCTGTGGCCGGGACGTGAGGATCTCTCCCTCTCACGTTCCGCCACCTCCTTCGCTAGCATGACTGCTTCGCAGAAGGAGGTGATGGCATCCCATTCCGTCTCGCTCCGGACCATGTATTGAACCAGGGCTGGGAGAGAGAGGTCGCCGCCGCCGATCGCCGCTTCGAGGACACGGCGGTGCTCCGCCCAAGTGGGGCACACCTCCACAGTGTGCTCCACCGTGGCCTCCGGTCGATCCTCACAATGGAAGAACCCGGGCGTCTCCTCCCGCCCGAAAACACGATATGAGGCCAATAACAATTTAGCTGTAAATATAATCTACGTAAACTGCATATGGACTATTGATTATTGCGAATAGCATAGCACAGTTCTTGCACGGAAAGAACACGTGGATTTATCAGGCTCCTGGTGTTCGCTATACTTCTTTTTGGAGAAATCATCCTCATCATCATTCTCCTGCCCTTATCCCAATTTATTTGGGGGTAGCATGATTGTATTCTTCTTCCTTATGTACTACTCTATTACTTTTTGGAAAAATATTTCACGAAAAAAATAAGATATGCACACAACTTATACAAAATGAAATATAGGAAATCTCACAGCATCAAAAAAAAAAATTAAACAAATCACAAAAAGTGAAAATAATGTTGGAGGGTTTGAACCTGCAACCCCGTAGTTTACAGAGCGGTCATGAAACTGCAAGGCTATTTACTTCGTTGACATAAGCCACAAATAGCCGTTCTCATGTACTTACGTCATGACTTAAACGACAAACAATTGAAGTATACGGAAATAATGCAAAATTGCCTACCCCCTTAAGGAAGTAGCGTGATAATATATAGTTTAAATATTGAAGAAGCCTTTGCAGTAATTTTGACGTGATGCGCGCACAAACATTTCGTACCAACTACTTAAACCGAGGAAAGCTGATTTTCTTGAGTTCCGCTATTTTGTGCGTATTCACCTCAAAAATCAAATTTCAAGAAAACTGAGAAATTATATTTACCTGTATTAGATATGGAGTATATGTAGCAACTTTAAAAGGTTACACTTCATTGGTTTTGATTGTATAGGTGTTTGAAGTTTATTAATTTTAAACACAAAACCCTCTTTTTTGCGCTTCTGGATGAGTTTTAAAAAAATGCTAAGACAAGTATTTCTTTATTTTTATTAATAAGTATTTATTCTGAGTTTCATGATTCTAGAACAATCTAAATTTTTTTTTTCATACAAACTTTACCCCCCCTTTTCACCCCCTTTTTCCAAAAAAATCCAAAATTTCTATAGCTTATATGTTATTCTGAATGTATTTAAACAGATTTGTGAACATTTCAACAAAATCGGTTCAGCAGTTTTTACGTGATGCGCGGTCAAACAAACAAACAAACAAACAAAAAAATTTTAAATGGTTTTAATATGTTCAGTTACTTATTTTAAGTCACCCTGGCTGGTTTTTTTTTTAATCTTCAATGTACAGATTTTTTGGTCTCAACGATTATAATATATGTATAGATACTTTGAAAGTAGGTCTGAAGTTGCCTGAGAAGCGGGTTGAAAGTAATACTTTTCAGCCCTAGAGAGAATCGTTTTCAACTGCCAGCTGTCAAATTGTAAAAAAATCACATTTTCACATGGACGTATCTGGACTTGGCATACCTACAAGAAAAACGTGGATACCTACACTTTATATTTGAGGATAAAATGGCGGCTAATAGGGCAGCCCATATCGATATTTCTCTACAATAATATCGATAAAAGATTATGAGAATGTTTTCATAGTATCACGGTCCAATATCAACGGGTAGGTATTTTTAACACACTTTTCTTTGCTTCACTTGTAGGTAATATAGGTAGGTAACTAACAATAGTACATTATGGTACAAGTGTGTAATGTTGGTGATAACCGCTGAGGCGTCATTGAGACCCGAGCCGTTAGGTGAGGGTCTTAAGAGAGCCGAGGACGGTAATCATCAATACACACGTGTATCATACGACGTTTTTGAACACACTTGTGAATAAAATAATACTAAAAAATCATTTTATTTAGTAGATACAAATTTATTTGTACTATTGAACACAATCTTTTTTGTATCGAAACTTAATTTTTATATACGCTATCGAAATTAGCAGGCAGCCTTTTATGTAAAACAAATAACCAATATAGAACCTTAATATAGCATTATCGATACATGCATGCACTACTCTATCCCTACAATAACAAGAAAATTATTTCATGAATTACAAATATTACTGCTGTTAATAGAGGCAAAAGGGAAATTCTGTGAATGCTTTACTGTTGAAACTTTTCAACAAATGCAGAATCTTTTGTTTATTATCTAAATATAAAGAGAATACAACTGAGATTAAGTACGTACTGGTGCAAAGTTATGTTCGGGTGATTTCCGCTTCTTCTAAGGCCACATCCGATTATATTGCAACTGGGCATCTTGCAATTGACGATTTCCACTATAGAACCGAGTTAAAACGCACTAACACAGCAAAATTACTCCAAAATTCACAATTTTAACCACAGCTCAAGAGCATTTGACAGTTGACGTACCCCAACTTTGTTACCAAACAGTGGAGGATAAAATGGCGACCCGGCCGCAAATAGGTATTTCAATGACACTAGGAATGAAGGGTTCCCATTATAGTAACTGTCAAAAACACTGTTATCCTTTTTTACTTACGCAAAATTATTAAAGTTAAAAAGAGATGACAATATTTTTATGATTTCGGAGTCGATATGCCTCATATTTGTATAACTGTTGTTTCTATAGTCAAACATTTCAAGTCCAGATACGTCCATGCATTTTCACCATGTTCCAACTTTCTATACAGCCACTCAAATTCAGCGCGATGTAAAATTGAAATAAGATAAAGTTAACTAATAATTAATTATTAAAGGATTATTTTTTTAAATAACTTTATTATAATTTCAACTATTCCTTTACCCCTAGGCTAACAATGTATGTACTATATTACCCCTATATCAACATGGGAACACAATGTTCTAGAACGGTTTGACTAGAGAGTGTTGTAATGATCGTTGTTTGTGGTTTTAATGTTGTGTTAGAAATAGGGCTGGAACTATGTTTAGTAGAAAATCTTTTAAACTGAGCAAGTCTCATAACCTTTTCATTATGCGTGATGATATCATTACTCATTGATCATTCTGCTGGTGGCATGATGTGCATGGCCGATAAACTATTAAATATTGTTTGATTCACATTTGACATTTGTAGAACTTGTCAATATAGAAGGTGTAACTTAATAAACGCAAGACCTCCCGGGCGTGTGGTCTCTCGGATGAAACTGAGCAACTTTTGTTCGAAGAGATCTTGAAATTCGTAAAAAGATTGGTCTTTCTATGAACCGACGCGATCAGCAGGGAGAACAGCGGTGGCCCAGTGGTGGCGGCCTCGACTTACGAACAGTAAATCGTGTGATCGAACCCAAACAGGCGCATTACTTTGTGTAATTTATTTCTTCACCACTGCTCTCAAAACGGTGAAACAAGACATCGTGAGGAAACCGGTATGTCCTAGAGCCAAAAATTCGAAGACATGGGACATCTATCAATCCGCATTGGGCCCGCGTGGTGGATTATAGCCCATTCCCTCTCATAGAGAGGAGGCCTGTGTCCCAGCAGTGGGAACATTAATAGGCTGATGGTGGGGGTGGTGCGATCAGCTGATCAACATCATCCTATGGGAAAACTAAAAAAGGAATTTCCGAAAGTCATTGAACAGAAGTTATTCAGTTTCGTGGTCTGAGACACCACACTAGTGAGTACACTGTTTGTGAGGTGTTTGTTATTTTATCTATACCTTATTGAGCCCGCATGCTATCAGTTCTGTTGGATCAAATTCTTCTGTGCAGGTTTATCCCTGCCTGCATGCATAGCACTGGCCTTTACCTTTATGCTTTCAGCATATCAAAGTCTGTGGACGTCCTTTGACCCAGCCTTACGGCACCGGGCTACTTTGTAACACACTTTTGTCATGGCGTTACAGTATTTTTCAAAGGGAACATAATTCTCTTTCAGTTCTTTGTTGTTACAGCTCAGTGACTAAAAGGTGTGGCCGTATGTGAACTGAAACAGAGAGCTGAGATTTGATCTCACCAAGTGTTTGTCAAGTACGAACCCCAATTTCGTTATAATTTGAATCGAATGTACCAAATCTACAATTGTAATCCCCCCCCCCCCCCCCATCATTAGGGTGTGTTCAGTACAGATTGTAAGCAATTACAGTGTCTTTCGCTAATCACCTGATTCTCGTCCCCATAAAAGCCGATTTATGTGTTAATTAAAGATTTTATTTTATCGTGTTCCTGCAGTAATTTCGGATTTAATGTTAATTGGGCACCTGCGTTATTTTATTGTTTCAATAACATAGGGAAAAAGGAACATGAGAAGGAAAAAAAAGAAACAGATCAAAAATATAGAGATTACACATAATAATAGGTTAAACTTGATTGTTCAGTCTACCCAAACATGGGTCGGTGATAATAGTATATTTTATATCGAAGGACTAAACGAAGCCATAATATACCAGAGGGCGAGGGAGTCAATGAAACCGAGGGTATATTAAGTTGGCGTTTAGTTTCGAGGTGCAAACGATACTGTTCACTTTGAGTGCGAGAAAAATTGACAATTTAGTACGAAAACATTTAAGGACGCGTTTGCAAAATTGATAGGTACAGAATCGAACTACTACATTGACACGGGTCATACTCAAGTGAACTCATTTTGATGCTTTGAAAGATTTTTACGTATTTCTTAGAAATAAAATTAGGGTAGGTCACTACAAAAAAAATATTTTTGCTGTTTTTACGAATTACCTCCGGACTTGATGGAGTGACCTGAAGGTATACTTCAGGGACTGCCACTGGAACTTCTCGACGTGTTGTACTAGGTGAGCCAAGTTTGGGCTCGTTTTGTTAGTCATGATGATACCTTACCTCCGGACTTGATGGGAGCGACCTGAAGGTGTACATCGGTGACTGCTACTGGAACTCCTTGACGTGTTGTACTAGGTGAGTCGAGTTTGGGCTCGTTTTGTTAGTTGTGATGAGACCTTACCTCCGGACTTGATGGAGTGTCCTGAAGGTGTACTTAGATGATTGCTACTGGAACTCCTCGACGTGTTGTACTGGGTGAGCCGAGTTTGGGCTCGTTTTGTTAGTTATGATGAGACTTTACCTCCGGACTTGATGGAGTGACCTGAAGGTGTACTTCGGTGATTGCTACTGGAACTCCTTCACATGTTGTACTAGGTGAGCCGAGTTTGGGCTCGTTTTGTTAGTTATGATGAGACCTTACCTCCGGACTTGATGGAGTGACCTGAAGGTGTACTTCGGTGATTGCTACTGGAACTCCTTCACGTGTTGTACTAGGTGACCCGAGTTTGGGCTCGTTTTGTTAGTTATGATGAGACCTTACCTCCGGACTTGATGGAGTGACCTGAAGGTGTACTTCGGTGATTGCTACTGGAACTCCTTCACATGTTGTACTAGGTGAGCCGAGTTTGGGCTCGTTTTGTTAGTTATGATGAGACCTTACCTCCGGACTTGATGAAGTGACCTGAAGGTGTACTTCGCTGACTGCTACTGGAACTCCGCGATGTGTTGTACTAGGTGAGCCGAGTTTGGGCTCGTTTTGTTAGTTATGATGAGACCTTACCTCCGGACCTGATGGAGTGACCTGAAGGTGTACTTCGATGATTGCTACTGGAACTCCTTGACGGAGTTGGCGAGCCCAAACTCGGCTCACCTAGTACAACATGTGAAGCCGTTCCAGTATCAATCACCGAAGTACACCTTCAGGTCACTCCATCAAGTCCGGAGGTAAAGTCTCATCATAACTAACAAAACGAGCCCAAACTCGGCTCACCTAGTACAACATGTGAAGGAGTTCCAGTGGCAATCACCGAAGTACACCTTCAGGTCACTCTATCAAGTCCGGAGGTAAGGTCTCATCATAACTAACAAAACGAGCCCAAACTCCGCTCACCTAGTACAACATGTGAAGGAGTTCCAGTAGTAATCACCGAAGTACACCTTCAGGTCACTCCATCAAGTCCGGAGGTAAAGTCTCATCATAACTAACAAAACGAGCCCAAACTCCGCTCACCTAGTACAACACGTCAAGGAGTTCCAGTAGCAATCATCGAAGTACACCTTCAGGTCACTCCATCAAGTTCGGAGGTAAGGTCTCATCATAACTAACAAAACAAGCCCAAACCCGGCTCACCTAGTACAACATGTGAAGGAGTTCCAGTGGCAATCACCGAAGTACACCTTCAGGTCACTCCATCAAGTCCGGAGGTAAGGTCTCATCATAACTAACAAAACGAGCCCAAACTCGGCTCACCTAGTACAACATGTGAAGGAGTTCCAGTAGCAATCACCGAAGTACACCTTCAGGTCACTCCATCAAGTCCGGAGGTAAAGTCTCATCATAACTAACAAAACGAGCCCAAACTCGGCTCACCCAGTACAACACGTCGAGGAGTTCCAGTAGCAATCATCGAAGTACACCTTCAGGACACTCCATCAAGTCCGGAGGTAAGGTCTCATCACAACTAACAAAACGAGCCCAAACTCGACTCACCTAGTACAACACGTCAAGGAGTTCCAGTAGCAATCACCGAAGTACACCTTCAGGTCACTCCATCAAGTCCGGAGGTAAGGTCTCATCATAACTAACAAAACGAGCCCAGACTCGGCTCACCTAGTACAACATGTGAAGGAGTTCCAGTATCAATCACCGAAGTACACCTTCAGGTCACTCCATCAAGTCCGGAGGTAAAGTCTCATCATAACTAACAAAACGAGCCCAAACTCGGCTCACCCAGTACAACACGTCAAGGAGTTCCAGTAGCAATCATCGAAGTACACCTTCAGGTCACTCCATCAAGTCCGGAGGTAAAATCTCATCATAACTAACAAAACGAGCCCAAACTCGGCTCACCCAGTACAACACGTCAAGGAGTTCCAGTAGCAATCATCGAAGTACACCTGCAGGTCACTCCATCAAGTCCGGAGGTAAGGTCTCATCATAACTAACAAAACAAACCCAAACTCGGCTCACCTAGTACAACATGTGAAGGAGTTCCAGTGGCAATCACCGAAGTACACCTTCAGGTCACTCCATCAAGTCCGGAGGTAAGGTCTCATCATAACTAACAAAACGAGCCCAAACTCGGCTCACCTAGTACAACATGTGTAGGAGTTCCAGTAGCAATCACCGAAGTACACCTTCAGGTCACTCCATCAAGTCCGGAGGTAAGGTTTCATCATAACTAACAAAACGAGCCCAAACTCAGCTCACCTAGTACAACACGTCAAGGAGTTCCAGTAGCAGTCACCAATCACTTCATCAAGTCCGGAGGTAAGGTCTCATCATAACTAATAAATAATAAAAATCTTGCCTTGTCAAGTATCAAATTTGGTTTATCGAATATTTTGTGTTTGTACAGCGATCTTTTTCAACTCGAGCCGCTCCAAACAGGCGTTACGTGTCCACTCTCGACGGCGGCCGTGCGCGGACTAAAGTTTCATTCAAAGTGTTTGTGCAATAAATCAAGACACTATCCAAAATAAAATAACCCCTAATGCAATCGATTAAGATTCATCCAGAATAGCAAAAAATGTGAAAAAATAAGATTTGGTTTTCATTTTTTCTGCAACTATATAAATCATTTAGATAAAAAAAAAATCCTTGCATTAAGAATTGATTATGTTTGCCAACATACAGTATTTTTAGAAATAGTAAAATTAACAATAGCACAAAAAATGTACCTAAACTCAACCCTGTATCGTTAATTTTAAGGAAAATGGCAACGACAGATCGATTTTACATTATAAAAAACTAAAATTTTCAATGATCAAGTTCCTATTATTTGAAGATGAAGAACCAATCTATACGAGGTAGTTATTAGTTATATTGGATTTTGTTTGGTTATTCCATAAAATTGTACCGAAAAACAGCATAATTTTACCTGATATGCAAACGCGCCCTTAATAAACATTGCTAAATAAAATAAAATCACAAATGTTTTTTATTCCTCCGGTCCATAAAACTTTCGTAAGTTTTTAGGTAAATGTGCCACGATTTTGGCGGTAAAAGATTATCTATTATATCTTTTTCTCTCTGCTCGACGTCAAACCACATGAGTAGGTCAAACTCTTTACTGTCACTGGTAATTCTTAATTTATTTAAAACTGAACAAATTTACACTCGACAAAAATTCTGATATTTTCGCGGTCAGTTTTTTCTTCTAAACCAGTCACAGATTAACAATTTAAAACACATGGCGCCACCTTCTTTTGCGGAAAAACCATGGAACTAAAACTTAACATTTTCGCAAAGAAGATGGTCCACAGTCCACACTCCACAGAAAATAGTATATAAATACTGGTTGTTTGTGTTTGACTATGTCACATGAAGGAAATTAAAAAACCAATTACTTTTCTCTCCATAAAGACTAAAGTGGTCACTTTAGTCCCGCTTCGTAGGTCTATATTGGCGTACTTTTAGAGCATGATAAGTGAAAACGAAATTAGGTACTGTAAAAAATACCATACTTCAACAATTGAAGCGATGGTTTACATTCAGCTTTTATGCGACTTTATGCTTGTGACTGAACTTACGATAAAGTCCATCCTAATAGGATTCTAAATACAAAATTTTTCTTAATACCTGCCTTCAGTATTTTGTAATGATCCTGAAAATGCAGAGGAGAATTTATAGAAAATAAACAAGACAGATTCCGTAAAACACCGGGATGCAAGAATTGTCATCGGTTAGGACGTCACATTGGCAGTGTAGGTAGATAGGAAGGTACGTACAGTCTACAGAACACAAACTCTGGTAGTAACAAAAGTACAGTCGAATGAACGCGTGCTTATCGTCGCAACGAGAGCGAAGTTCGAACCTAAACTCTGATTTATATTCACTCGGCGAACTGGCACCAGTTTCTGCACCTCAGCTGGCACTCATTCCGGTCAGGGCTGCCAGAAACCACAAAACTATTACTTTATTAACAACTCAAGGGATTAACTATTTGACATTCCTAAGATTCACCTTATCAAGTAGGTACCGACCTATAACACTTAGACCATGTTTTAATAAAACCAAGCACTTCTTTGTTATTCAGACCGCGGACTCCTTTTAGATATTATGAATTTTAACAAAAATTTTGTTAAATTATCATTTTTTTTTACGAATCGGAGCGCACCAAGATCATACCTACTATGAATCTAATGGAAGTATTAAAAAGGGTTGATTTTTTTGTAATGAGTTGAATTATTTCGCGTACCTTTGAGTATCACGATCACGCAACACTGGCATGGTTTTATTGTTCCCCTATCACGTATGACTGACAAGCACCAGGCCTCGACCAGTGGTTACCGCTTTCAGAGCGTTTCGTATTTTAATAACGACTTTTCACACCATTGAAAAGCCTTTGCCAATAGGTGATTGACATTTTATTTATACCCAGTTTCAGGTCCGGGGATTTTTGCTTTAAATAACTTTCATCAGTACCCAAGCGTATGACCAAAAAATGTACAGGTTGTTGTTAGTACATACGTAGTTGTTTGGATATGAAAAATAATTAAATATTGTATGGCCGAATACGCGGACTGGAAACTAAAATAATAAAAAAAAAACTTAACTTCGTTTAAAATGCTGGAAATATGCGGTAACAGATAGGGATAACATTGACAAACTACATTTTAGGCGGTAAAAAAGGGGCGCTCGAAATATTTTGCCTGAGGCGCATCGCTAGTTATTTTTGTGGCAGTTGAAGCAAAATCGTTGTTGGGTAGGTATTTCTGTGAAATTGTTTCAGAGTTTTTATGCAAAGTCCAACGATAATTTATCACCACCTGGGCAGTGCATCTAGTGCTATTTACCAACAGTCTTTGGTTTAACCCTTCTCTATTATGTCTCGCTATAAAAATTAGAGAGGGCGCTCACACTCACTACAATAGTCTCACAGTCAAAACTGTCGAAAATCAACAGGAATTACTAGTTTTGACTCTGAGGGCTCTCGCTAAGGACTAGTGTCTGCGTGACACGCTATCGCCAATTTACGCCCACATGCATGTTGCTTGCATCTTACTTAAAAATATATGAAACTGTGTCCACGGAGCGGCAGAGACTCATTTGCGAATCGTCATGAACATAACACTGCTCAAGCGTATTGCAAGACGCTATCCGTGTTTAAATAATGAATATTAATAAATACTGACTGAATTTTGTTAGGTAAGCTTTTTCGGTCATCATCATCATCAGCCTATTAATGTTCCCACAGCTGGGACACAGGCCTCTTCTCTATGAGAGGGAATGGGCTATAATCCACCACGCGGGCCCAGTGCAAATTGGTAGATGTCACATGTCTTTGAATTTTTTGGTTCTAAGACATGCCGTGTTTAGGTATGCCGGTTTTTTCGGTAAAATTATCTAAATACAGACCTTCTCTAATAACATTTTTGCAGCATAAACTATCAACTATAGATCTTTCTTTCCATTTATGAAATTATGGATGAAGCCGAAAAAATCTAAGTCATAAGACTTAGATTTTTTCGGCTTCATCCATAATCATTGTCTTCTATTAAAGTTGTAGGCAAGGTTTATATTTTTTCAATGAAATGATGCGCTTTCGCGATGCCACTTGAAGGAAGCTGAAATTTTTTGTAGACTGCATGTCGAATTTTTGACGATTATGGACGCAACTAAGATGGAAATTACGCCTGAAGACATTTGAGACTTACATGCAATCACCAAAAGTCGTCGCCGTGCACGGTAGGCCTTAGTAACATTAAAATCGGCGCTAAAGAAGATGAAGAAAAATCAACAAAGTAAAGCTTATGTTCATCCCGTTGAAAAGTGCTGTAGAAATACACATCGTTTTCAAAAGCAACTTCCACTCGTCTAGTGTTTATGTGTGCGCACTGTTTCTGCCTCCGTCGCGTCTCTACTCAAAGGTTGATTCATCATTATCTAACTCCTTATTGAATTGAGACTAGAAAATGTTGATTTTACAAGTCAGAATTTAGGCAAAGTCTGGCTTTAATGTATGTCTGTAAACGCTAATTAAAGACAAACAGTTTTGTCTAATTTACAAACCGCCTTTCAAATAACATTCCAGCTATAACAAGGATTTACAAATACTTAGAAATGAATTGGTAGGTACGCCAACTTTTTCGTTTTCCTACATGTGGGAGTAGGTATAATGTACATTTATTAACTTGAATACATTTAATGCTTCTGATGTTACAAAGGATACCTCGACATTTTCGTTATTTATGAAGATGTTCCCGCACGTGTGCGGAAAAAAAATACGAAGTTGAAATCGGTTCAATGCCTAATAGTCGGAGGTGAATGTTTATTTTTATTTTTGGCAAAGCAATATGCGTCTTTACGGCGTAAATATTTTTTGATTATTCAAATTGTGTTTATAAATAGAATATCATAGATAAACATCATTATTACAAATATTTACGTTTTTAAACAAATTAACATTTATATGTGTTCTGAATTCAAAAATATATAAAAAAATGGTCAAGTGCGAGTCGGACTCGCGCACGAAGGGTTCCGTACCATTTTCTATACAACATTAAACAAAACTGCAGAAAAAACACGTTTGTTGTATGGGAGCCCAGGAGATACAGCCTGGTGACAGACAGACAGTGGAGTCTTAGTAATAGGGTCCCGTTTTTACCCTTTGGGTACGGAACCCTAAATATACTATTTTTGATATTAGGCTGTTTAGCGGCTTCATACCTTTGCCTCTCATTCAACTTTGCGAAAGCAAAGCGCGGAAAAAATAGTTCATTGTAACCCTAGGGCTGAAAATAACTTATTTAGTCCCGAGACGGGGTTTGGCGCCCGAACGTAGCGAGGGCCTAATAGTTCGAGGGACTCCTGACTGTCTTTAACCAGAGGTAAACACTGTCCTAACATTACGAATACAAGGAAAGTAAAAATAAAAACATGAATTGGGTAAAGAAAAAATGAGTAAATTTTATTTTCCACGACTGCTTTAGCCTCTTCACTTATGAAATCAGGCATCAAATCCATAATTATCTGAATCAGATGAACTCATTGTGCTTTATGGAAAACAAAACTGCTTTAAGGAAGTATAAACAAAACTCTACAACTTGAAAAAACAAATGAAGATCGGATTGCCGATTTCCCGCCAATCGTTTTTTTTCTGTGGCCGAGCCAGCAATCCAGACATTATTTTTCATAAAGTTATTTAAAAAATATAATTATATTCTTTACTTTATCTAATAATAATACTTAACTTTATCTTATTTCAATTTTACATCGCTCTGTAATTACAGCGCGATTACAACCACTAGTGGCTGTATAAAAAGTTGGAACATGGTGTTTTTTTTTATAATTTGACAGCTGTCAGTTGAAAATGATTCTCCCTAGGGCTGAAAAGTATTACTTTCAACCCGCTCCTCAGGCCACTTCAGACCTACTTTCAGAGTATGAGTAATGAAAAAGAATTGAAATAGTTTCCTAATAATTCATGACAAAAATATTTTTCGTTATTTTATTTTATGTCTTCAAAAGTGTGTTGAAAAACGTCGTTTGATACACGTGGACATTTGTTCTTGCAGTTCTCGGCTCAAAAATTAATTCCGCCTCGAATGCAATAACAAACTTTCTCCTCTTGTATCAAAATGTACTATGCTTTATTTCGTACAGTTTCGCATGGGTATATGAACTTAATTTATGAGGAATTTAATATTTCCGGAAAAAGTTATATGGGCTTTGAAAACTTTACTTTGACGTTCATAATAAAGGTCTTGTTGGAATCGTTTATTTGTTCCACTGACGTACCTATTACGCCATGGGGATTTGGGAAAACATTTCAAAAGCAAACAGTATCTCTTTGTCAAAAAGAGTTCCTAGAAACAGTTTATTTGTTATAGAGTTCCACGAACATCGCCGTCGCAGTTGTAGAATACTTATTCATTTTTTGAAGACTAGGTACAAATTGAAGTAAATAAATTGCGCAATTAAGATGACTCATGATCATATCATTATGAGTCATCGAGTTATGATATCATCAAATGTTGCCATGAATACAACACTTTGTCCCTTGTTGATTTTCGGAATAAACAAAAGTCATGTTTTCTTTGTTCTGTAACACTGTACAACTTCGTTTGATTACATTGATGTACGCAGTTTAATACTACTAGGTTACTTAATTAATGTGTATGGTAGGTATGTGTCTACTTTAGGGACACTGGGACTGGGGGACATGTTACTCTCAAATCTTGATTATTATTAACTTTTACGGATAAATATCCGCTCCTGAAACTTAGAAACCTAACGACGCTTCAGTTTCACATTAACAGCTTATTATTCTGTGCAATTTAATCATTTGCCCTAACCTTCCATTATTTTCCTTTATATCCAGTTGAGTCTGAAAGAAATTGAAATTTTTGCTTTGTAAAAGCAGCGTCTCAGAAATTTTTACACTTCATTGAAGATTTGTAGGGTTTTCCCACTGACTGGCTCAGTTTGAGCAGTGAAACGGAAACCAGTAGGATTGTCCATGACAATGGTATCTAATAATTGCTCGTTCCAGACAGGAGGCTATGGTTGGGACTAAGGGAGGGGCTTTTTAAAGTACCGGCAACTCGTACAAACTTATTAAAGTTTGCAACAGTGTTTTGAACAGTAAGAATACTCAATAATGTCTCTCGGCGTTTGGAAATATTTTCTTGCTCTTTGGCGGAATTCCAGAGGGTGACACTTAATATGTTGTCAATAACTTGTAACTTGTGCCTCTACATGACTACTTTCGTTAGCTTGGGCCTCACCTGTTAAAATAATAAATGTATGTGTTAATGAATAAAATAAATAAATAACTTCTAAAAATATATTTTTATTAAGTATTATTTCTTTAAAAAGTACTACATTCATCACAAACAAAATCAATGATCAGTGTGCCTTTTGCTAGTCATTCTCATGATCATGCTTTTCTAATCTGTCCAGATATCTCGTATTTTCACTCCTGCAGATTTTGTTGCTCAATCTTGACATTATTTTACTAGAAATCTACGCTTTAAAATCAGTTATAGCTTTTTGTCTAACTGACCAACTCCTTCACAATACAATTCAAATTGCCCGTAAAGGGTTTAATTGATCGAAATAAATACTTCGAGTATGAATTCGAGTTAATGAATTTTCATTGTATTCGGATATAATATTATTTCTAAACATTGTAATACATTTTGCAAACTAGGTTTTCGCGACTCACCGATCCGGCAAACCGGCAATACTTAGTCATCGGCAAAAGGTACCTAAGATTCAAAGCCTGACAGGTCTATTCCTGCTACTAAATATATTTACATAAATAGCGTGCCAATACGTCAAAAAATAATAAAGACGGCAAACAATTCCTATTGTTTTGGTAATTAATTTTGATTGGCAGGCTTTTTACAATAAATACCCAATACGAACTTTTTATAAGTATCTTCCTACATTAAATGTTGCGATAATGTAGATGAAGCAGGTACTGGGACTTATAATTATGTCTTGAAGGATTGGAAGTTAATGCGTTGTGCTACGAGTATTTTCATGGGTCATTTAAATTGCATTTTTTTTTACCCGACTGCCAAGGAAGGGTTATGTTTTTCGCGCGTATCTTGTATGTAGGTATGTATGTAATACGTGAAACTTATATTCTATTTTTTTTTGTTTTCGTTCCGCTCTGTGTTACAATTTTATTATAATGTGGTTCTGTTGTATTTTTAATGTTTGTCTTTGTCTAAATGCGTTGTATGTCTATTGTTTACTTTTCCTAATATAAATAATGATATTTTTTCTTTATTCTTCCTTTCTTAATATTCTATAATACCGCATATCTTCCAAACCGCTGCACGGAGTTATTTAATTAACATATCGTTAGATTCGTCTTGGTAACCCAAGTGTTCTTAGATAGGACGGTGACGCGAATAAAAAACAACATGACGGCTGTGAGACACTATTATTATAGTTTAAAGTATTTTTATCTATTTTTTTGGATACTGCCTTATGGGTATCAATATTAAGGGCTCATCATGAGGATTTTAATATGGTATATCATGACCATCATTATTTTAATTAAATTAAATCATCCACTCGATGAAAATTCCTCTAAAGAATTAGACCGTTTACGGAATTACAAATTCCGTAAACGGTCTAACTCTTTCACAAACGTAACAAAGAAAAGCGAAATTATCCATCTTAATAGAATCGTAACTAAAAATTGTAAAATAAAAATAAATTTAAATAATAAAAAAAACCGACTGCTTAAAGAATCTATACATATAATAAAATCGTTGAGACCAAAAAATCTGTTCATTGAAGATTAAAAAAAAAAACCAGCCAGGGTGACTTGAAATAAGTAACTGAACATATTAAAACCATTTAAAAATTTTTTGTTTGTTTGTTTGTTTGTTTGACCGCGCATCACGTAAAAACTGCTGAACCGATTTTGTTGAAATGTTCACAAATCTGTTTAAATACATTCAGAATAACATATAGGCTATAGAAATTTTGGATTTTTTTGGAAAAAGGGGGTGAAAAGGGGGGTAAAGTTTGTATAAAAAAAAATTTAGATTGTTCTAGAATCATGAAACTTAGAATAAAAACTTATTAATAAAAATAAAGAAATACCTGTCTTAGCATTTTTTTTAAATCTCATCCAGAGGCGCAAAAAAGAGGGTTTTGTGTTTAAAATTAATAAACTTCAAACACCTATACAATCAAAACCAATGAAGTGTAACCTTTTAAAGGTGCTACATATACTCCATATCTAATACAGGTAAATATAATTTCTCAGTTTTCTTGAAATTTGACTTTTGAGGTGAATACGCACAAAATAGCGGAACTCAAGAAAATCAGCTTTCCTCGGTTTAAGTAGTTGGTACGAAATGTTTGTGCGCGCATCACGTCAAAATTACTGCATAGGCTTCTTCAATATTTAAACTATATATTATCACGCTACTTCCTTAAGGGGGTAGGCAATTTTGCATTATTTCCGTATACTTCAATTGTTTGACGTTTCAGTCATGACGTAAGTACATGAGAACGGCTATTTGTGGCTTATGTCAACGAAGTAAATAGCCTTGCAGTTTCATGACCGCTCTGTATACTACGGGGTTGCAGGTTCAAACCCTCCAACATTATTTTCACTTTTTGTGATTTGTTTAATTTTTTTTTTTTGATGCTGTGAGATTTCCTATATTTCATTTTGTATAAGTTGTGAGCATTTCTTATTTTTTTCGTGAAATATTTTTCCAAAAAGTAATAGAGTAGTACATAAGGAAGAAGAATACAATCATGCTACCCCCAAATAAATTGGGATAAGGGCAGGAGTATGATGATGAGGATGATTTCTCCAAAAAGAAGTATAGCGAACACCAGAAGCCTGATAAATCCACGTGTTCTTGCCGTGCAAGAACTGTGCTATGCTATTCGCAATTATCAATAATCCATACGCAGTTTACGTAGATTATATTTACAGCTAAATTGTTATTGGCCTCATATCGTGTTTTCGGGCGGGAGGAGACGCCCGGGTTCTTCCATTGTGAGGATCGACCGGAGGCCACGGTGGAGCACACTGTGGAGGTGTGCCCCACTTGGGCGGAGCACCGCCGTGTCCTCGAAGCGGCGATCGGCGGCGGCGACCTCTCTCTCCCAGCCCTGGTTCAATACATGGTCCGGAGCGAGACGGAATGGGATGCCATCACCTCCTTCTGCGAAGCAGTCATGCTAGCGAAGGAGGTGGCGGAACGTGAGAGGGAGAGATCTTCACGTCCCGGCCACAGCGGGAGACACCCCGGGCGTCGGGAGCCACGTATTGGCCCCCGGCCACCGTAGGCGCGGGCCTGTGGACGAGGAGCTATGGGCTAGCTCACCGTCCGTCCGTCTCATGACGACAGGCCGTGTCGACGGCGCGTTCGTGTTCTACGCGCGCCTCAAAGAGAGTCAGCAAAAAAGAAGGGCAAGGGCCGATGCCTGCCGGGGCTGCGGGACTATTCGAAAGAGATACCGTGGCCCCGGAACACAAAGGGCGATGAAGGAACATGGATGGGTTTTAGTCAGTAAAAGTCTGACACTTCCTCCTGCTCCGGGAGGAGTCATTTGATGATTTCCCATCCGAAAAAAAAAGCTATATCGTGTTTGGGCTCATTCATGCACCTTGATGAGAACTTTCGACCTAGCTAGAGTATGACTGTCATCGAGTGTCTAAGGATGAAAACCTAAGGCTGTCGAGGGAAGCCCCAAATTGGAAAAACATAGTACAATATTTTAACGATGATTGCATATAATTCCGAGAAATTAAATTGTTACCTACTTGAATCTATACTTATTACTATAAAGGAGAAAAGTTTGTTTGTTTGGTTGGTTGAACGCGCTAATTTTAGGAACTACTGATTCCAGTTAAAACATCTTTTAGTGTTGGATAGCCCATTTATCGAGGAAGGCTATACGTTATATAACATCACGCTACAATCAATAGGAGCGGAGCATCAATGAAAATTGTTGCAAATACAGCGAAAAATTATTGCTTTTGAGAGCTTCCTTTCCGTGCGCTGCGTAAACGGTTAAAGTTACTCAACAATCATACATGTATGACGGGATTGTTCCTCTTAAAAAGTCCGCTAAAGCATATTATCTGCTTTTTTTTAGGTTGACTCACACTCTCTCTAAGCCTCTCTCTCTCTTACGTAACGCAGACGAAGTTGCGCGGGTCAGCTAGTAACTAATAATAATAAACTAATAACTTTAAATAAAAACTGAAAGGAAAAAAAAGTTCAGTCCAGAAGTGTAGAAAGCAAATTAATTTTATATATTTTACGGTGGTTCGCGGATAACTTTATGTAAGTTGTTTATTTGTGGCATAGATGGCGCTGTAGTACTTAGTGGTAGTTTTGTACCATGTTGCTGTAGTACCTACTTTTTGTAATGCCGCTACAAAGTGTATTAATTAGGTAATTTTATTAATGACATGCTAGCACCCTACACTAAATCAGCAAATAAATCAGAAAATGTCCAAATTATAATAAAACTCATGGCTGCTAATTAATCAGGAGCGTTATTCAGATTATGATCACGCTTGCCAAGCTCCATTAATATTTATAATTATATCAAATAGGTAAACGTTTTCATTTTGAAAAAAATATCAATTTTCACATTACTCGTATACTAGTTCATTCGGTTGTAAGAGAATGACATGTGGGCAGTGCCGAATTAACTTAGTAGCAGGAGTAGCAATTGCTACGGGCCCCGCGCAATCGGGGGCCCGCGTGTTCAAACGCCAGTGTTGGTGGTTCAAACCCCCCCGAAATCTCTGACAACTATAAAGAACCCAATCTATTCCAGGCGAAATACTACAATTTTCGAGTTCGCTTCGCTCGCTAATACGTCCTATGCTTAGGTACTGAATTTAATATAAGTTGACAGATTTACTCCAATACTAATTTCTAAATAAATTAGCGAAAAGAATTTGATTCATCCGAGGAGGGCTGGTAAATTTTTTGAGCTCGTTTTGCTCCGCTCTTGTTTCTAGAATCTTCTCTGTATTAGTCGACAAAGTATCTGCATAAATCATGATCTGTCGAATGACCGATTTGGTCGAGACGCCATTGTTTAACTGTTGTGTCTACTTCGTGGACAGATCATGGGATAACACTTATTTCAGTATGAATCATCAGAAGAAGATATAACCTGCCCAGGTGGAGTAGCAATAATTATATTTTTTGGGTTGTACTCTCTCTGTCAGATAGAGGGCCCCTCGATAGAACTTACTACTGGCCTCGCGCTTTCTTAATTCGTCACTGCATGTAGGTGTTTGCCGTTACCAATTCGGCGCCTTCCTAATTCCTCATTTTCCAGACATAGACGGTACGGTAATGCATAGGTACTGCCTTCAGGCCAGACTTTAGAGTGCAACGGCTCGGGTTTTGTTATGTCTTTAGATAAATGAAAATGTAAGTACATTGACCAGCTTTAATGGTCTGCGTGAAGTTGGTAATTAAGAAAGGGAAAGCTTTGACGGAGGAATGATAGAGGTCGATTTTCAATTTGCATTTGATTGGCCTTGTTGTCAGCGTGAGTCCCTCGCGAACAAAGGCCGAAGATTAATTTATATGCAATGGGGAGCGCAGTCACACGTTAATATGAAACACTAGCGGACGTCGCGCGGTTTCACCCGCGTAATTCCCGTTCCCGTGGGAGTACGGGGATAAAATATAGCCTTTACACAGTAAAGACGTGGCTTTCTAATGGTGAAAGAATTTTTGAAATCAGCGCAGTAGTTTTTGAGTTTACTCATTACAAACATACAGACACACAAAAATATAAATCTTTCCTCTTTATAATATTAGAGTAGATAATTATTATAGACTAGCTGACCCGCGCAACTTCGTCTGCGTCATATAAGAGAGACAGAGAGATGGTTAGAGAGAGTGTGAGACACCCTTAAAAGATAGACATAATAATGCTATCGCGGACTTTTTATAGAGCTTTTTAAGAGGAACAATTCCGTCATCCACGATTGTTGCGTAACTTTAACCGTTTACGCAGCGCACGCAACGAAAGATCTCAAAAAGAATATTTTTTCCTTTTTTGCAACATTTTTCATTGATGCTGTGCTCCTATTGATTGTAGCGTGATTTTATATCAACGTTGTAACGTTGTTGTTCGTTGTTGCCTTCCCCGATTAATGGGCTATCCAACAGTAATGGATACTTTCAACTCGAACCAGTAGTTCCTGAAATTAGCGTGTTCAACCAACCAAACAAACACAGCTTTATAATATTAGGTATAGTATAGAATCAAGTAGGTAACAATTTAATTTCTCTGAAATATTTGCATTAATCGCTAAAATATTCAGTTTTTCTAAATAAGGGCTTCCCTCGCCAGCCTCCTCAGCCTTACGTTATCATCCTTAGACACTTGATGGCAGTCATACTCCATCTACGTCGAAAGTTCTCATCAAGATGCATAAAATGAGCCCAAACACGATATAGATGCTGTAAACTCTTGATGACCTCTTGCAACTGCCTTCCGTCGTCAGAGTATGACTTTCTTCTAAGGTCGACGATGGATCGTCGACCTTCGATGAAAGTCATACTCTAGCTAAGTTTAAAGTTTTCATCAAGGTCCATGAAATGAGCCCAAACACGATTTAATGCTAAAACAGGTATTTCTTTATTTTTATTAATAAGTATTTACTCTGAGTTTCATGATTCTAGAACAATCTAAAATTTTTTTTTCATACAAACTTTACCCCCCCTTTTCACCACCTTTTTAAAAAAAAAAACAAAATTTCTATAGCCTATATGTTATTCTGAATTTATTTAAATAGATTTGTGAAGATTTCAGCAATATCGGTTCAGTAGTTTTTACGTGATGCGCGGTCAAACAAACAAACAAACAAACAAAATTTTTAAAATGGATTTAATATTATGTTCTGTTACTTATTTTAAGTCACCCTGGCTGGTTTTTTTTTTAATCTTCAATGTACAGATTTTTTGGTCTCAACGGTTTCATTATATGTATAGATTATTATATTATTATCATAATTATATATAGTGTAGATTGAACCATGTAGGTACTGATTATGAAGAAGTAATTCGAACCGATTAATTCGTGACGACAATGTATGACGGCAATTTTTTTTCAATACACTTCCTCGAAAACTGGTTCTTATCGCACTACGATTAGGTTCAACATGCAATGTATTTCACACGCGTGCGTTTTTGAGGGTTCCGTAGTCCTGACAAGAAACCGTTATAGTTTCGTCCGTCTGTCTGTCTGTCTATCCGAGGTTTTGCTAAGAGACCGTTAGTACTAGAAAGCTGTAATTTTTCAGGGTTGTGTATATCAATTACGCTGACAAATTGGTAAAATAAAATTTTGTATTATTGTATTGTGCGTCATGAACCAGTTTTCCTCGAAAAGAACTGGTTCATAACGCACTATGATTAGGTTCAACATGCAATGTACTTCGCACGCGTGCGATTTTTTTCATTTTCCATCACGTGTGCGGGCATGAAAATTGCCACAGATAACTATACCTATACTGCCTATACTTAGTTCAAATTGGTTCAATGCATTAAGTCGGAGGTGAATGTTTTTTTTTTAATTTTGGCAAAGCAATAATGCGTCTTTACCGCCTAAATATTTTAAAAATATTCAAATTGTGTTTATAAATAGAATATCATAGATAAACATGATTATTTAAAACTAATATTTACTTTTATAAACAAATTAACATTTACTTGTGTTCTAAATTCAAAAATATAAAAAAAAAACTATTTTTTATATTAGGCTGTTTAGCGGCTTCATACCTTTGCTTCTCCTTCAACCTGGCGAAAGCAAAGCGCGGAAAAAAAGTATATTAAAATCATAGTTTCTTATTATTATTTTATTTTATTTCTTCAGAAGTGTATTGAAAAAGTCGTTTGATACACATGGACATTTATTGCAGTTCTCAGCTCAAAAACACCCTCGCCTACGGCTCAGGTGTTAATTCCGCCTCGAATGCAATAACAAACATTCTCCACTTGTTTCAAAATGTACTATTTTCGTCGTGGCATCTCGAAGGTTAACCTATGAGGATGGCTTCTACTTAACCGGACTACCTGTATGACGGTAATGTTCGTATTATCCTTTCACAGCCATCTGATTCGCCTTATTTTGTGAAAATGTAAGGGGTAAAACGTCTCGGTGAAATTAACGAACAACTTTTACTTTAGCCTCTTATAACTTCCTGATCTCCTCCTGTATTTAACTGTCGTAAGGTCAGTAAACTCCTGTTTGTGACTTCTCGACAAAGTTATCGCTGTTTATGAGAGAGCTTTCTTTTCCAGTAATTAAATGTTGTAATTCGTTTCGTTTTAGGGTATTTAAAAAGGGTTACGTTGTTTAAACGAGTTAATAACTCGTTGTGTCATATTAGCTACCTAATTGGGATCTACATAACTTTTGAGATAAGGTTGTAGGGCACTATCTACCCCTTCAGGTGGTACTGGCGTGATATTATGCTATTTAGTTTAAAAATAGAACTAACACACAGTCTATATTCTCGTGTTTCCTCCAGTGGTAAACCACCTAATTTATATTTCAGACTAAAAAAAACATAGTCAAGCGAGCCTTACATTACATGGCTCGGTTTCCTGTTTCCTAATGCCACATCACGATGCCACGAATGAATAATGAGTCCCTTTGCCAAAACTTGCTCGTGCCGTGATACTAAGCGGCATTTCTCTTTACAATTTCTATCTAACCGTTTAGAACTTCCTTAGCTACATAATGTGTCTCTAATTAGGCAGTTAGGGCAGTTATGCTAACAAAAGAGACATTTATTTCCCCAGCGACCAACTTGCCGTAGTTTTTGTGTGATCCGAGGTTGCGATTACAGAAACTAATATAAAATTGTAGTGCCAACTGAACAGGTAGGTGTATGAGTATAATATGTAATGGGTTTTTGGTGGTGGTTAGCTTTTTATAAGCCGTGGGCTTTATGGCGACCTAAAAAGTAGTAATTGCCAATTATTTTTGTTTCAAACCTTTTTACCACAACTACGTTACGTATATTGAAATTCGATGAGGTCAGGTAAATTTATTGTCTGTCAAATCTGTTAATACGTCTCACGGATAAATTTATTTCAAGTCGTGAATAAAACGACATATTAAAATATTAAAACATTTCGTTTCGTTTTTCCATTTAACATTATGTGTGAAATTTAATGTTGAAAAAGGGTTTCTGTTTTTTTACGAATTTATTTAGGTATATTAGTATACATATATATTTTTTTGATAAATGTGGTTTACTATTATTCAATTTTTGTGTGAGCTGTTTATTATGTCACTACAGAGCTATGGTGCAATGCAATGGTGGTCGATTTAGGCTGTGATTGGCATCTATTGTTATTCAAAATGCTTTTAATAAAATAGAGCCAGCAGTGGAGTCACTAAACCTTGTTTTTATGCAAAACAATGCCTACATTTCACAAATTGCAAACATTTTTATTTTTGATGCTACAGAGATGGACGTCAACAGTATTAATTTGTTAATAAACCCACCCCCGCCACACCAGTGTGGACACGGGCGATGGAGCCAACGGGAATCATCATATAAATTAATGTCAAGAAACTTTTCTACTTGACTATACAAATCATAAAATTGGAGAACGGGATCAGTTGACCATTTCAAAAATTCACTAGGTTGACTGATCCCGCGGGATCCACCTGTGTGGGATCAGTTTACTAAAGAGCCATATAACCGCTGGTGAGAGTAGAAAAAGACCAAAGATTGATGGACTGTGTGAAGGATGTTATGGCTAGAACGGAGGTGTCTGCTGAGATGACGTGTAATAGAGAAGTACCTATCGAAGAAGAAAATACGCAAATTGAGACACACACAGCGCCATCTAGTGCCACACTAAACAACGAGACTTGTGGCGCGGACACCAGATAGTTTATATACTACATAGATACTTTTTGTTTGTAAATACATACTTACTATACATATAAACATCCATGACTCGGAAACAAATGTCCATGCTCATCACACAAACATTTGCGTATACCAGGATCCGAACCCGGGCAATCAATAAGAACGTAAGGCAGTCTCAGTACCGCTGCGCCATTCGGTTCGTCTCGTCGATATGACTGAACTAAGCTCGATAAATGCGCTTTTTGATTACGGTTTTCAATATTAACTAGTCATAATTAGAATGTGATGAATATTTATAAAAGACAAGCATTAACAGTCTGTCATCAAGTTAAATAGTCTATGTAGGTACATGTTGTACGTGGCGGGCCAATAGGGAACTGAGTAGCGTAGGGTTACCACCGGGTTAGCTAATGTGCAGCGAATATTGATATGTTTTTAAGACTGGAAACCAACATTACATTACCTACTTATCTACTTTAATATACCTTACAACATCCTATCCTGCCTATTTAATTGAGCCCCAAAACGTGCAGCCAAAGACACTTCTGCGCTGCCACAGAATAAGCCGTTAAAAAAAAAGTAGTGTCATCAACAAAAAGTAGAAAAAGAATGTTACATTCCTATCAATGCCGCTAATAGTGTAATCAATTATTATACTTTAATTGATTCATCATCGTATGTTGGTATATGGACGCGGTGCTCTGAGATGGTCATTCAAAACGGACATCCCTAAGTAGATAGCAGTTCGAATACAGCGACAAAAACGGATCGTAGCGGTATTATGACGTGCTGGTAGTTACATGCAAAACATAATTGGCTATCGGTGGCCAGACAAATCTGGATTCACCGTTTCAAGTTTCAACCACTAAGCATAGCGACGCTTCTACCTACCGAAAGTTACGCGTGTGTATTAAGGTGGATGCTCCAGGGTAGCCCGCGAAATTCAAATTTTCTTACGTTTTTTGCAATTTCCAGATCAGTGTCAGGTTGTATGTCGATTAAAATTTGATTCGCGGCTGTAACACGTATGTAGTTATAGAAGCTCATAAAGATAAAGGTATACCTTTATGAGAATTTACTTTTTCAAGGTCAAATTCATTCCTGCACCTTTATGCGCTTGGAGGGTTGTATTGATGATTTTGATGATTATTATTCTATAACTACATACGTGTTACAGCCGCGATTCAAATTTTAATCAACATACAACCTGACACTGACCTGGAAATTGCAAAAAACGTAAGAAAATTTGAATTTCGCGGGCTACCCTGGAGCATCCACCTTAAAAGATTTCGCAATTTAATTTTGACCGAAAGATGACCTGTCTCGTACATTATCAAAGAGATTAAAAGATTTCTAGAACCGACATTGAGAATATTGTCATACAAAAATTTTTACCCTGATCATTTTCGATTTTGACACACGAATGCTAGAAAGTAGAACTCGTGTCTCAAAATCGAAGATCGACTTGTTACGAAGTAGTAACAAGTATTGGATTACGATTTACTTCGTTTTGTCCCGTCTATCGCTCGTAAATATTTGAATGTATTTGTAGATTATTAAAAAAAACTTATTGCAGTCGTAATCTTACGTGCCGACGTTTCCATAGCGTAATTTCAGCCGATTGATTGTTGCTACGTTTAGAAACGTAGTAAGTAGCTAAGTACTAATGGAGAATGACTGAAACAGATATACATAATTGAAAGGCATTGAGTTGGAGCCGGCGCTAAAAATAGGCTTCTTTTGTTCTTATTACTAATTTGACCTATCAGGCTGCCAAAGGCCGTATTGTTAAGCTTTGATTAGGTTGGTAGATAAATCTCATCATTAAATTGTTTTTAAGTAGGTATTTCAGATTTAACGTGAAATACATTTTGTAAGAAATTGTGATTCTTATCTTCTTCTCTTTCATCTTTAGAACTTATGCATACTTATAGCAAACATTAATATTGCTAGGCCAGGATAATTAACGAATACTTAACTAAGATTGAGATTATGGATTTATGCTTTTCGTTTTCATATGAAAAAAGAACAAGTACTTAAAGTATTTCCATAACTAAAGCGTCAGTTCGTCACAGATTGGCACGATTGCACATTTCCAAGCCCGGCGTGGTGCGGCAAGGCGGCGGCGATGCATATGCCGTCGCTGATTTCCGCTCAACTTTACCGCTAAATGTATTCTATCAATAAATGCAAATACTTTCATTATCATATTCAATAACGTTGACTGGCGTCCGGTAGAAATGATACAAATAGCGAATGAGGTCACTGTTAATACGTTAACCAATAGTTTATGGAGATACACACTCGGGTCTTCTGTCCATCGAATGGTTTTAGTACTTAAAAGAGCTTTGCAGTTTTGTGAATTGCTGCCAACTGAAGATTTTTATTGACTCCTTTTTCCACGGGCTTTGTGGCGTTGTTTTTCAAAGGAAAGCTTTCAGAATTTTGATGAAATTGCACCTTGTACACAGTGAGTGAATTTCAAGTGTATATTGGCGCATTGAGAGATTGACGGCATCTATGGTAGTATTTCTAGATGGAAGCTATTTTGAAAAGTTATTTTTTTGTTTGGTGTTCATTTTATTTTTATTACTTACGTACCTCTGTTATAAAATAATTGATTGGTAGTTAATTTCCGACTTCAAAGATTAAAGAAGTCAAAACACAAGTAATTCAAAAACATGCTTGTAATACGTTATTATTACGATCGTTAGGTTGTAGACTTTGACTGGTCTAAGCAGAAATTAGTCGACATTAACTTGATTTCCTTTGGGGCCATGGTTTCTGCCACATGGAGCTGTGATGTCTATTCCATTAAGATTCACCTAAGGCGCGAAACGTCACCAAATGGCGTTGATAAATGACCCTCTACTTTGGCAATTTTCCACTTTTACCACGTCCACTGTCTACTCGATTTGCTTTAATCTGTAAAGAAATTATGTGGGAAAAACGTGACAGTTTCTTTTGTGCCGGGAAAAAGGCATTTAATTGTGTAAAGTTCACGTGAGCTTCTATTCTCCAAGGACGAAGTGTATATAGACGCACTAAAAACATCTTCGGAAAAGTGCCTGATCAATCAATATATTTGAGTGATTGACCTGGTGTCATGAAAATATTTTTCCTTCATTAATTTTATTGAATCCCTGGAAGTCAGTGCCTAGCTGTCAATAAACGAGAAGAGCATTTTATAGGTGGAATATCCTGTCAGCTGCAATAAAACTGTCTTATTATAAATAGTTCAAGCGCCAATAAGCTTTACCTTTCCGTTCTACAGAAAAACTGGTTTTAGTACCTACTTACTTACCTAATGCTTTTTCGCTTTTCATTTACAGAATTTTCTTTCAGAGAGAATCGTCTAATCCAATAATCGGTCGACTGATGCATTACGATGATAATGATGCAGAACCTCTATTTTTTCTTACACCTGATTATGTCAGGTGTAAGAAAACATAGAGGTTCTGCATCGTTATCATCGGTTCTTTATTGGCATTGGACATTGCCCTATTGATTCAAGTCTTGGTGTAAATATTACGTGTCGGAAGGGTTTTTTTTAGACTAGCTTAAAATTAGTGGGTGGGTCTGTTTAAAGAAGAATTTTGAGTATTTTCTTTGTGAAATGAACAAGAGTGCTTACCAATTTTATACGTCTTTAGGCTCTCTTTAGGGGTAAAGACGTATAAAATAGGTATGTGGTTCGGTAATTTACATTAAATGAACAATTAAATTCACTTTAGTTCCCAAATATATTGATTTTTTATGAATGTAGGTACTGAAGATATGGACAAACTGCATCTAATTGAAGTATTTGTCATCCATTGCCTTTTGTTTCCGCAATAAATTGTACTCCAGCCATTCTGTAACTTCAGATTGCTTGATTCTGCGATACTATTCTTTGTTGTAATAATAGAAAGAGCTCAACAATACCATTAATTGTAAGTGCGGACGACCGCGTTCTCTTTTTATAGATTTTTTTTTATAAAGTACATAATCAATTTTCAAATCAAACAGGAAAATTTCAACGTTCAGGTCAACGCCCAGAATAGTAATTCCATCAGTGGAAAAAATCTTATAGTGTTAGTGAAAACGGACATAATAGGCGAGACGACAAAAAATATCTAATTAGTCCGTCAGTTAGATTATCAAAAAATATGTGTCCCGTGTTTTTTCTTTTGTTAAGTAAACCAAAATTGACGAAGATATTATGACGCTTTTAAAATTCTCAATACCTCACGCCTAGGTATAGTTTTTAGCTAGTTCTGACGTCACGAGCCCCCACTCCCGAGTTTTGATGCGTTTTATCTTTTGTCAATATTCATTGATTTACAAAAACAAAAAATACGTGTTCATTAATTTCCAATACTCTAACTGAAGGACTAAATAAATTAGCAATGTTTTGATACTGTCGTCATGCCTATTGATAATTCGGTAGACGGGAGTTATAGTAGGAACCTATGTAGCAGTAGGCGGAAGTCGTAGAAGATTTTGGAAGTTAGAGTGCGAAGCGAGCCCGAGGAGATGGCGGGGTCTTTTGAATTAGTATTCTAGTAACATAATTAGTATTACAAAATATTGATAAACATTGAACTTTAGTTGAATTTGTATACTAAACAGAATTGAAACTACCCAAAACATTGCTACTACATAAAGACACCGTCACAAAATGTACAGTGCTACCCCGATGTGAAATCAACCGGCTGCGTCATGTCATTGAGACCTTTGGCACTTTAACGTTATAACTCAAGGTAATGGTTCAAAATATCTAATTTTGAACCATTAGGTTAATCTGCTGCCAGGTATGTTAAACTTTTAGATTTAGACATTCTAATACTCGTCACGATCACTTTGTGTCTGGCTTGGATGTTTTATAAATAAATATCTGCGTTAAACGCAATTTTGTGACGAAAAACATTTGTAAAGAGAAGCGTTTGCCAAATGAATGTTTGCAAACTGAGTGTTTTATAAAATAAAGATGTTTCTGAAATAAATAGTCAGGTCAGATTATGAAACGTTGGTTGTAAACTGTTCGGTCAAAGGAGTTTTAGTGAAACATTAGTGAACCGCTGGAAATATACAAGTTCGGCAAAGTAGAGGAGACTTAGGGTGCTTGCATAAAGATGCAGGTTTCCCAGACCTGATCTCCTGGTATCTTTTTACTGTTTTTATATTTTTCTGCACCTTATGGCCAGAGATATGGAGCTATACAGGACGTCTAGTACCATCTCATTCCTACTCTAGAAAATGATTAACCATATTGCTTTCATACGTCATGGAGATCCCCCAATTTCTTTTTGTGCGATCGCATTCAGAAGGTATGGGGCTATTTTACCAGTATCGATTTGTACCAGCTTGTCCGTACTGGAAACCTGCTGTCTCTTCCTGCAAGCACCGTTAGTCTGCAAAAGGACCTTTCAGTGCGCTGGAATGGCGCCAGAATGGAATCTGAAACTCACCACTAAGTAACAGTTAATCAACATATGATAACGTTATGCACAAAATATCATAATAAATTCTAACTTACATTAGGTATATCACGCCTATCTTCGCGAAGGGTTAGGTTAGTTAGTTTTCCTGTACAGTCAAACTGTGGAGGCATTCATGAAGGTGTGTAGAAGTAAACTAGAGAAAATCGAAATAGGGATTTTTGACGCTCGGGTTTGCTTGCGAGATATGATTACTATAGCAGTACTGCATATGTATAACCTATCGTCTATGGTGGGCTTAAGTAAGGGTCGATAATATTTGCCGGTTGCAAATACAGCCTGGATTTGTGCGGGCTGTTGCTGGGAAACTGAGGAAAATGTAGAAACACTTTACCGGGACTAGAACTATTCCTATAGGTGAGCTTTCGATCAGTAGACCAGCAATACTGATAAATCTTATTAGTTTAGTTCACGGATATAGAGATGTATCTGATCTGTAGTTTAATCATAATTTTATTACTTACTCGGTTTCTACTCCTTTTTCCACTGTTGGACTTATGAAACTCGCTGAGACGGTCGCTAAAGTTTCTTAATAGAACGGTAGGTTTGTACTTGCGCTGTTGACATTGCATTGCTAATTAAAATATCGTTATATAGTGTGCTTGTGTTCGTGATTTTTTTCCTCTAGAACTGCTTGATCGTCTTATTTTTGTGTAAGTAGTTATCTCGTTGGACCCGGTAGTGGCCGCTGTTGCTGTTATACAAAATCCACGTGGACGAAGTCCGGCCGGCCAATAACTAGTCTTAATAATATATAAAATCAAGTGTCACATGTTTGTACACGTTAATCTCCGAAACTACCTGTGTGTACTTATGGTTGGTTCCAGCTTATAAGATAATATGTAGTTTTGAACCCTGGTGACGCCGCACCGGGCGAAGCAGGGGACGGTTGCCAGTCTATTATAAATATGTTTTAGTCATTTTGTGGCACTAGGTGGCGGTGTGTGTAAGGTCCAGCGATATTTATTTATATTGTGGAACCAGTGGTAGTAAAGTAATTCCTAGAGGAATAACTAGGTAAAGGTTAAAACTTTATGGGGCAACTAAATTAAAAATGTAGACATGAATAGTGAAGTAGAAAGGCCAGCAGCGCAAAACAGGGACGGCAGGGCATAGGATTTTTCCATCGGCCAGCGCACACTGATGATGTCAGTGGCTCATTAGATACCGTGGCATGGCGGCAGATACCGAGACATCCCACGGCATGCCGAGGGCCAGGAGGTTACCTCTCGTCGCGTCCCGTCACATGCCATCGTATCCAGCCGCGGCATTTTCTTGCGCGCTCTTTAATACCGCAAAGGGAAATCTCTGTGGGCGATCTCTAAACATTGGAATCGGTATCTTCTTACCACGAGCTACGTATACGATTTTACGTTGGGTAAAGATAAAATGCTCTGCCCTGCCGTCACCAGTGTGCGCTGGCATCTATATTTAAAGGACATCCCTAATGAGAAAAATGGGTCATAGATTATAGGTTTATATTTATAATTATATTATAAAGCCGGAAAAACACACTCCTTACTCAAGCTTATTCCGCACACCATGCTTAGTCCTTATGATGACGCAACATAAAAAAACCTTTTTTAATCGACGCTTTTGCCAGAATGTTGTCTCGTTGCGTGCCACCCGCAGTTCGCGTGTAAACAGTCTCAGGAAGGATACGATAAATATTGCCTTCGAAATTTACAAAACTGCAGAAGCTTGTAAGTTAGACCACATTTCATGTAAAAAGCCCAAAGGTCCACCCGTCGTTTGTGATGCAGATCTGTAATAAAGTCTGGGTCCCAATTAAAGACTAATCGGTAATATAAGTTGGGTCTGTAGGCTGTAAACAAAGTGGTATTAGGCCATTATCCTGAGTGGCCTAAGGCAAGACGTAACACTATGAAGCACACAGTTTAACGGGCTGACATGTATCCGAAGATGGGTTCGGGTCCGTGCCCGTAAACATAACGGATTAAGGATTATAAATCTTTGAGTAGGTATTGTTTGTAGTAACTATTGTACCAAGTGTGGACAAAGTACTTTTTTATTATTTTTATTCACTCTCCTACGTTCGAAGTGTGTAGGTCCGCGTAAGCGTAGCGTGAATTTGTTCGTTTTTCTGTTAGTAGTAACGCGCGTACCAAGCAGACCGCTCGTAAATCCACCGGTGGTAAGGCTGCGAGGAAGCAGCTCGCCACCAAGGCTGAGGAGCGCAAGAGTGCACCGGCCACCGGTGGCGTTAAGAAACCCCATCGCTACAGGCCTTATCCGAAAGCTTCCGTGCCAGCGTCTCGTACGTTCTCACGTACGGAGATCCTGAGAGAAGTCCTCTACGATCTCTCGTACAGGACTTCTCTCAAGATCTCCGTTTCCAGAGCTCGTTGTCATGGCACTGCAGGAGGCGAGCGAAGCTTACCTCGTCGGTCTCTTCGAAGACACCAACCTGTGCGCGATTCACGCGAAGCGCGTCACCATCATGCCCAAACACATCCAGTTAAATCAGACGCGAACGCGCTGAAACTGCTGCTGCATCAGCATACGTCACAATACACACACATCGTTCTACACGTTGACTGTGTGAAATTGGTTGCTTGGACTTGGATTGGAGAGTTAAAATTGCTATATTAAGATTCTTAGGGCGAGTTTCAAGTTAAAGTTAAATCGCGTTCATGAATTAAATAAATATCGCTGGACACTACACACAGTGCCATCTAGTGCCACACTAAGCAACGAGGCTTGTGTCGTGGACACCAGATAGTAGATATACTACATAGATACTTTTTTGATTGTAAATACTTACTTATTATACATATAAACATCCATGACTCGGAAACAAATGTCCATGCCCAACACACAAAAATTTTGCTCCTACCGGGTTTCGAACCCGGGACCCTAAGGACGTAAGGCAACCTCACTACCGCCGCGCCATTTGGGTTGTCAATATTCTGTAGCAATGACACTGATGAGCTTGTTTCATTGGTGATATTCGCTCTTAAAAAGGGTGGAAAATGGAAAACATTAGCTTGACGTAATGTAAAACAGGTATGTAGATCATTTTTGTTACCAGAAAAGGTAAAGTTGATTTATGGCCTGAAACAGAATGTGTAGGTACAGTTATAGCCCCAACTCCCGTGGTAATAAAACCAGTTTACTTCAATTTTCAGACCACTTGCATGTCAAGTGATGCAAAACCTACTTGAGATTCGGCCAAAGTTTGTCGAAGTTAACTAATTGAAGTGCTTTTAAATCGTCTTCTAAGTAGAGCCGCTATTACTATAGATTGAAGAAGATTACGCCAACATTAGACGGTGCCGAGAACTAATGAGATAATAAAAAATATACCACAACCACGTATATTTTGGTCAGCTTTTCTTATGAGAGAGGCTTTTGATTGAATGAGGAAAACATATACCAACAAATAGCTACTCCGAAAATTATTTCCTGTTACATAACCTACATTTGCTGATAGGTACCTGAGAAATATTGCTCTTCCTAATTTCCACAGCCATGAAGAAGACATTACGTAATACAATAATTGTTTTGTTCAACGTCGGTTACTTTATGCTATTAAAGTGTCGTAAATAACTCGGCCAGTTCCGTTTTAGCGATCATATTCTTTCTTTGGTGTTTATCTTAATACAGTTAAAAATATTATTGCACAGCCACAATTTTATAGCTTAGCTTCTTCGCTCATCCCACCACTTTATATGCTGGTTTGAAAGTTTATTCATAAGCTTTAGACGAATTGTCTGAGGCGGTTAATATGGTGAATAAGGATTTAGCATGTATTTCCGAACTGAGTATCTAGCTCTTATGTTAAAGGTTAACCCTGAGTTGGCTCGTCTTTGCTGTCAGCAACTCTAGGCTGCTGAATCCACTGCGGTGAAAGACCTGGGTACTAATATAGATAAAAACATCTCCTGGGGTCCCCAGTTCCGGGGCTGCGGGACTATTCGAAAGAGATACCGTGGCCCCGGAACACAAAGGGCGATGAAGGAACATGGATGGGTTTTAGTCAGTAAAAGTCTGACACTCCCTCCTGCTCCGCCCAGAGCGGGAGGAGTCATTTGATGATTTCCCATCCGTAAAAAAAAATAAAAAAGGGGTCCCCAGTTGCAAGAAGTAATCCGCAATTCCGCGATGGTATGGAACCCTTAATGCGCGAGTCCGACTCGCGCTTGGCCGGTTTTTACCAACTACCAATTAAATTGCGCTCGACCAATCCCTCCTTCTTCCAATAGCCAGCTATCCAGATCTCACTGAAAACAGCTAGATAAACTAGAGCGACTTCAAAACTTTTGTATCATATTCATATTACTCGTAATTGGTAGAATTACGTACTTTCAAGTGGTAGTCTACCCGCCCTTGCCGGGATACGCATGTTCTGTCACTGCTTTAGAGTATTCTGTTTAACTCTAAAACCCCTTCTTAAGCTAAAGAACCTTTTAAGTTCCTTCAAGACGCACATTTGTGATCAAAGGAGAATTTGATATTTTGGATGCCTATGCATTCCATCAAATTATATGGAAAATGGTTTACGCGCGGTCCAGGCTGTCCGTTCGTGGAATGCATAGCCGTCGCCAGCAGACTTGCTACAAAGTTACTTGCTTCATTTAAAGGCCAATCTGTAAAACATTTCCTTTCTCTGTAATGTTTGAGATATAATATAATACCTACTTATTTATATAATTATATTGTATGTATAGTTTTAAATACGTCATTATCTGCCTAGCCTTTTCCCAACTATGTTGGGGTCGGCTTCCAGTCTACCCGGATGCAGCTGAATACCAGTATTTTACATGGAGCGACTACCTATCTGACCTCCACAATCCAGTTAGTACTGGGTAATACGATACCCCTTGGTAAGACTGGTTGTCAGAGTTTTTGGGCCACTGGCTACCTGTAACGATTGTCAAAGATCTACAAATGACAGCTGGGACCAACAGCTTAACGTGCTTCCCAAGACACGGAGGAAACCCGGTATCTAAGGGTGGTCACCCATCCACAGACCAACCTAGGCAAGTACGGCTTAACGACCCGAGAGGCTGTTATTATTTAGCCACGAGCTTAAATACGTAATTGCTTTATTTTATTTGTACTGTTCATATTTATTAGCAGCGCATCATTGACCCCCTTTTTATTCAAAGTTCGTTTCATCCAAAGGTTGTCTGTAAGATATCGCTATCAGCGATAAGACCGCCGTTATACCCATAGAAATTATAATAATGTAAAATTGCTGTGTATCAATTTTGGTGTACAATAAACTATGTATATTCTATCTATTTTTCTTAGCAAACGTACTTTACCGTTTTGCATCAAAGCGAAAGTTAAATAGTTCCGTAAATGAAAAACATCTCTAATAAAAACAAAGATAATGATATTATTATTAAGCATCTTCCGGATACTATAACCGCTTGAAAAATAAAACTTTACTTTTTGCCTTAAGTGGCGTAGATTCATGTAATTGCAAGCAATTTTGGGGACTTAAAAGCCAAAGTAGATTTTTGTTTTTTGCTTAAATGTAGTGTCCGGCGTAGAATAATGCCTTGGAGGGGAGACTCGGTATAGGAGGCAAGGCGACTGGGGCGGCGCGGCGCGGGACGAGGGATGCCGCCAGCCACCCTGTCCGCGAGCCGCTGCCGGCTGCTCATAGCAGTCATAGCACTCAGTCACGAACGCGCCGCCCGCGATACCGCCGCGCTCTCTAACGCTCCTGCTCCAGCGTACCGCGCAAGCTATGTGTTCGGACAAAGTTTCTTTCTCACCTCAAATAAATTAATTGTGCAAAATGAAGAAGCAGAACTGGCCCAGCGGGCCACCAGAACGGCATTTTATGAGGTAAGCACAATAAATTTGCATGGAAAAAACTTTTTTTCAGAATTTCCATAATTCGGTATTAGTTCCGGCTCCGCACATAGAGAATTTTCTATTTGCGAATTCTTATTGATATGGCCCCGGCGAAATTATTTCCGCCTGAGCCTACTATGCGTGTGGCGGTAATAGAAAAACTATTTTATTTTATTTTAAGTTCTTCGTGGTGTCGATTTTTTTAAAGTTTATTTTATATTATTTGCTCGCGGTTTTCTTTTATTAAAATATCATTTTTATTACCTATTGGCAATATCATAACTTTTGGGGAAGTAGGTTAAAGACGACAAAAGTGATTCCGGAAACAGAAGAAATTAAATGGAGGGGCTAGTAATAGGCAAAACAAAACTTTTGACGGCTAACGCTTTATTCTTTTTATGTTTTTGTTGTGGTTTTCGAATTATGTACTTCGCTGGTGCCATGAGGGGTCGAAGACGCGATACATTTCGTACTTCTGTTTTTCCGCAGTTTTGTTTTTATGTTCTTAAATCTTCGTCAATCGTTTCCGGCAGTAAGGCGCTAACTTACAACAAAGAACAACAAATTGTAATTGGAAGATAAATCAGTTTCCTGGCCGCAGAGCACTCCAATCTTATGGAACCGTCGGATCTAATAAATAAATAATTTATTAAGAATATTTGTATTAGCATTTATTTTTTATTTTTGTGTACTTATTCTAAGTTTTCCGTCGGATTTGCGGCTGTTTATGATTTTTGCCAGCAACAGGATATGCTTATTTAGGTGATGTTTGCTACAAATAATAATTACTTTAGAAGTTTGGAACTGCAAACAATGAAAGGCCTAAAAGTCGTCAAAGGGAAATTAATTACAAGACGTATGTAGTAGTATTCTAAATTGCTAACTTATTTGACGGAAATGATTGGTTCTTCTGAGAAGAAAGGGTGTAAATTAACACATACGAGTACCGGGTACCTACTTATTCTGTGCTAAAAATAGAAAATCGGTTTGATTCCGGTTTTTCTAAATAAATTCACTTGGCTCAATAAAATTTAGGTATCCATGTGAAAGTTGAGGAGTCATAAAAAAAGTTGGAAGGATTTATTCAGGAGAAACTCGAGGTAGGAGAACACCCGGCGGGAGGCTACCTATCTCGGATGAACTATTAGGTGGATTTTCTGGAGACGCTGGCCCGGCCATAACCTATTTATCAAGAAGCTGCTATCATAACAGAAAGTCTTCTCTCATCTTGAAAGATATGCAATTTAAAAGCGACTAGTCCCAGTAATAAACCGGGCTAGATGCGATTTCAACACGGATTTAGATTATTTACGAGCGGTTTCCTTTACGCTCTTGATGTGAGCAGAAGAATTGTTAGAAAAATGTTTCCATGGATAGAAAAGTCCTTAGAAACAGCAAGAATAGAACCAACTATTACATCTCCCTTATGATTCGTTAATCAAGTATGTAATCGGACTTTTATTGAAAGAATAAGGCGGTCGCTTCATATTTTCTGATAGGAAAATGATTGATTAGTTTCTACAGCCTTTTTGTGAAGCCCTATTCGTCTCGTAGTGTTCCCCATTGTGGAAAATATGTCTATTATTCAAAATCTTCCTTTACGGAGCGTAACCAGGTGGTTCAGTTTTTCATGTTAACGATGTTATTTTGATGGTGTTCTTAAAAACACGTATTTTAATAAATATGAGCTTCAGGACTTAAGTTTTTATTTCGAATCAATCATTACAATAGAATTATCTGAATGATTTAATTTCATCTTTTTCATAGAAAAGGAAACAATTATGTTTGTAAGTATACGTGCAAAAAATGCAATTCTCCGCACCTGAATGTTTCTTGAGTTTGCGTTAATCTCAACTTTTGTTAATATTTCTCCGCTTCGCCAATCTTGAACATTTTCAATAGACAAGCAACGTCTGATTGTTTCCAGTCAGCGCTTTTTTGGGACTCAGCGAGGTTTTGCACCGGGGAATACTTGACGGCATCTGGTGCTTTTGCTAGCTTTCTCCTTAATTCCAGCTTATGAGAATCCATTGTATATTAAATCGGCTCATAGCTTGTTTATAATACATTGAGCGTGTTTCAACTTAAGAACGTAATGAGAGTTAAGAGGGATCGTTTAAAACATCTTACGAGGAAATTCAGTACAGTTAACTTTTAAATCGACATGGTACTTATAGAGTTGTTTTGGGAGTTTCTCGTAAGTCTAAATTCATAAAGATCAAGAGCCAGACACGAGTTCGTCCGAAGTGTTTGATAAAATGATTTCGATTTCTAGGAAGTACTTCTTGGGTAATTATACTTCGTTTATCGAAGCTAATAATAAAAGGCTAAATCGTCTCGTACGTCTGTACGCACATAATGACTTAGATAATAAGAAATTATCAATTATTAATGGGTTGAATACTATTTTACGATGAATTTTAACTTAAACATGTTTTCAACTTGCAACAAGGAACATTTCTGAACAGTGAAAAGAAAGAAACTGTAGGAAGTACTTATTTCATATTTTTAATTAAATCTGTATAAAGTTGTGACCCACAGTGTTTTTGTAGGTTCGAGCCATTTTTTTTTTTTTTTTTCGGATGGGAAATCATCAAATGACTTCTTCCGCTCTGGGCGGAGCAGGAGGGAGTGTCAGACTTTTACTGACTAAAACCCATCCATGTTCCTTCCTCGCCCTTTGTGTTCCGGGGCCACGGTATCTCTTTCGAATAGTCCCGCAGCCCCGGCAGGCTTCGGTCCTTGCGGACCCCTTCCTTATGGCTGACTCTCTTTGAGGCGCGCGTGGAACACGAACGCGCCGTCGACACGGCCTGTCGTCATGAGACGTACGGACGGCGAGCTAGCCCATAGCGCCCCGTCCACAGGCCCGCGCCTACAGTGGCCGGAAGCCACCACGTGGCCCCCGACGCCCGGGGCGTCTCCCGCGGCGGCCGGGACGTGAGGATCTCTCCCTGTCCTGTTCCGCCACCTCCTTCGCTAGCATGACTGCTTCGCAGAAGGAGGTGACGGCGTCCCATTCCGTCTCGCTCCGGACCATGGCACGAACCAGGGCCGGGAGCGAGAGGTCGCCGCCGCCGATCGCCACCTCGAGGACACGGCGGTGCTCCGCCCAAGCGGGGCACACCTCCACCGTGTGCTCCACCGTGTCCTCCGGTCGATCCTCACAGTGATAGCACCCGGGCCTGACAAGCACTTTACTTTGTGTTGTGTGTGTCTTCATCACCACTGCTCTCAAAACAGTGAAGGATAACATCACGAGGAAACCGGCATGCTTTAGAACAAAATAAAATGAAGACATGTGACTTCTACCCTGTGGCGTGCCTAGGGGCGAACAATACCGCAAGCCCAAAAGACAGGCAGGATGTTCAGAACACCTTGAACATCATGAAGAGTAACCTACTGGTTATAAGAGCAAGCCAAGCTTGTAAGGAAGTATCGCCACTACTTCTACCAACCCTTATTGGGCCCGCGTCATGGATTAAGGACAAAACTCTCCTATGGGAACGTCGGATTATGCTAAATTGTTTTATTAAATAATATATATATAAACGATTGAACAAAGGCGACAGGAACAAAAAGATCCGATTACTCAAAGTTGAGTGTTGCTTCGGTACCCAATGGGTAGATATCTACTTAGCTCCTTCGTGTCTGGACGTTTTTAATATCTCATTAACGTTTGGGTTAATTGGCTGTAATAGTTTCTAATTGTTCTAAGTATCGTCACGCTGCTTTAGGGCAACGGTATTTAATTGGGGGTTTTTAGAAAATAATTGGAGCTACCTGGAAAGCGATGAAAAATTAATCCCTTTTGTCCACATTACGGTTTAAAATTTTTTTTTATCATCACTCGTATAATCGCCGAAAGGATGGCCAGAGGTGTAAACTAACCAATTTTCGCTAGATATGTATAAGTCACATTTAGTAAGGGGTGAGCTTATTATCACGAAACGGGCAATCCAGACTTCAAGGCAATCTGCAGTAGCGACGGGACAAGTAGGAAGGCAGAGATACTTAAAAGTAATTGTACACAGAACAATTTATTACCTAACTGTGTGCATCCTTTTTTTTTTTTTTTTTTTTCGGATGGGAAATCATCAAATAACTCCTCCCGCTCTGGGCGGAGCAGGAGGGAGTGTCAGACTTTTACTGACTAAAACCCATCCATGTTCCTTCCTCGCCCTTTGGGTTCCGGGGCCACGGTATCTCTTTCGAATAGTCCCGCAGCCCCGGCAGGCTTCGGCCCTTGCGGACCCCTTCACTGTTGCTGACTCTCTTTGAGGCAACTGTGTGCATCCTATATTACTGTTTTCTACTAAACAAGTTAGAGTTGTTGCACTAATCTTCCATAGCACGCTAACACTATGCTGATTGCTAGAATCAAAATTCCATGAAATCCTTTTTCCATACCGGATTATTGCATTCAGACAAAGGATTAACAGATAACACTCAATATCTCATGTACCAGTGGTTTGTGAAAAAGATAATTTAAAAAAATAATGGAAAAATTAAGACATCGGAAAGCTTATCTCCGCTTCTCTGTTTTTGAGTTCCCTAGCAAAACAAAATTAAAAACCTTTGTAATCTTAACTTCGAAGGCGGATAACTTAGGAATGAAGAAGCGCTAGATTCTAGAGCTTCTTCATTCCTAAGTTATCCGCTTTCGATTTCTATTGTTCAATAGTCTAGAACAATAAAAATAAAATTACAACTTACAGGAATACAGTTTTGAACTGTTTAAACTAGTGATTAAATAATTCCAAGAAATAGGGAGCCAGAAATCTCTAGAATATTTCATGGACTCCCAAAAAGCAAAATGGCAACACAAATCAGGACTATAGGGATTAAAATTTTCAGAATAATTGACGACTCTTTAATGCTAAAATACCTAGTACCTAATACCTAGTTTCTAATACCTATTGGAATTAAATATTTCGGTCGTTTCACCTTGTAGCGATTAATTCAAGAGCTTTGGTATTCGGTGACCTCTTTTGCTTAGCTTATCCATCAAGGTAGTACAAGAGCTTATGGTAATATCCTTCACGACCGTGGATTGTCTATTAGGAGTTTATGGCGATGATCCTTCATCCGACCGCTCAGCGCCATTTATTGCCAGGCTAAAATGACCTTTAAAGGCTTTGCAGGTTTACTCAAAGGTAAGCTAAGAGCTTTGAGTGCACACAACTGTGAGTGCCCACTCCACACCTGTCTTGATAGATAACTCGCATGGATCAGTCATCCAGTGACTGAGCGTTGTCTAATCTTAGAGAGCTTAGTGACCGGAACATTAACATTAGTAGGGATATTAGGGCGGGCAACTTGAAGTACTAAATCTGCCAGTCTATGATGACATTTCTATAGAACTTTGAAATAAAAAACAAAATCGCCAAACGTTTGACACTCGTTCTTATAAGCAATAAATTAAAATAGCTTTTTTGATACAAATCCATAAGGCGCGGTGAAGGCTCTATTTTTATGTTAGGTACTTTTCTTATTATTCTTACCTTGCTTCTTACGACACCCATGAGAAAAGACGTCGTATCGAAAATAGAATTTCCGATTTCAAATATTGTAACAGCTAATGTTTATTTTCACGACTGTTTCGGGATTTACAAGCAACAAATATTTGGTAAGAACCTAATAAATATTCATTCTGTTTTATAATAGAGTACAGGAAAGCTGACAAAATATTCGAATAATTCAGAGATGGTCTAACTTTTAATATCCTGTTTTAAAAGCAACTGGACAGGTTTCAATGTGTAGCAAAGAATGATGAATGAAGTGATGGTTAACATAGGTGAGCAAGCTCAAGGTGCAGGTGTGAGACATTGTACCAGTACATTCCCACGGTGTCTGCCACTGCCCTCGTCTGCCCCTCGGACAGTCTGGGCACGTAAGCGTATTACTACTTTGTTGAATATGTTGCCGGTTGCCACCCAGCGCTCGCTATCCACGAAACAATGTTACCACACAACAGAAATAACAAAGGGGACACGTCTTACGGCGCGCCATCTGAAGCTACTGGATCTTTATCGCAACAAAGTTTGTTTTACCAACATTTTACACAATTTTGAAACAATTTATTATGAGAACAAAAGAATTTTACAACTCGTTATAATGTTAGCGATTTCATTATAGGGGTGCGCATTGCTAATTGTAATAGTATATATATATTATATTAGCAAAATATCAAGTTACCAACCCGTTGATTAACAAGGTTTAACAAACACTGGTACCTTTTTTAAAAAAGTAATCACACTTTGTAACTTGTAAGTAAAAAAAATAAACCGACATTACCAACCTTAATGACTACGTTGTTCAAACACCTCAAGAATTAAAATTTTAAATATTCCTTATGCATCCTGCATAAAATTGGCTAACTGGGAAGTTTTAAAACTTGGGCTCGGAAAAGAGAATTTTGGTTTAATAATGGAAAAGTAGTACCGGGATGGATCTTTCATTAACTTTTGTGCATGTAGCGATGATAGAAGCTAAGATAGATAAAACTACAAGCTAGTGGCGCTAGATGTCTGTTGCCTATCGATTATGCGTAGGATGAGGTCTCTAAATATTCAAGTGTTGATTGCGATATCCTAGTATGAAATATTGGCAAAAGTAACGTGATAGCCGATAGGTCAACTTCAGATCGATTGGAACTCGAATCACGACAGCGACGTATGACTCGGCGTATTTCAGTATTGCCAGTCACAACCATTGAATGGAATCAACCTGATAATTTTGATGCTTTTTTGTCGGTTGAACGATCGTCGGATAAGTTGGCTGTATTGGATTATGAAAAACATATGGAAATATAAATAAAATTATTCGTTGCGTCCAAACTTCATGCAGCCCTGAGAGTGTTTTTCGGTGCAATTTAAAACATTCACGTCGAAACTTTACCCTAAACTACCCCCAAATAAAATCGGAGTTCGAACAAAAAACTTTAAAATTGTAGCCTAAACTACAAAGTTTGTTCCGGGCTCGGCTGTCACAAATTGCACAACCATTATGATCCCACTTATCGTTGGCCTGCGCTACCTCCGTCCTTTCTGAATTGTCTTTATCGTTCCGACACTCTACAGTTTACCAGCCGGGACGTAACTGCCAATCGACCTTCATACATAAATATTGGCGTTTCTCCTAACACTCAGTTTCAATCTGCATACCAGGATTTGACAGCGGCGTTGCGTTATTGATGACCGAGCTGGATGGCAGGCTGGGATAGAACACCATGCATTTTTTAATAGCAATTTGTAATCCATTTAGGTGTATCTGCAATCCGGCTCACAGAGTCCAAAGTGGGCTGTTGCCCCATCACTAATTCAGGGGTGAGACTGCCTGAATTAGGTTTTATCATTAACTAATCTCTATTGGTTAGGACTGTACCGTATATTATTGTGACTGGCTTTATTTACGGTTAAATGTCTTTCCGCAACTCAAATTCTCATAATCTTATTAGGTAGTTAAAAGAAGAATTTATATGCAATCGTAAACATTAAGTAAGTGAATGCCGGCAGCGTCTGCCTTTATGGCAGACCAGGAGTAGGAAGCGATCTGCACTTGAATATAAAATAAATAATATTGCGAGCAATTTATAAGAACGATAGGCACCAAAAGACAATGCTTTTAATCGTATAATATCTAGCAAGCCAACATTTTCACGATTCTTTAATGAAACCCAAACAGTTTAAAAAAAAAGAAACGAAATAAGAAAGTAAAAAACTTTTTGAATCTCTGAAAGTTTCAGTATTTTTTATAGCAGAAGTTAGTGATAGAATACTTATACTATTTCTTTGATGACAGATCAAAACCGTACGTTACGATGATTTGTTTGCGTAAAGTAACTTACTTACTTTGACCAATTACGGACGTATGGTACATAATTGGTCAAAGTCAATCAAACATGTTAGCCAATATCAACGACTAGGTATATAATTTTAGATATAGTGCAGGTAGTTTTTATTAAAAAGGGAAGAGAAGCTGAAATCCTTGTACAGATTGTTGCATCTGCGATAACTTCGCGCTTGTCGGAAAGTTCTAAGTTCAACACTTAACTATCGCAGCCCTTCTATCAGAAAGGTGTCTTGTTACGCGACTTAAAGGATTTACAAGTTACAAAGATTTTCAACTCATTATCGCAACAATATTTTCTGATATTGGATCGCAATATTAAAGAAATGTATATAAATTATGTTACTAAATAGACTGTACCTAAAGGTTACCACGTATAAAATTACAAAAGTTCCAAAACTGTCAGCGATTCGACAAAAATATAAACATCAACCTTGAATTTTGGACGCGCGAATCTGTCGAAAAATATTGATTAGTTTCTTTCGTGTCGAATCATAGAGGGGTATTAAAGGACCCCTGCTATCAGGCACCCCTACAGTCGCACCCCACGGCCGTGGGGAATCATGGCGTACGCACATGAAGGGGTGATCAATGAACGTTTTATACGCACTACGCTACGATTCATAAAACTATCTGCGTTCAATTTTGGTGAAATAAAAGACATTGTCTTCTTGATGTTTCCTTTGTGCGATTAGATTGCGTTATTGTATCAAACGTGGAAGGTATATTTATTTTGGAGAATGATTTTCCTTTGTGGTTCATCTTTTTATAGCTTCGTAGATTGTGTCCTTGTCAGGATAGCATCTTCTTTGATATTAAATATGACATATTGAAAATCGTTAAATGCAGTTTTTTCTACATCTAACAATTTCAGACTTGCTATACTAATCACCATAATGGATCAGTCTATACTCCGACGAATTGATCCTCCGCCTTATTGAAGTCAGTTTAAAATAGGTAAATTGAAAAACTTTTCGTTTTAAAGATTGCTTAAATAAGTTGTAAGTAAGTCGGGCTGGATCGGTATTTAAGATTCTTCGTACTGATACGAGCTCAAACGCTAATCAAATTATTCAAATGTTCTTAAAAAAGTTTATGAGCTCTCAAATCTATGGAACTGTTTAAAAACAGCCAGAGCCCAAGCTGAGGGTGAAATTAAACAAAGGCAGCGGAAAAATACAGGTCGTTGTTAGGAGTTTGAATTTTTCTTGTTGTTGGAGGAAGTAGGTCCCTAAGCTAAAGATCTGGATATAATGATGCCCTCGGCCGCTACTCGTATCAACTCGCTGGAAAGAAACTTGTGTAAATCGCATAGTGTAGCTACCTTAACGGAGGGACGCCAAACTTTGTTCCAAGACGCCGCTTACGCCTTGGAGTTTCGTGAATAACGCAAGATACAGACGGCAGAACCGACTAGTTGCCTCAGATTTTTAGGGAATAAAGCTATTTACATTTACTAGCCAGTTTAACTCCCTAAAGTTTAGTAGTATCTACATATTTGCTATTCTCGGGAGAGAGAGCCCCTAACGTCGGGTTCTGATGAAATATGCATTCGACTAATCGAATGTGATATTACGAACACGATATACTTATGTGATCGGTTTGTTTATTATCTCGATGTCTGAAAGGTTGAGGACGTTTTGGAGAGGCAACTGTATACTGTGCATACATAGTTTATGTGTAGGCATACCATGGGTTGTAATTAAGGACTTTAATTATGGGTAGGGCTAGAAGTTAGGGCGAAGTACCTACTAATCGTAAGACACTGAATAACGTTTAAGTCTATTAGGTTACAAGCATTCATTTCTTAAAATAAATTCTGCTTGAATTGTCATTTTCAAAACTCTATCTAAAAAAATCTTACCCATGTCTAGAACTAAATATATAAGTCAAAAGAACGCCAGGTGAATGCTGGATTGTAAAAAAATCACATCAGCAGTTCAGCACCAAAGAGTTTCAAATTATATTGCTGTCTTGGAGAAAATCTTTCTCTAACTTTGAAGTTAGATATTTTCGTGGCGATATGACAGAATCACTTAGCACTCACGCTAACTTATAAAAGATGATACAAGATAATCTTATGTTGTGTCTACCAAAACCAATTTGATTGTCTTTTATTCTTGAAAATAAACAATTCTGTAAGTTCTTATATACAAAAAAAAAAACAATGTACCTACCTAGCAGTGTACTTGTTTAGCTTTATAAAAGTGAAAGTTTGTCAGTTTGGATCTTTATCACTAAATCATGCAAAAACGGATGCACAAATTTGGAAATTTGGCACACAGGTAGTTTATACTTGGATTAACACATTATAATTTTTTATGTTGGTAAATGACACGGCCTTGCCGAAGAAGGCGCAGGCAGAAGTAGGAGCTAGCTCTTATACAGTACACAGAAATAAATTATTTCTCGTGTCAAAGTCTTTGCCAGCACACTGTCGGATCGCCAGCAATGCACTTCACTGACAAAAGCACTCAGCTTTTCTGTCTTAT